>OY757240.1:0-1451934 GCA_963583995.1 Xylota segnis
TGGCTGTAGGTTTACGTCAAAGCATAATGTACAGTGTAAAACGGCTGTAGGTTTACGCCAAAGCGTAGTATACAGTGTAGACCGGCTATCTGTTTACGCCAAAACATAGTGTACAGTGTAAAACGGCTGTAGGTTTACGCCAAAACATAGTGTACAGTGTAAAACGGCTGTAGGTTTACGCCAAAGCATAATGTACAGTGTAAAACGGCTATTTGTTTACGCCAAAACATAGTGTACAGTGTAGAACGTACGTGTGTTTTTACGCCAAAACATAGTATACAGCGTAAAACGGCTGTAGGCTTACGCCAAAGCATAGTACACAGTGTAAAATAACTGTAGGCTTACGCCAAGCATATTATACAGTGTAAAACAGCAGAAGGTTTACGCCGAAGCATAGTATACAATGCATAATGGCTGTAGGCTTACGCCAAGTATAGTATGCAGTGCAAAACGGCAGAAGGTTTACGCCAAAGCATAGTACACAGTGTAAAATGGCTGTAGGCTTACGCCAATGCATAGTATACAGTGTAAAACGGCAGAAGGTTTACGCCAAATCATAGTATACAGTGTAAAATGGCTGTAGGTTTACGCCAAAGAATAGTGTACAGTATAAGATGGCTGTAAGTTTACGCCAAAGCATAGTGTATAGTGTAAGACGGCTGTAGGTTTACGCCAAAGCATAGTGTACAGTGTAAGACAGCTGTAGGTTTACGCCAAAGCATTGTATACAGTGTAAAACGGCAGAAGGTTTACGTTAAAGCATAGTATACAGTGTAAAACGGCTGTAGGCTTACGCCAATGCATAGTATACAGTGTAAAACGGCAGAAGGTTTACGCCAAATCATAGTGTACAGTGTAAAACGGCAGAAGGTTTACGCCAAAGCATAGTACACAGTGAAAATTGGCTGTAGGCTTACGCCAATGCATAGTATACAGTGTAAAACGGCAGAAGGTTTACGTTAAAGCATAGTATACAGTGTAAAATGGCTGTAGGCTTACGCCAATGCATAGTATACAGTGTAAAACGGCAGAAGGTTTACGCCAAATCATAGTGTACAGTGTAAAACGGCTGTAGGCTTACGCCAATGCATAGTATACAGTGTAAAACGGCAGAAGGTTTACGCCAAATCATAGTGTACAGTGTAAAACTGCAGAAGGTTTACGCCAAAGCATAGTACACAGTGAAAATTGGCTGTAGGCTTACGCCAATGCATAGTATACAGTGTAAAACGGCAGTAGGTTTACGTTAAAGCATAGTATACAGTGTAAATTGGCTGTAGGCTTACGCCAATGCATAGTATACAGTGTAAAACGGCAGAAGGTTTACGATAAAGCATAGTATACAGTGTAAAATGGCTGTAGGCTTACGCCAATGCATAGTATACAGTGTAAAACGGCAGAAGGTTTACGCCAAATCATAGTGTACAGTGTAAAACGGCAGAAGGTTTACGCCAAAGCATAGTACACAGTGAAAATTGGCTGTAGGCTTACGCCAATGCATAGTATACAGTGTAAAACGGCAGAAGGTTTACGTTAAAGCATAGTATACAATGCATTATGGCTGTAGGCTTACGCCAAGTATAGTATGCAGTGCAAAACGGCAGAAGGTTTACGCCAAAGCATAGTACACAGTGAAAATTGGCTGTAGGCTTACGCCAATGCATAGTATACAATGTAAAACGGCAGAAGGTTTACGCCAAATCATAGTGTACAGCGTAAAACGGCTGTAGGTTTACGCCAAAGCATAGTGTACTGTACAAGACGACTGTAGGTTTACGCCAATGCATAGTATACAGTGTAAAACGGCAGAAGGTTTACGCCAAAGCATAGTATACAGTGTAAGACAGCTGTAGGTTTACGTCAAAACATAGTGTACAGTGTAAGATGGCTGCAGGTTTACGCCAATGCATAGTATACCGTGTAAAACGGCAGAAGATTTACGCCAAAGCATAGTACACAGTGTAAAATGGCTGTAGGCTTACGCCAATGCATAGTATACAGTGTAAAACGGCTGTAGGTTTACGCCAAAGCGTAATGTACAGTGTAAAACGGCTGTAGGTTTACGTCAAAGCATAATGTATAGTGTAAAACGGCTGTAGGTTTACGACAAAGCATAGTGTACAGTGTAAGATATCTGTAGGTTTACGCAAAAGCATAATGTACAGTGTAGACCGGCTATCTGTTTACGCCAAAACATAGGTTTTTTTTTTTTTTTGTAAGAAGGTGGAAAGTATCGAAAGCCTGAGTGTGGGACTTTAATCCACTAAAACCACCTCTGCCTCAAACCCCGGTTCCCCACGGTACCGCCGTTAGGCATTTCATCACAGTGGGGGTTTTCAGCCGTAGCTGCTTCTCTCTTAGTCTGCATGTCCGGAGGTGTAAGTGCGAATGCACGAATGTCTGTCTGTCGGTGCGTGTATAATGTACGTATGTATGTATGCATGCATCTACCATTGTGTCAGGTGTGTATGTCGGTTCATGTCGCGAGCGTTTGACTGCTTATATGCGCATTTCGTAGCTCTGGTTGTGTGTATGAGTATGTGTATGTGGATGTGGTCGGTTCGTGGCGTTC
The DNA here is from genome assembly GCA_963583995.1 of Xylota segnis. NCBI lineage: Eukaryota > Metazoa > Arthropoda > Insecta > Diptera > Syrphidae > Xylota > Xylota segnis. The sequence goes on from OY757240.1 coordinate 2,573, forward strand.
GGTTGCTTGGTAGTGTGCGTATGCGTTGATCCATGTACATATTTGCCGGGGTTTGCAGATTCTTACCGTCGGGTTGCTCTTTCTTCCAGGCGAAGCTGCTGCATTATCATTGCGATAACTTCATTTGCCGTCTCCCAGGCTTCAGACGTCGTTAGCATGAAAGTTATCAGCCCTCTTGGTGTCACCTGTCCACCTATTGCCATTTCGAGTATATCCCTGGCCGTCGAGTATCCTCGGCATTCCATCAGGATATGCTCTGCATTCTGGGTTTTCCCATCGCAATGCGGGCAATATGGGTCATCCGCATGTTTGTATTTGTAGAGGTACTCCCGGAAGCATCCATGCCCCGAGAGGAATTGCGTTAGGTAGTAGTTTACCTCTCCGTGTCCTCTACTGTTCCACTCCTCTATGTTGGGGATTAATGTGTGGGTCCATCTCCCCTTGGAGGTAGTATCCCATCTGTCTTGCCACTGTGCCTGGATGGCAGCGCCAGCTATTCTTCTTTGTTCCGGCTCGGTTCCACGTTTTTTGGCTGCCTTTTTGACTTCTAAGTCAATAGGCATTCTGCCCGATATCACGCTTATGGCTTCCGCAGACACAGTTCTAAAAGCGCAGCATACTCTTATCGAAGCGACTCGGTGCGATGCGTTCATGTATTTCATGTACGACTTGACTTCCGACGCTGATGCCCACACGGGAGACGCGTACATAAGCATCGACTTGCTCACTGTTGCTAACAGGTTTCTGATTGGCTGCCTGGGTCCTCCTACATTTGGCATTATCCTCGACAGTGCCGCTACTGCCCTGGAGGCTTTTTCACCTGCGTATCTTAGGTGCTCTTTGAAACTGAGCCTGTGGGCCAACAGCATTCCCAGGTATCTAATGTGTGGGCTCGACTCAATGGTATGCTCGCCAACCTGTATGGTGAGGTATTCTACCCTTTTTCTGCTGCTTATTAGTACTGCTTCTGTTTTGTGGTCCGCCAGTTCTAAGTTTGATGTCTGTAGCCAGGCCCTGACATCTCTGATGGCATGCCCACATTTCTCTGACGTTTCGGTAATCGTTTTTGCCACAACAACTACTGCAATATCGTCCGCGTAGCCAATGATGTGGACTCCGCTCGGCTTTGGTATTCTTAGGATCCCATCGTACATTATGTTCCACAACACTGGGCCAAGCACTGACCCTTGCGGAACTCCTCCAGTAATGTTATATTCCTTTGGCCCTTCTTCTGTGTCGTAGTGAAGGGTTCTGTCTTTGAGGTAGCTGGCGATTATTCTCCTTATATAGTTAGGTGTCTGCAGGTTGCATAAGGCTCTGCTTATACAGTTCCAGCTGACTGAGTTGAAAGCGTTTTTATGTCGAGTGTTATGACGGCACAGTACCGCTTTGTCCCTCCTAACCATCTTCTTCCCGCGATTGCTTCACGCGCAATGTTGCACACTGCCTCTATAGCATGTATGGTGCTTCGCTTCTTTCTGAAGCCATACTGTTGGTTGGAGAGCCCGTGGTCTCCTTCAGTGTGTCTCTCGAGTCTTGCTCGTATAATTTTCTCTAGAATTTTTCCCATTGTGTCGAGCATGCACAGCGGCCTGTATGACGATGGCTGGTCAGGTGGCTTGTTACCCTTCGGGATGAGGACTAGCCGCTGTCTTTTCCACTGTAGTGGGAATTCCCCTTCCACTAAGCATGTCGTATACAATTGTGTGAAGATCTCTGGCCTTATCTTGATCGCTTTTTTAAGGACCAGGTTCGGGATTCCGTCCATTCCTGGCGTCTTTTTGATCTCTAACGCTGCTGCAGCTTCTAGGATTTCCTCAGTTGTTACTGGCGGTATTATCTCCGCTTCCGCTGACGTTTCTTGATAGAGTATCGGGACCTCATCTTTCGCCCGGCACTTCCCCATGGGTTATGCTGCAGTTCATCTCTCAGTGCCTGAAACGATTCTCGTTTGCTCTTTTTAATCAGTTTGCGGAGCTCTTTCCTTTTAGTTTGGAATTGGTCCCGTAGGACTTCGTACTCTCCTATGTCTCTGCGTCTGGCTCTCTGTTGCCGTCTACGCATTCTGAGGCAATCTGCGCGCAGATTCGAGATGTCCTCACTCCACCAATATACAGGTTTTCTGCCGTTTTATTTCCTTTTACGTGGCATGGAAGCATCACATCCTCGGGATAGGGACCTTGTCGCTTCTTTGGCTTGTTGTTCTGCTGCGCCCGTTGGTGTATCCATAGTTTCCAGCACGTATTCAAGTATCTCATTATCTAAATTATCTGTTTTCCAGCCCAGCTTTTGTACTTTCTCCAGGTTATAGCGGTAGCGGCGCTGGGGTCGATCTTTACCCTCTGTCTCAAAAATGATGGCATAGTGGTCGCTGTGTGTATACAGGTCTGAGACATGCCATTTTATTTTTCTCGCTATTGACCTGCTGGCGAATGTTAGGTCGATGATGGAACCTGCCCTACCATTGTCAAAAGTGTTACTATTTCCCTGGTTGAGTAACACTAGATCGAGGCTAGCAAAGGCCTCAAGGAGCGTCTCGCCTCTCTGGTTTGTCCTGGCACTGTTCCATTCTACTGCCCATGCATTGAAGTCTCCGGCTATAATCTTTGGTGACTTCTCTCGTGCTTCGGCTACAAGGCTGTCCAGCATTTGGCAGTATTCATGCATAGTCGCGTTAGGTGGGGCATAACAGCTGAAAAAGTGAATTCCCTTCACTTTGGCGTAGACGAAGTTTTGCCGCCTTCCCGGATCCTTGCGTTCGAAGGGGTAAGTGCCGCACGTCCATATCGCTGCCTTTTTGCTCTGGTCTTCTACCCATCTTCCGCTGCAGTAAGGTGTTTTGTACTGTTCGCAGATAAGAGCTACATCCGCGTTTTCTTCTCTCGCCGTTTGTGTGAGTAGATCCTGGGCGGCTTCGCAATGGTTTAGGTTAATTTGGATGCACTTCATGATCGCTTTACCATTTCTCGGAATGCGCTTTTATAGGCTGCGCATCTAAAACTTCCAGTTGGGTGTTCATTTCCCCCTTTACATCCTGGTTCGCATATGGCACATGTTGGTTTCGCTGTGCACTTCTTCGCAATGTGTCCTTTGCCTCCACATCGTAGACATGTGCCCGTGCGGTCGTTTTCATTCTTGCAATGTCTTGCAATATGTCCATACTCGAGGCATCTGTAGCATTGTGTCGGTGCTAAGTGCTCCCGGATCCTGCAGCGTACCCATCCCACGCGCATATGTCCTGCGGCGATCATCTTAGATGCCTCATTCGGTGTAAGATTAATGAGTGCAGTTTGAGTTCCTCCCCTTGCCATTCGGAGGGATTTAACAGCATCAGTGGTTATTTCAGCTGATGCTGGGAACTGCTCTCCGATTGCCTTGCAGATGTCCTCCGGGGTTGTGACCTCGTCCAAGTCGCGACATTCGACTGTTACTAGATGACATAAGGACTTCACCTTTGCTTCACTTTGTAGTACTTTCGCCATCTCTTCTTTGAGTTGCTCGGTTTTTCCGTTATTGGCCTTGTTAAGTTCAAAGAGCAGTTCCCCTTTCGCCGTTTTCCTAATTTTGTTAACGCTCTCCCCGAGTTCTTTAAGCTCTGGCTTTGACTTCATCATTTTAAGGATGCTTGCGTAGGACGTTTCCCCTGTTTTCGATATTAGTATAGCATCGGGCCTTCCGGGTTTTTTCCTGGTCCTACCACCTTGCTTCTCTGTTTTGTCTGGCCTTTTTTCCTCTTTTCCATTTTCCTTTTCTCCTTGGGTTTTCCTCTCTGTTTTATGTTTTGCCTTCACTCGACTTTTTTGTCGTTTCGGCACTACCTTCCATTCCCGTGCTCCGGTAGGTGCGGCTTCTTCCTCCGCTTCTGCTTCTAGATTAGCTGCTGTTCGCTTTCCTTTTTTTGGTGTTGGCAGCTGGTCTTCGGCCTCTCTTTGTCGTTTCGCTTCTCCCTCCATGTTTGGTTTTAAGGCTGGAGAGGTCTGCGCGCTTTTGTTGGCCCGATCCTTGCTATTATCCTTCGTTGATGTTTTTTCCTTCACTGCTCTTCTATGCAGTACCGAGATACTTCGCACAAGATCCCTCATGGCTTGGTTGATGTGACGTTGGGTACTCATTGCATCCTGCAGTTCTGCGATTTTCCGCCCTAGTTTCTCAAGGGCTTCTGAGCCGTCTTCGTTTCTTCGAGCTTCCGGTGTTCCTCCAATCGTCATTGGATTGCTAGCTACCACACGTGAGCTGGTGTCACCTTTGCTTGTTGCTGTGGTTTCCCTTGTGACTCCTGGTGGAGCCGATACCAATGGGGCCGGTTCGCTCGTCGTCTCCTTCCTTGCTGGTGACTCGCGTCCTTCCAGACTTCTCTGTGGGGTGCTGCCGCTTGGTCACCTGGTGACCTCGGCATCTTGGAGCTCCTTAGGAAGGGGTTCACTGCCTTCTCATTGGTGCTGTTTCTACTACCGTCGCTCCTTTTGTTTGTATTGTTTGTATTGTTTGTATTCATTTCTGGTGGGTCCCCACTCAAAGCCGCTATCAATGCTCGGATGTGTAGTCACCCTAGGATCTCATGGTTATCTATGCAAGCAGTGAGGCCATGCAAGGGTTGGCACAAGCCTTTATGAGGTCTTATGTCAGAGCCAGATCGGTGCTAAACAGGAATGTTACTACTGTACCTAAACCACCAACTTAATGGTGACGAGACATTGAACGTACTTTGAGGCCTGCCATGGTTTTAACGGGACGGGGGCGCATGTGGCATTGGCCTGAAAGCCATTTCAGCAAGATTTCACTCTTGCCAACTCAGGTAGCAGAATACCACACACGTCAGCCCTCATGTCTTCAGTTCCAGATCGTTATTTCCAGTATCCATTAATTAAGACCTTACTGGGCTCGGTCTTAATGCCTTTGTCCTGACACAGTTCCATTCGTACATATATCATATTTCGTATCCGGGGTCCCCAGATACGCTACTAAGTATGTGTTTTTGTTTTCGTTTTCGATTGGTGCCGCGTACGCGGTCCCTCGTTGGCCAGGGCTTTTCCTCCCGGCGGGGTGGGAGTTATACCGCCCCTACTCGATCGCCAGAGCCTCGTCAGTCGCAAGCAGGGTGTACCACGTGCAGGTGAGGTTGGCAGTTTGTAAGTTGAATTACGCTTTACACCCCAAAGCATAGTATAGAGTGTAAAACGGCTGTAGGTTTACGTCAAAGCATAATGTACAGTGTAAAAGGGCTGTAGGTTTACGCCAAAGCATAGTGTACAGTGTAAGATGGCTGTAGGTTTACGCAAAAGCATAATGTACAGTGTAAAACGGCTATCTGTTTACGCCAAAACATAGTGTACAGTGTAAAATGGCTGCAGGTTTACGCCAAAATATAGTATATAGTGTAAGACGGCTGTAGGTTTACACTAAAGCATAGTGTACAGTGTAAAACGGTTGAATGTTTACGCCAAAGCATAGCGTACAGTGCAAGATGGCTGTAGGTTTACGCAAAAGCATACTGTACAGTGTAAAACGGCTGTAGGTTTACGTCAAAGCATAATGTACAGTGTAAAAGGGCTGTAGGTTTACGCCAAAGCATAGTGTACAGTGTAAGATGGCTGTATGTTTACGCAAAAGCATAATGTACAGTGTAAAACGGCTATCTGTTTACGCCAAAACATAATGTACAGTGTAAAAGGGCTGTAGGTTTACGCCAAAGCATAGTGTACAGTGTAAGATGGCTGTAGGTGTACGCAAAAGCATAATGTACAGTGTAAAAGGGCTGTAGGTTTACGCCAAAGCATAGTGTACAGTGTAAGATGGCTGTAGGTTTACGCAAAAGCATAATGTACAGTGTAAAACGGCTATCTGTTTACGCCAAAACATAGTGTACAGTGTAAAATGGCTGTAGGTTTACGCCAAAGCATAGTGTACGGTGTAAAACGGTTGAATGTTTACGCCAAAGCATAGCGTACAGTGCAAGACGGCTGTAGGTTTACGCCAAAGCGTAGTATATAGTGTAAACCGGCTATCTGTTTACGCCAAAACATAGTGTACAGTGTAAAACGGTTGCAGGTTTACGTCAAAGCATAATGTACAGTGTAAAAGGGCTGTAGGTTTACGCCAAAGCATAATGTACAGTGTAAAAGGGCTGTAGGTTTACGCCAAAGCATAGTGTACAGTGTAAGATGGCTGTAGGTTTACGCAAAAGCATAATGTACAGTGTAAAACGGCTATCTGTTTACGCCAAAACATAATGTACAGTGTAAAAGGGCTGTAGGTTTACGCAAAAGCATACTGTACAGTGTAAAACGGCTGTAGGTTTACGTCAAAGCATAATGTACAGTGTAAAAGGGCTGTAGGTTTACGCCAAAGCATAGTGTACAGTGTAAGATGGCTGTAGGTTTACGTCAAAGCATAATGTACAGTGTAAAAGGGCTGTAGGTTTACGCCAAAGCATAGTGTACAGTGTAAGATGGCTGTAGGTTTACGCAAAAGCATAATGTACAGTGTAAAAGGGCTGTAGGTTTACGCCAAAGCATAGTGTACAGTGTAAGATGGCTGTAGGTTTACGCAAAAGCATAATGTACAGTGTAAAACGGCTATCTGTTTACGCCAAAACATAGTGTACAGTGTAAAATGGCTGTAGGTTTACGCCAAAGCATAGTGTACGGTGTAAAACGGTTGAATGTTTACGCCAAAGCATAGCGTACAGTGCAAGACGGCTGTAGGTTTACGCCAGAGCGTAGTATATAGTGTAGACCGGCTATCTGTTTACGCCAAAACATAGTGTACAGTGTAAAACGGTTGCAGGTTTACGTCAAAGCATAATGTACAGTGTAAAAGGGCTGTAGGTTTACGTCAAAGCATAATGTACAGTGTAAAAGGGCTGTAGGTTTACGCCAAAGCATAGTGTACAGTGTAAGATGGCTGTAGGTTTACGCAAAAGCATAATGTACAGTGTAAAACGGCTATCTGTTTACGCCAAAACATAATGTACAGTGTAAAAGGGCTGTAGGTTTACGCAAAAGCATACTGTACAGTGTAAAACGGCTGTAGGTTTACGTCAAAGCATAATGTACAGTGTAAAAGGGCTGTAGGTTTACGCCAAAGCATAGTGTATAGTATAAGATGGCTGTAGGTTTACGCAAAAGCATAATGTACAGTGTAAAACGGCTATCTGTTTACGCCAGAACATAGTGTACAGTGTAAAATGGCTGTAGGTTTACGCCAAAGCATAGTGTACGGTGTAAAACGGTTGAATGTTTACGCCAAAGCATAGCGTACAGTGCAAGACGGCTGTAGGTTTACGCCAAAGCGTAGTATATAGTGTAGACCGGCTATCTGTTTACGCCAAAACATAGTGTACAGTGTAAAACGGTTGCAGGTTTACGCCAAAGCATCGTATAGAGTGTAAAACGGCTGTAGGTTTACGTCAAAGCATAATGTACAGTGTAAAAGGTCTGTAGGTTTACGCCAAAGCATAGTGTACAGTGTAAGATGGCTGTAGGTTTACGCAAAAGCATAATGTACAGTGTAAAATGGCTATCTGTTTACGCCAAAACATAGTGTACAGTGTAAAACGGCTGTAGGTTTACGCCAAAGCAAAGTGTACAGTATAAAACGGCTGTAGGTTTACGCCAAAACGTAGTATACAGTGTAAAACGGTTGTAGGTTTACGTCAAAGCATAATGTACAGTGTAAAATGGTTGTAGGTTTCCGCCAAAACATAGTACACAGTGTAAAATGGCTGTAGGCTTACGCCAATGCATAGTATACAGTGTAAAACGGCAGAAGGTTTACGCCAAATCATAGTATACAGTGTAAAACGGCTGTAGGTTTACGCCAAATAATAGTGTACAGTGTAGAACGTACGTGTGTTTTTACGCCAAAACATAGTGTACAGTGTAAAACGGCTGTAGGTTTACGCCAAAGCAAAGTGTACAGTATAAAACGGCTGTAGGTTTACGCCAAAACGTAGTATACAGTGTAAAACGGCTGTAGGTTTACGTCAAAGCATAATGTACAGTGTAAAATGGTTGTAGGTTTCCGCCAAAACATAGTACACAGTGTAAAATGGCTGTAGGCTTACGTCAATGCATAGTATACAGTGTAAAACGGCAGAAGGTTTACGCCAAATCATAGTATACAGTGTAAAACGGCTGTAGGTTTACGCCAAATAATAGTGTACAGTGTAGAACGTACGTGTGTTTTTACGCCAAAACATAGTATACAGAGTAAAACGGCTGTAGGCTTACGCCAAAGCATAGTACACAGTGTAAATTAACTGTAGGCTTACGCCAAGCATATTATACAGTGTAAAACAGCAGAAGGTTTACGCCGAAGCATAGTATACAATGCATAATGGCTGTAGGCTTACGCCAAGTATAGTATGCAGTGCAAAACGGCAGAAGGTTTACGCCAAAGCATAGTACACAGTGTAAAATGGCTGTAGGCTTACGCCAATGCATAGTATACAGTGTAAAACGGCAGAAGGTTTACGCCAAATCATAGTATACAGTGTAAAACGGCTGTAGGTTTACGCCAAATAATAGTGTACAGTATAAGATGGCTGTAGGTTTACGCCAAAGCACAGTGTACAGTGTAAGACGGCTGTAGGTTTACACCAAAGCATAGTGTACAGTGTAAGACAGCTGTAGGTTTACGCCAAAGCATAGTATACAGTGTAAAACGGCAGATGGTTTACGCCAAAGCATAGTACACAGTGAAAATTGGCTGTAGGCTTACGCCAATGCATAGTATACAGTGTAAAACGGCAGAAGGTTAACGCAAAGCATAGTATACAGTGCAAAACGGCTGTAGGTTTACGCCAATGCATAGTATATAGTGTAGACCGGCTGTAGGCTTACGCCAAGCATAGTACACAGTGTAAAACGGCAGAAGGTTTACGCCAAAGCATAGTACACAGTGTAAAATGGCTGTAGGCTTACGCCAATGCATAGTATACAGTGTAAAACGGCAGAAGGTTTACGCCAAATCATAGTATACAGTGTAAAACGGCTGTAGGTTTACGCCAAATAATAGTGTACAGTGTAGAACGTACGTGTGTTTTTACGCCAAAACATAGTATACAGAGTAAAACGGCTGTAGGCTTACGCCAAAGCATAGTACACAGTGTAAATTAACTGTAGGCTTACGCCAAGCATATTATACAGTGTAAAACAGCAGAAGGTTTACGCCGAAGCATAGTATACAATGCATAATGGCTGTAGGCTTACGCCAAGTATAGTATGCAGTGCAAAACGGCAGAAGGTTTACGCCAAAGCATAGTACACAGTGTAAAATGGCTGTAGGCTTACGCCAATGCATAGTATACAGTGTAAAACGGCAGAAGGTTTACGCCAAATCATAGTATACAGTGTAAATTAACTGTAGGCTTACGCCAAGCATATTATACAGTGTAAAACAGCAGAAGGTTTACGCCGAAGCATAGTATACAATGCATAATGGCTGTAGGCTTACGCCAAGTATAGTATGCAGTGCAAAACGGCAGAAGGTTTACGCCAAAGCATAGTACACAGTGTAAAATGGCTGTAGGCTTACGCCAATGCATAGTATACAGTGTAAAACGGCAGAAGGTTTACGATAAAGCATAGTATACAGTGTAAAATGGCTGTAGGCTTACGCCAATGCATAGTATACAGTGTAAAACGGCAGAAGGTTTACGCCAAATCATAGTGTACAGTGTAAATTAACTGTAGGCTTACGCCAAGCATATTATACAGTGTAAAACAGCAGAAGGTTTACGCCGAAGCATAGTATACAATGCATAATGGCTGTAGGCTTACGCCAAGTATAGTATGCAGTGCAAAACGGCAGAAGGTTTACGCCAAAGCATAGTACACAGTGTAAAATGGCTGTAGGCTTACGCCAATGCATAGTATACAGTGTAAAACGGCAGAAGGTTTACGATAAAGCATAGTATACAGTGTAAAATGGCTGTAGGCTTACGCCAATGCATAGTATACAGTGTAAAACGGCAGAAGGTTTACGCCAAATCATAGTATACAGTGTAAAACGGCTGTAGGTTTACGCCAAATAATAGTGTACAGTGTAGAACGTACGTGTGTTTTTACGCCAAAACATAGTATACAGAGTAAAACGGCTGTAGGCTTACGCCAAAGCATAGTACACAGTGTAAATTAACTGTAGGCTTACGCCAAGCATATTATACAGTGTAAAACAGCAGAAGGTTTACGCCGAAGCATAGTATACAATGCATAATGGCTGTAGGCTTACGCCAAGTATAGTATGCAGTGCAAAACGGCAGAAGGTTTACGCCAAAGCATAGTACACAGTGTAAAATGGCTGTAGGCTTACGCCAATGCATAGTATACAGTGTAAAACGGCAGAAGGTTTACGCCAAATCATAGTATACAGTGTAAATTAACTGTAGGCTTACGCCAAGCATATTATACAGTGTAAAACAGCAGAAGGTTTACGCCGAAGCATAGTATACAATGCATAATGGCTGTAGGCTTACGCCAAGTATAGTATGCAGTGCAAAACGGCAGAAGGTTTACGCCAAAGCATAGTACACAGTGTAAAATGGCTGTAGGCTTACGCCAATGCATAGTATACAGTGTAAAACGGCAGAAGGTTTACGATAAAGCATAGTATACAGTGTAAAATGGCTGTAGGCTTACGCCAATGCATAGTATACAGTGTAAAACGGCAGAAGGTTTACGCCAAATCATAGTGTACAGTGTAAATTAACTGTAGGCTTACGCCAAGCATATTATGCAGTGTAAAACAGCAGAAGGTTTACGCCGAAGCATAGTATACAATGCATAATGGCTGTAGGCTTACGCCAAGTATAGTATGCAGTGCAAAACGGCAGAAGGTTTACGCCAAAGCATAGTACACAGTGTAAAATGGCTGTAGGCTTACGCCAATGCATAGTATACAGTGTAAAACGGCAGAAGGTTTACGATAAAGCATAGTATACAGTGTAAAATGGCTGTAGGCTTACGCCAATGCATAGTATACAGTGTAAAACGGCAGAAGGTTTACGCCAAATAATAGTGTACAGTATAAGATGGCTGTAGGTTTACGTCAAAGCATAATGTACAATGTAAAACGGCTGTAGGTTTACGCCAAAGCATAGTGTACAGTGTAGAACGTACGTGTGTTTTTACGCCAAAACATAGTATACAGAGTAAAACGGCTGTAGGCTTACGCCAAAGCATAGTACACAGTGTAAATTAACTGTAGGCTTACGCCAAGCATATTATACAGTGTAAAACAGCAGAAGGTTTACGCCGAAGCATAGTATACAATGCATAATGGCTGTAGGCTTACGCCAAGTATAGTATGCAGTGCAAAACGGCAGAAGGTTTACGCCAAAGCATAGTACACAGTGTAAAATGGCTGTAGGCTTACGCCAATGCATAGTATACAGTGTAAAACGGCAGAAGGTTTACGCCAAATCATAGTATACAGTGTAAAACGGCTGTAGGTTTACGCCAAATAATAGTGTACAGTATAAGATGGCTGTAGGTTTACGCCAAAGCATAGTGTACAGTGTAAGACGGCTGTAGGTTTACACCAAAGCATAGTGTACAGTGTAAGACAGCTGTAGGTTTACGCCAAAGCATAGTATACAGTGTAAAACGGCAGATGGTTTACGCCAAAGCATAGTACACAGTGAAAATTGGCTGTAGGCTTACGCCAATGCATAGTATACAGTGTAAAACGGCAGAAGGTTAACGCAAAGCATAGTATACAGTGCAAAACGGCTGTAGGTTTACGCCAAAGCATAGTGTACTGTATAAGACGGCTGTAGGCTTACGCCAAGCATAGTACACAGTGTAAAACGGCAGAAGGTTTACGCCAAAGCATAGTACACAGTGTAAAATGGCTGTAGGCTTACGCCAATGCATAGTATACAGTGTAAAACGGCAGAAGGTTTACGCCAAATCATAGTATACAGTGTAAAACGGCTGTAAGTTTACGCCAAAGAATAGTGTACAGTATAAGATGGCTGTAGGTTTACGCCAAAGCATAGTGTACAGTGTAAGACAGCTGTAGGTTTACGCCAAAGCATAGTATACAGTGTCAAACGGCAGAAGGTTTACGCCAAAGCATAGTACACAGTGAAAATTGGCTGTAGGCTTACGCCAATGCATAGTATACAGTGTAAAACGGCAGAAGGTTTACGTTAAAGCATAGTATACAGTGTAAAACGGCTGTAGGTTTACGCCAATGCATAGTATATAGTGCAGACCGGCTATCTGTTTACGCCAAAACATAGTGTACAGTGTAAAACGGTTGCAGGTTTACGCCAAAGCATCGTATAGAGTGTAAAACGGCTGTAGGTTTACGTCAAAGCATAATGTACAGTGTAAAAGGTCTGTAGGTTTACGCCAAAGCATAGTGTACAGTGTAAGATGGCTGTAGGTTTACGCAAAAGCATAATGTACAGTGTAAAACGGCTATCTGTTTACGCCAAAACATAGTCTACAGTGTAAAACGGCTGTAGGTTTACGCCAAAGCAAAGTGTACAGTATAAAACGGCTGTAGGTTTACGCCAAAACGTAGTATACAGTGTAAAACGGTTGTAGGTTTACGCCAAAGCATAGCGTACAGTGTAAAACGGCCGCTTTAGAACGTACGTGTGGCTTTACGCCAAAACATAGTAAACAGTGTAAGACGGCTGTAGGTTTACGCCAAAGCATAGTGTACAGTGTAAGATGGCTGCAGGTTTACGCAAAAGTATAATGTACAGTGTAAAACGGCTGTAGGTTTACGCCAAAGCATAATGTACAGTGTAAAACGGCTGTAGGTTTACGTCAAAGCATAATGTACAATGTAAAATGGTTGAAGGTTTACGCCAAAACATAGTATAGGGTGTAAAACGGCTGTAGGTTTACGTCAAAGCATAATGTACAATGTAAAACGGCTGTAGGTTTACGCCAAAGCATAGTGTACAGTGTAGAACGTACGTGTGTTTTTACGCCAAATCATAGTATACAGTGTAAAACGGCTGTAGGTTTACGCCAAAGAATAGTGTACAGTATAAGATGGCTGTAGGTTTACGCCAAAGCATAGTGTACAGTGTAAGACGGCTGTAGGTTTACGCCAAAGCATAGTGTACAGTGTAAGACAGCTGTAGGTTTACGCCAAAGCATAGTATACAGTGTAAAACGGCAGAAGGTTTACGCCAAAGCATAGTACACAGTGAAAATTGGCTGTAGGCTTACGCCAATGCATAGTATACAGTGTAAAACGGCAGAAGGTTTACGTTAAAGCATAGTATACAGTGTAAAACGGCCGTAGGTTTACGCCAAAGCATAGTGTACTGTACAAGACGACTGTAGGTTTACGCCAATGCATAGTATACAGTGTAAAACGGCAGAAGGTTTACGCCAAAGCATAGTATACAGTGTAAGACAGCTGTAGGTTAACGCAAAGCATAGTATACAGTGCAAAACGGCTGTAGGTTTTCGCCAAAGCATAGTATACAATGTATAACGGCTGTAGGCTTACGCCAAGCATAGTACACAGTGTAAAACGGCAGAAGGTTTACGCCAAATCATAGTATACAGTGTAAAACGGCTGTAGGTTTACGCCAAAGAATAGTGTACAGTATAAGATGGCTGTAGGTTTACGCCAAAGCATAGTGTACAGTGTAAGACAGCTGTAGGTTTACGCCAAAGCATAGTATACAGTGTAAAATGGCAGAAGGTTTACGCCAAAGCATAGTACACAGTGAAAATTGGCTGTAGGCTTACGCCAATGCATAGTATACAGTGTAAAACGGCAGAAGGTTTACGTTAAAGCATAGTATACAGTGTAAAACGGCTGTAGGTTTACGCCAATGCATAGTATACAGTGTAAAACGGCAGAAGGTTTACGCCGAAGCATAGTGTACAGTGTAAGACAGCTGTAGGTTTACGCCAAAGCATAGTATACAGTGTTAAACGGCTGTAGGTTTACGCCAAGGCATAGTGTACAGTGTAAGATGGCTGTAGGTTTACGCAAAAGCATAATGTACAGTGTAAAACGGCTATCTGTTTACGCCAAAACATAGTGTACTGTGTAGAACGTACGTGTGGGTTTACGCCAAAACATAGCAAACAGTGTAAAACGGCTGTAGGTTTACGCCAAAGCATAGTATGGAGTGTAAAATGGCTGTAGGTTTACGTCAAAGCATAATGTACAGTGTAAAGCGGCTGTAGGTTTACGCCAAAGCATAGTGTACAGTGTAAGATGGCTGTAGGTTTACGCAAAAGCATAATGTACAGTGTAAAACGGCTATCTGTTTACGCCAAAACATAGTGTACAGTGTAAGATGGCTGCAGGTTTACGCCAAAGCGTAGTATACAGTGTAGACCGGCTATCTGTTTACGCCAAAACATAGTGTACAGTGTAAAACGGCTGCAGGTTTACGCCAAAACATAGTATATAGTGTAAGACTGCTGTAGGTTTACACTAAAGCATAGTATAGAGTGTAAAACGGCTGTAGGTTTACGTCAAAGCATAGTGTACAGTGTAAAAAGGTTGCAGGTTTACGTCAAAGCATAATGTACAGTGTAAAAGGGCTGTAGGTTTACGCCAAAGCATAGTGTACAGTGTAATATGGCTGTAGGTTTACGCAAAAGCATAGTATACAGTGTAAGACAGCTGTAGGTTAACGCCAAAGCGTAGTATACAGTGTAGACCGGCTATCTGTTTACGCCAAAACATAGTGTACAGTGTAAAACGGCTGCAGATTTACGCCAAAACATAGTATATAGTGTAAGACTGCTGTGGGTTTACACTAAAGCATAGTATAGAGTGTAAAACGGCTGTAGGTTTACGTCAAAGCATAATGTACAATGTAAAACGGCTGTAGGTTTACGCGAAAGCATAGTGTACAGTGTAGAACGTACGTGTGTTTTTACGCCAAAACATAGTATACAGAGTAAAACGGCTGTAGGCTTACGCCAAAGCATAGTACACAGTGTAAATTAACTGTAGGCTTACGCCAAGCATATTATACAGTGTAAAACAGCAGAAGGTTTACGCCGAAGCATAGTATACAATGCATAATGGCTGTAGGCTTACGCCAAGTATAGTATGCAGTGCAAAACGGCAGAAGGTTTACGCCAAAGCATAGTACACAGTGTAAAATGGCTGTAGGCTTACGCCAATGCATAGTATACAGTGTAAAACGGCAGAAGGTTTACGCCAAATCATAGTATACAGTGTAAAACGGCTGTAGGTTTACGCCAAATAATAGTGTACAGTATAAGATGGCTGTAGGTTTACGCCAAAGCATAGTGTACAGTGTAAGACGGCTGTAGGTTTACACCAAAGCATAGTGTACAGTGTAAGACAGCTGTAGGTTTACGCCAAAGCATAGTATACAGTGTAAAACGGCAGATGGTTTACGCCAAAGCATAGTACACAGTGAAAATTGGCTGTAGGCTTACGCCAATGCATAGTATACAGTGTAAAACGGCAGAAGGTTAACGCAAAGCATAGTATACAGTGCAAAACGGCTGTAGGTTTACGCCAAAGCATAGTGTACTGTATAAGACGGCTGTAGGCTTACGCCAAGCATAGTACACAGTGTAAAACGGCAGAAGGTTTACGCCAAAGCATAGTACACAGTGTAAAATGGCTGTAGGCTTACGCCAATGCATAGTATACAGTGTAAAACGGCAGAAGGTTTACGCCAAATCATAGTATACAGTGTAAAACGGCTGTAAGTTTACGCCAAAGAATAGTGTACAGTATAAGATGGCTGTAGGTTTACGCCAAAGCATAGTGTACAGTGTAAGACAGCTGTAGGTTTACGCCAAAGCATAGTATACAGTGTCAAACGGCAGAAGGTTTACGCCAAAGCATAGTACACAGTGAAAATTGGCTGTAGGCTTACGCCAATGCATAGTATACAGTGTAAAACGGCAGAAGGTTTACGTTAAAGCATAGTATACAGTGTAAAACGGCTGTAGGTTTACGCCAATGCATAGTATATAGTGTAGACCGGCTATCTGTTTACGCCAAAACATAGTGTACAGTGTAAAACGGTTGCAGGTTTACGCCAAAGCATCGTATAGAGTGTAAAACGGCTGTAGGTTTACGTCAAAGCATAATGTACAGTGTAAAAGGTCTGTAGGTTTACGCCAAAGCATAGTGTACAGTGTAAGATGGCTGTAGGTTTACGCAAAAGCATAATGTACAGTGTAAAACGGCTATCTGTTTACGCCAAAACATAGTCTACAGTGTAAAACGGCTGTAGGTTTACGCCAAAGCAAAGTGTACAGTATAAAACGGCTGTAGGTTTACGCCAAAACGTAGTATACAGTGTAAAACGGTTGTAGGTTTACGCCAAAGCATAGCGTACAGTGTAAAACGGCCGCTTTAGAACGTACGTGTGGCTTTACGCCAAAACATAGTAAACAGTGTAAGACGGCTGTAGGTTTACGCCAAAGCATAGTGTACAGTGTAAGATGGCTGCAGGTTTACGCAAAAGTATAATGTACAGTGTAAAACGGCTGTAGGTTTACGCCAAAGCATAATGTACAGTGTAAAACGGCTGTAGGTTTACGTCAAAGCATAATGTACAGTGTAAAATGGTTGAAGGTTTACGCCAAAACATAGTATAGGGTGTAAAACGGCTGTAGGTTTACGTCAAAGCATAATGTACAATGTAAAACGGCTGTAGGTTTACGCCAAAGCATAGTGTACAGTGTAGAACGTACGTGTGTTTTTACGCCAAATCATAGTATACAGTGTAAAACGGCTGTAGGTTTACGCCAAAGAATAGTGTACAGTATAAGATGGCTGTAGGTTTACGCCAAAGCATAGTGTACAGTGTAAGACGGCTGTAGGTTTACGCCAAAGCATAGTGTACAGTGTAAGACAGCTGTAGGTTTACGCCAAAGCATAGTATACAGTGTAAAACGGCAGAAGGTTTACGCCAAAGCATAGTACACAGTGAAAATTGGCTGTAGGCTTACGCCAATGCATAGTATACAGTGTAAAACGGCAGAAGGTTTACGTTAAAGCATAGTATACAGTGTAAAACGGCCGTAGGTTTACGCCAAAGCATAGTGTACTGTACAAGACGACTGTAGGTTTACGCCAATGCATAGTATACAGTGTAAAACGGCAGAAGGTTTACGCCAAAGCATAGTATACAGTGTAAGACAGCTGTAGGTTAACGCAAAGCATAGTATACAGTGCAAAACGGCTGTAGGTTTTCGCCAAAGCATAGTATACAATGTATAACGGCTGTAGGCTTACGCCAAGCATAGTACACAGTGTAAAACGGCAGAAGGTTTACGCCAAAGCATAGTACACAGTGTAAAATGGCTGTAGGCTTACGCCAATGCATAGTATACAGTGTAAAACGGCAGAAGGTTTACGCCAAATCATAGTATACAGTGTAAAACGGCTGTAGGTTTACGCCAAAGAATAGTGTACAGTATAAGATGGCTGTAGGTTTACGCCAAAGCATAGTGTACAGTGTAAGACAGCTGTAGGTTTACGCCAAAGCATAGTATACAGTGTAAAATGGCAGAAGGTTTACGCCAAAGCATAGTACACAGTGAAAATTGGCTGTAGGCTTACGCCAATGCATAGTATACAGTGTAAAACGGCAGAAGGTTTACGTTAAAGCATAGTATACAGTGTAAAACGGCTGTAGGTTTACGCCAATGCATAGTATACAGTGTAAAACGGCAGAAGGTTTACGCCGAAGCATAGTGTACAGTGTAAGACAGCTGTAGGTTTACGCCAAAGCATAGTATACAGTGTTAAACGGCTGTAGGTTTACGCCAAGGCATAGTGTACAGTGTAAGATGGCTGTAGGTTTACGCAAAAGCATAATGTACAGTGTAAAACGGCTATCTGTTTACGCCAAAACATAGTGTACTGTGTAGAACGTACGTGTGGGTTTACGCCAAAACATAGCAAACAGTGTAAAACGGCTGTAGGTTTACGCCAAAGCATAGTATGGAGTGTAAAATGGCTGTAGGTTTACGTCAAAGCATAATGTACAGTGTAAAGCGGCTGTAGGTTTACGCCAAAGCATAGTGTACAGTGTAAGATGGCTGTAGGTTTACGCAAAAGCATAATGTACAGTGTAAAACGGCTATCTGTTTACGCCAAAACATAGTGTACAGTGTAAGATGGCTGCAGGTTTACGCCAAAGCGTAGTATACAGTGTAGACCGGCTATCTGTTTACGCCAAAACATAGTGTACAGTGTAAAACGGCTGCAGGTTTACGCCAAAACATAGTATATAGTGTAAGACTGCTGTAGGTTTACACTAAAGCATAGTATAGAGTGTAAAACGGCTGTAGGTTTACGTCAAAGCATAGTGTACAGTGTAAAAAGGTTGCAGGTTTACGTCAAAGCATAATGTACAGTGTAAAAGGGCTGTAGGTTTACGCCAAAGCATAGTGTACAGTGTAATATGGCTGTAGGTTTACGCAAAAGCATAGTATACAGTGTAAGACAGCTGTTGGTTAACGCCAAAGCGTAGTATACAGTGTAGACCGGCTATCTGTTTACGCCAAAACATAGTGTACAGTGTAAAACGGCTGCAGATTTACGCCAAAACATAGTATATAGTGTAAGACTGCTGTGGGTTTACACTAAAGCATAGTATAGAGTGTAAAACGGCTGTAGGTTTACGTCAAAGCATAGTGTACAGTGTAAAACGGTTGCAGGTTTACGCCAAAGCATAGTATAGAGTGTAAAACGGCTGTAGGTTTACGTCAAAGCATAATATACAGTGTAAAAGGGCTGTAGGTTTACGCCAAAGAATAGTGTACAGTGTAAGATGGCTGTAGGTTTACGCAAAAGCATAATGTACAGTGTAAAACGGCTATCTGTTTACGCCAAAACATATTTTTTTTTTTTTTTTTTTGTAAGAAGGTGGAAAGCATTGAAAGCCTGAGTGTGGGACTTTAATCCACTAAAACCACCTCTGCCTCAAACCCCGGTTCCCCACGGTACCGCCGTTAGGCATTTCATCACAGGGGGGGTTTTCAGCCGTAGCTGCTTCTCTCTTAGTCTGCATGTCCGGAGGTGTAAGTGCGGATGCACGAAAGTCTGTCTGTCTGTGCGTGTATAATGTACGTATGTATGTATGCATGCATCTATCATTGTGTCAGGTGTGTATGTCGGTTCATGTCGCGAGCGTTTGACTGCTTATATGCGCATTTCGTAGCTCTGGTTGTGTGTATGAGTATGTGTATGTGGATGTGGTCGGTTCGTGGCGTTCGGTTGCTTGGTAGTGTGCGTATGCTTTGATACATGTACATATTTGCCGGGGTTTGCAGTTTCTTACCGTCGGGTTGCTCTTTCTTCCAGGCGAAGCTGCTGCATTATCATTGCGATAACTTCATTTGCCGTCTCCCAGGCTTCAGACGTCGTTAGCATGAAAGTTATCAGCCCTCTTGATGTCACCTGTCCACCTATTGCCATTTCGAGTATATCCCTGGCCGTCGAGTATCCTCGGCATTCCATCAGGATATGCTCTGCATTCTGGGTTTTCCCATCGCAATGCGGGCAATATGGGTCATCCGCATGTTTGTATTTGTAGAGGTACTCCCGGAAGCATCCATGCCCCGAGAGGAATTGCGTTAGGTAGTAGTTTACCTCTCCGTGTCCTCTACTGTTCCACTCCTCTATGTTGGGGATTAATGTGTGGGTCCATCTCCCCTTGGTGGTAGTATCCCATCTGTCTTGCCACTGTGCCTGGATGGCAGCGCCAGCTATTCTTCTTTGTTCCGGCTCGGTTCCACGTTGTTTGGCTACCTTTTTGACTTCTAAGTCAATAGGCATTCTGCCCGATATCACGCTTATGGCTTCCGCAGACACAGTTCTAAAAGCGCAGCATACTCTTATCGAAGCGACTCGGTGCGATGCGTTCATGTATTTCATGTACGACTTGACTTCCGACGCTGATGCCCACACGGGAGACGCGTACATAAGCATCGACTTGCTCACTGTTGCTAACAGGTTTCTGATTGGCTGCCTGGGTCCTCCTACATTTGGCATTATCCTCGACAGTGCCGCTACTGCCCTGGAGGCTTTTTCACCTGCGTATCTTAGGTGCTCTTTGAAACTGAGCCTGTGGGCCAACAGCATTCCCAGGTATCTAATGTGTGGGCTCGACTCAATGGTATGCTCGCCAACCTGTATGGTGAGGTATTCTACCCTTTTTCTGCTGCTTATTAGTACTGCTTCTGTTTCGTGGTCCGCCAGTTCTAAGTTTGATGTCTGTAGCCAGGCCCTGACATCTCTGATGGCATGCCCACATTTCTCTGACGTTTCGGTAATCGTTTTTGCCACAACAACTACTGCAATATCGTCCGCGTAGCCAATGATGTGGACTCCGCTCGGCTTTGGTATTCTTAGGATCCCATCGTACATTATATTCCACAACAATGGGCCAAGCACTGGCCCTTGCGGAACTCCTCCAGTAATGTTATATTCCTTTGGCCCTTCTTCTGTGTCGTAGTGAAGGGTTCTGTCTTTGAGGTAGCTGGCGATTATTCTCCTTATATAGTTAGGTGTCTGCAGGTTGCATAAGGCTCTGCTTATACAGTTCCAGCTGACTGAGTTGAAAGCGTTTTTTATGTCGAGTGTTATGACGGCACAGTACCGCTTTGTCCCTCCTAACCATCTTCTTCCCGCGATTGCTTCACGCGCAATGTTGCACACTGCCTCTATAGCATGTATGGTGCTTCGCTTCTTTCTGAAGCCATACTGTTGGTTGGAGAGCCCGTGGTCTCCTTCAGTGTGTCTCTCGAGTCTTGCTCGTATAATTTTCTCTAGAATTTTTCCCATTGTGTCGAGCATGCACAGCGGCCTGTATGACGACGGCTGGTCAGGTGGCTTGTTACCCTTCGGGATGAGGACTAGCCGCTGTCGTTTCCACTGTAGTGGGAATTCCCCTTCCACTAAGCATGTCGTATACAATTGTGTGAAGATCTCTGGCCTTATCTTGATCGCTTTTTTAAGGACCAGGTTCGGGATTCCGTCCATTCCTGGCGTCTTGTTGATCTGTATCGCTGCTGCAGCTTCTAGGATTTCCTCAGTTGTTACTGGTGGTATTATCTCCGCTTCCGCTGACGTTTCTTGAGAGAGTATCGGGACCTCATCTTTCGCCGGAAATAGAGTGTTAACGATCAAGCGCATCATGTTCGGACATGTCGGTGCCGCTGCCGTAACATGTTTCAGTTTTTTCATAACTATTTGATACGCACTTCCCCATGGGTTATGCTGCAGTTCATCTCTCAGTGCCTGAAACGATTCTCGTTTGCTCTTTTTTATCAGTTTACGGAGCTCTTTCCTTTTAGTATGGAATTGGTCCCGTAGGACTTCGTACTCTCCTATGTCTCTGCGTCTGGCTCTCTGTTGCCGTCTACGCATTCTGAGGCAATCTGCGCGCAGATTCGAGATGTCCTCACTCCACCAATATACAGGTTTTCTGCCGTTTCCTTTCCTTTTACGTGGCATGGAAGCATCACATCCTCGGGATAGGGACCTTGTCGCTTCTTTGGCTTGTTGTTCTGCTACGCCCGTTGGTGTATCCATAGTTTCCAGCACGTATTCAAGTATCTCATTATCTAAGTTATCTGTTTTCCAGCCCAGCTTTTGTACTTTCTCCAGGTTATAGCGGTAGCGGCGCTGGGGTCGATCTTTACCCTCTGTCTCAAAAATGATGGCATAGTGGTCGCTGTGTGTATACAGGTCTGAGACATGCCATTTTATTTTTCTCGCTATTGACCTGCTGGCGAATGTTAGGTCGATGATGGAACCTGCCCTACCATTGTCAAAAGTGTTACTATTTCCCTGGTTGAGTAACACTAGATCGAGGCTAGCAAAGGCCTCAAGGAGCGTCTCGCCTCTCTGGTTTGTCCTGGCACTGTTCCATTCTACTGCCCATGCATTGAAGTCTCCGGCTATAATCTTTGGTGACTTCTCTCGTGCTTCGGCTACAAGGCTGTCCAGCATTTGGCAGTATTCATGCATAGTCGCGCTAGGTGGGGCATAACAGCTTAAAAAGTGAATTCCCTTCACTTTGGCGTAGACGAAGTTTTGCCGCCTTCCCGGATCCTTGCGTTCGAAGGGGTAAGTGCCGCACGTCCATATCGCTGCCTTTTTGCTCTGGTCTTCTACCCATCTTCCGCTGCAGTAAGGTGTTTTGTACTGTTCGCAGATAAGAGCTACATCCGCGTTTTCTTCTCCCGCCGTTTGTGTGAGTAGATCCTGGGCGGCTTCGCAATGGTTTAGGTTAATTTGGATGCACTTCATGATCGCTTTACCATTTCTCGGAATGCGCTTTTATAGGCTGCGCATCTAAAACTTCCAGTTGGGTGTTCATTTTCCCCTTTACATCCTGGTTCGCATATGGCACATGTTGGTTTCGCTGTGCACTTCTTCGCAATGTGTCCTTTGCCTCCACATCGTAGACATGTGCCCGTGCGGTCGTTTTCATTCTTGCAATGTCTTGCAACATATCCATACTCGAGGCATCTGTAGCATTGTGTCGGTGCTAAGTGCTCCCGGATCCTGCAGCGTACCCATCCCACGCGCATATGTCCTGCGGCGATCATCTTAGATGCCTCATTCGGTGTAAGATTAATGAGTGCAGTTTGAGTTCCTCCCCTTGCCATTCGGAGGGATTTAACAGCATCAGTGGTTATTTCAGCTGATGCTGGGAACTGCTCTCCGATTGCCTTGCAGATGTCCTCCGGGGTTGTGACCTCGTCCAAGTCGCGACATTCGACTGTTACTAGATGACATAAGGACTTCACCTTTGCTTCGCTTTGTAGTACAAAACATAGTGTACAGTGTAAAATGGCTGCAGGTTTACGCCAAAATATAGTATATAGTGTAAGACGGCTGTAGGTTTACACTAAAGCATAGTGTACAGTGTAAAACGGCTGTAGGTTTACGCCAAAGCGTAGTGTACAGTATAAAACGGCTGTAGGTTTACGCCAAAACATAGTATACAGTGTAAAACGGTTGTAGGTTTACGCCAAAGCATAGCGTACAGTGTAAAACGGCCGCTTTAGAACGTACGTGTGGCTTTACGCCAAAACATAGTAAACAGTGTAAAACGGTTGAATGTTTACGCCAAAGCATAGCGTACAGTGCAAGATGGCTGTAGGTTTACGCAAAAGCATACTGTACAGTGTAAAACGGCTGTCTGTTTACGCCAAAGCATAGTATACAGTGTAAAACGGCTGTAGGTTTACGCCAAAACATAGCATACAGTGTAAGACGGCTCTTGGGGCCGAGCTTAGGCTACCAGGGGGGTCAGCACGGTGGCGGATAGCTGAAAGACCTATAGATATATAGGTTAGCTGCGAATAACAAATAAGCAGTCCCCGACCAAGAGCGGCAAAAATGGAGGGTGTGACGGAAAAAACACATAAGCCCAGTGAAATTTTTGTGACAGGGCGAGTAGATGCCGCCCGTAACTAAGCGTCCTGTCCCTAAGGCAAGGTGTAATGCGACCCGTGCCGAGGTCTGAATGGTGCTGGGGACAAAAATCCATACAGCATCGCTAACGGAGCCCTCCAGATACCTGGCGCCCTCTGGTTGTAATGTAGCCTTACCACATTACAGGGGTCTCTGATGTGGTGGACCTTCCTTTCCCCCATACTCGTGGGATCCAATACAAAAATGAATCAAAAAGAAAACAAAACAAACATAAATAAAACAGAAAAAAAAGAACCAAAAAAACAGTACCAAACTCAGGAATCGAAAGTGCAGAGGAAAATCCATTTAGGAGAAGTTCTGTACTGATGCGATCACCGCCGCTAAAAATAATGGAGGAGGCGATCGATAGTAAGGACGTAGGGACGCCGTGTGCACCAGTAACGGAGCAGACATCCCCACAAAAGCAGCCGGACTTCCATCTTACAGAAGCACCAACTGCTAGCTTGACGCCTGAAACTAACAAGGAAGAAAGGCGAAGAGAAAACAGCGAAGAAAGAGAAAGACGTGAAGCCATGCAATCCCTGGGAAAGAACATCAATACGTTGATAGAATTCATCAAAGGGAAAACAAACGTGCACCACGAAATCAGAAAGCTGACTAGTGCTATACGCAGACACTACAACTGTATAGCAAATTCCGAGAAAGACAACGTGGTAAAGAATAGATTGTCTAAAGCTACCCAAACCATTGAGTCATCCGAAATGAGCAAATCGGCGCCTTCTCATCCGTTGAAGCAACTACCAGAACCTAAGCGGAAAAGGACTAGATCTCCGAGCAATGAAGAACCCTCGACATTGACATACGCTGAGATAGTCACGAAAAAAACAGCAATGTCAGTGCAACAAAACGTCCAGAAGTGCCAAAGTGAGAAGAAAGAAAAAGCGCTCCGAAAAAAAACCAGGAAAGACGGCAAAACCGCGAGGCCGAGATGCAGACGAAAAATCCGCGAATCAAGACCACAACAAAGCCGAGTGGAAAAGAGTGGTAAAAAAGGGTCCAGGCAAGATACATGTCAAGCCGGACGCATTGGTGATTAAAAAAACTGGAGAAACATCCTATTGCGATATACTCCGAAAAGTGAAGACCAACCCTGAGTTAAATGGTCTGGGATCGGACGTAATTCACATAAGGAAGACGGCCAAGGGAGAGTTACTGCTTGAGCTCAAGAAAGCAGCAGCTGGAAAAACCTCTGAGCACCAAAGCAAAGTAGGGCAAGTTCTCGGGGAAATGGCGGAAGTAAGGACCCTAACGCACGAGGTACTGATTGAGTGCAAAGACCTAGACGATGTTACTACCAAAGAAGAGATCTGTCAAGCCCTGGCCGAGCAATTCGAGGAAGTACGAGGCATGCAGGCCTCATCCATCAAATCCATGAGGAAAGCTTATGCAGGAACACAAACTGCAGTCATTAGCCTCCCGATAAACGCTGCCAAAAAGTTCTGGAGGTTGGGAGAGTCAAAATCGGATGGACGATAGGCAGAATACGAGAGAAAGCGGTACCGCTGCGATGCTTTAGGTGCCTTAACTTCGGGCATCTAGCAAAGGCGTGTCCAAATACGGTGGACAGAAGTGAGGATTGCGTCAAGTGTGGACAGAAAGGCCATGTTTCTAAGAACTGCACCAATGATGCAAGGTGCGTGCTCTGCGAAGAAAAGGGGAGCACCAACTTCAAACACGCGGCAGGAAGCGCAGTATGTCCTGTATATCAGGAAGCAAAAAAAACCGCAAGAAGAATATGAAAGTGCTGCAATTAAATTTAAATCACTGCGAAGCGGCACAGGACCTCCTAACACAAGCCATTCGTGAGTCAAAAATAGATGTCGCCATACTATCCGAACAGTACAAGAATCTCGACGAAAAAGTCTGGGTAGCTGATTACTCAAAAAGAGCTGCTATTTGGACCTGTGGAGACTACGCCTTCGAAGAAAAAATGATGACACCCCAATCCGGGTTCGTTCGAGTCAAGGTAAAGGGTGTTAACATCTATAGTTGTTACGCATCCCCAAACAGCACTCTTGAAGAATTCCAGCGTATGTTGGATAGGCTCGTGGATGACGCTAGAGGCCGTAGCCCAATCATCATGGCTGGGGATTTCAACGCATGGGCCAATGATTGGGGCAGCACTCGAACCTATAGAAGAGGTGAGGCACTACTCGAAGCGGTATCGTCACTAGATGTCATGCTGCTCAATACGGGAAGCGAGAATACCTTTAGCAGAAATGACGTAGGTTCCGTAGTTGACATAACCTTCGTAACTAGTTCCCTAGCGAGAGGCGCCAAGTGGAGAGTAAGTAAACAGTACACCCACAGCGACCACCTGGCCATCCTGTTTGAAATAGACCAGAAAAGATCCAACCGGGAACTCCCGCCAAAGAAGGCACAACGAATGGGGTGGAAAATAGGCACACTAGACGAAGATTCTTTTACTTTCACCTTTAGAGAATCTACAATAAGGCCAGGAACAGCAAATGCTATGGCAGCTGAGATTACGAAACAAGTAATGAGAGCATGCGATGCATCTATGATCCGGAAAACGTCAACAAATCGCCGGCCACCAGTATATTGGTGGAACCAAGAGATAGCAGAGCTACGCAGCAAGTGCCATAAAGCGAGAAGACTGTTCCAGCGATCCAGAGGCTTGCCCTCCCACCAGAACCTACAGGTGCAATACAAAGATAGGCGTAGAGACCTGAAATTAGCAATCCGGAGAAGCAAAAGTGACAACTTTAAAGAACTCTGTCAGCAAGCAGATGTAAATCCCTGGGGTACAGCCTATAAGGCAGTCATGGCAAAACTCAAGGGCACCACTAGGGCACCCTCGCCCTCATGCCCTTTGCTAATGCAAAAAATAGTGTCGGGCTTATTTCCACCGCAGAGAACTGCAGAGAGTGTAGCAGCACCCCAGGATTTACATGAAATCACAACCGTCACGCAAACGGAACTTTTGGAAGTGTGCAAGCGGTTCGATGACAATAAGTCACCTGGATTGGATGGGATACCCAACAAGGCCCTTAAGTTAGCCATAAAAACAAATACGGAACCATTTCTGGAAATGTATAATAAGTGTCTAACCGAAGGGGTCTTTCCAGACCAGTGGAAGAAACAACGTCTGGTGCTGCTGCCCAAAGGGAAAAAACCGCCAGATGAGCCCTCGTCATACCGTCCTATATGCCTGTTAGATACAATGGGTAAAATATTAGAAAAAATTATATGCAAACGACTGGAGGTGGCAATACATGAAGCCGGGGGACTTTCAAACGAACAGTATGGATTTAGACAAGCCCGTTCTACAATCGATGCTATACGGAGGGTAACCACAATCTTGGAAGATGCTATCCAGGGCAGAAGGTGGAGAGGAGGCGCAAAGAAATACGGTGCTGTAATAACACTAGACGTCAAAAAAGCGTTCAATTCTGCAATTGGGGGGGGGGGGCATATTTTGTGCTCACTTAGAGAAATGATGGTGCCAGGGTTCCTCATCAAAATAATATTAAATTATTTCGAGAAACGGTACCTGTTTTACGATACCGTCGATGGGGTAAAACAGTACCACATATCTGGCGGAGTACCACAAGGATCGGTACTAGGTCCTATCTTGTGGAACCTTATGTATGATAAGGTGCTGAGGCTTGAAATCCCCAACGAGGCAAAAATCATAGGCTTTGCCGATGACATCGCAATCGTAGTGACAGCAAAACGCCTGGAAGAAATAGAGGACATTGGAAACGAATGTATCCGAAAAGTGAGACGGTGGATGGCAGCAGTCGGTTTAGAACTCGCTGAACATAAAACGGAAGCAGTACTAGTAAGCAGCCGCAAGAAAAGAGAAGCAATCACCATCAGGGTAGGCAACCAAAATATAACGTCAAAACCGGGTCTCTGATATGGAGAACCTTCCTTTCCCCCATACTCGTGGGATCCAATACAAAAATGAATCAAAAAGAAAACAAAACAAACATAAATAAAACAGAAAAAAAAGAACCAAAAAAACAGTACCAAACTCAGGAATCGAAAGTGCAGAGGAAAATCCATTTAGGAGAAGTTCTGTACTGATGCGATCACCGCCGCTAAAAATAATGGAGGAGGCGATCGATAGTAAGGACGTAGGGACGCCGTCTGCACCAGTAACGGAGCAGACATCCCCACAAAAGCAGCCGGACTTCCATCTTACAGAAGCACCACCTGCTAGCTTGACGCCTGAAACTAACAAGGAAGAAAGGCGAAGAGAAAACAGCGAAGAAAGAGAAAGACGTGAAGCCATGCAATCCCTGGGAAAGAACATCAATACGTTGATAGAATTCATCAAAGGGAAAACAAACGTGCACCACGAAATCAGAAAGCTGACTAGTGCTATACGCAGACACTACAACTGTATAGCAAATTCCGAGAAAGACAACGTGGTAAAGAATAGATTGTCTAAAGCTACCCAAACCATTGAGTCATCCGAAATGAGCAAATCGGCGCCTTCTCATCCGTTGAAGCAACTACCAGAACCTAAGCGGAAAAGGACTAGATCTCCGAGCAATGAAGAACCCTCGACATTGACATACGCTGAGATAGTCACGAAAAAAACAGCAATGTCAGTGCAACAAAACGTCCAGAAGTGCCAAAGTGAGAAGAAAGAAAAAGCGCTCCAAAAAAAAACCAGGAAAGACGGCAAAACCGCGAGGCCGAGATGCAGACGAAAAATCCGCGAATCAAGACCACAACAAAGCCGAGTGGAAAAGAGTGGTAAAAAAGGGTCCAGGCAAGATACATGTCAAGCCGGACGCATTGGTGATTAAAAAAACTGGAGAAACATCCTATTGCGATATACTCCGAAAAGTGAAGACCAACCCTGAGTTAAATGGTCTGGGATCGGACGTAATTCACATAAGGAAGACGGCCAAGGGAGAGTTACTGCTTGAGCTCAAGAAAGCAGCAGCTGGAAAAACCTCTGAGCACCAAAGCAAAGTAGGGCAAGTTCTCGGGGAAATGGCGGAAGTAAGGACCCTAACGCACGAGGTACTGATTGAGTGCAAAGACCTAGACGATGTTACTACCAAAGAAGAGATCTGTCAAGCCCTGGCCGAGCAATTCGAGGAAGTACGAGGCATGCAGGCCTCATCCATCAAATCCATGAGGAAAGCTTATGCAGGAACACAAACTGCAGTCATTAGCCTCCCGATAAACGCTGCCAAAAAAGTTCTGGAGGTTGGGAGAGTCAAAATCGGATGGACGATATGCAGAATACGAGAGAAAGTGGTACCGCTGCGATGCTTTAGGTGCCTTAACTTCGGGCATCTAGCAAAGGCGTGTCCAAATACGGTGGACAGAAGTGAGGATTGCGTCAAGTGTGGACAGAAAGGCCATGTTTCTAAGAACTGCACCATTGATGCAAGGTGCGTGCTCTGCGAAGAAAAGGGGAGCACCAACTTCAAACACGCGGCAGGAAGCGCAGTATGTCCTGTATATCAGGAAGCAAAAAAAACCGCAAGAAGAATATGAAAGTGCTGCAATTAAATTTAAATCACTGTGAAGCGGCACAGGACCTCCTAACACAAGCCATTCGTGAGTCAAAAATAGATGTTGCCATATTATCGGAACAGTACAAGAATCTCGACGAAAAAGTCTGGGCAGCTGATTACTCAAAAAGAGCTGCTATTTGGACCTGTGGAGACTACGCCTTCGAAGAAAAAATGATGACACCTCAATCTGGGTTCGTTCGAGCCAAGGTCAAGGGTGTACACATCTATAGTTGCTACGCATCCCCAAACAGCACTCTGGAAGAATTCCAGCGTATGTTGGATAGGCTCGTGGATGATGCTAGAGGCCGTAGCCCAATCATCATGGCTGGGGATTTCAACGCATGGGCCACTGATTGGGGCAGCACTCGAACCAATAGAAGAGGCGAGGCACTACTCGAAGCGGTATCGTCACTAGATGTCATGCTGCTCAATACGGGAAGCGAGAATACCTTTAGCAGAAACGACGTAGGTTCCGTAGTTGACATCGCCTTCGTAACCAGTTCCCTAGCGAGAGGCGCCAAGTGGAGAGTAAGTAAACAGTACACCCACAGCGACCACCTGGCCATCCTGTTTGAAATAGACCAGAAAAGATCCAACCGGGAACTCCCGCCAAAGAAGGCACAACGAATGGGGTGGAAAATAGGCACACTAGACGAAGATTCTTTTACTTTCACCTTTAGAGAATCTACAATAAGGCCAGGAACAGCAAATGCTATGGCAGCTGAGATTACGAAACAAGTAATGAGAGCATGCGATGCATCTATGATCCGGAAAACGTCAACAAATCGCCGGCCACCAGTATATTGGTGGAACCAAGAGATAGCAGAGCTACGCAGCAAGTGCCATAAAGCGAGAAGACTGTTCCAGCGATCCAGAGGCTTGCCCTCCCACCAGAACCTACAGGTGCAATACAAAGATAGGCGTAGAGACCTGAAATTAGCAATCCGGAGAAGCAAAAGTGACAACTTTAAAGAACTCTGTCAGCAAGCAGATGTAAATCCCTGGGGTACAGCCTATAAGGCAGTCATGGCAAAACTCAAGGGCACCACTAGGGCACCCTCGCCCTCATGCCCTTTGCTAATGCAAAAAATAGTGTCGGGCTTATTTCCACCGCAGAGAACTGCAGAGAGTGTAGCAGC
Source organism: Xylota segnis (assembly GCA_963583995.1). NCBI lineage: Eukaryota > Metazoa > Arthropoda > Insecta > Diptera > Syrphidae > Xylota > Xylota segnis. Next base: position 32,670 of record OY757240.1, read on the forward strand.
ACCCCAGGATTTACATGAAATCACAACCGTCACGCAAACGGAACTTTTGGAAGTGTGCAAGCGGTTCGATGACAATAAGTCACCTGGATTGGATGGGATACCCAACAAGGCCCTTAAGTTAGCCATAAAAACAAATACGGAACCATTTCTGGAAATGTATAATAAGTGTCTAACCGAAGGGGTCTTTCCAGACCAGTGGAAGAAACAACGTCTGGTGCTGCTGCCCAAAGGGAAAAAACCGCCAGATGAGCCCTCGTCATACCGTCCTATATGCCTGTTAGACACAATGGGTAAAATATTAGAAAAAATTATATGCAAACGACTGGAGGTGGCAATACATGAAGCCGGGGGACTTTCAAACGAACAGTATGGATTTAGACAAGCCCGTTCTACAATCGATGCTATACGGAGGGTAACCACAATCTTGGAAGATGCTATCCAGGGCAGAAGGTGGAGAGGAGGCGCAAAGAAATACGGTGCTGTAATAACACTAGACGTCAAAAAAGCGTTCAATTCTGCAATTGGGGGGGGGGCATATTTTGTGCTCACTTAGAGAAATGATGGTGCCAGGGTTCCTCATCAAAATAATATTAAATTATTTCGAGAAACGGTACCTGTTTTACGATACCGTCGATGGGGTAAAACAGTACCACATATCTGGCGGAGTACCACAAGGATCGGTACTAGGTCCTATCTTGTGGAACCTTATGTATGATAAGGTGCTGAGGCTTGAAATCCCCAACGAGGCAAAAATCATAGGCTTTGCCGATGACATCGCAATCGTAGTGACAGCAAAACGCCTGGAAGAAATAGAGGACATTGGAAACGAATGTATCCGAAAAGTGAGACGGTGGATGGCAGCAGTCGGTTTAGAACTCGCTGAACATAAAACGGAAGCAGTACTAGTAAGCAGCCGCAAGAAAAGAGAAGCAATCACCATCAGGGTAGGCAACCAAAATATAACGTCAAAACCGGGTCTCTGATATGGAGAACCTTCCTTTCCCCCATACTCGTGGGATCCAATACAAAAATGAATCAAAAAGAAAACAAAACAAACATAAATAAAACAGAAAAAAAAGAACCAAAAAAACAGTACCAAACTCAGGAATCGAAAGTGCAGAGGAAAATCCATTTAGGAGAAGTTCTGTACTGATGCGATCACCGCCGCTAAAAATAATGGAGGAGGCGATCGATAGTAAGGACGTAGGGACGCCGTCTGCACCAGTAACGGAGCAGACATCCCCACAAAAGCAGCCGGACTTCCATCTTACAGAAGCACCACCTGCTAGCTTGACGCCTGAAACTAACAAGGAAGAAAGGCGAAGAGAAAACAGCGAAGAAAGAGAAAGACGTGAAGCCATGCAATCCCTGGGAAAGAACATCAATACGTTGATAGAATTCATCAAATGGAAAACAAACGTGCACCACGAAATCAGAAAGCTGACTAGTGCTATACGCAGACACTACAACTGTATAGCAAATTCCGAGAAAGACAACGTGGTAAAGAATAGATTGTTCTGGAGGTTGGGAGAGTCAAAATCGGATGGACGATAGGCAGAATACGAGAGAAAGCGGTACCGCTGCGATGCTTTAGGTGCCTTAACTTCGGGCATCTAGCAAAGGCGTGTCCAAATACGGTGGACAGAAGTGAGGATTGCGTCAAGTGTGGACAGAAAGGCCATGTTTCTAAGAACTGCACCAATGATGCAAGGTGCGTGCTCTGCGAAGAAAAGGGGAGCACCAACTTCAAACACGCGGCAGGAAGCGCAGTATGTCCTGTATATCAGGAAGCAAAAAAAAACCGCAAGAAGAATATGAAAGTGCTGCAATTAAATTTAAATCACTGCGAAGCGGCACAGGACCTCCTAACATAAGCCATTCGTGAGTCAAAAATAGATGTCGCCATACTATCCGAACAGTACAAGAATCTCGACGAAAAAGTCTGGGTAGCTGATTACTCAAAAAGAGCTGCTATTTGGACCTGTGGAGACTACGCCTTCGAAGAAAAAATGATGACACCCCAATCCGGGTTCGTTCGAGTCAAGGTAAAGGGTGTTAACATCTATAGTTGTTACGCATCCCCAAACAGCACTCTTGAAGAATTCCAGCGTATGTTGGATAGGCTCGTGGATGATGCTAGAGGCCGTAGCCCAATCATCATGGCTGGGGATTTCAACGCATGGGCCAATGATTGGGGCAGCACTCGAACCAATAGAAGAGGTGAGGCACTACTCGAAGCGGTATCGTCACTAGATGTCATGCTGCTCAATACGGGAAGCGAGAATACCTTTAGCAGAAATGACGTAGGTTCCGTAGTTGACATAACCTTCGTAACTAGTTCCCTAGCGAGAGGCGCCAAGTGGAGAGTAAGTAAACAGTACACCCACAGCGACCACCTGGCCATCCTGTTTGAAATAGACCAGAAAAGATCCAACCGGGAACTCCCGCCAAAGAAGGCACAACGAATGGGGTGGAAAATAGGCACACTAGACGAAGATTCTTTTACTTTCACCTTTAGAGAATCTACAATAAGGCCAGGAACAGCAAATGCTATGGCAGCTGAGATTACGAAACAAGTAATGAGAGCATGCGATGCATCTATGATCCGGAAAACGTCAACAAATCGCCGGCCACCAGTATATTGGTGGAACCAAGAGATAGCAGAGCTACGCAGCAAGTGCCATAAAGCGAGAAGACTGTTCCAGCGATCCAGAGGCTTGCCCTCCCACCAGAACCTACAGGTGCAATACAAAGATAGGCGTAGAGACCTGAAATTAGCAATCCGGAGAAGCAAAAGTGACAACTTTAAAGAACTCTGTCAGCAAGCAGATGTAAATCCCTGGGGTACAGCCTATAAGGCAGTCATGGCAAAACTCAAGGGCACCACTAGGGCACCCTCGCCCTCATGCCCTTTGCTAATGCAAAAAATAGTGTCGGGCTTATTTCCACCGCAGAGAACTGCAGAGAGTGTAGCAGCACCCCAGGATTTACATGAAATCACAACCGTCACGCAAACGGAACTTTTGGAAGTGTGCAAGCGGTTCGATGACAATAAGTCACCTGGATTGGATGGGATACCCAACAAGGCCCTTAAGTTAGCCATAAAAACAAATACGGAACCATTTCTGGAAATGTATAATAAGTGTCTAACCGAAGGGGTCTTTCCAGACCAGTGGAAGAAACAACGTCTGGTGCTGCTGCCCAAAGGGAAAAAACCGCCAGATGAGCCCTCGTCATACCGTCCTATATGCCTGTTAGATACAATGGGTAAAATATTAGAAAAAATTATATGCAAACGACTGGAGGTGGCAATACATGAAGCCGGGGGACTTTCAAACGAACAGTATGGATTTAGACAAGCCCGTTCTACAATCGATGCTATACGGAGGGTAACCACAATCTTGGAAGATGCTATCCAGGGCAGAAGGTGGAGAGGAGGCGCAAAGAAATACGGTGCTGTAATAACACTAGACGTCAAAAATGCGTTCAATTCTGCAATTGGGGGGGGGGGGGCATATTTTGTGCTCACTTAGAGAAATGATGGTGCCAGGGTTCCTCATCAAAATAATATTAAATTATTTCGAGAAACGGTACCTGTTTTACGATACCGTCGATGGGGTAAAACAGTACCACATATCTGGCGGAGTACCACAAGGATCGGTACTAGGTCCTATCTTGTGGAACCTTATGTATGATAAGGTGCTGAGGCTTGAAATCCCCAACGAGGCAAAAATCATAGGCTTTGCCGATGACATCGCAATCGTAGTGACAGCAAAACGCCTGGAATAAATAGAGGACATTGGAAACGAATGTATCCGAAAAGTGAGACGGTGGATGGCAGCAGTCGGTTTAGAACTCGCTGAACATAAAACGGAAGCAGTACTAGTAAGCAGCCGCAAGAAAAGAGAAGCAATCACCATCAGGGTAGGCAACCAAAATATAACGTCAAAACCGGTGATCAGATACCTAGGTGTGATGATTGACGCTAGGCTAGCTTACAAGGAACACCTTGAAATAACGTGCGACAAAGCTGCTCGGGTGTGTACTGCCTTATCCAGAATTATGACAAATCTTGGAGGACCCAGACAACCAAGGAGACTAATTTTGTCAAGAGTGGCGCAGTCAATAATAATGTATGCGGCACCAATATGGGCAAAGGCAGTGAGAATTAAGTCCCACTCAAGAAGAGTTAATTCCGTCAATAGACTGTGCGCGCTGAGAGTGTGTTGCGCTTTTCGGACGGTATCCGACGACGCTATATGTGTTATTGCGGGAATGCTACCAGCGGATATCTTAGCTATTGAGCTACAGAGGACCTATGACGCCAAAATCCAGGAACCCCTTGCTCCAGTCAAAGATATTAAGCTGGCAGAAAGACAGCGAAGCATGAGAACATGGCAGGAAAGATGGAATCAGTCAACGAAGGGAAGATGGACCCATCGACTTATACCTGATATAGATAAATGGATGGACCGGCATCACGGAGAAGTGGATTTTTATCTCACCCAGTTCTTAACCGGACACGGCTGCTTCAGAGCTTATCTAAACAAGTTTGGGCTTGATGAATCTCCAAACTGCAGAGAGGATGCAGAGCATGTGCTCTTTCAGTGCCCACATTTTCGCTTGGAACGCAGAGGTCTTGAGGAAATAATTGGAGAAATACCAACTCCGGAGAACATCGTAAACCATATGTTGACATCGAACGCAGTATGGAATACTGTGAAACAAACAGCAGCGGTGATCATAAAGGAACTTCGGCGGCTGGAAAGGCTCAGGCAGAGCAACCAAACCCAAATGGAATCCCCCTCAGAACAAGAAACGTCGAACAGGTCAAGAAGAGCATAAAGTGCTAACCAGCCCCGCGAAGTAATACTTAACGGTAGTTCCGCGGGGAGAGTGGTTGAAGTGTGTAGGGTGTGGGTTAGTACGTAGGCGTATTCCTGGCATCGAGTATTCAGGTTTGCGAATCGTGCATGCCAGTAGCCCGGGTTACTAGTATCTTTAGAAGATTACACATCCGTTGGCGCAACCAAAAAAAAAAAAAAAGTGTAAGACGGCTGTAGGTTTACGCCAAAGCGTAGTATACAGTGTAAAACGGCTGTAGGTTTACGCCAAAACATAGTGTACAGTGTAAAATGGCTGTAGGTTTACGCCAAAGCAAAGTGTATAGTATAAAACGGCTGTAGGTTTACGCCAAAACATAGTATACAGTGTAAAACGGTTGTAGGTTTACGCCAAAGCATAGCGTACAGTGTAAAACGGCCGCTTTAGAACGTATGTGTGGCTTTACGCCAAAACATAGTAAACAGTGTAAGACGGCTGTAGGTTTACGCCAAAGCATAGTGTACAGTGTAAGATGGCTGTAGGTTTACGCAAAAGTATAATGTACAGTGTAAAACGGCTGTAGGTTTACGCCAAAGCATAATGTACAGTGTAAAACGGCTGTAGGTTTACGCCAAAACATAGTATACAGTGTAAGACGGATGTAGGTTGACGCTAAAGCATAGTGCACTGTGTAAAACGGCTGTAGGTTTACGCCAAAGCATAGTGTACAGTGTAGAACGTACGTGTGGGTTTACGCCAAAACATAGTATACAGTGCAAAACGGCTGTAGGCTTACGCCAAAGCATAGTAAACAGTGTAAAATGGCTGTAGGTTTACGCCAATGCATAGTATACAGTGTAAAACGGCAGAAGGTTTACGCCAAATGATAGTATACAGTGTAAAATGGCTGTAGGTTTACGCCAAAGAATAGTGTACAGTATAAGATGGCTGTAGGTTTACGCCAAAGCATAGTGTACAGTGTAAGACGGCTGTAGGTTTACGCCAAAGCATAGTGTACAGTGTAAGACAGCTGTAGGTTTACGCCAAAGCATAGTACACAGTGAAAATTGGCTGTAGGCTTACGCCAATGCATAGTTTACAGTGTAAAACGGCAGAAGGTTTACGTTAAAGCATAGTATACAGTGTAAAACGGCTGTAGGTTTACGCCAAAGCATAGTGTACTGTACAAGACGACTGTAGGTTTACGCCAATGCATAGTATACAGTGTAAAACGGCAGAAGTTATACGCCAAAGCATAGTATACAGTGTAAGACAGCTGTAGGTTAACGCAAAGCATAGTATACAGTGTAAAACGGCTGTAGGTTTTCGCCAAAGTATAGTATACAATGTATAACGGCTGTAGGCTTACGCCAAGCATAGTACACAGTGTAAAACGGCTGTAGGCTTACGCCAAAGCATAGTACACAGTGTAAAATGGCTGTAGGCTTACGCCAATGCATATTATACAGTGTAAAACGGCTGTAGGCTTACGCCAAAGCATAGTACACAGTGTAAAATGGCTGTAGGCTTACGCCAATGCATAGTATACAGTGTAAAACGGCAGAAGGTTTACGCCAAAGCATAGTATAGAGTGTAAGACAGCTGTAGGTTAACGCAAAGCATAGTATACAGTGTAAAACGGCTGTAGGTTTTCGCCAAAGTATAGTATACAATGTATAACGGCTGTAGGTTTACGCCACAGCATAGTATACAGCGTAAGACGGCTGTAGGCTTACGCCAAAGCATAGTTTTTTTTTTTTTTTTTTTGGTTGCGCCAACGGATGTGTAATCTTCTAAAGATACCAGTAACCCGGGCTACTGGCATGCACGATTCGCAAACCTGAATACTCGATGCCAGGAATACGCCTACGTACTAACCCACACCCTACACACTTCAACCACTCTCCCCGCGGAACTACCGTTAAGTATTACTTCGCGGGGCTGGTTAGCACTTTATGCTCTTCTTGACCTGTTCGGCGTTTCTTGTTCTGAGGGGGCTTCCATTTGGGTTTGGTTGCTCTCCCTGAGCCTTTCCAGCCGCCGAAGTTCCTTTATGATCACCGCTGCTGTTTGTTTCACAGTATTCCATACTGCGTTCGATGTCAGCATATGTTTTACGATGTTCTCCGGAGTTGGTATTTCTCCAATTATTTCCTCAAGACCTCTGCGTTCCAAGCGAAAATGTGGGCACTGAAAGAGCACATGCTCTGCATCCTCTCTATCCTCTCCACAGTTTGAGCAATTTGGAGATTCATCAAGCCCAAACCTGTTTAGATAAGCTCTGAAGCAGCCGTGTCCGGTTAAGAACTGGGTGAGATAAAAGTCCACTTCTCCGTGATGCCGGTCCATCCATTTATCTATATCCGGTATAAGTCGATGGGTCCATCTTCCCTTCGTTGACTGATTCCATCTTTCCTGCCATGTTCTCATGCTTCGCTGTCTTTCTGCCAGCTTAATATCTTTGACTGGAGCAAGGGGTTCCTGGATTTTGGCGTCATAGGTTCTCTGTAGCTCAATAGCCAAGATATCCGCTGGTAGCATTCCCGCAATAACACATATAGCATCATCGGATACCGTCCGAAAAGCGCAACATACTCTCAGCGCGCACAGTCTGTTGACGGAATTAACTCTTCTTGAGTGGGACTTAATTTTCACTGCCTTTGCCCATATTGGTGACGCATACATTATTATTGACTGCGCCACTCTTGACAAAATTAGTCTCTTTGGTTGTCTGGGTCCTCCAATGTTTGTCATTATTCTGGATAAGGCAGTACACACCCGAGCAGCTTTGTCGCACGTTATTTCAAGGTGTTCCTTGTAAGCTAGCCTAGCGTCAATCATCACACCTAGGTATCTGATCACCGGTTTTGACGTTATATTTTGGTTGCCTACCCTGATGGTGATTGCTTCTCTTTTCTTGCGGCTGCTTACTAATACTGCTTCCGTTTTATGTTCCGCGAGTTCTAAACCGACTGCTGTCATCCACCGTCTCACTTTTCGGATACATTCGTTTCCAATGTCCTCTATTTCTTCCAGGCGTTTTGCTGTCACTACGATTGCGATGTCATCGGCAAAGCCTATGATTTTTGCCTCGTTGGGGATTTCAAGCCTCAGCACCTTATCATACATAAGGTTCCACAAGATAGGACCTAGTACCGATCCTTGTGGTACTCCGCCAGATATGTGGTACTGTTTTACCCCATCGTCGGTATCGTAAAACAGGTACCGTTTCTCGAAATAATTGATTATTATTTTGATTAGGAATTCTGGTACCATCATTTCTCTAAGTGAGTACAAAATATGTCCCCAGTTTGCAGAATTGAACGCATTTTTGACGTCCAGTGTTATTACAGCACCGTATTTCTTTGCGCCTCCTCTCCATCTTCTGCCCTGGATAGCATCTTCCAGGATTGTGGTTACCCTCCGTATAGCATCGATTGTAGAACGGGCTTGTCTAAATCCATACTGTTCGTTTGAGAGTCCCCCGGCTTCATATATTGCCACCTCCAGCCGTTTGCATATAATTTTCTCCAATATTTTACCCATTGTGTCTAACAGGCATATGGGACGGTATGACGAGGGCTCATCTGGCGGTTTTTTCCCTTTGGGCAGCAGCACCAGACGTTGTTTCTTCCACTGGTCGGGAAAGACCCCTTCGGTTAGACACTTATTATACATTTCTAGAAATGGTTCCGTGTTTGTTTTTATGGCTAACTTAAGGGCCTTGTTGGGTATCCCATCCAATCCAGGTGACTTATTGTCATCGAACCGTTTGCACACTTCCAAAAGTTCCGTTTGCGTGACGGTTTTGATTTCATGTAAATCCTGAGGTGCTGTTATACGCTCTGCCGTTCTCTGCGGTGGAAATAAGCCCGACACTATTTTTTGCATTAGCAAAGGGCATGAGGGCGAGGGTGCCCTAGTGGTGCCTTTGAGTTTTGCCATGACTGCCTTATAGGCTGTACCCCAGGGATTTACATCTGCTTGCTGACAGAGTTCTTTAAAGTTGTCACTTTTGCTTCTCCGGATTGCTAATTTCAGGTCTCTACGCCTATCTTTGTATTGCACCTGCAGGTTCTGGTGAGAGGGCAAACCTCTGGATCGCTGGAACAGTCTTCTAGCTTTATGGCACTTGCTGCGTAGCTCTGCTATCTCTTGGCTCCACCAATATACTGGTGGCCGGCGATTTGTTGACGTTTTCCGGACCATAGATGCATCGCATGCTCTCATTACATGTTTCGTGATCTCGGCAGCCATAGCATTTGCTGTTCCTGGCCTTATTGTAGATTCTCTAAAGGTGAAAGTAAAAGAATCCTCGTCTAATGTGCCTATTTTCCACCCCATTCGTTGTGCCTTCTTTGGTGGGAGTTCCTGGTTGGATCTTTTCTGGTTTATTTCAAACAGGATAGCCACGTGGTCGCTGTGAGTGTACTTTTTACTTACTTTCCACTTGGCGCCTCTCGCTAGGGAACTGGTTACGAAGGCGATGTCAACTACGGAACCTACGTCGTTTCTGCTAAAGGTATTCTCGCTTCCCGTATTGAGCAGCATGACATCTAGTGACGATACCGCTTCGAGTAGTGCCTCGCCTCTTCTATTGGTTCGAGTGCTGCCCCAATCAGTGGCCCATGCGTTGAAATCCCCAGCCATGATGATTGGGCTACGGCCTCTAGCATCATCCACGAGCCTATCCAACATACGCTGGAATTCTTCCAGAGTGCTGTTTGGGGATGCGTAGCAACTATAGATGTGTACACCCTTGACCTTGGCTCGAACGAACCCAGATTGAGGTGTCATCATTTTTTCTTCGAAGGCGTAGTCTCCACAGGTCCAAATAGCAGCTCTTTTTGAGTAATCAGCTGCCCAGACTTTTTCGTCGAGATTCTTGTACTGTTCCGATAATATGGCAACATCTATTTTTGACTCACGAATGGCTTGTGTTAGGAGGTCCTGTGCCGCTTCACAGTGATTTAAATTTAATTGCAGCACTTTCATATTCTTTTTGCGGTTTTTTTAGCTTCCTGGTATACAGGACATACTGCGCTTCCTGCCGCGTGTTTGAAGTTGGTGCTCCCCTTTTCTTCGCAGAGCACGCACCTTGCATCATTGGTGCAGTTTTTGGAAACGTGGCCTTTTTGTCCACACTTGACGCAATCCTCACTTCTGTCCGCCGTATTTGAACACGCTTTTGCTAGATGCCCGAAGTTGAGGCACCTAAAGCATCGCAGCGGCACCACTTTCTCCCGTATTCTGCATACAGTCCATCCGATTTTAACTCTCCCAACCTCCAGAACTTTTTTGGCAGCGTTTATTGGGAGGCTAATGACTGCAGTTTGTGTTCCTGCATAGGCTTTCCTCATGGATTTGATGGATGAGGCCTGCATACCTCGTACTTCCTCGAATTGCTCGGAAAGGGCTTGACAGATCTCTTCTTTGGTAGTGACATCGTCTAGGTCTTTGCACTCAATCAGCACCTCGTGCGTTAGGGTCCTTACTTCCGCCATTTCCCCGAGAACTTGCCCTACTTTGCTTTGGTGCTCAGAGGTTTTTCCAGCTGCTGCTTTCTTGAGCTCAAGCAGTAACTCTCCCTTGGCCGTCTTCCTTATGTGAATTACGTCCGATCCCAGACCATTTAACTCAGGGTTGGTCTTCACTTTTCGGAGTATATCGCAATAGGATGTTTCTCCAGTTTTTTTGATCACCAATGCGTCCGGCTTAATATGTATCTTGCCTGGACCTCTTTTTACCACTCTTTTCCACTCGGCTTTGTTGTGGTCTTCATTTGCGGTTTTTTCGCCTGCATCTTTGCCTGGCGGTTTTGTCGTCTTTCCTGGTTTTTTTGGGAGGGCTTTTTCTTTCCTCTCACTTTGGCACTTCTGGACGCTTTGTTGCACTGACGTTTCTGTTTTTTTCGTGACTATCTCAGCGTACGTCAATGTCGAGGGTTCTTCATTGCTCGGAGATCTAGTCCTTTTCCGCTTAGGTTCTGGTAGTTGCTTCAACGGATGAGAAGGCGCCGATTTGCTCATTTCGGATGACTCAATGGTTTGGGTAGCTTTAGACAATCTATTCTTTACCACGTTGTCTTTCTCGGAATTTGCTATACAGTTGTAGTGTCTGCGTATAGCACTAGTCAGCTTTCTGATTTCGTGGTGCACGTTTGTTTTCCCTTTGATGAATTCTATCAACGTATTGATGTTCTTTCCCAGGGATTGCATGGCTTCACGTCTTTCTCTTTCTTCGCTGTTTTCTCTTCGCCTTTCTTCCTTGTTAGTTTCAGGCGTCAAGCTAGCAGTTGGTGCTTCTGTAAGATGGAAGTCCGGCTGCTTTTGTGGGGATGTCTGCTCCGTTACTGGTGCAGAGGGCGTCCCTACGTCCTTACTATCGATCGCCTCCTCCATTATTTTTAGCGGCGGTGATCGCATCAGTACAGAGCTTCTCCTAAATGGATTTTCCTCTGTACTTTCGATTCCTGGGTTTGGTACTATGTTTTTTTGTTCTTTTTTTTCTGTTTTCTTTATGTTTGTTTTGTTTTCATTTTGATTCATTTTATATTGGATCCCACGAGTATGGGGGAAAGGAAGGTCCACCACATCAGAGACCCCTGTAATGTGGTAAGGCTACATTACAACCAGAGGGCGCCAGGTATCTGGAGGGCTCCGTTAGCGATGCTGTATGGATTTTTGTCCCCAGCACCATTCAGACCTCGGCACGGGTCGCATTACACCGTGCCTTAGGGACAGGACGCTTAGTTACGGGCGGCATCTACTCGCCCTGTCACAAAAATTTCACTGGGCTTATGTGTTTTTTCCGTCACACCCTCCATTTTTGCCGCTCTTGGTCGGGGACTGCTTATTGGTTATTCGCAGCTAACCTATATATCTATAGGTCTTTCAGCTATCCGCCACCGTGCTGACCCCCCTGGTAGCCTAAGCTCGGCCCCAAGACGCCAAAGCATAGTACACAGTGTAAAATGGCTGTAGGCTTACGCCAATGCATATTATACAGTGTAAAACGGCTGTAGGCTTACGCCAAAGCATAGTACACAGTGTAAAATGGCTGTAGGCTTACGCCAATGCATATTATACAGTGTAAAACGGCTGTAGGTTTACGCCAAAGCATAGTGTACAGTGTAAGACAGCTGTAGGTTTACGCTAAAGCATAGTGTACGGTTGAATGTTTACGCCAAAGCATAGCGTACAGTGCAAGACGGCTGTAGGTTTACGCCAAAGCGTAGTATACAGTGTAGACCGGCTATCTGTTTACGCCAAAACATAGTGTACAGTGTAAAACGGTTGCAGGTTTACGCCAAAGCATCGTATAGAGTGTAAAACGGCTGTAGGTTTACGTCGAAGCATAATGTACAGTGTAAAAGGGCTGTAGGTTTACGCCAAAGCATAGTGTACAGTGTAAGATGGCTGTAGGTTTACGCAAAAGCATAATGTTCAGTGTAAAACGGCTATCTGTTTACGCCAAAACATAGTGTACAGTGTAAAACGGCTGTAGGTTTACGCCAAAGCAAAGTGTACAGTATAAAACGGCTGTAGGTTTACGCCAAAACATAGTATACAGTGTAAAACGGTTGTAGGTTTACGCCAAAGCATAGCGTACAGTGTAAAACGGCCGCTTTAGAACGTACGTGTGGCTTTACGCCAAAACATAGTAAACAGTGTAAGACGGCTGTAGGTTTACGCCAAAGCATAGTGTACAGTGTAAGATGGCTGTAGGCTTACGCAAAAGTATAATGTACAGTGTAAAACGGCTGTAGGTTTACGTCAAAGCATAATGTACAGTGTAAAATGGTTGTAGGTTTACGCCAAAACATAGTATAGGGTGTAAAACGGCTGTAGGTTTACGTCAAAGCATAATGTACAGTGTAAAACGGCTGTAGGTTTACGCCAAAACGTAGTATACAGTGTTAGACGGCTGTAGGTTTACGCTAAAGCATAGTGCACTGTGTAAAATGGCTGTAGGTTTACGCCAAAGCATAGTGTACAGTGTAGAACGTACGTGTGGGTTTACGCCAAAACATAGTATACAGCGTAAAACGGCTGTAGGCTTACGCCAAAGCATAGTACACAGTGTAAAATAACTGTAGGCTTACGCCAAGCATATTATACAGTGTAAAACAGCAGAATGTTTACGCCGAAGCATAGTATACAATGCATAATGGCTGTAGGCTTACGCCAAGTATAGTATGCAGTGCAAAACGGCAGAAGGTTTACGACAAAGCATAGTACACAGTGTAAAATGGCTGTAGGCTTACGCCAATGCATAGTATACAGTGTAAAACGGCAGAAGGTTTACGCCAAATCATAGTATACAGTGTAAAACGGCTGTAGGTTTACGCCAAAGAATAGTGTACAGTATAAGATGGCTGTAGGTTTACGCCAAAGCATAGTGTACAGTGTAAGACGGCTGTAGGTTTACGCCAAAGCATAGTGTACAGTGTAAGACAGCTGTAGGTTTACGCCAAAGCATAGTATACAGTGTAAAACGGCAGAAGGTTTACGCCAAAGCATAGTACACAGTGAAAATTTCCTGTAGGCTTACGCCAATGCATAGTATACAGTGTAAAACGGCAGAAGGTTTACGTTAAAGCATAGTGTACAGTGTAAAACGGTTGTAGGTTTACGTCAAAGCATAGCGTACAGTGTAAAACGGCCGCTTTAGAACGTACGTGTGGCTTTACGCCAAAACATAGTAAACAGTGTAAGACGGCTGTAGGTTTACGCCAAAACATAGTATAGGGTGTACAACGGCTGTAGGTTTACGTCAAAGCATAATGTACAGTGTAAAACGGCTGTAGGTTTACGCCAAAACGTAGTATACAGTGTAAGACGGCTGTAGGTTTACGCCAAAGCATAGTGTACAGTGTAGAACGTACGTGTGGGTTTACGCCAAAACATAGTATACAGTGTAAAACGGCTGTAGGCTTACGCCAAAGCATAGTAAACAGTGTAAAATGGCTGTAGGCTTACGCCAATGCATAGTATACAGTGTAAAACGGCAGAAGGTTTACGCCAAATCATAGTATACAGTGTAAAATGGCTGTAGGTTTACGCCAAAGAATAGTGTACAGTATAAGATGGCTGTAGGTTTACGCCAAAGCATAGTGTACAGTGTAAGACGGCTGTAGGTTTACGCCAAAGCATAGTGTACAGTGTAAGACAGCTGTAGGTTTACGCCAAAGCATAGTACACAGTGAAAATTGGCTGTAGGCTTACGCCAATGCATAGTATACAGTGTAAAACGGCAGAAGGTTTACGTTAAAGCATAGTATACAGTGTAAAACGGCTGTAGGTTTACGCCAAAGCATAGTGTACTGTACAAGACGACTGTAGGTTTACGCCAATGCATAGTATACAGTGTAAAACGGCAGAAGGTTTACGCCAAAGCATAGTATACAGTGTAAGACAGTTGTAGGTTAACGCAAAGCATAGTATACAGTGTAAAACGGCTGTAGGTTTTCGCCAAAGTATAGTTTACAATGTATAACGGCTGTAGGCTTACGCCAAGCATAGTACACAGTGTAAAACGGCTGTAGGCTTACGCCAAAGCATAGTACACAGTGTAAAATGGCTGTAGGCTTACGCCAATGCATAGTATACAGTGTAAAACGGCAGAAGGTTTACGCCAAAGCATAGTATAGAGTGTAAGACAGCTGTAGGTTAACGCAAAGCATAGTATACAGTGTAAAACGGCTGTAGGTTTTCGCCAAAGTATAGTATACAATGTATAACGGCTGTAGGTTTACGCCACAGCATAGTATACAGCGTAAGACGGCTGAAGGCTTACGCCAAAGCATAGTACACAGTGTAAAATGGCTGTAGGCTTACGCCGATGCATATTATACAGTGTAAAACGGCTGTAGGCTTACGCCAAAGCATAGTACACAGTGTAAAATGGCTGTAGGCTTACGCCAATGCATATTATACAGTGTAAAACGGCTGTAGGTTTACGCCAAAGCATAGTGTACAGTGTAAGACAGCTGTAGGTTTACGCCAAAGCATAGTGTACGGTGTAAAACGGTTGAATGTTTACGCCAAAGCATAGCGTACAGTGCAAGACGGCTGTAGGTTTACGCCAAAGCGTAGTATACAGTGTAGACCGGCTATCTGTTTACGCCAAAACATATTGTACAGTGTAAAACGGTTGCAGGTTTACGCCAAAGCATCGTATAGAGTGTAAAACGGCTGTAGGTTTACGTCAAAGCATAATGTACAGTGTAAAAGGGCTGTAGGTTTACGCCAAAGCATAGTGTACAGTGTAAGATGGCTATCTGTTTACGCCAAAACATAGTGTACAGTGTAAAACGGCTGTAGGTTTACGCCAAAGCAAAGTGTACAGTATAAAACGGCTGTAGGTTTACGCCAAAACATAGTGTACAGTGTAAAACGGTTGTAGGTTTACGCCAAAGCATAGCGTACAGTGTAAAACGGCCGCTTTAGAACGTACGTGTGGCTTTACGCCAAAACATAGTAAACAGTGTAAGACGGCTGTAGGTTTACGCCAAAGCATAGTGTACAGTGTAAGATGGCTGTAGGTTTACGCAAAAGTATAATGTACAGTGTAAAACGGCTGTAGGTTTACGTCAAAGCATAATGTACAGTGTAAAATGGTTGTAGGTTTACGCCAAAACATAGCATAGGGTGTAAAACGGCTGTAGGTTTACGTCAAAGCATAATGTACAGTGTAAAACGGCTGTATGTTTACGCCAAAACGTAGTATACAGTGTTAGACGGCTGTAGGTTTACGCTAAAGCATAGTGCACTGTGTAAAACGGCTGTAGGTTTACGCCAAAGCATAATGTACAGTGTAGAACGTACGTGTGGGTTTACGCCAAAACATAGTATACAGCGTAAAACGGCTGTAGGCTTACGCCAAAGCATAGTACACAGTGTAAAATAACTGTAGGCTTACGCCAAGCATATTATACAGTGTAAAACAGCAGAAGGTTTACGCCGAAGCATAGTATACAATGCATAATGGCTGTAGGCTTACGCCAAGTATAGTATGCAGTGCAAAACGGCAGAAGGTTTACGACAAAGCATAGTACACAGTGTAAAATGGCTGTAGGCTTACGCCAATGCATAGTATACAGTGTAAAACGGCAGAAGGTTTACGCCAAATCATAGTATACAGTGTAAAACGGCTGTAGGTTTACGCCAAAGAATAGTGTACAGTATAAGATGGCTGTAGGTTTACGCCAAAGCATAGTGTACAGTGTAAGACGGCTGTAGGTTTACGCCAAAGCATAGTGTACAGTGTAAGACAGCTGTAGTTTTACGCCAAAGCATAGTATACAGTGTAAAACGGCAGAAGGTTTACGCCAAAGCATAGTACACAGTGAAAATTTCCTGTAGGCTTACGCCAATGCATAGCATACAGTGTAAAACGGCAGAAGGTTTACGTTAAAGCATAGTGTACAGTGTTAAACGGCTGTAGGTTTACGCCAAAGCATAGTGTACAGTGTAAAACGGTTGTAGGTTTACGCCAAAGCATAGCGTACACTGTAAAACGGCCGCTTTAGAACGTACGTGTGGCTTTACGCCAAAACATAGTAAACAGTGTAAGACGGCTGTAGGTTTACGCCAAAACATAGTATAGGGTGTAAAACGGCTGTAGGTTTACGTCAAAGCATAATGTACAGTGTAAAACGGCTGTAGGTTTACGCCAAAACGTAGTATACACTGTAAGACGGCTGTAGGTTTACGCTAAAGCATAGTGCACTGTGTAAAACGGCTGTAGGTTTACGCCAAAGCATAGTGTACAGTGTAGAACGTACGTGTGGGTTTACGCCAAAACATAGTATACAGCGTAAAACGGCTGTAGGCTTACGCCAAAGCATAGTACACAGTGTAAAATAACTGTAGGCTTACGCCAAGCATATTTTACAGTGTAAAACAGCAGAAGGTTTACGCCGAAGCATAGTATACAATGCATAATGGCTGTAGGCTTACGCCAAGTATAGTATGCAGTGCAAAACGGCAGAAGGTTTACGACAAAGCATAGTACACAGTGTAAAATGGCTGTAGGCTTACGCCAATGCATAGTATACAGTGTAAAACGGCAGAAGGTTTACGCCAAATCATAGTATACAGTGTAAAACGGCTGTAGGTTTACGCCAAAGAATAGTGTACAGAATAAGATGGCTGTAGGTTTACGCCAAAGCATAGTGTACAGTGTAAGACGGCTGTAGGTTTACGCCAAAGCATAGTGTACAGTGTAAGACAGCTGTAGGTTTACGCCAAAGCATAGTATACAGTGTAAAACGGCAGAAGGTTTACGCCAAAGCATAGTACACAGTGAAAATTGGCTGTAGGCTTACGCCAATGCATAGTATACAGTGTAAAACGGCAGAAGGTTTACGTTAAAGCATAGTATACAGTGTAAAACGGCTGTAGGTTTACGCCAAAGCATAGTGTACTGTACAAGACGACTGTAGGTTTACGCCAATGCATAGTATACAGTGTAAAACGGCAGAAGGTTTACGCCAAAGCATAGTATACAGCGTAAAACGGCTGCAGGTTTACGCCAAAGAATAGTGTACAGTGTAAAACGGTTGTAGGTTTACGTCAAAGCATAGCGTACAGTGTAAAACGGCAGAAGGTTTACGCCAAAGCATAGTACACAGTGAAAATTTCCTGTAGGCTTACGCCAATGCATAGTATACAGTGTAAAACGGCAGAAAGTTTACGTTAAAGCATAGTGTACAGTGTTAAACGGCTGTAGGTTTACGCCAAAGCATAGTGTACAGTGTAAAACGGTTGTAGGTTTACGTCAAAGCATAGCGTACAGTGTAAAACGGCCGCTTTAGAACGTACGTGTGGCTTTACGCCAAAACATAGTAAACAGTGTAAGACGGCTGTAGGTTTACGCCAAAACATAGTATAGGGTGTACAACGGCTGTAGGTTTACGTCAAAGCATAATGTACAGTGTAAAACGGCTGTAGGTTTACGCCAAAACGTAGTATACAGTGTAAGACGGCTGTAGGTTTACGCCAAAGCATAGTGTACAGTGTAGAACGTACGTGTGGGTTTACGCCAAAACATAGTATACAGTGTAAAATGGCTGTAGGCTTACGCCAAAGCATAGTAAACAGTGTAAAATGGCTGTAGGCTTACGCCAATGCATAGTATACAGTGTAAAACGGCAGAAGGTTTACGCCAAATCATAGTATACAGTGTAAAATGGCTGTAGGTTTACGCCAAAGAATAGTGTACAGTATAAGATGGCTGTAGGTTTACGCCAAAGCATAGTGTACAGTGTAAGACGGCTGTAGGTTTACGCCAAAGCATGGTGTACAGTGTAAGACAGCTGTAGGTTTACGCCAAAGCATAGTACACAGTGAAAATTGGCTGTGGGCTACGCCAATGCATAGTATACAGTGTAAAACGGCAGAAGGTTTACGTTAAAGCATAGTATACAGTGTAAAACGGCTGTAGGTTTACGCCAAAGCATAGTGTACTGTACAAGACGACTGTAGGTTTACGCCAATGCATAGTATACAGTGTAAAACGGCAGAAGGTTTACGCCAAAGCATAGTATACAGTGTAAGACAGTTGTAGGTTAACGCAAAGCATAGTATACAGTGTAAAACGGCTGTAGGTTTTCGCCAAAGTATAGTTTACAATGTATAACGGCTGTAGGCTTACGCCAAGCATAGTACACAGTGTAAAACGGCTGTAGGCTTACGCCAAAGCATAGTACACAGTGTAAAATGGCTGTAGGCTTACGCCAATGCATATTATACAGTGTAAAACGGCTGTAGGCTTACGCCAAAGCATAGTACACAGTGTAAAATGGCTGTAGGCTTACGCCAATGCATAGTATACAGTGTAAAACGGCAGAAGGTTTACGCCAAAGCATAGTATAGGGTGTAAAACGGCTGTAGGTTTACGTCAAAGCATAATGTACAGTGTAAAACGGCTGTATGTTTACGCCAAAACGTAGTATACAGTGTTAGACGGCTGTAGGTTTACGCTAAAGCATAGTGCACTGTGTAAAACGGCTGTAGGTTTACGCCAAAGCATAATGTACAGTGTAGAACGTACGTGTGGGTTTACGCCAAAACATAGTATACAGCGTAAAACGGCTGTAGGCTTACGCCAAAGCATAGTACACAGTGTAAAATAACTGTAGGCTTACGCCAAGCATATTATACAGTGTAAAACAGCAGAAGGTTTACGCCGAAGCATAGTATACAATGCATAATGGCTGTAGGCTTACGCCAAGTATAGTATGCAGTGCAAAACGGCAGAAGGTTTACGACAAAGCATAGTACACAGTGTAAAATGGCTGTAGGCTTACGCCAATGCATAGTATACAGTGTAAAACGGCAGAAGGTTTACGCCAAATCATAGTATACAGTGTAAAACGGCTGTAGGTTTACGCCAAAGAATAGTGTACAGTATAAGATGGCTGTAGGTTTACGCCAAAGCATAGTGTACAGTGTAAGACGGCTGTAGGTTTACGCCAAAGCATAGTGTACAGTGTAAGACAGCTGTAGTTTTACGCCAAAGCATAGTATACAGTGTAAAACGGCAGAAGGTTTACGCCAAAGCATAGTACACAGTGAAAATTTCCTGTAGGCTTACGCCAATGCATAGCATACAGTGTAAAACGGCAGAAGGTTTACGTTAAAGCATAGTGTACAGTGTTAAACGGCTGTAGGTTTACGCCAAAGCATAGTGTACAGTGTAAAACGGTTGTAGGTTTACGCCAAAGCATAGCGTACACTGTAAAACGGCCGCTTTAGAACGTACGTGTGGCTTTACGCCAAAACATAGTAAACAGTGTAAGACGGCTGTAGGTTTACGCCAAAACATAGTATAGGGTGTAAAACGGCTGTAGGTTTACGTCAAAGCATAATGTACAGTGTAAAACGGCTGTAGGTTTACGCCAAAACGTAGTATACACTGTAAGACGGCTGTAGGTTTACGCTAAAGCATAGTGCACTGTGTAAAACGGCTGTAGGTTTACGCCAAAGCATAGTGTACAGTGTAGAACGTACGTGTGGGTTTACGCCAAAACATAGTATACAGCGTAAAACGGCTGTAGGCTTACGCCAAAGCATAGTACACAGTGTAAAATAACTGTAGGCTTACGCCAAGCATATTTTACAGTGTAAAACAGCAGAAGGTTTACGCCGAAGCATAGTATACAATGCATAATGGCTGTAGGCTTACGCCAAGTATAGTATGCAGTGCAAAACGGCAGAAGGTTTACGACAAAGCATAGTACACAGTGTAAAATGGCTGTAGGCTTACGCCAATGCATAGTATACAGTGTAAAACGGCAGAAGGTTTACGCCAAATCATAGTATACAGTGTAAAACGGCTGTAGGTTTACGCCAAAGAATAGTGTACAGAATAAGATGGCTGTAGGTTTACGCCAAAGCATAGTGTACAGTGTAAGACGGCTGTAGGTTTACGCCAAAGCATAGTGTACAGTGTAAGACAGCTGTAGGTTTACGCCAAAGCATAGTATACAGTGTAAAACGGCAGAAGGTTTACGCCAAAGCATAGTACACAGTGAAAATTGGCTGTAGGCTTACGCCAATGCATAGTATACAGTGTAAAACGGCAGAAGGTTTACGTTAAAGCATAGTATACAGTGTAAAACGGCTGTAGGTTTACGCCAAAGCATAGTGTACTGTACAAGACGACTGTAGGTTTACGCCAATGCATAGTATACAGTGTAAAACGGCAGAAGGTTTACGCCAAAGCATAGTATACAGCGTAAAACGGCTGCAGGTTTACGCCAAAGAATAGTGTACAGTGTAAAACGGTTGTAGGTTTACGTCAAAGCATAGCGTACAGTGTAAAACGGCAGAAGGTTTACGCCAAAGCATAGTACACAGTGAAAATTTCCTGTAGGCTTACGCCAATGCATAGTATACAGTGTAAAACGGCAGAAAGTTTACGTTAAAGCATAGTGTACAGTGTTAAACGGCTGTAGGTTTACGCCAAAGCATAGTGTACAGTGTAAAACGGTTGTAGGTTTACGTCAAAGCATAGCGTACAGTGTAAAACGGCCGCTTTAGAACGTACGTGTGGCTTTACGCCAAAACATAGTAAACAGTGTAAGACGGCTGTAGGTTTACGCCAAAACATAGTATAGGGTGTACAACGGCTGTAGGTTTACGTCAAAGCATAATGTACAGTGTAAAACGGCTGTAGGTTTACGCCAAAACGTAGTATACAGTGTAAGACGGCTGTAGGTTTACGCCAAAGCATAGTGTACAGTGTAGAACGTACGTGTGGGTTTACGCCAAAACATAGTATACAGTGTAAAATGGCTGTAGGCTTACGCCAAAGCATAGTAAACAGTGTAAAATGGCATTAAGGCTTACGCCAATGCATAGTATACAGTGTAAAACGGCAGAAGGTTTACGCCAAATCATAGTATACAGTGTAAAATGGCTGTAGGTTTACGCCAAAGAATAGTGTACAGTATAAGATGGCTGTAGGTTTACGCCAAAGCATAGTGTACAGTGTAAGACGGCTGTAGGTTTACGCCAAAGCATGGTGTACAGTGTAAGACAGCTGTAGGTTTACGCCAAAGCATAGTACACAGTGAAAATTGGCTGTGGGCTACGCCAATGCATAGTATACAGTGTAAAACGGCAGAAGGTTTACGTTAAAGCATAGTATACAGTGTAAAACGGCTGTAGGTTTACGCCAAAGCATAGTGTACTGTACAAGACGACTGTAGGTTTACGCCAATGCATAGTATACAGTGTAAAACGGCAGAAGGTTTACGCCAAAGCATAGTATACAGTGTAAGACAGTTGTAGGTTAACGCAAAGCATAGTATACAGTGTAAAACGGCTGTAGGTTTTCGCCAAAGTATAGTTTACAATGTATAACGGCTGTAGGCTTACGCCAAGCATAGTACACAGTGTAAAACGGCTGTAGGCTTACGCCAAAGCATAGTACACAGTGTAAAATGGCTGTAGGCTTACGCCAATGCATATTATACAGTGTAAAACGGCTGTAGGCTTACGCCAAAGCATAGTACACAGTGTAAAATGGCTGTAGGCTTACGCCAATGCATAGTATACAGTGTAAAACGGCAGAAGGTTTACGCCAAAGCATAGTATAGAGTGTAAGACAGCTGTAGGTTAACGCAAAGCATAGTATACAGTGTAAAACGGCTGTAGGTTTTCGCCAAAGTATAGTATACAATGTATAACGGCTGTAGGTTTACGCCACAGCATAGTATACAGCGTAAGACGGCTGTAGGCTTACGCCAAAGCATAGTACACAGTGTAAAATGGCTGTAGGCTTACGCCGATGCATATTATACAGTGTAAAACGGCTGTAGGCTTACGCCAAAGCATAGTACACAGTGTAAAATGGCTGTAGGCTTACGCCAATGCATATTATACAGCGTAAAACGGCTGTAGGTTTACGCCAAAGCATAGTGTACAGTGTAAGACAGCTGTAGGTTTACGTCAAAGCATAGTGTACGGTGTAAAACGGTTGAATGTTTACGCCAAAGCATAGCGTACAGTGCAAGACGGCTGTAGGTTTACGCCAAAGCGTAGTATACAGTGTAGACCGGCTATCTGTTTACGCCAAAACATATTGTACAGTGTAAAACGGTTGCAGGTTTACGCCAAAGCATCGTATAGAGTGTAAAACGGCTGTAGGTTTACGTCAAAGCATAATGTACAGTGTAAAAGGGCTGTAGGTTTACGCCAAAGCATAGTGTACAGTGTAAGATGGCTGTAGGTTTACGCAAAAGCATAATGTACAGTGTAAAACGGCTATCTGTTTACGCCAAAACATAGTGTACAGTGTAAAACGGCTGTAGGTTTACGCCAAAGCAAAGTGTACAGTATAAAACGGCTGTAGGTTTACGCCAAAACATAGTGTACAGTGTAAAACGGTTGTAGGTTTACGCCAAAGCATAGCGTACAGTGTAAAACGGCCGCTTTAGAACGTACGTGTGGCTTTACGCCAAAACATAGTAAACAGTGTAAGACGGCTGTAGGTTTACGCCAAAGCATAGTGTACAGTGTAAGATGGCTGTAGGTTTACGCAAAAGTATAATGTACAGTGTAAAACGGCTGTAGGTTTACGTCAAAGCATAATGTACAGTGTAAAATGGTTGTAGGTTTACGCCAAAACATAGCATAGGGTGTAAAACGGCTGTAGGTTTACGTCAAAGCATAATGTACAGTGTAAAACGGCTGTATGTTTACGCCAAAACGTAGTATACAGTGTTAGACGGCTGTAGGTTTACGCTAAAGCATAGTGCACTGTGTAAAACGGCTGTAGGTTTACGCCAAAGCATAATGTACAGTGTAGAACGTACGTGTGGGTTTACGCCAAAACATAGTATACAGCGTAAAACGGCTGTAGGCTTACGCCAAAGCATAGTACACAGTGTAAAATAACTGTAGGCTTACGCCAAGCATATTATACAGTGTAAAACAGCAGAAGGTTTACGCCGAAGCATAGTATACAATGCATAATGGCTGTAGGCTTACGCCAAGTATAGTATGCAGCGCAAAACGGCAGAAGGTTTACGACAAAGCATAGTACACAGTGTAAAATGGCTGTAGGCTTACGCCAATGCATAGTATACAGTGTAAAACGGCAGAAGGTTTACGCCAAATCATAGTATACAGTGTAAAACGGCTGTAGGTTTACGCCAAAGAATAGTGTACAGTATAAGATGGCTGTAGGTTTACGCCAAAGCATAGTGTACAGTGTAAGACGGCTGTAGGTTTACGCCAAAGCATAGTGTACAGTGTAAGACAGCTGTAGGTTTACGCCAAAGCATAGTATACAGTGTAAAACGGCAGAAGGTTTACGCCAAAGCATAGTACACAGTGAAAATTTCCTGTAGGCTTACGCCAATGCATAGTATACAGTGTAAAACGGCAGAAGGTTTACGTTAAAGCATAGTGTACAGTGTTAAACGGCTGTAGGTTTACGCCAAAGCATAGTGTACAGTGTAAAACGGTTGTAGGTTTACGCCAAAGTATAGCGTACACTGTAAAACGGCCGCTTTAGAACGTACGTGTGGCTTTACGCCAAAACATAGTAAACAGTGTAAGACGGCTGTAGGTTTACGCCAAAACATAGTATAGGGTGTAAAACGGCTGTAGGTTTACGTCAAAGCATAATGTACAGTGTAAAACGGCTGTAGGTTTACGCCAAAACGTAGTATACACTGTAAGACGGCTGTAGGTTTACGCTAAAGCATAGTGCACTGTGTAAAACGGCTGTAGGTTTACGCCAAAGCATAGTGTACAGTGTAGAACGTACGTGTGGGTTTACGCCAAAACATAGTATACAGCGTAAAACAGCTGTAGGCTTACGCCAAAGCATAGTACACAGTGTAAAATAACTGTAGGCTTACGCCAAGCATATTTTACAGTGTAAAACAGCAGAAGGTTTACGCCGAAGCATAGTATACAATGCATAATGGCTGTAGGCTTACGCCAAGTATAGTATGCAGTGCAAAACGGCAGAAGGTTTACGACAAAGCATAGTACACAGTGTAAAATGGCTGTAGGCTTACGCCAATGCATAGTATACAGTGTAAAACGGCAGAAGGTTTACGCCAAATCATAGTATACAGTGTAAAACGGCTGTAGGTTTACGCCAAAGAATAGTGTACAGAATAAGATGGCTGTAGGTTTACGCCAAAGCATAGTGTACAGTGTAAGACGGCTGTAGGTTTACGCCAAAGCATAGTGTACAGTGTAAGACAGCTGTAGGTTTACGCCAAAGCATAGTATACAGTGTAAAACGGCAGAAGGTTTACGCCAAAGCATAGTACACAGTGAAAATTGGCTGTAGGCTTACGCCAATGCATAGTATACAGTGTAAAACGGCAGAAGGTTTACGTTAAAGCATAGTATACAGTGTAAAACGGCTGTAGGTTTACGCCAAAGCATAGTGTACTGTACAAGACGACTGTAGGTTTACGCCAATGCATAGTATACAGTGTAAAACGGCAGAAGGTTTACGCCAAAGCATAGTATACAGCGTAAAACGGCTGCAGGTTTACGCAAAAGCATAGTGCACAGTGTAAGACGGCTGTGGGTTTACGCCAAAGCATAGTATACAGTGTAAAACGGCAGAAGGTTTACGCCAAAGCGTACACAGTGAAAATTAACTATAGGCTTACGCCAATGCATAGTATACAGTGTAAAACGGCAGAAGGTTTACGCCAAATCATAGTATACAGTGTAAAACGGCTGTAGGTTTACGCCAAAGAATAGTGTACAGTATAAGATGGCTGTAGGTTTACGCCAAAGCATAGTGTACAGTGTAAGACGGCTGTAGGTTTACGCCAAAGCATAGTGTACAGTGTAAGACAGCTGTAGGTTTACGCCAAAGCATAGTATACAGTGTAAAACGGCAGAAGGTTTACGTTAAAGCATAGTATACAGTGTAAAACGGCTGTAGGTTTACGCCAAAGAATAGTGTACTGTACAAGACGACTGTAGGTTTACGCCAATGCGTAGTATACAGTGTAAAACGGCAGAAGGTTTACGCCAAAGCATGTATACAGTGTGAGACAGCTGTAGGTTAACGCAAAGCATAGTATACAGTGCAAAATGGCTGTAGGTTTTCGCCAAAGCATAGTATATAATGTATAACGGCTGTAGGCTTACGCCAAGCATAGTACACAGTGTAAAACGGCAGAAGGTTTACGCCAAAGCATAGTACACAGTGTAAAATGGCTGTAGGCTTACGCCAATGCATAGTATACAGTGTAAAACGGCAGAAGGTTTACGCCAAATCATAGTATACAGTGTAAAACGGCTGTAGGTTTACGCCAAAGAATAGTGAACAGTATAAGATGGCTGTAGGTTTACGCCAAAGCATAGTGTACAGTGTAAGACGGCTGTAGGTTTACGCCAAAGCATAGTGTACAATGTAAGACAGCTGTAGGTTTACGCCAAAGCATAGTATACAGTGTAAAACGGCAGAAGGTTTACGTTAAAGCATAGTATACAGTGTAAAACGGCTGTGGGTTTACGCCAAAGCATAGTGTACTGTACAAGACGACTGTAGGTTTACGCCAATGCATAGTATATAGTGTAAAACGGCAGAAGGTTTACGCCAAAGCATAGTGTACAGTGTAAGACAGCTGTAGGTTTACGCCAAAGCATAGTATACAGTGTTAAACGGCTGTAGGTTTACGCCAAAGCATAGTGTACAGTGTAAGATGGCTGTAGGTTCACGCAAAAGCATAATGTACAGTGTAAAACGGCTATCTGTTTACGCCAAAACATAGTGTACAGTGTAGAACGTACGTGTGAGTTTACGCCAAAACATAGCAAACAGTGTAAGACGGCTGTAGGTTTACGCCAAAGCATAGTATGGAGTGTAAAATGGCTGTAGGTTTACGTCAAAGCATAATGTACAGTGTAAAACGGCTGTAGGTTTACGCCAAAGCATAGTGTACAGTGTAAGATGGCTGTAGGTTTACGCAAAAGCATAATGTACAGTGTAAAACGGCTATCTGTTTACGCCAAAACATAGTGTACAGTGTAAGATGGCTGCAGGTTTACGCAAAAGCATAATGTACAGTGTAAAACGGCTGTAGGTTTACGCCAAAGCATAATGTACAGTGTAAAACGGCTGTAGGTTTACGTCAAAGCATAATGTACAGTGTAAAACGGCTGTAGGTTTACGCCAAAGCATAGTGTACAGTGTAAGATGGCTGTAGGTTTACGCAAAAGCATAATGTACAGTGTAAAACGGCTATCTGTTTACGCCAAAACATAGTGTACAGTGTAGAACGTACGTGTGGGTTTACGCCAAAATATAGTAAACAGTGTAAGACGGCTGTAGGTTTACGCCAAAGCGTAGTATACAGTGTAAAACGGCTGTAGGTTTACGCCAAAACATAGTATATAGTGTAAGACTGCTGTAGGTTTTCACTAAAGCATAGTATAGAGTGTAAAACGGCTGTAGGTTTACGCCAAAACATAGTATATAGTGTAAGACTGCTGTAGGTTTTCACTAAAGCATAGTATACAGTGTAAAACGGCTGTAGGTTTACGCCAAAGCATAGTGTACTGTACAAGACGACTGTAGGTTTACGCCAATGCATAGTATACAGTGTAAAACGGCAGAAGGTTTACGCCAAAGCATAGTATACAGCGTAAAACGGCTGCAGGTTTACGCAAAAGCATAGTGTACAGTGTAAGACGGCTGTGGGTTTACGCCAAAGCATAGTATACAGTGTAAGACGGCAGAAGGTTTACGTTAAAGCATAGTATACAGTGTAAAACGGCTGTGGGTTTACGCCAAAGCATAGTGTACTGTACAAGACGACTGTAGGTTTACGCCAATGCATAGTATACAGTGTAAAAGGGCAGAAGGTTTACGCCAAAGCATAGTGTACAGTGTAAGACAGCTGTAGGTTTACGCCAAAGCATAGTGTACACTGTAAAACGGCTGTAGGTTTACGCCAAAGCATAATGTACAGTATAAAACGGCTGTCTGTTTGCGCCAAAGAATAGTGTGCAGTGTAAAACGGTTGTAGGTTTACGCCAAAACATAGTATAGAGTGTAAAACGGCTGTAGGTTTACGTCAATGCATAGTACACAGTGTTTAAACGGCTGTAGGTTTACGCCAAAGCATAATGTACAGTATAAAACGGCTGTAGGCTTTTTTTTTTTGTTTTGGTTGCGCCAACGGATGTGTAATCTTCTAAAGATACCAGTTACCCGGGCTACTGGCATGCACGATTCGCAAACCTGAATACTCGATGCCAGGAATACGCCTACGTACTAATCCACACCCTACACATTTCAACCACTCTCCCCGCGGAACTACCGTTAAGTATTACTTCGCGGTGCTGGTTAGCACTTTATGCTCTTCTTGACCTGTTCGACGTTTCTTGTTCTGAGGGGGCTTCCATTTGGGTTTGGTTGCTCTGCCTGAGCCTTTCCAGCCGCCGAAGTTCCTTTATGATCACCGCTGCTGTTTGTTTCACAGTATTCCATACTGCGTTCGATGTCAACATATGGTTTACGATGTTCTCCGGAGTTGGTATTTCTCCAATTATTTCCTCAAGACCTCTGCGTTCCAAGCGAAAATGTGGGCACTGAAAGAGCACATGCTCTGCATCCTCTCTGGCCTCTCCACAGTTTGAGCAATTTGGAGATTCATCAAGCCCAAACCTGTTTAGATAAGCTCTGAAGCAGCCGTGTCCGGTTAAGAACTGGGTGAGATAAAAGTCCACTTCTCCGTGATGCCGGTCCATCCATTTATCTATATCCGGTATAAGTCGATGGGTCCATCTTCCCTTCGTTGACTGATTCCATCTTTCCTGCCATGTTCTCATGCTTCGCTGTCTTTCTGCCAGCTTAATATCTTTGACTGGAGCAAGGGGTTCCTGGATTTTGGCGTCATAGGTCCTCTGTAGCTCAATAGCCAAGATATCCGCTGGTAGCATTCCCGCAATAACACATATAGCGTCGTCGGATACCGTCCGAAAAGCGCAACACACTCTCAGCGCGCACAGTCTATTGACGGAATTAACTCTTCTTGAGTGGGACTTAATTCCCACTGCCTTTGCCCATATTGGTGCCGCATACATTATTATTGACTGCGCCACTCTTGACAAAATTAGTCTCCTTGGTTGTCTGGGTCCTCCAAGATTTGTCATAATTCTGGATAAGGCAGTACACACCCGAGCAGCTTTGTCGCACGTTATTTCAAGGTGTTCCTTGTAAGCTAGCCTAGCGTCAACCATCACACCTAGGTATCTGATCACCGGTTTTGACGTTATATTTTGGTTGCCTACCCTGATGGTGATTGCTTCTCTTTTCTTGCGGCTGCTTACTAGTACTGCTTCCGTTTTATGTTCAGCGAGTTCTAAACCGACTGCTGCCATCCACCGTCTCACTTTTCGGATACATTCGTTTCCAATGCCCTCTATTTCTTCCAGGCGTTTTGCTGTCACTACGATTGCGATGTCATCGGCAAAGCCTATGATTTTTGCCTCGTTGGGGATTTCAAGCCTCAGCACCTTATCATACATAAGGTTCCACAAGATAGGACCTAGTACCGATCCTTGGATAGCATCTTCCAAGATTGTGGTTACCCTCCGTATAGCATCGATTGTAGAACGGGCTTGTCTAAATCCATACTGTTCGTTTGAAAGTCCCCCGGCTTCATGTATTGCCACCTCCAGTCGTTTGCATATAATTTTTTCTAATATTTTTCCCATTGTGTCTAACAGGCATATAGGACGGTATGACGAGGGCTCATCTGGCGGTTTTTTCCCTTTGGGCAGCAGCACCAGACGTTGTTTCTTCCACTGGTCTGGAAAGACCCCTTCGGTTAGACACTTATTATACATTTCCAGAAATGGTTCCGTATTTGTTTTTATGGCTAACTTAAGGGCCTTGTTGGGTATCCCATCCAATCCAGGTGACTTATTGTCATCGAACCGCTTGCACACTTCCAAAAGTTCCGTTTGCGTGACGGTTGTGATTTCATGTAAATCCTGGGGTGCTGCTATACTCTCTGCAGTTCTCTGCGGTGGAAATAAGCCCGACACTATTTTTTGCATTAGCAAAGGGCATGAGGGCGAGGGTGCCCTAGTGGTGCCCTTGAGTTTTGCCATGACTGCCTTATAGGCTGTACCCCAGGGATTTACATCTGCTTGCTGACAGAGTTCTTTAAAGTTGTCACTTTTGCTTCTCCGGATTGCTAATTTCAGGTCTCTACGCCTATCTTTGTATTGCACCTGTAGGTTCTGGTGGGAGGGCAAGCCTCTGGATCGCTGGAACAGTCTTCTCGCTTTATGGCACTTGCTGCGTAGCTCTGCTATCTCTTGGTTCCACCAATATACTGGTGGCCGGCGATTTGTTGACGTTTTCCGGATCATAGATGCATCGCATGCTCTCATTACTTGTTTCGTAATCTCAGCTGCCATAGCATTTGCTGTTCCTGGCCTTATTGTAGATTCTCTAAAGGTGAAAGTAAAAGAATCTTCGTCTAGTGTGTCTATTTTCCACCCCATTCGTTGTGCCTTCTTTGGCGGGAGTTCAAGGTTGGATCTTTTCTGGTCTATTTCAAACAGGATGGCCAGGTGGTCGCTGTGGGTGTGCTGTTTACTTACTCTCCACTTGGCGCCTCTCGCTAGGGAACTAGTTACGAAGGTTATGTCAACTACGGAACCTACGTCATTTCTGCTAAAGGTATTCTCGCTTCCCGTATTGAGCAGCATGACATCTAGTGACGATACCGCTTCGAGTAGTGCCTCACCTCTTCTATTGGTTCGAGTGCTGCCCCAATCAGTGGCCCATGCGTTGAAATCCCCAGCCATGATGATTGGGCTACGGCCTCTAGCATCATCCACGAGCCTATCCAACATACGCTGGAATTCTTCAAGAGTGCTGTTTGGGGATGCGTAACAACTATAGATGTTAACACCCTTTACCTTGGCTCGAACGAACCCGGATTGGGGTGTCATCATTTTTTCTTCGAAGGCGTAGTCTCCACAGGTCCAAATAGCAGCTCTTTTTGAGTAATCAGCTACCCAGACTTTTTCGTCGAGATTCTTGTACTGTTCGGATAGTATGGCGACATCTATTTTTGACTCACGAATGGCTTGTGTTAGGAGGTCCTGTGCCGCTTCGCAGTGATTTAAATTTAATTGCAGCACTTTCATATTCTTCTTGCGGTTTTTTTTGCTTCCTGATATACAGGACATACTGCGCTTCCTGCCGCGTGTTTGAAGTTGGTGCTCCCCTTTTCTTCGCAGAGCACGCACCTTGCATCAATGGTGCAGTTCTTAGAAACATGGCCTTTCTGTCCACACTTGACGCAATCCTCACTTCTGTCCACCGTATTTGGACACGCCTTTGCTAGATGCCCGAAGTTAAGGCATCTAAAGCATCGCAGCGGTACCACTTTCTCTCGTATTCTGCATATCGTCCATCCGATTTTGACTCTCCCAACCTCCAGAACTTTTTTGGCAGCGTTTATCGGGAGGCTAATGACTGCAGTTTGTGTTCCTGCATAAGCTTTCCTCATGGATTTGATGGATGAGGCCTGCATGCCTCGTACTTCCTCGAATTGCTCGGCCAGGGCTTGACAGATCTCTTCTTTGGTAGTAACATCGTCTAGGTCTTTGCACTCAATCAGTACCTCGTGCGTTAGGGTCCTTACTTCCGCCATTTCCCCGAGAACTTGCCCTACTTTGCTTTGGTGCTCAGAGGTTTTTCCAGCTGCTGCTTTCTTGAGCTCAAGCAGTAACTCTCCCTTGGCCGTCTTCCTTATGTGAAGACTTCACTTTTCGGAGTATATCGCAATAGGATGTTTCTCCAGTTTTTTTAATCACCAATGCGTCCGGCTTGACATGTATCTTGCCTGGACCCTTTTTTACCACTCTTTTCCACTCGGCTTTGTTGTGGTCTTGATTCGCGGATTTTTCGTCTGCATCTCGGCCTCTCGGTTTTGCCGTCTTTCCTGGTTTTTTTTGGAGCGCTTTTTCTTTCTTCTCACTTTGGCACTTCTGGGCGTTTTGTTGCACTGACATTGCTGTTTTTTTCGTGACTATCTCAGCGTATGTCAATGTCGAGGGTTCTTCATTGCTCGGAGATCTAGTCCTTTTCCGCTTAGGTTCTGGTAGTTGCTTCAACGGATGAGAAGGCGCCGATTTGCTCATTTCGGATGACTCAATGGTTTGGGTAGCTTTAGACAATCTATTCTTTACCACGTTGTCTTTCTCGGAATTTGCTATACAGTTGTAGTGTCTGCGTATAGCACTAGTCAGCTTTCTGATTTCGTGGTGCACGTTTGTTTTCCCTTTGATGAATTCTATCAACGTATTGATGTTCTTTCCCAGGGATTGCATGGCTTCACGTCTTTCTTTTTCTTCGCTGTTTTCTCTTCGCCTTTCTTCCTTGTTAGTTTCAGGCGTCAAGCTAGCAGTTGGTGCTTCTGTAAGATGGAAGTCCGGCTGCTTTTGTGGGGATGTCTGCTCCGTTACTGGTGCAGACGGCGTCCCTACGTCCTTACTATCGATCGCCTCCTCCATTATTTTTAGCGGCGGTGATCGCATCAGTACAGAACTTCTCCTAAATGGATTTTCCTCTGCACTCTCGATTCCTGAGTTTGGTACTGTTTTTTTTGGTTCTTTTTTTTCTGTTTTATTTATGTTTGTTTTGTTTTCTTTTTGATTCATTTTTGTATTGGATCCCACGAGTATGGGGGAAAGGAAGGTCCACCACATCAGAGACATATGTACATGTGTACATACATACACAGTGTAAAACGGCTGTAGGTTTACGCCAAAGCATAGTATACAGTGTAAAACGGCTGTAGGTTCTCGCCAAAACATAGTATACAGTGTAAAACTACTGTAGGTTTACGCCAAAGCATAGTGTACAGTGTAAAACGGCTGTAGGTTAACGCCAAAGCATATTATACAGTGTAAAACGGCAGAAGGTTTACGCCAAAGCATAGTACACAGTGTAAAATGGCTGTAGGCTTACGCCAATGCATAGTACACAGTGTAAAACGGCTGTAGGTTCTCGCGAAAACATAGTATACAGTGTAAAACGGTTGTAGGTTTTCGCCAAAGCATAATGTACAGTGTAAAACGGCTGTAGGTTTACGCCAAAGCATAGTGTACAGTGTAAGATGGCTGTAGGTTTACGCCAAAACATAGTATATAGTGTAAGACTGCTGTAGGTTTACACTAAAGCATAGTATAGAGTGTAAAACGGCTGTAGGTTTACGTCATAGTGTACAGTGTAAAACGGTTGCAGGTTTACGCCAAAGCATAGTATAGAGTGTAAAACGGCTGTAGGTTTACGTCAAAGCATAATGTACAGTGTAAAAGGGCTGTAGGTTTACGCCAAAGCAAATTGTACAGTATAAAACGGCTGTAGGTTTACGCCAAAACATAGTATACAGTGTAAGATGGCTGTAGGTTTACGCAAAAGCATAATGTACAGTGTAATACGGCTATCTGTTTACGCCAAAACATAGTGTACAGTGTAGAACGTACGTGTGGGTTTACGCCAAAATATAGTAAACAGTGTAAGACGGCTGTAGGTTTACGCCAAAGCGTAGTATACAGTGTAAAACGGCTGTAGGTTTACGCCAAAACATAGTATATAGTGTAAGACTGCTGTAGGTTTACACTAAAGCATAGTATAGAGTGTAAAACGGCTGTAGGTTTACGTCATAGTGTACAGTGTAAAACGGTTGCAGGTTTACGTCAAAGCATAATGTACAGTGTAAAAGGGCTATCTGTTTACGCCAAAACATAGTGTACAGTGTAAAATGGCTGCAGGTTTACGCCAAAATATAGTATATAGTGTAAGACGGCTGTATATTTACACTAAAGCATTGTGTACAGTGTAAAACGGCTGTAGGTTTACGCCAAAGCGTAGTATACAGTGTAGACCGGCTATCTGTTTACGCCAAAACATAGTGTACAGTGGAAAACGGCTGCAGGTTTACGCCAAAACATAGTATATAGTGTAAGACTGCTGTAGGTTTACACTAAAGCATAGTATAGAGTGTAAAACGGCTGTAGGTTTACGTCATAGTGTACAGTGTAAAACGGTTGCAGGTTTACGCCAAAGCATAGTATAGAGTGTAAAACGGCTGTAGGTTTACGTCAAAGCATAATGTACAGTGTAAAAGGGCTGTAGGTTTACGCCAAAGCATAGTGTACAGTGTAAGATGGCTGTAGGTTTACGCAAAAGCATAATGTACAGTGTAAAACGGCTATCTGTTTACGCCAAAATATAGTGTACAGTGTAAAATGGCTGCAGGTTTACGCCAAAATATAGTATATAGTGTAAGACGGCTGTAGGTTTACACTAAAGCATAGTGTACAGTGTAAAACGGCTGTAGGTTTACGCCAAAGCAAATTGTACAGTATAAAACGGCTGTAGGTTTACGCCAAAACATAGTATACAGTGTAAAACGGTTGTAGGTTTACGCCAAAGCATAGCGTACAGCGTAAAACGGCCGCTTTAGAACGTACGTGTGGCTTTACGCCAAAACATAGTAAAAAGTGTAAGACGGCTGTAGGTTTACGCCAAAGCATAGTGTATAGTGTAAGATGGATGTAGGTTTACGCAAAAGTATAATGTACAGTGTAAAACGGCTGTAGGTTTACGTCAAAGCATAATGTACAGTGTAAAACGGCTGTAGGTTTACGCCAAATCATAGTGTACAGTGTAAGATGGCTGTAGGTTTACGCAAAAGCATAATGTACAGTGTAAAACGGCTATCTGTTTACGTCAAAACATAGTGTACAGCGTAGAACGTACGTGTGGGTTTACGCCAAAACATAGCAAACAGTGTAAGACGGCTGTAGGTTTACGCCAAAGCATAGTATGGAGTGTAAAATGGCTGTAGGTTTACGTCAAAGCATAATGTACAGTGTAAAACGGCTGTAGGTTTACGCCAAAGCATAGTGTACAGTGTAAGATGGCTGTAGGTTTACGCAAAAGCATAATGTACAGTGTAAAACGGCTATCTGTTTACGCCAAAACATAGTGTACAGTGTAAGATGGCTGCAGGTTTACGCAAAAGCATAGTGTGCAGTGTAAGACGGCTGTAGGTTTACGCCAAAGCATAGTGTACAGTGTAACACAGCTGTAGGTTTACGCCAAAGCATAGTATACAGTGTAAAACGGCAGAAGGTTTACGCCAAAGCATAGTACACAGTTAAAATTGGCTGTAGGCTTACGCCAATGCATAGTATACAGTGTAAAACGGCAGAAGGTTTACGCCAAATCATAGTATACAGTGTAAAACGGCTGTAGGTTTACGCCAAAG
Source organism: Xylota segnis (assembly GCA_963583995.1). Classification (NCBI taxonomy): domain Eukaryota; kingdom Metazoa; phylum Arthropoda; class Insecta; order Diptera; family Syrphidae; genus Xylota; species Xylota segnis. The sequence goes on from OY757240.1 coordinate 67,300, forward strand.
AATAGTGTACAGTATAAGATGGCTGTAGGTTTACGCCAAAGCATAGTGTACAGTGTAAGACGGCTGTAGGTTTACGCCAAAGCATAGTGTACAGTGTAAGACAGCTGTAGGTTTACGCCAAAGCATAGTACACAGTGAAAATTGGCTGTAGGCTTACGCCAATGCATAGTATACAGTGTAAAACGGCAGAAGGTTTACGTTAAAGCATAGTATACAGTGTAAAACGGCTGTAGGTTTACGCCAAAGCATAGTGTACTGTACAAGACGACTGAAGGTTTACGCCAATGCATAGTATACAGTGTAAAACGGCAGAAGGTTTACGCCAAAGCATAGTATACAGTGTAAGACAGCTGTAGGTTAACGCAAAGCATAGTATAGAGTGCAAAACGGCTGTAGGTTTTCGTCAAAGCATAGTATACAATGTATAACGGCTGTAGGCTTACGCCAAGCATAGTACACGGTGTAAAACGGCAGAAGGTTTACGCCAAAGCATAGTACACAGTGTAGAATGGCTGTAGGCTTACGCCAATGCATAGTATACAGTGTAAAACGGCAGAAGGTTTACGCCAAATCATAGTATACAGTGTAAAACGGCTGTAGGTTTACGCCACAACATAGTATACAGTGTAAGACGGCTGTAGGTTTACGCTAAAGCATAGTGTACAGTGTAAAATGGCTGTAGGCTTACGCCAATGCATAGTACACAGTGTAAAACGGCTGCAGGTTTACGCCAAAGCATAGTGTACAGTGTAAGACAGCTGTAGGTTTACGCCAAAGCATAATGTACAGTATAAAACGGCTGTCTGTTTACGCCAAAGAATAGTGTGCAGTGTAAAACGGTTGTAGGTTTACGCCAAAACATAGTATAGAGTGTAAGACGGCTGTAGGTTTACGCTAAAGCATAGTGTACAGTGTAAAATGGCTGTAGGCTTACGCCAATGCATAGTACACAGTGTAAAACGGCTGCAGGTTTACGCCAAAGCATAGTGTACAGTGTAAGACAGCTGTAGGTTTACGCCAAAGCATAATGTACAGTATAAAACGGCTGTCTGTTTACGCCAAAGAATAGTGTGCAGTGTAAAACGGTTGTAGGTTTACGCCAAAACATAGTATAGAGTGTAGAACGGCTGTAGGTTTACGTCAAAGCATAGTATACAATGTAAGACGGCTGTAGGATTACGCCAAAGCATAGTGTACAGTATAAGACAGCTGTAGGTTTACGCCAAAGCATAGTATACAGTGTAAAACGGCAGAAGGTTTACGCCAAAGCATAGTACACAGTGAAAATTGGCTGTAGGCTTACGCCAATGCATAGTATACAGTGTAAAACGGCAGAAGGTTTACGTTAAAGCATAGTATACAGTGTAAAACGGCTGTAGGTTTACGCTAAAGCATAGTGTACAGTGTAAAATGGCTGTAGGCTTACGCCAATGCATAGTACACAGTGTAAAACGGCTGCAGGTTTACGCCAAAGCATAGTGTACAGTGTAAGACAGCTGTAGGTTTACGCCAAAGCATAATGTACAGTATAAAACGGCTGTCTGTTTACGCCAAAGAATAGTGTGCAGTGTAAAACGGTTGTAGGTTTACGCCAAAACATAGTATAGAGTGTAGAACGGCTGTAGGTTTACGCTAAAGCATAGTGTACAGTGTAAGACGGCTGTAGGATTACGCCAAAGCATAGTGTACAGTATAAGACAGCTGTAGGTTTACGCCAAAGCATAGTATACAGTGTAAAACGGCAGAAGGTTTACGCCAAAGCATAGTACACAGTGAAAATTGGCTGTAGGCTTACGCCAATGCATAGTATACAGTGTAAAACGGCAGAAGGTTTACGTTAAAGCATAGTATACAGTGTAAAACGGCTGTAGGTTTACGCTAAAGCATAGTGTACAGTGTAAAATGGCTGTAGGCTTACGCCAATGCATAGTACACAGTGTGAAACGGCTGCAGGTTTACGCCAAAGCATAGTGTACAGTGTAAGACAGCTGTAGGTTTACGCCAAAGCATAGTGTACAGTGTAAAACGGCTGTAGGTTTACGCCACAACATAGTATACAGTGTAAGACGGCTGTAGGTTTACGCTAAAGCATAGTGTACAGTGTAAAATGGCTGTAGGCTTACGCCAATGCATAGTACACAGTGTAAAACTACTGTAGGTTTACGCCAATGCATAGTACACAGTGTAAAACGGCTGTAGGTTTACGCCAAAGCATAGTACACAGTGTAAAACGGCTGCAGGTTCTCGCCAAAACATAGTATACAGTATAAGACGGCTGTAGGTTTACGCCAAAGCATAGTGTACAGTGTAAAACGGCTGTAGGTTTACGCCACAACATAGTATACAGTGTAAGACGGCTGTAGGTTTACGCTAAAGCATAGTGTACAGTGTAAAATGGCTGTAGGCTTGCGCCAATGCATAGTACACAGTGTAAAACGGCTGCAGGTTTACGCCAAAGCATAGTGTACAGTGTAAGACAGCTGTAGGTTTACGCCAAAGCATAATGTACAGTATAAAACGGCTGTCTGTTTACGCCAAAGAATAGTGTGCAGTGTAAAACGGTTGTAGGTTTACGCCAAAACATAGTATAGAGTGTAGAACGGCTGTAGGTTTACGTCAAAGCATAGTATACAATGTATAACGGCTGTAGGTTAACGCCAAAGCATAGTATACAGTGTAAAACGGCAGAAGGTTTACGCCAAAGCATAGTATACAATGTATAACGGCTGTAGGCTTACGCCAAGCATAGTACACAGTGTAAAACGGCAGAAGGTTTACGCCACAGCATAGTATACAGTGTAAAACGGCTGTAGGCTTACGCCAAGCATAGTACACAGTGTAAAACGGCAGAAGGTGTACGCCACAGCATAGTATACAGTGTAAAACGGCTGTAGGCCTACGCCAAAGCATAGTACACAGTGTAAAATAGCTGTAGGCTTACGCCAATGCATATTATACAGTGTAAAACGGCTGTAGATTTACGCTAAAGAATAGTGTACAGTGTAAGTCAGCTGTAGGTTTACGCCAAAGCATAGTATACAGTGTAAAACGGCTGTAGGTTCTCGCCAAAACATAGTATACAGTGTAAAACTACTGTAGGTTTACGCCAAAGCATAGTGTACAGTGTAAAACGGCTGTAGGTTAACGCCAAAGCATAGTATACAGTGTAAAACGGCAGAAGGTTTACGCCAAAGCATAGTACAAAGTGTAAAATGGCTGTAGGCTTACGCCAATGCATAGTACACAGTGTAAAACGGGTGTAGGTTTACGCCAAAGCATAGTGTACAGTTTAAGACAGCTGTAGGTTTACGCCAAAGCATAGTATACAGTGTAAAACGGCTGTAGGTTCTCGCCAAAACATAGTATACAGTGTAAAACGGCTGTAGGTTTTCGCCAAAACATAATATACAGTGTAAAACTACTGTAGGTTTACGCCGAAGCATAGTATACAATGTTTAACGGTTGTAGGCTTACGCCAAGCATAGTATACAGTGTAAAACGGCAGAAGGTTTACGCCAAAGCATAGTACACAGTGTAGAATGGCTGTAGGCTTACGCCGATGCATAGTACGCAGTGTAAAACGGCTATAGGTTTACGCCAAAGCATAGTATACAATGTATAACGGCTGTAGGTTAACGCCAAAGCATAGTATACAGTGTAAAACGGCAGAAGGTTTACGCCAAAGCATAGTATACAATGTATAACGGCTGTAGGCTTACGCCAAGCATAGTACACAGTGTAAAACGGCAGAAGGTTTACGCCACAGCATAGTGTACAGTGTAAGACAGCTGTAGGTTTACGCCAAAGCATAGTACACAGTGTAAAACGGCTTCAGGTTCTCGCCAAAACATAGTACACAGTATAAGACGGCTGTAGGTTTACGCCAAAGCATAGTGTACAGTGTAAAACGGCTGTAGGTTTACGCCAAAGCATAGTGTACAGTGTAAGACAGCTGTAGGTTTACGCCAAAGCATAGTGTACACTGTAAAACGGCTGTAGGTTTACGCCAAGGCATAATGTACAGTGTAAAACGGCTGCAGGTTTACGCCAAGCATAGTACACAGTGTAAAACGGCAGAAGGTTTACGCCACAGCATAGTATACAGTGTAAAACGGCTGTAGGTTTACGTCAAAGCATAGTGTACAGCGTAAAACGGCTGTAGGTTTACGCCAAGGCCTAATGTACAGTGTAAAACGGCTGCAGGTTTACGCCAAAGCATAATGTACAGTATAAAACGGCTGTCTGTTTACGCCAAAGAATAGTGTGCAGTGTAAAACGGCTGTAGGTTTATGCCAAGGCATAATGTACAGTGTAAAACGGCTGCAGGTTTACGCCAAGCATAGTACACAGTGTAAAACGGCAGAAGGTTTACGCCACAGCATAGTATACAGTGTAAAACGGCTGTAGGCTTACGCCAAAGCATAGTACACAGTGTAAAACGGCTGTAGGCTTACGCCAAAGCATAGTACACAGCGTAAGACAGCTGTAGGTTTACGCCAAAGCATAGTATACAGTGTAAAACGGCTGTAGGTTCTCGCCAAAACATAGTACACAGTATAAGACGGCTGTAGGTTTACGCCAAAGCATAGTGTACAGTGTAAAACGGCTGTAGGTTTACGCCAAAGCATAGTGTACAGTGTAAGACAGCTGTAGGTTTACGCCAAAGCATAGTGTACACTGTAAAACGGCTGTAGGTTTACGCCAAGGCATAATGTACAGTGTAAAACGGCTGCAGGTTTACGCCAAGCATAGTACACAGTGTAAAACGGCAGAAGGTTTACGCCACAGCATAGTATACAGTGTAAAACGGCTGTAGGTTTACGTCAAAGCATAGTGTACACTGTAAAACGGCTGTAGGTTTACGCCAAGGCCTAATGTACAGTGTAAAACGGCTGCAGGTTTACGCCAAAGCATAATGTACAGTATAAAACGGCTGTCTGTTTGCGCCAAAGAATAGTGTGCAGTGTAAAACGGTTGTAGGTTTACGCCAAAACATAGTATAGAGTGTAAAACGGCTGTCTGTTTGCGCCAAAGACTAGTGTGCAGTGTAAAACGGTTGTAGGTTTACGCCAAAACATAGTATAGAGTGTAAAACGGCTGTCTGTTTACGCCAAAGAATAGTGTGCAGTGTAAAACGGTTGTAGGTTTACGCCAAAACATAGTATAGAGTGTAAAACGGCTGTAGGTTTACGTCAAAGCATAGTGTACAGCGTAAAACGGCTGTAGGTTTACGCCAAAACATAGTATACAGTGTAAGATGGCTGTAGGTTTACGCTAAAGCATAGTGCACTGTGTAAAACGGCTGTAGGTTTACGCCAAGGCATAATGTACAGTGTAAAACGGCTGCAGGTTTACGCCAAGCATAGTACACAGTGTAAAACTGCAGAAGGTTTACGCCACAGCATAGTATACTGTGTAAAACGGCTGTAGGCTTACGCCAAGCATAGTACACAGTGTAAAACTTCAGAAGGTTTACGCCACAGCATAGTATACAGTGTAAGACAGCTGTAGGTTTACGCCAAAGCATAGTACACAGTGTAAAACGGCTTCAGGTTCTCGCCAAAACATAGTACACAGTATAAGACGGCTGTTGGTTTACGCCAAAGCATAGTGTACAGTGTAAAATGGCTGTAGGTTTACGCCAAAGCATAGTGTACAGTGTAAGACAGCTGTAGGTTTACGCCAAAGCATAGTGTACACTGTAAAACGGCTGTAGGTTTACGCCAAAGCATAATGTACAGTATAAAACGGCTGTCTGTTTGCGCCAAAGAATAGTGTGCAGTGTAAAACGGTTGTAGGTTTACGCCAAAACATAGTATAGAGTGTAAAACGGCTGTAGGTTTACGTCAATGCATAGTACACAGTGTTTAAACGGCTGTAGGTTTACGCCAAAGCATAATGTACAGTATAAAACGGCTGTAGGCTTTTTTTTTTTGTTTTGGTTGCGCCAACGGATGTGTAATCTTCTAAAGATACCAGTAACCCGGTCTACTGGCATGCACGATTCGCAAACCGGAATACTCGATGCCAGGAATACGACTACGTACTAATCCACACCCTACACATTTCAACCACTCTCCCCGCGGAACTACCGTTAAGTATTACTTCGCGGTGCTGGTTAGCACTTTATGCTCTTCTTGACCTGTTCGACGTTTCTTGTTCTGAGGGGGCTTCCATTTGGGTTTGGTTGCTCTGCCTGAGCCTTTCCAGCCGCCGAAGTTCCTTTATGATCACCGCTGCTGTTTGTTTCACAGTATTCCATACTGCGTTCGATGTCAACATATGGTTTACGATGTTCTCCGGAGTTGGTATTTCTCCAATTATTTCCTCAAGACCTCTGCGTTCCAAGCGAAAATGTGGGCACTGAAAGAGCACATGCTCTGCATCCTCTCTGCAGTTTGGAGATTCATCAAGCCCAAACTTGTTTAGATAAGCTCTGAAGCAGCCGTGTCCGGTTAAGAACTGGGTGAGATAAAAATCCACTTCTCCGTGATGCCGGTCCATCCATTTATCTATATCAGGTATAAGTCGATGGGTCCATCTTCCCTTCGTTGACTGATTCCATCTTTCCTGCCATGTTCTCATGCTTCGCTGTCTTTCTGCCAGCTTAATATCTTTGACTGGAGCAAGGGGTTCCTGGATTTTGGCGTCATAGGTCCTCTGTAGCTCAATAGCCAAGATATCCGCTGGTAGCATTCCCGCAATAACACATATAGCGTCGTCGGATACCGTCCGAAAAGCGCAACACACTCTCAGCGCGCACAGTCTATTGACGGAATTAACTCTTCTTGAGTGGGACTTAATTCCCACTGCCTTTGCCCATATTGGTGCCGCATACATTATTATTGACTGCGCCACTCTTGACAAAATTAGTCTCCTTGGTTGTCTGGGTCCTCCAAGATTTGTCATAATTCTGGATAAGGCAGTACACACCCGAGCAGCTTTGTCGCACGTTATTTCAAGGTGTTCCTTGTAAGCTAGCCTAGCGTCAATCATCACACCTAGGTATCTGATCACCGGTTTTGACGTTATATTTTGGTTGCCTACCCTGATGGTGATTGCTTCTCTTTTCTTGCGGCTGCTTACTAGTACTGCTTCCGTTTTATGTTCAGCGAGTTCTAAACCGACTGCTGCCATCCACCGTCTCACTTTTCGGATACATTCGTTTCCAATGCCCTCTATTTCTTCCAGGCGTTTTGCTGTCACTACGATTGCGATGTCATCGGCAAAGCCTATGATTTTTGCCTCGTTGGGGATTTCAAGCCTCAGCACCTTATCATACATAAGGTTCCACAAGATAGGACCTAGTACCGATCCTTGGATAGCATCTTCCAAGATTGTGGTTACCCTCCGTATAGCATCGATTGTAGAACGGGCTTGTCTAAATCCATACTGTTCGTTTGAAAGTCCCCCGGCTTCATGTATTGCCACCTCCAGTCGTTTGCATATAATTTTTTCTAATATTTTACCCATTGTGTCTAACAGGCATATAGGACGGTATGACGAGGGCTCATCTGGCGGTTTTTTCCCTTTGGGCAGCAGCACCAGACGTTGTTTCTTCCACTGGTCTGGAAAGACCCCTTCGGTTAGACACTTATTATACATTTCCAGAAATGGTTCCGTATTTGTTTTTATGGCTAACTTAAGGGCCTTGTTGGGTATCCCATCCAATCCAGGTGACTTATTGTCATCGAACCGCTTGCACACTTCCAAAAGTTCCGTTTGCGTGACGGTTGTGATTTCATGTAAATCCTGGGGTGCTGCTATACTCTCTGCAGTTCTCTGCGGTGGAAATAAGCCCGACACTATTTTTTGCATTAGCAAAGGGCATGAGGGCGAGGGTGCCCTAGTGGTGCCCTTGAGTTTTGCCATGACTGCCTTATAGGCTGTACCCCAGGGATTTACATCTGCTTGCTGACAGAGTTCTTTAAAGTTGTCACTTTTGCTTCTCCGGATTGCTAATTTCAGGTCTCTACGCCTATCTTTGTATTGCACCTGTAGGTTCTGGTGGGAGGGCAAGCCTCTGGATCGCTGGAACAGTCTTCTCGCTTTATGGCACTTGCTGCGTAGCTCTGCTATCTCTTGGTTCCACCAATATACTGGTGGCCGGCGATTTGTTGACGTTTTCCGGATCATAGATGCATCGCATGCTCTCATTACTTGTTTCGTAATCTCAGCTGCCATAGCATTTGCTGTTCCTGGCCTTATTGTAGATTCTCTAAAGGTGAAAGTAAAAGAATCTTCATCTAGTGTGTCTATTTTCCACCCCATTCGTTGTGCCTTCTTTGGCGGGAGTTCCCGGTTGGATCTTTTCTGGTCTAATTCAAACAGGATGGCCAGGTGGTCGCTGTGGGTGTGCTGTTTACTTACTCTCCACTTGGCGCCTCTCGCTAGGGAACTAGTTACGAAGGTTATGTCAACTACGGAACCTACGTCATTTCTGCTAAAGGTATTCTCGCTTCCCGTATTGAGCAGCATGACATCTAGTGACGATACCGCTTCGAGTAGTGCCTCACCTCTTCTATTGGTTCGAGTGCTGCCCCAATCAGTGGCCCATGCGTTGAAATCCCCAGCCATGATGATTGGGCTACGGCCTCTAGCATCATCCACGAGCCTATCCAACATACGCTGGAATTCTTCAAGAGTGCTGTTTGGGGATGCGTAACAACTATAGATGTTAACACCCTTTACCTTGGCTCGAACGAACCCGGATTGGGGTGTCATCATTTTTTCTTCGAAGGCGTAGTCTCCACATGTCCAAATAGCAGCTCTTTTTGAGTAATCAGCTACCCAGACTTTTTCGTCGAGATTCTTGTACTGTTCGGATAGTATGGCGACATCTATTTTTGACTCACGAATGGCTTGTGTTAGGAGGTCCTGTGCCGCTTCGCAGTGATTTAAATTTAATTGCAGCACTTTCATATTCTTCTTGCGGTTTTTTTTGCTTCCTGATATACAGGACATACTGCGCTTCCTGCCGCGTGTTTGAAGTTGGTGCTCCCCTTTTCTTCGCAGAGCACGCACCTTGCATCAATGGCGCAGTTCTTAGAAACATGGCCTTTCTGTCCACACTTGACGCAATCCTCACTTCTGTCCACCGTATTTGGACACGCCTTTGCTAGATGCCCGAAGTTAAGGCACCTAAAGCATCGCAGCGGTACCACTTTCTCTCGTATTCTGCATATCGTCCATCCGATTTTGACTCTCCCAACCTCCAGAACTTTTTTGGCAGCGTTTATCGGGAGGCTAATGACTGCAGTTTGTGTTCCTGCATAAGCTTTCCTCATGGATTTGATGGATGAGGCCTGCATGCCTCGTACTTCCTCGAATTGCTCGGCCAGGGCTTGACAGATCTCTTCTTTGGTAGCATCGTCTAGGTCTTTGCACTCAATCAGTACCTCGTGCGTTAGGGTCCTTACTTCCGCCATTTCCCCGAGAACTTGCCCTACTTTGCTTTGGTGCTCAGAGGTTTTTCCAGCTGCTGCTTTCTTGAGCTCAAGCAGTAACTCTCCCTTGGCCGTCTTCCTTATGTGAAGACTTCACTTTTCGGAGTATATCGCAATAGGATGTTTCTCCAGTTTTTTTAATCACCAATGCGTCCGGCTTGACATGTATCTTGCCTGGACCCTTTTTTACCACTCTTTTCCACTCGGCTTTGTTGTGGTCTTGATTCGCGGATTTTTCGTCTGCATCTCGGCCTCTCGGTTTTGCCGTCTTTCCTGGTTTTTTTTGGAGCGCTTTTTCTTTCTTCTCACTTTGGCACTTCTGGGCGTTTTGTTGCACTGACATTGCTGTTTTTTTCGTGACTATCTCAGCGTATGTCAATGTCGAGGGTTCTTCATTGCTCGGAGATCTAGTCCTTTTCCGCTTAGGTTCTGGTAGTTGCTTCAACGGATGAGAAGGCGCCGATTTGCTCATTTCGGATGACTCAATGGTTTGGGTAGCTTTAGACAATCTATTCTTTACCACGTTGTCTTTCTCGGAATTTGCTATACAGTTGTAGTGTCTGCGTATAGCACTAGTCAGCTTTCTGATTTCGTGGTGCACGTTTGTTTTCCCTTTGATGAATTCTATCAACGTATTGATGTTCTTTCCCAGGGATTGCATGGCTTCACGTCTTTCTTTTTCTTCGCTGTTTTCTCTTCGCCTTTCTTCCTTGTTAGTTTCAGGCGTCAAGCTAGCAGTTGGTGCTTCTGTAAGATGGAAGTCCGGCTGCTTTTGTGGGGATGTCTGCTCCGTTACTGGTGCAGACGGCGTCCCTACGTCCTTACTATCGATCGCCTCCTCCATTATTTTTAGCGGCGGTGATCGCATCAGTACAGAACTTCTCCTAAATGGATTTTCCTCTGCACTCTCGATTCCTGAGTTTGGTACTGTTTTTTTTGGTTCTTTTTTTTCTGTTTTATTTATGTTTGTTTTGTTTTCTTTTTGATTCATTTTTGTATTGGATCCCACGAGTATGGGGGAAAGGAAGGTCCACCACATCAGAGACATATGTACATGTGTACATACATACACAGTGTAAAACGGCTGTAGGTTTACGCCAAAGCATAGTATACAGTGTAAAACGGCTGTAGGTTCTCGCCAAAACATAGTATACAGTGTAAAACTACTGTAGGTTTACGCCAAAGCATAGTGTACAGTGTAAAACGGCTGTAGGTTAACGCCAAAGCATATTATACAGTGTAAAACGGCAGAAGGTTTACGCCAAAGCATAGTACACAGTGTAAAATGGCTGTAGGCTTACGCCAATGCATAGTACACAGTGTAAAACGGCTGTAGGTTCTCGCGAAAACATAGTATACAGTGTAAAACGGTTGTAGGTTTTCGCCAAAACATAATATACAGTGTAAAACTACTGTAGGTTTACGCCAAAGCATAGTATACAGTGTAAAACGGCTGTTGGTTCTCGCCGAAACATAGTATACAGTGTAAAACGGCTGTAGGTTTTCGCCAAAACATAATATACAGTGTAAAACTACTGTAGGCTTACGCCAAAGCATAGTACACAGTGTAAAATGGCTGTAGGCTTACGCCAATGCATAGTACACAGTGTAAAACGGCTGTAGGTTTACGCCAAAGCATAGTGGACAGTTTAAGACAGCTGTAGGTTTACGTCAAAGCATAGTATACACTGTAAAACGGCTGTAGGTTCTCGCCAAAACATAGTATACAGTGTAAAACGGCTGTAGGTTTTCGCCAAACATAATATACAGTGTAAAACTACTGTAGGTTTACGCCAAAGCATAGTACACAGTGTAAAATGGCTGTAGGCTTACGCCAATGCATAGTACACAGTGTAAAACGGCTGTAGGTTTACGCCAAAGCATAGTGTACAGTTTAAGACAGCAGTAGGTTTACGCCAAACATAGTATACAGTGTAAAACGGCTGTAGGTTCTCGCCAAAACATAGTATACAGTGTAAAACGGCTGTAGGTTTTCGCCAAAACATAATATACAGTGTAAAACTACTGTAGGTTTACGCCAAAGCATAGTACACAGTGTAAAATGGCTGTAGGCTTACGCCAATGCATAGTACACAGTGTAAAACGGCTGTAGGTTTACGCCAAAGCATAGTGTACAGTTTAAGACAGCTGTAGGGGTACGCCAAAGCATAGTATACAGTGTAAAACGGCTGTAGGTTCTCGCGAAAACATAGTATACAGTGTAAAACGGCTGTAGGTTTTCGCCAAAACATAATATACAGTGTAAAACTACTGTAGGTTTACGCCAAAGCATAGTATACAGTGTAAAACGGCTGTTGGTTCTCGCCAAAACATAGTATACAGTGTAAAACGGCTGTAGGTTTTCGCCAAAACATAATATACAGTGTAAAACTACTGTAGGCTTACGCCAAAGCATAGTACACAGTGTAAAATGGCTGTAGGCTTACGCCAATGCATAGTACACAGTGTAAAACGGCTGTAGGTTTACGCCAAAGCATAGTGAACAGTTTAAGACAGCTGTAGGTTTACGTCAAAGCATAGTATACAATGTATAACGGCTGTAGGCTAACGCCAAAGCATAGTATACAGTGTAAAACGGCAGAAGGCTTACGCCAAAGCATAGTATACAATGTAAAACGGCTGTAGGTTAACGCCAAAGCATAGTATACAGTGTAAAACGGCAGAAGGTTTACGCCAAAGCATAATACACAGTGTAAAATGGCTGTAGGCTTACGCCAAGCATAGTACACAGTGTAAAACTTCAGAAGGTTTACGCCAAAGCATAGTGTACAGTGTAAGACAGCTGTAGGTTTACGCCAAAACATAGTATACAGTGTAAAACGGCTGTAGGTTTACGCAAAAGCATAGTGTACAGTGTAAGACAGCTGTAGGTTTACGCCAAAACATAGTATACAGTGTAAAACGGCTGTAGGCTTACGCCAAGCATAGTACACAGTGTAAAACGGCAGAAGGTTTACGCCACAGCATAGTGTACAGTGTAGGACAGCTGTAGGTTTACGCCAAAGCATAGTATACAGTGTAAAACGGCTGTAGGTTCTCGCCAAAACGTAGTATACAGTATAAAACTACTGTAGGTTTACGCCAAAGCATAGTGTACAGTGTAAAACGGCTGTAGGTTAACGCCAAAGCATAGTATACAGTGTAAAACGGCAGAAGGTTTACGCCAAAGCATAATACACAGTGTAAAATGGCTGTAGGCTTACGCCAATGCATAGTACACAGTGTAAAACGGCTGTAGGTTTACGCCAAAGCATAGTGTACAGTTTAAGACAGCTGTAGGTTTACGCCAAAGCATAGTATACGGTGTAAAACGGCTGTAGGTTCTCGCCAAAACATAGTATACAGTGTAAAACGGCTGTAGGTTTTCGCCAAAACATAATATACAGTGTAAAACTACTGTAGGTTTACGCCGAAGCATAGTATACAATGTTTAACGGTTGTAGGCTTACGCCAAGCATAGTATACAGTGTAAAACGGCAGAAGGTTTACGAAAAAGCATAGTACACAGTGTAGAATGGCTGTAAGCTTACGCCAATGCATAGTACGCAGTGTAAAACGGCTATAGGTTTACGCCAAAGCATAGTGTACAGCGTAAGACAGCTGTAGGTTTACGCCAAAGCATAGTACACAGTGTAAAACGGCTTCAGGTTCTCGCCAAAACATAGTACACAGTATAAGACGGCTGTAGGTTTACGCCAAAGCATAGTGTACAGTGTAAAACGGCTGTAGGTTTACGCCAAAGTATAGTGTACAGTGTAAGACAGCTGTAGGTTTACGCCAGAGCATAGTGTACACTGTAAAACGGCTGTAGGTTTACGCCAAAGCATAAAGTACAGTATAAAACGGCTGTCTGTTTGCGCCAAAGAATAGTGTGCAGTGTAAAACGGTTGTAGGTTTACGCCAAAACATAGTACAGAGTGTAAAACGGCTGTAGGTTTACGTCAATGCATAGTACACAGTGTAAAACGGCTGTAGGTTTACGCCAAAGCATAATATACAGTATAAAACGGCTGTCTGTTTACGCCAAAGAATAGTGTGCAGTGTAAAACGGTTGTAGGTTTACGCCAAAACATAGTATAGAATGTAAAACGGCTGTAGGTTTACGTCAAAGCATAGTGTACAGCGTAAAATGGCTGTAGGTTTACGCCAAAACATAGTATACAGTGTAAGACGGCTGTAGGTTTACGCTAAAGCATAGTGCACTGTGTAAAACGGCTGTAGGTTTACGCCAAGGCATAATGTACAGTGTAAAACGGCTGCAGGTTTACGCCAAAGCATAGTGAACAGTTTAAGACAGCTGTAGGTTTACGTCAAAGCATAGTATACAATGTATAACGGCTGTAGGCTAACGCCAAAGCATAGTATACAGTGTAAAACGGCAGAAGTTTTACGCCAAAACATAGTATACAATGTATAACGGCTGTAGGCTTACGCCAAGCATAGTACACAGTGTAAAACGGCAGAAGGTTTACGCCACAGCATAGTATACAGTGTAAAACGGCTGTAGGTTTACGCCAAAGCATAGTGTACAGTGTAAGACAGCTGTAGGTTTACGCCAAAGCATAGTGTACAGTGTAAGACAGCTGTAGGTTTACGCCAAAGCATAGTGTACACTGTAAAACGGCTGTAGGTTTACGCCAAAGCATAATGTACAGTATAAAACGGCTGTCTGTTTGCGCCAAAGAATAGTGTGCAGTGTAAAACGGTTGTAGGTTTACGCCAAAACATAGTATAGAGTGTAAAACGGCTGTAGGTTTACGTCAATGCATAGTGCACAGTGTAAAATGGCTGTAGGTTTACGCCAAAGCATAATGTACAGTATAAAACGGCTGTCTGTTTACGCCAAAGAATAGTGTGCAGTGTAAAACGGTTGTAGGTTTACGCCAAAACATAGTATAGAGTGTAAAACGGCTGTAGATTTACGTCAAAGCATAGTGTACAGCGTAAAACGGCTGTAGGTTTACGCCAAAACATAGTATAGAGTGTAAAACGGCTGTAGGTTTACGTCAAAACATAGTATACAGTGTAAGACGGCTGTAGGTTTACGCTAAAGCATAGTGCACTGTGTAAAACGGCTGTAGGTTTACGCCAAACCATAGTACACAGCGTAAGATAGCTGTAGGTTTACGCTAAAGCATAGTACACAGTGTAAAACGGCAGAAGGTTTACGCCACAGCATAGTATACAGTGTAAAACGGCTGTAGGTTTACGCCAAAGCATAGTGTACAGTGTAAGACAGCTGTAGGTTTACGCCAAAGCATAGTATACAGTGTAAAACGGCTGTAGGTTCTCGCCAAAACATGGTACACAGTGTAAAACGGCAGAAGGTTTACGCCACAGCATAGTATACAGTGTAAAACGGCTGTAGGTTTACGCCAAAGCATAGTGTACAGTGTAAGACAGCTGTAGGTTTACGCCAAAGCATAGTGTACACTGTAAAACGGCTGTAGGTTTACGCCAAAGCATAATGTACAGTATAAAACGGCTGTCTGTTTGCGCCAAAGAATAGTGTGCAGTGTAAAACGGTTGTAGGTTTACGCCAAAACATAGTATAGAGTGTAAAACGGCTGTAGGTTTACGTCAATGCATAGTGCACAGTGTAAAACGGCTGTAGGTTTACGCCAAAGCATAATGTACAGTATAAAACGGCTGTCTGTTTACGCCAAAGAATAGTGTGCAGTGTAAAACGGTTGTAGGTTTACGCCAAAACATAGTATAGAGTGTAAAACGGCTGTAGGTTTACGTCAAAGCATAGTGTACAGCGTAAAACGGCTGTAGGTTTACGCCAAAACATAGTATACAGTGTAAGACGGCTGTAGGTTTACGCTAAAGCAAAATGCACTGTGTAAAATGGCTGTAGGTTTACGCCAAGGCATAATGTACAGTGTAAAACGGCTGCAGGTTTACGCCAAGCATAGTACACAGTGTAAAACGGCAGAAGGTTTACGCCACAGCATAGTATACAGTGTAAAACGGCTGTAGGTTTACGTCAAAGCATAGTGTACAGCGTAAAACGGCTGTAGGTTTACGCCAAAACATAGTATACAGTGCAAGACGGCTGTAGGTTTACGCTAAAGCATAGTGCACTGTGTAAAACGCCTGTAGGTTTACGCCAAGGCATAATGTACAGTGTAAAACGGCTGCAGGTTTACGCCAAGCATAGTACACAGTGTAAAACGGCAGAAGGTTTACGCCACAGCATAGTATACAGTGTAAAACGGCTGTAGGCTTACGCCAAAGCATAGTACACAGCGTAAAACGGCTGTAGGCTTACGCCAAAGCATAGTACACAGCGTAAGACAGCTGTAGGTTTACGCCAAAGCATAGTATACAGTGTAAAACGGCTGTAGGTTCTCGCCAAAACATAGTACACAGTGTAAAACGGCAGAAGGTTTACGCCACAGCATAGTATACAGTGTAAAACGGCTGTAGGTTTACGCCAAAGCATAGTGTACAGTGTAAGACAGCTGTAGGTTTACGCCAAAGCATAGTGTACACTGTAAAACGGCTGTAGGTTTACGCCAAAGCATAACGTACGGTATAAAACGGCTGTCTGTTTGCGCCAAAGAATAGTGTGCAGTGTAAAACGGTTGTAGGTTTACGCCAAAACATAGTATACAGTGTAAAACGGCTGTAGGTTTACGTCAATGCATAGTACACAGTGTAAAACGGCTGTAGGTTTACGCCAAAACATAGTATACAGTGTAAGACGGCTGTAGGTTTACGCTAAAGCATAGTGCACTGTGTAAAATGGCTGTAGGTTTACGCCAAGGCATAATGTACAGTGTAAAACGGCTGCAGGTTTACGCCAAGCATAGCACACAGTGTAAAACGGCAGAAGGTTTACGCCACAGCATAGTGTACAGTGTAAAACGGCTGTAGGTTTACGTCAAAGCATAGTGTACAGCGTAAAACGGCTGTAGGTTTACGCCAAAATATAGTATACAGTGCAAGACGGCTGTAGGTTTACGCTAAAGCATAGTGCACTGTGTAAAACGGCTGTAGGTTTACGCCAAGGCATAATGTACAGTGTAAAACGGCTGCAGGTTTACGCCAAAGCATAATGTACAGTATAAAACGGCTGTCTGTTTACGCCAAAGAATAGTGTGCAGTGTAAAACGGTTGTAGGTTTACGCCAAAACATAGTATAGAGTGTAAAACGGTTGTAGGTTTACGTCAAAGCATAGTGTACAGCGTAAAACGGCTGTAGGTTTACGCCAAAACATAGTATACAGTGTAAGACGGCTGTAGGTTTACGCTAAAGCATAGTGTACTGTGTAAAACGGCTGTAGGTTTACGCCAAGGCATAATGTACAGTGTAAAACGGCTGCAGGTTTACGCCAAGCATAGTACACAGTGTAAAACGGCAGAAGGTTTACGCCACAGCATAGTATACAGTGTAAAACGGCTGTAGGCTTACGCCAAAGCATAGTAC
Organism: Xylota segnis; assembly: GCA_963583995.1. Lineage (NCBI taxonomy): Eukaryota > Metazoa > Arthropoda > Insecta > Diptera > Syrphidae > Xylota > Xylota segnis. Next base: position 84,202 of record OY757240.1, read on the forward strand.
ACAGTGTAAAACGGCTGTAGGCTTACGCCAAAGCATAGTACACAGCGTAAGACGGCTGTAGGTTTACGCCAAAGCATAGTATACAGTGTAAAACGGCTGCAGGTTCTCGCCAAAACATAGTACACAGTGTAAAACGGCAGAAGGTTTACGCCACAGCATAGTATACAGTGTAAAACGGCTGTAGGTTTACGCCAAAGCATAGTGTACAGTGTAAGACAGCTGTAGGTTTACGCCAAAGCATAGTGTACACTGTAAAACGGCTGTAGGTTTACGCCAAAGCATAATGTACAGTATAAAACGGCTGTCTGTTTGCGCCAAAGAATAGTGTGCAGTGTAAAACGGTTGTAGGTTTACGCCAAAACATAGTATAGAGTGTAAAACGGCTGTAGGTTTACGTCAATGCATAGTACACAGTGTAAAACGGCTGTAGGTTTACGCCAAAGCATAATGTACAGTATAAAACGGCTGTCTGTTTACGCCAAAGAATAGTGTGCAGTGTAAAACGGTTGTAGGTTTACGCCAAAACATAGTATAGAGTGTAAAACGGCTGTAGGTTTACGTCAAAGCATAGTGTACAGCGTAAAACGGCTGTAGGTTTACGCCAAAACATAGTATACAGTGTAAGACGGCTGTAGGTTTACGCTAAAGCATAGTGCACTGTGTAAAACGGCTGTAGGTTTACGCCAAGGCATAATGTACAGTGTAAAACGGCTGCAGGTTTACGCCAAGCATAGTACACAGTGTAAAACGGCAGAAGGTTTACGCCACAGCATAGTATACAGTGTAAAACGGCTGTAGGTTTACGCCAAAGCATAGTACACAGTGTAAAACGGCTGTAGGCTTACGCCAAAGCATAGTACACAGCGTAAGACAGCTGTAGGTTTACGCCAAAACATAGTATACAGTGCAAGACGGCTGTAGGTTTACGCTAAAGCATAGTGCACTGTGTAAAACGGCTGTAGGTTTACGCCAAGGCATAATGTACAGTGTAAAACGGCTGCAGGTTTACGCCAAAGCATAATGTACAGTATAAAACGGCTGTCTGTTTACGCCAAAGAATAGTGTGCAGTGTAAAACGGTTGTAGGTTTACGCCAAAACATAGTATAGAGTGTAAAACGGCTGTAGGTTTACGTCAAAGCATAGTGTACAGCGTAAAACGGCTGTAGGTTTACGCCAAAACATAGTATACAGTGTAAGACGGCTGTAGGTTTACGCTAAAGCATAGTGCACTGTGTAAAACGGCTGTAGGTTTACGCCAAGGCATAATGTACAGTGTAAAACGGCTGCAGGTTTACGCCAAGCATAGTACACAGTGTAAAACGGCAGAAGGTTTACGCCACAGCATAGTATACAGTGTAAAACGGCTGTAGGCTTACGCCAAAGCATAGTACACAGCGTAAAACGGCTGTAGGCTTACGCCAAAGCATAGTACACAGCGTAAGACAGCTGTAGGTTTACGCCAAAGCATAGTATACAGTGTAAAACGGCTGTAGGTTCTCGCCAAAACATAGTACACAGTGTAAAACGGCAGAAGGTTTACGCCACAGCATAGTATACAGTGTAAAACGGCTGCAGGTTTACGCCAAAGCATAGTGTACAGTGTAAGACAGCTGTAGGTTTACGCCAAAGCATAGTGTACACTGTAAAACGGCTGTAGGTTTACGCCAAAGCATAATGTACAGTATAAAACGGCTGTCTGTTTGCGCCAAAGAATAGTGTGCAGTGTAAAACGGTTGTAGGTTTACGCCAAAACATAGTATAGAGTGTAAAACGGCTGTAGGTTTACGTCAATGCATAGTACACAGTGTAAAACGGCTGTAGGTTTACGCCAAAGCATAATGTACAGTATAAAACGGCTGTCTGTTTACGCCAAAGAATAGTGTGCCGTGTAAAACGGTTGTAGGTTTACGCCAAAACATAGTATAGAATGTAAAACGGCTGTAGGTTTACGTCAAAGCATAGTGTACAGCGTAAAACGGCTGTAGGTTTACGCCAAAGCATAGTACACAGTGTAAAACGGCTGTAGGCTTACGCCAAAGCATAGTACACAGCGTAAGACAGCTGTAGGTTTACGCCAAAGCATAGTGTACAGTGTAAAACGGCTGTAGGTTAACGCCAAAGCATATTATACAGTGTAAAACGGCAGAAGGTTTACGCCAAAGCATAGTACACAGTGTAAAATGGCTGTAGGCTTACGCCAATGCATAGTACACAGGGTAAAACGGCTGTAGGTTTACGCCAAAGCATAGTGTACAGTTTAAGACAGCTGTAGGTTTACGCCAAAGCATAGTATACAGTGTAGAACGGCTGTAGGTTCTCGCCAAAACATAGTATACAGTGTAAAACGGCTGTAGCTCTTCGCCAATACATAATATACAGTGTAAAACTACTGTAGGTTTACGCCAAAGCATAGTACACAGTGTAAAATGGCTGTAGGCTTACGCCAATGCATAGTACACAGTGTGAAACGGCTGTAGGTTTTCGCCAAAGCATAGTGTACAGTTTAAGACAGCTGTAGGTTTATGCCAAAGCATAGTATACAGTGTAAAACGGCTGTAGGTTCTCGCGAAAACATAGTATACAGTGTAAAACGGCTGTAGGTTTTCGCCAAAACATAATATACAGTGTAAAACTACTGTAGATTTACGCCGAAGCATAGTATACAATGTTTAACTGTTGTAGGCTTACGCCAAGCATAGTATACAGTGTAAAACGGCAGAAGGTTTACGTCAATGCATAGTACACAGTGTAAAACGGCTGTAGGTTTACGCCAAAACATAGTATACAGTGTAAAACGGCTGTAGGTTTACGTCAAAGCATAGTGTACAGCGTAAAACGGCTGTAAGTTTACGCCAAAACATAGTATACAGTGCAAGACGGCTGTAGGTTTACGCCAAAGCATAGTATACAGTGTAGAACGGCTGTAGGTTCTCGCCAAAACATAGTATACAGTGTAAAACGGCTGTAGCTCTTCGCCAATACATAATATACAGTGTAAAACTACTGTAGGTTTACGCCAAAGCATAGTACACAGTGTAAAATGGCTGTAGGCTTACGCCAATGCATAGTACACAGTGTGAAACGGCTGTAGGTTTTCGCCAAAGCATAGTGTACAGTTTAAGACAGCTGTAGGTTTATGCCAAAGCATAGTATACAGTGTAAAACGGCTGTAGGTTCTCGCGAAAACATAGTATACAGTGTAAAACGGCTGTAGGTTTTCGCCAAAACATAATATACCGTGTAAAACTACTGTAGATTTACGCCGAAGCATAGTATACAATGTTTAACTGTTGTAGGCTTACGCCAAGCATAGTATACAGTGTAAAACGGCAGAAGGTTTACGTCAATGCATAGTACACAGTGTAAAACGGCTGTAGGTTTACGCCAAAACATAGTATACAGTGTAAAACGGCTGTAGGTTTACGCCAAAGCATAGTACACAGTGTAAAATGGCTGTAGGCTTACGCCAATGCATAGTACACAGTGTGAAACGGCTGTAGGTTTTCGCCAAAGCATAGTGTACAGTTTAAGACAGCTGTAGGTTTATGCCAAAGCATAGTATACAGTGTAAAACGGCTGTAGGTTCTCGCGAAAACATAGTATACAGTGTAAAACGGCTGTAGGTTTTCGCCAAAACATAATATACAGTGTAAAACTACTGTAGATTTACGCCGAAGCATAGTATACAATGTTTAACTGTTGTAGGCTTACGCCAAGCATAGTATACAGTGTAAAACGGCAGAAGGTTTACGTCAATGCATAGTACACAGTGTAAAACGGCTGTAGGTTTACGCCAAAACATAGTATACAGTGTAAAACGGCTGTAGGTTTACGCCAAGGCATAATGTACAGTGTAAAACGGCTGCAGGTTTACGCCAAGCATAGTACACAGTGTAAAACGGCAGAAGGTTTACGCCACAGCATAGTATACAGTGTAAAACGGCTGTAGGCTTACGCCAAAGCATAGTACACAGCGTAAAACGGCTGTATGCTTACGCCAAAGCATAGTACACAGCGTAAGACAGCTGTAGGTTTACGCCAAAGCATAGTATACAGTGTAAAACGGCTGTAGGTTCTCGCCAAAACATAGTACACAGTGTAAAACGGCAGAAGGTTTACGCCACAGCATAGTATACAGTGTAAAACGGCTGTAGGTTTACGCCAAAGCATAGTGTACACTGTAAAACGGCTGTAGGTTTACGCCAAAGCATAATGTACAGTATAAAACGGCTGTCTGTTTGCGCCAAAGAATAGTGTGCAGTGTAAAACGGTTGTAGGTTTACGCCAAAACATAGTATAGAGTGTAAAACGGCTGTAGGTTTACGTCAATGCATAGTACACAGTGTAAAACGGCTGTAGGTTTACGCCAAAACATAGTATACAGTGTAAGACGGCTGTAGGTTTACGCTAAAGCATAGTATACAGTGTAAAACGGCTGTAGGTTCTCGCCAAAACATAGTACACAGTGTAAAACGGCAGAAGGTTTACGCCACAGCATAGTATACAGTGTAAAACGGCAGAAGGTTTACGCCACAGCATAGTATACAGTGTAAAACGGCTGTAGGTTTACGCTAAAGCATAGTGCACTGTGTAAAATGGCTGTAGGTTTACGCCAAGGCATAATGTACAGTGTAAAACGGCTGCAGGTTTACGCCAAGCATAGTACACAGTGTAAAACGGCAGAAGGTTTACGCCACAGCATAGTATACAGTGTAAAACGGCTGTAGGTTTACGTCAAAGCATAGTGTACAGCGTAAAACGGCTGTAAGTTTACGCCAAAACATAGTATACAGTGCAAGACGGCTGTAGGTTTACGCTAAAGCATAGTGCACTGTGTAAAACGGCTGTAGGTTTACGCCAAGGCATAATGTACAGTGTAAAACGGCTGCAGGTTTACGCCAAGCATAGTACACAGTGTAAAACGGCAGAAGGTTTACGCCACAGCATAGTATACAGTGTAAAACGGCTGTAGGTTTACGTCAAAGCATAGTGTACAGCGTAAAACGGCTGTAAGTTTACGCCAAAACATAGTATACAGTGCAAGACGGCTGTAGGTTTACGCTAAAGCATAGTGCACTGTGTAAAACGGCTGTAGGTTTACGCCAAGGCATAATGTACAGTGTAAAACGGCTGCAGGTTTACGCCAAGCATAGTACACAGTGTAAAACGGCTGTAGGTTCTCGCCAAAACATAGTACACAGTGTAAAACGGCAGAAGGTTTACGCCACAGCACAGTATACAGTGTAAAACGGCTGTAGGTTTACGCCAAAGCATAGTGTACAGTGTAAGACAGCTGTAGGTTTACGCCAAAGCATAGTGTACACTGTAAAACGGCTGTAGGTTTACGCCAAAGCATAATGTACAGTATAAAACGGCTGTCTGTTTGCGCCAAAGAATAGTGTGCAGTGTAAAACGGTTGTAGGTTTACGCCAAAACATAGTATAGAGTGTAAAACGGCTGTAGGTTTACGTCAATGCATAGTACACAGTGTAAAATGGCTGTAGGTTTACGCCAAAACATAGTATACAGTGTAAGACGGCTGTAGGTTTACGTCAAAGCATAGTGTACAGCGTAAAACGGCTGTAGGTTTACGCTAAAGCATAGTGCACTGTGTAAAACGGCTGTAGGTTTACGCCAAGGCATAATGTACAGTGTAAAACGGCTGTAGGTTCTCGCCAAAACATAGTACACAGTGTAAAACGGCAGAAGGTTTACGCCACAGCATAGTATACAGTGTAAAACGGCTGTAGGTTTACGCCAAAGCATAGTGTACAGTGTAAGACAGCTGTGGGTTTACGCCAAAGCATAGTGTACACTGTAAAACGGCTGTAGGTTTACGCCAAGGCATAATGTACAGTGTAAAACGGCTGCAGGTTTACGCCAAGCATAGTACACAGTGTAAAACGGCAGAAGGTTTCCGCCACAGCATAGTATACAGTGTAAAACGGCTGTAGGTTTACGTCAAAGCATAGTGTACAGCGTAAAACGGCTGTGAGTTTACGCCAAAACATAGTATACAGTGCAAGACGGCTGTAGGTTTACGCTAAAGCATAGTGCACTGTGTAAAACGGCTGTAGGTTTACGCCAAGGCATAATGTACAGTGTAAAACGGCTGCAGGTTTACGCCAAGCATAGTACACAGTGTAAAACGGCAGAAGGTTTACGCCACAGCATAGTATACAGTGTAAAACGGCTGTAGGCTTACGCCAAAGCATAGTACACAGCGTAAAACGGCTGTATGCTTACGCCAAAGCATAGTACACAGCGTAAGACAGCTGTAGGTTTACGCCAAAGCATAGTATACAGTGTAAAACGGCTGTAGGTTCTCGCCAAAACATAGTACACAGTGTAAAACGGCAGAAGGTTTACGCCACAGCATAGTATACAGTGTAAAACGGCTGTAGGTTTACGCCAAAGCATAGTGTACAGTGTAAGACAGCTGTAGGTTTACGCCAAAGCATAGTGTACACTGTAAAACGGCTGTAGGTTTACGCCAAAGCATAATGTACAGTATAAAACGGCTGTCTGTTTGCGCCAAAGAATAGTGTGCAGTGTAAAACGGTTGTAGGTTTACGCCAAAACATAGTATAGAGTGTAAAACGGCTGTAGGTTTACGTCAATGCATAGTACACAGTGTAAAATGGCTGTAGGTTTACGCCAAAACATAGTATACAGTGTAAGACGGCTGTAGGTTTACGTCAAAGCATAGTGTACAGCGTAAAACGGCTGTAGGTTTACGCTAAAGCATAGTGCACTGTGTAAAACGGCTGTAGGTTTACGCCAAGGCATAATGTACAGTGTAAAACGGCTGTAGGTTCTCGCCAAAACATAGTACACAGTGTAAAACGGCAGAAGGTTTACGCCACAGCATAGTATACAGTGTAAAACGGCTGTAGGTTTACGCCAAAGCATAGTGTACAGTGTAAGACAGCTGTGGGTTTACGCCAAAGCATAGTGTACACTGTAAAACGGCTGTAGGTTTACGCCAAGGCATAATGTACAGTGTAAAACGGCTGCAGGTTTACGCCAAGCATAGTACACAGTGTAAAACGGCAGAAGGTTTCCGCCACAGCATAGTATACAGTGTAAAACGGCTGTAGGTTTACGTCAAAGCATAGTGTACAGCGTAAAACGGCTGTGAGTTTACGCCAAAACATAGTATACAGTGCAAGACGGCTGTAGGTTTACGCTAAAGCATAGTGCACTGTGTAAAACGGCTGTAGGTTTACGCCAAGGCATAATGTACAGTGTAAAACGGCTGCAGGTTTACGCCAAGCATAGTACACAGTGTAAAATGGCAGAAGGTTTACGCCACAGCATAGTATACAGTGTAAAACGGCTGTAGGCTTACGCCAAAGCATAGTACACAGCGTAAAACGGCTGTAGGCTTACGCCAAAGCATAGTACACAGCGTAAGACAGCTGTAGGTTTACGCCAAAGCATAGTATACAGTGTAAAACGGCTGTAGGTTCTCGCCAAAACATAGTACACAGTGTAAAACGGCAGAAGGTTTACGCCACAGCATAGTATACAGTGTAAAACGGCTGTAGGTTTACGCCAAAGCATAGTGTACAGTGTAAGACAGCTGTAGGTTTACGCCAAAGCATAGTGTACACTGTAAAACGGCTGTAGGTTTACGCCAAAACATAGTATACAGTGTAAGACGGCTGTAGGTTTACGTCAAAGCATAGTGTACAGCGTAAAACGGCTGTAGGTTTACGCTAAAGCATAGTGCACTGTGTAAAACGGCTGTAGGTTTACGCCAAGGCATAATGTACAGTGTAAAACGGCTGCAGGTTTACGCCAAGCATAGTACACAGTGTAAAACGGCAGAAGGTTTACGCCACAGCATAGTATACAGTGTAAAACGGCTGTAGGCTTACGCCAAAGCATAGTACACAGCGTAAAACGGCTGTAGGCTTACGCCAAAGCATAGTACACAGCGTAAGACAGCTGTAGGTTTACGCCAAGCATAGTACACAGTGTAAAACGGCAGAAGGTTTACGCCACAGCATAGTATACAGTGTAAAACGGCTGTAGGTTTACGCCAAAGCATAGTGTACAGTGTAAGACAGCTGTAGGTTTACGCCAAAGCATAGTGTACACTGTAAAACGGCTGTAGGTTTACGCCAAAGCATAATGTACAGTATAAAACGGCTGTCTGTTTGCGCCAAAGAATAGTGTGCAGTGTAAAACGGTTGTAGGTTTACGCCAAAACATAGTATAGAGTGTAAAACGGCTGTAGGTTTACGTCAATGCATAGTACACAGTGTAAAACGGCTGCAGGTTTACGCCAAAACATAGTATACAGTGTAAGACGGCTGTAGGTTTACGTCAAAGCATAGTGTACAGCGTAAAACGGCTGTAGGTTTACGCTAAAGCATAGTGCACTGTGTAAAACGGCTGTAGGTTTACGCCAAGGCATAATGTACAGTGTAAAACGGCTGTAGGTTCTCGCCAAAACATAGTACACAGTGTAAAACGGCAGAAGGTTTACGCCACAGCATAGTATACAGTGTAAAACGGCTGTAGGTTTACGCCAAAGCATAGTGTACAGTGTAAGACAGCTGTAGGTTTACGCCAAAGCATAGTGTACACTGTAAAACGGCTGTAGGTTTACGCCAAGGCATAATGTACAGTGTAAAACGGCTGCAGGTTTACGCCAAGCATAGTACACAGTGTAAAACGGCAGAAGGTTTACGCCACAGCATAGTATACAGTGTAAAACGGCTGTAGGTTTACGTCAAAGCATAGTGTACAGCGTAAAACGGCTGTAGGTTTACGCCAAGGCCTAATGTACAGTGTAAAACGGCTGCAGGTTTACGCCAAAGCATAATGTACAGTATAAAACGGCTGTCTGTTTACGCCAAAGAATAGTGTGCAGTGTAAAACGGCTGTAGGTTTACGTCAAAGCATAGTGTACAGCGTAAAACGGCTGTAGGTTTACGCTAAAGCATAGTGCACTGTGTAAAACGGCTGTAGGTTTACGCCAAGGCATAATGTACAGTGTAAAACGGCTGTAGGTTCTCGCCAAAACATAGTACACAGTGTAAAACGGCAGAAGGTTTACGCCACAGCATAGTATACAGTGTAAAACGGCTGTAGGTTTACGCCAAAGCATAGTGTACAGTGTAAGACAGCTGTAGGTTTACGCCAAAGCATAGTGTACACTGTAAAACGGCTGTAGGTTTACGCCAAGGCATAATGTACAGTGTAAAACGGCTGCAGGTTTACGCCAAGCATAGTACACAGTGTAAAACGGCAGAAGGTTTCCGCCACAGCATAGTATACAGTGTAAAACGGCTGTAGGTTTACGTCAAAGCATAGTGTACAGCGTAAAACGGCTGTGAGTTTACGCCAAAACATAGTATACAGTGCAAGACGGCTGTAGGTTTACGCTAAAGCATAGTGCACTGTGTAAAACGGCTGTAGGTTTACGCCAAGGCATAATGTACAGTGTAAAACGGCTGCAGGTTTACGCCAAGCATAGTACACAGTGTAAAACGGCAGAAGGTTTACGCCACAGCATAGTATACAGTGTAAAACGGCTGTAGGCTTACGCCAAAGCATAGTACACAGCGTAAAACGGCTGTAGGCTTACGCCAAAGCATAGTACACAGCGTAAGACAGCTGTAGGTTTACGCCAAAGCATAGTATACAGTGTAAAACGGCTGTAGGTTCTCGCCAAAACATAGTACACAGTGTAAAACGGCAGAAGGTTTACGCCACAGCATAGTATACAGTGTAAAACGGCTGTAGGTTTACGCCAAAGCATAGTGTACAGTGTAAGACAGCTGTAGGTTTACGCCAAAGCATAGTGTACACTGTAAAACGGCTGTAGGTTTACGCCAAAACATAGTATACAGTGTAAGACGGCTGTAGGTTTACGTCAAAGCATAGTGTACAGCGTAAAACGGCTGTAGGTTTACGCTAAAGCATAGTGCACTGTGTAAAACGGCTGTAGGTTTACGCCAAGGCATAATGTACAGTGTAAAACGGCTGCAGGTTTACGCCAAGCATAGTACACAGTGTAAAACGGCAGAAGGTTTACGCCACAGCATAGTATACAGTGTAAAACGGCTGTAGGCTTACGCCAAAGCATAGTACACAGCGTAAAACGGCTGTAGGCTTACGCCAAAGCATAGTACACAGCGTAAGACAGCTGTAGGTTTACGCCAAGCATAGTACACAGTGTAAAACGGCAGAAGGTTTACGCCACAGCATAGTATACAGTGTAAAACGGCTGTAGGTTTACGCCAAAGCATAGTGTACAGTGTAAGACAGCTGTAGGTTTACGCCAAAGCATAGTGTACACTGTAAAACGGCTGTAGGTTTACGCCAAAGCATAATGTACAGTATAAAACGGCTGTCTGTTTGCGCCAAAGAATAGTGTGCAGTGTAAAACGGTTGTAGGTTTACGCCAAAACATAGTATAGAGTGTAAAACGGCTGTAGGTTTACGTCAATGCATAGTACACAGTGTAAAACGGCTGTAGGTTTACGCCAAAACATAGTATACAGTGTAAGACGGCTGTAGGTTTACGTCAAAGCATAGTGTACAGCGTAAAACGGCTGTAGGTTTACGCTAAAGCATAGTGCACTGTGTAAAACGGCTGTAGGTTTACGCCAAGGCATAATGTACAGTGTAAAACGGCTGTAGGTTCTCGCCAAAACATAGTACACAGTGTAAAACGGCAGAAGGTTTACGCCACAGCATAGTATACAGTGTAAAACGGCTGTAGGTTTACGCCAAAGCATAGTGTACAGTGTAAGACAGCTGTAGGTTTACGCCAAAGCATAGTGTACACTGTAAAACGGCTGTAGGTTTACGCCAAGGCATAATGTACAGTGTAAAACGGCTGCAGGTTTACGCCAAGCATAGTACACAGTGTAAAACGGCAGAAGGTTTACGCCACAGCATAGTATACAGTGTAAAACGGCTGTAGGTTTACGTCAAAGCATAGTGTACAGCGTAAAACGGCTGTAGGTTTACGCCAAGGCCTAATGTACAGTGTAAAACGGCTGCAGGTTTACGCCAAAGCATAATGTACAGTATAAAACGGCTGTCTGTTTACGCCAAAGAATAGTGTGCAGTGTAAAACGGCTGTAGGTTTACGTCAAAGCATAGTGTACAGCGTAAAACGGCTGTAGGTTTACGCTAAAGCATAGTGCACTGTGTAAAACGGCTGTAGGTTTACGCCAAGGCATAATGTACAGTGTAAAACGGCTGTAGGTTCTCGCCAAAACATAGTACACAGTGTAAAACGGCAGAAGGTTTACGCCACAGCATAGTATACAGTGTAAAACGGCTGTAGGTTTACGCCAAAGCATAGTGTACAGTGTAAGACAGCTGTAGGTTTACGCCAAAGCATAGTGTACACTGTAAAACGGCTGTAGGTTTACGCCAAGGCATAATGTACAGTGTAAAACGGCTGCAGGTTTACGCCAAGCATAGTACACAGTGTAAAACGGCAGAAGGTTTCCGCCACAGCATAGTATACAGTGTAAAACGGCTGTAGGTTTACGTCAAAGCATAGTGTACAGCGTAAAACGGCTGTGAGTTTACGCCAAAACATAGTATACAGTGCAAGACGGCTGTAGGTTTACGCTAAAGCATAGTGCACTGTGTAAAACGGCTGTAGGTTTACGCCAAGGCATAATGTACAGTGTAAAACGGCTGCAGGTTTACGCCAAGCATAGTACACAGTGTAAAACGGCAGAAGGTTTACGCCACAGCATAGTATACAGTGTAAAACGGCTGTAGGCTTACGCCAAAGCATAGTACACAGCGTAAAACGGCTGTAGGCTTACGCCAAAGCATAGTACACAGCGTAAGACAGCTGTAGGTTTACGCCAAAGCATAGTATACAGTGTAAAACGGCTGTAGGTTCTCGCCAAAACATAGTACACAGTGTAAAACGGCAGAAGGTTTACGCCACAGCATAGTATACAGTGTAAAACGGCTGTAGGTTTACGCCAAAGCATAGTGTACACTGTAAAACGGCTGTAGGTTTACGCCAAAACATAGTATACAGTGTAAGACGGCTGTAGGTTTACGTCAAAGCATAGTGTACAGCATAAAACGGCTGTAGGTTTACGCTAAAGCATAGTGCACTGTGTAAAACGGCTGTAGGTTTACGCCAAGGCATAATGTACAGTGTAAAACGGCTGCAGGTTTACGCCAAGCATAGTACACAGTGTAAAACGGCAGAAGGTTTACGCCACAGCATAGTATACAGTGTAAAACGGCTGTAGGCTTACGCCAAAGCATAGTACACAGCGTAAAACGGCTGTAGGCTTACGCCAAAGCATAGTACACAGCGTAAGACAGCTGTAGGTTTACGCCAAGCATAGTACACAGTGTAAAACGGCAGAAGGTTTACGCCACAGCATAGTATACAGTGTAAAACGGCTGTAGGTTTACGCCAAAGCATAGTGTACAGTGTAAGACAGCTGTAGGTTTACGCCAAAGCATAGTGTACACTGTAAAACGGCTGTAGGTTTACGCCAAAGCATAATGTACAGTATAAAACGGCTGTCTGTTTGCGCCAAAGAATAGTGTGCAGTGTAAAACGGTTGTAGGTTTACGCCAAAACATAGTATAGAGTGTAAAACGGCTGTAGGTTTACGTCAATGCATAGTACACAGTGTAAAACGGCTGTAGGTTTACGCCAAAACATAGTATACAGTGTAAGACGGCTGTAGGTTTACGTCAAAGCATAGTGTACAGCGTAAAACGGCTGTAGGTTTACGCTAAAGCATAGTGCACTGTGTAAAACGGCTGTAGGTTTACGCCAAGGCATAATGTACAGTGTAAAACGGCTGTAGGTTCTCGCCAAAACATAGTACACAGTGTAAAACGGCAGAAGGTTTACGCCACAGCATAGTATACAGTGCAAAACGGCTGTAGGTTTACGCCAAAGCATAGTGTACAGTGTAAGACAGCTGTAGGTTTACGCCAAAGCATAGTGTACACTGTAAAACGGCTGTAGGTTTACGCCAAGGCATAATGTACAGTGTAAAACGGCTGCAGGTTTACGCCAAGCATAGTACACAGTGTAAAACGGCAGAAGGTTTACGCCACAGCATAGTATACAGTGTAAAACGGCTGTAGGTTTACGTCAAAGCATAGTGTACAGCGTAAAACGGCTGTAGGTTTACGCCAAGGCCTAATGTACAGTGTAAAACGGCTGCAGGTTTACGCCAAAGCATAATGTACAGTATAAAACGGCTGTCTGTTTACGCCAAAGAATAGTGTGCAGTGTAAAACGGCTGTAGGTTTACGTCAAAGCATAGTGTACAGCGTAAAACGGCTGTAGGTTTACGCTAAAGCATAGTGCACTGTGTAAAACGGCTGTAGGTTTACGCCAAGGCATAATGTACAGTGTAAAACGGCTGTAGGTTCTCGCCAAAACATAGTACACAGTGTAAAACGGCAGAAGGTTTACGCCACAGCATAGTATACAGTGTAAAACGGCTGTAGGTTTACGCCAAAGCATAGTGTACAGTGTAAGACAGCTGTAGGTTTACGCCAAAGCATAGTGTACACTGTAAAACGGCTGTAGGTTTACGCCAAGGCATAATGTACAGTGTAAAACGGCTGCAGGTTTACGCCAAGCATAGTACACAGTGTAAAACGGCAGAAGGTTTCCGCCATAGCATAGTATACAGTGTAAAACGGCTGTAGGTTTACGTCAAAGCATAGTGTACAGCGTAAAACGGCTGTGAGTTTACGCCAAAACATAGTATACAGTGCAAGACGGCTGTAGGTTTACGCTAAAGCATAGTGCACTGTGTAAAACGGCTGTAGGTTTACGCCAAGGCATAATGTACAGTGTAAAACGGCTGCAGGTTTACGCCAAGCATAGTACACAGTGTAAAACGGCAGAAGGTTTACGCCACAGCATAGTATACAGTGTAAAACGGCTGTAGGCTTACGCCAAAGCATAGTACACAGCGTAAAACGGCTGTAGGCTTACGCCAAAGCATAGTACACAGCGTAAGACAGCTGTAGGTTTACGCCAAAGCATAGTATACAGTGTAAAACGGCTGTAGGTTCTCGCCAAAACATAGTACACAGTGTAAAACGGCAGAAGGTTTACGCCACAGCATAGTATACAGTGTAAAACGGCTGTAGGTTTACGCCAAAGCATAGTGTACAGTGTAAGACAGCTGTAGGTTTACGCCAAAGCATAGTGTACACTGTAAAACGGCTGTAGGTTTACGCCAAAACATAGTATACAGTGTAAGACGGCTGTAGGTTTACGTCAAAGCATAGTGTACAGCGTAAAACGGCTGTAGGTTTACGCTAAAGCATAGTGCACTGTGTAAAACGGCTGTAGGTTTACGCCAAGGCATAATGTACAGTGTAAAACGGCTGCAGGTTTACGCCAAGCATAGTACACAGTGTAAAACGGCAGAAGGTTTACGCCACAGCATAGTATACAGTGTAAAACGGCTGTAGGCTTACGCCAAAGCATAGTACACAGCGTAAAACGGCTGTAGGCTTACGCCAAAGCATAGTACACAGCGTAAGACAGCTGTAGGTTTACGCCAAGCATAGTACACAGTGTAAAACGGCAGAAGGTTTACGCCACAGCATAGTATACAGTGTAAAACGGCTGTAGGTTTACGCCAAAGCATAGTGTACAGTGTAAGACAGCTGTAGGTTTACGCCAAAGCATAGTGTACACTGTAAAACGGCTGTAGGTTTACGCCAAAGCATAATGTACAGTATAAAACGGCTGTCTGTTTGCGCCAAAGAATAGTGTGCAGTGTAAAACGGTTGTAGGTTTACGCCAAAACATAGTATAGAGTGTAAAACGGCTGTAGGTTTACGTCAATGCATAGTACACAGTGTAAAACGGCTGTAGGTTTACGCCAAAACATAGTATACAGTGTAAGACGGCTGTAGGTTTACGTCAAAGCATAGTGTACAGCGTAAAACGGCTGTAGGTTTACGCTAAAGCATAGTGCACTGTGTAAAACGGCTGTAGGTTTACGCCAAGGCATAATGTACAGTGTAAAACGGCTGTAGGTTCTCGCCAAAACATAGTACACAGTGTAAAACGGCAGAAGGTTTACGCCACAGCATAGTATACAGTGTAAAACGGCTGTAGGTTTACGCCAAAGCATAGTGTACAGTGTAAGACAGCTGTAGGTTTACGCCAAAGCATAGTGTACACTGTAAAACGGCTGTAGGTTTACGCCAAGGCATAATGTACAGTGTAAAACGGCTGCAGGTTTACGCCAAGCATAGTACACAGTGTAAAACGGCAGAAGGTTTACGCCACAGCATAGTATACAGTGTAAAACGGCTGTAGGTTTACGTCAAAGCATAGTGTACAGCGTAAAACGGCTGTAGGTTTACGCCAAGGCCTAATGTACAGTGTAAAACGGCTGCAGGTTTACGCCAAAGCATAATGTACAGTATAAAACGGCTGTCTGTTTACGCCAAAGAATAGTGTGCAGTGTAAAACGGCTGTAGGTTTATGCCAAGGCATAATGTACAGTGTAAAACGGCTGCAGGTTTACGCCAAGCATAGTACACAGTGTAAAACGGCAGAAGGTTTACGCCACAGCATAGTATACAGTGTAAAACGGCTGTAGGCTTACGCCAAAGCATAGTACACAGTGTAAAACGGCTGTAGGCTTACGCCAAAGCATAGTACACAGCGTAAGACAGCTGTAGGTTTACGCCAAAGCATAGTATACAGTGTAAAACGGCTGTAGGTTCTCGCCAAAACATAGTACACAGTGTAAAACGGCAGAAGGTTTACGCCACAGCATAGTATACAGTGTAAAACGGCTGTAGGTTTACGCCAAAGCATAGTGTACAGTGTAAGACAGCTGTAGGTTTACGCCAAAGCATAGTGTACACTGTAAAACGGCTGTAGGTTTACGCCAAAGCATAGTATAGAGTGTAAAACGGCTGTAGGTTTACGTCAATGTATAGTACACAGTGTAAAACGGCTGTAGGTTTACGCCAAAGCATAATGTACAGTATAAAACGGCTGTCTGTTTGCGTCAAAGAATAGTGTGCAGTGTAAAACGGTTGTAGGTTTACGCCAAAACATAGTATAGAGTGTAAAACGGCTGTAGGTTTACGTCAATGCATAGTACACAGTGTAAAACGGCTGTAGGTTTACGCCAAAGCATAATGTACAGTATAAAACGGCTGTCTGTTTACGCCAAAGAATAGTGTGCAGTGTAAAACGGTTGTAGGTTTACGCCAAAACATAGTATAGAGTGTAAAACCGCTGTAGGTTTACGTCAAAGCATAGTGTACAGCGTAAAACGGCTGTAGGTTTACGCCAAGGCATAATGTACAGTGTAAAACGGCTGCAGGTTTACGCCAAGCATAGTACACAGTGTAAAACGGCAGAAGGTTTACGCCACAGCATAGTATACAGTGTAAAACGGCTGTAGGTTTACGCCAAAGCATAGTACACAGTGTAAAACGGCTGTAGGCTTACGCCAAAGCATAGTACACAGCGTAAGACAGCTGTATGTTTACGCCAAAGCATAGTGTACAGTGTAAAACGGCTGTAGGTTAACGCCAAAGCATATTATACAGTGTAAAACGGCAGAAGGTTTACGCCAAGGCATAATGTACAGTGTAAAACGGCTGCAGGTTTACGCCAAGCATAGTACACAGTGTAAAACGGCAGAAGGTTTACGCCACAGCATAGTATACAGTGTAAAACGGCTGTAGGTTTACGTCAAAGCATAGTGTACAGCGTAAAACGGCTGTAGGTTTACGCCAAAACATAGTATACAGTGCAAGACGGCTGTAGGTTTACGCTAAAGCATAGTGCACTGTGTAAAACGGCTGTAGGTTTACGCCAAGGCATAATGTACAGTGTAAAACGGCTGCAGGTTTACGCCAAAGCATAATGTACAGTATAAAACGGCTGTCTGTTTACGCCAAAGAATAGTGTGCAGTGTAAAACGGTTGTAGGTTTACGCCAAAACATAGTATAGAGTGTAAAACGGTTGTAGGTTTACGTCAAAGCATAGTGTACAGCGTAAAACGGCTGTAGGTTTACGCCAAAACATAGTATACAGTGTAAGACGGCTGTAGGTTTACGCTAAAGCATAGTGCACTGTGTAAAACGGCTGTAGGTTTACGCCAAGGCATAATGTACAGTGTAAAACGGCTGCAGGTTTACGCCAAGCATAGTACACAGTGTAAAACGGCAGAAGGTTTACGCCACAGCATAGTATACAGTGTAAAACGGCTGTAGGCTTACGCCAAAGCATAGTACACAGTGTAAAACGGCTGTAGGCTTACGCAAAAGCATAGTACACAGCGTAAGACAGCTGTAGGTTTACGCCAAAGCATAGTATACAGTGTAAAACGGCTGTAGGTTCTCGCCAAAACATAGTACACAGTGTAAAACGGCAGAAGGTTTACGCCACAGCATAGTATACAGTGTAAAACGGCTGTAGGTTTACGCCAAAGCATAGTGTACAGTGTAAGACAGCTGTAGGTTTACGCCAAAGCATAGTGTACACTGTAAAACGGCTGTAGGTTTACGCCAAAGCATAATGTACAGTATAAAACGGCTGTCTGTTTGCGCCAAAGAATAGTGTGCAGTGTAAAACGGTTGTAGGTTTACGCCAAAACATAGTATAGAGTGTAAAACGGCTGTAGGTTTACGTCAATGCATAGTACACAGTGTAAAACGGCTGTAGGTTTACGCCAAAGCATAATGTACAGTATAAAACGGCTGTCTGTTTACGCCAAAGAATAGTGTGCAGTGTAAAACGGTTGTAGGTTTACGCCAAAACATAGTATAGAGTGTAAAACGGCTGTAGGTTTACGTCAAAGCATAGTGTACAGCGTAAAACGGCTGTAGGTTTACGCCAAAACATAGTATACAGTGTAAGACGGCTGTAGGTTTACGCTAAAGCATAGTGCACTGTGTAAAACGGCTGTAGGTTTACGCCAAGGCATAATGTACAGTGTAAAACGGCTGCAGGTTTACGCCAAGCATAGTACACAGTGTAAAACGGCAGAAGGTTTACGCCACAGCATAGTATACAGTGTAAAACGGCTGTAGGTTTACGCCAAAGCATAGTACACAGTGTAAAACGGCTGTAGGCTTACGCCAAAGCATAGTACACAGCGTAAGACAGCTGTAGGTTTACGCCAAAGCATAGTGTACAGTGTAAAACGGCTGCAGGTTAACGCCAAAGCATATTATACAGTGTAAAACGGCAGAAGGTTTACGCCAAGGCATAATGTACAGTGTAAAACGGCTGCAGGTTTACGCCAAGCATAGTACACAGTGTAAAACGGCAGAAGGTTTACGCCACAGCATAGTATACAGTGTAAAACGGCTGTAGGTTTACGTCAAAGCATAGTGTACAGCGTAAAACGGCTGTAGGTTTACGCCAAAACATAGTATACAGTGCAAGACGGCTGTAGGTTTACGCTAAAGCATAGTGCACTGTGTAAAACGGCTGTAGGTTTACGCCAAGGCATAATGTACAGTGTAAAACGGCTGCAGGTTTACGCCAAAGCATAATGTACAGTATAAAACGGCTGTCTGTTTACGCCAAAGAATAGTGTGCAGTGTAAAACGGTTGTAGGTTTACGCCAAAACATAGTATAGAGTGTAAAACGGCTGTAGGTTTACGTCAAAGCATAGTGTACAGCGTAAAACGGCTGTAGGTTTACGCCAAAACATAGTATACAGTGTAAGACGGCTGTAGGTTTACGCTAAAGCATAGTGCACTGTGTAAAACGGCTGTAGGTTTACGCCAAGGCATAATGTACAGTGTAAAACGGCTGTAGGTTAACGCCAAAGCATATTATACAGTGTAAAACGGCTGTAGGTTTACGCCAAAGCATAATGTACAGTATAAAACGGCTGTCTGTTTACGCCAAAGAATAGTGTGCAGTGTAAAACGGTTGTAGGTTTACGCCAAAACATAGTATAGAGTGTAAAACGGCTGTAGGTTTACGCCAAAACATAGTATACAGTGTAAGACGGCTGTAGGTTTACGCTAAAGCATAGTGCACTGTGTAAAACGGCTGTAGGTTTACGCCAAGGCATAATGTACAGTGTAAAACGGCTGTAGGTTAACGCCAAAGCATATTATACAGTGTAAAACGGCAGAAGGTTTACGCCAAAGCATAGTACACAGTGTAAAATGGCTGTAGGCTTACGCCAATGCATAGTATACAGTGTAAGACGGCTGTAGGTTTACGCTAAAGCATAGTGCACTGTGTAAAACGGCTGTAGGTTTACGCCAAAGCATAGTGTACAGCGTAAAACGGCTGTAGGTTTACGCCAAAACATAATATACAGTGTAAGACGGCTGTAGGTTTACGCCAAAACATAGTATACAGTGTAAGACGGCTGTAGGTTTACGCTAAAGCATAGTGCACTGTGTAAAACGGCTGTAGGTTTACGCCAAAGCATAGTGTACAGTGTAAAACGGCTGTAGGTTAACGCCAAAGCATATTATACAGTGTAAAACGACAGAAGGTTTACGCCAAAGCATAGTACACAGTGTAAAATGGCTGTAGGCTTACGCCAATGCATAGTACACAGGGTAAAACGGCTGTAGGTTTACGCCAAAGCATAGTGTACAGTTTAAGACAGCTGTAGGTTTACGCCAAAGCATAGTATACAGTGTAGAACGGCTGTAGGTTCTCGCCAAAACATAGTATACAGTGTAAAACGGCTGTAGCTCTTCGCCAAAACATAATATACAGTGTAAAACTACTGTAGGTTTACGCCAAAGCATAGTACACAGTGTAAAATGGCTGTAGGCTTACGCCAATGCATAGTACACAGGGTAAAACGGCTGTAGGTTTACGCCAAAGCATAGTGTACAGTTTAAGACAGCTGTAGGTTTACGCCAAAGCATAGTATACAGTGTAGAACGGCTGTAGGTTTTCGCCAAAACATAGTATACAGTGTAAAACGGCTGTAGCTCTTCGCCAAAACATAATATACAGTGTAAAACTACTGTAGGTTTACGCCAAAGCATAGTACACAGTGTAAAATGGCTGTAGGCTTACGCCAATGCATAGTACACAGTGTAAAACGGCTGTAGGTTTACGCCAAAGCATAGTGTACAGTTTAAGACAGCTGTAGGTTTATGCCAAAGCATAGTATACAGTGTAAAACGGCTGTAGGTTCTCGCGAAAACATAGTATACAGTGTAAAACGGCTGTAGGTTTTCGCCAAAACATAATATACAGTGTAAAACTACTGTAGATTTACGCCGAAGCATAGTATACAATGTTTAACTGTTGTAGGCTTACGCCAAGCTTAGTATACAGTGTAAAACGGCAGAAGGTTTACGCCAAAGCATAGTACATAGTGTAGAATGGCTGTAGGTTTACGCCAAAGCATAGTGTACAGTGTAAGACAGCTGTAGGTTTACGCCAAAGCATAGTATACAGTGTAAAACGGCTGCAGGTTCTCGCCAAAACATAGTACACAGTATAAGACGGCTGTAGGTTTACGCCAAAGCATAGTGTACAGTGTAAAACGGCTGTAGGTTTACGCCAAAGCATAGTGTACAAAATAAGACAGCTGTAGGTTTACGCCAAAGCATAGTGTACACTGTAAAACGGCTGCAGGTTTACGCCAAAGCATAATGTACAGTATAAAACGGCTGTCTGTTTACGCCAAAGAATAGTGTTCAGTGTAAAACAGTTGTAGTTTTACGCCAAAACATAGCATAGAGTGTAAAACGGCTGTTTACTTTTACGTCAATGCATAGTACACAGTGTAAAACGGCTGTAGGTTTACGCCAAAGCATAATGTACAGTATAAAACGGCTGTCTGTTTACGCTAAAGAATAGTGTGCAGTGTAAAACGGTTGTAGGTTTACGCCAAAACATAGTATAGAGTGTAAAACGGCTGTAGGTTTACGTCAAAGCATAGTGTACAGCGTAAAACGGCTGTAGGTTTACGCTAAAACATAGCATACAGTGTAAGACGGCTGTAGGTTTACGCTAAAGCATAGTGCACTGTGTAAAACGGCTGTAGGTTTACGCCAAGGCATAATGTACAGTGTAAAACGGCTGTAGGTTTACGCTAAAGCATAGTACACAGTGTAAAACGGCAGAAGGTTTACGCCACAGCATAGTATACAGTGTAAAACGGCTATAGGCTTACGCCAAGCATAGTACACAGTGTAAAACGGCAGAAGGTTTACGCCACAGCATAGTATACAGTGTAAAACGGCTGTAGGCTTACGCCAAAGCATAGTACACAGTGTAAAATGGCTGTAGGCTTACGCCAATGCATATTATACAGTGTAAAACGGCTGTAGGTTTACGCTAAAGCATAGTGTACAGTGTAAGACAGCTGTAGGTTTACGCCAAAGCATAGTATACAGTGTAAAACGGCTGTAGGTTCCCGCTAAAACATAGTATACAGTGTAAAACTACTGTAGGTTTACGCCAAAGCATAGTGTACAGTGTAAAACGGCTGTAGGTTAACGCCAAAGCATATTATACAGTGTAAAACGGCAGAAGGTTTACGCCAAAGCATAGTACACAGTGTAAAATGGCTGTAGGCTTACGCCAATGCATAGTACACAGTGTAAAACGGCTGTAGGTTTACGCCAAAGCATAGTGTACAGTGTAAGACAGCTGTAGGTTTACGCCAAAGCATAGTATACAGTGTAAAACGGCTGCAGGTTCTCGCCAAAACATAGTACACAGTATAAGACGGCTGTAGGTTTACGCCAAAGCATAGTGTACAGTGTAAAACGGCTGTAGGTTTACGCCAAAGCATAGTGTACAGTGTAAGACAGCTGTAGGTTTACGCCAAAGCATAGTATACAGTGTAAAACGGCTGCAGGTTCTCGCCAAAACATAGTACACAGTATAAGACGGCTGTAGGTTTACGCCAAAGCATAGTGTACAGTGTAAAACGGCTGTAGGTTTACGCCAAAGCATAGTGTACAGTGTAAGACAGCTGTAGGTTTACGCCAAAGCATAGTATACAGTGTAAAACGGCTGTAGGTTCTCGCCAAAACATAGTATACAGTGTAAAACGGCTGTAGGTTTTCGCCAAAACATAATATACAGTGTAAAACTACTGTAGGTTTACGCCAAAGCATAGTACACAGTGTAAAATGGCTGTAGGCTTACGCCAATGCATAGTACATAGTGTAAAACGGCTGTAGGTTTACGCCAAAGCATAGTGTACAGTGTAAGACAGCTGTAGGTTTACGCCGAAGCATAATGTACAGTACAAAACGGCTGTAGGTTCTCGCCAAAACATAGTATACAGTGTAAAACGGCTGTATGTTTTCGCCAAAACGTAATATACAGTGTAAAACTACTGTAGGTTTACGCCAAAGCATAGTACACAGTGTAAAATGGCTGTAGGCTTACGCCAATGCATAGTACACAGTGTAAAACGGCTGTAGGTTTACGCCAAAGCATAGTGTACAGTTTAAGACAGCTGTAGGTTTACGCCAAAGCATAGTATACAGTGTAAAACGGCTGTAGGTTCTCGCCAAAACATAGTATACAGTGTAAAACGGCTGTAGGTTTTCGCCAAAACATAATATACAGTGTAAAACTACTGTAGGTTTACGCCAAAGCATAGCACACAGTGTAAAATGGCTGTAGGCTTACGCCAATGCATAGTACACAGTGTAAAACGGCTGTAGGTTTACGCCAAAGCATAGTGTACAGTGTAAAACGGCTGTAGGTTTACGCCAAAGCATAGTGTACAGTGTAAGACAGCTGTAGGTTTACGCCAAAGCATAGTGTACAGTGTAAGACAGCTGTAGGTTTACGCCGAAGCATAATGTACAGTACAAAACGGCTGTAGGTTCTCGCCAAAACATAGTATACAGTGCAAAACGGCTGTATGTTTTCGCCAAAACGTAATATACAGTGTAAAACTACTGTAGGTTTACGCCAAAGCATAGTACACAGTGTAAAACGGCTGCAGATTCTCGCCAAAACATAGTACACAGTATAAGACGGCTGTAGGTTTACGCCAAAGCATAGCGTACAGTGTAAAACGGCTGTAGGTTTACGCCAAAGCATAGTGTACAGTGTAAGACAGCTGTAGGTTTACGCCAAAGCATAGTATACAGTGTAAAACGGCTGCAGGTTCTCGACAAAACATAGTACACAGTATAAGACGGCTGTAGGTTTACGCCAAAGCATAGTGTACAGTGTAAAACGGCTGTAGGTTTACGCCAAAGCATAGTGTACAGTGTAAGACAGCTGTAGGTTTACGCCAAAGCATAGTATACAGTGTAAAACGGCTGCAGGTTCTCGCCAAAACATAGTACACAGTATAAGACGGCTGTAGGTTTACGCCAAAGCATAGTGTACAGTGTAAAACGGCTGTAGGTTTACGCCAAAGCATAGTGTACAGTGTAAGACAGCTGTAGGTTTACGCCAAAGCATAGTATACAGTGTAAAACGGCTGTAGGTTCTCGCCAAAACATAGTATACAGTGTAAAACGGCTGTATGTTTTCGCCAAAACGTAATATACAGTGTAAAACTACTGTAGGTTTACGCCAAAGCATAGTACACAGTGTAAAATGGCTGTAGGCTTACGCCAATGCATAGTACACAGTGTAAAACGGCTGTAGGTTTACGCCAAAGCATAGTGTACAGTTTAAGACGGCTGTAGGTTTACGCTAAAGCATAGTGCACTGTGTAAAACGGCTGTAGGTTTACGCCAAAGCATAGTGTACAGCGTAAAACGGCTGTAGGTTTACGCCAAAGCATAGTACACAGTGTAAAATGGCTGTAGGCTTACGCCAATGCATAGTATACAGTGTAAGACGGCTGTAGGTTTACGCTAAAGCATAGTGCACTGTGTAAAACGGCTGTAGGTTTACGCCAAAGCATAGTGTACAGCGTAAAACGGCTGTAGGTTTACGCCAAAACATAATATACAGTGTAAGACGGCTGTAGGTTTACGCCAAAACATAGTATACAGTGTAAGACGGCTGTAGGTTTACGCTAAAGCATAGTGCACTGTGTAAAACGGCTGTAGGTTTACGCCAAAGCATAGTGTACAGTGTAAAACGGCTGTAGGTTAACGCCAAAGCATATTATACAGTGTAAAACGGCAGAAGGTTTACGCCAAAGCATAGTACACAGTGTAAAATGGCTGTAGGCTTACGCCAATGCATAGTACACAGGGTAAAACGGCTGTAGGTTTACGCCAAAGCATAGTGTACAGTTTAAGACAGCTGTAGGTTTACGCCAAAGCATAGTATACAGTGTAGAACGGCTGTAGGTTCTCGCCAAAACATAGTATACAGTGTAAAACGGCTGTAGCTCTTCGCCAAAACATAATATACAGTGTAAAACTACTGTAGGTTTACGCCAAAGCATAGTACACAGTGTAAAATGGCTGTAGGCTTACGCCAATGCATAGTACACAGGGTAAAACGGCTGTAGGTTTACGCCAAAGCATAGTGTACAGTTTAAGACAGCTGTAGGTTTACGCCAAAGCATAGTATACAGTGTAGAACGGCTGTAGGTTTTCGCCAAAACATAGTATACAGTGTAAAACGGCTGTAGCTCTTCGCCAAAACATAATATACAGTGTAAAACTACTGTAGGTTTACGCCAAAGCATAGTACACAGTGTAAAATGGCTGTAGGCTTACGCCAATGCATAGTACACAGTGTAAAACGGCTGTAGGTTTACGCCAAAGCATAGTGTACAGTTTAAGACAGCTGTAGGTTTATGCCAAAGCATAGTATACAGTGTAAAACGGCTGTAGGTTCTCGCGAAAACATAGTATACAGTGTAAAACGGCTGTAGGTTTTCGCCAAAACATAATATACAGTGTAAAACTACTGTAGATTTACGCCGAAGCATAGTATACAATGTTTAACTGTTGTAGGCTTACGCCAAGCATAGTATACAGTGTAAAACGGCAGAAGGTTTACGCCAAAGCATAGTACATAGTGTAGAATGGCTGTAGGTTTACGCCAAAGCATAGTGTACAGTGTAAGACAGCTGTAGGTTTACGCCAAAGCATAGTATACAGTGTAAAACGGCTGCAGGTTCTCGCCAAAACATAGTACACAGTATAAGACGGCTGTAGGTTTACGCCAAAGCATAGTGTACAGTGTAAAACGGCTGTAGGTTTACGCCAAAGCATAGTGTACAAAATAAGACAGCTGTAGGTTTACGCCAAAGCATAGTGTACACTGTAAAACGGCTGCAGGTTTACGCCAAAGCATAATGTACAGTATAAAACGGCTGTCTGTTTACGCCAAAGAATAGTGTTCAGTGTAAAACAGTTGTAGTTTTACGCCAAAACATAGCATAGAGTGTAAAACGGCTGTTTACTTTTACGTCAATGCATAGTACACAGTGTAAAACGGCTGTAGGTTTACGCCAAAGCATAATGTACAGTATAAAACGGCTGTCTGTTTACGCTAAAGAATAGTGTGCAGTGTAAAACGGTTGTAGGTTTACGCCAAAACATAGTATAGAGTGTAAAACGGCTGTAGGTTTACGTCAAAGCATAGTGTACAGCGTAAAACGGCTGTAGGTTTACGCTAAAACATAGCATACAGTGTAAGACGGCTGTAGGTTTACGCTAAAGCATAGTGCACTGTGTAAAACGGCTGTAGGTTTACGCCAAGGCATAATGTACAGTGTAAAACGGCTGTAGGTTTACGCTAAAGCATAGTACACAGTGTAAAACGGCAGAAGGTTTACGCCACAGCATAGTATACAGTGTAAAACGGCTATAGGCTTACGCCAAGCATAGTACACAGTGTAAAACGGCAGAAGGTTTACGCCACAGCATAGTATACAGTGTAAAACGGCTGTAGGCTTACGACAAAGCATAGTACACAGTGTAAAATGGCTGTAGGCTTACGCCAATGCATATTATACAGTGTAAAACGGCTGTAGGTTTACGCTAAAGCATAGTGTACAGTGTAAGACAGCTGTAGGTTTACGCCAAAGCATAGTATACAGTGTAAAACGGCTGTAGGTTCCCGCTAAAACATAGTATACAGTGTAAAACTACTGTAGGTTTACGCCAAAGCATAGTGTACAGTGTAAAACGGCTGTAGGTTAACGCCAAAGCATATTATACAGTGTAAAACGGCAGAAGGTTTACGCCAAAGCATAGTACACAGTGTAAAATGGCTGTAGGCTTACGCCAATGCATAGTACACAGTGTAAAACGGCTGTAGGTTTACGCCAAAGCATAGTGTACAGTGTAAGACAGCTGTAGGTTTACGCCAAAGCATAGTATACAGTGTAAAACGGCTGCAGGTTCTCGCCAAAACATAGTACACAGTATAAGACGGCTGTAGGTTTACGCCAAAGCATAGTGTACAGTGTAAAACGGCTGTAGGTTTACGCCAAAGCATAGTGTACAGTGTAAGACAGCTGTAGGTTTACGCCAAAGCATAGTATACAGTGTAAAACGGCTGCAGGTTCTCGCCAAAACATAGTACACAGTATAAGACGGCTGTAGGTTTACGCCAAAGCATAGTGTACAGTGTAAAACGGCTGTAGGTTTACGCCAAAGCATAGTGTACAGTGTAAGACAGCTGTAGGTTTACGCCAAAGCATAGTATACAGTGTAAAACGGCTGTAGGTTCTCGCCAAAACATAGTATACAGTGTAAAACGGCTGTAGGTTTTCGCCAAAACATAATATACAGTGTAAAACTACTGTAGGTTTACGCCAAAGCATAGTACACAGTGTAAAATGGCTGTAGGCTTACGCCAATGCATAGTACATAGTGTAAAACGGCTGTAGGTTTACGCCAAAGCATATTGTACAGTGTAAGACAGCTGTAGGTTTACGCCGAAGCATAATGTACAGTACAAAACGGCTGTAGGTTCTCGCCAAAACATAGTATACAGTGTAAAACGGCTGTATGTTTTCGCCAAAACGTAATATACAGTGTAAAACTACTGTAGGTTTACGCCAAAGCATAGTACACAGTGTAAAATGGCTGTAGGCTTACGCCAATGCATAGTACACAGTGTAAAACGGCTGTAGGTTTACGCCAAAGCATAGTGTACAGTTTAAGACAGCTGTAGGTTTACGCCAAAGCATAGTATACAGTGTAAAACGGCTGTAGGTTCTCGCCAAAACATAGTATACAGTGTAAAACGGCTGTAGGTTTTCGCCAAAACATAATATACAGTGTAAAACTACTGTAGGTTTACGCCAAAGCATAGCACACAGTGTAAAATGGCTGTAGGCTTACGCCAATGCATAGTACACAGTGTAAAACGGCTGTAGGTTTACGCCAAAGCATAGTGTACAGTGTAAAACGGCTGTAGGTTTACGCCAAAGCATAGTGTACAGTGTAAGACAGCTGTAGGTTTACGCCAAAGCATAGTGTACAGTGTAAGACAGCTGTAGGTTTACGCCGAAGCATAATGTACAGTACAAAACGGCTGTAGGTTCTCGCCAAAACATAGTATACAGTGTAAAACGGCTGTATGTTTTCGCCAAAACGTAATATACAGTGTAAAACTACTGTAGGTTTACGCCAAAGCATAGTACACAGTGTAAAACGGCTGCAGATTCTCGCCAAAACATAGTACACAGTATAAGACGGCTGTAGGTTTACGCCAAAGCATAGCGTACAGTGTAAAACGGCTGTAGGTTTACGCCAAAGCATAGTGTACAGTGTAAGACAGCTGTAGGTTTACGCCAAAGCATAGTGTACACTGTAAAACGGCTGCAGGTTTACGCCAAAGCATAATGTACAGTATAAAACGGCTGTCTGTTTACGCCAAAGAATAGTGTTCAGTGTAAAACGGTTGTAGGTTTACGCCAAAGCATAGTGTACAGTGTAAGACAGCTGTAGGTTTACGCCAAAGCATAGTATACAGTGTAAAACGGCTGCAGGTTCTCGCCAAAACATAGTACACAGTATAAGACGGCTGTAGGTTTACGCCAAAGCATAGTGTACAGTGTAAAACGGCTGTAGGTTTACGCCAAAGCATAGTGTACAGTGTAAGACAGCTGTAGGTTTACGCCAAAGCATAGTATACAGTGTAAAACGGCTGCAGGTTCTCGCCAAAACATAGTACACAGTATAAGACGGCTGTAGGTTTACGCCAAAGCATAGTGTACAGTGTAAAACGGCTGTAGGTTTACGCCAAAGCATAGTGTACAGTGTAAGACAGCTGTAGGTTTACGCCAAAGCATAGTATACAGTGTAAAACGGCTGTAGCTTCTCGCCAAAACATAGTATACAGTGTAAAACGGCTGTATGTTTTCGCCAAAACGTAATATACAGTGTAAAACTACTGTAGGTTTACGCCAAAGCATAGTACACAGTGTAAAATGGCTGTAGGCTTACACCAATGCATAGTACACAGTGTAAAACGGCTGTAGGTTTACGCCAAAGCATAGTGTACAGTTTAAGACAGCTGTAGGTTTACGCCAAAGCATAGTATACAGTGTAAAACGGTTGTAGGTTCTCGCCAAAACATAGTATACAGTGTAAAACGGCTGTAGGTTTTCGCCAAAACATAATATACAGTGTAAAACTACTGTAGGTTTACGCCAAAGCATAGCACACAGTGTAAAATGGCTGTAGGCTTACGCCAATGCATAGTACACAGTGTAAAACGGCTGTAGGTTTACGCCAAAGCATAGTGTACAGTGTAAAACGGCTGTAGGTTTACGCCAAAGCATAGTGTACAGTGTAAGACAGCTGTAGGTTTACGCCAAAGCATAGTGTACAGTGTAAGACAGCTGTAGGTTTACGCCGAAGCATAATGTACAGTACAAAACGGCTGTAGGTTCTCGCCAAAACATAGTATACAGTGTAAAACGGCTGTATGTTTTCGCCAAAACGTAATATACAGTGTAAAACTACTGTAGGTTTACGCCAAAGCATAGTACACAGTGTAAAACGGCTGCAGATTCTCGCCAAAACATAGTACACAGTATAAGACGGCTGTAGGTTTACGCCAAAGCATAGCGTACAGTGTAAAACGGCTGTAGGTTTACGCCAAAGCATAGTGTACAGTGTAAGACAGCTGTAGGTTTACGCCAAAGCATAGTGTACACTGTAAAACGGCTGCAGGTTTACGCCAAAGCATAATGTACAGTATAAAACGGCTGTCTGTTTACGCCAAAGAATAGTGTTCAGTGTAAAACGGTTGTAGGTTTACGCCAAAGCATAGTGTACAGTGTAAGACAGCTGTAGGTTTACGCCAAAGCATAGTATACAGTGTAAAACGGCTGCAGGTTCTCGCCAAAACATAGTACACAGTATAAGACGGCTGTAGGTTTACGCCAAAGCATAGTGTACAGTGTAAAACGGCTGTAGGTTTACGCCAAAGCATAGTGTACAGTGTAAGACAGCTGTAGGTTTACGCCAAAGCATAGTATACAGTGTAAAACGGCTGCAGGTTCTCGCCAAAACATAGTACACAGTATAAGACGGCTGTAGGTTTACGCCAAAGCATAGTGTACAGTGTAAAACGGCTGTAGGTTTACGCCAAAGCATAGTGTACAGTGTAAGACAGCTGTAGGTTTACGCCAAAGCATAGTATACAGTGTAAAACGGCTGTAGGTTCTCGCCAAAACATAGTATACAGTGTAAAACGGCTGTATGTTTTCGCCAAAACGTAATATACAGTGTAAAACTACTGTAGGTTTACGCCAAAGCATAGTACACAGTGTAAAATGGCTGTAGGCTTACGCCAATGCATAGTACACAGTGTAAAACGGCTGTAGGTTTACGCCAAAGCATAGTGTACAGTTTAAGACAGCTGTAAATTTACGCCAAAGCATAGTATACAGTGTAAAACGGCTGTAGATTCTCGCCAAAACATAGTATACAGTGTAAAACGGCTGTAGGTTTTCGCCAAAACATAATATACAGTGTAAAACTACTGTAGGTTTACGCCAAAGCATAGCACACAGTGTAAAATGGCTGTAGGCTTACGCCAATGCATAGTACACAGTGTAAAACGGCTGTAGGTTTACGCCAAAGCATAGTGTACAGTGTAAAACGGCTGTAGGTTTACGCCAAAGCATAGTGTACAGTGTAAAACGGCTGTAGGTTTACGCCAAAGCATAGTGTACAGTGTAAGACAGCTGTAGGTTTACGCCAAAGCATAGTGTACACTGTAAAACGGCTGCAGGTTTACGCCAAAGAATAGTGTTCAGTGTAAAACGGTTGTAGGTTTACGCCAAAGCATAGTGTACAGTGTAAGACAGCTGTAGGTTTACGCCGAAGCATAATGTACAGTACAAAACGGCTGTAGGTTCTCGCCAAAACATAGTATACAGTGTAAAACGGCTGTATGTTTTCGCCAAAACGTAATATACAGTGTAAAACTACTGTAGGTTTACGCCAAAGCATAGTACACAGTGTAAAACGGCTGCAGGTTCTCGCCAAAACATAGTACACAGTATAAGACGGCTGTAGGTTTACGCCAAAGCATAGTGCACAGTGTAAAACGGCTGTAGGTTTACGCCAAAGCATAGTGTACAGTGTAAGACAGCTGTAGGTTTACGTCAAAGCATAGTGTACACTGTAAAACGGCTGCAGGTTTACGCCAAAGCAAAATGTACAGTATAAAACGGCTGTCTGTTTACGGCAAAGAATAGTGTTCAGTGTAAAACGGTTGTAGGTTTACGCCAAAGCATAATGTACAGTACAAAACGGCTGTAGGTTCTCGCCAAAACATAGTATACAGTGTAAAACGGCTGTATGTTTTCGCCAAAACGTAACATACAGTGTAAAACTACTGCAGGTTTACGCCAAAGCATAGTACACAGTGTAAAATGGCTGTAGGCTTACGCCAATGCATAGTACACAGTGTAAAACGGTTGTAGGTTTACGCCAAAGCATAGTGTACAGTTTAAGACAGCTGTAGGTTTACGCCAAAGCATAGTATACAGTGCAAAACGGCTGTAGGTTCTCGCCAAAACATAGTATACAGTGTAAAACGGCTGTAGGTTTTCTCCAAAACATAATATACAGTGTAAAACTACTGTAGGTTTACGCCGAAGCATAGTATACAATGTTTAACGGTTGTAGGCTTACGCCAAGCATAGTATACAGTGTAAAACGGCAGAAGGTTTACGCCAAAGCATAGTACACAGTGTAGAATGGCTGTAGGTTTACGGCAAAGCATAGTGTACAGTTTAAGACAGCTGTAGGTTTACGCCAAAGCATAGTACACAGTATAAGACGGCTGCAGGTTCTCGCCAAAACATAGTACACAGTATAAGACGGCTGTAGGTTTACGGCAAAGCATAGTGTACAGTGTAAGACAGCTGTAGGTTTACGGCAAAGCATAGTGTACAGTGTAAGACAGCTGTAGGTTTACGCCAAAGCATAGTATACAGTGTAAAACGGCTGCAGGTTCTCGCCAAAACATAGTACACAGTATAAGACGGCTGCAGGTTCTCGCCAAAACATAGTACACAGTATAAGACGGCTGTAGGTTTACGGCAAAGCATAGTGTACAGTGTAAGACAGCTGTAGGTTTACGGCAAAGCATAGTGTACAGTGTAAGACAGCTGTAGGTTTACGCCAAAGCATAGTATACAGTGTAAAACGGCTGCAGGTTCTCGCCAAAACATAGTACACAGTATAAGACGGCTGCAGGTTCTCGCCAAAACATAGTACACAGTATAAGACGGCTGTAGGTTTACGGCAAAGCATAGTGTACAGTGTAAGACAGCTGTAGGTTTACGGCAAAGCATAGTGTACAGTTTAAGACAGCTGTAGGTTTACGCCAAAGCATAGTATACAGTGTAAAACGGATGTAGGTTCTCGCCAAAACATAGTATAGAGTGTAAAACGGCTGTAGGTTTACGTCAATGCATAGTACACAGTGTAAAACGGCTGTAGGTTTACGCCAAAGCATAGTGTACAGTGTAAGACAGCTGTAGGTTTACGCCGAAGCATAATGTACAGAACAAAACGGCTGTAGGTTCTCGCCAAAACATAGTATACAGTGTAAAACGGCTGTATGTTTTCGCCAAAACGTAATATACAGTGTAAAACTACTGTAGGTTTACGCCAAAGAATAGTACACAGTGTAAAATGGCTGTAGGCTTACGCCAATGCATAGTACACAGTGTAAAACGGTTGTAGGTTTACGGCAAAGCATAGTGTACAGTGTAAGACAGCTGTAGGTTTACGGCAAAGCATAGTGTACAGTGTAAGACAGCTGTAGGTTTACGCCAAAGCATAGTATACAGTGTAAAACGGCTGCAGGTTCTCGCCAAAACATAGTACACAGTATAAGACGGCTGCAGGTTCTCGCCAAAACATAGTACACAGTATAAGACGGCTGTAGGTTTACGGCAAAGCATAGTGTACAGTGTAAGACAGCTGTAGGTTTACGGCAAAGCATAGTGTACAGTGTAAGACAGCTGTAGGTTTACGCCAAAGCATAGTATACAGTGTAAAACGGCTGCAGGTTCTCGCCAAAACATAGTACACAGTATAAGACGGCTGCAGGTTCTCGCCAAAACATAGTACACAGTATAAGACGGCTGTAGGTTTACGGCAAAGCATAGTGTACAGTGTAAGACAGCTGTAGGTTTACGGCAAAGCATAGTGTACAGTTTAAGACAGCTGTAGGTTTACGCCAAAGCATAGTATACAGTGTAAAACGGCTGTAGGTTCTCGCCAAAACATAGTATAGAGTGTAAAACGGCTGTAGGTTTACGTCAATGCATAGTACACAGTGTAAAACGGCTGTAGGTTTACGCCAAAGCATAGTGTACAGTGTAAGACAGCTGTAGGTTTACGCCGAAGCATAATGTACAGAACAAAACGGCTGTAGGTTCTCGCCAAAACATAGTATACAGTGTAAAACGGCTGTATGTTTTCGCCAAAACGTAATATACAGTGTAAAACTACTGTAGGTTTACGCCAAAGAATAGTACACAGTGTAAAATGGCTGTAGGCTTACGCCAATGCATAGTACACAGTGTAAAACGGTTGTAGGTTTACGGCAAAGCATAGTGTACAGTGTAAGACAGCTGTAGGTTTACGGCAAAGCATAGCGTACAGTGTAAGACAGCTGTAGGTTTACGCCAAAGCATAGTATACAGTGTAAAACGGCTGCAGGTTCTCGCCAAAACATAGTACACAGTATAAGACGGCTGCAGGTTCTCGCCAAAACATAGTACACAGTATAAGACGGCTGTAGGTTTACGGCAAAGCATAGTGTACAGTGTAAGACAGCTGTAGGTTTACGGCAAAGCATAATGTACAGTGTAAGACAGCTGTAGGTTTACGCCAAAGCATAGTATACAGTGTAAAACGGCTGCAGGTTCTCGCCAAAACATAGTACACAGTATAAGACGGCTGCAGGTTCTCGCCAAAACATAGTACACAGTATAAGACGGCTGTAGGTTTACGGCAAAGCATAGTGTACAGTGTAAGACAGCTGTAGGTTTACGGCAAAGCATAGTGTACAGTTTAAGACAGCTGTAGGTTTACGCCAAAGCATAGTATACAGTGTAAAACGGCTGTAGGTTCTCGCCAAAACATAGTATAGAGTGTAAAACGGCTGTAGGTTTACGTCAATGCATAGTACACAGTGTAAAACGGCTGTAGGTTTACGCCAAAGCATAGTGTACAGTGTAAGACAGCTGTAGGTTTACGCCGAAGCATAATGTACAGTACAAAACGGCTGTAGGTTCTCGCCAAAACATAGTATACAGTGTAAAACGGCTGTATGTTTTCGCCAAAACGTAATATACAGTGTAAAACTACTGTAGGTTTACGCCAAAGAATAGTACACAGTGTAAAATGGCTGTAGGTTTACGTCAATGCATAGTACACAGTGTAAAACGGCTGTAGGTTTACGCCAAAGCATAGTGTACAGTGTAAGACAGCTGTAGGTTTATGCCGAAGCATAATGTACAGTACAAAACGGCTGTAGGTTCTCGCCAAAACATAGTATACAGTGTAAAACGACTGTATTTTTTCGTCAAAACGTAATATACAGTGTAAAACTACTGTAGGTTTACGCCAAAGCATAGTACACAGTGTAAAATGGCTGTAGGCTTACGCCAATGCATAGTACACAGTGTAAAACGGTTGTAGGTTTACGCCAAAGCATAGTGTACAGTTTAAGACAGCTGTAGGTTTACGCCAAAGCATAGTATACAGTGTAAAACGGCTGTATGTTTTCGCCAAAACGTAATATACAGTGTAAAACTACTGTAGGTTTACGCCAAAGAATAGTACACAGTGTAAAATGGCTGTAGGCTTACGCCAATGCATAGTACACAGTGTAAAACGGTTGTAGGTTTACGGCAAAGCATAGTGTACAGTGTAAGACAGCTGTAGGTTTACGGCAAAGCATAGTGTACAGTGTAAGACAGCTGTAGGTTTACGCCAAAGCATAGTATACAGTGTAAAACGGCTGCAGGTTCTCGCCAAAACATAGTACACAGTATAAGACGGCTGCAGGTTCTCGCCAAAACATAGTACACAGTATAAGACGGCTGTAGGTTTACGGCAAAGCATAGTGTACAGTGTAAGACAGCTGTAGGTTTACGGCAAAGCATAGTGTACAGTGTAAGACAGCTGTAGGTTTACGCCAAAGCATAGTATACAGTGTAAAACGGCTGCAGGTTCTCGCCAAAACATAGTACACAGTATAAGACGGCTGCAGGTTCTCGCCAAAACATAGTACACAGTATAAGACGGCTGTAGGTTTACGGCAAAGCATAGTGTACAGTGTAAGACAGCTGTAGGTTTACGGCAAAGCATAGTGTACAGTTTAAGACAGCTGTATGTTTACGCCAAAGCATAGTATACAGTGTAAAACGGCTGTAGGTTCTCGCCAAAACATAGTATAGAGTGTAAAACGGCTGTAGGTTTACGTCAATGCATAGTACACAGTGTAAAACGGCTGTAGGTTTACGCCAAAGCATAGTGTACAGTGTAAGACAGCTGTAGGTTTACGCCGAAGCATAATGTACAGTACAAAACGGCTGTAGGTTCTCGCCAAAACATAGTATACAGTGTAAAACGGCTGTATGTTTTCGCCAAAACGTAATATACAGTGTAAAACTACTGTAGGTTTACGCCAAAGAATAGTACACAGTGTAAAATGGCTGTAGGTTTACGTCAATGCATAGTACACAGTGTAAAACGGCTGTAGGTTTACGCCAAAGCATAGTGTACAGTGTAAGACAGCTGTAGGTTTATGCCGAAGCATAATGTACAGTACAAAACGGCTGTAGGTTCTCGCCAAAACATAGTATACAGTGTAAAACGACTGTATTTTTTCGTCAAAACGTAATATACAGTGTAAAACTACTGTAGGTTTACGCCAAAGCATAGTACACAGTGTAAAATGGCTGTAGGCTTACGCCAATGCATAGTACACAGTGTAAAACGGTTGTAGGTTTACGCCAAAGCATAGTGTACAGTTTAAGACAGCTGTAGGTTTACGCCAAAGCATAGTATACAGTGTAAAATGGCTGTAGGTTCTCGCCAAAACATAGTATACAGTGCAAAACGGCTGTAGGTTTTCTCCAAAACATAATATACAGTGTAAAACTACTGTAGGTTTACGCCGAAGCATAGTATACAATGTTTAACGGTTGTAGGCTTACGCCAAGCATAGTATACAGTGTAAAACGGCTGTAGGTTTACGCCAAAGCATAGTGTACAGTGTAAGACAGCTGTAGGTTTATGCCGAAGCATAATGTACAGTACAAAACGGCTGTAGGTTCTCGCCAAAACATAGTATACAGTGTAAAACGGCTGTATGTTTTCGCCAAAACGTAATATACAGTGTAAAACTACTGTAGGTTTACGCCAAAGAATAGTACACAGTGTAAAATGGCTGTAGGCTTACGCCAATGCATAGTACACAGTGTAAAACGGTTGTAGGTTTACGGCAAAGCATAGTGTACAGTGTAAGACAGCTGTAGGTTTACGGCAAAGCATAGTGTACAGTGTAAGACAGCTGTAGGTTTACGCCAAAGCATAGTATACAGTGTAAAACGGCTGCAGGTTCTCGCCAAAACATAGTACACAGTATAAGACGGCTGCAGGTTCTCGCCAAAACATAGTACACAGTATAAGACGGCTGTAGGTTTACGGCAAAGCATAGTGTACAGTGTAAGACAGCTGTAGGTTTACGGCAAAGCATAGTGTACAGTTTAAGACAGCTGTAGGTTTACGCCAAAGCATAGTATACAGTGTAAAACGGCTGTAGGTTCTCGCCAAAACATAGTATAGAGTGTAAAACGGCTGTAGGTTTACGTCAATGCATAGTACACAGTGTAAAACGGCTGTAGGTTTACGCCAAAGCATAGTGTACAGTGTAAGACAGCTGTAGGTTTACGCCGAAGCATAATGTACAGTACAAAACGGCTGTAGGTTCTCGCCAAAACATAGTATACAGTGTAAAACGGCTGTATGTTTTCGCCAAAACGTAATATACAGTGTAAAACTACTGTAGGTTTACGCCAAAGAATAGTACACAGTGTAAAATGGCTGTAGGTTTACGTCAATGCATAGTACACAGTGTAAAACGGCTGTAGGTTTACGCCAAAGCATAGTGTACAGTGTAAGACAGCTGTAGGTTTACGTCAAAGCATAGTGTACACTGTAAAACGGCTGCAGGTTTACGCCAAAGCAAAATGTACAGTATAAAACGGCTGTCTGTTTACGCCAAAGAATAGTGTTCAGTGTAAAACGGTTGTAGGTTTACGCCAAAGCATAGTGTACAGTGTAAGACAGCTGTAGGTTTACGCCGAAGCATAATGTACAGTACAAAACGGCTGTAGGTTCTCGCCAAAACATAGTATACAGTGTAAAACGGCTGTATGTTTTCGCCAAAACGTAATATACAGTGTAAAACTACTGTAGGTTTACGCCAAAGCATAGTACACAGTGTAAAATGGCTGTAGGCTTACGCCAATGCATAGTACACAGTGTAAAACGGTTGTAGGTTTACGCCAAAGCATAGTGTACAGTTTAAGACAGCTGTAGGTTTACGCCAAAGCATAGTATACAGTGCAAAACGGCTGTAGGTTCTCGCCAAAACATAGTATACAGTGTAAAACGGCTGTAGGTTTTCTCCAAAACATAATATACAGTGTAAAACTACTGTAGGTTTACGCCGAAGCATAGTATACAATGTTTAACGGTTGTAGGCTTACGCCAAGCATAGTATACAGTGTAAAACGGCAGAAGGTTTACGCCAAAGCATAGTACACAGTGTAGAATGGCTGTAGGTTTACGCCAAAGCATAGTGTACAGTGTAAGACAGCTGTAGGTTTACGCCAAAGCATAGTATACAGTGTAAGACAGCTGTAGGTTTACGCCAAAGCATAGTATACAGTGTAAAACGGCTGCAGGTTCTCGCCAAAACATAGTACACAGTATAAGACGGCTGCAGGTTCTCGCCAAAACATAGTACACAGTATAAGACGGCTGTAGGTTTACGGCAAAGCATAGTGTACAGTGTAAGACAGCTGTAGGTTTACGGCAAAGCATAGTGTACAGTTTAAGACAGCTGTAGGTTTACGCCAAAGCATAGTACACAGTATAAGACGGCTGCAGGTTCTCGCCAAAACATAGTACACAGTATAAGACGGCTGTAGGTTTACGGCAAAGCATAGTGTACAGTGTAAGACAGCTGTAGGTTTACGGCAAAGCATAGTGTACAGTGTAAGACAGCTGTAGGTTTACGCCAAAGCATAGTATACAGTGTAAAACGG
Organism: Xylota segnis; assembly: GCA_963583995.1. Taxonomy (NCBI): domain Eukaryota; kingdom Metazoa; phylum Arthropoda; class Insecta; order Diptera; family Syrphidae; genus Xylota; species Xylota segnis. Next base: position 121,896 of record OY757240.1, read on the forward strand.
CTGCAGGTTCTCGCCAAAACATAGTACACAGTATAAGACGGCTGCAGGTTCTCGCCAAAACATAGTACACAGTATAAGACGGCTGTAGGTTTACGGCAAAACATAGTGTACAGTGTAAGACAGCTGCAGGTTTACGGCAAAGCATAGTGTACAGTGTAAGACAGCTGTAGGTTTACGCCAAAGCATAGTATACAGTGTAAAACGGCTGCAGGTTCTCGCCAAAACATAGTACACAGTATAAGACGGCTGCAGGTTCTCGCCAAAACATAGTACACAGTATAAGACGGCTGTAGGTTTACGGCAAAGCATAGTGTACAGTGTAAGACAGCTGTAGGTTTACGGCAAAGCATAGTGTACAGTTTAAGACAGCTGTAGGTTTACGCCAAAGCATAGTATACAGTGTAAAACGGCTGTAGGTTCTCGCCAAAACATAGTATAGAGTGTAAAACGGCTGTAGGTTTACGTCAATGCATAGTACACAGTGTAAAACGGCTGTAGGTTTACGCCAAAGCATAGTGTACAGTGTAAGACAGCTGTAGGTTTACGCCGAAGCATAATGTACAGAACAAAACGGCTGTATGTTCTCGCCAAAACATAGTATACAGTGTAAAACGGCTGTATGTTTTCGCCAAAACGTAATATACAGTGTAAAACTACTGTAGGTTTACGCCAAAGAATAGTACACAGTGTAAAATGGCTGTAGGCTTACGCCAATGCATAGTACACAGTGTAAAACGGTTGTAGGTTTACGGCAAAGCATAGTGTACAGTGTAAGACAGCTGTAGGTTTACGGCAAAGCATAGTGTACAGTGTAAGACAGCTGTAGGTTTACGCCAAAGCATAGTATACAGTGTAAAACGGCTGCAGGTTCTCGCCAAAACATAGTACACAGTATAAGACGGCTGCAGGTTCTCGCCAAAACATAGTACACAGTATAAGACGGCTGTAGGTTTACGGCAAAGCATAGTGTACAGTGTAAGACAGCTGTAGGTTTACGGCAAAGCATAGTGTACAGTGTAAGACAGCTGTAGGTTTACGCCAAAGCATAGTATACAGTGTAAAACGGCTGCAGGTTCTCGCCAAAACATAGTACACAGTATAAGACGGCTGCAGGTTCTCGCCAAAACATAGTACACAGTATAAGACGGCTGTAGGTTTACGGCAAAGCATAGTGTACAGTGTAAGACAGCTGTAGGTTTACGGCAAAGCATAGTGTACAGTTTAAGACAGCTGTAGGTTTACGCCAAAGCATAGTATACAGTGTAAAACGGCTGTAGGTTCTCGCCAAAACATAGTATAGAGTGTAAAACGGCTGTAGGTTTACGTCAATGCATAGTACACAGTGTAAAACGGCTGTAGGTTTACGCCAAAGCATAGTGTACAGTGTAAGACAGCTGTAGGTTTACGCCGAAGCATAATGTACAGTACAAAACGGCTGTAGGTTCTCGCCAAAACATAGTATACAGTGTAAAACTACTGTAGGTTTACGCCAAAGAATAGTACACAGTGTAAAATGGCTGTAGGTTTACGTCAATGCATAGTACACAGTGTAAAACGGCTGTAGGTTTACGCCAAAGCATAGTGTACAGTGTAAGACAGCTGTAGGTTTATGCCGAAGCATAATGTACAGTACAAAACGGCTGTAGGTTCTCGCCAAAACATAGTATACAGTGTAAAACGACTGTATTTTTTCGTCAAAACGTAATATACAGTGTAAAACTACTGTAGGTTTACGCCAAAGCATAGTACACAGTGTAAAATGGCTGTAGGCTTACGCCAATGCATAGTACACAGCGTAAAACGGTTGTAGGTTTACGCCAAAGCATAGTGTACAGTTTAAGACAGCTGTAGGTTTACGCCAAAGCATAGTATACAGTGTAAAACGGCTGTATGTTTTCGCCAAAACGTAATATACAGTGTAAAACTACTGTAGGTTTACGCCAAAGAATAGTACACAGTGTAAAATGGCTGTAGGCTTACGCCAATGCATAGTACACAGTGTAAAACGGTTGTAGGTTTACGGCAAAGCATAGTGTACAGTGTAAGACAGCTGTAGGTTTACGGCAAAGCATAGTGTACAGTGTAAGACAGCTGTAGGTTTACGCCAAAGCATAGTATACAGTGTAAAACGGCTGCAGGTTCTCGCCAAAACATAGTACACAGTATAAGACGGCTGCAGGTTCTCGCCAAAACATAGTACACAGTATAAGACGGCTGTAGGTTTACGGCAAAGCATAGTGTACAGTGTAAGACAGCTGTAGGTTTACGGCAAAGCATAGTGTACAGTGTAAGACAGCTGTAGGTTTACGCCAAAGCATAGTATACAGTGTAAAACGGCTGCAGGTTCTCGCCAAAACATAGTACACAGTATAAGACGGCTGCAGGTTCTCGCCAAAACATAGTACACAGTATAAGACGGCTGTAGGTTTACGGCAAAGCATAGTGTACAGTGTAAGACAGCTGTAGGTTTACGGCAAAGCATAGTGTACAGTTTAAGACAGCTGTAGGTTTACGCCAAAGCATAGTATACAGTGTAAAACGGCTGTAGGTTCTCGCCAAAACATAGTATAGAGTGTAAAACGGCTGTAGGTTTACGTCAATGCATAGTACACAGTGTAAAACGGCTGTAGGTTTACGCCAAAGCATAGTGTACAGTGTAAGACAGCTGTAGGTTTACGCCGAAGCATAATGTACAGTACAAAACGGCTGTAGGTTCTCGCCAAAACATAGTATACAGTGTAAAACGGCTGTATGTTTTCGCCAAAACGTAATATACAGTGTAAAACTACTGTAGGTTTACGCCAAAGAATAGTACACAGTGTAAAATGGCTGTAGGTTTACGTCAATGCATAGTACACAGTGTAAAACGGCTGTAGGTTTACGCCAAAGCATAGTGTACAGTGTAAGACAGCTGTAGGTTTATGCCGAAGCATAATGTACAGTACAAAACGGCTGTAGGTTCTCGCCAAAACATAGTATACAGTGTAAAACGACTGTATTTTTTCGTCAAAACGTAATATACAGTGTAAAACTACTGTAGGTTTACGCCAAAGCATAGTACACAGTGTAAAATGGCTGTAGGCTTACGCCAATGCATAGTACACAGTGTAAAACGGTTGTAGGTTTACGCCAAAGCATAGTGTACAGTTTAAGACAGCTGTAGGTTTACGCCAAAGCATAGTATACAGTGTAAAACGGCTGTAGGTTCTCGCCAAAACATAGTATACAGTGTAAAACGGCTGTAGGTTTTCTCCAAAACATAATATACAGTGTAAAACTACTGTAGGTTTACGCCGAAGCATAGTATACAATGTTTAACGGTTTTAGGCTTACGCCAAGCATAGTATACATTGTAAAACGGCTGTAGGTTTACGCCAAAGCATAGTGTACAGTGTAAGACAGCTGTAGGTTTATGCCGAAGCATAATGTACAGTACAAAACGGCTGTAGGTTCTCGCCAAAACATAGTATACAGTGTAAAACGGCTGTATGTTTTCGCCAAAACGTAATATACAGTGTAAAACTACTGTAGGTTTACGCCAAAGAATAGTACACAGTGTAAAATGGCTGTAGGCTTACGCCAATGCATAGTACACAGTGTAAAACGGTTGTAGGTTTACGGCAAAGCATAGTGTACAGTGTAAGACAGCTGTAGGTTTACGGCAAAGCATAGTGTACAGTGTAGGACAGCTGTAGGTTTACGCCAAAGCATAGTATACAGTGTAAAACGGCTGCAGGTTCTCGCCAAAACATAGTACACAGTATAAGACGGCTGCAGGTTCTCGCCAAAACATAGTACACAGTATAAGACGGCTGTAGGTTTACGGCAAAGCATAGTGTACAGTGTAAGACAGCTGTAGGTTTACGGCAAAGCATAGTGTACAGTTTAAGACAGCTGTAGGTTTACGCCAAAGCATAGTATACAGTGTAAAACGGCTGTAGGTTCTCGCCAAAACATAGTATAGAGTGTAAAACGGCTGTAGGTTTACGTCAATGCATAGTACACAGTGTAAAACGGCTGTAGGTTTACGCCAAAGCATAGTGTACAGTGTAAGACAGCTGTAGGTTTACGCCGAAGCATAATGTACAGAACAAAACGGCTGTAGGTTCTCGCCAAAACATAGTATACAGTGTAAAACGGCTGTATGTTTTCGCCAAAACGTAATATACAGTGTAAAACTACTGTAGGTTTACGCCAAAGAATAGTACACAGTGTAAAATGGCTGTAGGCTTACGCCAATGCATAGTACACAGTGTAAAACGGTTGTAGGTTTACGGCAAAGCATAGTGTACAGTGTAAGACAGCTGTAGGTTTACGGCAAAGCATAGTGTACAATGTAAGACAGCTGTAGGTTTACGCCAAAGCATAGTATACAGTGTAAAACGGATGCAGGTTCTCGCCAAAACATAGTACACAGTATAAGACGGCTGCAGGTTCTCGCCAAAACATAGTACACAGTATAAGACGGCTGTAGGTTTACGGCAAAGCATAGTGTACAGTGTAAGACAGCTGTAGGTTTACGGCAAAGCATAGTGTACAGTGTAAGACAGCTGTAGGTTTACGCCAAAGCATAGTATACAGTGTAAAACGGCTGCAGGTTCTCGCCAAAACATAGTACACAGTATAAGACGGCTGCAGGTTCTCGCCAAAACATAGTACACAGTATAAGACGGCTGTAGGTTTACGGCAAAGCATAGTGTACAGTGTAAGACAGCTGTAGGTTTACGGCAAAGCATAGTGTACAGTTTAAGACAGCTGTAGGTTTACGCCAAAGCATAGTATACAGTGTAAAACGGCTGTAGGTTCTCGCCAAAACATAGTATAGAGTGTAAAACGGCTGTAGGTTTACGTCAATGCATAGTACACAGTGTAAAACGGCTGTAGGTTTACGCCAAAGCATAGTGTACAGTGTAAGACAGCTGTAGGTTTACGTCAAAGCGTAATGTACAGTACAAAACGGCTGTAGGTTCTCGCCAAAACATAGTATACAGTGTAAAACGGCTGTATGTTTTCGCCAAAACGTAATATACAGTGTAAAACTACTGTAGGTTTACGCCAAAGAATAGTACACAGTGTAAAATGGCTGTAGGTTTACGTCAATGCATAGTACACAGTGTAAAACGGCTGTAGGTTTACGCCAAAGCATAGTGTACAGTGTAAGACAGCTGTAGGTTTATGCCGAAGCATAATGTACAGTACAAAACGGCTGTAGGTTCTCGCCAAAACATAGTATACAGTGTAAAACGACTGTATTTTTTCGTCAAAACGTAATATACAGTGTAAAACTACTGTAGGTTTACGCCAAAGCATAGTACACAGTGTAAAATGGCTGTAGGCTTACGCCAATGCATAGTACACAGTGTAAAACGGTTGTAGGGTTACGCCAAAGCATAGTGTACAGTTTAAGACAGCTGTAGGTTTACGCCAAAGCATAGTATACAGTGTAAAACGGCTGTAGGTTCTCGCCAAAACATAGTATACAGTGTAAAACGGCTGTAGGTTTTCTCCAAAACATAATATACAGTGTAAAACTACTGTAGGTTTACGCCGAAGCATAGTATACAATGTTTAACGGTTGTAGGCTTACGCCAAGCATAGTATACAGTGTAAAACGGCTGTAGGTTTACGCCAAAGCATAGTGTACAGTGTAAGACAGCTGTAGGTTTATGCCGAAGCATAATGTACAGTACAAAACGGCTGTAGGTTCTCGCCAAAACATAGTATACAGTGTAAAACGGCTGTATGTTTTCGCCAAAACGTAATATACAGTGTAAAACTACTGTAGGTTTACGCCAAAGCATAGTACACAGTGTAAAATGGCTGTAGGCTTACGCCAATGCATAGTACACAGTGTAAAACGGTTGTAGGTTTACGCCAAAGCATAGTGTACAGTTTAAGACAGCTGTAGGTTTACGCCAAAACATAGTATACAGTGTAAAACGGCTGTAGGTTCTCGCCAAAACATAGTATACAGTGTAAAACGGCTGTAGGTTTTCTCCAAAACATAATATACAGTGTAAAACTACTGCAGGTTTACGCCGAAGCATAGTATACAATGTTTAACGGTTGTAGTCTTACGCCAAGCATAGTATACAGTGTAAAACGGCAGAAGGTTTACGCCAAAGCATAGTACACAGTGTAGAATGGCTGTAGGCTTACGCCAATGCATAGTACACAGTGTAAAACTGCTGTAGGTTTACGCCAAAGCATAGCGTACAGTGTAAGACAGCTGTAGCTTTACGCCAAAGCATAGTATACAGTGTAAAACGGCTGCAGGTTCTCGCCAAAACATAGTACACAGTATAAGACGGCTGCAGGTTCTCGCCAAAACATAGTACACAGTATAAGACGGCTGTAGGTTTACGGCAAAGCATAGTGTACAGTGTAAGACAGCTGTAGGTTTACGCCAAAGCATAGTGTACACTGTAAAACGGCTGTAGGTTTACGCCAAAGCATAATGTACAGTATAAAACGGCTGTCTGTTTACGCCAAAGAATAGTGTGCAGTGTAAAACGGTTGTAGGTTTACGCCAAAACATAGTATAGAGTGTAAAACGGCTGTAGGTTTACGTCAATGCATAGTACACAGTGTAAAACGGCTGTAGGTTTACGCCAAAGCATAGTGTACAGTGTAAGACAGCTGTAGGTTTACGCCAAAGCATAATGTACAGTATAAAACGGCTGTCTGTTTACGCCAAAGAATAGTGTGCAGTGTAAAACGGTTGTAGGTTTACGCCAAAACATAGTATAGAGTGTAAAACGGCTGTAGGTTTACGTCAAAGCATAGTGTACAGCGTAAAGCGGCTGTAGGTTTACGCCAAAACATAGTATACAGTGTAAGACGGCTGTAGGTTTACGATAAAGCATAGTGCATTGTGTAAAACGGCTGTAGGTTTACGCCAAGGCATAATGTACAGTGTAAAACGGCTGTAGGTTTACGTAAAAGCATAGTATACAGTGTAAGACGGCTGTAGGTTTACGACAAAGCATAGTATACAGTGTAAAACGGTTGTAGGTTTATGGCAAAGCATAGTGTACAATGTAAAACGGCTGTAAGTTTATGCCAAAACATAGTATACAGTGTAAGACGGCTGTAGGTTTACGCTAAAGCATGGTGTACAGTGTAAAACGGCTGTAGGTTTACGCCGAAGCATAGTGTACAGTGTAAAACGGCTGTAGCTTTACGCCAAAACATAGTATACAGTGTAAGACGGCTGTAGGTTTACGCTAAAGCATAGTGTACAGTGTAAAACATCTGTAGGTTTACGCCAAAGCATAGTGTACGGTGTAAAACGGCTGTAGGTTTACGCCAAAGCATAGTGTACGGTGTAAAACGGCTGTAGGTTTACGCCAAAGCATAGTGAACAGTGTAAGACGGCTGTAGGTTTACGCTAAAGCATAGTGTACAGTGTAAAACATCTGTAGGTTTACGCCAAAGCATAGTGTACGGTGTAAAACGGCTGTAGGTTTACGCCAAAGCATAGTGTCCAGTGTAAAACGGCTGTAGGTTTACGCCAAAGCATAGTGTACAGTGTAAGATAGCTGTAGGTTTACGCAAAAGCGTAGTGTACAGTGTAAAACGGCTGTAGGTTTACGCCAAAGCATAGTGTACGGTGTTAAACGGCTGTAGGTTTACGCCAGAGCATAGTGTCCAGTGTAAAACGGCTGTAGGTTTACGCCAAAGCATAGCGTACGGTGTAAAACGGCTGTAGGTTTACGCCAAGGCATAGTGTCCAGTGCAAAACGGCTGTAGTTTTACGCCAAAACATAGTATACAGTGTAAGACGGCTGTAGGTTTACGCTAAAGCATAGTGTACAGTGTAACACGGCTGTAGGTTTACGCCAAAGCATAGTGTACGGTGTAAAACGGCTGTAGGTTTACGCCAGAGCATAGTGTCCAGTGTAAAACGGCTGTAGGTTTACGCCAAAGCATAGTGTACGGTGTAAAACGGCTGTAGGTTTACGCCAAGGCATAGTGTCCAGTGCAAAACGGCTGTAGTTTTACGCCAAAACATAGTATACAGTGTAAGACGGCTGTAGGTTTACGCTAAAGCATAGTATACAGTGTAAGACGGCTGTAGGTTTACGCTAAAACATAGTATACAGTGTAAGACTGCTGTTGGTTTACGCCAAAGCATAGTGAACAGTGTAAAACGGCTGTAGTTTTACGCCAAAACATAGTATACAGTGTAAGACGGCTGTAGGTTTACGCCAGAGCATAGTGTCCAGTGTAAAACGGCTGTAGGTTTACGCCAAAGCATAATGTACGGTGTAAAACGGCTGTAGGTTTACGCCAAGGCATAGTGTCCAGTGCAAAACGGCTGTAGTTTTACGCCAAAACATAGTATACAGTATAAAACGGCTGTCTGTTTACGCCAAAGCATAGTGTACAGTGTAAAACGGCTGTAGGTTTACGCCAAAACATAGTGCACAGTGTAAGACTGCTGTTGGTTTACGCCAAAGCATAGTGAACAGTGTAAAACGGCTGTAGTTTTACGCCAAAACATAGTATACAGTGTAAGACGGCTGTAGGTTTACGCTAAAGCATAGTGTACAGTGTAAAACATCTGTAGGTTTACGATAAGCAAAGTGTACAGTGTAAGATGGCTGTAGGTTTACGCAAAAGCATAGTGTACAGTGCAAAACGGCTGTAGGTTTACGCCAAAGCATAGTGTACGGTGTAAAACGGCTGTAGGTTTACGCTAAAGCATAGTGTCCAGTGTAAAACGGCTGTAGGTTTACGCCAAAGCATAGTGTACGGTGTAAAACTACTGTAGGTTTACGCCAAGGCATAGTGTCCAGTGTAAAACGGCTGTAGTTTTACGCCAAAACATAGTATACAGTGTAAGACGGCTGTAGGTTTACGCTAAAGCATAGTGTACAGTGTAAAACGGCTGTAGTTTTACGCCAAAACATAGTATACAGTGTAAGACATCTGTAGGTTTACGCTAAAGCATAGTGTACAGTGTAAAACGGCTGTAGTTTTACGCCAAAACATAGTATACAGTGTAAGACGGCTGTAGGTTTACGCTAAAGCATAGTGTACAGTGTAACACGGCTGTAGGTTTACGCCAAAGCATAGTGTACGGTGTAAAACGGCTGTAGGTTTACGCCAAAGCATAGTGTACGGTGTAAAACGGCTGTAGGTTTACGAAAAAGCATAGTGTCCAGTGTAAAACATCTGTAGGTTTACGATAAGCAAAGTGTACAGTGTAAGATGGCTGTAGGTTTACGCAAAAGCATAGTGTACAGTGTAAAACGGCTGTAGGTTTACGCCAAAGCATAGTGTACGGTGTAAAACGGCTGTAGGTTTACGCTAAAGCATAGTGTCCAGTGTAAAACGGCTGTAGGTTTACGCCAAAGCATAGTGTACGGTGTAAAACTACTGTAGGTTTACGCCAAGGCATAGTGTCCAGTGTAAAACGGCTGTAGTTTTACGCCAAAACATAGTATACAGTGTAAGACGGCTGTAGGTTTACGCTAAAGCATAGTGTACAGTGTAACACGGCTGTAGGTTTACGCCAAAGCATAGTGTACGGTGTAAAACGGCTGTAGGTTTACGCCAAAGCATAGTGTACGGTGTAAAACGGCTGTAGGTTTACGAAAAAGCATAGTGTCCAGTGTAAAACGGCTGTAGGTTTACGCCCTAAGCATAGTGTCCAGTGCAAAACGGCTGTAATTTTACGCCAAAACATAGTATACAGTGTAAGACGGCTGTAGGTTTACGCTAAAGCATAGTGTACGGTGTAAAACGGCTGTAGGTTTACGCTAAAGCATAGTGTCCAGTGTAAAACGGCTGTAGGTTTACGCCAAAGCATAGTGTACGGTGTAAAACTACTGTAGGTTTACGCCAAGGCATAGTGTCCAGTGTAAAACGGCTGTAGTTTTACGCCAAAACATAGTATACAGTGTAAGACGGCTGTAGGTTTACGCTAAAGCATAGTGTACAGTGTAAAACGGCTGTAGTTTTACGCCAAAACATAGTATACAGTGTAAGACGGCTGTAGGTTTACGCTAAAGCATAGTGTACAGTGTAACACGGCTGTAGGTTTACGCCAAAGCATAGTGTACGGTGTAAAACGGCTGTAGGTTTACGCCAAAGCATAGTGTACGGTGTAAAACGGCTGTAGGTTTACGAAAAAGCATAGTGGCCAGTGTAAAACGGCTGTAGGTTTACGCCCTAAGCATAGTGTCCAGTGCAAAACGGCTGTAATTTTACGCCAAAACATAGTATACAGTGTAAGACGGCTGTAGTTTTACGAGAAAACATAGTATACAGTGTAAGACGGCTGTAGGTTTACGCTAAAGCATAGTGTACAGTGTAAAACGGTTGTAGGTTTACGCCAAAACATAGTATAGAGTGTAAGACGGCTGTAGGTTTACGCTAAAGCATAGTGTACAGTGTAAGACAGCTGTAGGTTTACGCCAAAGCATAGTGTACACTGTAAAACGGCTGTAGGTTTACGCCAAAGCATAATGTACAGTATAAAACGGCTGTCTGTTTACGCCAAAGAATAGTGTGCAGTGTAAAACGGTTGTAGGGTTACGCGAAAACATAGTATAGAGTGTAAAACGGCTGTAGGTTTACGTCAAAGAATAATGTACAGTGTAAGACAGCTGTAGGTTTACGCCAAAGCATAGTGTACACTGTAAAACGGCTGTAGGTTTACGCCAAAGCATAATGTACAGTGTAAGACAGCTGTAGGTTTACGCCAAAGCATAGTGTACAGTGTAAGACAGCTGTAGGTTTACGCCAAAGCATAGTGTCCAGTGTAAAACGGCTGCAGTTTTACGCCAAAGCATAATGTACAGTATAAAACGGCTGTCTGTTTGCGCCAAAGAATAGTGTGCAGTGTAAAACGGTTATAGGTTTACGCCAAAACATAGTATACAGTGTAAGACGGCTGTAGGTTTACGCTAAAGCATAGTGTACAGTGTAAGACAGCTGTAGGTTTACGCCAAAGCATAGTGTACACTGTAAAACGGCTGTAGGTTTACGCCAAAGCATAATGTACAGTATAAAACGGCTGTCTGTTTGCGCCAAAGAATAGTGTGCAGTGTAAAACGGTTATAGGTTTACGCCAAAACATAGTATACAGTGTAAAACGGTTGTAGGTTTACGCCAAAACATAGTATAGAGTGTAAGACGGCTGTAGGTTTACGCTAAAGCATAGTGTACAGTGTAAGACAGCTGTAGGTTTACGCCAAAGCATAGTGTACACTGTAAAACGGCTGTAGGTTTACGCCAAAGCATAATGTACAGTATAAAACGGCTGTCTGTTTACGCCAAAGAATAGTGTGCAGTGTAAAACGGTTGTAGGTTTACCCCAAAACATAGTATAGAGTGTAAAACGGCTGTAGGTTTACGTCAAAGCATAGTGTACAGCGTAAAACGGCTGTAGGTTTACGCCAAAACATAGTATACAGTGTAAGACGGCTGTAGGTTTACGCTAAAGCATAGTGCACTGTGTAAAACGGCTGTAGGTTTACGCCAAGGCATAATGTACAGTGTAAAACGGCTGCAGGTTTACGCCAAGCATAGTACACAGTGTAAAACGGCAGAAGGTTTACGCCACAGCATAGTATACAGTGTAAAACGGCTGTAGGTTTACGCCAAAGCATAGTACACAGTGTAAAACGGCTGTAGGCTTACGTCAATGCATAGTACACAGTGTAAAACGGCTGTAGGTTTACGCCAAAGCATAGTGTACAGTTTAAGACAGCTGTAGGTTTACGCCAAAGAATAGTATACAGTGTAAAACGGCTGTATTTTCTCGCCAAAACATAGTATACAGTGTTAAACGGCTGTAGCTTTTCGCCAAAACATAATATACAGTGTAAAACTACTGTAGGTTTACGCCAAAGCATAGTACACAGTGTAAGACGGCTGTAGGTTTACGCGAAAGCATAGTATACAGTGTAAGACGGCTGTAGGTTTACGCTAAAACATAGTATACAGTGTAAGACTGCTGTTGGTTTACGCCAAAGCATAGTGAACAGTGTAAAACGGCTGTAGGTTTACGCCAAGGCATAGTGTCCAGTGCAAAACGGCTGTAGTTTTACGCGAAAACATAGTATACAGTGTAAGACGGCTGTAGGTTTACGCTAAAGCATAGTATACAGTGTAAGACGGCTGTAGGTTTACGCTAAAACATAGTATACAGTGTAAGACTGCTGTTGGTTTACGCCAAAGCATAGTGAACAGTGTAAAACGGCTGTAGTTTTACGCCAAAACATAGTATACAGTGTAAGACGGCTGTAGGTTTACGCCAGAGCATAGTGTCCAGTGTAAAACGGCTGTAGGTTTACGCCAAAGCATAGTGTACGGTGTAAAACGGCTGTAGGTTTACGCCAAGGCATAGTGTCCAGTGCAAAACGGCTGTAGTTTTACGCCAAAACATAGTATACAGTATAAAACGGCTGTCTGTTTACGCCAAAGCATAGTGTACAGTGTAAAACGGCTGTAGGTTTACGCCAAAACATAGTGCACAGTGTAAGACTGCTGTTGGTTTACGCCAAAGCATAGTGAACAGTGTAAAACGGCTGTAGTTTTACGCCAAAACATAGTATACAGTGTAAGACGGCTGTAGGTTTACGCTAAAGCATAGTGTACAGTGTAAAACATCTGTAGGTTTACGATAAGCAAAGTGTACAGTGTAAGATGGCTGTAGGTTTACGCAAAAGCATAGTGTACAGTGTAAAACGGCTGTAGGTTTACGCCAAAGCATAGTGTACGGTGTAAAACGGCTGTAGGTTTACGCTAAAGCATAGTGTCCAGTGTAAAACGGCTGTAGGTTTACGCCAAAGCATAGTGTACGGTGTAAAACTACTGTAGGTTTACGCCAAGGCATAGTGTCCAGTGTAAAACGGCTGTAGTTTTACGCCAAAACATAGTATACAGTGTAAGACGGCTGTAGGTTTACGCTAAAGCATAGTGTACAGTGTAAAACGGCTGTAGTTTTACGCCAAAACATAGTATACAGTGTAAGACGGCTGTAGGTTTACGCTAAAGCATAGTGTACAGTGTAACACGGCTGTAGGTTTACGCCAAAGCATAGTGTACGGTGTAAAACGGCTGTAGGTTTACGCCAAAGCATAGTGTACGGTGTAAAACGGCTGTAGGTTTACGAAAAAGCATAGTGTCCAGTGTAAAACGGCTGTAGGTTTACGCCCTAAGCATAGTGTCCAGTGCAAAACGGCTGTAATTTTACGCCAAAACATAGTATACAGTGTAAGACGGCTGTAGGTTTACGCTAAAGCATAGTGTACGGTGTAAAACGGCTGTAGGTTTACGCTAAAGCATAGTGTCCAGTGTAAAACGGCTGTAGGTTTACGCCAAAGCATAGTGTACGGTGTAAAACTACTGTAGGTTTACGCCAAGGCATAGTGTCCAGTGTAAAACGGCTGTAGTTTTACGCCAAAACATAGTATACAGTGTAAGACGGCTGTAGGTTTACGCTAAAGCATAGTGTACAGTGTAAAACGGCTGTAGTTTTACGCCAAAACATAGTATACAGTGTAAGACGGCTGTAGGTTTACGCTAAAGCATAGTGTACAGTGTAACACGGCTGTAGGTTTACGCCAAAGCATAGTGTACGGTGTAAAACGGCTGTAGGTTTACGCCAAAGCATAGTGTACGGTGTAAAACGGCTGTAGGTTTACGAAAAAGCATAGTGTCCAGTGTAAAACGGCTGTAGGTTTACGCCCTAAGCATAGTGTCCAGTGCAAAACGGCTGTAATTTTACGCCAAAACATAGTATACAGTGTAAGACGGCTGTAGTTTTACGAGAAAACATAGTATACAGTGTAAGACGGCTGTAGGTTTACGCTAAAGCATAGTGTACAGTGTAAAACGGTTGTAGGTTTACGCCAAAACATAGCATAGAGTGTAAGACGGCTGTAGGTTTACGCTAAAGCATAGTGTACAGTGTAAGACAGCTGTAGGTTTACGCCAAAGCATAGTGTACACTGTAAAACTACTGTAGGTTTACGCCAAAGCATAATGTACAGTATAAAACGGCTGTCTGTTTACGCCAAAGAATAGTGTGCAGTGTAAAACGGTTGTAGAGTTACGCCAAAACATAGTATAGAGTGTAAAACGGCTGTAGGTTTACGTCAAAGAATAATGTACAGTGTAAGACAGCTGTAGGTTTACGCCAAAGCATAGTGTACACTGTAAAACGGCTGTAGGTTTACGCCAAAGCATAATGTACAGTGTAAGACAGCTGTAGGTTTACGCCAAAGCATAGTGTACAGTGTAAGACAGCTGTAGGTTTACGCCAAAGCATAGTGTCCAGTGTAAAACGGCTGCAGTTTTACGCCAAAGCATAATGTACAGTATAAAACGGCTGTCTGTTTGCGCCAAAGAATAGTGTGCAGTGTAAAACGGTTATAGGTTTACGCCAAAACATAGTATACAGTGTAAGACGGCTGTAGGTTTACGCTAAAGCATAGTGTACAGTGTAAGACAGCTGTAGGTTTACGCCAAAGCATAGTGTACACTGTAAAACGGCTGTAGGTTTACGCCAAAGCATAATGTACAGTATAAAACGGCTGTCTGTTTGCGCCAAAGAATAGTGTGCAGTGTAAAACGGTTATAGGTTTACGCCAAAACATAGTATACAGTGTAAAACGGTTGTAGGTTTACGCCAAAACATAGTATAGAGTGTAAGACGGCTGTAGGTTTACGCTAAAGCATAGTGTACAGTGTAAGACAGCTGTAGGTTTACGCCAAAGCATAGTGTACACTGTGAAACGGCTGTAGGTTTACGCCAAAGCATAATGTACAGTATAAAACGGCTGTCTGTTTACGCCAAAGAATAGTGTGCAGTGTAAAACGGTTGTAGGTTTACCCCAAAACATAGTATAGAGTGTAAAACGGCTGTAGGTTTACGTCAAAGCATAGTGTACAGCGTAAAACGGCTGTAGGTTTACGCCAAAACATAGTATACAGTGTAAGACGGCTGTAGGTTTACGCTAAAGCATAGTGCACTGTGTAAAACGGCTGTAGGTTTACGCCAAGGCATAATGTACAGTGTAAAACGGCTGCAGGTTTACGCCAAGCATAGTACACAGTGTAAAACGGCAGAAGGTTTACGCCACAGCATAGTATACAGTGTAAAACGGCTGTAGGTTTACGCCAAAGCATAGTACACAGTGTAAAACGGCTGTAGGCTTACGTCAATGCATAGTACACAGTGTAAAACGGCTGTAGGTTTACGCCAAAGCATAGTGTACAGTTTAAGACAGCTGTAGGTTTACGCCAAAGAATAGTATACAGTGTAAAACGGCTGTAGGTTCTCGCCAAAACATAGTATACAGTGTTAAACGGCTGTAGCTTTTCGCCAAAACATAATATACAGTGTAAAACTACTGTAGGTTTACGCCAAAGCATAGTACACAGTGTAAAATGGCTGTAGGCTTACGCCAATGCATAGTACACAGTGTAAAACGGCTGTAGGTTTACGCCAAAGCATAGTGTACAGTTTAAGACAGCTGTAGGTTTACGCCAAAGCATAGTATACAGTGTAAAACGGCTGTAGGTTCTCGCGAAAACATAGTATACAGTGTACAACGGCTGTAGGTTTTCGCCAAAACATAATATACAGTGTAAAACTACTGTAGGTTTACGCCAAAGCATAATGTACAGTATAAAACGGCTGTCTGTTTACGCCAAAGAATAGTGTTCAGTGTAAAACAGTTGTAGGTTTACGCCAAAACATAGTATAGAGTGTAAAACGGCTGTAGGTTTACGTCAATGCATAGTACACAGTGTAAAACGGCTGTAGGTTTACGCCAAAGCATAATGTACAGTATAAAACGGCTGTCTGTTTACGCCAAAGAATAGTGTGCAGTGTAAAACGGTTGTAGGTTTACGCCAAAACATAGTATAGAGTGTAAAACGGCTGTAGGTTTACGTCAAAGCATAGTGTACAGCGTAAAACGGCTGTAGGTTTACGCCAAAACATAGTATACAGTGTAAGACCACTGTAGGTTTACGCTAAAGCATAGTGTACAGTGTAAAACGGCTGTAGGTTTACGCCAAAGCATAGTGTCCAGTGTAAAACGGCTGTAGTTTTACGCCAAAACATAGTATACAGTGTAAGACGGCTGTAGGTTTACGCTAAAGCATAGTGTACAGTGTAAGACAGCTGTAGGTTTACCCCAAAGCATAGTGTACACTGTAAAACGGCTGTAGGTTTACGCCAAAGCATAATGTACAGTATAAAACGGCTGTAGGTTTACGCCAAAGCATAGTATACAGTGTAAAACGGCTGTAGGTTCTCGCCACAACATAATATACAGTGTAAAACTACTGTAGGTTTACGCCAAAGCATAGTACACAGTGTAAAATGGCTGTAGGCTTACGCCAATGCATAGTACACAGTGTAAAACGGCTGTAGGTTTACGCCAAAGCATAGTGTACAGTTTAAGACAGCTGTAGGTTTACGCCAAAGCATAGTATACAGTGTAAAACGGCTGTAGGTTCTCGCGAAAACATAGTATACAGTGTAAAACGGCTGTAGGTTTTCGCCAAAACATAATATACAGTGTAAAACTAATGTAGGTTTACGCCGAAGAATAGTATACAATGTTTAACGGTTGTAGGCTTACGCCAAGCATAGTATACAGTGTAAAACGGCAGAAGGTTTACGCCAAAGCATAGTACACAGTGTAGAATGGCTGTAGGCTTACGCCAATGCATAGTACACAGTGTAAAACGGCTGTAGGTTTACGCCAAAGCATAGTGTACAGTGTAAGACAGCTGTAGGTTTACGCCAAAGCATAGTATACAGTGTAAAACGGCTGCAGGTTCTCGCCAAAACATAGTACACAGTATAAGACGGCTGTAGGTTTACGCCAAAGCATAGTGTACAGTGTAAAACGCTTGTAGGTTTACGCCAAAGCATAGTGTACAAAATAAGATAGCTGTAGGTTTACGCCAAAGCATAGTGTACACTGTAAAACGGCTGCAGGTTTACGCCAAAGCATAATGTACAGTATAAAACGGCTGTCTGTTTACGCCAAAGATTAGTGTTCAGTGTAAAACAGTTGTAGGTTTACGCCAAAACATAGTATAGAGTGTAAAACGGCTATAGGTTTACGTCAATGCATAGTACACAGTGTAAAACGGCTGAAGGTTTACGCCAAAGCATAATGTACAGTATAAAATGGCTGTCTGTTTACGCCAAAGAATAGTGTGCAGTGTAAAACGGTTGTAGGTTTACGCCAAAACATAGTATAGAGTGTAAAACGGCTGTAGGTTTACGTCAAAGCATAGTGTACAGCGTAAAACGGCTGTAGGTTTACGCCAAAACATAGTATACAGTGTAAGACCACTGTAGGTTTACGCTAAAGCATAGTGTACAGTGTAAAACGGCTGTAGGTTTACGCCAAAGCATAGTGTTCAGTGTAAAACGGCTGTAGTTTTACGCCAAAACATAGTATACAGTGTAAGACGGCTGTAGGTTTACGCTAAAGCATAGTGTACAGTGTAAGACAGCTGTAGGTTTACGCCAAAGCATCGTGTACACTGTAAAACGGCTGTAGGTTTACGCCAAAGCATAATGTACAGTATAAAACGGCTATAGGTTTACGCCAAAGCATAGTATACAGTGTAAAACGGCTGTAGGTTCTCGCCAAAACATAATATACAGTGTAAAACTACTGTAGGTTTACGCCAAAGCATAGTACACAGTGTAAAATGGCTGTAGGCTTACGCCAATGCATAGTACACAGTGTAAAACGGCTGTAGGTTTACGCCAAAGCATAGTGTACAGTTTAAGACAGCTGTAGGTTTACACCAAAGCATAGTATACAGTGTAAAACGGCTGTAGGTTCTCGCGAAAACATAGTATACAGTGTAAAACGGCTGTAGGTTTTCGCCAAAACATAATATACAGTGTAAAACTACTGTAGGTTTACGCCGAAGCATATTATACAATGTTTAACGGTTGTAGGCTTACGCCAAGCATAGTATACAGTGTAAAACGGCAGAAGGTTTACGCCAAAGCATAGTACACAGTGTAGAATGGCTGTAGGCTTACGCCAATGCATAGTACACAGTGTAAAACGGCTGTAGGTTTACGCCAAAGCATAGTGTACAGTGTAAGACAGCTGTAGGTTTACGCCAAAGCATAGTGTACAGTGTAAAACGCCTGTAGGTTTACGCCAAAGCATAGTGTACAAAATAAGACAGCTGTAGGTTTACGCCAAAGCATAGTGTACACTGTAAAACGGCTGCAGGTTTACGCCAAAGCATAATGTACAGTATAAAACGGCTGTCTGTTTACGCCAAAGAATAGTGTTCAGTGTAAAACAGTTGTAGGTTTACGCCAAAACATAGTATAGAGTGTAAAACGGCTGTAGGTTTACGTCAATGCATAGTACACAGTGTAAAACGGCTGTAGGCTTACGCCAAAGCATAATGTACAGTATAAAACGGCTGTCTGTTTACGCCAAAGAATAGTGTGCAGTGTAAAACGGTTGTAGGTTTACGCCAAAACATAGTATAGAGTGTAAAACGGCTGTAGGTTTACGTCAAAGCATAGTGTACAGCGTAAAACGGCTGTAGGTTTACGCCAAAACATAGTATACAGTGTAAGACGGCTGTAGGTTTACGCTAAAGCATAGTGCACTGTGTAAAACGGCTGTAGGTTTACGCCAAGGCATAATATACAGTGTAAAACGGCTGTAGTTTTACGCCAAGCATAGTACACAGTGTAAAACGGCAGAAGGTTTACGCCACAGCATAGTATACAGTGTAAAACGGCTGTAGGCTTACGCCAAGCATAGTACACAGTGTAAAACGGTAGAAGGTTTACGCCACAGCATAGTATACAGTGTTAAACGGCTGTAGGCTTACGCCAATGCATATTATACAGTGTAAAACGGCTGTAGGTTTACGCTAAAGCATAGTGTACAGTGTAAGACAACTGTAGGTTTACGCCAAAGCATAGTATACAGTGTAAAACGGCTGTAGGTTCCCGCCAAAACATAGTATACAGTGTAAAACTACTGTAGGTTTACGCCAAAGCATAGTGTACAGTGTAAAACGGCTGTAGGTTAACGCCAAAGCATATTATTCAGTGTAAAACGGCAGAAGGTTTACGCCAAAGCATAGTACACAGTGTAAAATGGCTGTAGGCTTACGCCAATGCATAGCACACAGTGTAAAATGGCTGTAGGTTTACGCCAAAGCATAGTGTACAGTTTAAGACAGCTGTAGGTTTACGCCAAAGCATAGTATACAGTGTAAAACGGCTGTAGGTTCTCGACAAAACATAGTATACAGTGTAAAACGGCTGTAGGTTTTCGCCAAAACATAATATACAGTGTAAAACTACTTTAGGTTTACGCCAAAGCATAGTACACAGTGTAAAATGGCTGTAGGCTTACGCCAATGCATAGTACACAGTGTAAAACGGCTGTAGGTTTACGCCAAAGCATAGTGTACAGTTTAAGACAGCTGTAGGTTTACGCCAAAGCATAGTATACAGTGTAAAACGGCTGTAGGTTCTCGCCAAAACATAGTATACAGTGTAAAACGGCTGTAGGTTTTCGCCATAACATAATATACAGTGTAAAACTACTGTAGGTTTACGCCGAAGCATAGTATACAATGTTTAACCTTTGTAGGCTTACGCCAAGCATAGTATACAGTGTAAAACGGCAGAAGGTTTACGCCAAAGCATAGTACACAGTGTAGAATGGCTGTAGGCTTACGCCAATGCATAGTACACAGTGTAAAACGGTTGTAGGTTTACGCCAAAGCATAGTGTACAGTGTAAGACAGCTGTAGGTTTACGCCAAAGCATAGTATACAGTGTAAAACGGCTGCAGGTTCTCGCCAAAACATAGTACACAGTATAAGATGGCTGTAGGTTTACGCCAAAGCATAGTGTACAGTGTAAAACGGCTGTAGGTTTACGCCAAAGCATAGTGTTCAGTGTAAGACAGCTGTAGGTTTACGCCAAAGCATAGTATACAGGGTAAAACGGCTGTAGGTTCTCGCCAAAACATAGTATACAGTGTAAAACGGCTGTAGGTTTTCGCCAAAACATAATATACAGTGTAAAACTACTGTAGGTTTACGCCAAAGCATAGTACACAGTGTAAAATGGCTGTAGGCTTACGCCAATGCATAGTACATAGTGTAAAACGGCTGTAGGTTTACGCCAAAGCATAGTGTACAGTGTAAAACGGCAGAAGGTTTACGCCAAAGCATAGTACACAGTGTAGAATGGCTGTAGGCTTACGCCAATGCATAGTACACAGTGTAAAACGGTTGTAAGTTTACGCCAAAGCATAGTGTACAGTGTAAGACAGCTGTAGGTTTACGCCAAAGCATAGTATACAGTGTAAAACGGCTGCAGGTTCTCGCCAAAACATAGTACACAGTATAAGATGGCTGTAGGTTTACGCCAAAGCATAGTGTACAGTGTAAAACGGCTGTAGGTTTACGCCAAAGCATAGTGTACAGTGTCAGACAGCTGTAGGTTTACGCCAAAGCATAGTATACAGTGTAAAACGGCTGTAGGTTCTCGCCAAAACATAGTATACAGTGTAAAACGGCTGTAGGTTTTCGCCATAACATAATATACAGTGTAAAACTACTGTAGGTTTACGCCGAAGCATAGTATACAATGTTTAACCTTTTTAGGCTTACGCCAAGCATAGTATACAGTGTAAAACGGCAGAAGGTTTACGCCAAAGCATAGTACACAGTGTAGAATGGCTGTAGGCTTACGCCAATGCATAGTACACAGTGTAAAACGGTTGTAGGTTTACGCCAAAGCATAGTGTACAGTGTAAGACAGCTGTAGGTTTACGCCAAAGCATAGTATACAGTGTAAAACGGCTGCAGGTTCTCGCCAAAACATAGTACACAGTATAAGATGGCTGTAGGTTTACGCCAAAGCATAGTGTACAGTGTAAAACGGCTGTAGGTTTACGCCAAAGCATAGTGTACAGTGTAAGACAGCTGTAGGTTTACGCCAAAGCATAGTATACAGTGTAAAACGGCTGTAGGTTCTCGCCAAAACATAGTATACAGTGTAAAACGGCTGTAGGTTTTCGCCAAAACATAATATACAGTGTAAAACTACTGTAGGTTTACGCCAAAGCATAGTACACAGTGTAAAATGGCTGTAGGCTTACGCCAATGCATAGTACATAGTGTAAAACGGCTGTAGGTTTACGCCAAAGCATAGTGTACAGTGTAAAACGGCAGAAGGTTTACGCCAAAGCATAGTACACAGTGTAGAATGGCTGTAGGCTTACGCCAATGCATAGTACACAGTGTAAAACGGCTGTAGGTTTACGCCAAAGCATAGTGTACAGTGTAAAACGGCTGTAGGTTAACGCCAAAGCATATTATACAGTGTAAAACGGCAGAAGGTTTACGCCAAAGCATAGTACACAGTGTAAAATGGCTGTAGGCTTACTCCAATGCATAGTACACAGTGTAAAACGGCTGTAGGTTTACGCCAAAGCATAGTGTACAGTTTCAGACAGCTGTAGGTTTACGCCAAAGCATAGTATACAGTGTAAAACGGCTGTAGGTTCTCGCCAAAACATAGTATACAGTGTAAAACGGCTGTAGGTTTTCGCCAAAACATAATATACAGTGTAAAACTACTGTAGGTTTACGCCAAAGCATAGTACACAGTGTAAAATGGCTGTAGGCTTACGCCAATGCATAGTACATAGTGTAAAACGGCTGTAGGTTTACGCCAAAGCATAGTGTACAGTGTAAAACGGCAGAAGGTTTACGCCAAAGCATAGTACACAGTGTAGAATGGCTGTAGGCTTACGCCAATGCATAGTACACAGTGTAAAACGGCTGTAGGTTTACGCCAAAGCATAGTGTACAGTGTAAAACGGCTGTAGGTTAACGCCAAAGCATATTATACAGTGTAAAACGGCAGAAGGTTTACGCCAAAGCATAGTACACAGTGTAAAATGGCTGTAGGCTTACTCCAATGCATAGTACACAGTGTAAAACGGCTGTAGGTTTACGCCAAAGCATAGTGTACAGTTTCAGACAGCTGTAGGTTTACGCCAAAGCATAGTATACAGTGTAAAACGGCTGTAGGTTCTCGCCAAAACATAGTACACAGTGTAAAACGGCTGTAGGTTTACGCCAAACATAGTGTACAGTTTAAGACAGCTGTAGGTTTACGCCAAAGCATAGTATACAGTGTAAAACGGCTGTAGGTTCTCGCCAAAACATAGTATACAGTGTAAAACGGCTGTAGGTTTTCGCGATAACATAATATACAGTGTAAAACTACTGTAGGTTTACGCCGAAGCATAGTATACAATGTTTAACGGTTGTAGGCTTACGCCAAGCATAGTATACAGTGTAAAACGGCAGAAGGTTTACGCCAAAGCGTAGTACACAGTGTAGAATGGCTGTAGGCTTACGCCAGTGCATAGTACACAGTGTAAAACGGCTGTAGGTTTACGTCAAAGCATTGTGTACAGTGTAAGACAGCTGTAGGTTTACGCCAAAGCATAGTATACAGTGTAAAACGGCTGCAGGTTCTCGCCAAAACATAGTACACAGTATAAGACGGCTGTAGGTTTACGCCAAAGCATAGTGTACAGTGTAAAACGGCTGTAGGTTTACGCCAAAGCATAGTGTACAGTGTAAGACAGCTGTAGGTTTACGCCAAAGCATAGTATACAGTGTAAAACGGCTGTAGGTTCTCGCCAAAACATAGTATACAGTGTAAAACGGCTGTAGGTTTTCGCCAAAACATAATATACAGTGTAAAACTACTGTAGGTTTACGCCAAAGCATAGTACACAGTGTAAAATGGCTGTAGGCTTACGCCAATGCATAGTACATAGTGTAAAACGGCTGTAGGTTTACGCCAAAGCATAGTGTACAGTGTAAGACAGCTGTAGGTTTACGCCGAAGCATAATGTACAGTACAAAACGGCTGCAGGTTCTCGCCAAAGCATAGTGTACAGTGTAAAACGGCTGTAGGTTTCCGCCAAAACATAATATACAGTGTAAAACTACTGTAGGTTTACGCCAAAGCATAGTACACAGTGTAAAATGGCTGTAGGCTTACGCCAATGCATAGTACATAGTGTAAAACGGCTGTAGGTTTACGCCAAAGCATAGTGTACAGTGTAAGACAGCTGTAGGTTTACGCCAAAGCATAGTGTCCAGTGTAAAACGGCTGTAGTTTTACGCCAAAACATAGTATACAGTGTAAGACGGCTGTAGGTTTACGCTGAAGCATAGTGTACAGTGTAACACGGCTGTAGGTTTACGCCAAAGAATAGTGTTCAGTGTAAAACGGTTGTAGGTTTACGCCAAAAAAAATAGTATAGAGTGTAAAACGGCTGTAGGTTTACGTCAATGCATAGTACACAGTGTAAAACGGCTGTAGGTTTACGGCAAAGCATAGTGTACAGTGTAAGACAGCTGTAGGTTTACGCCAAAGCATAGTGTACACTGTAAAACGGCTGTAGGTTTACGCCAAAGCATAATGTACAGTATAAAACGGCTGTCTGTTTACGCCAAAGAATAGTGTGCAGTGTAAAACGGTTGTAGGTTTACGCCAAAACATAGTATAGAGTGTAAAACGGCTGTAGGTTTACGTCAAAGCATAGTGTACAGCGTAAAGCGGCTGTAGGTTTACGCCAAAACATAGTATACAGTGTAAGACGGCTGTAGGTTTACGATAAAGCATAGTGCATTGTGTAAAACGGCTGTAGGTTTACGCCAAGGCATAATGTACAGTGTAAAACGGCTGTAGGTTTACGCCAAAGCATAGTATACAGTGTAAGACGGCTGTAGGTTTACGACAAAGCATAGTAAACAGTGTAAAACGGTTGTAGGTTTATGGCAAAGCATAGTGTACAATGTAAAACGGCTGTAAGTTTATGCCAAAACATAGTATACAGTGTAAGACGGCTGTAGGTTTACGCTAAAGCATGGTGTACAGTGTAAAACGGCTGCAGGTTTACGCCAAAGCATAGTGTACAGTGTAAAACGGCTGTAGCTTTCCGCCAAAGCATAGTGTACAGTGTAAGATGGCTATAGGTTTACGCAAAAGCATAATGTACAGTGTAAAACGTCTGTCTGTTTACGCCAAAGCATAGTGTACAGTGTAAAACGGCTATAGGTTTACGCCAAAACATAGTGCACAGTGTAAGACTGCTGTTGGTTTACGCCAAAGCATAGTGAACAGTGTAAGACGGCTGTAGGTTTACGCTAAAGCATAGTGTACAGTGTAAAACATCTGTAGGTTTACGCCAAAGCATAGTGTACGGTGTAAAACGGCTGTAGGTTTACGCCAAAGCATAGTGTACGGTGTAAAACGGCTGTAGGTTTACGGCAAAGCATAGTGTCCAGTGTAAAACGGCTGTAGGTTTACGCCAAAGCATAGTGTACAGTGTAAGATAGCTGTAGGTTTACGCAAAAGCATAGTGTACAGTGTAAAACGGCTGTAGGTTTACGCCAAAGCATAGTGTACGGTGTAAAACGGCTGTAGGTTTACGCCAGAGCATAGTGTCCAGTGTAAAACGGCTGTAGGTTTACGCCAAAGCATAGTGTACGGTGTAAAACGGCTGTAGGTTTACGCCAAGGTATAGTGTCCAGTGTAAAACGGCTGTAGTTTTACGCCAAAACATAGTATACAGTGTAAGACGGCTGTAGGTTTACGCTAAAGCATAGTGTACAGTGTAACACGGCTGTAGGTTTACGCCAAAGCATAGTGTACGGTGTAAAACGGCTGTAGGTTTACGCCAAAGCATAATGTACAGTTTAAAACGGCTGTCTGTTTACGCCAAAGCATAGTGGACAGTGTAAAACGGCTGTAGGTTTACGCCAAAACATAGTGCACAGTGTAAGACTGCTGTTGGTTTACGCCAAAGCATAGTGAATAGTGTAAAACGGCTGTAGTTTTACGCCAAAACATAGTATACAGTGTAAGACGGCTGTAGGTTTACGCTAAAGCATAGTGTACAGTGTAAAACATCTGTAGGTTTACGCCAAAGCATAGTGTACAGTGTAAGATGGCTGTAGGTTTACGCAAAAGCATAGTGTACAGTGTAAAACGGCTGTAGGTTTACGCCAAAGCATAGTGTACGGTGTAAAACGGCTGTAGGTTTACGCCAAAGCATAGTGTCCAGTGTAAAACGGCTGTAGGTTTACGCCAAAGCATAGTGTACGGTGTAAAACGGCTGTAGGTTTACGCCAAGGCATAGTGTCCAGTGTAAAACGGCTGTAGTTTTACGCCAAAACATAGTATACAGTGTAAGACGGCTGTAGGTTTACGCTAAAGCATAGTGTACAGTGTAAAACGGCTGTAGGTTTACGCCAAAGCATAGTGTCCAGTGTAAAACGGCTGTAGTTTTACGCCAAAGCATAGTGTACGGTGTAAAACGGCTGTAGGTTTACGCAAAAGCATAGTGTACAGTGTAAAACGGCTGTAGGTTTACGCCAAAGCATAGTGTACGGTGTAAAACGGCTGTAGGTTTACGCCAAAGCATAGTGTCCAGTGTAAAACGGCTGTAGTTTTACGCCAAAACATAGTATACAGTGTAAGACGGCTGTAGGTTTACGCTAAAGCATAGTGTACAGTGTAACACGGCTGTAGGTTTACGCCAAAGCATAGTGTACGGTGTAAAACGGCTGTAGGTTTACGCCAAGGCATAGTGTCCAGTGTAAAACGGCTGTAGTTTTACGAGAAAACATAGTATACAGTGTAAGACGGCTGTAGGTTTACGCTAAAGCATAGTGTACAGTGTAAAACGGCTGTAGGTTTACGCCAAAGCATAGTGTCCAGTGTAAAACGGCTGTAGTTTTACGCCAAAACATAGTATACAGTGTAAGACGGCTGCAGGTTTACGCTAAAGCATAGTGTACAGTGTAACACGGCTGTAGGTTTACGCCAAAGCATAGTGTACGGTGTAAAACGGCTGTAGGTTTACGCCAAAGCATAGTGTACAGTGTAAAACGGCTGTAGGTTAACGCCAAAGCATATTATACAGTGTAAAACGGCTGTAGGTTAACGCCAAAGCATATTATACAGTGTAAAACGGCAGAAGGTTTACGCCAAAGCATAGTACACAGTGTAAAATGGCTGTAGGCTTACTCCAATGCATAGTACACAGTGTAAAACGGCTGTAGGTTTACGCCAAAGCATAGTGTACAGTTTAAGACAGCTGTAGGTTTACGCCAAAGCATAGTATACAGTGTAAAACGGCTGTAGGTTCTCGCCAAAACATAGTATACAGTGTAAAACGGCTGTAGGTTTTCGCCAAAACATAATATACAGTGTAAAACTACTGTAGGCTTACGCCAAAGCATAGTACACAGTGTAAAACGGCTGTAGGTTTACGCCAAAGCATAGTGTACAGTTTAAGACAGCTGTAGGTTTACGCCAAAGCATAGTATACAGTGTAAAACGGCTGTAGGTTCTCGCCAAAACATAGTATACAGTGTTAAACGGCTGTAGGTTTTCGCCATAACATAATATACAGTGTAAAACTACTGTAGGTTTACGCCGAAGCATAGTATACAATGTTTAACGGTTGTAGGCTTACGCCAAGCATAGTATACAGTGTAAAACGGCAGAAGGTTTACGCCAAAGCGTAGTACACAGTGTAGAATGGCTGTAGGCTTACGCCAGTGCATAGTACACAGTGTAAAACGGCTGTAGGTTTACGTCAAAGCATTGTGTACAGTGTAAGACAGCTGTAGGTTTACGCCAAAGCATAGTATACAGTGTAAAACGGCTGCAGGTTCTCGCCAAAACATAGTACACAGTATAAGACGGCTGTAGGTTTACGCCAAAGCATAGTGTACAGTGTAAAACGGCTGTAGGTTTACGCCAAAGCATAGTGTACAGTGTAAGACAGCTGTAGGTTCTCGCCAAAACATAGTATACAGTGTAAAACGGCTGTAGGTTTTCGCCAAAACATAATATACAGTGTAAAACTACTGTAGGTTTACGCCAAAGCATAGTACACAGTGTAAAATGGCTGTAGGCTTACGCCAATGCATAGTACATAGTGTAAAACGGCTGTAGGTTTACGCCAGAGCATAGTGTACAGTGTAAGACAGCTGTAGGTTTACGCCGAAGCATAATGTACAGTACAAAACGGCTGTAGGTTCTCGCCAAAGCATAGTGTACAGTGTAAAATGGCTGTAGGTTTTCGCCAAAACATAATATACAGTGTAAAACTACTGTAGGTTTACGCCAAAGCATAGTACACAGTGTAAAATGGCTGTAGGCTTACGCCAATGCATAGTACATAGTGTAAAACGGCTGTAGGTTTACGCCAAAGCATAGTGTACAGTGTAAGACAGCTGTAGGTTTACGCCAAAGCATAGTGTCCAGTGTAAAACGGCTGTAGTTTTACGCCAAAACATAGTATACAGTGTAAGACGGCTGTAGGTTTACGCTAAAGCATAGTGTACAGTGTAACACGGCTGTAGGTTTACGCCAAAGAATAGTGTTCAGTGTAAAACGGTTGTAGGTTTACGCCAAAACATAGTATAGAGTGTAAAACGGCTGTAGGTTTACGTCAATGCATAGTACACAGTGTAAAACGGCTGTAGGTTTACGGCAAAGCATAGTGTACAGTGTAAGACAGCTGTAGGTTTACGCCAAAGCATAGTGTACACTGTAAAACGGCTGTAGGTTTACGCCAAAGCATAATGTACAGTATAAAACGGCTGTCTGTTTACGCCAAAGAATAGTGTGCAGTGTAAAACGGTTGTAGGTTTACGCCAAAACATAGTATAGAGTGTAAAACGGCTGTAGGTTTACGTCAAAGCATAGTGTACAGCGTAAAGCGGCTGTAGGTTTACGCCAAAACATAGTATACAGTGTAAGACGGCTGTAGGTTTACGATAAAGCATAGTGCATTGTGTAAAACGGCTGTAGGTTTACGCCAAGGCATAATGTACAGTGTAAAACGGCTGCAGGTTTACGCCAAAGCATAGTATACAGTGTAAGACGGCTGTAGGTTTACGACAAAGCATAGTAAACAGTGTAAAACGGTTGTAGGTTTATGGCAAAGCATAGTGTACAATGTAAAACGGCTGTAAGTTTATGCCAAAACATAGTATACAGTGTAAGACGGCTGTAGGTTTACGCTAAAGCATGGTGTACAGTGTAAAACGGCTGTAGGTTTACGCCAAAGCATAGTGTACAGTGCAAAACGGCTGTAGCTTTTCGCCAAAGCATAGTGTACAGTGTAAGATGGCTATAGGTTTACGCAAAAGCATAATGTACAGTGTAAAACGTCTGTCTGTTTACGCCAAAGCATAGTGTACAGTGTAAAACGGCTGTAGGTTTACGCCAAAACATAGTGCACAGTGTAAGACTGCTGTTGGTTTACGCCAAAGCATAGTGAACAGTGTAAGACGGCTGTAGGTTTACGCTAAAGCATAGTGTACAGTGTAAAGCATCTGTAGGTTTACGCCAAGGCATAGTGTACGGTGTAAAACGGCTGTAGGTTTACGCCAAAGCATAGTGTACGGTGTAAGATAGCTGTAGGTTTACGCAAGAGAATAGTGTACAGTGTAAAACGGCTGTAGGTTTACGCCAGAGCATAGTGTCCAGTGTAAAACGGCTGTAGGTTTACGCCAAAGCATAGTGTACAGTGTAAGATAGCTGTAGGTTTACGCAAGAGAATAGTGTACAGTGTAAAACGGCTGTAGGTTTACGCCAAAGCATAGTGTACAGTGTAAAACGGCTGTAGGTTTACGCCAGAGCATAGTGTCCAGTGTAAAACGGCTGTAGGTTTACGCCAAAGCATAGTGTACGGTGTAAAACGGCTGTAGGTTTACGCCAAGGTATAGTGTCCAGTTTAAAACGGCTGTAGTTTTACGCCAAAACATAGTATACAGTGTAACACGGCTTTAGGTTTACGCTAAAGCATAGTGTACAGTGTAACACGGCTGTAGGTTTACGCCAAAGCATAGTGTACGGTGTAAAACGGCTGTAGGTTTACGCCAAAGCATAATGTACAGTATAAAACGGCTGTCTGTTTACGCCAAAGCATAGTGGACAGTGTAAAACGGCTGTAGGTTTACGCCAAAACATAGTGCACAGTGTAAGACTGCTGTTGGTTAACGCCAAAGCATAGTGAATAGTGTAAAACGGCTGTAGTTTTACGCCAAAACATAGTATACAGTGTAAGACGGCTGTAGGTTTACGCTAAAGCATAGTGTACAGTGTAAAACATCTGTAGGTTTACGCCAAAGCATAGTGTACAGTGTAAGATGGCTGTAGGTTTACGCAAAAGCATAGTGTACAGTGTAAAACGGCTGTAGGTTTACGCCAAAGCATAGTGTACGGTGTAAAACGGCTGTAGGTTTACGCCAAAGCATAGTGTCCAGTGTAAAACGGCTGTAGGTTTACGCCAAAGCATAGTGTACGGTGTAAAACGGCTGTAGGTTTACGCCAAGGCATAGTGTCCAGTGTAAAACGGCTGTAGTTTTACGCCAAAACATAGTATACAGTGTAAGACGGCTGTAGGTTTACGCTAAAGCATAGTGTACAGTGTAAAACGGCTGTAGGTTTACGCCAAAGCATAGTGTCCAGTGTAAAACGGCTGTAGTTTTACGCCAAAACATAGTATACAGTGTAAGACGGCTGTAGGTTTACGCTAAAGCATAGTGTACAGTGTAACACGGCTGTAGGTTTACGCCAAAGCATAGCGTACGGTGTAAAACGGCTGTAGGTTTACGCCAAAGCATAGTGTACGGTGTAAAACGGCTGCAGGTTTACGCCAAAGCATAGTGTCCAGTGTAAAACGGCTGTAGGTTTACGCCAAAGCATAGTGTCCAGTGTAAAACGGCTGTAGTTTTACGCCAAAACATAGTATACAGTGTAAGACGGCTGTAGGTTTACGCTAAAGCATAGTGTACAGTGTAACACGGCTGTAGGTTTACGCCAAAGCATAGTGTACTTTGTAAAACGGCTGTAGGTTTACGCTAAAGCATAGTGTACAGTGTAGCAGGGCTGTAGGTTTACGCCAAAGCATAGTGTCCAGTGTAAAACGGCTGTAGTTTTACGCCAAAACATAGTATACAGTGTAAGACGGCTGTAGGTTTACGCTAAAGCATAGTGTACAGTGTAACACGGCTGTAGGTTTATGCCAAAGCATAGTGTACGGTGTAAAACGGCTGTAGGTTTACGCCAAGGCATAGTGTCCAGTGTAAAACGGCTGTAGTTTTACGAGAAAACATATTATACAGTGTAAGACGGCTGTAGGTTTACGCTAAAGCATAGTGTACAGTGTAAAACGGCTGTAGGTTTACGCCAAAGCATAGTGTCCAGTGTAAAACGGCTGTAGTTTTACGCCAAAACATAGTATACAGTGTAAGACGGCTGTAGGTTTACGCTAAAGCATAGTGTACAGTGTAACACGGCTGTAGGTTTACGCCAAAGCATAGTGTACGGTGTAAAACGGCTGTAGGTTTACGCTAAAGCATAGAGTCCAGTGTAAAACGGCTGTAGGTTTACGCCAAAGCATAGTGTACGGTGTAAAACGGCTGTAGGTTTACGCCAAGGCATAGTGTCCTTTGTAAAACGGCTGTAGTTTTACGCCAAAACATAGTATACAGTGTAAGACGGCTGAAGGTTTACGCTAAAGCATAGTGTACAGTGTAACACGGCTGTAGGTTTACGCCAAAGCATAGTGTCCAGTGTAAAACGGCTGTAGTTTTACGCCAAAACATAGTATACAGTGTAAGACGGCTGTAGGTTTACGCTAAAGCATAGTGTACAGTGTAACACGGCTGTAGGTTTACGCTAAAGCATAGTGTACAGTGTAGGATGGCTATAGGTTTACGCAAAAGCATAATGTACAGTGTAAAACGGCTGTCTTTTTACGCCAAAGCATAGTGTCCAGTGTAAAACGGCTGTAGGTTTACGCCAAAGCATAGTGTACAGTGTAAGATGGCTGTAGGTTTACGCAAAAGCATAGTGTACAGTGTAACACATCTGTAGGTTTACGACAAAGCATAGTGTACGGTGTAAAACGGCTGTAGGTTTACGCCAAGGCATAGTGTCCAGTGTAAAACGGCTGTAGTTTTACGAGAAAACATAGTATACAGTGTAAGACGGCTGTAGGTTTACGCTAAAGCATAGTGTACAGTGTAATACGGCTGTAGGCTTACGCCAAAGCATAGTATACAGTGTAAGACGGCTGAAGGTTTACGCTAAAGCATAGTGTACAGTGTAACACGGCTGTAGGTTTACGCCAAAGCATAGTGTCCAGTGTAAAACGGCTGTAGTTTTACGCCAAAACATAGTATACAGTGTAAGACGGCTGTAGGTTTACGCTAAAGCATAGTGTACAGTGTAACACGGCTGTAGGTTTACGCTAAAGCATAGTGTACAGTGTAAGATGGCTATAGGTTTACGCAAAAGCATAATGTACAGTGTAAAACGGCTGTCTTTTTACGCCAAAGCATAGTGTCCAGTGTAAAACGGCTGTAGGTTTACGCCAAAGCATAGTGTACAGTGTAAGATGGCTGTAGGTTTACGCAAAAGCATAGTGTACAGTGTAACACATCTGTAGGTTTACGACAAAGCATAGTGTACGGTGTAAAACGGCTGTAGGTTTACGCCAAGGCATAGTGTCCAGTGTAAAACGGCTGTAGTTTTACGAGAAAACATAGTATACAGTGTACGACGGCTGTAGGTTTACGCCAAGGCATAGTGTCCAGTGTAAAACGGCTGTAGTTTTACGCCAAAACATAGTATACAGTGTAAGACGGCTGTAGGTTTACGCTAAAGCATAGTGTACAGTGTAAAACGGCTGTTGGTTTACGCCAAAGCATAGTGTACGGTGTAAAACGGCTGTAGGTTTACGCCAAAGCATAGTGTCCAGTGCAAAACGGCTGTAGTTTTACGCCAAAACATAGTATACAGTGTAAGACGGCTGTAGGTTTACGCTAAAGCATAGTGTACAGTGTAAAACATCTGTAGGTTTACGCCAAAGCATAGTGTACGGTGTAAAACGGCTGTAGGTTTACGCCAAAGCATAGTGTACGGTGTAAAACGGCTGTAGGTTTACGCCAAAGCATAGTGTCCAGTGTAAAACGGCTGTAGGTTTACGCCAAAGCATAGTGTACAGTGTAAGATAGCTGTAGGTTTACGCTAAAGCATAGTGTACAGTGTAACACGGCTGTAGGTTTACGCTAAAGCATAGTGTACAGTGTAAGATGGCTATAGGTTTACGCAAAAGCATAATGTACAGTGTAAAACGGCTGTCTTTTTACGCCAAAGCATAGTGTCCAGTGTAAAACGGCTCTAGGTTTACGCCAAAGCATAGTGTACAGTGTAAGATGGCTGTAGGTTTACGCAAAAGCATAGTGTACAGTGTAACACATCTGTAGGTTTACGACAAAGCATAGTGTACGGTGTAAAACGGCTGTAGGTTTACGCCAAGGCATAGTGTCCAGTGTAAAACGGCTGTAGTTTTACGAGAAAACATAGTATACAGTGTAAGACGGCTGTAGGTTTACGCTAAAGCATAGTGTACAGTGTAATACGGCTGTAGGCTTACGCCAAAGCATAGTGTACGGTGTAAAACGGCTGTAGGTTTACGCCAAGGCATAGTGTCCAGTGTAAAACGGCTGTAGGTTTACGCCAAGGCATAGTGTCCAGTGTAAAACGGCTGTAGTTTTACGAGAAAACATAGTATACAGTGTAAGACGGCTGTAGGCTTACGCCAAAGCATAGTGTACGGTGTAAAACGGCTGTAGGTTTACGCCAAGGCATAGTGTCCAGTGTAAAACGGCTGTAGTTTTACGCCAAAACATAGTATACAGTGTAAGACGGCTGTAGGTTTACGCTAAAGCATAGTGTACAGTGTAAAACGGCTGTTGGTTTACGCCAAAGCATAGTGTACGGTGTAAAACGGCTGTAGGTTTACGCCAAAGCATAGTGTCCAGTGCAAAACGGCTGTAGGTTTACGCCAAAGCATAGTGTACAGTGTAAGACAGCTGCAGGTTTACGCCAAAGCATAGTGTACACTGTAAAACGGCTGTAGGTTTACGCCAAAGCATAATGTACAGTATAAAACGGCTGTCTGTTTACGCCAAAGAATAGTGTGCAGTGTAAAACGGTTGTAGGTTTACGCCAAAACATAGTATAGGGTGTAAAACGGCTGTAGGTTTACGTCAATGCATAGTACACAGTGTAAAACGGCTGTAGGTTTACGCCAAAGCCTAGTGTACAGTGTAAGACAGCTGTAAGTTTACGCCAAAGCATAATGTACAGTATAAAACGGCTGTCTTTTTACGCCAAAGAATAGTGTGCGGTGTAAAACGGTTGTAGGTTTACGCCAAAACATAGTATAGAGTGTAAAACGGCTGTAGGTTTACGTAAAAGCATAGTGTACAGCGTAAAACGGCTGTAGGTTTACGCCAAAGCATAGTGTACGGTGTAAAACGGCTGTATGTTTACGCCAAAGCATAGTGTCCAGTGTAAAACGGCTGTAGGTTTACGCCAAAGCATAGTGTACAGTGTAAGACAGCTGTAGGTTTACGCCAAAGCATAATGTACAGTATAAAACGGCTGTCTGTTTACGCCAAAGAATAGTGTGCAGTGTAAAACGGTTGTAGGTTTACGCCAAAACATAGTATAGAGTGTAAAACGGCTGTAGGTTTACGTCAATGCATAGTACACAGTGTAAAACGGCTGTAGGTTTACGCCAAAGCATAGTGTACAGTGTAAAACGGCTGTAGGTTAACGCCAAAGCATATTATACAGTGTAAAACGGCTGTAGGTTAACGCCAAAGCATATTATACAGTGTAAAACTGCAGAAGGTTTACGCCAAAGCATAGTACACAGTGTAAAATGGCTGTAGGCTTACTCCAATGCATAGTACACAGTGTAAAACGGCTGTAGGTTTACGCCAAAGCATAGTGTACGGTGTAAAACGGCTGTAGGTTTACGCCAAGGCATAGTGTCCAGTGTAAAACGGCTGTAGTTTTACGCCAAAACATAGTATACAGTGTAAGACGGCTGTAGGTTTACGCTAAAGCATAGTGTACAGTGTAAAACGGCTGTAGGTTTACGCCAAAGCATAGTGTCCAGTGTAAAACGGCTGTAGTTTTACGCCAAAGCATAGTGTACGGTGTAAAACGGCTGTAGGTTTACGCAAAAGCATAGTGTACAGTGTAAAACGGCTGTAGGTTTACGCCAAAGCATAGTGTACGGTGTAAAACGGCTGTAGGTTTACGCCAAGGCATAGTGTCCAGTGTAAAACGGCTGTAGGTTTACGCCAAGGCATAGTGTCCAGTGTAAAACGGCTGTAGTTTTACGAGAAAACATAGTATACAGTGTAAGACGGCTGTCTTTTTACGCCAAAGCATAGTGTCCAGTGTAAAACGGCTGTAGGTTTACGCCAAAGCATAGTGTACAGTGTAAGATGGCTGTAGGTTTACGCAAAAGCATAGTGTACAGTGTAACACATCTGTAGGTTTACGACAAAGCATAGTGTACGGTGTAAAACGGCTGTAGGTTTACGCCAAGGCATAGTGTCCAGTGTAAAACGGCTGTAGTTTTACGAGAAAACATAGTATACAGTGTAAGACGGCTGTAGGTTTACGCTAAAGCATAGTGTACAGTGTAATACGGCTGTAGGCTTACGCCAAAGCATAGTATACAGTGTAAGACGGCTGAAGGTTTACGCTAAAGCATAGTGTACAGTGTAACACGGCTGTAGGTTTACGCCAAAGCATAGTGTCCAGTGTAAAACGGCTGTAGTTTTACGCCAAAACATAGTATACAGTGTAAGACGGCTGTAGGTTTACGCTAAAGCATAGTGTACAGTGTAACACGGCTGTAGGTTTACGCTAAAGCATAGTGTACAGTGTAAGATGGCTATAGGTTTACGCAAAAGCATAATGTACAGTGTAAAACGGCTGTCTTTTTACGCCAAAGCATAGTGTCCAGTGTAAAACGGCTGTAGGTTTACGCCAAAGCATAGTGTACAGTGTAAGATGGCTGTAGGTTTACGCAAAAGCATAGTGTACAGTGTAACACATCTGTAGGTTTACGACAAAGCATAGTGTACGGTGTAAAACGGCTGTAGGTTTACGCCAAGGCATAGTGTCCAGTGTAAAACGGCTGTAGTTTTACGAGAAAACATAGTATACAGTGTACGACGGCTGTAGGTTTACGCCAAGGCATAGTGTCCAGTGTAAAACGGCTGTAGTTTTACGCCAAAACATAGTATACAGTGTAAGACGGCTGTAGGTTTACGCTAAAGCATAGTGTACAGTGTAAAACGGCTGTTGGTTTACGCCAAAGCATAGTGTACGGTGTAAAACGGCTGTAGGTTTACGCCAAAGCATAGTGTCCAGTGCAAAACGGCTGTAGTTTTACGCCAAAACATAGTATACAGTGTAAGACGGCTGTAGGTTTACGCTAAAGCATAGTGTACAGTGTAAAACATCTGTAGGTTTACGCCAAAGCATAGTGTACGGTGTAAAACGGCTGTAGGTTTACGCCAAAGCATAGTGTACGGTGTAAAACGGCTGTAGGTTTACGCCAAAGCATAGTGTCCAGTGTAAAACGGCTGTAGGTTTACGCCAAAGCATAGTGTACAGTGTAAGATAGCTGTAGGTTTACGCTAAAGCATAGTGTACAGTGTAACACGGCTGTAGGTTTACGCTAAAGCATAGTGTACAGTGTAAGATGGCTATAGGTTTACGCAAAAGCATAATGTACAGTGTAAAACGGCTGTCTTTTTACGCCAAAGCATAGTGTCCAGTGTAAAACGGCTCTAGGTTTACGCCAAAGCATAGTGTACAGTGTAAGATGGCTGTAGGTTTACGCAAAAGCATAGTGTACAGTGTAACACATCTGTAGGTTTACGACAAAGCATAGTGTACGGTGTAAAACGGCTGTAGGTTTACGCCAAGGCATAGTGTCCAGTGTAAAACGGCTGTAGTTTTACGAGAAAACATAGTATACAGTGTAAGACGGCTGTAGGTTTACGCTAAAGCATAGTGTACAGTGTAATACGGCTGTAGGCTTACGCCAAAGCATAGTGTACGGTGTAAAACGGCTGTAGGTTTACGCCAAGGCATAGTGTCCAGTGTAAAACGGCTGTAGGTTTACGCCAAGGCATAGTGTCCAGTGTAAAACGGCTGTAGTTTTACGAGAAAACATAGTATACAGTGTAAGACGGCTGTAGGCTTACGCCAAAGCATAGTGTACGGTGTAAAACGGCTGTAGGTTTACGCCAAGGCATAGTGTCCAGTGTAAAACGGCTGTAGTTTTACGCCAAAACATAGTATACAGTGTAAGACGGCTGTAGGTTTACGCTAAAGCATAGTGTACAGTGTAAAACGGCTGTTGGTTTACGCCAAAGCATAGTGTACGGTGTAAAACGGCTGTAGGTTTACGCCAAAGCATAGTGTCCAGTGCAAAACGGCTGTAGGTTTACGCCAAAGCATAGTGTACAGTGTAAGACAGCTGCAGGTTTACGCCAAAGCATAGTGTACACTGTAAAACGGCTGTAGGTTTACGCCAAAGCATAATGTACAGTATAAAACGGCTGTCTGTTTACGCCAAAGAATAGTGTGCAGTGTAAAACGGTTGTAGGTTTACGCCAAAACATAGTATAGGGTGTAAAACGGCTGTAGGTTTACGTCAATGCATAGTACACAGTGTAAAACGGCTGTAGGTTTACGCCAAAGCCTAGTGTACAGTGTAAGACAGCTGTAAGTTTACGCCAAAGCATAATGTACAGTATAAAACGGCTGTCTTTTTACGCCAAAGAATAGTGTGCGGTGTAAAACGGTTGTAGGTTTACGCCAAAACATAGTATAGAGTGTAAAACGGCTGTAGGTTTACGTAAAAGCATAGTGTACAGCGTAAAACGGCTGTAGGTTTACGCCAAAGCATAGTGTACGGTGTAAAACGGCTGTATGTTTACGCCAAAGCATAGTGTCCAGTGTAAAACGGCTGTAGGTTTACGCCAAAGCATAGTGTACAGTGTAAGACAGCTGTAGGTTTACGCCAAAGCATAATGTACAGTATAAAACGGCTGTCTGTTTACGCCAAAGAATAGTGTGCAGTGTAAAACGGTTGTAGGTTTACGCCAAAACATAGTATAGAGTGTAAAACGGCTGTAGGTTTACGTCAATGCATAGTACACAGTGTAAAACGGCTGTAGGTTTACGCCAAAGCATAGTGTACAGTGTAAAACGGCTGTAGGTTAACGCCAAAGCATATTATACAGTGTAAAACGGCTGTAGGTTAACGCCAAAGCATATTATACAGTGTAAAACTGCAGAAGGTTTACGCCAAAGCATAGTACACAGTGTAAAATGGCTGTAGGCTTACTCCAATGCATAGTACACAGTGTAAAACGGCTGTAGGTTTACGCCAAAGCATAGTGTACGGTGTAAAACGGCTGTAGGTTTACGCCAAGGCATAGTGTCCAGTGTAAAACGGCTGTAGTTTTACGCCAAAACATAGTATACAGTGTAAGACGGCTGTAGGTTTACGCTAAAGCATAGTGTACAGTGTAAAACGGCTGTAGGTTTACGCCAAAGCATAGTGTCCAGTGTAAAACGGCTGTAGTTTTACGCCAAAGCATAGTGTACGGTGTAAAACGGCTGTAGGTTTACGCAAAAGCATAGTGTACAGTGTAAAACGGCTGTAGGTTTACGCCAAAGCATAGTGTACGGTGTAAAACGGCTGTAGGTTTACGCCAAAGCATAGTGTCCAGTGTAAAACGGCTGTATTTTTACTCCAAAACATAGTATACAGTGTAAGACGGCTGTAGGTTTACGCTAAAGCATAGTGTACAGTGTAACACGGCTGTAGGTTTACGCCAAAGCATAGTGTACGGTGTAAAACGGCTGTAGGTTTACGCCAAGGCATAGTGTCCAGTGTAAAACGGCTGTAGTTTTACGAGAAAACATAGTATACAGTGTAAGACGGCTGTAGGTTTACGCTAAAGCATAGTGTACAGTGTAAAACGGCTGTAGGTTTACGCCAAAGCATAGTGTCCAGTGTAAAACGGCTGTAGTTTTACGCCAAAACATAGTATACAGTGTAAGACGGCTGTAGGTTTACGCTAAAGCATAGTGTACAGTGTAACACGGCTGTAGGTTTACGCCAAAGCATAGTGTACGGTGTAAAACGGCTGTAGGTTTACGCCAAAGCATAGTGTACAGTGTAAAACGGCTGTAGGTTAACGCCAAAGCATATTATACAGTGTAAGACGGCTGTAGGTTAACGCCAAAGCATATTATACAGTGTAAAACGGCAGAAGGTTTACGCCAAAGCATAGTACACAGTGTAAAATGGCTGTAGGCTTACTCCAATGCATAGTACACAGTGTAAAACGGCTGTAGGTTTACGCCAAAGCATAGTGTACAGTTTAAGACAGCTGTAGGTTTACGCCAAAGCATAGTATACAGTGTAAAACGGCTGTAGGTTCTCGCCAAAACATAGAATACAGTGTAAAACGGCTGTAGGTTTTCGCCAAAACATAATATACAGTGTAAAACTACTGTAGGCTTACGCCAAAGCATAGTACACAGTGTAAAACGGCTGTAGGTTTACGCCAAAGCATAGTGTACAGTTTAAGACAGCTGTAGGTTTACGCCAAAGCATAGTATACAGTGTAAAACGGCTGTAGGTTCTCGCCAAAACATAGTATACAGTGTTAAACGGCTGTAGGTTTTCGCCATAACATAATATACAGTGTAAAACTACTGTAGGTTTACGCCGAAGCATAGTATACAATGTTTAACGGTTGTAGGCTTACGCCAAGCATAGTATACAGTGTAAAACGGCAGAAGGTTTACGCCAAAGCGTAGTACACAGTGTAGAATGGCTGTAGGCTTACGCCAGTGCATAGTACACAGTGTAAAACGGCTGTAGGTTTACGTCAAAGCATTGTGTACAGTGTAAGACAGCTGTAGGTTTACGCCAAAGCATAGTATACAGTGTAAAACGGCTGCAGGTTCTCGCCAAAACATAGTACACAGTATAAGACGGCTGTAGGTTTACGCCAAAGCATAGTGTACAGTGTAAAACGGCTGTAGGTTTACGCCAAAGCATAGTGTACAGTGTAAGACAGCTGTAGGTTTACGCCAAAGCATAGTATATAGTGTAAAACGGCTGTAGGTTCTCGCCAAAACATAGTATACAGTGTAAAACGGCTGTAGGTTTTCGCCAAAACATAATATACAGTGTAAAACTACTGTAGGTTTACGCCAAAGCATAGTACACAGTGTAAAATGGCTGTAGGCTTACGCCAATGCATAGTACATAGTGTAAAACGGATGTAGGTTTACGCCAGAGCATAGTGTACAGTGTAAGACAGCTGTAGATTTACGCCGAAGCATAATGTACAGTACAAAACGGCTGTAGGTTCTCGCCAAAGCATAGTGTACAGTGTAAAACGGCTGTAGGTTTTCGCCAAAACATAATATACAGTGCAAAACTACTGTAGGTTTACGCCAAAGCATAGTACACAGTGTAAAATGGCTGTAGGCTTACGCCAATGCATAGTACATAGTGTAAAACGGCTGTAGGTTTACGCCAAAGCATAGTGTACAGTGTAAGACAGCTGTAGGTTTACGCCAAAGCATAGTGTCCAGTGTAAAACGGCTGTAGTTTTACGCCAAAACATAGTATACAGTGTAAGACGGCTGTAGGTTTACGCTAAAGCATAGTGTACAGTGTAACACGGCTGTAGGTTTACGCCAAAGAATAGTGTTCAGTGTAAAACGGTTGTAGGTTTACGCCAAAACATAGTATAGAGTGTAAAACGGCTGTAGGTTTACGTCAATGCATAGTACACAGTGTAAAACGGCTGTAGGTTTATGGCAAAGCATAGTGTACAGTGTAAGACAGCTGTAGGTTTACGCCAAAGCATAGTGTACACTGTAAAACGGCTGTAGGTTTACGCCAAAGCATAATGTACAGTATAAAACGGCTGTCTGTTTACGCCAAAGAATAGTGTGCAGTGTAAAACGGTTGTAGGTTTACGCCAAAACATAGTATAGAGTGTAAAACGGCTGTAGGTTTACGTCAAAGCATAGTGTACAGCGTAAAGCGGCTGTAGGTTTACGCCAAAACATAGTATACAGTGTAAGACGGCTGTAGGTTTACGATAAAGCATAGTGCATTGTGTAAAACGGCTGTAGGTTTACGCCAAGGCATAATGTACAGTGTAAAACGGCTGTAGGTTTACGCCAAAGCATAGTATACAGTGTAAGACGGCTGTAGGTTTACGACAAAGCATAGTAAACAGTGTAAAACGGTTGTAGGTTTATGGCAAAGCATAGTGTACAATGTAAAATGGCTGTGAGTTTATGCCAAAACATAGTATACAGTGTAAGACGGCTGTAGGTTTACGCTAAAGCATGGTGTACAGTGTAAAACGGCTGTAGGTTTACGCCAAAGCATAGTGTACAGTGTAAAACGGCTGTAGCTTTCCGCCAAAGCATAGTGTACATTGTAAGATGGCTATAGGTTTACGCAAAAGCATAATGTACAGTGTAAAACGTCTGTCTGTTTACGCCAAAGCATAGTGTACAGTGTAAAACGGCTGTAGGTTTACGCCAAAACATAGTGCACAGTGCAAGACTGCTGTTGGTTTACGCCAAAGCATAGTGAACAGTGTAAGACGGCTGTAGGTTTACGCTAAAGCATAGTGTACAGTGTAAAGCATCTGTAGGTTTACGCCAAAGCATAGTGTACGGTGTAAAACGGCTGTAGGTTTACGCCAAAGCATAGTGTACGGTGTAAGATAGCTGTAGGTTTACGCAAGAGAATAGTGTACAGTGTAAAACGGCTGTAGGTTTACGCCAGAGCATAGTGTCCAGTGTAAAACGGCTGTAGGTTTACGCTAAAGCATAGTGTACAGTGTAAGATAGCTGTAGGTTTACGCAAGAGAATAGTGTACAGTGTAAAACGGCTG
The DNA here is from genome assembly GCA_963583995.1 of Xylota segnis. Classification (NCBI taxonomy): domain Eukaryota; kingdom Metazoa; phylum Arthropoda; class Insecta; order Diptera; family Syrphidae; genus Xylota; species Xylota segnis. The sequence goes on from OY757240.1 coordinate 162,846, forward strand.
TAGGTTTACGCCAAAGCATAGTGTACAGTGTAAAACGGCTGTAGGTTTACGCCAGAGCATAGTGTCCAGTGTAAAACGGCTGTAGGTTTACGCCAAAGCATAGTGTACGGTGTAAAACGGCTGTAGGTTTACGCCAAGGTATAGTGTCCAGTTTAAAACGGCTGTAGTTTTACGCCAAAACATAGTATACAGTGTAACACGGCTTTAGGTTTACGCTAAAGCATAGTGTACAGTGTAAAATATCTGTAGGTTTACGCCAAAGCATAGTGTACAGTGTAAGATGGCTGTAGGTTTACGCAAAAGCATAGTGTACAGTGTAAAACGGCTGTAGGTTTACGCCAAAGCATAGTGTACGGTGTAAAACGGCTGTAGGTTTACGCCAAAGCATAGTGTCCAGTGTAAAACGGCTGTAGGTTTACGCCAAAGCATAGTGTACGGTGTAAAACGGCTGTAGGTTTACGCCAAGGCATAGTGTCCAGTGTAAAACGGCTGTAGTTTTACGCCAAAACATAGTATACAGTGTAAGACGGCTGTAGGTTTACGATAAAGCATAGTGTACAGTGTAAAACGGCTGTAGGTTTGCGCCAAAGCATAGTGTCCAGTGTAAAACGGATGTAGTTTTACGCCAAAACATAGTATACAGTGTAAGACGGCTGTAGGTTTACGCTAAAGCATAGTGTACAGTGTAACACGGCTGTAGGTTTACGCCAAAGCATAGCGTACGGTGTAAAACGGCTGTAGGTTTACGCCAAAGCATAGTGTACGGTGTAAAACGGCTGTAGGTTTACGCCAAAGCATAGTGTCCAGTGTAAAACGGCTGTAGGTTTACGCCAAAGCATAATGTCCAGTGTAAAACGGCTGTAGTTTTACGCCAAAACATAGTATACAGTGTAAGACGGCTGTAGGTTTACGCTAAAGCATAGTGTACAGTGTAACACGGCTGTAGGTTTACGCCAAAGCATAGTGTACTTTGTAAAACGGCTGTAGGTTTACGCTAAAGCATAGTGTACAGTGTAGCAGGGCTGTAGGTTTACGCCAAAGCATAGTGTCCAGTGTAAAACGGCTGTAGTTTTACGCCAAAACATAGTATACAGTGTAAGACGGCTGTATTTTTACGCTAAAGCATAGTGTACAGTGTAACACGGCTGTAGGTTTACGCCAAAGCATAGTGTACGGTGTAAAACGGCTGTAGGTTTACGCCAAGGCATAGTGTCCAGTGTAAAACGGCTGTAGTTTTACGAGAAAACATATTATACAGTGTAAGACGGCTGTAGGTTTACGCTAAAGCATAGTGTACAGTGTAAAACGGCTGTAGGTTTACGCCAAAGCATAGTGTCCAGTGTAAAACGGCTGTAGTTTTACGCCAAAACATAGTATACAGTGTAAGACGGCTGTAGGTTTACGCTAAAGCATAGTGTACAGTGTAACACGGCTGTAGGTTTACGCCAAAGCATAGTGTACGGTGTAAAACGGCTGTAGGTTTACGCCAAAGCATAGTGTACGGTGTAAAACGGCTGTAGGTTTACGCTAAAGCATAGAGTCCAGTGTAAAACGGCTGTAGGTTTACGCCAAAGCATAGTGTACGGTGTAAAACGGCTGTAGGTTTACGCCAAGGCATAGTGTCCTTTGTAAAACGGCTGTAGTTTTACGCCAAAACATAGTATACAGTGTAAGACGGCTGAAGGTTTACGCTAAAGCATAGTGTACAGTGTAACACGGCTGTAGGTTTACGCCAAAGCATAGTGTCCAGTGTAAAACGGCTGTAGTTTTACGCCAAAACATAGTATACAGTGTAAGACGGCTGTAGGTTTACGCTAAAGCATAGTGTACAGTGTAACACGGCTGTAGGTTTACGCTAAAGCATAGTGTACAGTGTAGGATGGCTATAGGTTTACGCAAAAGCATAATGTACAGTGTAAAACGGCTGTCTTTTTACGCCAAAGCATAGTGTCCAGTGTAAAACGGCTGTAGGTTTACGCCAAAGCATAGTGTACAGTGTAAGATGGCTGTAGGTTTACGCAAAAGCATAGTGTACAGTGTAACACATCTGTAGGTTTACGACAAAGCATAGTGTACGGTGTAAAACGGCTGTAGGTTTACGCCAAGGCATAGTGTCCAGTGTAAAACGGCTGTAGTTTTACGAGAAAACATAGTATACAGTGTAAGACGGCTGTAGGTTTACGCTAAAGCATAGTGTACAGTGTAATACGGCTGTAGGCTTACGCCAAAACATAGTATACAGTGTAAGACGGCTGAAGGTTTACGCTAAAGCATAGTGTACAGTGTAACACGGCTGTAGGTTTACGCCAAAGCATAGTGTCCAGTGTAAAACGGCTGTAGGTTTACGCTAAAGCATAGTGTACAGTGTAACACGGCTGTAGGTTTACGCCAAAGCATAGTGTCCAGTGTAAAACGGCTGTAGTTTTACGCCAAAACATAGTATACAGTGTAAGACGGCTGTAGGTTTACGCCAAAGCATAGTGTACAGTGTAACACGGCTGTAGGTTTACGCTAAAGCATAGTGTACAGTGTAAGATGGCTATAGGTTTACGCAAAAGCATAATGTACAGTGTAAAACGGCTGTCTTTTTACGCCAAAGCATAGTGTCCAGTGTAAAACGGCTGTAGGTTTACGCCAAAGCATAGTGTACAGTGTAAGATGGCTGTAGGTTTACGCAAAAGCATAGTGTACAGTGTAACACATCTGTAGGTTTACGACAAAGCATAGTGTACGGTGTAAAACGGCTGTAGGTTTACGCCAAGGCATAGTGTCCAGTGTAAAACGGCTGTAGTTTTACGAGAAAACATAGTATACAGTGTAAGACGGCTGTAGGTTTACGCCAAGGCATAGTGTCCAGTGTAAAACGGCTGTAGTTTTACGCCAAAACATAGTATACAGTGTAAGACGGCTGTAGGTTTACGCTAAAGCATAGTGTACAGTGTAAAACGGCTGTTGGTTTACGCCAAAGCATAGTGTACGGTGTAAAACGGCTGTAGGTTTACGCCAAAGCATAGTGTCCAGTGCAAAACGGCTGTAGTTTTACGCCAAAACATAGTATACAGTGTAAGACGGCTGTAGGTTTACGCTAAAGCATAGTGTACAGTGTAAAACATCTGTAGGTTTACGCCAAAGCATAGTGTACAGTGTAACACGGCTGTAGGTTTACGCTAAAGCATAGTGTACAGTGTAAGATGGCTATAGGTTTACGCAAAAGCATAATGTACAGTGTAAAACGGCTGTCTTTTTACGCCAAAGCATAGTGTCCAGTGTAAAACGGCTCTAGGTTTACGCCAAAGCATAGTGTACAGTGTAACACATCTGTAGGTTTACGACAAAGCATAGTGTACGGTGTAAAACGGCTGTAGGTTTACGCCAAGGCATAGTGTCCAGTGTAAAACGGCTGTAGTTTTACGAGAAAACATAGTATACAGTGTAAGACGGCTGTAGGTTTACGCTAAAGCATAGTGTACAGTGTAATACGGCTGTAGGCTTACGCCAAAGCATAGTGTACGGTGTAAAACGGCTGTAGGTTTACGCCAAGGCATAGTGTCCAGTGTAAAACGGCTGTAGGTTTACGCCAAGGCATAGTGTCCAGTGTAAAACGGCTGTAGTTTTACGAGAAAACATAGTATACAGTGTAAGACGGCTGTAGGTTTACGCTAAAGCATAGTGTACAGTGTAATACGGCTGTAGGCTTTCGCCAAAGCATAGTGTACGGTGTAAAACGGCTGTAGGTTTACGCCAAGGCATAGTGTCCAGTGTAAAACGGCTGTAGTTTTACGCCAAAACATAGTATACAGTGTAAGACGGCTGTAGGTTTACGCTAAAGCATAGTGTACAGTGTAAAACGGCTGTTGGTTTACGCCAAAGCATAGTGTACGGTTTAAAACGGCTGTAGGTTTACGCCAAAGCATAGTGTCCAGTGCAAAACGGCTGTAGGTTTACGCCAAAGCATAGTGTACAGTGTAAGACAGCTGCAGGTTTACGCCAAAGCATAGTGTACACTGTAAAACGGCTGTAGGTTTACGCCAAAGCATAATGTACAGTATAAAACGGCTGTCTGTTTACGCCAAAGAATAGTGTGCAGTGTAAAACGGTTGTAGGTTTACGTCAATGCATAGTACACAGTGTAAAACGGCTGTAGGTTTACGCCAAAGCATAATGTACAGTATAAAACGGCTGTCTGTTTACGCCAAAGAATAGTGTGCAGTGTAAAACGGTTGTAGGTTTACGCCAAAACATAGTATAGGGTGTAAAACGGCTGTCGGTTTACGTCAATGCATAGTACACAGTGTAAAACGGCTGTAGGTTTACGCCAAAGCATAGTGTACAGTGTAAGACAGCTGTAGGTTTACGCCAAAGCATAATGTACAGTATAAAACGGCTGTCTTTTTACGCCAAAGAATAGTGTGCGGTGTAAAACGGTTGTAGGTTTACGCCAAAACATAGTATAGAGTGTAAAACGGCTGTAGGTTTACGTAAAAGCATAGTGTACAGCGTAAAACGGCTGTAGGTTTACGCCAAAGCATAGTGTACGGTGTAAAACGGCTGTAGGTTTACGCCAAAGCATAGTGTCCAGTGTAAAACGGCTGTAGGTTTACGCCAAAGCATAGTGTACAGTGTAAGACAGCTGTAGGTTTACGCCAAAGCATAATGTACAGTATAAAACGGCTGTCTGTTTACGCCAAAGAATAGTGTGCAGTGTAAAACGGTTGTAGGTTTACGCCAAAACATAGTATAGAGTGTAAAACGGCTGTAGGTTTACGTCAATGCATAGTACACAGTGTAAAACGGCTGTAGGTTTACGCCAAAGCATAGTGTACAGTGTAGGACAGCTGTAGGTTTACGCCAAAGCGTAATGTACATTATAAAACGGCTGTCTGTTTACGCCAAAGAATAGTGTGCAGTGTAAAACGGTTGTAGGTTTACGCCAAAACATAGTATAGAGTGTAAAACGGCTGCAGGTTTACGTCAAAGCATAGTGTACAGTGTAACACGGCTGTAGGTTTCCGCCAAAGCATAGTGTACGGTGTAAAACGGCTGTAGGTTTACGCCAAAGCATAGTGTACAGTGTAAAACGGCTGTAGGTTTACGCCAAAGCATAGAGTCCAGTGTAAAACGGCTGTAGTTTTACGCCAAAACATAGTATACAGTGTAACACGGCTGTAGGTTTACACCAAAGCATAGTGTACATTGTAAAACGGCTGTAGGTTTACGCCAAAGCATAGTGTACGGTGTAAAACGGCTGTAGGTTTACGCCAAAGCATAGAGTCCAGTGTAAAACGGCTGTAGGTTTACGCCAAAGCATAGTGTACGGTGTAAAACGGCTGTAGGTTTACGCCAAGGCATAGTGTCCAGTGTAAAACGGCTGTAGTTTTACGAGAAAACATAGTATACAGTGTAAGACGGCTGTAGGTTTACGCTAAAGCATAGTGTACAGTGTAATACGGCTGTAGGCTTTCGCCAAAGCATAGTGTACGGTGTAAAACGGCTGTAGGTTTACGCCAAGGCATAGTGTCCAGTGTAAAACGGCTGTAGTTTTACGCCAAAACATAGTATACAGTGTAAGACGGCTGTAGGTTTACGCTAAAGCATAGTGTACAGTGTAAAACGGCTGTCTTTTTACGCCAAAGCATAGTGTCCAGTGTAACACGGCTGTAGGTTTACGCTAAAGCATAGTGTACAGTGTAAGATGGCTGTAGGTTTACGCAAAAGCATAGTGTACAGTGTAACACATCTGTAGGTTTACGACAAAGCATAGTGTACGGTGTAAAACGGCTGTAGGTTTACGCCAAGGCATAGTGTCCAGTGTAAAACGGCTGTAGTTTTACGAGAAAACATAGTATACAGTGTAAGACGGCTGTAGGTTTACGCTAAAGCATAGTGTACAGTGTAATACGGCTGTAGGCTTACGCCAAAACATAGTATACAGTGTAAGACGGCTGAAGGTTTACGCTAAAGCATAGTGTACAGTGTAACACGGCTGTAGGTTTACGCCAAAGCATAGTGTCCAGTGTAAAACGGCTGTAGTTTTACGCCAAAACATAGTATACAGTGTAAGACGGCTGTAGGTTTACGCTAAAGCATAGTGTACAGTGTAACACGGCTGTAGGTTTACGCTAAAGCATAGTGTACAGTGTAAGATGGCTATAGGTTTACGCAAAAGCATAATGTACAGTGTAAAACGGCTGTCTTTTTACGCCAAAGCATAGTGTCCAGTGTAAAACGGCTGTAGGTTTACGCCAAAGCATAGTGTACAGTGTAAGATGGCTGTAGGTTTACGCAAAAGCATAGTGTACAGTGTAACACATCTGTAGGTTTACGACAAAGCATAGTGTACGGTGTAAAACGGCTGTAGGTTTACGCCAAGGCATAGTGTCCAGTGTAAAACGGCTGTAGTTTTACGAGAAAACATAGTATACAGTGTAAGACGGCTGTAGGTTTACGCCAAGGCGTAGTGTCCAGTGTAAAACGGCTGTAGTTTTACGCCAAAACATAGTATACAGTGTAAGACGGCTGTAGGTTTACGCTAAAGCATAGTGTACAGTGTAAAACGGCTGTTGGTTTACGCCAAAGCATAGTGTACGGTGTAAAACGGCTGTAGGTTTACGCCAAAGCATAGTGTCCAGTGCAAAACGGCTGTAGTTTTACGCCAAAACATAGTATACAGTGTAAGACGGCTGTAGGTTTACGCTAAAGCATAGTGTACAGTGTAAAACATCTGTAGGTTTACGCCAAAGCATAGTGTACGGTGTAAAACGGCTGTAGGTTTACGCCAAAGCATAGTGTACGGTGTAAAACGGCTGTAGGTTTACGCCAAAGCATAGTGTCCAGTGTAAAACGGCTGTAGGTTTACGCCAAAGCATAGTGTACAGTGTAAGATAGCTGTAGGTTTACGCTAAAGCATAGTGTACAGTGTAACACGGCTGTAGGTTTACGCTAAAGCATAGTGTACAGTGTAAGATGGCTATAGGTTTACGCAAAAGCATAATGTACAGTGTAAAACGGCTGTCTTTTTACGCCAAAGCATAGTGTCCAGTGTAAAACGGCTCTAGGTTTACGCCAAAGCATAGTGTACAGTGTAAGATGGCTGTAGGTTTACGCAAAAGCATAGTGTACAGTGTAACACATCTGTAGGTTTACGACAAAGCATAGTGTACGGTGTAAAACGGCTGTAGGTTTACGCCAAGGCATAGTGTCCAGTGTAAAACGGCTGTAGTTTTACGAGAAAACATAGTATACAGTGTAAGACGGCTGTAGGTTTACGCTAAAGCATAGTGTACAGTGTAATACGGCTGTAGGCTTACGCCAAAGCATAGTGTACGGTGTAAAACGGCTGTAGGTTTACGCCAAGGCATAGTGTCCAGTGTAAAACGGCTGTAGGTTTACGCCAATGCATAGTGTCCAGTGTAAAACGGCTGTAGTTTTACGAGAAAACATAGTATACAGTGTAAGACGGCTGTAGGTTTACGCTAAAGCATAGTGTACAGTGTAATACGGCTGTAGGCTTACGCCAAAGCATAGTGTACGGTGTAAAACGGCTGTAGGTTTACGCCAAGGCATAGTGTCCAGTGTAAAACGGCTGTAGTTTTACGCCAAAACATAGTATACAGTGTAAGACGGCTGTAGGTTTACGCTAAAGCATAGTGTACAGTGTAAAACGGCTGTTGGTTTACGCCAAAGCATAGTGTACGGTGTAAAACGGCTGTAGGTTTACGCCAAAGCATAGTGTCCAGTGCAAAACGGCTGTAGGTTTACGCCAAAGCATAGTGTACAGTGTAAGACAGCTGCAGGTTTACGCCAAAGCATAGTGTACACTGTAAAACGGCTGTAGGTTTACGCCAAAGCATAATGTACAGTATAAAACGGCTGTCTGTTTACGCCAAAGAATAGTGTGCAGTGTAAAACGGTTGTAGGTTTACGCCAAAACATAGTATAGGGTGTAAAACGGCTGTAGGTTTACGTCAATGCATAGTACACAGTGTAAAACGGCTGTAGGTTTACGCCAAAGCATAGTGTACAGTGTAAGACAGCTGTAGGTTTACGCCAAAGCATAATGTACAGTATAAAACGGCTGTCTTTTTACGCCAAAGAATAGTGTGCGGTGTAAAACGGTTGTAGGTTTACGCCAAAACATAGTATAGAGTGTAAAACGGCTGTAGGTTTACGTAAAAGCATAGTGTACAGCGTAAAACGGCTGTAGGTTTACGCCAAAGCATAGTGTACGGTGTAAAACGGCTGTAGGTTTACGCCAAAGCATAGTGTCCAGTGTAAAACGGCTGTAGGTTTACGCCAAAGCATAGTGTACAGTGTAAGACAGCTGTAGGTTTACGCCAAAGCATAATGTACAGTATAAAACGGCTGTCTGTTTACGCCAAAGAATAGTGTGCAGTGTAAAACGGTTGTAGGTTTACGCCAAAACATAGTATAGAGTGTAAAACGGCTGTAGGTTTACGTCAATGCATAGTACACAGTGTAAAACGGCTGTAGGTTTACGCCAAAGCATAGTGTACAGTGTAGGACAGCTGTAGGTTTACGCCAAAGCGTAATGTACATTATAAAACGGCTGTCTGTTTACGCCAAAGAATAGTGTGCAGTGTAAAACGGTTGTAGGTTTACGCCAAAACATAGTATAGAGTGTAAAACGGCTGCAGGTTTACGTCAAAGCATAGTGTACAGTGTAACACGGCTGTAGGTTTCCGCCAAAGCATAGTGTACGGTGTAAAACGGCTGTAGGTTTACGCCAAAGCATAGTGTACAGTGTACAACGGCTGTAGGTTTCCGCCAAAGCATAGAGTCCAGTGTAAAACGGCTGTAGTTTTACGCCAAAACATAGTATACAGTGTAACACGGCTGTAGGTTTACACCAAAGCATAGTGTACATTGTAAAACGGCTGTAGGTTTACGCCAAAGCATAGTGTACGGTGTAAAACGGCTGTAGGTTTACGCCAAAGCATAGAGTCCAGTGTAAAACGGCTGTAGGTTTACGCCAAAGCATAGTGTACGGTGTAAAACGGCTGTAGGTTTACGCCAAGGCATAGTGTCCAGTGTAAAACGGCTGTAGTTTTACGAGAAAACATAGTATACAGTGTAAGACGGCTGTAGGTTTACGCTAAAGCATAGTGTACAGTGTAATACGGCTGTAGGCTTTCGCCAAAGCATAGTGTACGGTGTAAAACGGCTGTAGGTTTACGCCAAATCATAGTGTCCAGTGTAAAACGGCTGTAGTTTTACGCCAAAACATAGTATACAGTGTAAGACGGCTGTAGGTTTACGCTAAAGCATAGTGTACAGTGTAAAACGGCTGTTGGTTTACGCCAAAGCATAGTGTACGGTGTAAAACGGCTGTAGGTTTACGCCAAAGCATAGTGTCCAGTGCAAAACGGCTGTAGGTTTACGCCAAAGCATAGTGTACAGTGTAAGACAGCTGCAGGTTTACGCCAAAGCATAGTGTACACTGTAAAACGGTTGTAGGTTTACGCCAAAGCATAATGTACAGTACAAAACGGCTGTCTGTTTACGCCAAAGAATAGTGTGCAGTGTAAAACGGTTGTAGGTTTACGCCAAAACATAGTATAGGGTGTAAAACGGCTGTAGGTTCACGTCAATGCATAGTACACAGTGTAAAACGGCTGTAGGTTTACGCCAAAGCATAGTGTACAGTGTAAGACAGCTGTAGGTTTACGCCAAAGCATAATGTACAGTATAAAACGGCTGTCTTTTTACGCCAAAGAATAGTGTGCGGTGTAAAACGGTTGTAGATTTACGCCAAAACATAATATAGAGTGTAAAACGGCTGTAGGTTTACGTCAAAGCATAGTGTACAGCGTAAAACGGCTGTAGGTTTACGCCAAAGCATAGTGTACGGTGTAAAACGGCTGTAGGTTTACGCCAAAGCATAGTGTCCAGTGTAAAACGGCTGTAGGTTTACGCCAAAGCATAGTGTACAGTGTAAGACAGCTGTAGGTTTACGCCAAAGCATAATGTACAGTATAAAACGGCTGTCTGTTTACGCCAAAGAATAGTGTGCAGTGTAAAACGGTTGTAGGTTTACGCCAAAACATAGTATAGAGTGTAAAACGGCTGTAGGTTTACGTCAATGCATAGTAAACAGTGTAAAACGGCTGTAGGTTTACGCCAAAGCATGGTGTACAGTGTAGGACAGCTGTAGGTTTACGCCAAAGCGTAATGTACATTATAAAACGGCTGTCTTTTTACGCCAAAGAATAGTGTGCAGTGTAAAACGGTTGTAGGTTTACGCCAAAACATAGTATAGAGTGTAAAACGGCTGCAGGTTTACGTCAAAGCATAGTGTACAGTGTAACACGGCTGTAGGTTTCCGCCAAAGCATAGTGTACGGTGTAAAACGGCTGTAGGTTTACGCCAAAGCATAGTGTACAGTGTAAAACGGCTGTAGGTTTACGCCAAAGCATAGAGTCCAGTGTAAAACGGCTGTAGTTTTACGCCAAAACATAGTATACAGTGTAACACGGCTGTAGGTTTACACCAAAGCATAGTGTACATTGTAAAACGGCTGTAGGTTTACGCCAAAGCATAGTGTACGGTGTAAAACGGCTGTAGGTTTACGCCAAAGCATAGAGTCCAGTGTAAAACGGCTGTAGGTTTACGCCAAAGCATAGTGTACGGTGTAAAACGGCTGTAGGTTTACGCCAAGGCATAGTGTCCAGTGTAAAACGGCTGTAGTTTTACGCCAAAACATAGTATACAGTGTAAGACGGCTGAAGGTTTACGCTAAAGCATAGTGTACAGTGTAACACGGCTGTAGGTTTACGCCAAAGCATAGTGTCCGGTGTAAAACGGCTGTAGTTTCACGCCAAAACATAGTATACAGTGTAAGACGGCTGAAGGTTTACGCTAAAGCATAGTGTACAGTGTAACACGGCTGTAGGTTTACGCCAAAGCATAGTGTCCAGTGTAAAACGGCTGTAGGTTTACGCCAAAGCATAGTGTCCAATGTAAAACGGCTGTAGTTTTACGCCAAAACATAGTATACAGTGTAAGACGGCTGAAGGTTTACGCTAAAGCATAGTGTACAGTGTAACACGGCTGTAGGTTTACGCCAAAGCATAGTGTCCAGTGTAAAACGGCTGTAGGTTTACGCCAAAGCATAGTGTCCAGTGTAAAACGGCTGTAGGTTTACGCCAAAGCATAGTGTCCAGTGTAAAACGGCTGTAGTTTTACGCCAAAACATAGTATACAGTGTAAGACGGCTGTAGGTTTACGCTAAAGCATAGTGTACAGTGTAACACGGCTGTAGGTTTACGCCAAAGCATAGTGTACGGTGTAAAACGGCTGTAGGTTTACGCCAAAGCATAGAGTCCAGTGTAAAACGGCTGTAGGTTTACGCCAAAGCATAGTGTACGGTGTAAAACGGCTGTAGGTTTACGCCAAGGCATAGTGTCCAGTGTAAAACGGCTGTAGTTTTACGCCAAAACATAGTATACAGTGTAAGACGGCTGAAGGTTTACGCTAAAGCATAGTGTACAGTGTAACACGGCTGTAGGTTTACGCCAAAGCATAGTGTCCGGTGTAAAACGGCTGTAGTTTCACGCCAAAACATAGTATACAGTGTAACACGGCTTTTACGGCGTTTACACCAAAGCATAGTGTACATTGTAAAACGGCTGTAGGTTTACGCCAAAGCATAGTGTACGGTGTAAAACGGCTGTAGGTTTACGCCAAAGCATAGAGTCCAGTGTAAAACGGCTGTAGGTTTACGCCAAAGCATAGTGTACGGTGTAAAACGGCTGTAGGTTTACGCCAAGGCATAGTGTCCAGTGTAAAACGACTGTAGTTTTACGCCAAAACATAGTATACAGTGTAAGACGGCTGTAGGTTTACGCTAAAGCATAGAGTCCAGTGTAAAACGGCTGTAGGTTTACGCCAAAGCATAGTGTCCTTTGTAAAACGGCTGTAGTTTTACGCCAAAACATAGTATACAGTGTAAGACGGCTGAAGGTTTACGCTAAAGCATAGTGTACAGTGTAACACGGCTGTAGGTTTACGCCAAAGCATAGTGTCCAGTGTAAAACGGCTGTAGTTTTACGGCAAAACATAGTATACAGTGTAAGACGGCTGTAGGTTTACGCTAAAGCATAGTGTAGAGTGTAACACGGCTGTAGGTTTACGCTAAAGCATAGTGTACAGTGTAAGATGGCTATAGGTTTACGCAAAAGCATAATGTACAGTGTAAAACGGCTGTCTTTTTACGCCAAAGCATAGTGTCCAGTGCAAAACGGCTGTAGGTTTACGCCAAAGCATAGTGTACACTGTAAAACGGCTGTAGTTTTACGGCAAAACATAGTATACAGTGTAAGACGGCTGTAGGTTTACGCTAAAGCATAGTGTACAGTGTAAGACAGCTGCAGGTTTACGCCAAAGCATAGTGTACAGTGTAAGACAGCTGCAGGTTTACGCCAAAGCATAGTGTACACTGTAAAACGGCTGTAGTTTTACGGCAAAACATAGTATACAGTGTAAGACGGCTGTAGGTTTACGCTAAAGCATAGTGTAGAGTGAAACACGGCTGTAGGTTTACGCTAAAGCATAGTGTAGAGTGTAACACGGCTGTAGGTTTACGCTAAAGCATAGTGTACAGTGTAAGATGGCTATAGGTTTACGCAAAAGCATAATGTACAGTGTAAAACGGCTGTCTTTTTACGCCAAAGCATAGTGTCCAGTGTAAAACGGCTCTAGGTTTACGCCAAAGCATAGTGTACAGTGTAAGATGGCTGTAGGTTTACGCAAAAGCATAGTGTACAGTGTAACACATCTGTAGGTTTACGACAAAGCATAGTGTACGGTGTAAAACGGCTGTAGGTTTACGCCAAGGCATAGTGTCCAGTGTAAAACGGCTGTAGTTTTACGAGAAAACATAGTATACAGTGTAAGACGGCTGTAGGTTTACGCTAAAGCATAGTGTACAGTGTAATACGGCTGTAGGCTTACGCCAAAGCATAGTGTACGGTGTAAAACGGCTGTAGGTTTACGCCAAGGCATAGTGTCCAGTGTAAAACGGCTGTAGGTTTACGCCAAGGCATAGTGTCCAGTGTAAAACGGCTGTAGTTTTACGAGAAAACATAGTATACAGTGTAAGACGGCTGTAGGTTTACGCTAAAGCATAGTGTACAGTGTAATACGGCTGTAGGCTTACGCCAAAGCATAGTGTACGGTGTAAAACGGCTGTAGGTTTACGCCAAGGCATAGTGTCCAGTGTAAAACGGCTGTAGTTTTACGCCAAAACATAGTATACAGTGTAAGACGGCTGTAGGTTTACGCTAAAGCATAGTGTACAGTGTAAAACGGCTGTTGGTTTACGCCAAAGCATAGTGTACGGTGTAAAACGGCTGTAGGTTTACGCCAAAGCATAGTGTCCAGTGCAAAACGGCTGTAGGTTTACGCCAAAGCATAGTGTACAGTGTAAGACAGCTGCAGGTTTACGCCAAAGCATAGTGTACACTGTAAAACGGCTGTAGGTTTACGCCAAAGCATAATGTACAGTATAAAACGGCTGTCTGTTTACGCCAAAGAATAGTGTGCAGTGTAAAACGGTTGTAGGTTTACGCCAAAACATAGTATAGGGTGTAAAACGGCTGTAGGTTTACGTCAATGCATAGTACACAGTGTAAAACGGCTGTAGGTTTACGCCAAAGCATAGTGTACAGTGTAAGACAGCTGTAGGTTTACGCCAAAGCATAATGTACAGTATAAAACGGCTGTCTTTTTACGCCAAAGAATAGTGTGCGGTGTAAAACGGTTGTAGGTTTACGCCAAAACATAGTATAGAGTGTAAAACGGCTGTAGGTTTACGTAAAAGCATAGTGTACAGCGTAAAACGGCTGTAGGTTTACGCCAAAGCATAGTGTACGGTGTAAAACGGCTGTAGGTTTACGCCAAAGCATAGTGTCCAGTGTAAAACGGCTGTAGGTTTACGCCAAAGCATAGTGTACAGTGTAAGACAGCTGTAGGTTTACGCCAAAGCATAATGTACAGTATAAAACGGCTGTCTGTTTACGCCAAAGAATAGTGTGCAGTGTAAAACGGTTGTAGGTTTACGCCAAAACATAGTATAGAGTGTAAAACGGCTGTAGGTTTACGTCAATGCATAGTACACAGTGTAAAACGGCTGTAGGTTTACGCCAAAGCATAGTGTACAGTGTAGGACAGCTGTAGGTTTACGCCAAAGCGTAATGTACATTATAAAACGGCTGTCTGTTTACGCCAAAGAATAGTGTGCAGTGTAAAACGGTTGTAGGTTTACGCCAAAACATAGTATAGAGTGTAAAACGGCTGCAGGTTTACGTCAAAGCATAGTGTACAGTGTAACACGGCTGTAGGTTTCCGCCAAAGCATAGTGTACGGTGTAAAACGGCTGTAGGTTTACGCCAAAGCATAGTGTACAGTGTAAAACGGCTGTAGGTTTACGCCAAAGCATAGAGTCCAGTGTAAAACGGCTGTAGTTTTACGCCAAAACATAGTATACAGTGTAACACGGCTGTAGGTTTACACCAAAGCATAGTGTACATTGTAAAACGGCTGTAGGTTTACGCCAAAGCATAGTGTACGGTGTAAAACGGCTGTAGGTTTACGCCAAAGCATAGAGTCCAGTGTAAAACGGCTGTAGGTTTACGCCAAAGCATAGTGTACGGTGTAAAACGGCTGTAGGTTTACGCTAAGGCATAGTGTCCAGTGTAAAACGGCTGTAGTTTTACGAGAAAACATAGTATACAGTGTAAGACGGCTGTAGGTTTACGCTAAAGCATAGTGTACAGTGTAATACGGCTGTAGGCTTTCGCCAAAGCATAATGTACAGTATAAAACGGCTGTCTGTTTACGCCAAAGAATAGTGTGCAGTGTAAGACGGCTGTAGGTTTACGCTAAAGCATAGAGTCCAGTGTAAAACGGCTGTAGGTTTACGTAAAAGCATAGTGTACAGCGTAAAACGGCTGTAGGTTTACGCCAAAGCATAGTGTACGGTGTAAAACGGCTGTAGGTTTACGCCAAAGCATAGTGTCCAGTGTAAAACGGCTGTAGGTTTACGCCAAAGCATAGAGTCCAGTGTAAAACGGCTGTAGGTTTACGCCAAAGCATAGTGTACGGTGTAAAACGGCTGTAGGTTTACGCCAAGGCATAGTGTCCAGTGTAAAACGACTGTAGTTTTACGCCAAAACATAGTATACAGTGTAAGACGGCTGTAGGTTTACGCTAAAGCATAGAGTCCAGTGTAAAACGGCTGTAGGTTTACGCCAAAGCATAGTGTCCTTTGTAAAACGGCTGTAGTTTTACGCCAAAACATAGTATACAGTGTAAGACGGCTGAAGGTTTACGCTAAAGCATAGTGTACAGTGTAACACGGCTGTAGGTTTACGCCAAAGCATAGTGTCCAGTGTAAAACGGCTGTAGTTTTACGGCAAAACATAGTATACAGTGTAAGACGGCTGTAGGTTTACGCTAAAGCATAGTGTAGAGTGTAACACGGCTGTAGGTTTACGCTAAAGCATAGTGTACAGTGTAAGATGGCTATAGGTTTACGCAAAAGCATAATGTACAGTGTAAAACGGCTGTCTTTTTACGCCAAAGCATAGTGTCCAGTGTAAAACGGCTGTAGGTTTACGCTAAAGCATAGTGTACAGTGTAACACGGCTGTAGGTTTACGCCAAAGCATAGTGTCCAGTGTAAAACGGCTGTAGTTTTACGGCAAAACATAGTATACAGTGTAAGACGGCTGTAGGTTTACGCTAAAGCATAGTGTAGAGTGTAACACGGCTGTAGGTTTACGCTAAAGCATAGTGTAGAGTGTAACACGGCTGTAGGTTTACGCTAAAGCATAGTGTACAGTGTAAGATGGCTATAGGTTTACGCAAAAGCATAATGTACAGTGTAAAACGGCTGTCTTTTTACGCCAAAGCATAGTGTCCAGTGTAAAACGGCTGTAGGTTTACGCCAAAGCATAGTGTACAGTGTAAGACAGCTGCAGGTTTACGCCAAAGCATAGTGCACACTGTCAAACGGCTGTAGGTTTACGCCAAAGCATAGTGTACAGTGTAAGACAGCTGCAGGTTTACGCCAAAGCATAGTGTACACTGTAAAACGGCTGTAGGTTTACGCCAAAGCATAATGTACAGTACAAAACGGCTGTAGGTTTACGCCAAGGCATAGTGTCCAGTGTAAAACGGCTGTAGTTTTACGCCAAAACATAGTATACAGTGTAAGACGGCTGTAGGTTTACGCTAAAGCATAGTGTACAGTGTAAAACGGCTGTCTTTTTACGCCAAAGCATAGTGTCCAGTGTAACACGGCTGTAGGTTTACGCTAAAGCATAGTGTACAGTGTAAGATGGCTGTAGGTTTACGCAAAAGCATAGTGTACAGTGTAACACATCTGTAGGTTTACGACAAAGCATAGTGTACGATGTAAAACGGCTGTAGGTTTACGCCAAGGCATAGTGTCCAGTGTAAAACGGCTGTAGTTTTACGAGAAAACATAGTATACAGTGTAAGACGGCTGTAGGTTTACGCTAAAGCATAGTGTACAGTGTAATACGGCTGTAGGCTTACGCCAAAACATAGTATACAGTGTAAGACGGCTGAAGGTTTACGCTAAAGCATAGTGTACAGTGTAACACGGCTGTAGGTTTACGCCAAAGCATAGTGTCCAGTGTAAAACGGCTGTAGTTTTACGCCAAAACATAGTATACAGTGTAAGACGGCTGTAGGTTTACGCTAAAGCATAGTGTACAGTGTAACACGGCTGTAGGTTTACGCTAAAGCATAGTGTACAGTGTAAGATGGCTATAGGTTTACGCAAAAGCATAATGTACAGTGTAAAACGGCTGTCTTTTTACGCCAAAGCATAGTGTCCAGTGTAAAACGGCTGTAGGTTTACGCCAAAGCATAGTGTACAGTGTAAGATGGCTGTAGGTTTACGCAAAAGCATAGTGTACAGTGTAACACATCTGTAGGTTTACGACAAAGCATAGTGTACGGTGTAAAACGGCTGTAGGTTTACGCCAAGGCATAGTGTCCAGTGTAAAACGGCTGTAGTTTTACGAGAAAACATAGTATACAGTGTAAGACGGCTGTAGGTTTACGCCAAGGCGTAGTGTCCAGTGTAAAACGGCTGTAGTTTTACGCCAAAACATAGTATACAGTGTAAGACGGCTGTAGGTTTACGCTAAAGCATAGTGTACAGTGTAAAACGGCTGTTGGTTTACGCCAAAGCATAGTGTACGGTGTAAAACGGCTGTAGGTTTACGCCAAAGCATAGTGTCCAGTGCAAAACGGCTGTAGTTTTACGCCAAAACATAGTATACAGTGTAAGACGGCTGTAGGTTTACGCTAAAGCATAGTGTACAGTGTAAAACATCTGTAGGTTTACGCCAAAGCATAGTGTACGGTGTAAAACGGCTGTAGGTTTACGCCAAAGCATAGTGTACGGTGTAAAACGGCTGTAGGTTTACGCCAAAGCATAGTGTCCAGTGTAAAACGGCTGTAGGTTTACGCCAAAGCATAGTGTACAGTGTAAGATAGCTGTAGGTTTACGCTAAAGCATAGTGTACAGTGTAACACGGCTGTAGGTTTACGCTAAAGCATAGTGTACAGTGTAAGATGGCTATAGGTTTACGCAAAAGCATAATGTACAGTGTAAAACGGCTGTCTTTTTACGCCAAAGCATAGTGTCCAGTGTAAAACGGCTCTAGGTTTACGCCAAAGCATAGTGTACAGTGTAAGATGGCTGTAGGTTTACGCAAAAGCATAGTGTACAGTGTAACACATCTGTAGGTTTACGACAAAGCATAGTGTACGGTGTAAAACGGCTGTAGGTTTACGCCAAGGCATAGTGTCCAGTGTAAAACGGCTGTAGTTTTACGAGAAAACATAGTATACAGTGTAAGACGGCTGTAGGTTTACGCTAAAGCATAGTGTACAGTGTAATACGGCTGTAGGCTTACGCCAAAGCATAGTGTACGGTGTAAAACGGCTGTAGGTTTACGCCAAGGCATAGTGTCCAGTGTAAAACGGCTGTAGGTTTACGCCAAGGCATAGTGTCCAGTGTAAAACGGCTGTAGTTTTACGAGAAAACATAGTATACAGTGTAAGACGGCTGTAGGTTTACGCTAAAGCATAGTGTACAGTGTAATACGGCTGTAGGCTTACGCCAAAGCATAGTGTACGGTGTAAAACGGCTGTAGGTTTACGCCAAGGCATAGTGTCCAGTGTAAAACGGCTGTAATTTTACGCCAAAACATAGTATACAGTGTAAGACGGCTGTAGGTTTACGCTAAAGCATAGTGTACAGTGTAAAACGGCTGTTGGTTTACGCCAAAGCATAGTGTACGGTGTAAAACGGCTGTAGGTTTACGCCAAAGCATAGTGTCCAGTGCAAAACGGCTGTAGGTTTACGCCAAAGCATAGTGTACAGTGTAAGACAGCTGCAGGTTTACGCCAAAGCATAGTGTACACTGTAAAACGGCTGTAGGTTTACGCCAAAGCATAATGTACAGTATAAAACGGCTGTCTGTTTACGCCAAAGAATAGTGTGCAGTGTAAAACGGTTGTAGGTTTACGCCAAAACATAGTATAGGGTGTAAAACGGCTGTAGGTTTACGTCAATGCATAGTACACAGTGTAAAACGGCTGTAGGTTTACGCCAAAGCATAGTGTACAGTGTAAGACAACTGTTGGTTTACGCCAAAGCATAATGTACAGTATAAAACGGCTGTCTTTTTACGCCAAAGAATAGTGTGCGGTGTAAAACGGTTGTAGGTTTACGCCAAAACATAGTATAGAGTGTAAAACGGCTGTAGGTTTACGTAAAAGCATAGTGTACAGCGTAAAACGGCTGTAGGTTTACGCCAAAGCATAGTGTACGGTGTAAAACGGCTGTAGGTTTACGCCAAAGCATAGTGTCCAGTGTAAAACGGCTGTAGGTTTACGCCAAAGCATAGTGTACAGTGTAAGACAGCTGTAGGTTTACGCCAAAGCATAATGTACAGTATAAAACGGCTGTCTGTTTACGCCAAAGAATAGTGTGCAGTGTAAAACGGTTGTAGGTTTACGCCAAAACATAGTATAGAGTGTAAAACGGCTGTAGGTTTACGTCAATGCATAGTACACAGTGTAAAACGGCTGTAGGTTTACGCCAAAGCATAGTGTACAGTGTAGGACAGCTGTAGGTTTACGCCAAAGCGTAATGTACATTATAAAACGGCTGTCTGTTTACGCCAAAGAATAGTGTGCAGTGTAAAACGGTTGTAGGTTTACGCCAAAACATAGTATAGAGTGTAAAACGGCTGCAGGTTTACGTCAAAGCATAGTGTACAGTGTAACACGGCTGTAGGTTTCCGCCAAAGCATAGTGTACGGTGTAAAACGGCTGTAGGTTTACGCCAAAGCATAGTGTACAGTGTAAAACGGCTGTAGGTTTACGCCAAAGCATAGAGTCCAGTGTAAAACGGCTGTAGTTTTACGCCAAAACATAGTATACAGTGTAACACGGCTGTAGGTTTACACCAAAGCATAGTGTACATTGTAAAACGGCTGTAGGTTTACGCCAAAGCATAGTGTACGGTGTAAAACGGCTGTAGGTTTACGCCAAAGCATAGAGTCCAGTGTAAAACGGCTGTAGGTTTACGCCAAAGCATAGTGTACGGTGTAAAACGGCTGTAGGTTTACGCCAAGGCATAGTGTCCAGTGTAAAACGGCTGTAGTTTTACGAGAAAACATAGTATACAGTGTAAGACGGCTGTAGGTTTACGCTAAAGCATAGTGTACAGTGTAATACGGCTGTAGGCTTTCGCCAAAGCATAGTGTACGGTGTAAAACGGCTGTAGGTTTACGCCAAGGCATAGTGTCCAGTGTAAAACGGCTGTAGTTTTACGCCAAAACATAGTATACAGTGTAAGACGGCTGTAGGTTTACGCTAAAGCATAGTGTACAGTGTAAAACGGCTGTTGGTTTACGCCAAAGCATAGTGTACGGTGTAAAACGGCTGTAGGTTTACGCCAAAGCATAGTGTCCAGTGCAAAACGGCTGTAGGTTTACGCCAAAGCATAGTGTACAGTGTAAGACAGCTGCAGGTTTACGCCAAAGCATAGTGTACACTGTAAAACGGCTGTAGGTTTACGCCAAAGCATAATGTACAGTACAAAACGGCTGTCTGTTTACGCCAAAGAATAGTGTACAGTGTAAGACAACTGTAGGTTTACGCCAAAGCATAATGTACAGTATAAAACGGCTGTCTTTTTACGCCAAAGAATAGTGTGCGGTGTAAAACGGTTGTAGGTTTACGCCAAAACATAGTATAGAGTGTAAAACGGCTGTAGGTTTACGTAAAAGCATAGTGTACAGCGTAAAACGGCTGTAGGTTTACGCCAAAGCATAGTGTACGGTGTAAAACGGCTGTAGGTTTACGCCAAAGCATAGTGTCCAGTGTAAAACGGCTGTAGGTTTACGCCAAAGCATAGTGTACAGTGTAAGACAGCTGTAGGTTTACGCCAAAGCATAGTGTCCAGTGTAAAACGGCTGTAGTTTTACGAGAAAACATAGTATACAGTGTAAGACGGCTGTAGGTTTACGCTAAAGCATAGTGTACAGTGTAATACGGCTGTAGGCTTTCGCCAAAGCATAGTGTACGGTGTAAAACGGCTGTAGGTTTACGCCAAGGCATAGTGTCCAGTGTAAAACGGCTGTAGTTTTACGCCAAAACATAGTATACAGTGTAAGACGGCTGTAGGTTTACGCTAAAGCATAGTGTACAGTGTAAAACGGCTGTTGGTTTACGCCAAAGCATAGTGTACGGTGTAAAACGGCTGTAGGTTTATGCCAAAGCATAGTGTCCAGTGCAAAACGGCTGTAGGTTTACGCCAAAGCATAGTGTACAGTGTAAGACAGCTGCAGGTTTACGCCAAAGCATAGTGTACGGTGTAAAACGGCTGTAGGTTTACGCCAAGGCATAGTGTCCAGTGTAAAACGGCTGTAGTTTTACGAGAAAACATAGTATACAGTGTAAGACGGCTGTAGGTTTACGCTAAAGCATAGTGTACAGTGTAATACGGCTGTAGGCTTTCGCCAAAGCATAGTGTACGGTGTAAAACGGCTGTAGGTTTACGCCAAGGCATAGTGTCCAGTGTAAAACGGCTGTAGTTTTACGCCAAAACATAGTATACAGTGTAAGACGGCTGTAGGTTTACGCTAAAGCATAGTGTACAGTGTAAAACGGCTGTTGGTTTACGCCAAAGCATAGTGTACGGTGTAAAACGGCTGTAGGTTTACGCCAAAGCATAGTGTACGGTGTAAAACGGCTGTAGGTTTACGCCAAAGCATAGTGTCCAGTGTAAAACGGCTGTAGTTTTACGAGAAAACATAGTATACAGTGTAAGACGGCTGTAGGTTTACGCTAAAGCATAGTGTACAGTGTAATACGGCTGTAGGCTTTCGCCAAAGCATAGTGTACGGTGTAAAACGGCTGTAGGTTTACGCCAAAACATAGTATAGAGTGTAAAACGGCTGTAGGTTTACGTAAAAGCATAGTGTACAGCGTAAAACGGCTGTAGGTTTACGCCAAAGCATAGTGTACGGTGTAAAACGGCTGTAGGTTTACGCCAAAGCATAGTGTCCAGTGTAAAACGGCTGTAGGTTTACGCCAAAGCATAGTGTACAGTGTAAGACAGCTGTAGGTTTACGCCAAAGCATAGTGTCCAGTGTAAAACGGCTGTAGTTTTACGAGAAAACATAGTATACAGTGTAAGACGGCTGTAGGTTTACGCTAAAGCATAGTGTACAGTGTAATACGGCTGTAGGCTTTCGCCAAAGCATAGTGTACGGTGTAAAACGGCTGTAGGTTTACGCCAAGGCATAGTGTCCAGTGTAAAACGGCTGTAGTTTTACGCCAAAACATAGTATACAGTGTAAGACGGCTGTAGGTTTACGCTAAAGCATAGTGTACAGTGTAAAACGGCTGTTGGTTTACGCCAAAGCATAGTGTACGGTGTAAAACGGCTGTAGGTTTACGCCAAAGCATAGTGTACGGTGTAAAACGGCTGTAGGTTTACGCCAAAGCATAGAGTCCAGTGTAAAACGGCTGTAGGTTTACGCCAAAGCATAGTGTACGGTGTAAAACGGCTGTAGGTTTACGCCAAGGCATAGTGTCCAGTGTAAAACGGCTGTAGTTTTACGAGAAAACATAGTATACAGTGTAAGACGGCTGTAGGTTTACGCTAAAGCATAGTGTACAGTGTAATACGGCTGTAGGCTTTCGCCAAAGCATAGTGTACGGTGTAAAACGGCTGTAGGTTTACGCCAAGGCATAGTGTCCAGTGTAAAACGGCTGTAGTTTTACGCCAAAACATAGTATACAGTGTAAGACGGCTGTAGGTTTACGCTAAAGCATAGTGTACAGTGTAAAACGGCTGTTGGTTTACGCCAAAGCATAGTGTACGGTGTAAAACGGCTGTAGGTTTATGCCAAAGCATAGTGTCCAGTGCAAAACGGCTGTAGGTTTACGCCAAAGCATAGTGTACAGTGTAAGACAGCTGCAGGTTTACGCCAAAGCATAGTGTACACTGTAAAACGGCTGTAGGTTTACGCCAAAGCATAATGTACAGTACAAAACGGCTGTCTGTTTACGCCAAAGAATAGTGTGCAGTGTAAAACGGTTGTAGGTTTACGCCAAAACATAGTATAGGGTGTAAAACGGCTGTAGGTTCACGTCAATGCATAGTACACAGTGTAAAACGGCTGTAGGTTTACGCCAAAGCATAGTGTACAGTGTAAGACAGCTGTAGGTTTACGCCAAAGCATAATGTACAGTATAAAACGGCTGTCTTTTTACGCCAAAGAATAGTGTGCGGTGTAAAACGGTTGTAGATTTACGCCAAAACATAATATAGAGTGTAAAACGGCTGTAGGTTTACGTCAAAGCATAGTGTACAGCGTAAAACGGCTGTAGGTTTACGCCAAAGCATAGTGTACGGTGTAAAACGGCTGTAGGTTTACGCCAAAGCATAGTGTCCAGTGAAAAACGGCTGTAGGTTTACGCCAAAGCATAGTGTACAGTGTAAGACAGCTGTAGGTTTACGCCAAAGCATAATGTACAGTATAAAACGGCTGTCTGTTTACGCCAAAGAATAGTGTGCAGTGTAAAACGGTTGTAGGTTTACGCCAAAACATAGTATAGAGTGTAAAACGGCTGTAGGTTTACGTCAATGCATAGTACACAGTGTAAAACGGCTGTAGGTTTACGCCAAAGCATGGTGTACAGTGTAGGACAGCTGTAGGTTTACGCCAAAGCGTAATGTACATTATAAAACGGCTGTCTTTTTACGCCAAAGAATAGTGTGCAGTGTAAAACGGTTGTAGGTTTACGCCAAAACATAGTATAGAGTGTAAAACGGCTGCAGGTTTACGTCAAAGCATAGTGTACAGTGTAACACGGCTGTAGGTTTCCGCCAAAGCATAGTGTACGGTGTAAAACGGCTGTAGGTTTACGCCAAAGCATAGTGTACAGTGTAAAACGGCTGTAGGTTTACGCCAAAGCATAGAGTCCAGTGTAAAACGGCTGTAGTTTTACGCCAAAACATAGTATACAGTGTAACACGGCTGTAGGTTTACACCAAAGCATAGTGTACATTGTAAAACGGCTGTAGGTTTACGCCAAAGCATAGTGTACGGTGTAAAACGGCTGTAGGTTTACGCCAAAGCATAGAGTCCAGTGTAAAACGGCTGTAGGTTTACGCCAAAGCATAGTGTACGGTGTAAAACGGCTGTAGGTTTACGCCAAGGCATAGTGTCCAGTGTAAAACGGCTGTAGTTTTACGCCAAAACATAGTATACAGTGTAAGACGGCTGAAGGTTTACGCTAAAGCATAGTGTACAGTGTAACACGGCTGTAGGTTTACGCCAAAGCATAGTGTCCGGTGTAAAACGGCTGTAGTTTCACGCCAAAACATAGTATACAGTGTAAGACGGCTGAAGGTTTACGCTAAAGCATAGTGTACAGTGTAACACGGCTGTAGGTTTACGCCAAAGCATAGTGTCCAGTGTAAAACGGCTGTAGGTTTACGCCAAAGCATAGTGTCCAGTGTAAAACGGCTGTAGTTTTACGCCAAAACATAGTATACAGTGTAAGACGGCTGTAGGTTTACGCTAAAGCATAGTGTACAGTGTAACACGGCTGTAGGTTTACGCCAAAGCATAGTGTACGGTGTAAAACGGCTGTAGGTTTACGCCAAAGCATAGTGTACAGTGTAAGACAGCTGTAGGTTTACGCCAAAGCATAATGTACAGTATAAAACGGCTGTCTTTTTACGCCAAAGAATAGTGTGCGGTGTAAAACGGCTGTAGGTTTACGCCAAAGCATAGAGTCCAGTGTAAAACGGCTGTAGGTTTACGCCAAAGCATAGTGTACGGTGTAAAACGGCTGTAGGTTTACGCCAAGGCATAGTGTCCAGTGTAAAACGACTGTAGTTTTACGCCAAAACATAGTATACAGTGTAAGACGGCTGTAGGTTTACGCTAAAGCATAGAGTCCAGTGTAAAACGGCTGTAGGTTTACGCCAAAGCATAGTGTCCTTTGTAAAACGGCTGTAGTTTTACGCCAAAACATAGTATACAGTGTAAGACGGCTGAAGGTTTACGCTAAAGCATAGTGTACAGTGTAACACGGCTGTAGGTTTACGCCAAAGCATAGTGTCCAGTGTAAAACGGCTGTAGTTTTACGGCAAAACATAGTATACAGTGTAAGACGGCTGTAGGTTTACGCTAAAGCATAGTGTAGAGTGTAACACGGCTGTAGGTTTACGCTAAAGCATAGTGTACAGTGTAAGATGGCTATAGGTTTACGCAAAAGCATAATGTACAGTGTAAAACGGCTGTCTTTTTACGCCAAAGCATAGTGTCCAGTGTAAAACGGCTGTAGGTTTACGCCAAAGCATAGTGTACAGTGTAAGATGGCTGTAGGTTTACGCAAAAGCATAGTGTACAGTGTAACACGGCTGTAGGTTTACGACAAAGCATAGTGTACGGTGTAAAACGGCGGTAGGTTAACGCCAAGGCATAGTGTCCAGTGTAAAACGGCTGTTGTTTTACGAGAAAACATAGTATATAGTGTAAGACGGCTGCAGGTTTACGCTAAAGCATATTGTACAGTGTAATACGGCTGTAGGCTTACGCCAAAGCATAGTGTACGGTGTAAAACGGCTGTAGGTTTACGCCAAGGCATAGTGTCCAGTGTAAAACGGCTGTAGTTTTACGCCAAAACATAGTATACAGTGTAAGACGGCTGTAGGTTTACGCTAAAGCATAGTGTACAGTGTAAAACGGCTGTTGGTTTACGCCAAAGCATAGTGTACGGTGTAAAACGGCTGTAGGTTTACGCCAAAGCATAGTGTACGGTGTAAAACGGCTGTAGGTTTACGCCAAGGCATAGTGTCCAGTGTAAAACGGCTGTAGTTTTACGCCAAAACATAGTATACAGTGTAAGACGGCTGTAGGTTTACGCTAAAGCATAGAGTCCAGTGTAAAACGGCTGTAGGTTTACGCCAAAGCATAGTGTCCTTTGTAAAACGGCTGTAGTTTTACGCCAAAACATAGTATACAGTGTAAGACGGCTGAAGGTTTACGCTAAAGCATAGTGTACAGTGTAACACGGCTGTAGGTTTACGCCAAAGCATAGTGTCCAGTGTAAAACGGCTGTAGTTTTACGGCAAAACATAGTATACAGTGTAAGACGGCTGTAGGTTTACGCTAAAGCATAGTGTAGAGTGTAACACGGCTGTAGGTTTACGCTAAAGCATAGTGTACAGTGTAAGATGGCTATAGGTTTACGCAAAAGCATAATGTACAGTGTAAAACGGCTGTCTTTTTACGCCAAAGCATAGTGTCCAGTGTAAAACGGCTGTAGGTTTACGCCAAAGCATAGTGTACAGTGTAAGATGGCTGTAGGTTTACGCAAAAGCATATTGTACAGTGTAATACGGCTGTAGGCTTACGCCAAAGCATAGTGTACGGTGTAAAACGGCTGTAGGTTTACGACAAGGCATAGTGTCCAGTGTAAAACGGCTGTAGTTTTACGCCAAAACATAGTATACAGTGTAAGACGGCTGTAGGTTTACGCTAAAGCATAGTGTACAGTGTAAAACGGCTGTTGGTTTAGGCCAAAGCATAGTGTACGGTGTAAAACGGCTGTAGGTTTACGCCAAAGCATAGTGTCCAGTGCAAAACGGCTGTAGGTTTACGCCAAAGCATAGTGTACAGTGTAAAACGGCTGTCTGTTTACGCCAAAGAATAGTGTGCAGTGTAAAACGGTTGTAGGTTTACGCCAAAACATAGTATAGGGTGTAAAACGGCTGTAGGTTTACGTCAATGCATAGTACACAGTGTAAAACGGCTGTAGGTTTACGCCAAAGCATAGTGTACAGTGTAAGACGGCTGTAGGTTTACGCTAAAGCATATTGTACAGTGTAATACGGCTGTAGGCTTACGCCAAAGCATAGTGTACGGTGTAAAACGGCTGTAGGTTTACGCCAAGGCATAGTGTCCAGTGTAAAACGGCTGTAGTTTTACGCCAAAACATAGTATACAGTGTAAGACGGCTGTAGGTTTACGCTAAAGCATAGTGTACAGTGTAAAACGGCTGTTGGTTTACGCCAAAGCATAGTGTACGGTGTAAAACGGCTGTAGGTTAACGCCAAAGCATAGTGTCCAGTGCAAAACGGCTGTAGGTTTACGCCAAAGAATAGTGTGCGGTGTAAAACGGTTGTAGGTTTACGCCAAAACATAGTATAGAGTGTAAAACGGCTGTAGGTTTACGTCAAAGCATAGTGTACAGCGTAAAACGGCTGTAGGTTTACGTCAAAGCATAGTGTACAGCGTAAAACGGCTGTAGGTTTACGCCAAAGCATAATGTACGGTGTAAAACGGCTGTAGGTTTACGCCAAAGCATAGTGTCCAGTGTAAATCGGCTGTAGGTTTACGCCAAAGCATAGTGTACAGTGTAAGACAGCTGTAGGTTTACGCCAAAGCATAATGTACAGTATAAAACGGCTGTCTGTTTACGCCAAAGAATAGTGTGCAGTGTAAAACGTTTGTAGGTTTACGCCAAAACATAGTATAGAGTGTAAAACGGCTGCAGGTTTACGTCAAAGCATAGTGTACAGTGTAAGACAGCTGTAAGTTTACGCCAAAGCATAATGTACAGTATAAAACGGCTGTCTGTTTACGCCAAAGAATAGTGTGCAGTGTAAAACGGTTGTAGGTTTACGCCAAAACATAGTATAGAGTGTAAAACGGCTGTAGGTTTACGTCAATGCATAGTACACAGTGTAAAACGGCTGTAGGTTTACGCCAAAGCATAGTGTACAGTGTAGGACAGCTGTAGGTTTACGCCAATGCGTAATGTACATTATAAAACGGCTGTCTGTTTACGCCAAAGAATAGTGTGCAGTGTAAAACAGTTGTAGGTTTACGCCAAAACATAGTATAGAGTGTAAAACGGCTGCAGGTTTACGTCAAAGCATAGTGTACAGTGTAACACGGCTGTAGGTTTCCGCCAAAGCATAGTGTACGGTGTAAAACGGCTGTAGGTTTACGCCAAAGCATAGTGTACAGTGTAAAACGGCTGTAGGTTTACGCCAAAGCATAGAGTCCAGTGTAAAACGGCTGTAGTTTTACGCAAAAACATAGTATACAGTGTAAGACGGTTGTAGGTTTACGCTAAAGCATAGTGTACAGTGTAACACGGCTGTAGGTTTACGCCAAAGCATAGTGTACATTGTAAAACGGCTGTAGGTTTACGCCAAAGCATAGTGTACGGTGTAAAACGGCTGTAGGTTTACGCCAAAGCATAGAGTCCAGTGTAAAACGGCTGTAGGTTTACGCCAAAGCATAGTGTACGGTGTAAAACGGCTGTAGGTTTACGCCAAGGCATAGTGTCCAGTGTAAAACGGCTGTAGTTTTACGCCAAAACATAGTATACAGTGTAAGACGGCTGAAGGTTTACGCTAAAGCATAGTGTACAGTGTAACACGGCTGTAGGTTTACGCCAAAGCATAGTGTCCGGTGTAAAACGGCTGTAGTTTTACGCCAAAACATAGTATACAGTGTAAGACGGCTGAAGGTTTACGCTAAAGCATAGTGTCCAGTGTAAAACGGCTGTAGTTTTACGCCAAAACATAGTATACAGTGTAAGACGGCTGTAGGTTTACGCTAAAGCATAGTGTACAGTGTAACACGGCTGTAGGTTTACGCCAAAGCATAGTGTACGGTGTAAAACGGCTGTAGGTTTACGCCAAGGCATAGTGTCCAGTGTAAAACGGCTGTAGTTTTACGCGAAAACATAGTATACAGTGTAAGACGGCTGTAGGTTTACGCTAAAGCATAGTGTACAGTGTAAAACGGCTGTAGGTTTACGCCAAAGCATACTGTCCAGTGTAAAACGGCTGTAGTTTTACGCCAAAACATAGTATACAGTGTAAGACGGCTGTAGGTTTACGCTATAGCATAGTGTACAGTGTAACACGGCTGTAGGTTTACGCCAAAGCATAGTGTACGGTGTAAAACGGCTGTAGGTTTACGCCAAGGCATAGTGTCCAGTGTAAAACGGCTGTAGTTTTACGAGAAAACATAGTATACAGTGTAAGACGGCTGTAGGTTTACGCTAAAGCATAGTGTACAGTGTAACACGGCTGTAGGTTTACGCCAAAGCATAGTGTACGGTGTAAAACGGCTGTAGGTTTACGCCAAAGCATTGTGTACGGTGTAAAACGGCTGTAGGTTTACGCCAAAGCATAGTGTCCAGTGTAAAACGGCTGTAGGTTTACGCCAAAGCATAGTGTACGGTGTAAAACGGCTGTAGGTTTACGCCAAGGCATAGTGTCCAGTGTAAAACGGCTGTAGTTTTACGCCAAAACATAGTATACAGTGTAAGACGGCTGAAGGTTTACGCTAAAGCATAGTGTACAGTGTAACACGGCTGTAGGTTTACGCCAAAGCATACATAGTGTCCAGTGTAAAACGGCTGTAGTTTTACGCCAAAACATAGTATACAGTGTAAGACGGATAGTGTCCAGTGTAAAACGGCTGTAGTTTTACGCCAAAACATAGTATACAGTGTAAGACGGCTGAAGGTTTACGCTAAAGCATAGTGTACAGTGTAACACGGCTGTAGGTTTACGCCAAAGCATAGTGTCCGGTGTAAAACGGCTGTAGTTTTACGCCAAAACATAGTATACAGTGTAAGACGGCTGAAGGTTTACGCTAAAGCATAGTGTCCAGTGTAAAACGGCTGTAGTTTTACGCCAAAACATAGTATACAGTGTAAGACGGCTGTAGGTTTACGCTAAAGCATAGTGTACAGTGTAACACGGCTGTAGGTTTACGCCAAAGCATAGTGTACGGTGTAAAACGGCTGTAGGTTTACGCCAAAACATAGTGTCCAGTGTAAAACGGCTGTAGTTTTACGCCAAAACATAGTATACAGTGTAAGACGGCTGTAGGTTTACGCTATAGCATAGTGTACAGTGTAAAACGGCTGTAGGTTTACGCCAAAGCATAGTATACAGTGTAAGACGGCTGAAGGTTTACGCTAAAGCATAGTGTCCAGTGTAAAACGGCTGTAGTTTTACGCCAAAACATAGTATACAGTGTAAGACGGCTGTAGGTTTACGCTAAAGCATAGTGTACAGTGTAAAACGGCTGTAGGTTTACGCCAAAGCATAGTGTCCAGTGTAAAACGGCTGTAGTTTTACGCCAAAACATAGTATACAGTGTAAGACGGCTGTAGGTTTACGCTATAGCATAGTGTACAGTGTAACACGGCTGTAGGTTTACGCCAAAGCATAGTGTACGGTGTAAAACGGCTGTAGGTTTACGCCAAGGCATAGTGTCCAGTGTAAAACGGCTGTAGTTTTACGAGAAAACATAGTATACAGTGTAAGACGGCTGTAGGTTTACGCTAAAGCATAGTGTACAGTGTAACACGGCTGTAGGTTTACGCCAAAGCATAGTGTACGGTGTAAAACGGCTGTAGGTTTACGCCAAAGCATTGTGTACGGTGTAAAACGGCTGTAGGTTTACGCCAAAGCATAGTGTCCAGTGTAAAACGGCTGTAGGTTTACGCCAAAGCATAGTGTACGGTGTAAAACGGCTGTAGGTTTACGCCAAAGCATAGTGTACAGTGTAACACGGCTGTAGTTTTACGCCAAAACATAGTATACAGTGTAAGACGGCTGAAGGTTTACGCTAAAGCAAAGTGTACAGTGTAACACGGCTGTAGGTTTACGCCAAAGCATACATAGTGTCCAGTGTAAAACGGCTGTAGTTTTACGCCAAAACATAGTATACAGTGTAAGACGGCTGTAGGTTTACGCCAAAGCATAGTGTACGGTGTAAAACGGCTGTAGGTTTACGCCAAGGCATAGTGTCCAGTGTAAAACGGCTGTAGTTTTACGCCAAAACATAGTATACAGTGTAAGACGGCTGAAGGTTTACGCTAAAGCATAGTGTCCAGTGTAAAACGGCTGTAGTTTTACGCCAAAACATAGTATACAGTGTAAGACGGCTGTAGGTTTACGCTAAAGCATAGTGTCCAGTGTAAAACGGCTGTAGGTTTACGCCAAAGCATAGTGTACGGTGTAAAACGGCTGTAGGTTTACGCCAAGGCATAGTGTCCAGTGTAAAACGGCTGTAGTTTTACGCCAAAACATAGTATACAGTGTAAGACGGCTGAAGGTTTACGCTAAAGCATAGTGTCCAGTGTAAAACGGCTGTAGTTTTACGCCAAAACATAGTATACAGTGTAACACGGTTGTAGGTTTACGCCAAAGCATAGTGTCCAGTGTAAAACGGCTGTAGGTTTACGCCAAAGCATAGTGTACGGTGTAAAACGGCTGTAGGTTTACGCCAAGGCATAGTGTCCAGTGTAAAACGGCTGTAGTTTTACGCCAAAACATAGTATACAGTGTAAGACGGCTGAAGGTTTACGCTAAAGCATAGTGTCCAGTGTAAAACGGCTGTAGTTTTACGCCAAAACATAGTATACAGTGTAAGACGGCTGTAGGTTTACGCTAAAGCATAGTGTACAGTGTAAAACGGCTGTAGGTTTACGCCAAAGCATAGTGTCCAGTGTAAAACGGCTGTAGTTTTACGCCAAAACATAGTATACAGTGTAAGACGGCTGTAGGTTTACGCTATAGCATAGTGTACAGTGTAACACGGCTGTAGGTTTACGCCAAAGCATAGTGTACGGTGTAAAACGGCTGTAGGTTTACGCCAAGGCATAGTGTCCAGTGTAAAACGGCTGTAGTTTTACGAGAAAACATAGTATACAGTGTAAGACGGCTGTAGGTTTACGCTAAAGCATAGTGTACAGTGTAACACGGCTGTAGGTTTACGCCAAAGCATAGTGTACGGTGTAAAACGGCTGTAGGTTTACGCCAAAGCATTGTGTACGGTGTAAAACGGCTGTAGGTTTACGCCAAAGCATAGTGTCCAGTGTAAAACGGCTGTAGGTTTACGCCAAAGCATAGTGTACGGTGTAAAACGGCTGTAGGTTTACGCCAAAGCATAGTGTACAGTGTAACACGGCTGTAGTTTTACGCCAAAACATAGTATACAGTGTAAGACGGCTGAAGGTTTACGCTAAAGCAAAGTGTACAGTGTAACACGGCTGTAGGTTTACGCCAAAGCATACATAGTGTCCAGTGTAAAACGGCTGTAGTTTTACGCCAAAACATAGTATACAGTGTAAGACGGCTGTAGGTTTACGCTAAAGCATAGTGTACAGTGTAACACGGCTGTAGGTTTACGCCAAAGCATAGTGTCCAGTGTAAAACGGCTGTAGGTTTACGCCAAAGCATAGTGTACGGTGTAAAACGGCTGTAGGTTTACGCCAAGGCATAGTGTCCAGTGTAAAACGGCTGTAGTTTTACGCCAAAACATAGTATACAGTGTAAGACGGCTGAAGGTTTACGCTAAAGCATAGTGTACAGTGTAACACGGCTGTAGGTTTACGCCAAAGCATAGTGTCCGGTGTAAAACGGCTGTAGTTTTACGCCAAAACATAGTATACAGTGTAAGACGGCTGAAGGTTTACGCTAAAGCATAGTGTACAGTGTAACACGGCTGTAGGTTTACGCCAAAGGATAGTGTCCGGTGTAAAACGGCTGTAGTTTTACGCCAAAACATAGTATACAGTGTAAGACGGCTGTAGGTTTACGCCAAAGCATAATGTACAGTATAAAACGGCTGTCTTTTTACGCCAAAGAATAGTGTGCGGTGTAAAACGGTTGTAGGTTTACGCCAAAACATAGTATAGAGTGTAAAACGGCTGTAGGTTTACGTCAAAGCATAGTGTACAGCGTAAAACGGCTGTAGGTTTACGCCAAAGCATAGTGTACAGTGTAGGACAGCTGTAGGTTTACGCCAAAGCATAATGTACAGTATAAAACGGCTGTCTGTTTACGCCAAAGAATAGTGTGCAGTGTAAAACGGTTGTAGGTTTACGCCAAAACATAGTATAGAGTGTAAAACGGCTGTAGGTTTACGTCAATGCATAGTACACAGTGTAAAACGGCTGTAGGTTTACGCTAAAGCATAGTGTACAGTGTAACACGGCTGTAGGTTTACGCCAAAGCATAGTGTACGGTGTAAAACGGCTGTAGGTTTACGCCAAAGCATTGTGTACGGTGTAAAACGGCTGTAGGTTTACGCCAAAGCATAGTGTCCAGTGTAAAACGGCTGTAGGTTTACGCCAAAGCATAGTGTACGGTGTAAAACGGCTGTAGGTTTACGCCAAAGCATAGTGTACAGTGTAACACGGCTGTAGTTTTACGCCAAAACATAGTATACAGTGTAAGACGGCTGAAGGTTTACGCTAAAGCAAAGTGTACAGTGTAACACGGCTGTAGGTTTACGCCAAAGCATACATAGTGTCCAGTGTAAAACGGCTGTAGTTTTACGCCAAAACATAGTATACAGTGTAAGACGGCTGTAGGTTTACGCTAAAGCATAGTGTACAGTGTAACACGGCTGTAGGTTTACGCCAAAGCATAGTGTCCAGTGTAAAACGGCTGTAGGTTTACGCCAAAGCATAGTGTACGGTGTAAAACGGCTGTAGGTTTACGCCAAGGCATAGTGTCCAGTGTAAAACGGCTGTAGTTTTACGCCAAAACATAGTATACAGTGTAAGACGGCTGAAGGTTTACGCTAAAGCATAGTGTACAGTGTAACACGGCTGTAGGTTTACGCCAAAGCATAGTGTCCGGTGTAAAACGGCTGTAGTTTTACGCCAAAACATAGTATACAGTGTAAGACGGCTGAAGGTTTACGCCAAAGCATAGTGTACAGTGTAACACGGCTGTAGGTTTACGCCAAAGCATAATGTACAGTATAAAACGGCTGTCTTTTTACGCCAAAGAATAGTGTGCGGTGTAAAACGGTTGTAGGTTTACGCCAAAACATAGTATAGAGTGTAAAACGGCTGTAGGTTTACGTCAAAGCATAGTGTACAGCGTAAAACGGCTGTAGGTTTACGCCAAAGCATAGTGTACAGTGTAGGACAGCTGTAGGTTTACGCCAAAGCATAATGTACAGTATAAAACGGCTGTCTGTTTACGCCAAAGAATAGTGTGCAGTGTAAAACGGTTGTAGGTTTACGCCAAAACATAGTATAGAGTGTAAAACGGCTGTAGGTTTACGTCAATGCATAGTACACAGTGTAAAACGGCTGTAGGTTTACGCCAAAGCATAGTGTACAGTGTAAGACAGCTGTAGGTTTACGCCAAAGCATAATGTACAGTATAAAACGGCTGTCTGTTTACGCCAAAGAATAGTGTGCAGTGTAAAACGTTTGTAGGTTTACGCCAAAACATAGTATAGAGTGTAAAACGGCTGCAGGTTTACGTCAAAGCATAGTGTACAGTGTAAGACAGCTGTAGGTTTACGCCAAAGCATAATGTACAGTATAAAACGGCTGTCTGTTTACGTCAAAGCATAGTGTACAGTGTAAGACAGCTGTAGGTTTACGCCAAAGCATAATGTACAGTATAAAACGGCTGTCTGTTTACGCCAAAGAATAGTGTGCAGTGTAAAACAGTTGTAGGTTTACGCCAAAACATAGTATAGAGTGTAAAACGGCTGCAGGTTTACGTCAAAGCATAGTGTACAGCGTAAAACGGCTGTAGGTTTACGCCAAAGCATAGTGTACAGTGTAGGACAGCTGTAGGTTTACGCCAAAGCATAATGTACAGTATAAAACGGCTGTCTGTTTACGCCAAAGAATAGTGTGCAGTGTAAAACGGTTGTAGGTTTACGCCAAAACATAGTATAGAGTGTAAAACGGCTGTAGGTTTACGTCAATGCATAGTACACAGTGTAAAACGGCTGTAGGTTTACGCTAAAGCATAGTGTACAGTGTAACACGGCTGTAGGTTTACGCCAAAGCATAGTGTACGGTGTAAAACGGCTGTAGGTTTACGCCAAAGCATTGTGTACGGTGTAAAACGGCTGTAGGTTTACGCCAAAGCATAGTGTCCAGTGTAAAACGGCTGTAGGTTTACGCCAAAGCATAGTGTACGGTGTAAAACGGCTGTAGGTTTACGCCAAAGCATAGTGTACAGTGTAACACGGCTGTAGTTTTACGCCAAAACATAGTATACAGTGTAAGACGGCTGAAGGTTTACGCTAAAGCAAAGTGTACAGTGTAACACGGCTGTAGGTTTACGCCAAAGCATACATAGTGTCCAGTGTAAAACGGCTGTAGTTTTACGCCAAAACATAGTATACAGTGTAAGACGGCTGTAGGTTTACGCTAAAGCATAGTGTACAGTGTAACACGGCTGTAGGTTTACGCCAAAGCATAGTGTCCAGTGTAAAACGGCTGTAGGTTTACGCCAAAGCATAGTGTACGGTGTAAAACGGCTGTAGGTTTACGCCAAGGCATAGTGTCCAGTGTAAAACGGCTGTAGTTTTACGCCAAAACATAGTATACAGTGTAAGACGGCTGAAGGTTTACGCTAAAGCATAGTGTACAGTGTAACACGGCTGTAGGTTTACGCCAAAGCATAGTGTCCGGTGTAAAACGGCTGTAGTTTTACGCCAAAACATAGTATACAGTGTAAGACGGCTGAAGGTTTACGCCAAAGCATAGTGTACAGTGTAACACGGCTGTAGGTTTACGCCAAAGGATAGTGTCCGGTGTAAAACGGCTGTAGTTTTACGCCAAAACATAGTATACAGTGTAAGACGGCTGTAGGTTTACGCCAAAGCATAATGTACAGTATAAAACGGCTGTCTTTTTACGCCAAAGAATAGTGTGCGGTGTAAAACGGTTGTAGGTTTACGCCAAAACATAGTATAGAGTGTAAAACGGCTGTAGGTTTACGTCAAAGCATAGTGTACAGCGTAAAACGGCTGTAGGTTTACGCCAAAGCATAGTGTACAGTGTAGGACAGCTGTAGGTTTACGCCAAAGCATAATGTACAGTATAAAACGGCTGTCTGTTTACGCCAAAGAATAGTGTGCAGTGTAAAACGTTTGTAGGTTTACGCCAAAACATAGTATAGAGTGTAAAACGGCTGTAGGTTTACGTCAATGCATAGTACACAGTGTAAAACGGCTGTAGGTTTACGCCAAAGCATAGTGTACAGTGTAAGACAGCTGTAGGTTTACGCCAAAGCATAATGTACAGTATAAAACGGCTGTCTGTTTACGCCAAAGAATAGTGTGCAGTGTAAAACGTTTGTAGGTTTACGCCAAAACATAGTATAGAGTGTAAAACGGCTGCAGGTTTACGTCAAAGCATAGTGTACAGTGTAAGACAGCTGTAGGTTTACGCCAAAGCATAATGTACAGTATAAAACGGCTGTCTGTTTACGCCAAAGAATAGTGTGCAGTGTAAAACGTTTGTAGGTTTACGCCAAAACATAGTATAGAGTGTAAAACGGCTGCAGGTTTACGTCAAAGCATAGTGTACAGTGTAAGACAGCTGTAGGTTTACGCCAAAGCATAATGTACAGTATAAAACGGCTGTCTGTTTACGCCAAAGAATAGTGTGCAGTGTAAAACAGTTGTAGGTTTACGCCAAAACATAGTATAGAGTGTAAAACGGCTGCAGGTTTACGTCAAAGCATAGTGTACAGTGTAACACGGCTGTAGGTTTCCGCCAAAGCATAGTGTACGGTGTAAAACGGCTGTAGGTTTACGCCAAAGCATAGTGTACAGTGCAAAACGGCTGTAGGTTTACGCCAAAGCATAGAGTCCAGTGTAAAACGGCTGTAGTTTTACGCAAAAACATAGTATACAGTGTAAGACGGTTGTAGGTTTACGCTAAAGCATAGTGTACAGTGTAACACGGCTGTAGGTTTACGCCAAAGCATAGTGTACATTGTAAAACGGCTGTAGGTTTACGCCAAAGCATAGTGTACGGTGTAAAACGGCTGTAGGTTTACGCCAAAGCATAGAGTCCAGTGTAAAACGGCTGTAGGTTTACGCCAAAGCATAGTGTACGGTGTAAAACGGCTGTAGGTTTACGCCAAGGCATAGTGTCCAGTGTAAAACGGCTGTAGTTTTACGCCAAAACATAGTATACAGTGTAAGACGGCTGAAGGTTTACGCTAAAGCATAGTGTACAGTGTAACACGGCTGTAAGTTTACGCCAAAGCATAGTGTCCGGTGTAAAACGGCTGTAGTTTTACGCCAAAACATAGTATACAGTGTAAGACGGCTGAAGGTTTACGCTAAAGCATAGTGTCCAGTGTAAAACGGCTGTAGTTTTACGCCAAAACATAGTATACAGTGTAAGACGGCTGTAGGTTTACGCTAAAGCATAGTGTACAGTGTAACACGGCTGTAGGTTTACGCCAAAGCATAGTGTACGGTGTAAAACGGCTGTAGGTTTACGCCAAGGCATAGTGTCCAGTGTAAAACGGCTGTAGTTTTACGCGAAAACATAGTATACAGTGTAAGACGGCTGTAGGTTTACGCTAAAGCATAGTGTACAGTGTAAAACGGCTGTAGGTTTACGCCAAAGCATAGTGTCCAGTGTAAAACGGCTGTAGTTTTACGCCAAAACATAGTATACAGTGTAAGACGGCTGTAGGTTTACGCTATAGCATAGTGTACAGTGTAACACGGCTGTAGGTTTACGCCAAAGCATAGTGTACGGTGTAAAACGGCTGTAGGTTTACGCCAAGGCATAGTGTCCAGTGTAAAACGGCTGTAGTTTTACGAGAAAACATAGTATACAGTGTAAGACGGCTGTAGGTTTACGCTAAAGCATAGTGTACAGTGTAACACGGCTGTAGGTTTACGCCAAAGCATAGTGTACGGTGTAAAACGGCTGTAGGTTTACGCCAAAGCATTGTGTACATTGTAAAACGGCTTTAGGTTTACGCCAAAGCATAGTGTCCAGTGTAAAACGGCTGTAGGTTTACGCCAAAGCATAGTGTACGGTGTAAAACGGCTGTAGGTTTACGCCAAGGCATAGTGTCCAGTGTAAAACGGCTGTAGTTTTACGCCAAAACATAGTATACAGTGTACGACGGCTGAAGGTTTACGCTAAAGCATAGTGTACAGTGTAACACGGCTGTAGGTTTACGCCAAAGCATACATAGTGTCCAGTGTAAAACGGCTGTAGTTTTACGCGAAAACATAGTATACAGTGTAAGACGGCTGAAGGTTTACGCTAAAGCATAGTGTACAGTGCAACACGGCTGTAGGTTTACGCCAAAGCATAGTGTCCGGTGTAAAACGGCTGTAGCTTTACGCCAAAACATAGTACACAGTGTAAGACGGCTGAAGGTTTACGCTAAAGCATAGTGTACAGTGTAAAACGGCTGTCTGTTTACCCCAAAGAATAGTGTGCAGTGTAAAACGGTTGTAGGTTTACGCTAAAACATAGTATAGAGTGTAAAACGGCTGTAGGTTTACGTCAATGCATAGTGTCCAGTGTAAAACGGCTGTAGGTTTACGCCAAAGCATAATGTACAGTGTAAGACAGCTGTAGGTTTACGCCAAAGCATAATGTACAGTATAAAACGGCTGTCTGTTTACGCCAAAGAATAGTGTGCAGTGTAAAACGGTTGTAGGTTTACGCCAAAACATAGTATAGAGTGTAAAACGGCTGTAGGTTTACGTCAATGCATAGTACACAGTGTAAAACGGCTGTAGGTTTACGCCAAAGCATAGTGTACAGTGTAAGACAGCTGTAGGTTTACGCCAAAGCATAATGTACAGTATAAAACGGCTGTCTGTTTACCCCAAAGAATAGTGTGCAGTGTAAAACGGTTGTAGGTTTACGCTAAAACATAGTATAGAGTGTAAAACGGCTGTAGGTTTACGTCAATGCATAGTACACAGTGTAAAATGGCTGTAGGTTTACGCCAAAGCATAGTGTACAGTGTAGGACAGCTGTAGGTTTACGCCAAAGCGTAATGTACATTATAAAACGGCTGTCTGTTTACGCCAAAGAATAGTGTGCAGTGTAAAACGGTTGTAGGTTTACGCCAAAACATAGTATAGAGTGTAAAACGGCTGCAGGTTTACGTCAAAGCATAGTGTACAGTGTAACACGGCTGTAGGTTTACGCCAAAGCATTGTGTACGGTGTAAAACGGCTGTAGGTTTACGCCAAAGCATAGTGTACAGTGTAAAACGGCTGTAGGTTTACGCCAAAGCATAGTGTCCAGTGTAAAACGGCTGTAGTTTTACGCCAAAACATAGTATACAGTGTAAGACGGTTGTAGGTTTACGCTAAAGCATAGTGTACAGTGTAACACGGCTGTAGGCTTACGCCAAAGCATAGTGTACGGTGTAAAACGGCTGTAGGTTTACGCCAAAGCATAGTGTACGGTGTAAAACGGCTGTAGGTTTACGCCAAAGCATAGAGTCCACTGTAAAACGGCTGTGGGTTTACGCCAAAGCATAGTGTACGGTGTAAAACGGCTGTAGGTTTACGCCAAGGTATAGTGTCCAGTGTAAAACGGCTGTAGTTTTACGCCAAAACATAGTATACAGTGTAAGACGGCTGAAGGTTTACGCTAAAGCATAGTGTACAGTGCAACACGGCTGTAGGTTTACGCCAAAGCATAGTGTCCGGTGTAAAACGGCTGTAGTTTTACGCCAAAACATAGTACACAGTGTAAGACGGCTGAAGGTTTACGCTAAAGCATAGTGTACAGTGTAACACCGCTGTAGGTTTACGCCAAAGCATAGTGTCCAGTGTAAAACGGCTGTAGTTTTACGCCAAAACATAGTATACAGTGTAAGACGGCTGAAGGTTTACGCCAAAGCATAGTGTACAGTGTAACACGGCTGTAGGTTTACGCCAAAGGATAGTGTCCGGTGTAAAACGGCTGTAGTTTTACGCCAAAACATAGTATACAGTGTAAGACGGCTGTAGGTTTACGCCAAAGCATAATGTACAGTATAAAACGGCTGTCTTTTTACGCCAAAGAATAGTGTGCGGTGTAAAACGGTTGTAGGTTTACGCCAAAACATAGTATAGAGTGTAAAACGGCTGTAGGTTTACGTCAAAGCATAGTGTACAGCGTAAAACGGCTGTAGGTTTACGCCAAAGCATAGTGTACAGTGTAGGACAGCTGTAGGTTTACGCCAAAGCATAATGTACAGTATAAAACGGCTGTCTGTTTACGCCAAAGAATAGTGTGCAGTGTAAAACGGTTGTAGGTTTACGCCAAAACATAGTATAGAGTGTAAAACGGCTGTAGGTTTACGTCAATGCATAGTACACAGTGTAAAACGGCTGTAGGTTTACGCCAAAGCATAGTGTACAGTGTAAGACAGCTGTAGGTTTACGCCAAAGCATAATGTACAGTATAAAACGGCTGTCTGTTTACGCCAAAGAATAGTGTGCAGTGTAAAACGTTTGTAGGTTTACGCCAAAACATAGTATAGAGTGTAAAACGGCTGCAGGTTTACGTCAAAGCATAGTGTACAGTGTAAGACAGCTGTAGGTTTACGCCAAAGCATAATGTACAGTATAAAACGGCTGTCTGTTTACGCCAAAGAATAGTGTGCAGTGTAAAACGTTTGTAGGTTTACGCCAAAACATAGTATAGAGTGTAAAACGGCTGCAGGTTTACGTCAAAGCATAGTGTACAGTGTAAGACAGCTGTAGGTTTACGCCAAAGCATAATGTACAGTATAAAACGGCTGTCTGTTTACGCCAAAGAATAGTGTGCAGTGTAAAACAGTTGTAGGTTTACGCCAAAACATAGTATAGAGTGTAAAACGGCTGCAGGTTTACGTCAAAGCATAGTGTACAGTGTAACACGGCTGTAGGTTTCCGCCAAAGCATAGTGTACGGTGTAAAACGGCTGTAGGTTTACGCCAAAGCATAGTGTACAGTGTAAAACGGCTGTAGGTTTACGCCAAAGCATAGAGTCCAGTGTAAAACGGCTGTAGTTTTACGCAAAAACATAGTATACAGTGTAAGACGGTTGTAGGTTTACGCTAAAGCATAGTGTACAGTGTAACACGGCTGTAGGTTTACGCCAAAGCATAGTGTACATTGTAAAACGGCTGTAGGTTTACGCCAAAGCATAGTGTACGGTGTAAAACGGCTGTAGGTTTACGCCAAAGCATAGAGTCCAGTGTAAAACGGCTGTAGGTTTACGCCAAAGCATAGTGTACGGTGTAAAACGGCTGTAGGTTTACGCCAAGGCATAGTGTCCAGTGTAAAACGGCTGTAGTTTTACGCCAAAACATAGTATACAGTGTAAGACGGCTGAAGGTTTACGCTAAAGCATAGTGTACAGTGTAACACGGCTGTAAGTTTACGCCAAAGCATAGTGTCCGGTGTAAAACGGCTGTAGTTTTACGCCAAAACATAGTATACAGTGTAAGACGGCTGAAGGTTTACGCTAAAGCATAGTGTCCAGTGTAAAACGGCTGTAGTTTTACGCCAAAACATAGTATACAGTGTAAGACGGCTGTAGGTTTACGCTAAAGCATAGTGTACAGTGTAACACGGCTGTAGGTTTACGCCAAAGCATAGTGTACGGTGTAAAACGGCTGTAGGTTTACGCCAAGGCATAGTGTCCAGTGTAAAACGGCTGTAGTTTTACGCGAAAACATAGTATACAGTGTAAGACGGCTGTAGGTTTACGCTAAAGCATAGTGTACAGTGTAAAACGGCTGTAGGTTTACGCCAAAGCATAGTGTCCAGTGTAAAACGGCTGTAGTTTTACGCCAAAACATAGTATACAGTGTAAGACGGCTGTAGGTTTACGCTATAGCATAGTGTACAGTGTAACACGGCTGTAGGTTTACGCCAAAGCATAGTGTACGGTGTAAAACGGCTGTAGGTTTACGCCAAGGCATAGTGTCCAGTGTAAAACGGCTGTAGTTTTACGAGAAAACATAGTATACAGTGTAAGACGGCTGTAGGTTTACGCTAAAGCATAGTGTACAGTGTAACACGGCTGTAGGTTTACGCCAAAGCATAGTGTACGGTGTAAAACGGCTGTAGGTTTACGCCAAAGCATTGTGTACATTGTAAAACGGCTTTAGGTTTACGCCAAAGCATAGTGTCCAGTGTAAAACGGCTGTAGGTTTACGCCAAAGCATAGTGTACGGTGTAAAACGGCTGTAGGTTTACGCCAAGGCATAGTGTCCAGTGTAAAACGGCTGTAGTTTTACGCCAAAACATAGTATACAGTGTACGACGGCTGAAGGTTTACGCTAAAGCATAGTGTACAGTGTAACACGGCTGTAGGTTTACGCCAAAGCATACATAGTGTCCAGTGTAAAACGGCTGTAGTTTTACGCGAAAACATAGTATACAGTGTAAGACGGCTGAAGGTTTACGCTAAAGCATAGTGTACAGTGCAACACGGCTGTAGGTTTACGCCAAAGCATAGTGTCCGGTGTAAAACGGCTGTAGCTTTACGCCAAAACATAGTACACAGTGTAAGACGGCTGAAGGTTTACGCTAAAGCATAGTGTACAGTGTAAAACGGCTGTCTGTTTACCCCAAAGAATAGTGTGCAGTGTAAAACGGTTGTAGGTTTACGCTAAAACATAGTATAGAGTGTAAAACGGCTGTAGGTTTACGTCAATGCATAGTGTCCAGTGTAAAACGGCTGTAGGTTTACGCCAAAGCATAATGTACAGTGTAAGACAGCTGTAGGTTTACGCCAAAGCATAATGTACAGTATAAAACGGCTGTCTGTTTACGCCAAAGAATAGTGTGCAGTGTAAAACGGTTGTAGGTTTACGCCAAAACATAGTATAGAGTGTAAAACGGCTGTAGGTTTACGTCAATGCATAGTACACAGTGTAAAACGGCTGTAGGTTTACGCCAAAGCATAGTGTACAGTGTAAGACAGCTGTAGGTTTACGCCAAAGCATAATGTACAGTATAAAAAGGCTGTCTGTTTACCCCAAAGAATAGTGTGCAGTGTAAAACGGTTGTAGGTTTACGCTAAAACATAGTATAGAGTGTAAAACGGCTGTAGGTTTACGTCAATGCATAGTACACAGTGTAAAATGGCTGTAGGTTTACGCCAAAGCATAGTGTACAGTGTAGGACAGCTGTAGGTTTACGCCAAAGCGTAATGTACATTATAAAACGGCTGTCTGTTTACGCCAAAGAATAGTGTGCAGTGTAAAACGGTTGTAGGTTTACGCCAAAACATAGTATAGAGTGTAAAACGGCTGCAGGTTTACGTCAAAGCATAGTGTACAGTGTAACACGGCTGTAGTTTTACGCGAAAACATATTATACAGTGTAAGACGGCTGTAGGTTTACGCTAAAGCATAGTGTAGTGTCCAGTGTAAAACGGCTGTAGTTTTACGCCAAAACATAGTATACAGTGTAAGACGGCTGAAGGTTTACGCTAAAGCATAGTGTACAGTGCAACACGGCTGTAGGTTTACGCCAAAGCATAGTGTCCGGTGTAAAACGGCTGTAGTTTTACGCCAAAACATAGTACACAGTGTAAGACGGCTGAAGGTTTACGCTAAAGCATAGTGTACAGTGTAACACCGCTGTAGGTTTACGCCAAAGCATAGTGTCCAGTGTAAAACGGCTGTAGTTTTACGCCAAAACATAGTATACAGTGTAAGACGGCTGTAGGTTTACGCTAAAGCATAGTGTACAGTGTAA
Organism: Xylota segnis; assembly: GCA_963583995.1. NCBI lineage: Eukaryota > Metazoa > Arthropoda > Insecta > Diptera > Syrphidae > Xylota > Xylota segnis. The sequence continues at coordinate 205,987 of OY757240.1, forward strand.
CACGGCTGTAGGTTTACGCCAAAGCATAGTGTACGGTGTAAAACGGCTGTAGGTTTACGCCAAGGCATAGTGTCCAGTGTAAAACGGCTGTAGTTTTACGCGAAAACATATTATACAGTGTAAGACGGCTGTAGGTTTACGCTAAAGCATAGTGTAGTGTCCAGTGTAAAACGGCTGTAGTTTTACGCGAAAACATATTATACAGTGTAAGACGGCTGTAGGTTTACGCTAAAGCATAGTGTACAGTGTAAAACGGCTGTGGGTTTACGCCAAAGCATACTGTCCAGTGTAAAACGGCTGTAGTTTTACGCCAAAACATAGTATACAGTGTAAGACGGCTGTAGGTTTACGCTAAAGCATAGTGTACCGTGTAACACGGCTGTAGGTTTACGCCAAAGCATAGTGTACAGTGTAAAACGGCTGTAGGTTTACGCCAAGGCATAGTGTCCAGTGTAAAACGGCTGTAGTTTTACGAGAAAACATAGTATACAGTGTAAGACGGCTGTAGGTTTACGCTAAAGCATAGTGTACAGTGTAACACGGCTGTAGGTTTACGCCAAAGCATAGTGTACGGTGTAAAACGGCTGTAGGTTTACGCCAAAGCATAGTGTCCAGTGTAAAACGGCTGTAGGTTTACGCCAAAGCATAGTATACAGTGTAAGACGGCTGTAGGTTTACGCTAAAGCATAGTGTACAGTGTAACACGGCTGTAGGTTTACGCCAAAGCATAGTGTACGGTGTAAAACGGCTGTAGGTTTACGCCAAGGCATAGTGTCCAGTGTAAAACGGCTGTAGTTTTACGAGAAAACATAGTATACAGTGTAAGACGGCTGTAGGTTTACGCTAAAGCATAGTGTACAGTGTAACACGGCTGTAGGTTTACGCCAAGGCATAGTGTCCAGTGTAAAACGGCTGTAGTTTTACGAGAAAACATAGTATACAGTGTAAGACGGCTGAAGGTTTACGCTAAAGCATAGTGTACAGTGTAACACGGCTGTAGGTTTACGCCAAAGCATAGTGTCCAGTGTAAAACGGCTGTAGTTTTACGCCAAAACATAGTATACAGTGTAAGACGGCTGTAGGTTTACGCCAAAGCATAGTGTACAGTGTAACACGGCTGTAGGTTTACGCCAAAACATAGTATAGAGTGTAAAACGGCTGTAGGTTTACGTCAATGCATAGTACACAGTGTAAAACGGCTGTAGGTTTACGCCAAAGCATAGTGTCCAGTGTAAAACGGCTGTAGTTTTACGCCAAAACATAGTATACAGTGTAAGACGGCTGTAGGTTTACGCCAAAGCATAGTGTACAGTGTAACACGGCTGTAGTTTTACGCCAAAACATAGTATACAGTGTAAGACGGCTGTAGGTTTACGCTAAAGCATAGTGTACAGTGTAACACGGCTGTAGGTTTACGCCAAAACATAGTGTCCAGTGTAAAACGGCTGTAGTTTTACGCCAAAACATAGTATACAGTGTAAGACGGCTGTAGGTTTACGCTAAAGCATAGTGTACAGTGTAACACGGCTGTAGGTTTACGCCAAAGCATAGTGTCCAGTGTAAAACGGCTGTAGTTTTACGCCAAAACATAGTATACAGTGTAAGACGGCTGTAGGTTTACGCCAAAGCATAGTGTACAGTGTAACACGGCTGTAGGTTTACGCCAAAACATAGTATAGAGTGTAAAACGGCTGTAGGTTTACGTCAATGCATAGTACACAGTGTAAAACGGCTGTAGGTTTACGCCAAAGCATAGTGTCCAGTGTAAAACGGCTGTAGTTTTACGCCAAAACATAGTATACAGTGTAAGACGGTTGTAGGTTTACGCTAAAGCATAGTGTACAGTGTAAAACGGCTGTAGTTTTACGCCAAAGCATAATGTACAGTATAAAACGGCTGTCTGTTTACGCCAAAGAATAGTGTGCAGTGTAAAACGGCTGTCTGTTTACGCCAAAGAATAGTGTGCAGTGTAAAACGGCTGTAGTTTTACGCCAAAACATAGTATACAGTGTAAGACGGTTGTAGGTTTACGCTAAAGCATAGGGTACAGTGTAACACGGCTGTAGGCTTACGCCAAAGCATAGTGTACGGTGTAAAACGGCTGTAGGTTTACGCCAAAGCATAGTGTACGGTGTAAAACGGCTGTAGTTTTACGCCAAAGCATAGTATACAGTGTAAGACGGCTGTAGGTTTACGCCAAAACATAGTATAGAGTGTAAAACGGCTGTAGGTTTACGTCAATGCATAGTACACAGTGTAAAACGGCTGTAGGTTTACGCCAAAGCATAGTGTCCAGTGTAAAACGGCTGTAGTTTTACGCCAAAACATAGTATACAGTGTAAGACGGTTGTAGGTTTACGCTAAAGCATAGTGTACAGTGTAACACGGCTGTAGGCTTACGCCAAAGCATAGTGTACGGTGTAAAACGGCTGTAGGTTTACGCCAAAGCATAGTGTACGGTGTAAAACGGCTGTAGTTTTACGCCAAAGCATAGTATACAGTGTAAGACGGCTGTAGGTTTACGCCAAAACATAGTATAGAGTGTAAAACGGCTGTAGGTTTACGTCAATGCATAGTACACAGTGTAAAACGGCTGTAGGTTTACGCCAAAGCATAGTGTACAGTGTAACACGGCTGTAGGTTTACGCCAAAACATAGTATAGAGTGTAAAACGGCTGTAGGTTTACGTCAATGCATAGTACACAGTGTAAAACGGCTGTAGGTTTACGCCAAAGCATAGTGTCCAGTGTAAAACGGCTGTAGTTTTACGCCAAAACATAGTATACAGTGTAAGACGGTTGTAGGTTTACGCTAAAGCATAGTGTACAGTGTAACACGGCTGTAGGCTTACGCCAAAGCATAGTGTACGGTGTAAAACGGCTGTAGGTTTACGCCAAAGCATAGTGTACGGTGTAAAACGGCTGTAGTTTTACGCCAAAGCATAGTATACAGTGTAAGACGGCTGTAGGTTTACGCCAAAACATAGTATAGAGTGTAAAACGGCTGTAGGTTTACGTCAATGCATAGTACACAGTGTAAAACGGCTGTAGGTTTACGCCAAAGCATAGTGTACAGTGTAAGACAGCTGTAGGTTTACGCCAAAGCATAGTGTACAGTGTAAAACGGCTGTAGGTTTACGCCAAGGCATAGTGTCCAGTGTAAAACGGCTGTAGTTTTACGCCAAAACATAGTATACAGTGTAAGACGGCTGAAGGTTTACGCTAAAGCATAGTGTACAGTGTAACACGGCTGTAGGTTTACGCCAAAGCATAGTGTCCAGTGTAAAACGGCTGTAGTTTTACGCCAAAGCATAATGTACAGTATAAAACGGCTGTCTGTTTACGCCAAAGAATAGTGTGCAGTGTAAAACGGTTGTAGGTTTACGCCAAAACATAGTATAGAGTGTAAAACGGCTGTAGGTTTACGTCAATGCATAGTACACAGTGTAAAACGGCTGTAGGTTTACGCCAAAGCATAGTGTACAGTGTAAGACAGCTGTAGGTTTACGCCAAAGCATAATGTACAGTATAAAACGGCTGTCTGTTTACGCCAAAGAATAGTGTGCAGTGTAAAACGTTTGTAGGTTTACGCCAAAACATAGTATAGAGTGTAAAACGGCTGCAGGTTTACGTCAAAGCATAGTGTACAGTGTAAGACAGCTGTAGGTTTACGCCAAAGCATAATGTACAGTATAAAACGGCTGTCTGTTTACGCCAAAGAATAGTGTGCAGTGTAAAACGGTTGTAGGTTTACGCTAAAACATAGTATAGAGTGTAAAACGGCTGTAGGTTTACGTCAATGCATAGTACACAGTGTAAAACGGCTGTAGGTTTACGCCAAAGCATAGTGTACAGTGTAGGACAGCTGTAGGTTTACGCCAATGCGTAATGTACATTATAAAACGGCTGTCTGTTTACGCCAAAGAATAGTGTGCAGTGTAAAACAGTTGTAGGTTTACGCCAAAACATAGTATAGAGTGTAAAACGGCTGCAGGTTTACGTCAAAGCATAGTGTACAGTGTAACACGGCTGTAGGTTTCCGCCAAAGCATAGTGTACGGTGTAAAACGGCTGTAGGTTTACGCCAAAGCATAGTGTACAGTGTAAAACGGCTGTAGGTTTACGCCAAAGCATAGAGTCCAGTGTAAAACGGCTGTAGTTTTACGCAAAAACATAGTATACAGTGTAAGACGGTTGTAGGTTTACGCTAAAGCATAGTGTACAGTGTAACACGGCTGTAGGTTTACGCCAAAGCATAGTGTACATTGTAAAACGGCTGTAGGTTTACGCCAAAGCATAGTGTACGGTGTAAAACGGCTGTAGGTTTTCGCCAAAGCATAGAGTCCAGTGTAAAACGGCTGTAGGTTTACGCCAAAGCATAGTGTACGGTGTAAAACGGCTGTAGGTTTACGCCAAGGCATAGTGTCCAGTGTAAAACGGCTGTAGTTCTACGCCAAAACATAGTATACAGTGTAAGACGGCTGAAGGTTTACGCTAAAGCATAGTGTACAGTGTAACACGGCTGTAGGTTTACGCCAAAGCATAGTGTCCGGTGTAAAACGGCTGTAGTTTTACGCCAAAACATAGTATACAGTGTAAGACGGCTGAAGGTTTACGCTAAAGCATAGTGTCCAGTGTAAAACGGCTGTAGTTTTACGCCAAAACATAGTATACAGTGTAAGACGGCTGTAGGTTTACGCTAAAGCATAGTGTACAGTGTAACACGGCTGTAGGTTTACGCCAAAGCATAGTGTACGGTGTAAAACGGCTGTAGGTTTACGCCAAGGCATAGTGTCCAGTGTAAAACGGCTGTAGTTTTACGCGAAAACATAGTATACAGTGTAAGACGGCTGTAGGTTTACGCTAAAGCATAGTGTACAGTGTAAAACTTCTGTAGGTTTACGCCAAAGCATAGTGTCCAGTGTAAAACGGCTGTAGTTTTACGCCAAAACATAGTATACAGTGTAAGACGGCTGTAGGTTTACGCTATAGCATAGTGTACAGTGTAACACGGCTGTAGGTTTACGCCAAAGCATAGTGTACGGTGTAAAACGGCTGTATTTTTACGCCAAGGCATAGTGTCCAGTGTAAAACGGCTGTAGTTTTACGAGAAAACATAGTATACAGTGTAAGACGGCTGTAGGTTTACGCTAAAGCATAGTGTACAGTGTAACACGGCTGTAGGTTTACGCCAAAGCATAGTGTACGGTGTAAAACGGCTGTAGGTTTACGCCAAAGCATTGTGTACGGTGTAAAACGGCTGTAGGTTTACGCCAAAGCATAGTGTCCAGTGTAAAACGGCTGTAGGTTTACGCCAAAGCATAGCGTACGGTGTAAAACGGCTGTAGGTTTACGCCAAGGCATAGTGTCCAGTGTAAAACGGCTGTAGTTTTACGCCAAAACATAGTATACAGTGTAAGACGGCTGAAGGTTTACGCTAAAGCATAGTGTACAGTGTAACACGGCTGTAGGTTTGCGCCAAAGCATACATAGTGTCCAGTGTAAAACGGCTGTAGTTTTACGCGAAAACATAGTATACAGTGTAAGACGGCTGAAGGTTTACGCTAAAGCATAGTGTACAGTGCAACACGGCTGTAGGTTTACGCCAAAGCATAGTGTCCGGTGTAAAACGGCTGTAGTTTTACGCCAAAACATAGTACACAGTGTAAGACGGCTGAAGGTTTACGCTAAAGCATAGTGTACAGTGTAAAACGGCTGTCTGTTTACCCCAAAGAATAGTGTGCAGTGTAAAACGGTTGTAGGTTTACGCTAAAACATAGTATAGAGTGTAAAACGGCTGTAGGTTTACGTCAATGCATAGTGTCCAGTGTAAAACGGCTGTAGGTTTACGCCAAAGCATAATGTACAGTGTAAGGCAGCTGTAGGTTTACGCCAAAGCATAATGTACAGTATAAAACGGCTGTCTGTTTACGCCAAAGAATAGTGTGCAGTGTAAAACGGTTGTAGGTTTACGCCAAAACATAGTATAGAGTGTAAAACGGCTGTAGGTTTACGTCAATGCATAGTACACAGTGTAAAACGGCTGTAGGTTTACGCCAAAGCATAGTGTACAGTGTAAGACAGCTGTAGGTTTACGCCAAAGCATAATGTACAGTATAAAACGGCTGTCTGTTTACCCCAAAGAATAGTGTGCAGTGTAAAACGGTTGTAGGTTTACGCTAAAACATAGTATAGAGTGTAAAACGGCTGTAGGTTTACGTCAATGCATAGTACACAGTGTAAAATGGCTGTAGGTTTACGCCAAAGCATAGTGTACAGTGTAGGACAGCTGTAGGTTTACGCCAAAGCGTAATGTACATTATAAAACGGCTGTCTGTTTACGCCAAAGAATAGTGTGCAGTGTAAAACGGTTGTAGGTTTACGCCAAAACATAGTATAGAGTGTAAAACGGCTGCAGGTTTACGTCAAAGCATAGTGTACAGTGTAACACGGCTGTAGGTTTACGCCAAAGCATTGTGTACGGTGTAAAACGGCTGTAGGTTTACGCCAAAGCATAGTGTACAGTGTAAAACGGCTGTAGGTTTACGCCAAAGCATAGTGTCCAGTGTAAAACGGCTGTAGTTTTACGCCAAAACATAGTATACAGTGTAAGACGGTTGTAGGTTTACGCTAAAGCATAGTGTACAGTGTAACACGGCTGTAGGCTTACGCCAAAGCATAGTGTACGGTGTAAAACGGCTGTAGGTTTACGCCAAAGCATAGTGTACGGTGTAAAACGGCTGTAGGTTTACGCCAAAGCATAGAGTCCAGTGTAAAACGGCTGTAGGTTTACGCCAAAGCATAGTGTACGGTGTAAAACGGCTGTAGGTTTACGCCAAGGTATAGTGTCCAGTGTAAAACGGCTGTAGTTTTACGCCAAAACATAGTATACAGTGTAAGACGGCTGAAGGTTTACGCTAAAGCATAGTGTACAGTGCAACACGGCTGTAGGTTTACGCCAAAGCATAGTGTCCGGTGTAAAACGGCTGTAGTTTTACGCCAAAACATAGTACACAGTGTAAGACGGCTGAAGGTTTACGCTAAAGCATAGTGTACAGTGTAACACCGCTGTAGGTTTACGCCAAAGCATAGTGTCCAGTGTAAAACGGCTGTAGTTTTACGCCAAAACATAGTATACAGTGTAAGACGGCTGTAGGTTTACGCTAAAGCATAGTGTACAGTGTAACACGGCTGTAGGTTTACGCCAAAGCATAGTGTACGGTGTAAAACGGCTGTAGGTTTACGCCAAGGCATAGTGTCCAGTGTAAAACGGCTGTAGTTTTACGCGAAAACATATTATACAGTGTAAGACGGCTGTAGGTTTACGCTAAAGCATAGTGTAGTGTCCAGTGTAAAACGGCTGTAGTTTTACGCGAAAACATATTATACAGTGTAAGACGGCTGTAGGTTTACGCTAAAGCATAGTGTACAGTGTAAAACGGCTGTGGGTTTACGCCAAAGCATACTGTCCAGTGTAAAACGGCTGTAGTTTTACGCCAAAACATAGTATACAGTGTAAGACGGCTGTAGGTTTACGCTAAAGCATAGTGTACCGTGTAACACGGCTGTAGGTTTACGCCAAAGCATAGTGTACAGTGTAAAACGGCTGTAGGTTTACGCCAAGGCATAGTGTCCAGTGTAAAACGGCTGTAGTTTTACGAGAAAACATAGTATACAGTGTAAGACGGCTGTAGGTTTACGCTAAAGCATAGTGTACAGTGTAACACGGCTGTAGGTTTACGCCAAAGCATAGTGTACGGTGTAAAACGGCTGTAGGTTTACGCCAAAGCATAGTGTCCAGTGTAAAACGGCTGTAGGTTTACGCCAAAGCATAGTATACAGTGTAAGACGGCTGTAGGTTTACGCTAAAGCATAGTGTACAGTGTAACACGGCTGTAGGTTTACGCCAAAGCATAGTGTACGGTGTAAAACTGCTGTAGGTTTACGCCAAGGCATAGTGTCCAGTGTAAAACGGCTGTAGTTTTACGAGAAAACATAGTATACAGTGTAAGACGGCTGTAGGTTTACGCTAAAGCATAGTGTACAGTGTAACACGGCTGTAGGTTTACGCCAAGGCATAGTGTCCAGTGTAAAACGGCTGTAGTTTTACGAGAAAACATAGTATACAGTGTAAGACGGCTGAAGGTTTACGCTAAAGCATAGTGTACAGTGTAACACGGCTGTAGGTTTACGCCAAAGCATAGTGTCCAGTGTAAAACGGCTGTAGTTTTACGCCAAAACATAGTATACAGTGTAAGACGGCTGTAGGTTTACGCCAAAGCATAGTGTACAGTGTAACACGGCTGTAGGTTTACGCCAAAGCATAGTGGACGGTGTAAAACGACTGTAGGTTTACGCCAAGGCATAGTGTCCAGTGTAAAACGTCTGTAGTTTTACGAGAAAACATAGTATACAGTGCAAGACGGCTGTAGGTTTACGCTAAAGCATAGTGTACAGTGTAAGATGGCTATAGGTTTACGCAAAAGCATAATGTGCAGTGTAAAACGGCTGTCTTTTTACGCCAAAGCATAGTGTCCAGTGCAAAACGGCTGTAGGTTTACGCCAAAGCATAGTGTCCAGTGTAAAACGGCTGTAGGTTTACGCCAAAGCATAGTGTACGGTGTAAAACGGCTGTAGGTTTACGCCAAAGCATAGTGTACGGTGTAAAACGGCTGTAGGTTTACGCCAAGGCATAGCGTCCAGTGTAAAACGGCTGTAGTTTTACGAGAAAACATAGTATACAGTGTAAGACGGCTGTAGGTTTACGCTAAAGCATAGTGTACAGTGTAAAACGGCTGTAGGTTTACGCCAAAGCATAGTGTCCAGTGTAAAACGGCTGTAGTTTTACGCCAAAACATATTATACAGTGTAAGACGGCTGTAGGTTTACGCTAAAGCATAGTGTACAGTGTAACACGGCTGTAGGTTTACGCCAAAGCATAGTGTACGGTGTAAAACGGCTGTAGGTTTACGCCAAGGCATAGCGTCCAGTGTAAAACGGCTGTAGTTTTACGAGAAAACATAGTATACAGTGTAAGACGGCTGTAGGTTTACGCTAAAGCATAGTGTACAGTGTAAAACGGCTGTAGGTTTACGCCAAAGCATAGTGTCCAGTGTAAAACGGCTGTAGTTTTACGCCAAAAAATAGTATACAGTGTAAAATTCTGTAGGTTTACGCTAAAGCATAGTGTACAGTGTAACACGGCTGTAGGTTTACGCCAAAGCATAGTGTACGGTGTAAAACGGCTGTAGGTTTACGCCAAAGCATAGTGTACGGTGTAAAACGGCTGTAGGTTTACGCCAAAGCATAGAGTCCAGTGTAAAACGGCTGTAGGTTTACGCCAAAGCATAGTGTACGGTGTAGGACGGCTGTAGGTTTACGCTAAAGCATAGTGTACAGTGTAACACGGCTGTAGGTTTACGCCAAAGCATAGTGTACGGTGTAAAACGGCTGTAGGTTTACGCCAAAGCATAGTGTCCAGTGTAAAACGGCTGTAGGTTTACGCCAAAGCATAATGTACAGTATAAAACGGCTGTCTGTTTACGCCAAAGAATAGTGTACAGTGTAAAACGGTTGTAGGTTTACGCCAAAACATAGTATAGAGTGTAAAACGGCTGTAGGTTTACGTCAATGCATAGTACACAGTGTAAAACGGCTGTAGGTTTACGCCAAAGCATAGTGTACAGTGTAAGACAGCTGTAGGTTTACGCCAAAGCATAATGTACAGTATAAAACGCCTGTCTGTTTACGCCAAAGAATAGCGTGCAGTGTAAAGCGGTTGTAGGTTTACGCCAAAACATAGTGTAGAGTGTAAAACGGCTGTAGGTTTACGTCAAAGCATAGTGTACAGCGTAAAACGGCTGTAGGTTTACGCCAAAACATAGTATACAGTGTAAGACGGCTGTAGGTTTACGCTAGAGCATAGTGCACTGTGTAAAACGGCTGTAGGTTTACGCCAAGGCATAATGTACAGTGTAAAACGGCTGTAGGTTTACGCCAAAGCATAGTATACAGTGTAAGACGGCTGTAGGTTTACGACAAAGCATAGTATACAGTGTAAAACGGTTGTAGGTTTATGGCAAAGCATAGTGTACAATGTAAAACGGCTGCAAGTTTATGCCAAAACATAGTATACAGTGTAAGACGGCTGTAGGTTTACGCTAAAGCCTGGTGTACAGTGTAAAAAGGCTGTAGGTTTACGCCAAAGCATAGTGTACAGTGTAAAACGGCTGTAGGTTTACGTAAAAGCATAGTGTACAGTGTAAGACGGCTATAGGTTTACGCAAAAGCATAATGAACAGTGTAAAACGGCTGTCTGTTTACGCCAAAGCATAGTGTACAGTGTAAAACGGCTGTAGGTTTACGCCAAAACATAGTGCACAGTGTAAGACTGCTGTTGGTTTACGCCAAAGCATAGTGAACAGTGTAAAACGGCTGTAGTTTTACGCCAAAACATAGTATACAGTGTAAGACGGCTGTAGGTTTACGCTAAGGCATAGTGTACAGTGTAACACGGCTGTAGGTTTACGCCAAAGCATAGTGTACGGTGTAAAACGGCTGTAGGTTTACGCCAAGGCATAGCGTCCAGTGTAAAACGGCTGTAGTTTTACGAGAAAACATAGTATACAGTGTAAGACGGCTGTAGGTTTACGCTAAAGCATAGTGTACAGTGTAAAACGGCTGTAGGTTTACGCCAAAGCATAGTGTCCAGTGTAAAACGGCTGTAGTTTTACGCCAAAGCATAGTGTACAGTGTAAAACGGCTGTATGTTTACGTAAAAGCATAGTGTACAGTGTAAGACGGCTATAGGTTTACGCAAAAGCATAATGAACAGTGTAGAACGGCTGTCTGTTTACGCCAAAGCATAGTGTACAGTGTAAAACGGCTGTAGGTTTACGCCAAAACATAGTGCACAGTGTAAGACTGCTGTTGGTTTACGCCAAGGCATAGTGTCCAGTGTAAAACGGCTGTAGTTTTACGCCAAAACATAGTATACAGTGTAAGACGGCTGTAGGTTTACGCTAAAGCATAGTGTATAGTGTAACACGGCTGTAGGTTTACGCCAAAGCATAGTGTACGGTGTAAAACGGCTGTAGGTTTACGCCAAGGCATAGCGTCCAGTGTAAAACGGCTGTAGTTTTACGAGAAAACATAGTATACAGTGTAAGACGGCTGTAGGTTTACGCTAAAGCATAGTGTACAGTGTAAAACGGCTGTAGGTTTACGCCAAAGCATAGTGTCCAGTGTAAAACGGCTGTAGTTTTAGGCCAAAAAATAGTATACAGTGTAAAATTCTGTAGGTTTACGCTAAAGCATAGTGTACAGTGTAACACGGCTGTAGGTTTACGTTAAAACATAGTATACAGTGTAAGACGGCTGTAGGTTTACGCTAAAGCCTGGTGTACAGTGTAAAACGGCTGTAGGTTTACGCCAAAGCATAGTGTACAGTGTAAAACGGCTGTAGGTTTACGTAAAAGCATAGTGTACAGTGTAAGACGGCTATAGGTTTACGCAAAAGCATAATGAACAGTGTAGAACGGCTGTCTGTTTACGCCAAAGCATAGTGTACAGTGTAAAACGGCTGTAGGTTTACGCCAAAACATAGTGCACAGTGTAAGACTGCTGTTGGTTTACGCCAAGGCATAGTGTCCAGTGTAAAACGGCTGTAGTTTTACGCCAAAACATAGTATACAGTGTAAGACGGCTGTAGGTTTACGCTAAAGCATAGTGTATAGTGTAACACGGCTGTAGGTTTACGCCAAAGCATAGTGTACGGTGTAAAACGGCTGTAGGTTTACGCCAAGGCATAGCGTCCAGTGTAAAACGGCTGTAGTTTTACTAGAAAACATAGTATACAGTGTAAGACGGCTGTAGGTTTACGCTAAAGCATAGTGTACAGTGTAAAACGGCTGTAGGTTTACGCCAAAGCATAGTGTCCAGTGTAAAACGGCTGTAGTTTTACGCCAAAAAATAGTATACAGTGTAAAATTCTGTAGGTTTACGCTAAAGCATAGTGTACAGTGTAACACGGCTGTAGGTTTACGCCAAAGCATAGTGTACGGTGTAAAACGGTTGTAGGTTTATGGCAAAGCATAGTGTACAATGTAAAACGGCTGTAAGTTTATGCCAAAACATAGTATACAGTGTAAGACGGCTGTAGGTTTACGTAAAAGCATAGTGTACAGTGTAAGACGGCTATAGGTTTACGCAAAAGCATAGTGTACAGTGTAAGACGGCTATAGGTTTACGCAAAAGCATAATGAACAGTGTAAAACGGCTGTCTGTTTACGCCAAAGCATAGTGTACAGTTTAAAACGGCTGTAGGTTTACGCCAAAACATAGTGCACAGTGTAAGACTGCTGTTGGTTTACGCCAAGGCATAGTGTCCAGTGTAAAACGGCTGTAGTTTTACGCCAAAACATAGTATACAGTGTAAGACGGCTGTAGGTTTACGCTAAAGCATAGTGTACAGTGTAACACGGCTGTAGGTTTACGCCAAAGCATAGTGTACGGTGTAAAACGGCTGTAGGTTTACGCCAAGGCATAGCGTCCAGTGTAAAACGGCTGTAGTTTTACGAGAAAACATAGTATACAGTGTAAGACGGCTGTAGGTTTACGCTAAAGCATAGTGTACAGTGTAAAACGGCTGTAGGTTTACGCCAAAGCATAGTGTCCAGTGTAAAACGGCTGTAGTTTTACGCCAAAAAATAGTATACAGTGTAAAATTCTGTAGGTTTACGCTAAAGCATAGTGTACAGTGTAGCACGGCTGTAGGTTTACGCCAAAGCATAGTGTACGGTGTAAAACGGCTGTAGGTTTACGCCAAAGCATAGTGTACGGTGTAAAACGGCTGTAGGTTTACGCCAAAGCATAGAGTCCAGTGTAAAACGGCTGTAGGTTTACGCCAAAGCATAGTGTACGGTGTAGGACGGCTGTAGGTTTACGCTAAAGCATAGTGTACAGTGTAACACGGCTGTAGGTTTACGCAATAGCATAGTGTACGGTGTAAAACGGCTGTAGGTTTACGCCAAAGCATAGTGTCCAGTGTAAAACGGCTGTAGGTTTACGCCAAAGCATAATGTACAGTATAAAACGGCTGTCTGTTTACGCCAAAGAATAGTGTACAGTGTAAAACGGTTGTAGGTTTACGCCAAAACATAGTATAGAGTGTAAAACGGCTGTAGGTTTACGTCAATGCATAGTACACAGTGTAAAACGGCTGTAGGTTTACGCCAAAGCATAGTGTACAGTGTAAGACAGCTGTAGGTTTACGCCAAAGCATAATGTACAGTATAAAACGGCTGTCTGTTTACGCCAAAGAATAGCGTGCAGTGTAAAGCGGTTGTAGGTTTACGCCAAAACATAGTGTAGAGTGTAAAACGGCTGTAGGTTTACGTCAAAGCATAGTGTACAGCGTAAAACGGCTGTAGGTTTACGCCAAAATATAGTATACAGTGTAAGACGGCTGTAGGTTTACGCTAAAGCATAGTGCACTGTGTAAAACGGCTGTAGGTTTACGCCAAGGCATAATGTACAGTGTAAAACGGCTGTAGGTTTACGCCAAAGCATAGTATACAGTGTAAGACGGCTGTAGGTTTACGACAAAGCATAGTATACAGTGTAAAACGGTTGTAGGTTTATGGCAAAGCATAGTGTACAATGTAAAACGGCTGTAAGTTTATGCCAAAACATAGTATACAGTGTAAGACGGCTGTAGGTTTACGCTAAAGCCTGGTGTACAGTGTAAAACGGCTGTAGGTTTACGCCAAAGCATAGTGTACAGTGTAAAACGGCTGTAGGTTTACGTAAAAGCATAGTGTACAGTGTAAGACGGCTATAGGTTTACGCAAAAGCATAATGAACAGTGAAAACGGCTGTCTGTTTACGCCAAAGCATAGTGTACAGTGTAAAACGGCTGTAGGTTTACGCCAAAACATAGTGCACAGTGTAAGACTGCTGTTGGTTTACGCCAAAGCATAGTGAACAGTGTAAAACGGCTGTAGTTTTACGCCAAAACATAGTATACAGTGTAACACGGCTGTAGGTTTACGCTAAAGCATAGTGTACAGTGTAAAACATCTGTAGGTTTACGCCAAAGCATAGTGTACAGTGTAAGATGGCTGTAGGTTTACGCAAAAGCATAGTGTACAGTGTAAAACGGCTGTAGGTTTACGCCAAAGCATAGTGTACGGTGTAAAACGGCTGTAGGTTTACGCCAAAGCATAGTGTCCAGTGTAAAACGGCTGTAGGTTTACGCCAAAGCATAGTGTACGGTGTAAGACGGCTGTAGGTTTACGCCAAGGCATAGTGTCCAGTGTAAAACGGCTGTAGTTTTACGAGAAAACATAGTATACAGTGTAAGACGGCTGTAGGTTTACGCTAAAGCATAGTGTACAGTGTAAAACGGCTGTAGGTTTACGCCAAAGCATAGTGTCCAGTGTAAAACGGCTGTAGTTTTACGCCAAAACATAGTATACAGTGTAAGACGGCTGTAGGTTTACGCTAAAGCATAGTGTACAGTGTAACACGGCTGTAGGTTTACGCCAAAGCATAGTGTACGGTGTAAAACGGCTGTAGGTTTACGCCAAATCATAGTGTACGGTGTAAAACGGCTGTAGGTTTACGCCAAAGCATAGAGTCCAGTGTAAAACGGCTGCAGGTTTACGCCAAAGCATAGTGCACGGTGTAAAACGGCTGTAGTTTTACGAGAAAACATAGTTTACAGTGTAAGACGGCTGTAGGTTTACGCCAAGGCATAGTGTCCAGTGTAAAACGGCTGTAGTTTTACGAGAAAACATAGTATACAGTGTAAAACGGCTGTAGGTTTACGCCAAAGCATAGTGTCCAGTGTAAAACGGCTGTAGTTTTACGCCAAAACATAGTATACAGTGTAAGACGGCTGTAGGTTTACGCTAAAGCCTGGTGTACAGTGTAAAACGGCTGTAGGTTTACGCCAAAGCATAGTGTACAGTGTAAAACGGCTGTAGGTTTACGCCAAAGCATAGTGTACAGTGTAAAACGGCTGTAGGTTTACGCCAAAGCATAGTGTCCAGTGTAAAACGGCTGTAGTTTTACGAGAAAACATAGTATACAGTGTAAAACGGCTGTAGGTTTACGCCAAAGCATAGTGTCCAGTGTAAAACGGCTGTAGTTTTACGCCAAAACATAGTATACAGTGTAAGACGGCTGTAGGTTTACGCTAAAGCATAGTGTACAGTGTAAAACGGCTGTAGGTTTACGCCAAAGCATAGTGTACAGTGTAAAACGGCTGTAGGTTTACGCCAAAGCATAGTGTACAGTGTAAAACGGCTGTAGGTTTACGCCAAAGCATAGTGTCCAGTGTAAAACGGCTGTAGTTTTACGCCAAAACATAGTATACAGTGTAAGACGGCTGTAGGTTTACGCTAAAGCATAGTGTACAGTGTAACACGGCTGTAGGTTTACGCCAAAACATAGTATACAGTGTAAGACGGCTGTAGGTTTACGCTAAAGCCTGGTGTACAATGTAAAACGGCTGTAAGTTTATGCCAAAACATAGTATACAGTGTAAGACGGCTGTAGGTTTACGCTAAAGCCTGGTGTACAATGTAAAACGGCTGTAGGTTTACGCCAAAGCATAGTGTACGGTGTAAAACGGCTGTAGGTTTACGCCAAGGCATAGCGTCCAGTGTAAAACGGCTGTAGTTTTACGAGAAAACATAGTTTACAGTGTAAGACGGCTGTAGGTTTACGCTAAAGCATAGTGTACAGTGTAACACGGCTGTAGGTTTACGCCAAAGCATAGTGTACGGTGTAAAACGGCTGTAGATTTACGCCAAGGCATAGCGTCCAGTGTAAAACGGCTGTAGTTTTACGAGAAAACATAGTTTACAGTGTAAGACGGCTGTAGGTTTACGCCAAGGCATAGTGTCCAGTGTAAAACGGCTGTAGTTTTACGAGAAAACATAGTATACAGTGTAAAACGGCTGTAGGTTTACGCCAAAGCATAGTGTCCAGTGTAAAACGGCTGTAGTTTTACGCCAAAACATAGTATACAGTGTAAGACGGCTGTAGGTTTACGCTAAAGCCTGGTGTACAGTGTAAAACGGCTGTAGGTTTACGCCAAAGCATAGTGTACAGTGTAACACGGCTGTAGGTTTACGCCAAAGCATAGTGTACGGTGTAAAACGGCTGTAGGTTTACGCCAAGGCATAGCGTCCAGTGTAAAACGGCTGTAGTTTTACGAGAAAACATAGTTTACAGTGTAAGACGGCTGTAGGTTTACGCCAAGGCATAGTGTCCAGTGTAAAACGGCTGTAGTTTTACGAGAAAACATAGTATACAGTGTAAAACGGCTGTAGGTTTACGCCAAAGCATAGTGTCCAGTGTAAAACGGCTGTAGTTTTACGTCAAAACATAGTATACAGTGTAAGACGGCTGTAGGTTTACGCTAAAGCCTGGTGTACAGTGTAAAACGGCTGTAGGTTTACGCCAAAGCATAGTGTACAGTGTAAAACGGCTGTAGGTTTACGCCAAAGCATAGTGTCCAGTGTAAAACGGCTGTAGTTTTACGCCAAAACATAGTATACAGTGTAAGACGGCTGTAGGTTTACGCTAAAGCATAGTGTACAGTGTAACACGGCTGTAGGTTTACGCCAAAGCATAGTGTACGGTGTAAAACGGCTGTAGGTTTACGCCAAATCATAGTGTACGGTGTAAAACGGCTGTAGGTGTACGCCAAAGCATAGTGTCCAGTGTAAAACGGCTGTAGTTTTACGCCAAGGCATAGTGTCCAGTGTAAAACGGCTGTAGTTTTACGAGAAAACATAGTATACAGTGTAAGACGGCTGTAGGTTTACGCTAAAGCATAGTGTACAGTGTAACACGGCTGTAGGTTTACGCCAAAGCATAGTGTACGGTGTAAAACGGCTGTAGGTTTACGCCAAGGCATAGCGTCCAGTGTAAAACGGCTGTAGTTTTACGAGAAAACATAGTTTACAGTGTAAGACGGCTGTAGGTTTACGCCAAGGCATAGTGTCCAGTGTAAAACGGCTGTAGTTTTACGAGAAAACATAGTATACAGTGTAAAACGGCTGTAGGTTTACGCCAAAGCATAGTGTCCAGTGTAAAACGGCTGTAGTTTTACGCCAAAACATAGTATACAGTGTAAGACGGCTGTAGGTTTACGCTAAAGCCTGGTGTACAGTGTAAAACGGCTGTAGGTTTACGCCAAAGCATAGTGTACAGTGTAAAACGGCTGTAGGTTTACGCCAAAGCATAGTGTCCAGTGTAAAACGGCTGTAGTTTTACGCCAAAACATAGTATACAGTGTAAGACGGCTGTAGGTTTACGCTAAAGCATAGTGTACAGTGTAACACGGCTGTAGGTTTACGCCAAAATATAGTATACAGTGTAAGACGGCTGTTGGTTTACGCCAAAGCATAGTGTCCAGTGTAAAACGGCTGTAGTTTTACGCCAAAACATAGTATACAGTGTAAGACGGCTGTAGGTTTACGCTAAAGCATAGTGTACAGTGTAGCACGGCTGTAGGTTTACGCCAAAACATAGTATACAGTGTAAGACGGCTGTAGGTTTACGCTAAAGCATAGTGTACAGTGTAACACGGCTGTAGGTTTACGCCAAAACATAGTATACAGTGTAAGACGGCTGTAGGTTTACGCTAAAGCCTGGTGTACAATGTAAAACGGCTGTAAGTTTATGCCAAAACATAGTATACAGTGTAAAACGGCTGTTGTTTTACGCCAAAACATAGTATACAGTGTAAGACGGCTGTAGGTTTACGCTAAAGCATAGTGTCCAGTGTAAAACGGCTGTAGTTTTACGCCAAAACATAGTATACAGTGTAAGACGGCTGTAGGTTTACGCTAAAGCCTGGTGTACAATGTAAAACGGCTGTAAGTTTATGCCAAAACATAGTATACAGTGTAAGACGGCTGTAGGTTTACGCTAAAGCCTTTTTTTTTTTTTTTGTTTTTGGTTGCGCCAACGGATGTGTAATCTTCTAAAGATACCAGTAACCCGGACTACTGGCATGCACGATTCGCAAACCTGAATACTCGATGCCAGGAATACGCCTACGTACTAACCCACACCCTACACACTTCAACCACTCTCCCCGCGGAACTACCGTTAAGTATTACTTCGCGGGGCTGGTTAGCACTTTATGCTCTTCTTGACCTGTTCGGCGTTTCTTGTTCTGAGGGGGCTTCCATTTGGGTTTGGTTGCTCTCCCTGAGCCTTTCCAGCCGCCGAAGTTCCTTTATGATCACCGCTGCTGTTTGTTTCACAGTATTCCATACTGCGTTCGATGTCAGCATATGTTTTACGATGTTCTCCGGAGTTGGTATTTCTCCAATTATTTCCTCAAGACCTCTGCGTTCCAAGCGAAAATGTGGGCACTGAAAGAGCACATGCTCTGCATCCTCTCTGGCCTCTCCACAGTTTGAGCAATTTGGAGATTCATCAAGCCCAAACCTGTTTAGATAAGCTCTGAAGCAGCCGTGTCCGGTTAAGAACTGGGTGAGATAAAAGTCCACTTCTCCGTGATGCCGGTCCATCCATTTATCTATATCCGGTATAAGTCTATGGGTCCATCTTCCCTTCGTTGACTGATTCCATCTTTCCTGCCATGTTCTCATGCTTCGCTGTCTTTCTGCCAGCTTAATATCTTTGACTGGAGCAAGGGGTTCCTGGATTTTGGCGTCATAGGTCCTCTGTAGCTCAATAGCCAAGATATCCGCTGGTAGCATTCCCGCAATAACACATATAGCATCATCGGATACCGTCCGAAAAGCGCAACATACTCTCAGCGCGCACAGTCTGTTGACGGAATTAACTCTTCTTGAGTGGGACTTAATTTTCACTGCCTTTGCCCATATTGGTGACGCATACATTATTATTGACTGCGCCACTCTTGACAAAATTAGTCTCCTTGGTTGTCTGGGTCCTCCAATGTTTGTCATTATTCTGGATAAGGCAGTACACACCCGAGCAGCTTTGTCGCACGTTATTTCAAGGTGTTCCTTGTAAGCTAGCCTAGCGTCAATCATCACACCTAGGTATCTGATCACCGGTTTTGACGTTATATTTTGGTTGCCTACCCTGATGGTGATTGCTTCTCTTTTCTTGCGGCTGCTTACTAGTACTGCTTCCGTTTTATGTTCAGCGAGTTCTAAACCGACTGCTGCCATCCACCGTCTCACTTTTCGGATACATTCGTTTCCAATGTCCTCTATTTCTTCCAGGTGTTTTGCTGTCACTACGATTGCGATGTCATCGGCAAAGCCTATGATTTTTGCCTCGTTGGGGATTTCAAGCCTCAGCACCTTATCATACATAAGGTTCCACAAGATAGGACCTAGTACCGATCCTTGTGGTACTCCGCCAGATATGTGGTACTGTTTTACCCCATCGTCGGTATCGTAAAACAGGTACCGTTTCTCGAAATAATTGATTATTATTTTGATTAGGAATTCTGGTACCATCATTTCTCTAAGTGAGTACAAAATATGTCCCCAGTTTGCAGAATTGAACGCATTTTTGACGTCCAGTGTTATTACAGCACCGTATTTCTTTGCGCCTCCTCTCCATCTTCTGCCCTGGATAGCATCTTCCAGGATTGTGGTTACCCTCCGTATAGCATCGATTGTAGAACGGGCTTGTCTAAATCCATACTGTTCGTTTGAGAGTCCCCCGGCTTCATATATTGCCACCTCCAGCCGTTTGCATATAATTTTCTCCAATATTTTACCCATTGTGTCTAACAGGCATATGGGACGGTATGACGAGGGCTCATCTGGCGGTTTTTTCCCTTTGGGCAGCAGCACCAGACGTTGTTTCTTCCACTGGTCTGGAAAGACCCCTTCGGTTAGACACTTATTATACATTTCTAGAAATGGTTCCGTGTTTGTTTTTATGGCTAACTTAAGGGCCTTGTTGGGTATCCCATCCAATCCAGGTGACTTATTGTCATCGAACCGTTTGCACACTTCCAAAAGTTCCGTTTGCGTGACGGTTGTGATTTCATGTAAATCCTGAGGTGCTGTTATACGCTCTGCCGTTCTCTGCGGTGGAAATAAGCCCGACACTATTTTTTGCATTAGCAAAGGGCATGAGGGCGAGGGTGCCCTAGTGGTGCCTTTGAGTTTTGCCATGACTGCCTTATAGGCTGTACCCCAGGGATTTACATCTGCTTGCTGACAGAGTTCTTTAAAGTTGTCACTTTTGCTTCTCCGGATTGCTAATTTCAGGTCTCTACGCCTATCTTTGTATTGCACCTGCAGGTTCTGGTGAGAGGGCAAACCTCTGGATCGCTGGAACAGTCTTCTAGCTTTATGGCACTTGCTGCATAGCTCTGCTATCTCTTGGCTCCACCAATATACTGGTGGCCGGCGATTTGTTGACGTTTTCCGGACCATAGATGCATCGCATGCTCTCATTACATGTTTCGTAATCTCGGCAGCCATAGCATTTGCTGTTCCTGGCCTTATTTTACGCTAAAGCCTGGTGTACAGTGTAAAACGGCTGTAGGTTTACGCCAAAGCATAGTGTGCAGTGTAAAACGGCTGTAGGTTTACGCCAAAGCATAGTGTCCAGTGTAAAACGGCTGTAGTTTTACGCCAAAACATAGTATACAGTGTAAGACGGCTGTAGGTTTACGCTAAAGCATAGTGTACAGTGTAACACGGCTGTAGGTTTACGCCAAAGCATAGTGTACGGTGTAAAACGGCTGTAGGTTTACGCCAAAGCATAGTGTCCAGTGTAAAACGGCTGTAGTTTTACGCCAAAAAATAGTATACAGTGTAAAATTCTGTAGGTTTACGCTAAAGCATAGTGTACAGTGTAACACGGCTGTAGGTTTACGCCAAAGCATAGTGTACGGTGTAAAACGGCTGTAGGTTTACGCCAAATCATAGTGTACGGTGTAAAACGGCTGTAGGTTTACGCCAAAGCATAGTGTCCAGTGTAAAACGGCTGTAGTTTTACGCCAAGGCATAGTGTCCAGTGTAAAACGGCTGTAGTTTTACGAGAAAACATAGTTTACAGTGTAAGACGGCTGTAGGTTTACGCCAAGGCATAGTGTCCAGTGTAAAACGGCTGTAGTTTTACGAGAAAACATAGTATACAGTGTAAGACGGCTGAAGGTTTACGCTAAAGCATAGTGTACAGTGTAACACGGCTGTAGGTTTACGCCAAAGCATAGTGTCCGGTGTAAAACGGCTGTAGTTTTACGCCAAAACATAGTATACAGTGTAAGACGGCTGAAGGTTTACGTTAAAGCATAGTGTACAGTGTAACACGGCTGTAAGTTTACGCCAAAGCATAGTGTACGGTGTAAAACGGCTGTAGGTTTACGCCAAGGCATAGCGTCCAGTGTAAAACGGCTGTAGTTTTACGAGAAAACATAGTATACAGTGTAAGACGGCTGTAGGTTTACGCTAAAGCATAGTGTACAGTGTAAAACGGCTGTAGGTTTACGCCAAAGCATAGTGTCCAGTGTAAAACGGCTGTAGTTTTACGCCAAAACATAGTATACAGTGTAAGACGGCTGTAGGTTTACGCTAAAGCATAGTGTACAGTGTAACACGGCTGTAGGTTTACGCCAAAGCATAGTGTACGGTGTAAAACGGCTGTAGGTTTACGCCAAAGCATAGTGTCCAGTGTAAAACGGCTGTAGTTTTACGCCAAAAAATAGTATACAGTGTAAAATTCTGTAGGTTTACGCTAAAGCATAGTGTACAGTGTAACACGGCTGTAGGTTTACGCCAAAGCATAGTGTACGGTGTAAAACGGCTGTAGGTTTACGCCAAAGCATAGTGTCCAGTGTAAAACGGCTGTAGGTTTACGCCAAAGCATAATGTACAGTATAAAACGGCTGTCTGTTTACGCCAAAGAATAGTGTACAGTGTAAAACGGTTGTAGGTTTACGCCAAAACATAGTATAGAGTGTAAAACGGCTGTAGGTTTACGTCAATGCATAGTACACAGTGTAAAACGGCTGTAGGTTTACGCCAAAGCATAGTGTACAGTGTAAGACAGCTGTAGGTTTACGCCAAAGCATAATGTACAGTATAAAACGGCTGTCTGTTTACGCCAAAGAATAGCGTGCAGTGTAAAGCGGTTGTAGGTTTACGCCAAAACATAGTATACAGTGTAAGACGGCTGTAGGTTTACGCTAAAGCATAGTGTACAGTGTAACACGGCTGTAGGTTTACGCCAAAGCATAGTGTACGGTGTAAAACGGCTGTAGGTTTACGCCAAATCATAGTGTACGGTGTAAAACGGCTGTAGGTTTACGCCAAAGCATAGAGTCCAGTGTAAAACGGCTGCAGGTTTACGCCAAAGCATAGTGCACGGTGTAAAACGGCTGTAGTTTTACGAGAAAACATAGTTTACAGTGTAAGACGGCTGTAGGTTTACGCCAAGGCATAGTGTCCAGTGTAAAACGGCTGTAGTTTTACGAGAAAACATAGTATACAGTGTAAAACGGCTGTAGGTTTACGCCAAAGCATAGTGTCCAGTGTAAAACGGCTGTAGTTTTACGCCAAAACATAGTATACAGTGTAAGACGGCTGTAGGTTTACGCTAAAGCCTGGTGTACAGTGTAAAACGGCTGTAGGTTTACGCCAAAGCATAGTGTACAGTGTGAAACGGCTGTAGGTTTACGCCAAAGCATAGTGTACAGTGTAAAACGGCTGTAGGTTTACGCCAAAGCATAGTGTCCAGTGTAAAACGGCTGTAGTTTTACGAGAAAACATAGTATACAGTGTAAAACGGCTGTAGGTTTACGGCAAAGCATAGTGTCCAGTGTAAAACGGCTGTAGTTTTACGCCAAAACATAGTATACAGTGTAAGACGGCTGTAGGTTTACGCTAAAGCATAGTGTACAGTGTAAAACGGCTGTAGGTTTACGCCAAAGCATAGTGTACAGTGTAAAACGGCTGTAGGTTTACGCCAAAGCATAGTGTACAGTGTAAAACGGCTGTAGGTTTACGCCAAAGCATAGTGTCCAGTGTAAAACGGCTGTAGTTTTACGCCAAAACATAGTATACAGTGTAAGACGGCTGTAGGTTTACGCTAAAGCATAGTGTACAGTGTAACACGGCTGTAGGTTTACGCCAAAACATAGTATACAGTGTAAGACGGCTGTAGGTTTACGCTAAAGCCTGGTGTACAATGTAAAACGGCTGTAAGTTTATGCCAAAACATAGTATACAGTGTAAGACGGCTGTAGGTTTACGCTAAAGCCTGGTGTACAATGTAAAACGGCTGTAGGTTTACGCCAAAGCATAGTGTACGGTGTAAAATAGCTGTAGGTTTACGCCAAGGCATAGCGTCCAGTGTAAAACGGCTGTAGTTTTACGAGAAAACATAGTTTACAGTGTAAGACGGCTGTAGGTTTACGCTAAAGCATAGTGTACAGTGTAACACGGCTGTAGGTTTACGCCAAAGCATAGTGTACGGTGTAAAACGGCTGTAGGTTTACGCCAAGGCATAGCGTCCAGTGTAAAACGGCTGTAGTTTTACGAGAAAACATAGTTTACAGTGTAAGACGGCTGTAGGTTTACGCCAAGGCATAGTGTCCAGTGTAAAACGGCTGTAGTTTTACGAGAAAACATAGTATACAGTGTAAAACGGCTGTAGGTTTACGCCAAAGCATAGTGTCCAGTGTAAAACGGCTGTAGTTTTACGCCAAAACATAGTATACAGTGTAAGACGGCTGTAGGTTTACGCTAAAGCCTGGTGTACAATGTAAAACGGCTGTAGGTTTACGCCAAAGCATAGTGTCCAGTGTAAAACGGCTGTAGTTTTACGCCAAAACATAGTATACAGTGTAAGACGGCTGTAGGTTTACGCTAAAGCATAGTGTACAGTGTAACACGGCTGTAGGTTTACGCCAAAACATAGTATACAGTGTAAGACGGCTGTAGGTTTACGCCAAAACATAGTATACAGTGTAAGACGGCTGTAGGTTTACGCTAAAGCCTGGTGTACAATGTAAAACGGCTGTAAGTTTATGCCAAAACATAGTATACAGTGTAAGACGGCTGTAGGTTTACGCTAAAGCCTGGTGTACAATGTAAAACGGCTGTAAGTTTATGCCAAAACATAGTATACAGTGTAAGACGGCTGTAGGTTTACGCTAAAGCCTGGTGTACAATGTAAAACGGCTGTAAGTTTATGCCAAAACATAGTATACAGTGTAAGACGGCTGTAGGTTTACGCTAAAGCCTGGTGTACAATGTAAAACGGCTGTAGGTTTACGCCAAAGCATAGTGTACGGTGTAAAACGGCTGTAGGTTTACGCCAAAGCATAGTGTCCAGTGTAAAACGGCTGTAGTTTTACGCCAAAACATAGTATACAGTGTAAGACGGCTGTAGGTTTACGCTAAAGCCTGGTGTACAGTGTAAAACGGCTGTAGGTTTACGCCAAAGCATAGTGTACGGTGTAAAACGGCTGTAGTTTTACGAGAAAACATAGTTTACAGTGTAAGACGGCTGTAGGTTTACGCCAAGGCATAGTGTCCAGTGTAAAACGGCTGTAGTTTTACGAGAAAACATAGTATACAGTGTAAAACGGCTGTAGGTTTACGCCAAAGCATAGTGTCCAGTGTAAAACGGCTGTAGTTTTACGCCAAAACATAGTATACAGTGTAAGACGGCTGTAGGTTTACGCCAAAGCATAGTGTACAGTGTAAAACGGCTGTAGGTTTACGCCAAAGCATAGTGTCCAGTGTAAAACGGCTGTAGTTTTACGCCAAAACATAGTATACAGTGTAAGACGGCTGTAGGTTTACGCTAAAGCATAGTGTACAGTGTAACACGGCTGTAGGTTTACGCCAAAACATAGTATACAGTGTTAGACGGCTGTAGGTTTACGCTAAAGCCTGGTGTACAATGTAAAACGGCTGTAAGTTTATGCCAAAACATAGTATACAGTGTAAGACGGCTGTAGGTTTACGCTAAAGCCTGGTGTACAATGTAAAACGGCTGTAGGTTTACGCCAAAGCATAGTGTACGGTGTAAGACGGCTGTAGGTTTACGCCAAGGCATAGTGTCCAGTGTAAAACGGCTGTAGTTTTACGAGAAAACATAGTATACAGTGTAAGACGGCTGAAGGTTTACGCTAAAGCATAGTGTACAGTGTAACACGGCTGTAGGTTTACGCCAAAGCATAGTATACAGTGTAAGACGGCTGTAGGTTTACGCTAAAGCATAGTGTACAGTGTAACACGGCTGTAGGTTTACGCCAAAATATAGTATACAGTGTAAGACGGCTGTAGGTTTACGCCAAAGCATAGTGTCCAGTGTAAAACGTCTGTAGTTTTACGCCAAAACATAGTATACAGTGTAAGACGGCTGTAGGTTTACGCTAAAGCATAGTGTACAGTGTAAAACGGCTGTAGGTTTACGCCAAAGCATAGTGTACAGTGTAAAACG
Organism: Xylota segnis; assembly: GCA_963583995.1. Classification (NCBI taxonomy): domain Eukaryota; kingdom Metazoa; phylum Arthropoda; class Insecta; order Diptera; family Syrphidae; genus Xylota; species Xylota segnis. The sequence goes on from OY757240.1 coordinate 231,425, forward strand.
GCTGTAGGTTTACGCCAAAGCATAGTGTCCAGTGTAAAACGGCTGTAGTTTTACGCCAAAACATAGTATACAGTGTAAGACGGCTGTAGGTTTACGCTAAAGCCTGGTGTACAATGTAAAACGGCTGTAGGTTTACGCCAAAGCATAGTGTACGGTGTAAAACGGCTGTAGGTTTACGCCAAAGCATAGTGTCCAGTGTAAAACGGCTGTAGTTTTACGCCAAAACATAGTATACAGTGTAAGACGGCTGTAGGTTTACGCCAAAGCATAGTGTCCAGTGTAAAACGGCTGTAGTTTTACGCCAAAACATAGTATACAGTGTAAGACGGCTGTAGGTTTACGCTAAAGCCTGGTGTACAATGTAAAACGGCTGTAGGTTTACGCCAAAGCATAGTGTACGGTGTAAAACGGCTGTAGGTTTACGCCAAAGCATAGTGTCCAGTGTAAAACGGCTGTAGTTTTACGCCAAAACATAGTATACAGTGTAAGACGGCTGTAGGTTTACGCTAAAGCCTGGTGTACAATGTAAAACGGCTGTAAGTTTATGCCAAAACATAGTATACAGTGTAAGACGGCTGTAGGTTTACGCTAAAGCCTGGTGTACAATGTAAAACGGCTGTAGGTTTACGCCAAAGCATAGTGTACGGTGTAAAACGGCTGTAGGTTTACGCCAAAGCATAGTGTCCAGTGTAAAACGGCTGTAGTTTTACGCCAAAACATAGTATACAGTGTAAGACGGCTGTAGGTTTACGCTAAAGCCTGGTGTACAGTGTAAAACGGCTGTAGGTTTACGCCAAAGCATAGTGTACGGTGTAAAACGGCTGTAGGTTTACGCCAAGGCATAGCGTCCAGTGTAAAACGGCTGTAGTTTTACGAGAAAACATAGTTTACAGTGTAAGACGGCTGTAGGTTTACGCCAAGGCATAGTGTCCAGTGTAAAACGGCTGTAGTTTTACGAGAAAACATAGTATACAGTGTAAAACGGCTGTAGGTATACGCTAAAGCATAGTGTACAGTGTAACACGGCTGTAGGTTTACGCCAAAGCATAGTGTACGGTGTAAAACGGCTGTAGGTTTACGCCAAGGCATAGCGTCCAGTGTAAAACGGCTGTAGTTTTACGAGAAAACATAGTTTACAGTGTAAGACGGCTGTAGGTTTACGCCAAGGCATAGTGTCCAGTGTAAAACGGCTGTAGTTTTACGAGAAAACATAGTTTACAGTGTAAGACGGCTGTAGGTTTACGCTAAAGCATAGTGTACAGTGTAACACGGCTGTAGGTTTACGCCAAAGCATAGTGTACGGTGTAAAACGGCTGTAGGTTTACGCCAAGGCATAGCGTCCAGTGTAAAACGGCTGTAGTTTTACGAGAAAACATAGTTTACAGTGTAAGACGGCTGTAGGTTTACGCCAAGGCATAGTGTCCAGTGTAAAACGGCTGTAGTTTTACGAGAAAACATAGTATACAGTGTAAAACGGCTGTAGGTTTACGCCAAAGCATAGTGTCCAGTGTAAAACGGCTGTAGTTTTACGCCAAAACATAGTATACAGTGTAAGACGGCTGTAGGTTTACGCTAAAGCCTGGTGTACAGTGTAAAACGGCTGTAGGTTTACGCCAAAGCATAGTGTACAGTGTAACACGGCTGTAGGTTTACGCCAAAGCATAGTGTACGGTGTAAAACGGCTGTAGGTTTACGCCAAGGCATAGCGTCCAGTGTAAAACGGCTGTAGTTTTACGAGAAAACATAGTTTACAGCGTAAAACGGCTGTAGGTTTACGCCAAAGCATAGTGTACAGTGTAAAACGGCTGTAGGTTTACGCCAAAGCATAGTGTCCAGTGTAAAACGGCTGTAGTTTTACGCCAAAACATAGTATACAGTGTAAGACGGCTGTAGGTTTACGCTAAAGCATAGTGTACAGTGTAACACGGCTGTAGGTTTACGCCAAAACATAGTATACAGTGTAAGACGGCTGTAGGTTTACGCTAAAGCCTGGTGTACAATGTAAAACGGCTGTAAGTTTATGCCAAAACATAGTATACAGTGTAAGACGGCTGTAGGTTTACGCCAAGGCATAGCGTCCAGTGTAAAACGGCTGTAGTTTTACGAGAAAACATAGTTTACAGTGTAAGACGGCTGTAGGTTTACGCCAAGGCATAGTGTCCAGTGTAAAACGGCTGTAGTTTTACGAGAAAACATAGTATACAGTGTAAAACGGCTGTAGGTTTACGCTAAAGCATAGTGTACAGTGTAACACGGCTGTAGGTTTACGCCAAAGCATAGTGTACGGTGTAAAACGGCTGTAGGTTTACGCCAAGGCATAGCGTCCAGTGTAAAACGGCTGTAGTTTTACGAGAAAACATAGTTTACAGTGTAAGACGGCTGTAGGTTTACGCCAAGGCATAGTGTCCAGTGTAAAACGGCTGTAGTTTTACGAGAAAACATAGTTTACAGTGTAAGACGGCTGTAGGTTTACGCTAAAGCATAGTGTACAGTGTAACACGGCTGTAGGTTTACGCCAAAGCATAGTGTACGGTGTAAAACGGCTGTAGGTTTACGCCAAGGCATAGTGTACGGTGTAAAACGGCTGTAGGTTTACGCCAAGGCATAGCGTCCAGTGTAAAACGGCTGTAGTTTTACGAGAAAACATAGTTTACAGTGTAAGACGGCTGTAGGTTTACGCTAAAGCCTGGTGTACAATGTAAAACGGCTGTAAGTTTATGCCAAAACATAGTATACAGTGTAAGACGGCTGTAGGTTTACGCTAAAGCCTGGTGTACAATGTAAAACGGCTGTAGGTTTACGCCAAAGCATAGTGTACGGTGTAAAACGGCTGTAGGTTTACGCCAAAGCATAGTGTACGGTGTAAAACGGCTGTAGGTTTACGCCAAGGCATAGCGTCCAGTGTAAAACGGCTGTAGTTTTACGAGAAAACATAGTTTACAGTGTAAGACGGCTGTAGGTTTACGCCAAGGCATAGTGTCCAGTGTAAAACGGCTGTAGTTTTACGAGAAAACATAGTATACAGTGTAAAACGGCTGTAGGTTTACGCTAAAGCATAGTGTACAGTGTAACACGGCTGTAGGTTTACGCCAAAGCATAGTGTACGGTGTAAAACGGCTGTAGGTTTACGCCAAGGCATAGCGTCCAGTGTAAAACGGCTGTAGTTTTACGAGAAAACATAGTTTACAGTGTAAGACGGCTGTAGGTTTACGCCAAGGCATAGTGTCCAGTGTAAAACGGCTGTAGTTTTACGAGAAAACATAGTTTACAGTGTAAGACGGCTGTAGGTTTACGCTAAAGCATAGTGTACAGTGTAACACGGCTGTAGGTTTACGCCAAAGCATAGTGTACGGTGTAAAACGGCTGTAGGTTTACGCCAAGGCATAGCGTCCAGTGTAAAACGGCTGTAGTTTTACGAGAAAACATAGTTTACAGTGTAAGACGGCTGTAGGTTTACGCCAAGGCATAGTGTCCAGTGTAAAACGGCTGTAGTTTTACGAGAAAACATAGTATACAGTGTAAAACGGCTGTAGGTTTACGCCAAAGCATAGTGTCCAGTGTAAAACGGCTGTAGTTTTACGCCAAAACATAGTATACAGTGTAAGACGGCTGTAGGTTTACGCTAAAGCCTGGTGTACAGTGTAAAACGGCTGTAGGTTTACGCCAAAGCATAGTGTACAGTGTAACACGGCTGTAGGTTTACGCCAAAGCATAGTGTACGGTGTAAAACGGCTGTAGGTTTACGCCAAGGCATAGCGTCCAGTGTAAAACGGCTGTAGTTTTACGAGAAAACATAGTTTACAGCGTAAAACGGCTGTAGGTTTACGCCAAAGCATAGTGTACAGTGTAAAACGGCTGTAGGTTTACGCCAAAGCATAGTGTCCAGTGTAAAACGGCTGTAGTTTTACGCCAAAACATAGTATACAGTGTAAGACGGCTGTAGGTTTACGCTAAAGCATAGTGTACAGTGTAACACGGCTGTAGGTTTACGCCAAAACATAGTATACAGTGTAAGACGGCTGTAGGTTTACGCTAAAGCCTGGTGTACAATGTAAAACGGCTGTAAGTTTATGCCAAAACATAGTATACAGTGTAAGACGGCTGTAGGTTTACGCCAAGGCATAGCGTCCAGTGTAAAACGGCTGTAGTTTTACGAGAAAACATAGTTTACAGTGTAAGACGGCTGTAGGTTTACGCCAAGGCATAGTGTCCAGTGTAAAACGGCTGTAGTTTTACGAGAAAACATAGTATACAGTGTAAAACGGCTGTAGGTTTACGCTAAAGCATAGTGTACAGTGTAACACGGCTGTAGGTTTACGCCAAAGCATAGTGTACGGTGTAAAACGGCTGTAGGTTTACGCCAAGGCATAGCGTCCAGTGTAAAACGGCTGTAGTTTTACGAGAAAACATAGTTTACAGTGTAAGACGGCTGTAGGTTTACGCCAAGGCATAGTGTCCAGTGTAAAACGGCTGTAGTTTTACGAGAAAACATAGTTTACAGTGTAAGACGGCTGTAGGTTTACGCTAAAGCATAGTGTACAGTGTAACACGGCTGTAGGTTTACGCCAAAGCATAGTGTACGGTGTAAAACGGCTGTAGGTTTACGCCAAGGCATAGCGTCCAGTGTAAAACGGCTGTAGTTTTACGAGAAAACATAGTTTACAGTGTAAGACGGCTGTAGGTTTACGCCAAGGCATAGTGTCCAGTGTAAAACGGCTGTAGTTTTACGAGAAAACATAGTATACAGTGTAAAACGGCTGTAGGTTTACGCCAAAGCATAGTGTCCAGTGTAAAACGGCTGTAGTTTTACGCCAAAACATAGTATACAGTGTAAGACGGCTGTAGGTTTACGCTAAAGCCTGGTGTACAGTGTAAAACGGCTGTAGGTTTACGCCAAAGCATAGTGTACAGTGTAACACGGCTGTAGGTTTACGCCAAAGCATAGTGTACGGTGTAAAACGGCTGTAGGTTTACGCCAAGGCATAGCGTCCAGTGTAAAACGGCTGTAGTTTTACGAGAAAACATAGTTTACAGCGTAAAACGGCTGTAGGTTTACGCCAAAGCATAGTGTACAGTGTAAAACGGCTGTAGGTTTACGCCAAAGCATAGTGTCCAGTGTAAAACGGCTGTAGTTTTACGCCAAAACATAGTATACAGTGTAAGACGGCTGTAGGTTTACGCTAAAGCATAGTGTACAGTGTAACACGGCTGTAGGTTTACGCCAAAACATAGTATACAGTGTAAGACGGCTGTAGGTTTACGCTAAAGCCTGGTGTACAATGTAAAACGGCTGTAAGTTTATGCCAAAACATAGTATACAGTGTAAGACGGCTGTAGGTTTACGCCAAGGCATAGCGTCCAGTGTAAAACGGCTGTAGTTTTACGAGAAAACATAGTTTACAGTGTAAGACGGCTGTAGGTTTACGCCAAGGCATAGTGTCCAGTGTAAAACGGCTGTAGTTTTACGAGAAAACATAGTATACAGTGTAAAACGGCTGTAGGTTTACGCTAAAGCATAGTGTACAGTGTAACACGGCTGTAGGTTTACGCCAAAGCATAGTGTACGGTGTAAAACGGCTGTAGGTTTACGCCAAGGCATAGCGTCCAGTGTAAAACGGCTGTAGTTTTACGAGAAAACATAGTTTACAGTGTAAGACGGCTGTAGGTTTACGCCAAGGCATAGTGTCCAGTGTAAAACGGCTGTAGTTTTACGAGAAAACATAGTTTACAGTGTAAGACGGCTGTAGGTTTACGCCAAAGCATAGTGTACAGTGTAACACGGCTGTAGGTTTACGCCAAAGCATAGTGTACGGTGTAAAACGGCTGTAGGTTTACGCCAAGGCATAGTGTACGGTGTAAAACGGCTGTAGGTTTACGCCAAGGCATAGCGTCCAGTGTAAAACGGCTGTAGTTTTACGAGAAAACATAGTTTACAGTGTAAGACGGCTGTAGGTTTACGCTAAAGCCTGGTGTACAATGTAAAACGGCTGTAAGTTTATGCCAAAACATAGTATACAGTGTAAGACGGCTGTAGGTTTACGCTAAAGCCTGGTGTACAATGTAAAACGGCTGTAGGTTTACGCCAAAGCATAGTGTACGGTGTAAAACGGCTGTAGGTTTACGCCAAAGCATAGTGTACGGTGTAAAACGGCTGTAGGTTTACGCCAAGGCATAGCGTCCAGTGTAAAACGGCTGTAGTTTTACGAGAAAACATAGTTTACAGTGTAAGACGGCTGTAGGTTTACGCCAAGGCATAGTGTCCAGTGTAAAACGGCTGTAGTTTTACGAGAAAACATAGTATACAGTGTAAAACGGCTGTAGGTTTACGCTAAAGCATAGTGTACAGTGTAACACGGCTGTAGGTTTACGCCAAAGCATAGTGTACGGTGTAAAACGGCTGTAGGTTTACGCCAAGGCATAGTGTCCAGTGTAAAACGGCTGTAGTTTTACGAGAAAACATAGTTTACAGTGTAAGACGGCTGTAGGTTTACGCCAAGGCATAGTGTCCAGTGTAAAACGGCTGTAGTTTTACGAGAAAACATAGTTTACAGTGTAAGACGGCTGTAGGTTTACGCTAAAGCATAGTGTCCAGTGTAAAACGGCTGTAGTTTTACGCCAAGGCATAGTGTCCAGTGTAAAACGGCTGTAGTTTTACGCCAAAACATAGTATACAGTGTAAGACGGCTGTAGGTTTACGCCAAGGCATAGTGTCCAGTGTAACACGGCTGTAGGTTTACGCCAAAGCATAGTGTACGGTGTAAAACGGCTGTAGGTTTACGCCAAAGCATAGTGTACAGTGTGAAACGGCTGTAGGTTTACGCCAAAGCATAGTGTACAGTGTAAAACGGCTGTAGGTTTACGCCAAAGCATAGTGTCCAGTGTAAAACGGCTGTAGTTTTACGAGAAACCATAGTATACAGTGTAAAACGGCTGTAGGTTTACGCCAAAGCATAGTGTCCAGTGTAAAACGGCTGTAGTTTTACGCCAAAACATAGTATACAGTGTAAGACGGCTGTAGGTTTACGCTAAAGCATAGTGTACAGTGTAACACGGCTGTAGGTTTACGCCAAAGCATAGTGTACGGTGTAAAACGGCTGTAGGTTTACGCCAAGGCATAGCGTCCAGTGTAAAACGGCTGTAGTTTTACGAGAAAACATAGTTTACAGTGTAAGACGGCTGTAGGTTTACGCCAAGGCATAGTGTCCAGTGTAAAACGGCTGTAGTTTTACGAGAAAACATAGTTTACAGTGTAAGACGGCTGTAGGTTTACGCTAAAGCATAGTGTACAGTGTAACACGGCTGTAGGTTTACGCCAAAGCATAGTGTACGGTGTAAAACGGCTGTAGGTTTACGCCAAGGCATAGCGTCCAGTGTAAAACGGCTGTAGTTTTACGAGAAAACATAGTTTACAGTGTAAGACGGCTGTAGGTTTACGCCAAGGCATAGTGTCCAGTGTAAAACGGCTGTAGTTTTACGAGAAAACATAGTATACAGTGTAAAACGGCTGTAGGTTTACGCCAAAGCATAGTGTCCAGTGTAAAACGGCTGTAGTTTTACGCCAAAACATAGTATACAGTGTAAGACGGCTGTAGGTTTACGCTAAAGCATAGTGTACAGTGTAACACGGCTGTAGGTTTACGCCAAAACATAGTATACAGTGTAAGACGGCTGTAGGTTTACGCTAAAGCCTGGTGTACAATGTAAAACGGCTGTAAGTTTATGCCAAAACATAGTATACAGTGTAAGACGGCTGTAGGTTTACGCTAAAGCCTGGTGTACAATGTAAAACGGCTGTAGGTTTACGCCAAAGCATAGTGTACGGTGTAAAACGGCTGTAGGTTTACGCCAAAGCATAGTGTCCAGTGTAAAACGGCTGTAGTTTTACGCCAAAACATAGTATACAGTGTAAGACGGCTGTAGGTTTACGCTAAAGCCTGGTGTACAGTGTAAAACGGCTGTAGGTTTACGCCAAAGCATAGTGTACGGTGTAAAACGGCTGTAGGTTTACGCCAAGGCATAGCGTCCAGTGTAAAACGGCTGTAGTTTTACGAGAAAACATAGTTTACAGTGTAAGACGGCTGTAGGTTTACGCCAAGGCATAGTGTCCAGTGTAAAACGGCTGTAGTTTTACGAGAAAACATAGTTTACAGTGTAAGACGGCTGTAGGTTTACGCTAAAGCATAGTGTACAGTGTAACACGGCTGTAGGTTTACGCCAAAGCATAGTGTACGGTGTAAAACGGCTGTAGGTTTACGCCAAGGCATAGCGTCCAGTGTAAAACGGCTGTAGTTTTACGAGAAAACATAGTTTACAGTGTAAGACGGCTGTAGGTTTACGCCAAGGCATAGTGTCCAGTGTAAAACGGCTGTAGTTTTACGAGAAAACATAGTATACAGTGTAAAACGGCTGTAGGTTTACGCCAAAGCATAGTGTCCAGTGTAAAACGGCTGTAGTTTTACGCCAAAACATAGTATACAGTGTAAGACGGCTGTAGGTTTACGCTAAAGCCTGGTGTACAGTGTAAAACGGCTGTAGGTTTACGCCAAAGCATAGTGTACAGTGTAACACGGCTGTAGGTTTACGCCAAAGCATAGTGTACGGTGTAAAACGGCTGTAGGTTTACGCCAAGGCATAGCGTCCAGTGTAAAACGGCTGTAGTTTTACGAGAAAACATAGTTTACAGCGTAAGACGGCTGTAGGTTTACGCCAAGGCATAGTGTCCAGTGTAAAACGGCTGTAGTTTTACGAGAAAACATAGTATACAGTGTAAAACGGCTGTAGGTTTACGCCAAAGCATAGTGTCCAGTGTAAAACGGCTGTAGTTTTACGTCAAAACATAGTATACAGTGTAAGACGGCTGTAGGTTTACGCTAAAGCCTGGTGTACAGTGTAAAACGGCTGTAGGTTTACGCCAAAGCATAGTGTACAGTGTAAAACGGCTGTAGGTTTACGCCAAAGCATAGTGTCCAGTGTAAAACGGCTGTAGTTTTACGCCAAAACATAGTATACAGTGTAAGACGGCTGTAGGTTTACGCTAAAGCATAGTGTACAGTGTAACACGGCTGTAGGTTTACGCCAAAGCATAGTGTACGGTGTAAAACGGCTGTAGGTTTACGCCAAATCATAGTGTACGGTGTAAAACGGCTGTAGGTTTACGCCAAAGCATAGTGTCCAGTGTAAAACGGCTGTAGTTTTACGCCAAGGCATAGTGTCCAGTGTAAAACGGCTGTAGTTTTACGAGAAAACATAGTATACAGTGTAAGACGGCTGTAGGTTTACGCTAAAGCATAGTGTACAGTGTAACACGGCTGTAGGTTTACGCCAAAGCATAGTGTACGGTGTAAAACGGCTGTAGGTTTACGCCAAGGCATAGCGTCCAGTGTAAAATGGCTGTAGTTTTACGAGAAAACATAGTTTACAGTGTAAGACGGCTGTAGGTTTACGCCAAGGCATAGTGTCCAGTGTAAAACGGCTGTAGTTTTACGCCAAAACATAGTATACAGTGTAAGACGGCTGTAGGTTTACGCTAAAGCATAGTGTACAGTGTAACACGGCTGTAGGTTTACGCCAAAACATAGTATACAGTGTAAGACGGCTGTAGGTTTACGCTAAAGCCTGGTGTACAATGTAAAACGGCTGTAAGTTTATGCCAAAACATAGTATACAGTGTAAGACGGCTGTAGGTTTACGCTAAAGCCTGGTGTACAATGTAAAACGGCTGTAGGTTTACGCCAAAGCATAGTGTACGGTGTAAAACGGCTGTAGGTTTACGCCAAAGCATAGTGTCCAGTGTAAAACGGCTGTAGTTTTACGCCAAAACATAGTATACAGTGTAAGACGGCTGTAGGTTTACGCTAAAGCCTGGTGTACAGTGTAAAACGGCTGTAGGTTTACGCCAAAGCATAGTGTACGGTGTAAAACGGCTGTAGGTTTACGCCAAGGCATAGTGTCCAGTGTAAAACGGCTGTAGTTTTACGAGAAAACATAGTATACAGTGTAAAACGGCTGTAGGTTTACGCTAAAGCATAGTGTACAGTGTAACACGGCTGTAGGTTTACGCCAAAGCATAGTGTACGGTGTAAAACGGCTGTAGGTTTACGCCAAGGCATAGTGTCCAGTGTAAAACGGCTGTAGTTTTACGAGAAAACATAGTTTACAGTGTAAGACGGCTGTAGGTTTACGCCAAGGCATAGTGTCCAGTGTAAAACGGCTGTAGTTTTACGAGAAAACATAGTTTACAGTGTAAGACGGCTGTAGGTTTACGCTAAAGCATAGTGTCCAGTGTAAAACGGCTGTAGTTTTACGCCAAGGCATAGTGTCCAGTGTAAAACGGCTGTAGTTTTACGCCAAAACATAGTATACAGTGTAAGACGGCTGTAGGTTTACGCCAAGGCATAGTGTCCAGTGTAACACGGCTGTAGGTTTACGCCAAAGCATAGTGTACGGTGTAAAACGGCTGTAGGTTTACGCCAAAGCATAGTGTACAGTGTGAAACGGCTGTAGGTTTACGCCAAAGCATAGTGTACAGTGTAAAACGGCTGTAGGTTTACGCCAAAGCATAGTGTCCAGTGTAAAACGGCTGTAGTTTTACGAGAAAACATAGTATACAGTGTAAAACGGCTGTAGGTTTACGCCAAAGCATAGTGTCCAGTGTAAAACGGCTGTAGTTTTACGCCAAAACATAGTATACAGTGTAAGACGGCTGTAGGTTTACGCTAAAGCATAGTGTACAGTGTAACACGGCTGTAGGTTTACGCCAAAGCATAGTGTACGGTGTAAAACGGCTGTAGGTTTACGCCAAGGCATAGCGTCCAGTGTAAAACGGCTGTAGTTTTACGAGAAAACATAGTTTACAGTGTAAGACGGCTGTAGGTTTACGCCAAGGCATAGTGTCCAGTGTAAAACGGCTGTAGTTTTACGAGAAAACATAGTTTACAGTGTAAGACGGCTGTAGGTTTACGCTAAAGCATAGTGTACAGTGTAACACGGCTGTAGGTTTACGCCAAAGCATAGTGTACGGTGTAAAACGGCTGTAGGTTTACGCCAAGGCATAGCGTCCAGTGTAAAACGGCTGTAGTTTTACGAGAAAACATAGTTTACAGTGTAAGACGGCTGTAGGTTTACGCCAAGGCATAGTGTCCAGTGTAAAACGGCTGTAGTTTTACGAGAAATCATAGTATACAGTGTAAAACGGCTGTAGGTTTACGCCAAAGCATAGTGTCCAGTGTAAAACGGCTGTAGTTTTACGCCAAAACATAGTATACAGTGTAAGACGGCTGTAGGTTTACGCTAAAGCATAGTGTACAGTGTAACACGGCTGTAGGTTTACGCCAAAACATAGTATACAGTGTAAGACGGCTGTAGGTTTACGCTAAAGCCTGGTGTACAATGTAAAACGGCTGTAAGTTTATGCCAAAACATAGTATACAGTGTAAGACGGCTGTAGGTTTACGCTAAAGCCTGGTGTACAATGTAAAACGGCTGTAGGTTTACGCCAAAGCATAGTGTACGGTGTAAAACGGCTGTAGGTTTACGCCAAAGCATAGTGTCCAGTGTAAAACGGCTGTAGTTTTACGCCAAAACATAGTATACAGTGTAAGACGGCTGTAGGTTTACGCTAAAGCCTGGTGTACAGTGTAAAACGGCTGTAGGTTTACGCCAAAGCATAGTGTACGGTGTAAAACGGCTGTAGGTTTACGCCAAGGCATAGCGTCCAGTGTAAAACGGCTGTAGTTTTACGAGAAAACATAGTTTACAGTGTAAGACGGCTGTAGGTTTACGCCAAGGCATAGTGTCCAGTGTAAAACGGCTGTAGTTTTACGAGAAAACATAGTTTACAGTGTAAGACGGCTGTAGGTTTACGCTAAAGCATAGTGTACAGTGTAACACGGCTGTAGGTTTACGCCAAAGCATAGTGTACGGTGTAAAACGGCTGTAGGTTTACGCCAAGGCATAGCGTCCAGTGTAAAACGGCTGTAGTTTTACGAGAAAACATAGTTTACAGTGTAAGACGGCTGTAGGTTTACGCCAAGGCATAGTGTCCAGTGTAAAACGGCTGTAGTTTTACGAGAAAACATAGTATACAGTGTAAAACGGCTGTAGGTTTACGCCAAAGCATAGTGTCCAGTGTAAAACGGCTGTAGTTTTACGCCAAAACATAGTATACAGTGTAAGACGGCTGTAGGTTTACGCTAAAGCCTGGTGTACAGTGTAAAACGGCTGTAGGTTTACGCCAAAGCATAGTGTACAGTGTAACACGGCTGTAGGTTTACGCCAAAGCATAGTGTACGGTGTAAAACGGCTGTAGGTTTACGCCAAGGCATAGCGTCCAGTGTAAAACGGCTGTAGTTTTACGAGAAAACATAGTTTACAGCGTAAGACGGCTGTAGGTTTACGCCAAGGCATAGTGTCCAGTGTAAAACGGCTGTAGTTTTACGAGAAAACATAGTATACAGTGTAAAACGGCTGTAGGTTTACGCCAAAGCATAGTGTCCAGTGTAAAACGGCTGTAGTTTTACGTCAAAACATAGTATACAGTGTAAGACGGCTGTAGGTTTACGCTAAAGCCTGGTGTACAGTGTAAAACGGCTGTAGGTTTACGCCAAAGCATAGTGTACAGTGTAAAACGGCTGTAGGTTTACGCCAAAGCATAGTGTCCAGTGTAAAACGGCTGTAGTTTTACGCCAAAACATAGTATACAGTGTAAGACGGCTGTAGGTTTACGCTAAAGCATAGTGTACAGTGTAACACGGCTGTAGGTTTACGCCAAAGCATAGTGTACGGTGTAAAACGGCTGTAGGTTTACGCCAAATCATAGTGTACGGTGTAAAACGGCTGTAGGTTTACGCCAAAGCATAGTGTCCAGTGTAAAACGGCTGTAGTTTTACGCCAAGGCATAGTGTCCAGTGTAAAACGGCTGTAGTTTTACGAGAAAACATAGTATACAGTGTAAGACGGCTGTAGGTTTACGCTAAAGCATAGTGTACAGTGTAACACGGCTGTAGGTTTACGCCAAAGCATAGTGTACGGTGTAAAACGGCTGTAGGTTTACGCCAAGGCATAGCGTCCAGTGTAAAATGGCTGTAGTTTTACGAGAAAACATAGTTTACAGTGTAAGACGGCTGTAGGTTTACGCCAAGGCATAGTGTCCAGTGTAAAACGGCTGTAGTTTTACGCCAAAACATAGTATACAGTGTAAGACGGCTGTAGGTTTACGCTAAAGCATAGTGTACAGTGTAACACGGCTGTAGGTTTACGCCAAAACATAGTATACAGTGTAAGACGGCTGTAGGTTTACGCTAAAGCCTGGTGTACAATGTAAAACGGCTGTAAGTTTATGCCAAAACATAGTATACAGTGTAAGACGGCTGTAGGTTTACGCTAAAGCCTGGTGTACAATGTAAAACGGCTGTAGGTTTACGCCAAAGCATAGTGTACGGTGTAAAACGGCTGTAGGTTTACGCCAAAGCATAGTGTCCAGTGTAAAACGGCTGTAGTTTTACGCCAAAACATAGTATACAGTGTAAGACGGCTGTAGGTTTACGCTAAAGCCTGGTGTACAGTGTAAAATGGCTGTAGGTTTACGCCAAAGCATAGTGTACGGTGTAAAACGGCTGTAGGTTTACGCCAAGGCATAGCGTCCAGTGTAAAACGGCTGTAGTTTTACGAGAAAACATAGTTTACAGTGTAAGACGGCTGTAGGTTTACGCCAAGGCATAGTGTCCAGTGTAAAACGGCTGTAGTTTTACGAGAAAACATAGTATACAGTGTAAAACGGCTGTAGGTTTACGCTAAAGCATAGTGTACAGTGTAACACGGCTGTAGGTTTACGCCAAAGCATAGTGTACGGTGTAAAACGGCTGTAGGTTTACGCCAAGGCATAGTGTCCAGTGTAAAACGGCTGTAGTTTTACGAGAAAACATAGTATACAGTGTAAAACGGCTGTAGGTTTACGCCAAAGCATAGTGTCCAGTGTAAAACGGCTGTAGTTTTACGTCAAAACATAGTATACAGTGTAAGACGGCTGTAGGTTTACGCTAAAGCCTGGTGTACAGTGTAAAACGGCTGTAGGTTTACGCCAAAGCATAGTGTACAGTGTAAAACGGCTGTAGGTTTACGCCAAAGCATAGTGTCCAGTGTAAAACGGCTGTAGTTTTACGCCAAAACATAGTATACAGTGTAAGACGGCTGTAGGTTTACGCTAAAGCATAGTGTACAGTGTAACACGGCTGTAGGTTTACGCCAAAGCATAGTGTACGGTGTAAAACGGCTGTAGGTTTACGCCAAATCATAGTGTACGGTGTAAAACGGCTGTAGGTTTACGCCAAAGCATAGTGTCCAGTGTAAAACGGCTGTAGTTTTACGCCAAGGCATAGTGTCCAGTGTAAAACGGCTGTAGTTTTACGAGAAAACATAGTATACAGTGTAAGACGGCTGTAGGTTTACGCTAAAGCATAGTGTACAGTGTAACACGGCTGTAGGTTTACGCCAAAACATAGTATACAGTGTAAGACGGCTGTAGGTTTACGCTAAAGCCTGGTGTACAGTGTAAAACGGCTGTAGGTTTACGCCAAAGCATAGTGTACAGTGTAAAACGGCTGTAGGTTTACGCCAAAGCATAGTGTCCAGTGTAAAACGGCTGTAGTTTTACGCCAAAACATAGTATACAGTGTAAGACGGCTGTAGGTTTACGCTAAAGCATAGTGTACAGTGTAACACGGCTGTAGGTTTACGCCAAAGCATAGTGTACGGTGTAAAACGGCTGTAGGTTTACGCCAAATCATAGTGTACGGTGTAAAACGGCTGTAGGTTTACGCCAAGGCATAGTGTCCAGTGTAAAACGGCTGTAGTTTTACGAGAAAACATAGTATACAGTGTAAAACGGCTGTAGGTTTACGCCAAGGCATAGTGTCCAGTGTAAAACGGCTGTAGTTTTACGAGAAAACATAGTATACAGTGTAAAACGGCTGTAGGTTTACGCCAAAGCATAGTGTCCAGTGTAAAACGGCTGTAGTTTTACGCCAAAACATAGTATACAGTGTAAGACGGCTGTAGGTTTACGCTAAAGCATAGTGTACAGTGTAACACGGCTGTAGGTTTACGCCAAAACATAGTATACAGTGTAACACGGCTGTAGGTTTACGCCAAGGCATAGTGTCCAGTGTAAAACGGCTGTAGTTTTACGAGAAAACATAGTGTCCAGTGTAAAACGGCTGTAGTTTTACGCCAAAACATAGTATACAGTGTAAGACGGCTGTAGGTTTACGCTAAAGCATAGTGTACAGTGTAACACGGCTGTAGGTTTACGCCAAAACATAGTATACAGTGTAAGACGGCTGTAGGTTTACGCTAAAGCCTGGTGTACAATGTAAAACGGCTGTAAGTTTATGCCAAAACATAGTATACAGTGTAAGACGGCTGTAGGTTTACGCTAAAGCCTGGTGTACAATGTAAAACGGCTGTAGGTTTACGCCAAAGCATAGTGTACGGTGTAAAACGGCTGTAGGTTTACGCCAAAGCATAGTGTCCAGTGTAAAACGGCTGTAGTTTTACGCCAAAACATAATATACAGTGTAAGACGGCTGTAGGTTTACGCTAAAGCCTGGTGTACAGTGCAAAACGGCTGTAGGTTTACGCCAAAGCATAGTGTACGGTGTAAAACGGCTGTAGGTTTACGCCAAGGCATAGCGTCCAGTGTAAAACGGCTGTAGTTTTACGAGAAAACATAGTTTACAGTGTAAGACGGCTGTAGGTTTACGCCAAGGCATAGTGTCCAGTGTAAAACGGCTGTAGTTTTACGAGAAAACATAGTGTCCAGTGTAAAACGGCTGTAGTTTTACGAGAAAACATAGTATACAGTGTAAAACGGCTGTAGGTTTACGCTAAAGCATAGTGTACAGTGTAACACGGCTGTAGGTTTACGCCAAAGCATAGTGTACGGTGTAAAACGGCTGTAGGTTTACGCCAAGGCATAGCGTCCAGTGTAAAACGGCTGTAGTTTTACGAGAAAACATAGTTTACAGTGTAAGACGGCTGTAGGTTTACGCCAAGGCATAGTGTCCAGTGTAAAACGGCTGTAGTTTTACGAGAAAACATAGTTTACAGTGTAAGACGGCTGTAGGTTTACGCTAAAGCATAGTGTACAGTGTAACACGGCTGTAGGTTTACGCCAAAGCATAGTGTACGGTGTAAAACGGCTGTAGGTTTACGCCAAGGCATAGCGTCCAGTGTAAAACGGCTGTAGTTTTACGAGAAAACATAGTTTACAGTGTAAGACGGCTGTAGGTTTACGCCAAGGCATAGTGTCCAGTGTAAAACGGCTGTAGTTTTACGAGAAAACATAGTATACAGTGTAAAACGGCTGTAGGTTTACGCCAAAGCATAGTGTCCAGTGTAAAACGGCTGTAGTTTTACGCCAAAACATAGTATACAGTGTAAGACGGCTGTAGGTTTACGCTAAAGCCTGGTGTACAGTGTAAAACGGCTGTAGGTTTACGCCAAAGCATAGTGTACAGTGTAACACGGCTGTAGGTTTACGCCAAAGCATAGTGTACGGTGTAAAACGGCTGTAGGTTTACGCCAAGGCATAGCGTCCAGTGTAAAACGGCTGTAGTTTTACGAGAAAACATAGTTTACAGCGTAAAACGGCTGTAGGTTTACGCCAAAGCATAGTGTACAGTGTAAAACGGCTGTAGGTTTACGCCAAAGCATAGTGTCCAGTGTAAAACGGCTGTAGTTTTACGCCAAAACATAGTATACAGTGTAAAACGGCTGTAGGTTTACGCTAAAGCATAGTGTACAGTGTAACACGGCTGTAGGTTTACGCCAAAACATAGTATACAGTGTAAGACGGCTGTAGGTTTACGCTAAAGCCTGGTGTACAATGTAAAACGGCTGTAAGTTTATGCCAAAACATAGTATACAGTGTAAGACGGCTGTAGGTTTACGCCAAGGCATAGCGTCCAGTGTAAAACGGCTGTAGTTTTACGAGAAAACATAGTTTACAGTGTAAGACGGCTGTAGGTTTACGCCAAGGCATAGTGTCCAGTGTAAAACGGCTGTAGTTTTACGAGAAAACATAGTATACAGTGTAAAACGGCTGTAGGTTTACGCCAAAGCATAGTGTCCAGTGTAAAACGGCTGTAGTTTTACGCCAAAACATAGTATACAGTGTAAGACGGCTGTAGGTTTACGCTAAAGCCTGGTGTGCAATGTAAAACGGCTGTAAGTTTATGCCAAAACATAGTATACAGTGTAAGACGGCTGTAGGTTTACGCTAAAGCCTGGTGTACAATGTAAAACGGCTGTAGGTTTACGCCAAAGCATAGTGTACGGTGTAAAACGGCTGTAGGTTTACGCTAAAGCATAGTGTCCAGTGTAAAACGGCTGTAGTTTTACGCCAAGGCATAGTGTCCAGTGTAAAACGGCTGTAGTTTTACGCCAAAACATAGTATACAGTGTAAGACGGCTGTAGGTTTACGCCAAGGCATAGTGTCCAGTGTAACACGGCTGTAGGTTTACGCCAAAGCATAGTGTACGGTGTAAAACGGCTGTAGGTTTACGCCAAAGCATAGTGTACAGTGTGAAACGGCTGTAGGTTTACGCCAAAGCATAGTGTACAGTGTAAAACGGCTGTAGGTTTACGCCAAAGCATAGTGTCCAGTGTAAAACGGCTGTAGTTTTACGAGAAAACATAGTATACAGTGTAAAACGGCTGTAGGTTTACGCCAAAGCATAGTGTCCAGTGTAAAACGGCTGTAGTTTTACGCCAAAACATAGTATACAGTGTAAGACGGCTGTAGGTTTACGCTAAAGCATAGTGTACAGTGTAACACGGCTGTAGGTTTACGCCAAAGCATAGTGTACGGTGTAAAACGGCTGTAGGTTTACGCCAAGGCATAGCGTCCAGTGTAAAACGGCTGTAGTTTTACGAGAAAACATAGTTTACAGTGTAAGACGGCTGTAGGTTTACGCCAAGGCATAGTGTCCAGTGTAAAACGGCTGTAGTTTTACGAGAAAACATAGTTTACAGTGTAAGACGGCTGTAGGTTTACGCTAAAGCATAGTGTACAGTGTAACACGGCTGTAGGTTTACGCCAAAGCATAGTGTACGGTGTAAAACGGCTGTAGTTTTACGAGAAAACATAGTATACAGTGTAAGACGGCTGTAGGTTTACGCTAAAGCCTGGTGTACAGTGTAAAACGGCTGTAGGTTTACGCCAAAGCATAGTGTACGGTGTAAAACGGCTGTAGGTTTACGCCAAGGCATAGCGTCCAGTGTAAAACGGCTGTAGTTTTACGAGAAAACATAGTTTACAGTGTAAGACGGCTGTAGGTTTACGCCAAGGCATAGTGTCCAGTGTAAAACGGCTGTAGTTTTACGAGAAAACATAGTATACAGTGTAAAACGGCTGTAGGTTTACGCTAAAGCATAGTGTACAGTGTAACACGGCTGTAGGTTTACGCCAAAGCATAGTGTACGGTGTAAAACGGCTGTAGGTTTACGCCAAGGCATAGTGTCCAGTGTAAAACGGCTGTAGTTTTACGAGAAAACATAGTATACAGTGTAAAACGGCTGTAGGTTTACGCCAAAGCATAGTGTCCAGTGTAAAACGGCTGTAGTTTTACGTCAAAACATAGTATACAGTGTAAGACGGCTGTAGGTTTACGCTAAAGCCTGGTGTACAGTGTAAAACGGCTGTAGGTTTACGCCAAAGCATAGTGTACAGTGTAAAACGGCTGTAGGTTTACGCCAAAGCATAGTGTCCAGTGTAAAACGGCTGTAGTTTTACGCCAAAACATAGTATACAGTGTAAGACGGCTGTAGGTTTACGCTAAAGCATAGTGTACAGTGTAACACGGCTGTAGGTTTACGCCAAAGCATAGTGTACGGTGTAAAACGGCTGTAGGTTTACGCCAAATCATAGTGTACGGTGTAAAACGGCTGTAGGTTTACGCCAAAGCATAGTGTCCAGTGTAAAACGGCTGTAGTTTTACGCCAAGGCATAGTGTCCAGTGTAAAACGGCTGTAGTTTTACGAGAAAACATAGTATACAGTGTAAGACGGCTGTAGGTTTACGCTAAAGCATAGTGTACAGTGTAACACGGCTGTAGGTTTACGCCAAAACATAGTATACAGTGTAAGACGGCTGTAGGTTTACGCTAAAGCCTGGTGTACAGTGTAAAACGGCTGTAGGTTTACGCCAAAGCATAGTGTACAGTGTAAAACGGCTGTAGGTTTACGCCAAAGCATAGTGTCCAGTGTAAAACGGCTGTAGTTTTACGCCAAAACATAGTATACAGTGTAAGACGGCTGTAGGTTTACGCTAAAGCATAGTGTACAGTGTAACACGGCTGTAGGTTTACGCCAAAGCATAGTGTACGGTGTAAAACGGCTGTAGGTTTACGCCAAATCATAGTGTACGGTGTAAAACGGCTGTAGGTTTACGCCAAGGCATAGTGTCCAGTGTAAAACGGCTGTAGTTTTACGAGAAAACATAGTATACAGTGTAAAACGGCTGTAGGTTTACGCCAAGGCATAGTGTCCAGTGTAAAACGGCTGTAGTTTTACGAGAAAACATAGTATACAGTGTAAAACGGCTGTAGGTTTACGCCAAAGCATAGTGTCCAGTGTAAAACGGCTGTAGTTTTACGCCAAAACATAGTATACAGTGTAAGACGGCTGTAGGTTTACGCTAAAGCATAGTGTACAGTGTAACACGGCTGTAGGTTTACGCCAAAACATAGTATACAGTGTAACACGGCTGTAGGTTTACGCCAAGGCATAGTGTCCAGTGTAAAACGGCTGTAGTTTTACGAGAAAACATAGTGTCCAGTGTAAAACGGCTGTAGTTTTACGCCAAAACATAGTATACAGTGTAAGACGGCTGTAGGTTTACGCTAAAGCATAGTGTACAGTGTAACACGGCTGTAGGTTTACGCCAAAACATAGTATACAGTGTAAGACGGCTGTAGGTTTACGCTAAAGCCTGGTGTACAATGTAAAACGGCTGTAAGTTTATGCCAAAACATAGTATACAGTGTAAGACGGCTGTAGGTTTACGCTAAAGCCTGGTGTACAATGTAAAACGGCTGTAGGTTTACGCCAAAGCATAGTGTACGGTGTAAAACGGCTGTAGGTTTACGCCAAAGCATAGTGTCCAGTGTAAAACGGCTGTAGTTTTACGCCAAAACATAGTATACAGTGTAAGACGGCTGTAGGTTTACGCTAAAGCCTGGTGTACAGTGTAAAACGGCTGTAGGTTTACGCCAAAGCATAGTGTACGGTGTAAAACGGCTGTAGGTTTACGCCAAGGCATAGCGTCCAGTGTAAAACGGCTGTAGTTTTACGAGAAAACATAGTTTACAGTGTAAGACGGCTGTAGGTTTACGCCAAGGCATAGTGTCCAGTGTAAAACGGCTGTAGTTTTACGAGAAAACATAGTGTCCAGTGTAAAACGGCTGTAGTTTTACGCCAAAACATAGTATACAGTGTAAAACGGCTGTAGGTTTACGCTAAAGCATAGTGTACAGTGTAACACGGCTGTAGGTTTACGCCAAAGCATAGTGTACGGTGTAAAACGGCTGTAGGTTTACGCCAAGGCATAGCGTCCAGTGTAAAACGGCTGTAGTTTTACGAGAAAACATAGTTTACAGTGTAAGACGGCTGTAGGTTTACGCCAAGGCATAGTGTCCAGTGTAAAACGGCTGTAGTTTTACGAGAAAACATAGTTTACAGTGTAAGACGGCTGTAGGTTTACGCTAAAGCATAGTGTACAGTGTAACACGGCTGTAGGTTTACGCCAAAGCATAGTGTACGGTGTAAAACGGCTGTAGGTTTACGCCAAGGCATAGCGTCCAGTGTAAAACGGCTGTAGTTTTACGAGAAAACATAGTTTACAGTGTAAGACGGCTGTAGGTTTACGCCAAGGCATAGTGTCCAGTGTAAAACGGCTGTAGTTTTACGAGAAAACATAGTATACAGTGTAAAACGGCTGTAGGTTTACGCCAAAGCATAGTGTCCAGTGTAAAACGGCTGTAGTTTTACGCCAAAACATAGTATACAGTGTAAGACGGCTGTAGGTTTACGCTAAAGCCTGGTGTACAGTGTAAAACGGCTGTAGGTTTACGCCAAAGCATAGTGTACAGTGTAACACGGCTGTAGGTTTACGCCAAAGCATAGTGTACGGTGTAAAACGGCTGTAGGTTTACGCCAAGGCATAGCGTCCAGTGTAAAACGGCTGTAGTTTTACGAGAAAACATAGTTTACAGCGTAAAACGGCTGTAGGTTTACGCCAAAGCATAGTGTACAGTGTAAAACGGCTGTAGGTTTACGCCAAAGCATAGTGTCCAGTGTAAAACGGCTGTAGTTTTACGCCAAAACATAGTATACAGTGTAAGACGGCTGTAGGTTTACGCTAAAGCATAGTGTACAGTGTAACACGGCTGTAGGTTTACGCCAAAACATAGTATACAGTTCAAGACGGCTGTAGGTTTACGCTAAAGCCTGGTGTACAATGTAAAACGGCTGTAAGTTTATGCCAAAACATAGTATACAGTGTAAGACGGCTGTAGGTTTACGCCAAGGCATAGCGTCCAGTGTAAAACGGCTGTAGTTTTACGAGAAAACATAGTTTACAGTGTAAGACGGCTGTAGGTTTACGCCAAGGCATAGTGTCCAGTGTAAAACGGCTGTAGTTTTACGAGAAAACATAGTATACAGTGTAAAACGGCTGTAGGTTTACGCCAAAGCATAGTGTCCAGTGTAAAACGGCTGTAGTTTTACGCCAAAACATAGTATACAGTGTAAGACGGCTGTAGGTTTACGCTAAAGCCTGGTGTACAATGTAAAACGGCTGTAAGTTTATGCCAAAACATAGTATACAGTGTAAGACGGCTGTAGGTTTACGCTAAAGCCTGGTGTACAATGTAAAACGGCTGTAGGTTTACGCCAAAGCATAGTGTACGGTGTAAAACGGCTGTAGGTTTACGCTAAAGCATAGTGTCCAGTGTAAAACGGCTGTAGTTTTACGCCAAGGCATAGTGTCCAGTGTAAAACGGCTGTAGTTTTACGCCAAAACATAGTATACAGTGTAAGACGGCTGTAGGTTTACGCCAAGGCATAGTGTCCAGTGTAACACGGCTGTAGGTTTACGCCAAAGCATAGTGTACGGTGTAAAACGGCTGTAGGTTTACGCCAAAACATAGTGTACAGTGTGAAACGGCTGTAGGTTTACGCCAAAGCATAGTGTACAGTGTAAAACGGCTGTAGGTTTACGCCAAAGCATAGTGTCCAGTGTAAAACGGCTGTAGTTTTACGAGAAAACATAGTATACAGTGTAAAACGGCTGTAGGTTTACGCCAAAGCATAGTGTCCAGTGTAAAACGGCTGTAGTTTTACGCCAAAACATAGTATACAGTGTAAGACGGCTGTAGGTTTACGCTAAAGCATAGTGTACAGTGTAACACGGCTGTAGGTTTACGCCAAAGCATAGTGTACGGTGTAAAACGGCTGTAGGTTTACGCCAAGGCATAGCGTCCAGTGTAAAACGGCTGTAGTTTTACGAGAAAACATAGTTTACAGTGTAAGACGGCTGTAGGTTTACGCCAAGGCATAGTGTCCAGTGTAAAACGGCTGTAGTTTTACGAGAAAACATAGTTTACAGTGTAAGACGGCTGTAGGTTTACGCTAAAGCATAGTGTACAGTGTAACACGGCTGTAGGTTTACGCCAAAGCATAGTGTACGGTGTAAAACGGCTGTAGGTTTACGCCAAGGCATAGCGTCCAGTGTAAAACGGCTGTAGTTTTACGAGAAAACATAGTTTACAGTGTAAGACGGCTGTAGGTTTACGCCAAGGCATAGTGTCCAGTGTAAAACGGCTGTAGTTTTACGAGAAAACATAGTATACAGTGTAGAACGGCTGTAGGTTTACGCCAAAGCATAGTGTCCAGTGTAAAACGGCTGTAGTTTTACGCCAAAACATAGTATACAGTGTAAGACGGCTGTAGGTTTACGCTAAAGCATAGTGTACAGTGTAACACGGCTGTAGGTTTACGCCAAAACATAGTATACAGTGTAAGACGGCTGTAGGTTTACGCTAAAGCCTGGTGTACAATGTAAAACGGCTGTAAGTTTATGCCAAAACATAGTATACAGTGTAAGACGGCTGTAGGTTTACGCTAAAGCCTGGTGTACAATGTAAAACGGCTGTAGGTTTACGCCAAAGCATAGTGTACGGTGTAAAACGGCTGTAGGTTTACGCCAAAGCATAGTGTCCAGTGTAAAACGGCTGTAGTTTTACGCCAAAACATAGTATACAGTGTAAGACGGCTGTAGGTTTACGCTAAAGCCTGGTGTACAGTGTAAAACGGCTGTAGGTTTACGCCAAAGCATAGTGTACGGTGTAAAACGGCTGTAGGTTTACGCCAAGGCATAGCGTCCAGTGTAAAACGGCTGTAGTTTTACGAGAAAACATAGTTTACAGTGTAAGACGGCTGTAGGTTTACGCCAAGGCATAGTGTCCAGTGTAAAACGGCTGTAGTTTTACGAGAAAACATAGTATACAGTGTAAAACGGCTGTAGGTTTACGCTAAAGCATAGTGTACAGTGTAACACGGCTGTAGGTTTACGCCAAAGCATAGTGTACGGTGTAAAACGGCTGTAGGTTTACGCCAAGGCATAGCGTCCAGTGTAAAACGGCTGTAGTTTTACGAGAAAACATAGTTTACAGTGTAAGACGGCTGTAGGTTTACGCCAAGGCATAGTGTCCAGTGTAAAACGGCTGTAGTTTTACGAGAAAACATAGTTTACAGTGTAAGACGGCTGTAGGTTTACGCTAAAGCATAGTGTACAGTGTAACACGGCTGTAGGTTTACGCCAAAGCATAGTGTACGGTGTAAAACGGCTGTAGGTTTACGCCAAGGCATAGCGTCCAGTGTAAAACGGCTGTAGTTTTACGAGAAAACATAGTTTACAGTGTAAGACGGCTGTAGGTTTACGCCAAGGCATAGTGTCCAGTGTAAAACGGCTGTAGTTTTACGAGAAAACATAGTATACAGTGTAAAACAGCTGTAGGTTTACGCCAAAGCATAGTGTCCAGTGTAAAACGGCTGTAGTTTTACGCCAAAACATAGTATACAGTGTAAGACGGCTGTAGGTTTACGCTAAAGCCTGGTGTACAGTGTAAAACGGCTGTAGGTTTACGCCAAAGCATAGTGTACAGTGTAACACGGCTGTAGGTTTACGCCAAAGCATAGTGTACGGTGTAAAACGGCTGTAGGTTTACGCCAAGGCATAGCGTCCAGTGTAAAACGGCTGTAGTTTTACGAGAAAACATAGTTTACAGCGTAAGACGGCTGTAGGTTTACGCCAAGGCATAGTGTCCAGTGTAAAACGGCTGTAGTTTTACGAGAAAACATAGTATACAGTGTAAAACGGCTGTAGGTTTACGCCAAAGCATAGTGTCCAGTGTAAAACGGCTGTAGTTTTACGTCAAAACATAGTATACAGTGTAAGACGGCTGTAGGTTTACGCTAAAGCCTGGTGTACAGTGTAAAACGGCTGTAGGTTTACGCCAAAGCATAGTGTACAGTGTAAAACGGCTGTAGTTTTACGCCAAAACATAGTATACAGTGTAAGACGGCTGTAGGTTTACGCTAAAGCATAGTGTACAGTGTAACACGGCTGTAGGTTTACGCCAAAGCATAGTGTACGGTGTAAAACGGCTGTAGGTTTACGCCAAATCATAGTGTACGGTGTAAAACGGCTGTAGGTTTACGCCAAAGCATAGTGTCCAGTGTAAAACGGCTGTAGTTTTACGTCAAAACATAGTATACAGTGTAAGACGGCTGTAGGTTTACGCTAAAGCCTGGTGTACAGTGTAAAACGGCTGTAGGTTTACGCCAAAGCATAGTGTACAGTGTAAAACGGCTGTAGTTTTACGCCAAAACATAGTATACAGTGTAAGACGGCTGTAGTTTTACGCCAAAACATAGTATACAGTGTAAGACGGCTGTAGGTTTACGCTAAAGCATAGTGTACAGTGTAACACGGCTGTAGGTTTACGCCAAAGCATAGTGTACAGTGTAACACGGCTGTAGGTTTACGCCAAAGCATAGTGTACGGTGTAAAACGGCTGTAGGTTTACGCCAAGGCATAGCGTCCAGTGTAAAACGGCTGTAGTTTTACGAGAAAACATAGTATACAGTGTAAGACGGCTGTAGGTTTACGCTAAAGCATAGTGTACAGTGTAACACGGCTGTAGGTTTACGCCAAAGCATAGTGTACGGTGTAAAACGGCTGTAGGTTTACGCCAAGGCATAGCGTCCAGTGTAAAATGGCTGTAGTTTTACGAGAAAACATAGTTTACAGTGTAAGACGGCTGTAGGTTTACGCCAAGGCATAGTGTCCAGTGTAAAACGGCTGTAGTTTTACGCCAAAACATAGTATACAGTGTAAGACGGCTGTAGGTTTACGCTAAAGCCTGGTGTACAGTGTAAAACGGCTGTAGGTTTACGCCAAAGCATAGTGTACTGTGTAAAACGGCTGTAGGTTTACGCCAAAGCATAGTGTACAGTGTGAAACGGCTGTAGGTTTACGCCAAAGCATAGTGTACAGTGTAAAACGGCTGTAGGTTTACGCTAAAGCCTGGTGTACAGTGTAAAACGGCTGTAGGTTTACGCCAAAGCATAGTGTACGGTGTAAAACGGCTGTAGGTTTACGCCAAGGCATAGCGTCCAGTGTAAAACGGCTGTAGTTTTACGAGAAAACATAGTTTACAGTGTAAGACGGCTGTAGGTTTACGCCAAGGCATAGTGTCCAGTGTAAAACGGCTGTAGTTTTACGAGAAAACATAGTTTACAGTGTAAGACGGCTGTAGGTTTACGCTAAAGCATAGTGTACAGTGTAACACGGCTGTAGGTTTACGCCAAAGCATAGTGTACGGTGTAAAACGGCTGTAGGTTTACGCCAAGGCATAGCGTCCAGTGTAAAACGGCTGTAGTTTTACGAGAAAACATAGTATACAGTGTAAAACGGCTGTAGGTTTACGCCAAAGCATAGTGTCCAGTGTAAAACGGCTGTAGTTTTACGTCAAAACATAGTATACAGTGTAAGACGGCTGTAGGTTTACGCTAAAGCCTGGTGTACAGTGTAAAACGGCTGTAGGTTTACGCCAAAGCATAGTGTACAGTGTAAAACGGCTGTAGTTTTACGCCAAAACATAGTATACAGTGTAAGACGGCTGTAGGTTTACGCTAAAGCATAGTGTACAGTGTAACACGGCTGTAGGTTTACGCCAAAGCATAGTGTACAGTGTAACACGGCTGTAGGTTTACGCCAAAGCATAGTGTACGGTGTAAAACGGCTGTAGGTTTACGCCAAGGCATAGCGTCCAGTGTAAAACGGCTGTAGTTTTACGAGAAAACATAGTTTACAGCGTAAGACGGCTGTAGGTTTACGCCAAGGCATAGTGTCCAGTGTAAAACGGCTGTAGTTTTACGAGAAAACATAGTATACAGTGTAAAACGGCTGTAGGTTTACGCCAAAGCATAGTGTCCAGTGTAAAACGGCTGTAGTTTTACGTCAAAACATAGTATACAGTGTAAGACGGCTGTAGGTTTACGCTAAAGCCTGGTGTACAGTGTAAAACGGCTGTAGGTTTACGCCAAAGCATAGTGTCCAGTGTAAAACGGCTGTAGTTTTACGCCAAAACATAGTATACAGTGTAAGACGGCTGTAGGTTTACGCTAAAGCATAGTGTACAGTGTAACACGGCTGTAGGTTTACGCCAAAGCATAGTGTACGGTGTAAAACGGCTGTAGGTTTACGCCAAATCATAGTGTACGGTGTAAAACGGCTGTAGGTTTACGCCAAAGCATAGTGTCCAGTGTAAAACGGCTGTAGTTTTACGCCAAGGCATAGTGTCCAGTGTAAAACGGCTGTAGTTTTACGAGAAAACATAGTATACAGTGTAAGACGGCTGTAGGTTTACGCTAAAGCATAGTGTACAGTGTAACACGGCTGTAGGTTTACGCCAAAGCATAGTGTACGGTGTAAAACGGCTGTAGGTTTACGCCAAGGCATAGCGTCCAGTGTAAAATGGCTGTAGTTTTACGAGAAAACATAGTTTACAGTGTAAGACGGCTGTAGGTTTACGCCAAGGCATAGTGTCCAGTGTAAAACGGCTGTAGTTTTACGCCAAAACATAGTATACAGTGTAAGACGGCTGTAGGTTTACGCTAAAGCCTGGTGTACAGTGTAAAACGGCTGTAGGTTTACGCCAAAGCATAGTGTACTGTGTAAAACGGCTGTAGGTTTACGCCAAAGCATAGTGTCAAGTGTAAAACGGTTGTAGGTTTGCCCCAAAACATAGTATAGAGTGTAAAACGGCTGTAAGTTTATGCCAAAACATAGTATACAGTGTAAGACGGCTGTAGGTTTACGCTAAAGCCTGGTGTACAATGTAAAACGGCTGTAAGTTTATGCCAAAACATAGTATACAGTGTAAGACGGCTGTAGGTTTACGCTAAAGCCTGGTGTACAATGTAAAACGGCTGTAGGTTTACGCCAAAGCATAGTGTACGGTGTAAAACGGCTGTAGGTTTACGCCAAAGCATAGTGTCCAGTGTAAAACGGCTGTAGTTTTACGCCAAAACATAGTATACAGTGTAAGACGGCTGTAGGTTTACGCCAAGGCATAGTGTCCAGTGTAACACGGCTGTAGGTTTACGCCAAAGCATAGTGTACGGTGTAAAACGGCTGTAGGTTTACGCCAAAGCATAGTGTACAGTGTGAAACGGCTGTAGGTTTACGCCAAAGCATAGTGTACAGTGTAAAACGGCTGTAGGTTTACGCCAAAGCATAGTGTCCAGTGTAAAACGGCTGTAGTTTTACGAGAAAACATAGTATACAGTGTAAAACGGCTGTAGGTTTACGCCAAAGCATAGTGTC
Source organism: Xylota segnis (assembly GCA_963583995.1). NCBI lineage: Eukaryota > Metazoa > Arthropoda > Insecta > Diptera > Syrphidae > Xylota > Xylota segnis. The sequence goes on from OY757240.1 coordinate 259,375, forward strand.
CAGTGTAAAACGGCTGTAGTTTTACGCCAAAACATAGTATACAGTGTAAGACGGCTGTAGGTTTACGCTAAAGCATAGTGTACAGTGTAACACGGCTGTAGGTTTACGCCAAAGCATAGTGTACGGTGTAAAACGGCTGTAGGTTTACGCCAAGGCATAGCGTCCAGTGTAAAACGGCTGTAGTTTTACGAGAAAACATAGTTTACAGTGTAAGACGGCTGTAGGTTTACGCCAAGGCATAGTGTCCAGTGTAAAACGGCTGTAGTTTTACGAGAAAACATAGTTTACAGTGTAAGACGGCTGTAGGTTTACGCTAAAGCATAGTGTACAGTGTAACACGGCTGTAGGTTTACGCCAAAGCATAGTGTACGGTGTAAAACGGCTGTAGGTTTACGCCAAAGCATAGTGTCCAGTGTAAAACGGCTGTAGTTTTACGCCAAAACATAGTATACAGTGTAAGACGGCTGTAGGTTTACGCTAAAGCATAGTGTACAGTGTAACACGGCTGTAGGTTTACGCCAAAGCATAGTGTACGGTGTAAAACGGCTGTAGGTTTACGCCAAGGCATAGCGTCCAGTGTAAAACGGCTGTAGTTTTACGAGAAAACATAGTTTACAGTGTAAGACGGCTGTAGGTTTACGCTAAAGCATAGTGTACAGTGTAACACGGCTGTAGGTTTACGCCAAAGCATAGTGTACGGTGTAAGACGGCTGTAGGTTTACGCCAAAGCATAGTGTCCAGTGTAAAACGGCTGTAGTTTTACGCCAAAACATAGTATACAGTGTAAGACGGCTGTAGGTTTACGCTAAAGCATAGTGTACAGTGTAACACGGCTGTAGGTTTACGCCAAAGCATAGTGTACGGTGTAAAACGGCTGTAGGTTTACGCCAAAGCATAGTGTCCAGTGTAAAACGGCTGTAGTTTTACGCCAAAACATAGTATACAGTGTAAGACGGCTGTAGGTTTACGCTAAAGCATAGTGTACAGTGTAACACGGCTGTAGGTTTACGCCAAAGCATAGTGTACGGTGTAAAACGGCTGTAGGTTTACGCCAAGGCATAGTGTCCAGTGTAAAACGGCTGTAGTTTTACGAGAAAACATAGTTTACAGTGTAAGACGGCTGTAGGTTTACGCTAAAGCATAGTGTACAGTGTAACACGGCTGTAGGTTTACGCCAAAGCATAGTGTACGGTGTAAGACGGCTGTAGGTTTACGCCAAAGCATAGTGTCCAGTGTAAAACGGCTGTAGTTTTACGCCAAAACATAGTATACAGTGTAAGACGGCTGTAGGTTTACGCTAAAGCATAGTGTACAGTGTAACACGGCTGTAGGTTTACGCCAAAGCATAGTGTACGGTGTAAAACGGCTGTAGGTTTACGCCAAGGCATAGCGTCCAGTGTAAAACGGCTGTAGTTTTACGAGAAAACATAGTTTACAGTGTAAGACGGCTGTAGGTTTACGCCAAGGCATAGTGTCCAGTGTAAAACGGCTGTAGTTTTACGAGAAAACATAGTATACAGTGTAAAACGGCTGTAGGTTTACGCCAAAGCATAGTGTCCAGTGTAAAACGGCTGTAGTTTTACGCCAAAACATAGTATACAGTGTAAGACGGCTGTAGGTTTACGCTAAAGCATAGTGTACAGTGTAACACGGCTGTAGGTTTACGCCAAAACATAGTATACAGTGTAAGACGGCTGTAGGTTTACGCTAAAGCCTGGTGTACAATGTAAAACGGCTGTAAGTTTATGCCAAAACATAGTATACAGTGTAAGACGGCTGTAGGTTTACGCTAAAGCCTGGTGTACAATGTAAAACGGCTGTAGGTTTACGCCAAAGCATAGTGTACGGTGTAAAACGGCTGTAGGTTTACGCCAAAGCATAGTGTCCAGTGTAAAACGGCTGTAGTTTTACGCCAAAACATAGTATACAGTGTAAGACGGCTGTAGGTTTACGCTAAAGCCTGGTGTACAGTGTAAAACGGCTGTAGGTTTACGCCAAAGCATAGTGTACGGTGTAAAACGGCTGTAGGTTTACGCCAAGGCATAGCGTCCAGTGTAAAACGGCTGTAGTTTTACGAGAAAACATAGTTTACAGTGTAAGACGGCTGTAGGTTTACGCCAAGGCATAGTGTCCAGTGTAAAACGGCTGTAGTTTTACGAGAAAACATAGTATACAGTGTAAAACGGCTGTAGGTTTACGCTAAAGCATAGTGTACAGTGTAACACGGCTGTAGGTTTACGCCAAAGCATAGTGTACGGTGTAAAACGGCTGTAGGTTTACGCCAAGGCATAGCGTCCAGTGTAAAACGGCTGTAGTTTTACGAGAAAACATAGTTTACAGTGTAAGACGGCTGTAGGTTTACGCCAAGGCATAGTGTCCAGTGTAAAACGGCTGTAGTTTTACGAGAAAACATAGTTTACAGTGTAAGACGGCTGTAGGTTTACGCTAAAGCATAGTGTACAGTGTAACACGGCTGTAGGTTTACGCCAAAGCATAGTGTACGGTGTAAAACGGCTGTAGGTTTACGCCAAGGCATAGCGTCCAGTGTAAAACGGCTGTAGTTTTACGAGAAAACATAGTTTACAGTGTAAGACGGCTGTAGGTTTACGCCAAGGCATAGTGTCCAGTGTAAAACGGCTGTAGTTTTACGAGAAAACATAGTATACAGTGTAAAACGGCTGTAGGTTTACGCCAAAGCATAGTGTCCAGTGTAAAACGGCTGTAGTTTTACGCCAAAACATAGTATACAGTGTAAGACGGCTGTAGGTTTACGCTAAAGCCTGGTGTACAGTGTAAAACGGCTGTAGGTTTACGCCAAAGCATAGTGTACAGTGTAACACGGCTGTAGGTTTACGCCAAAGCATAGTGTACGGTGTAAAACGGCTGTAGGTTTACGCCAAGGCATAGCGTCCAGTGTAAAACGGCTGTAGTTTTACGAGAAAACATAGTTTACAGCGTAAGACGGCTGTAGGTTTACGCCAAGGCATAGTGTCCAGTGTAAAACGGCTGTAGTTTTACGAGAAAACATAGTATACAGTGTAAAACGGCTGTAGGTTTACGCCAAAGCATAGTGTCCAGTGTAAAACGGCTGTAGTTTTACGTCAAAACATAGTATACAGTGTAAGACGGCTGTAGGTTTACGCTAAAGCCTGGTGTACAGTGTAAAACGGCTGTAGGTTTACGCCAAAGCATAGTGTACAGTGTAAAACGGCTGTAGGTTTACGCCAAAGCATAGTGTCCAGTGTAAAACGGCTGTAGTTTTACGCCAAAACATAGTATACAGTGTAAGACGGCTGTAGGTTTACGCTAAAGCATAGTGTACAGTGTAACACGGCTGTAGGTTTACGCCAAAGCATAGTGTACGGTGTAAAACGGCTGTAGGTTTACGCCAAATCATAGTGTACGGTGTAAAACGGCTGTAGGTTTACGCCAAAGCATAGTGTCCAGTGTAAAACGGCTGTAGTTTTACGCCAAGGCATAGTGTCCAGTGTAAAACGGCTGTAGTTTTACGAGAAAACATAGTATACAGTGTAAGACGGCTGTAGGTTTACGCTAAAGCATAGTGTACAGTGTAACACGGCTGTAGGTTTACGCCAAAGCATAGTGTACGGTGTAAAACGGCTGTAGGTTTACGCCAAGGCATAGCGTCCAGTGTAAAATGGCTGTAGTTTTACGAGAAAACATAGTTTACAGTGTAAGACGGCTGTAGGTTTACGCCAAGGCATAGTGTCCAGTGTAAAACGGCTGTAGTTTTACGAGAAAACATAGTATACAGTGTAAAACGGCTGTAGGTTTACGCCAAAGCATAGTGTCCAGTGTAAAACGGCTGTAGTTTTACGCCAAAACATAGTATACAGTGTAAGACGGCTGTAGGTTTACGCTAAAGCCTGGTGTACAGTGTAAAACGGCTGTAGGTTTACGCCAAAGCATAGTGTACTGTGTAAAACGGCTGTAGGTTTACGCCAAAGCATAGTGTCAAGTGTAAAACGGCTGTAGTTTTACGCCAAAACATAGTATACAGTGTAAGACGGCTGTAGGTTTACGCTAAAGCATAGTGTACAGTGTAACACGGCTGTAGGTTTACGCCAAAATATAGTATACAGTGTAAGACGGCTGTAGGTTTACGCCAAAGCATAGTGTCCAGTGTAAAACGTCTGTAGTTTTACGCCAAAACATAGTATACAGTGTAAGACGGCTGTAGGTTTACGCTAAAGCATAGTGTACAGTGTAGCACGGCTGTAGGTTTACGCCAAAACATAGTATACAGTGTAAGACGGCTGTAGGTTTACGCTAAAGCATAGTGTACAGTGTAACACGGCTGTAGGTTTACGCCAAAACATAGTATACAGTGTAAGACGGCTGTAGGTTTACGCTAAAGCCTGGTGTACAATGTAAAACGGCTGTAAGTTTATGCCAAAACATAGTATACAGTGTAAAACGGCTGTAGTTTTACGCCAAAACATAGTATACAGTGTAAGACGGCTGTAGGTTTACGCTAAAGCATAGTGTCCAGTGTAAAACAGCTGTAGTTTTACGCCAAAACATAGTATACAGTGTAAGACGGCTGTAGGTTTACGCTAAAGCCTGGTGTACAATGTAAAACGGCTGTAAGTTTATGCCAAAACATAGTATACAGTGTAAGACGGCTGTAGGTTTACGCTAAAGCCTGGTGTACAGTGTAAAACGGCTGTAGGTTTACGCCAAAGCATAGTGTACAGTGTAAAACGGCTGTAGGTTTACGCCAAAGCATAGTGTCCAGTGTAAAACGGCTGTAGTTTTACGCCAAAACATAGTGTCCAGTGTAAAACGGCTGTAGTTTTACGCCAAAACATAGTATACAGTGTAAGACGGCTGTAGGTTTACGCTAAAGCATAGTGTACAGTGTAACACGGCTGTAGGTTTACGCCAAAGCATAGTGTAAGGTGTAAAACGGCTGTAGGTTTACGCCAAAGCATAGTGTCCAGTGTAAAACGGCTGTAGTTTTACGCCAAGGCATAGTGTCCAGTGTAAAATGGCTGTAGTTTTACGAGAAAACATAGTTTACAGTGTAAGACGGCTGTAGGTTTACGCCAAGGCATAGTGTCCAGTGTAAAACGGCTGTAGTTTTACGAGAAAACATAGTATACAGTGTAAGACGGCTGAAGGTTTACGCTAAAGCATAGTGTACAGTGTAACACGGCTGTAGGTTTACGCCAAAGCATAGTGTCCGGTGTAAAACGGCTGTAGTTTTACGCCAAAACATAGTATACAGTGTAAGACGGCTGAAGGTTTACGTTAAAGCATAGTGTACAGTGTAACACGGCTGTAGGTTTACGCCAAAGCATAGTGTACGGTGTAAAACGGCTGTAGGTTTACGCCAAGGCATAGCGTCCAGTGTAAAACGGCTGTAGTTTTACGAGAAAACATAGTATACAGTGTAAGACGGCTGTAGGTTTACGCTAAAGCATAGTGTACAGTGTAAAACGGCTGTAGGTTTACGCCAAAGCATAGTGTCCAGTGTAAAACGGCTGTAGTTTTACGCCAAAACATAGTATACAGTGTAAGACGGCTGTAGGTTTACGCTAAAGCATAGTGTACAGTGTAACACGGCTGTAGGTTTACGCCAAATCATAGTGTACGGTGTAAAACAGCTGTAGGTTTACGCCAAAGCATAGTGTCCAGTGTAAAACGGCTGTAGTTTTACGCCAAAAAATAGTATACAGTGTAAAATTCTGTAGGTTTACGCTAAAGCATAGTGTACAGTGTAACACGGCTGTAGGTTTACGCCAAAGCATAGTGTACGGTGTAAAACGGCTGTAGGTTTACGCCAAAGCATAGTGTCCAGTGTAAAACGGCTGTAGGTTTACGCCAAAGCATAATGTACAGTATAAAACGGCTGTCTGTTTACGCCAAAGAATAGTGTACAGTGTAAAACGGTTGTAGGTTTACGCCAAAACATAGTATAGAGTGTAAAACGGCTGTAGGTTTACGTCAATGCATAGTACACAGTGTAAAACGGCTGTAGGTTTACGCCAAAGCATAGTGTACAGTGTAAGACAGCTGTAGGTTTACGCCAAAGCATAATGTACAGTATAAAACGGCTGTCTGTTTACGCCAAAGAATAGCGTGCAGTGTAAAGCGGTTGTAGGTTTACGCCAAAACATAGTGTAGAGTGTAAAACGGCTGTAGGTTTACGTCAAAGCATAGTGTACAGCGTAAAACGGCTGTAGGTTTACGCCAAAACATAGTATACAGTGTAAGACGGCTGTAGGTTTACGCTAAAGCATAGTGCACTGTGTAAAACGGCTGTAGGTTTACGCCAAGGCATAATGTACAGTGTAAAACGGCTGTAGGTTTACGCCAAAGCATAGTATACAGTGTAAGACGGCTGTAGGTTTACGACAAAGCATAGTATACAGTGTAAAACGGTTGTAGGTTTATGGCAAAGCATAATGTACAATGTAAAACGGCTGTAAGTTTATGCCAAAACATAGTATACAGTGTAAGACGGCTGTAGGTTTACGCTAAAGCCTGGTGTACAGTGTAAAACGGCTGTAGGTTTACGCCAAAGCATAGTGTACAGTGTAAAACGGCTGTAGGTTTACGTAAAAGCATAGTGTACAGTGTAAGACGGCTGTAGGTTTACGCTAAAGCATAGTGTACAGTGTAAAACGGCTGTCTGTTTACGCCAAAGCATAGTGTACAGTGTAAAACGGCTGTAGGTTTACGCCAAAACATAGTGCAGAGTGTAAGACTGCTGTTGGTTTACGCCAAAGCATAGTGAACAGTGTAAAACGGCTGTAGTTTTACGCCAAAACATAGTATACAGTGTAAGACGGCTGTAGGTTTACGCTAAAGCCTGGTGTACAGTGTAAAACGGCTGTAGGTTTACGCCAAAGCATAGTGTACAGTGTAACACGGCTGTAGGTTTACGCCAAAGCATAGTGTACGGTGTAAAACGGCTGTAGGTTTACGCCAAGGCATAGCGTCCAGTGTAAAACGGCTGTAGTTTTACGAGAAAACATAGTTTACAGCGTAAGACGGCTGTAGGTTTACGCCAAGGCATAGTGTCCAGTGTAAAACGGCTGTAGTTTTACGAGAAAACATAGTATACAGTGTAAAACGGCTGTAGGTTTACGCCAAAGCATAGTGTCCAGTGTAAAACGGCTGTAGTTTTACGTCAAAACATAGTATACAGTGTAAGACGGCTGTAGGTTTACGCTAAAGCCTGGTGTACAGTGTAAAACGGCTGTAGGTTTACGCCAAAGCATAGTGTACAGTGTAAAACGGCTGTAGGTTTACGCCAAAGCATAGTGTCCAGTGTAAAACGGCTGTAGTTTTACGCCAAAACATAGTATACAGTGTAAGACGGCTGTAGGTTTACGCTAAAGCATAGTGTACAGTGTAACACGGCTGTAGGTTTACGCCAAAGCATAGTGTACGGTGTAAAACGGCTGTAGGTTTACGCCAAATCATAGTGTACGGTGTAAAACGGCTGTAGGTTTACGCCAAAGCATAGTGTCCAGTGTAAAACGGCTGTAGTTTTACGCCAAGGCATAGTGTCCAGTGTAAAACGGCTGTAGTTTTACGAGAAAACATAGTATACAGTGTAAGACGGCTGTAGGTTTACGCTAAAGCATAGTGTACAGTGTAACACGGCTGTAGGTTTACGCCAAAGCATAGTGTACGGTGTAAAACGGCTGTAGGTTTACGCCAAGGCATAGCGTCCAGTGTAAAATGGCTGTAGTTTTACGAGAAAACATAGTTTACAGTGTAAGACGGCTGTAGGTTTACGCCAAGGCATAGTGTCCAGTGTAAAACGGCTGTAGTTTTACGAGAAAACATAGTATACAGTGTAAAACGGCTGTAGGTTTACGCCAAAGCATAGTGTCCAGTGTAAAACGGCTGTAGTTTTACGCCAAAGCATAGTGTCAAGTGTAAAACGGCTGTAGTTTTACGCCAAAACATAGTATACAGTGTAAGACGGCTGTAGGTTTACGCTAAAGCATAGTGTACAGTGTAACACGGCTGTAGGTTTACGCCAAAATATAGTATACAGTGTAAGACGGCTGTAGGTTTACGCCAAAGCATAGTGTCCAGTGTAAAACGTCTGTAGTTTTACGCCAAAACATAGTATACAGTGTAAGACGGCTGTAGGTTTACGCTAAAGCATAGTGTACAGTGTAGCACGGCTGTAGGTTTACGCCAAAACATAGTATACAGTGTAAGACGGCTGTAGGTTTACGCTAAAGCATAGTGTACAGTGTAACACGGCTGTAGGTTTACGCCAAAATATAGTATACAGTGTAAGACGGCTGTAGGTTTACGCTAAAGCCTGGTGTACAATGTAAAACGGCTGTAAGTTTATGCCAAAACATAGTATACAGTGTAAAACGGCTGTAGTTTTACGCCAAAACATAGTATACAGTGTAAGACGGCTGTAGGTTTACGCTAAAGCATAGTGTCCAGTGTAAAACGGCTGTAGTTTTACGCCAAAACATAGTATACAGTGTAAGACGGCTGTAGGTTTACGCTAAAGCCTGGTGTACAATGTAAAACGGCTGTAAGTTTATGCCAAAACATAGTATACAGTGTAAGACGGCTGTAGGTTTACGCTAAAGCCTGGTGTACAGTGTAAAACGGCTGTAGGTTTACGCCAAAGCATAGTGTACAGTGTAAAACGGCTGTAGGTTTACGCCAAAGCATAGTGTCCAGTGTAAAACGGCTGTAGTTTTACGCCAAAACATAGTGTCCAGTGTAAAACGGCTGTAGTTTTACGCCAAAACATAGTATACAGTGTAAGACGGCTGTAGGTTTACGCTAAAGCATAGTGTACAGTGTAACACGGCTGTAGGTTTACGCCAAAGCATAGTGTACGGTGTAAAACGGCTGTAGGTTTACGCCAAAGCATAGTGTCCAGTGTAAAACGGCTGTAGTTTTACGCCAAGGCATAGTGTCCAGTGTAAAATGGCTGTAGTTTTACGAGAAAACATAGTTTACAGTGTAAGACGGCTGTAGGTTTACGCCAAGGCATAGTGTCCAGTGTAAAACGGCTGTAGTCTTACGAGAAAACATAGTATACAGTGTAAGACGGCTGAAGGTTTACGCTAAAGCATAGTGTACAGTGTAACACGGCTGTAGGTTTACGCCAAAGCATAGTGTCCGGTGTAAAACGGCTGTAGTTTTTCGCCAAAACATAGTATACAGTGTAAGACGGCTGAAGGTTTACGTTAAAGCATAGTGTACAGTGTAACACGGCTGTAGGTTTACGCCAAAGCATAGTGTACGGTGTAAAACGGCTGTAGGTTTACGCCAAGGCATAGCGTCCAGTGTAAAACGGCTGTAGTTTTACGAGAAAACATAGTATACAGTGTAAGACGGCTGTAGGTTTACGCTAAAGCATAGTGTACAGTGTAAAACGGCTGTAGGTTTACGCCAAAGCATAGTGTCCAGTGTAAAACGGCTGTAGTTTTACGCCAAAACATAGTATACAGTGTAAGACGGCTGTAGGTTTACGCTAAAGCATAGTGTACAGTGTAACACGGCTGTAGGTTTACGCCAAATCATAGTGTACGGTGTAAAACGGCTGTAGGTTTACGCCAAAGCATAGTGTCCAGTGTAAAACGGCTGTAGTTTTACGCCAAAAAATAGTATACAGTGTAAAATTCTGTAGGTTTACGCTAAAGCATAGTGTACAGTGTAACACGGCTGTAGGTTTACGCCAAAGCATAGTGTACGGTGTAAAACGGCTGTAGGTTTACGCCAAAGCATAGTGTCCAGTGTAAAACGGCTGTAGGTTTACGCCAAAGCATAATGTACAGTATAAAACGGCTGTCTGTTTACGCCAAAGAATAGTGTACAGTGTAAAACGGTTGTAGGTTTACGCCAAAACATAGTATAGAGTGTAAAACGGCTGTAGGTTTACGTCAATGCATAGTACACAGTGTAAAACGGCTGTAGGTTTACGCCAAAGCATAGTGTACAGTGTAAGACAGCTGTAGGTTTACGCCAAAGCATAATGTACAGTATAAAACGGCTGTCTGTTTACGCCAAAGAATAGCGTGCAGTGTAAAGCGGTTGTAGGTTTACGCCAAAACATAGTGTAGAGTGTAAAACGGCTGTAGGTTTACGTCAAAGCATAGTGTACAGCGTAAAACGGCTGTAGGTTTACGCCAAAACATAGTATACAGTGTAAGACGGCTGTAGGTTTACGCTAAAGCATAGTGCACTGTGTAAAACGGCTGTAGGTTTACGCCAAAGCATAGTATACAGTGTAAGACGGCTGTAGGTTTACGACAAAGCATAGTATACAGTGTAAAACGGTTGTAGGTTTATGGCAAAGCATAATGTACAATGTAAAACGGCTGTAAGTTTATGCCAAAACATAGTATACAGTGTAAGACGGCTGTAGGTTTACGCTAAAGCCTGGTGTACAGTGTAAAACGGCTGTAGGTTTACGCCAAAGCATAGTGTACAGTGTAAAACGGCTGTAGGTTTACGTAAAAGCATAGTGTACAGTGTAAGACGGCTGTAGGTTTACGCTAAAGTATAGTGTACAGTGTAAAACGGCTGTCTGTTTACGCCAAAGCATAGTGTACAGTGTAAAACGGCTGTAGGTTTACGCCAAAACATAGTGCAGAGTGTAAGACTGCTGTTGGTTTACGCCAAAGCATAGTGAACAGTGTAAAACGGCTGTAGTTTTACGCCAAAACATAGTATACAGTGTAAGACGGCTGTAGGTTTACGCTAAAGCATAGTGTACAGTGTAAAACGGCTGTAGGTTTACGCCAAAGCATAGTGTCCAGTGTAAAACGGCTGTAGTTTTACGCCAAAGCATAGTGTACAGTGTAAAACGGCTGTAGGTTTACGTAAAAGCATAGTGTACAGTGTAAGACGGCTATAGGTTTACGCAAAAGCATAATGAACAGTGTAAAACGGCTGTCTGTTTACGCCAAAGCATAGTGTACAGTGTAAAACGGCTGTAGGTTTACGCCAAAACATAGTGCACAGTGTAAGACTGCTGTTGGTTTACGCCAAGGCATAGTGTCCAGTGTAAAACGGCTGTAGTTTTACGCCAAAACATAGTATACAGTGTAAGACGGCTGTAGGTTTACGCTAAAGCATAGTGTACAGTGTAACACGGCTGTAGGTTTACGCCAAAACATAGTATACAGTGTAAGACGGCTGTAGGTTTACGCCAAAGCATAGTGTCCAGTGTAAAACGGCTGTAGTTTTACGCCAAAAAATAGTATACAGTGTAAGACGGCTGTAGGTTTACGCTAAAGCCTGGTGTACAGTGTAAAACGGCTGTAGGTTTACGCCAAAGCATAGTGTACAGTGTAAAACGGCTGTAGGTTTACGCCAAAGCATAGTGTCCAGTGTAAAACGGCTGTAGTTTTACGCCAAAACATAGTATACAGTGTAAGACGGCTGTAGGTTTACGCTAAAGCATAGTGTACAGTGTAACACGGCTGTAGGTTTACGCCAAAATATAGTATACAGTGTAAGACGGCTGTAGGTTTACGCCAAAGCATAGTGTCCAGTGTAAAACGGCTGTAGTTTTACGCCAAAACATAGTATACAGTGTAAGACGGCTGTAGGTTTACGCTAAAGCATAGTGTACAGTGTAGCACGGCTGTAGGTTTACGCCAAAACATAGTATACAGTGTAAGACGGCTGTAGGTTTACGCTAAAGCATAGTGTACAGTGTAACACGGCTGTAGGTTTACGCCAAAACATAGTATACAGTGTAAGACGGCTGTAGGTTTACGCTAAAGCCTGGTGTACAATGTAAAACGGCTGTAAGTTTATGCCGAAACATAGTATACAGTGTAAAACGGCTGTAGTTTTACGCCAAAACATAGTATACAGTGTAAGACGGCTGTAGGTTTACGCTAAAGCATAGTGTCCAGTGTAAAACGGCTGTAGTTTTACGCCAAAACATAGTATACAGTGTAAGACGGCTGTAGGTTTACGCTAAAGCCTGGTGTACAATGTAAAACGGCTGTAAGTTTATGCCAAAACATAGTATACAGTGTAAGACGGCTGTAGGTTTACGCTAAAGCCTGGTGTACTGTGTAAAACGGCTGTAGGTTTACGCCAAAGCATAGTGTACAGTGTAAAACGGCTGTAGGTTTACGCCAAAGCATAGTGTCCAGTGTAAAACGGCTGTAGTTTTACGCCAAAACATAGTGTCCAGTGTAAAACGGCTGTAGTTTTACGCCAAAGCATAGTGTACGGTGTAAAACGGCTGTAGGTTTACGCCAAAGCATAGTGTCCAGTGTAAAACGGCTGTAGTTTTACGCCAAGGCATAGTGTCCAGTGTAAAACGGCTGTAGTTTTACGAGAAAACATAGTATACAGTGTAACACGGCTGTAGGTTTACGCCAAAGCATAGTGTACGGTGTAAAACGGCTGTAGGTTTACGCCAAAGCATAGTGTCCAGTGTAAAACGGCTGTAGTTTTACGCCAAGGCATAGTGTCCAGTGTAAAACGGCTGTAGTTTTACGAGAAAACATAGTATACAGTGTAAGACGGCTGAAGGTTTACGCTAAAGCATAGTGTACAGTGTAACACGGCTGTAGGTTTACGCCAAAGCATAGTGTACGGTGTAAAACGGCTGTAGTTTTACGCCAAAACATAGTATACAGTGTAAGACGGCTGTAGTTTTACGAGAAAACATAGTATACAGTGTAAGACGGCTGAAGGTTTACGCTAAAGCATAGTGTACAGTGTAACACGGCTGTAGGTTTACGCCAAAGCATAGTGTACGGTGTAAAACGGCTGTAGGTTTACGCCAAAACATAGTTTACAGTGTAAGACGGCTGTAGGTTTACGCCAAGGCATAGTGTCCAGTGTAAAACGGCTGTAGTTTTACGAGAAAACATAGTATACAGTGTAAGACGGCTGAAGGTTTACGCTAAAGCATAGTGTACAGTGTAACACGGCTGTAGGTTTACGCCAAAGCATAGTGTCCGGTGTAAAACGGCTGTAGTTTTACGCCAAAACATAGTATACAGTGTAAGACGGCTGAAGGTTTACGTTAAAGCATAGTGTACAGTGTAACACGGCTGTAGGTTTACGCCAAAGCATAGTGTACAGTGTAAGACGGCTGAAGGTTTACGTTAAAGCATAGTGTACAGTGTAACACGGCTGTAGTTTTACGCCAAGGCATAGTGTCCAGTGTAAAACGGCTGTAGTTTTACGCCAAAACATAGTATACAGTGTAAGACGGCTGAAGGTTTACGTTAAAGCATAGTGTACAGTGTAACACGGCTGTAGTTTTACGCCAAGGCATAGTGTCCAGTGTAAAACGGCTGTAGTTTTACGAGAAAACATAGTATACAGTGTAAGACGGCTGAAGGTTTACGCTAAAGCATAGTGTACAGTGTAACACGGCTGTAGGTTTACGCCAAAGCATAGTGTACGGTGTAAAACGGCTGTAGGTTTACGCCAAAACATAGTTTACAGTGTAAGACGGCTGTAGGTTTACGCCAAGGCATAGTGTCCAGTGTAAAACGGCTGTAGTTTTACGAGAAAACATAGTATACAGTGTAAGACGGCTGAAGGTTTACGCTAAAGCATAGTGTACAGTGTAACACGGCTGTAGGTTTACGCCAAAGCATAGTGTCCGGTGTAAAACGGCTGTAGTTTTACGCCAAAACATAGTATACAGTGTAAGACGGCTGAAGGTTTACGTTAAAGCATAGTGTACAGTGTAACACGGCTGTAGGTTTACGCCAAAGCATAGTGTACGGTGTAAAACGGCTGTAGGTTTACGCCAAGGCATAGCGTCCAGTGTAAAACGGCTGTAGTTTTACGAGAAAACATAGTATACAGTGTAAGACGGCTGTAGGTTTACGCTAAAGCATAGTGTACAGTGTAAAACGGCTGTAGGTTTACGCCAAAGCATAGTGTCCAGTGTAAAACGGCTGTAGTTTTACGCCAAAACATAGTATACAGTGTAAGACGGCTGTAGGTTTACGCTAAAGCATAGTGTACAGTGTAACACGGCTGTAGGTTTACGCCAAAGCATAGTGTACGGTGTAAAACGGCTGTAGGTTTACGCCAAAGCATAGTGTCCAGTGTAAAACGGCTGTAGTTTTACGCCAAAAAATAGTATACAGTGTAAAATTCTGTAGGTTTACGCTAAAGCATAGTGTACAGTGTAACACGGCTGTAGGTTTACGCCAAAGCATAGTGTACGGTGTAAAACGGCTGTAGGTTTACGCCAAAGCATAGTGTCCAGTGTAAAACGGCTGTAGGTTTACGCCAAAGCATAATGTACAGTATAAAACGGCTGTCTGTTTACGCCAAAGAATAGTGTACAGTGTAAAACGGTTGTAGGTTTACGCCAAAACATAGTATAGAGTGTAAAACGGCTGTAGGTTTACGTCAATGCATAGTACACAGTGTAAAACGGCTGTAGGTTTACGCCAAAGCATAGTGTACAGTGTAAGACAGCTGTAGGTTTACGCCAAAGCATAATGTACAGTATAAAACGGCTGTCTGTTTACGCCAAAGAATAGCGTGCAGTGTAAAGCGGTTGTAGGTTTACGCCAAAACATAGTGTAGAGTGTAAAACGGCTGTAGGTTTACGTCAAAGCATAGTGTACAGCGTAAAACGGCTGTAGGTTTACGCCAAAACATAGTATACAGTGTAAGACGGCTGTAGGTTTACGCTAAAGCATAGTGCACTGTGTAAAACGGCTGTAGGTTTACGCCAAGGCATAATGTACAGTGTAAAACGGCTGTAGGTTTACGCCAAAGCATAGTATACAGTGTAAGACGGCTGTAGGTTTACGACAAAGCATAGTATACAGTGTAAAACGGTTGTAGGTTTATGGCAAAGCATAGTGTACAATGTAAAACGGCTGTAAGTTTATGCCAAAACATAGTATACAGTGTAAGACGGCTGTAGGTTTACGCTAAAGCCTGGTGTACAGTGTAAAACGGCTGTAGGTTTACGCCAAAGCATAGTGTACAGTGTAAAACGGCTGTAGGTTTACGTAAAAGCATAGTGTACAGTGTAAGACGGCTGTAGGTTTACGCTAAAGCATAGTGTACAGTGTAAAACGGCTGTCTGTTTACGCCAAAGCATAGTGTACAGTGTAAAACGGCTGTAGGTTTACGTAAAAGCATAGTGTACAGTGTAAGACGGCTATAGGTTTACGCAAAAGCATAATGAACAGTGTAAAACGGCTGTCTGTTTACGCCAAAGCATAGTGTACAGTGTAAAACGGCTGTAGGTTTACGCCAAAGCATAGTGTCCAGTGTAAAACGGCTGTAGTTTTACGCCAAAACATAGTATACAGTGTAAGACGGCTGTAGGTTTACGCTAAAGCATAGTGTACAGTGTAACACGGCTGTAGGTTTACGCCAAAATATAGTATACAGTGTAAGACGGCTGTAGGTTTACGCCAAAGCATAGTGTCCAGTGTAAAACGGCTGTAGTTTTACGCCAAAACATAGTATACAGTGTAAGACGGCTGTAGGTTTACGCTAAAGCATAGTGTACAGTGTAGCACGGCTGTAGGTTTACGCCAAAACATAGTATACAGTGTAAGACGGCTGTAGGTTTACGCTAAAGCATAGTGTACAGTGTAACACGGCTGTAGGTTTACGCCAAAACATAGTATACAGTGTAAGACGGCTGTAGGTTTACGCTAAAGCCTGGTGTACAATGTAAAACGGCTGTAAGTTTATGCCGAAACATAGTATTCAGTGTAAAACGGCTGTAGTTTTACGCCAAAACATAGTATACAGTGTAAGACGGCTGTAGGTTTACGCTAAAGCATAGTGTCCAGTGTAAAACGGCTGTAGTTTTACGCCAAAACATAGTATACAGTGTAAGACGGCTGTAGGTTTACGCTAAAGCCTGGTGTACAATGTAAAACGGCTGTAAGTTTATGCCAAAACATAGTATACAGTGTAAGACGGCTGTAGGTTTACGCTAAAGCCTGGTGTACTGTGTAAAACGGCTGTAGGTTTACGCCAAAGCATAGTGTACAGTGTAAAACGGCTGTAGGTTTACGCCAAAGCATAGTGTCCAGTGTAAAACGGCTGTAGTTTTACGCCAAAACATAGTGTCCAGTGTAAAACGGCTGTAGTTTTACGCCAAAACATAGTATACAGTGTAAGACGGCTGTAGGTTTACGCTAAAGCATAGTGTACAGTGTAACACGGCTGTAGGTTTACGCCAAAGCATAGTGTACGGTGTAAAACGGCTGTAGGTTTACGCCAAAGCATAGTGTCCAGTGTAAAACGGCTGTAGTTTTACGCCAAGGCATAGTGTCCAGTGTAAAACGGCTGTAGTTTTACGAGAAAACATAGTATACAGTGTAAGACGGCTGAAGGTTTACGCTAAAGCATAGTGTACAGTGTAACACGGCTGTAGGTTTACGCCAAAGCATAGTGTACGGTGTAAAACGGCTGTAGTTTTACGCCAAAACATAGTATACAGTGTAAGACGGCTGTAGTTTTACGAGAAAACATAGTATACAGTGTAAGACGGCTGAAGGTTTACGCTAAAGCATAGTGTACAGTGTAACACGGCTGTAGGTTTACGCCAAAGCATAGTGTACGGTGTAAAACGGCTGTAGGTTTACGCCAAAACATAGTTTACAGTGTAAGACGGCTGTAGGTTTACGCCAAGGCATAGTGTCCAGTGTAAAACGGCTGTAGTTTTACGAGAAAACATAGTATACAGTGTAAGACGGCTGAAGGTTTACGCTAAAGCATAGTGTACAGTGTAACACGGCTGTAGGTTTACGCCAAAGCATAGTGTCCGGTGTAAAACGGCTGTAGTTTTACGCCAAAACATAGTATACAGTGTAAGACGGCTGAAGGTTTACGTTAAAGCATAGTGTACAGTGTAACACGGCTGTAGGTTTACGCCAAAGCATAGTGTACAGTGTAAGACGGCTGAAGGTTTACGTTAAAGCATAGTGTACAGTGTAACACGGCTGTAGTTTTACGCCAAGGCATAGTGTCCAGTGTAAAACGGCTGTAGTTTTACGCCAAAACATAGTATACAGTGTAAGACGGCTGAAGGTTTACGTTAAAGCATAGTGTACAGTGTAACACGGCTGTAGTTTTACGCCAAGGCATAGTGTCCAGTGTAAAACGGCTGTAGTTTTACGAGAAAACATAGTATACAGTGTAAGACGGCTGAAGGTTTACGCTAAAGCATAGTGTACAGTGTAACACGGCTGTAGGTTTACGCCAAAGCATAGTGTACGGTGTAAAACGGCTGTAGGTTTACGCCAAAACATAGTTTACAGTGTAAGACGGCTGTAGGTTTACGCCAAGGCATAGTGTCCAGTGTAAAACGGCTGTAGTTTTACGAGAAAACATAGTATACAGTGTAAGACGGCTGAAGGTTTACGCTAAAGCATAGTGTACAGTGTAACACGGCTGTAGGTTTACGCCAAAGCATAGTGTCCGGTGTAAAACGGCTGTAGTTTTACGCCAAAACATAGTATATAGTGTAAGACGGCTGAAGGTTTACGTTAAAGCATAGTGTACAGTGTAACACGGCTGTAGGTTTACGCCAAAGCATAGTGTACGGTGTAAAACGGCTGTAGGTTTACGCCAAGGCATAGCGTCCAGTGTAAAACGGCTGTAGTTTTACGAGAAAACATAGTATACAGTGTAAGACGGCTGTAGGTTTACGCTAAAGCATAGTGTACAGTGTAAAACGGCTGTAGGTTTACGCCAAAGCATAGTGTCCAGTGTAAAACGGCTGTAGTTTTACGCCAAAACATAGTATACAGTGTAAGACGGCTGTAGGTTTACGCTAAAGCATAGTGTACAGTGTAACACGGCTGTAGGTTTACGCCAAAGCATAGTGTACGGTGTAAAACGGCTGTAGGTTTACGCCAAAGCATAGTGTCCAGTGTAAAACGGCTGTAGTTTTACGCCAAAAAATAGTATACAGTGTAAAATTCTGTAGGTTTACGCTAAAGCATAGTGTACAGTGTAACACGGCTGTAGGTTTACGCCAAAGCATAGTGTACGGTGTAAAACGGCTGTAGGTTTACGCCAAAGCATAGTGTCCAGTGTAAAACGGCTGTAGGTTTACGCCAAAGCATAATGTACAGTATAAAACGGCTGTCTGTTTACGCCAAAGAATAGTGTACAGTGTAAAACGGTTGTAGGTTTACGCCAAAACATAGTATAGAGTGTAAAACGGCTGTAGGTTTACGTCAATGCATAGTACACAGTGTAAAACGGCTGTAGGTTTACGCCAAAGCATAGTGTACAGTGTAAGACAGCTGTAGGTTTACGCCAAAGCATAATGTACAGTATAAAACGGCTGTCTGTTTACGCCAAAGAATAGCGTGCAGTGTAAAGCGGTTGTAGGTTTACGCCAAAACATAGTGTAGAGTGTAAAACGGCTGTAGGTTTACGTCAAAGCATAGTGTACAGCGTAAAACGGCTGTAGGTTTACGCCAAAACATAGTATACAGTGTAAGACGGCTGTAGGTTTACGCTAAAGCATAGTGCACTGTGTAAAACGGCTGTAGGTTTACGCCAAGGCATAATGTACAGTGTAAAACGGCTGTAGGTTTACGCCAAAGCATAGTATACAGTGTAAGACGGCTGTAGGTTTATGACAAAGCATAGTATACAGTGTAAAACGGTTGTAGGTTTATGGCAAAGCATAGTGTACAATGTAAAACGGCTGTAAGTTTATGCCAAAACATAGTATACAGTGTAAGACGGCTGTAGGTTTACGCTAAAGCCTGGTGTACAGTGTAAAACGGCTGTAGGTTTACGCCAAAGCATAGTGTACAGTGTAAAACGGCTGTAGGTTTACGTAAAAGCATAGTGTACAGTGTAAGACGGCTGTAGGTTTACGCTAAAGCATAGTGTACCGTGTAAAACGGCTGTCTGTTTACGCCAAAGCATAGTGTACAGTGTAAAACGGCTGTAGGTTTACGCCAAAACATAGTGCAGAGTGTAAGACTGCTGTTGGTTTACGCCAAAGCATAGTGAACAGTGTAAAACGGCTGTAGGTTTACGCCAAAACATAGTTTACAGTGTAAGACGGCTGTAGGTTTACGCCAAGGCATAGTGTCCAGTGTAAAACGGCTGTAGTTTTACGAGAAAACATAGTATACAGTGTAAGACGGCTGAAGGTTTACGCTAAAGCATAGTGTACAGTGTAACACGGCTGTAGGTTTACGCCAAAGCATAGTGTCCGGTGTAAAACGGCTGTAGTTTTACGCCAAAACATAGTATATAGTGTAAGACGGCTGAAGGTTTACGTTAAAGCATAGTGTACAGTGTAACACGGCTGTAGGTTTACGCCAAAGCATAGTGTACGGTGTAAAACGGCTGTAGGTTTACGCCAAGGCATAGCGTCCAGTGTAAAACGGCTGTAGTTTTACGAGAAAACATAGTATACAGTGTAAGACGGCTGTAGGTTTACGCTAAAGCATAGTGTACAGTGTAAAACGGCTGTAGGTTTACGCCAAAGCATAGTGTCCAGTGTAAAACGGCTGTAGTTTTACGCCAAAACATAGTATACAGTGTAAGACGGCTGTAGGTTTACGCTAAAGCATAGTGTACAGTGTAACACGGCTGTAGGTTTACGCCAAAGCATAGTGTACGGTGTAAAACGGCTGTAGGTTTACGCCAAAGCATAGTGTCCAGTGTAAAACGGCTGTAGTTTTACGCCAAAAAATAGTATACAGTGTAAAATTCTGTAGGTTTACGCTAAAGCATAGTGTACAGTGTAACACGGCTGTAGGTTTACGCCAAAGCATAGTGTACGGTGTAAAACGGCTGTAGGTTTACGCCAAAGCATAGTGTCCAGTGTAAAACGGCTGTAGGTTTACGCCAAAGCATAATGTACAGTATAAAACGGCTGTCTGTTTACGCCAAAGAATAGTGTACAGTGTAAAACGGTTGTAGGTTTACGCCAAAACATAGTATAGAGTGTAAAACGGCTGTAGGTTTACGTCAATGCATAGTACACAGTGTAAAACGGCTGTAGGTTTACGCCAAAGCATAGTGTACAGTGTAAGACAGCTGTAGGTTTACGCCAAAGCATAATGTACAGTATAAAACGGCTGTCTGTTTACGCCAAAGAATAGCGTGCAGTGTAAAGCGGTTGTAGGTTTACGCCAAAACATAGTGTAGAGTGTAAAACGGCTGTAGGTTTACGTCAAAGCATAGTGTACAGCGTAAAACGGCTGTAGGTTTACGCCAAAACATAGTATACAGTGTAAGACGGCTGTAGGTTTACGCTAAAGCATAGTGCACTGTGTAAAACGGCTGTAGGTTTACGCCAAGGCATAATGTACAGTGTAAAACGGCTGTAGGTTTACGCCAAAGCATAGTATACAGTGTAAGACGGCTGTAGGTTTATGACAAAGCATAGTATACAGTGTAAAACGGTTGTAGGTTTATGGCAAAGCATAGTGTACAATGTAAAACGGCTGTAAGTTTATGCCAAAACATAGTATACAGTGTAAGACGGCTGTAGGTTTACGCTAAAGCCTGGTGTACAGTGTAAAACGGCTGTAGGTTTACGCCAAAGCATAGTGTACAGTGTAAAACGGCTGTAGGTTTACGTAAAAGCATAGTGTACAGTGTAAGACGGCTGTAGGTTTACGCTAAAGCATAGTGTACCGTGTAAAACGGCTGTCTGTTTACGCCAAAGCATAGTGTACAGTGTAAAACGGCTGTAGGTTTACGCCAAAACATAGTGCAGAGTGTAAGACTGCTGTTGGTTTACGCCAAAGCATAGTGAACAGTGTAAAACGGCTGTAGTTTTACGCCAAAACATAGTATACAGTGTAAGACGGCTGTAGGTTTACGCTAAAGCATAGTGTACGGTGTAAAACGGCTGTAGGTTTACGCCAAGGCATAGCGTCCAGTGTAAAACGGCTGTAGTTTTACGAGAAAACATAGTATACAGTGTAAGACGGCTGTAGGTTTACGCTAAAGCATAGTGTACAGTGTAAAACGGCTGTAGGTTTACGCCAAAGCATAGTGTCCAGTGTAAAACGGCTGTAGTTTTACGCCAAAGCATAGTGTACAGTGTAAAACGGCTGAAGGTTTACGTAAAAGCATAGTGTACAGTGTAAGACGGCTATAGGTTTACGCAAAAGCATAATGAACAGTGTAAAACGGCTGTCTGTTTACGCCAAAGCATAGTGTACAGTGTAAAACGGCTGTAGGTTTACGCCAAAACATAGTGCACAGTGTAAGACTGCTGTTGGTTTACGCCAAGGCATAGTGTCCAGTGTAAAACGGCTGTAGTTTTACGCCAAAACATAGTATACAGTGTAAGACGGCTGTAGGTTTACGCTAAAGCATAGTGTACAGTGTAACACGGCTGTAGGTTTACGCCAAAACATAGTATACAGTGTAAGACGGCTGTAGGTTTACGCTAAAGCCTGGTGTACAGTGTAAAACGGCTGTAGGTTTACGCCAAAGCATAGCGTACAGTGTAAAACGGCTGTAGGTTTACGTAAAAGCATAGTGTACAGTGTAAGACGGCTATAGGTTTACGCAAAAGCATAATGAACAGTGTAAAACGGCTGTCTGTTTACGCCAAAGCATAGTGTACAGTGTAAAACGGCTGTAGGTTTACGCCAAAACATAGTGCACAGTGTAAGACTGCTGTTGGTTTACGCCAAGGCATAGTGTCCAGTGTAAAACGGCTGTAGTTTTACGCCAAAACATAGTATACAGTGTAAGACGGCTGTAGGTTTACGCTAAAGCATAGTGTACAGTGTAACACGGCTGTAGGTTTACGCCAAAGCATAGTGTACGGTGTAAAACGGCTGTAGGTTTACGCCAAGGCATAGCGTCCAGTGTAAAACGGCTGTAGTTTTACGAGAAAACATAGTATACAGTGTAAGACGGCTGTAGGTTTACGCTAAAGCATAGTGTACAGTGTAAAACGGCTGTAGGTTTACGCCAAAGCATAGTGTCCAGTGTAAAACGGCTGTAGTTTTACGCCAAAAAATAGTATACAGTGTAAAATTCTGTAGGTTTACGCTAAAGCATAGTGTACAGTGTAACACGGCTGTAGGTTTACGCCAAAGCATAGTGTACGGTGTAAAACGGTTGTAGGTTTATGGCAAAGCATAGTGTACAATGTAAAACGGCTGTAAGTTTATGCCAAAACATAGTATACAGTGTAAGACGGCTGTAGGTTTACGCTAAAGCCTGGTGTACAGTGTAAAACGGCTGTAGGTTTACGCCAAAGCATAGTGCACAGTGTAAAACGGCTGTAGGTTTACGTAAAAGCATAGTGTACAGTGTAAGACGGCTATACGTTTACGCAAAAGCATAATGAACAGTGTAAAACGGCTGTCTGTTTACGCCAAAGCATAGTGTACAGTGTAAAACGGCTGTAGGTTTACGCCAAAACATAGTGCACAGTGTAAGACTGCTGTTGGTTTACGCCAAGGCATAGTGTCCAGTGTAAAACGGCTGTAGTTTTACGCCAAAACATAGTATACAGTGTAAGACGGCTGTAGGTTTACGCTAAAGCATAGTGTACAGTGTAACACGGCTGTAGGTTTACGCCAAAGCATAGTGTACGGTGTAAAACGGCTGTAGGTTTACGCCAAAACATAGTATAGAGTGTAAAACGGCTGTAGGTTTACGTCAATGCATAGTACACAGTGTAAAACGGCTGTAGGTTTACGCCAAAGCATAGTGTACAGTGTAAGACAGCTGTAGGTTTACGCCAAAGCATAATGTACAGTATAAAACGGCTGTCTGTTTACGCCAAAGAATAGCGTGCAGTGTAAAGCGGTTGTAGGTTTACGCCAAAACATAGTGTAGAGTGTAAAACGGCTATAGGTTTACGTCAAAGCATAGTGTACAGCGTAAAACGGATGTAGGTTTACGCCAAAACATAGTATACAGTGTAAGACGGCTGTAGGTTTACGCTAAAGCATAGTGCACTGTGTAAAACGGCTGTAGGTTTACGCCAAGGCATAATGTACAGTGTAAAACGGCTGTAGGTTTACGCCAAAGCATAGTATACAGTGTAAGACGGCTGTAGGTTTACGACAAAGCATAGTATACAGTGTAAAACGGTTGTAGGTTTATGGCAAAGCATAGTGTACAATGTAAAACGGCTGTAAGTTTATGCTAAAACATAGTATACAGTGTAAGACGGCTGTAGGTTTACGCTAAAGCCTGGTGTACAGTGTAAAACGGCTGTAGGTTTACGCCAAAGCATAGTGTACAGTGTAAAACGGCTGTAGGTTTACGTAAAAGCATAGTGTACAGTGTAAGACGGCTATAGGTTTACGCAAAAGCATAATGAACAGTGTAAAACGGCTGTCTGTTTACGCCAAAGCATAGTGTACAGTGTAAAACGGCTGTAGGTTTACGCCAAAACATAGTGCACAGTGTAAGACTGCTGTTGGTTTACGCCAAAGCATAGTGAACAGTGTAAAACGGCTGTAGTTTTACGCCAAAACATAGTATACAGTGTAAGACGGCTGTAGGTTTACGCTAAAGCATAGTGTACAGTGTAAAACATCTGTAGGTTTACGCCGAAGCATAGTGTACAGTGTAAGATGGCTGTAGGTTTACGCAAAAGCATAGTGTACAGTGTAAAACGGCTGTAGGTTTACGCCAAAGCATAGTGTACGGTGTAAAACGGCTGTAGGTTTACGCCAAAGCATAGTGTCCAGTGTAAAACGGCTGTAGGTTTACGCCAAAGCATAGTGTACGGTGTAAGACGGCTGAAGGTTTACGCCAAGGCATAGTGTCCAGTGTAAAACGGCTGTAGTTTTACGAGAAAACATAGTATACAGTGTAAGACGGCTGTAGGTTTACGCTAAAGCATAGTGTACAGTGTAAAACGGCTGTAGGTTTACGCCAAAGCATAGTGTCCAGTGTAAAACGGCTGTAGTTTTACGCCAAAACATAGTATACAGTGTAAGACGGCTGTAGGTTTACGCTAAAGCATAGTGTACAGTGTAACACGGCTGTAGGTTTACGCCAAAGCATAGTGTACGGTGTAAAACGGCTGTAGGTTTACGCCAAATCATAGTGTACGGTGTAAAACGGCTGTAGGTTTACGCCAAAGCATAGAGTCCAGTGTAAAACGGCTGCAGGTTTACGCCAAAGCATAGTGCACGGTGTAAAACGGCTGTAGGTTTACGCCAAAGCATAGTGTCCAGTGTAAAACGGCTGTAGTTTTACGCCAAGGCATAGTGTCCAGTGTAAAACGGCTGTAGTTTTACGAGAAAACATAGTTTACAGTGTAAGACGGCTGTAGGTTTACGCCAAGGCATAGTGTCCAGTGTAAAACGGCTGTTGTTTTACGAGAAAACATAGTATACAGTGTAAGACGGCTGAAGGTTTACGCTAAAGCATAGTGTACAGTGTAACACGGCTGTAGGTTTACGCCAAAGCATAGTGTCCGGTGTAAAACGGCTGTAGTTTTACGCCAAAACATAGTATACAGTGTAAGACGGCTGAAGGTTTACGTTAAAGCATAGTGTACAGTGTAGCACGGCTGTAGGTTTACGCCAAAGCATAGTGTACGGTGTAAAACGGCTGTAGGTTTACGCCAAGGCATAGTGTCCGGTGTAAAACGGCTGTAGTTTTACGCCAAAACATAGTATACAGTGTAAGACGGCTGAAGGTTTACGCTAAAGCATAGTGTACAGTGTAACACGGCTGTAGGTTTACGCCAAAGCATAGTGTCCAGGGTAAAACGGCTGTAGTTTTACGCCAAAACATAGTATACAGTGTAAGACGGCTGTAGGTTTACGCTAAAGCATAGTGTACAGTGTAACACGGCTGTAGGTTTACGCCAAAGCAGAGTGTACGGTGTAAAACGGCTGTAGGTTTACGCCAAAGCATAGTGTCCAGTGTAAAACGGCTGTAGGTTTACGCCAAAGCATAGTGTACGGTGTAAAACGGCTGTAGGTTTACGCCAAGGCATAGTGTCCAGTGTAAAACTTCTGTAGTTTTACGCCAAAACATAGTATACAGTGTAAGACGGCTGTAGGTTTACGCCAAGGCATAGTGTCCAGTGTAAAACGGCTGTAGTTTTACGAGAAAACATAGTATACAGTGTAAGACGGCTGTAGGTTTACGCTAAAGCATAGTGTACAGTGTACAACGGCTGTAGGTTTACGCCAAAGCATAGTGTCCAGTGTAAAACGGCTGTAGTTTTACGCCAAAACATAGTATACAGTGTAAGACGGCTGTAGGTTTATGCTAAAGCATAGTGTACAGTGTAACACGGCTGTAGGTTTACGCCAAAGCATAGTGTACGGTGTAAAACGGCTGTAGGTTTACGCCAAAGCATAGTGTACGGTGTAAAACGGCTGTAGGTTTACGCTAAAGCATAGTGTACAGTGTAACACGGCTGTAGGTTTACGCCAAAGCATAGTGTACGGTGTAAAACGGCTGTAGGTTTACGCCAAAGCATAGTGTCCAGTGTAAAACGGCTGTAGGTTTACGCCAAAGCATAGTGTACGGTGTAAAACGGCTGTAGGTTTACGCCAAGGCATAGTGTCCAGTGTAAAACGGCTGTAGTTTTACGCCAAAACATAGTATACAGTGTAAGACGGCTGTAGGTTTACGCCAAGGCATAGTGTCCAGTGTAAAACGGCTGTTGTTTTACGAGAAAACATAGTATACAGTGTAAGACGGCTGTAGGTTTACGCTAAAGCATAGTGTACAGTGTAAAACGGCTGCAGGTTTACGCCAAAGCATAGTGTCCAGTGTAAAACGGCTGTAGGTTTACGGCAAAGCATAGTGTCCAGTGTAAAACGGCTGTAGGTTTACGCCAAAGCATAGTGTACGGTGTAAAACGGCTGTAGGTTTACGCCAAGGCATAGTGTCCAGTGTAAAACGGCTGTAGTTTTACGCCAAAACATAGTATACAGTGTAAGACGGCTGTAGGTTTACGCCAAGGCATAGTGTCCAGTGTAAAACGGCTGTAGTTTTACGAGAAAACATAGTATACAGTGTAAGACGGCTGTAGGTTTACGCCAAAGCATAGTGTACGGTGTAAAACGGCTGTAGGTTTACGCCAAAGCATAGTGTACGGTGTAAAACGGCTGTAGGTTTACGCCAAAGCATAGAGTCCAGTGTAAAACGGCTGTAGGTTTACGCCAAAGCATAGTGCACGGTGTAAAACGGCTGTAGGTTTACGCCAAGGCATAGTGTCCAGTGTAAAACGGCTGTAGTTTTACGCCAAAACATAGTATACAGTGTAAGACGGCTGAAGGTTTACGCTAAAGCATAGTGTACAGTGTAACACGGCTGTAGGTTTACTCCAAAGCATAGTGTCCGGTGTAAAACGGCTGTAGTTTTACGCCAAAACATAGTATACAGTGTAAGACGGCTGAAGGTTTACGCTAAAGCATAGTGTACAGTGTAACACGGCTGTAGGTTTACGCCAAAGCATAGTGTCCAGGGTAAAACGGCTGTAGTTTTACGCCAAAGCATAGTGTAAAGTGTAAAACGGCTGTAGGTTTACGCCAAAGCATAGTGTACGGTGTAAAACGGCTGTAGGTTTACGCCAAGGCATAGTGTCCAGTGTAAAACGGCATAGTATACAGTGTAAGACGGCTGTAGGTTTACGCTAAAGCATAGTGTACAGTGTAATACGGCTGTAGGTTTACGCCAAAGCATAGTGGACGGTGTAAAACGGCTGTAGGTTTACGCCAAGGCATAGTGTCCAGTGTAAAACGTCTGTAGTTTTACGAGAAAACATAGTATACAGTGTAAGACGGCTGTAGGTTTACGCTAAAGCATAGTGTACAGTGTAAGATGGCTATAGGTTTACGCAAAAGCATAATGTACAGTGTAAAACGGCTGTCTTTTTACGCCAAAGCATAGTGTCCAGTGTAAAACGGCTGTAGGTTTACGCCAAAGCATAGTGTACAGTGTAAGATGGCTGTAGGTTTACGCAAAAGCATAGTGTACAGTGTAACACGGCTGTAGGTTTACGCCAAAGCATAGTGTACGGTGTAAAACGGCTGTAGGTTTACGCCAAAGCATAGTGTCCAGTGTAAAACGGCTGTAGGTTTACGCCAAAGCATAGTGTACAGTGTAAGACAGCTGCAGGTTTACGCCAAAGCATAGTGTCCAGTGTAAAACGGCTGTAGTTTTACGAGAAAACATAGCATACAGTGTAACACGGCTGTAGGTTTACGCCAAAGCATAGTGTACGGTGTAAAACGGCTGTAGGTTTACGCCAAAGCATAGTGTCCAGTGTAAAACGGCTGTAGGTTTACGCCAAAGCATAGTGTACAGTGTAAGACAGCTGCAGGTTTACGCCAAAGCATAGTGTACACTGTAAAACGGCTGTAGGTTTACGCCAAAGCATAATGTACAGTATAAAACGGCTGTCTGTTTACGCCAAAGAATAGTGTGCAGTGTAAAACGGTTGTAGGTTTACGCCAAAACATAGTATAGAGTGTAAAACGGCTGTAGGTTTACGTCAAAGCATAGTGTACAGCGTAAAACGGCTGTAGGTTTACGCCAAAGCATAGTGTACGGTGTAAAACGGCTGTAGGTTTACGCCAAAGCATAGTGTCCAGTGTAAAACGGCTGTAGGTTTACGCCAAAGCATAGTGTACAGTGTAGGACAGCTGTAGGTTTACGCCAAAGCATGATGTACAGTATAAAACGGCTGTCTGTTTACGCCAAAGAATAGTGTGCAGTGTAAAACGGTTGTAGGTTTACGCCAAAACATAGTATAGAGTGTAAAACGGCTGTAGGTTTACGTCAATGCATAGTACACAGTGTAAAACGGCTGTAGGTTTACGCCAAAGCATAGTGTACAGTGTAAGACAGCTGTAGGTTTACGCCAAAGCATAATGTATAGTATAAAACGGCTATCTGTTTACGCCAAAGAATAGTGTGCAGTGTAAAACGGTTGTAGGTTTACGCCAAAACATAGCATAGAGTGTAAAACGGCTGTAGGTTTACGTCAATGCATAGTACACAGTGTAAAACGGCTGTAGGTTTACGCCAAAGCATAGTGTACAGTGTAGGACAGCTGTAGGTTTACGCCAAAGCGTAATGTACAGTATAAAACGGCTGTCTGTTTACGCCAAAAAATAGTGTGCAGTGTAAAACGGTTGTAGGTTTACGCCAAAACATAGTATAGAGTGTAAAACGGCTGTAGGTTTACGTCAAAGTATAGTGTACAGCGTAAAACGGCTGTAGGTTTACGCCAAAACATAGTATACAGTGTAAGACGGCTGTAGGTTTACGCTAAAGCATGGTGTACAGTGTAAAACGGCTGTAGGTTTATGCCAAAACATAGTATACAGTGTAAGACGTCTGTAGGTTTACGCTAAAGCATGGTGTACAGTGTAAAACGGCTGTAGGTTTACGCCAAAGCATAGTGTACAGTGTAAAACGGCTGTAGGTTTACGCCAAAGCATAGTGTACAGTGTAAGGTGGCTATAGGTTTACGCAAAAGCATAATGTACAGTGTAAAACGGCTGTCTGTTTACGCCAAAGCATAGTGTACAGTGTAAAACGGCTGTAGGTTTACGCCAAAACATAGTGCACAGTGTAATACTGCTGTTGGTTTACGCCAAAGCATAGTATACAGTGTAAAACGGTTGTAGGTTTATGGCAAAGCATAGTGTACAATGTAAAACGGCTGTAAGTTTATGCCAAAACATAGCATACAGTGTAAGACGGCTGTAGGTTTACGCTAAAGCATGGTGTACAGTGTAAAACGGCTGTAGGTTTACGCCAAAGCATAGTGTACAGTGTAAAACGGCTGTAGGTTTACGCCAAAGCATAGTGTACAGTGTAAAACATCTGTAGGTTTACGCCAAAGCATAGTGAACGGTGTAAAACGGCTGTAGGTTTACGCCAAAGCATAGTGTCCAGTGTAAAACGGCTGTAGGTTTACGCCAAAGAATAGTGTGCAGTGTAAAACGGTTGTAGGTTTACGCCAAAACATAGCATAGAGTGTAAAACGGCTGTAGGTTTACGTCAATGCATAGTACACAGTGTAAAACGGCTGTAGGTTTACGCCAAAGCATAGTGTACAGTGTAGGACAGCTGTAGGTTTACGCCAAAGCGTAATGTACAGTATAAAACGGCTGTCTGTTTACGCCAAAAAATAGTGTGCAATGTAAAACGGCTGTAAGTTTATGCCAAAACATAGCATACAGTGTAAGACGGCTGTAGGTTTACGCTAAAGCATGGTGTACAGTGTAAAACGGCTGTAGGTTTACGCCAAAGCATAGTGTACAGTGTAAAACGGCTGTAGGTTTACGCCAAAGCATAGTGTACAGTGTAAGACAGCTGCAGGTTTACGCCAAAGCATAGTGTCCAGTGTAAAACGGCTGTAGTTTTACGAGAAAACATAGCATACAGTGTAACACGGCTGTAGGTTTACGCCAAAGCATAGTGTACGGTGTAAAACGGCTGTAGGTTTACGCCAAAGCATAGTGTCCAGTGTAAAACGGCTGTAGGTTTACGCCAAAGCATAGTGTACAGTGTAAGACAGCTGCAGGTTTACGCCAAAGCATAGTGTACACTGTAAAACGGCTGTAGGTTTACGCCAAAGCATAATGTACAGTATAAAACGGCTGTCTGTTTACGCCAAAGAATAGTGTGCAGTGTAAAACGGTTGTAGGTTTACGCCAAAACATAGTATAGAGTGTAAAACGGCTGTAGGTTTACGTCAAAGCATAGTGTACAGCGTAAAACGGCTGTAGGTTTACGCCAAAGCATAGTGTACGGTGTAAAACGGCTGTAGGTTTACGCCAAAGCATAGTGTCCAGTGTAAAACGGCTGTAGGTTTACGCCAAAGCATGGTGTACAGTGTAGGACAGCTGTAGGTTTACGCCAAAGCATGATGTACAGTATAAAACGGCTGTCTGTTTACGCCAAAGAATAGTGTGCAGTGTAAAACGGTTGTAGGTTTACGCCAAAACATAGTATAGAGTGTAAAACGGCTGTAGGTTTACGTCAATGCATAGTACACAGTGTAAAACGGCTGTAGGTTTACGCCAAAGCATAGTGTACAGTGTAAGACAGCTGTAGGTTTACGCCAAAGCATAATGTATAGTATAAAACGGCTATCTGTTTACGCCAAAGAATAGTGTGCAGTGTAAAACGGTTGTAGGTTTACGCCAAAACATAGCATAGAGTGTAAAACGGCTGTAGGTTTACGTCAATGCATAGTACACAGTGTAAAACGGCTGTAGGTTTACGCCAAAGCATAGTGTACAGTGTAGGACAGCTGTAGGTTTACGCCAAAGCGTAATGTACAGTATAAAACGGCTGTCTGTTTACGCCAAAAAATAGTGTGCAGTGTAAAACGGTTGTAGGTTTACGCCAAAACATAGTATAGAGTGTAAAACGGCTGTAGGTTTACGTCAAAGTATAGTGTACAGCGTAAAACGGCTGTAGGTTTACGCCAAAACATAGTATACAGTGTAAGACGGCTGTAGGTTTACGCTAAAGCATGGTGTACAGTGTAAAACGGCTGTAGGTTTATGCCAAAACATAGTATACAGTGTAAGACGTCTGTAGGTTTACGCTAAAGCATGGTGTACAGTGTAAAACGGCTGTAGGTTTACGCCAAAGCATAGTGTACAGTGTAAAACGGCTGTAGGTTTACGCCAAAGCATAGTGTACAGTGTAAGGTGGCTATAGGTTTACGCAAAAGCATAATGTACAGTGTAAAACGGCTGTCTGTTTACGCCAAAGCATAGTGTACAGTGTAAAACGGCTGTAGGTTTACGCCAAAACATAGTGCACAGTGTAATACTGCTGTTGGTTTACGCCAAAGCATAGTATACAGTGTAAAACGGTTGTAGGTTTATGGCAAAGCATAGTGTACAATGTAAAACGGCTGTAAGTTTATGCCAAAACATAGCATACAGTGTAAGACGGCTGTAGGTTTACGCTAAAGCATGGTGTACAGTGTAAAACGGCTGTAGGTTTACGCCAAAGCATAGTGTACAGTGTAAAACGGCTGTAGGTTTACGCCAAAGCATAGTGTACAGTGTAAAACATCTGTAGGTTTACGCCAAAGCATAGTGAACGGTGTAAAACGGCTGTAGGTTTACGCCAAAGCATAGTGTCCAGTGTAAAACGGCTGTAGGTTTACGCCAAAGAATAGTGTGCAGTGTAAAACGGTTGTAGGTTTACGCCAAAACATAGCATAGAGTGTAAAACGGCTGTAGGTTTACGTCAATGCATAGTACACAGTGTAAAACGGCTGTAGGTTTACGCCAAAGCATAGTGTACAGTGTAGGACAGCTGTAGGTTTACGCCAAAGCGTAATGTACAGTATAAAACGGCTGTCTGTTTACGCCAAAAAATAGTGTGCAGTGTAAAACGGTTGTAGGTTTACGCCAAAACATAGTATAGAGTGTAAAACGGCTGTAGGTTTACGTCAATGCATAGTGTACAGTGTAGGACAGCTGTAGGTTTACGCCAAAGCATGATGTACAGTATAAAACGGCTGTCTGTTTACGCCAAAGAATAGTGTGCAGTGTAAAACGGTTGTAGGTTTACGCCAAAACATAGTATAGAGTGTAAAACGGTTGTAGGTTTACGTCAATGCATAGTACACAGTGTAAAACGGCTGTAGGTTTACGCCAAAGCATAGTGTACAGTGTAAGACAGCTGTAGGTTTACGCCAAAGCATAATGTATAGTATAAAACGGCTATCTGTTTACGCCAAAGAATAGTGTGCAGTGTAAAACGGTTGTAGGTTTACGCCAAAACATAGCATAGAGTGTAAAACGGCTGTAGGTTTACGTCAATGCATAGTACACAGTGTAAAACGGCTGTAGGTTTACGCCAAAGCATAGTGTACAGTGTAGGACAGCTGTAGGTTTACGCCAAAGCGTAATGTACAGTATAAAACGGCTGTCTGTTTACGCCAAAAAATAGTGTGCAGTGTAAAACGGTTGTAGGTTTACGCCAAAACATAGTATAGAGTGTAAAACGGCTGTAGGTTTACGTCAATGCATAGTGTACAGTGTAGGACAGCTGTAGGTTTACGCCAAAGCATGATGTACAGTATAAAACGGCTGTCTGTTTACGCCAAAGAATAGTGTGCAGTGTAAAACGGTTGTAGGTTTACGCCAAAACATAGTATAGAGTGTAAAACGGCTGTAGGTTTACGTCAATGCATAGTACACAGTGTAAAACGGCTGTAGGTTTACGCCAAAGCATAGTGTACAGTGTAAGACAGCTGTAGGTTTACGCCAAAGCATAATGTATAGTATAAAACGGCTATCTGTTTACGCCAAAGAATAGTGTGCAGTGTAAAACGGTTGTAGGTTTACGCCAAAACATAGCATAGAGTGTAAAACGGCTGTAGGTTTACGTCAATGCATAGTACACAGTGTAAAACGGCTGTAGGTTTACGCCAAAGCATAGTGTACAGTGTAGGACAGCTGTAGGTTTACGCCAAAGCGTAATGTACAGTATAAAACGGCTGTCTGTTTACGCCAAAAAATAGTGTGCAGTGTAAAACGGTTGTAGGTTTACGCCAAAACATAGTATAGAGTGTAAAACGGCTGTAGGTTTACGCCAAAGCATAGTGTACAGTGTAGGACAGCTGTAGGTTTACGCCAAAGCATGATGTACAGTATAAAACGGCTGTCTGTTTACGCCAAAGAATAGTGTGCAGTGTAAAACGGTTGTAGGTTTACGCCAAAACATAGTATAGAGTGTAAAACGGCTGTAGGTTTACGTCAATGCATAGTACACAGTGTAAAACGGCTGTAGGTTTACGCCAAAGCATAGTGTACAGTGTAAGACAGCTGTAGGTTTACGCCAAAGCATAATGTATAGTATAAAACGGCTATCTGTTTACGCCAAAGAATAGTGTGCAGTGTAAAACGGTTGTAGGTTTACGCCAAAACATAGCATAGAGTGTAAAACGGCTGTAGGTTTACGTCAATGCATAGTACACAGTGTAAA
This sequence comes from Xylota segnis, assembly GCA_963583995.1. Lineage (NCBI taxonomy): Eukaryota > Metazoa > Arthropoda > Insecta > Diptera > Syrphidae > Xylota > Xylota segnis. The sequence goes on from OY757240.1 coordinate 292,282, forward strand.
ACGGCTGTAGGTTTACGCCAAAGCATAGTGTACAGTGTAGGACAGCTGTAGGTTTACGCCAAAGCGTAATGTACAGTATAAAACGGCTGTCTGTTTACGCCAAAAAATAGTGTGCAGTGTAAAACGGTTGTAGGTTTACGCCAAAACATAGTATAGAGTGTAAAACGGCTGTAGGTTTACGCCAAAGCATAGTGTACGGTGTAAAACGGCTGTAGGTTTACGCCAAGGCATAGTGTCCAGTGTAAAACGGCATAGTATACAGTGTAAGACGGCTGTAGGTTTACGCTAAAGCATAGTGTACAGTGTAATACGGCTGTAGGTTTACGCCAAAGCATAGTGGACGGTGTAAAACGGCTGTAGGTTTACGCCAAGGCATAGTGTCCAGTGTAAAACGTCTGTAGTTTTACGAGAAAACATAGTATACAGTGTAAGACGGCTGTAGGTTTACGCTAAAGCATAGTGTACAGTGTAAGATGGCTATAGGTTTACGCAAAAGCATAATGTACAGTGTAATACGGCTGTAGGTTTACGCCAAAGCATAGTGGACGGTGTAAAACGGCTGTAGGTTTACGCCAAGGCATAGTGTCCAGTGTAAAACGTCTGTAGTTTTACGAGAAAACATAATATACAGTGTAAGACGGCTGTAGGTTTACGCTAAAGCATAGTGTACAGTGTAAGATGGCTATAGGTTTACGCTAAAGCATAGTGTACAGTGTAATACGGCTGTAGGTTTACGCCAAAGCATAGTGGACGGTGTAAAACGGCTGTAGGTTTACGCCAAGGCATAGTGTCCAGTGTAAAACGTCTGTAGTTTTACGAGAAAACATAGTATACAGTGTAAGACGGCTGTAGGTTTACGCTAAAGCATAGTGTACAGTGTAAGATGGCTGTAGGTTTACGCTAAAGCATAGTATACAGTGTAAAACGGCTGTAGGTTTACGCCAAAGCATAGTGTACGGTGTAAAACGGCTGTAGGTTTACGCCAAGGCATAGTGTCCAGTGTAAAACTTCTGTAGTTTTACGCCAAAACATAGTATACAGTGTAAGACGGCTGTAGGTTTACGCCAAGGCATAGTGTCCATTGTAAAACGGCTGTAGTTTTACGAGAAAACATAGTATACAGTGTAAGACGGCTGTAGGTTTACGCTAAAGCATAGTGTACAGTGTACAACGGCTGTAGGTTTACGCCAAAGCATAGTGTCCAGTGTAAAACGGCTGTAGTTTTACGCCAAAACATAGTATACAGTGTAAGACGGCTGTAGGTTTACGCTAAAGCATAGTGTACAGTGTAACACGGCTGTAGGTTTACGCCAAAGCATAGTGTACGGTGTAAAACGGCTGTAGGTTTACGCCAAAGCATAGTGTACGGTGTAAAACGGCTGTAGGTTTACGCTAAAGCATAGTGTACAGTGTAACACGGCTGTAGGTTTACGCCAAAGCATAGTGTACGGTGTAAAACGGCTGTAGGTTTACGCCAAGGCATAGTGTCCAGTGTAAAACGGCTGTAGTTTTACGCCAAAACATAGTATACAGTGTAAGACGGCTGTAGGTTTACGCCAAGGCATAGTGTCCAGTGTAAAACGGCTGTTGTTTTACGAGAAAACATAGTATACAGTGTAAGACGGCTGTAGGTTTACGCTAAAGCATAGTGTACAGTGTAAAACGGCTGCAGGTTTACGCCAAAGCATAGTGTCCAGTGTAAAACGGCTGTAGGTTTACGCCAAAGCATAGTGTCCAGTGTAAAACGGCTGTAGGTTTACGCCAAAGCATAGTGTACGGTGTAAAACGGCTGTAGGTTTACGCCAAGGCATAGTGTCCAGTGTAAAACGGCTGTAGTTTTACGCCAAAACATAGTATACAGTGTAAGACGGCTGTAGGTTTACGCCAAGGCATAGTGTCCAGTGTAAAACGGCTGTAGTTTTACGAGAAAACATAGTATACAGTGTAAGACGGCTGTAGGTTTACGCTAAAGCATAGTGTACAGTGTAACACGGCTGTAGGTTTACGCCAAAGCATAGTGTACGGTGTAAAACGGCTGTAGGTTTACGCCAAAGCATAGTGTACGGTGTAAAACGGCTGTAGGTTTACGCCAAAGCATAGAGTCCAGTGTAAAACGGCTGTAGGTTTACGCCAAAGCATAGTGCACGGTGTAAAACGGCTGTAGGTTTACGCCAAGGCATAGTGTCCAGTGTAAAACGGCTGTAGTTTTACGCCAAAACATAGTATACAGTGTAAGACGGCTGAAGGTTTACGCTAAAGCATAGTGTACAGTGTAACACGGCTGTAGGTTTACTCCAAAGCATAGTGTCCGGTGTAAAACGGCTGTAGTTTTACGCCAAAACATAGTATACAGTGTAAGACGGCTGAAGGTTTACGCTAAAGCATAGTGTACAGTGTAACACGGCTGTAGGTTTACGCCAATGCATAGTGTCCAGGGTAAAACGGCTGTAGTTTTACGCCAAAGCATAGTGTAAGGTGTAAAACGGCTGTAGGTTTACGCCAAAGCATAGTGTACGGTGTAAAACGGCTGTAGGTTTACGCCAAGGCATAGTGTCCAGTGTAAAACGGCATAGTATACAGTGTAAGACGGCTGTAGGTTTACGCTAAAGCATAGTGTACAGTGTAATACGGCTGTAGGTTTACGCCAAAGCATAGTGGACGGTGTAAAACGGCTGTAGGTTTACGCCAAGGCATAGTGTCCAGTGTAAAACGTCTGTAGTTTTACGAGAAAACATAGTATACAGTGTAAGACGGCTGTAGGTTTACGCTAAAGCATAGTGTACAGTGTAAGATGGCTATAGGTTTACGCAAAAGCATAATGTACAGTGTAAAACGGCTGTCTTTTTACGCCAAAGCATAGTGTCCAGTGTAAAACGGCTGTAGGTTTACGCCAAAGCATAGTGTACAGTGTAAGATGGCTGTAGGTTTACGCAAAAGCATAGTGTACAGTGTAACACGGCTGTAGGTTTACGACAAAGCATAGTGTACGGTGTAAAACGGCTGTAGGTTTACGCCAAGGCATAGTGTCCAGTGTAAAACGGCTGTAGTTTTACGAGAAAACATAGCATACAGTGTAACACGGCTGTAGGTTTACGCCAAAGCATAGTGTACGGTGTAAAACGGCTGTAGGTTTACGCCAAAGCATAGTGTCCAGTGTAAAACGGCTGTAGGTTTACGCCAAAGCATAGTGTACAGTGTAAGACAGCTGCAGGTTTACGCCAAAGCATAGTGTACACTGTAAAACGGCTGTAGGTTTACGCCAAAGCATAATGTACAGTATAAAACGGCTGTCTGTTTACGCCAAAGAATAGTGTGCAGTGTAAAACGGTTGTAGGTTTACGCCAAAACATAGTATAGAGTGTAAAACGGCTGTAGGTTTACGTCAAAGCATAGTGTACAGCGTAAAACGGCTGTAGGTTTACGCCAAAGCATAGTGTACGGTGTAAAACGGCTGTAGGTTTACGCCAAAGCATAGTGTCCAGTGTAAAACGGCTGTAGGTTTACGCCAAAGCATAGTGTACAGTGTAGGACAGCTGTAGGTTTACGCCAAAGCATGATGTACAGTATAAAACGGCTGTCTGTTTACGCCAAAGAATAGTGTGCAGTGTAAAACGGTTGTAGGTTTACGCCAAAACATAGTATAGAGTGTAAAACGGCTGTAGGTTTACGTCAATGCATAGTACACAGTGTAAAACGGCTGTAGGTTTACGCCAAAGCATAGTGTACAGTGTAAGACAGCTGTAGGTTTACGCCAAAGCATAATGTATAGTATAAAACGGCTATCTGTTTACGCCAAAGAATAGTGTGCAGTGTAAAACGGTTGTAGGTTTACGCCAAAACATAGCATAGAGTGTAAAACGGCTGTAGGTTTACGTCAATGCATAGTACACAGTGTAAAACGGCTGTAGGTTTACGCCAAAGCATAGTGTACAGTGTAGGACAGCTGTAGGTTTACGCCAAAGCGTAATGTACAGTATAAAACGGCTGTCTGTTTACGCCAAAAAATAGTGTGCAGTGTAAAACGGTTGTAGGTTTACGCCAAAACATAGTATAGAGTGTAAAACGGCTGTAGGTTTACGTCAAAGTATAGTGTACAGCGTAAAACGGCTGTAGGTTTACGCCAAAACATAGTATACAGTGTAAGACGGCTGTAGGTTTACGCTAAAGCATGGTGTACAGTGTAAAACGGCTGTAGGTTTATGCCAAAACATAGTATACAGTGTAAGACGTCTGTAGGTTTACGCTAAAGCATGGTGTACAGTGTAAAACGGCTGTAGGTTTACGCCAAAGCATAGTGTACAGTGTAAAACGGCTGTAGGTTTACGCCAAAGCATAGTGTACAGTGTAAGGTGGCTATAGGTTTACGCAAAAGCATAATGTACAGTGTAAAACGGCTGTCTGTTTACGCCAAAGCATAGTGTACAGTGTAAAACGGCTGTAGGTTTACGCCAAAACATAGTGCACAGTGTAATAATGCTGTTGGTTTACGCCAAAGCATTGTATACAGTGTAAAACGGTTGTAGGTTTATGGCAAAGCATAGTGTACAATGTAAAACGGCTGTAAGTTTATGCCAAAACATAGCATACAGTGTAAGACGGCTGTAGGTTTACGCTAAAGCATGGTGTACAGTGTAAAACGGCTGTAGGTTTACGCCAAAGCATAGTGTACAGTGTAAAACGGCTGTAGGTTTACGCCAAAGCATAGTGTACAGTGTAAAACATCTCTAGGTTTACGCCAAAGCATAGTGAACGGTGTAAAACGGCTGTAGGTTTACGCCAAAGCATAGTGTCCAGTGTAAAACGGCTGTAGGTTTACGCCAAAGAATAGTGTGCAGTGTAAAACGGTTGTAGGTTTACGCCAAAACATAGTATAGAGTGTAAAACGGCTGTAGGTTTACGTCAAAGCATAGTGTACAGTGTAAGACAGCTTTAGGTTTACGCCAAAGCATAGTGTCCAGTGTAAAACGTCTGTAGTTTTACGAGAAAACATAGTATGCAGTGTAAGACGGCTGTAGGTTTACGCCAAAGCATAGTGTACAGTGTAAGATGGCTATAGGTTTACGCAAAAGCATAATGTACAGTGTAAAACGGCTGTCTGTTTACGCCAAAGCATAGTGTACAGTGTAAAACGGCTGTAGGTTTACGCCAAAACATAGTGCACAGTGTAATACTGCTGTTGGTTTACGCCAAAGCATAGTATACAGTGTAAAACGGTTGTAGGTTTATGGCAAAGCATAGTGTACAATGTAAAACGGCTTTAAGTTTATGCCAAAACATAGCATACAGTGTAAGACGGCTGTAGGTTTACGCTAAAGCATGGTGTACAGTGTAAAACGGCTGTAGGTTTACGCCAAAGCATAGTGTACAGTGTAAAACGGCTGTAGGTTTACGCCAAAGCATAGTGTACAGTGTAAAACATCTGTAGGTTTACGCCAAAGCATAGTGAACGGTGTAAAACGGCTGTAGGTTTACGCCAAAGCATAGTGTCCAGTGTAAAACGGCTGTAGGTTTACGCCAAAGAATAGTGTGCAGTGTAAAACGGTTGTAGGTTTACGCCAAAACATATTATAGAGTGTAAAACGGCTGTAGGTTTACGTTAAAGCATAGTGTACAGTGTAAGACAGCTGTAGGTTTACGCCAAAGCATAGTGTACAGTGTAAGACAGCTGTAGGTTTACGCCAAAGCATAGTGTCCAGTGTAAAACGGTTGTAGGTTTACGCCAAAACATAGTATAGAGTGTAATACTGCTGTTGGTTTACGCCAAAGCATAGTGAACAGTGTAAAACGGCTGTAGTTTTACGCCAAAACATAGTATACAGTGTAAGACGGCTGAAGGTTTACGCTAAAGCATAGTGTACAGTGTAAAACATCTGTAGGTTTACGCCAAAGCATAGTGAACGGTGTAAAACGGCTGTAGGTTTACGCCAAAGCATAGTGTCCAGTGTAAAACGGCTGTAGGTTTACGCCAAAGAATAGTGTGCAGTGTAAAACGGTTGTAGGTTTACGCCAAAACATAGTATAGAGTGTAAAACGGCTGTAGGTTTACGTCAAAGCATAGTGTACAGTGTAAGACAGCTGTAGGTTTACGCCAAAGCATAGTGTCCAGTGTAAAACGGTTGTAGGTTTACGCCAAAACATAGTATAGAGTGTAATACTGCTGTTGGTTTACGCCAAAGCATAGTGAACAGTGTAAAACGGCTGTAGTTTTACGCCAAAACATAGTATACAGTGTAAGACGGCTGTAGGTTTACGCTAAAGCATAGTGTACAGTGTAAAACATCTGTAGGTTTACGCCAAAGCATAGTGAACGGTGTAAAACGGCTGTAGGTTTACGCCAAAGCATAGTGTCCAGTGTAAAACGGCTCTAGGTTTACGCCAAAGAATAGTGTGCAGTGTAAAACGGTTGTAGGTTTACGCCAAAACATAGTATAGAGTGTAAAACGGCTGTAGGTTTACGTCAAAGCATAGTGTACAGTGTAAGACAGCTGTAGGTTTACGCCAAAGCATAGTGTCCAGTGTAAAACGTCTGTAGTTTTACGAGAAAACATAGTATACAGTGTAAGACGGCTGTAGGTTTACGCTAAAGCATGGTGTACAGTGTAAAACGGCTGTAGGTTTACGCCAAAGCATAGTGTACAGTGTAAAACGGCTGTAGGTTTACGCCAAAGCATAGTGTACAGTGTAAAACGGCTGTAGGTTTACGCCAAAGCATAGTGTACAGTGTAAAACATCTGTAGGTTTACGCCAAAGCATAGTGAACGGTGTAAAACGGCTGTAGGTTTACGCCAAAGCATAGTGTCCAGTGTAAAACGGCTCTAGGTTTACGCCAAAGAATAGTGTGCAGTGTAAAACGGTTGTAGGTTTACGCCAAAACATAGTATAGAGTGTAAAACGGCTGTAGATTTACGTCAAAGCATAGTGTACAGTGTAAGACAGCTGTAGGTTTACGCTAAAGCATAGTGTACAGTGTAACACGGCTGTAGGTTTACGCCAACGCATAGTGTACGGTGTAAAACGGCTGTAGGTTTACGCCAAAGCATAGTGTCCAGTGTAAAACGGCTGTAGGTTTACGCCAAAGCATAGTGTACAGTGTAAAACATCTGTAGGTTTACGCCAAAGCATAGTGAACGGTGTAAAACGGCTGTAGGTTTATGCCAAAACATAGCATACAGTGTAAGACGGCTGTAGGTTTACGCTAAAGCATGGTGTACAGTGTAAAACGGCTGTAGGTTTACGCCAAAGCATAGTGTACAGTGCAAAACGGCTGTAGGTTTACGCCAAAGCATAGTGTACAGTGTAAAACATCTGTAGGTTTACGCCAAAGCATAGTGAACGGTGTAAAACGGCTGTAGGTTTACGCCAAAGCATAGTGTCCAGTGTAAAACGGCTCTAGGTTTACGCCAAAGAATAGTGTGCAGTGTAAAACGGTTGTAGGTTTACGCCAAAACATAGTATAGAGTGTAAAACGGCTGTAGGTTTACGTCAAAGCATAGTGTACAGTGTAAGACAGCTGTAGGTTTACGCTAAAGCATAGTGTACAGTGTAAGATGGCTATAGGTTTACGCAAAAGCATAATGTACAGTGTAAAACGGCTGTCTTTTTACGCCAAAGCATAGTGTCCAGTGTAAAACGGCTGTAGGTTTACGCCAAAGCATAGTGTACAGTGTAAGATGGCTGTAGGTTTACGCAAAAGCATAGTGTACAGTGTAACACGGCTGTAGGTTTTCGACAAAGCATAGTGTACGGTGTAAAACGGCTGTAGGTTTACGCCAAGGCATAGTGTCCAGTGTAAAACGGCTGTAGTTTTACGAGAAAACATAGTATACAGTGTAAGACGGCTGTAGGTTTACGCTAAAGCATAGTGTACAGTGTAACACGGCTGTAGGCTTACGCCAAAGCATAGTGTACGGTGTAAAACGGCTGTAGGTTTACGCCAAGGCATAGTGTCCAGTGTAAAACGGCTGTAGTTTTACGCCAAAACATAGTATGCAGTGTAAGACGGCTGTAGGTTTACGCTAAAGCATAGTGTACAGTGTAACACGGCTGTAGGTTTACGCCAAAGCATAGTGTACGGTGTAAAACGGCTGTAGGTTTACGCCAAAGCATAGTGTCCAGTGTAAAACGGCTGTAGGTTTACGCCAAAGCATAGTGTACAGTGTAAGACAGCTGCAGGTTTACGCCAAAGCATAGTGTACACTGTAAAACGGCTGTAGGTTTACGCCAAAGCATAATGTACAGTATAAAACGGCTGTCTGTTTACGCCAAAGAATAGTGTGCAGTGTAAAACGGTTGTAGGTTTACGCCAAAACATAGTATAGAGTGTAAAACGGCTGTAGGTTTACGTCAATGCATAGTACACAGTGTAAAACGGCTGTAGGTTTACGCCAAAGCATAGTGTACAGTGTAAGACAGCTGTAGGTTTACGCCAAAGCATAATGTACAGTATAAAACGGCTGTCTTTTTACGCCAAAGAATAGTGTGCAGTGTAAAACGGTTGTAGGTTTACGCCAAAACATAGTATAGAGTGTAATACTGCTGTTGGTTTACGCCAAAGCATAGTGAACAGTGTAAAACGGCTGTAGTTTTACGCCAAAACATAGTATACAGTGTAGAACGGCTGAAGGTTTACGCTAAAGCATAGTGTACAGTGTAAAACATCTGTAGGTTTACGCCAAAGCATAGTGAACGGTGTAAAACGGCTGTAGGTTTACGCCAAAGCATAGTGTCCAGTGTAAAACGGCTGTAGGTTTACGCCAAAGAATAGTGTGCAGTGTAAAACGGTTGTAGGTTTACGCCAAAACATAGTATAGAGTGTAAAACGGCTGTAGGTTTACGTCAAAGCATAGTGTACAGTGTAAGACAGCTGTAGGTTTACGCCAAAGCATAGTGTACAGTGTAAGACAGCTGTAGGTTTACGCCAAAGCATAGTGTCCAGTGTAAAACGGTTGTAGGTTTACGCCAAAACATAGTATAGAGTGTAGTACTGCTGTTGGTTTACGCCAAAGCATAGTGAACAGTGTAAAACGGCTGTAGTTTTACGCCAAAACATAGTATACAGTGTAAGACGGCTGAAGGTTTACGTCAAAGTATAGTGTACAGCGTAAAACGGCTGTAGGTTTACGCCAAAACATAGTATACAGTGTAAGACGGCTGTAGGTTTACGCTAAAGCATGGTGTACAGTGTAAAACGGCTGTAGGTTTATGCCAAAACATAGTATACAGTGTAAGACGTCTGTAGGTTTACGCTAAAGCATGGTGTACAGTGTAAAACGGCTGTAGGTTTACGCCAAAGCATAGTGTACAGTGTAAAACGGCTGTAGGTTTACGCCAAAGCATAGTGTACAGTGTAAGATGGCTATAGGTTTACGCAAAAGCATAATGTACAGTGTAAAACGGCTGTCTGTTTACGCCAAAGCATAGTGTACAGTGTAAAACGGCTGTAGGTTTACTCCAAAACATAGTGCACAGTGTAATACTGCTGTTGGTTTACGCCAAAGCATAGTATACAGTGTAAAACGGTTGTAGGTTTATGGCAAAGCATAGTGTACAATGTAAAACGGCTGTAAGTTTATGCCAAAACATAGCATACAGTGTAAGACGGGTGTAGGTTTACGCTAAAGCATGGTGTACAGTGTAAAACGGCTGTAGGCTTACGCCAAAGCATAGTGTACAGTGTAAAACGGCTGTAGGTTTACGCCAAAGCATAGTGTACAGTGTAGAACATCTGTAGGTTTACGCCAAAGCATAGTGAACGGTGTAAAACGGCTGTAGGTTTACGCCAAAGCATAGTGTCCAGTGTAAAACGGCTGTAGGCTTACGCCAAAGCATAGTGTACAGTGTAAAACGGCTGTAGGTTTACGCCAAAGCATAGTGAACGGTGTAAAACGGCTGTAGGTTTACGCCAAAGCATAGTGTACAGTGTAAAACGGCTGTAGGTTTACGCCAAAGCATAGTGTACAGTGTAGAACATCTGTAGGTTTACGCCAAAGCATAGTGAACGGTGTAAGACGGCTGTAGGTTTACGCTAAAGCATGGTGTACAGTGTAAAACGGCTGTAGGCTTACGCCAAAGCATAGTGTACAGTGTAAAACGGCTGTAGGTTTACGCCAAAGCATAGTGTACAGTGTAGAACATCTGTAGGTTTACGCCAAAGCATAGTGAACGGTGTAAAACGGCTGTAGGTTTACGCCAAAGCATAGTGTCCAGTGTAAAACGGCTGTAGGTTTACGCCAAAGAATAGTGTGCAGTGTAAAACGGTTGTAGGTTTACGCCAAAGCATAGTGTCCAGTGTAAAACGTCTGTAGTTTTACGAGAAAACATAGTATGCAGTGTAAGACGGCTGTAGGTTTACGCCAAAGCATAGTGTACAGTGTAAGATGGCTATAGGTTTACGCAAAAGCATAATGTACAGTGTAAAACGGCTGTCTGTTTACGCCAAAGCATAGTGTACAGTGTAAAACGGCTGTAGGTTTACGCCAAAACATAGTGCACAGTGTAATACTGCTGTAGGTTTACGCCAAAGCATAGTGTACAGTGTAAGATGGCTATAGGTTTACGCAAAAGCATAATGTACAGTGTAAAACGGCTGTCTGTTTACGCCAAAGCATAGTGTACAGTGTAAAACGGCTGTAGGTTTACGCCAAAACATAGTGCACAGTGTAATACTGCTGTTGGTTTACGCCAAAGCATAGTATACAGTGTAAAACGGCTGTAGGTTTACGTCAATGCATAGTACACAGTGTAAAACGGCTGTAGGTTTACGCCAAAGCATAGTGTACAGTGTAAGACAGCTGTAGGTTTACGCCAAAGCATAATGTACAGTATAAAACGGCTATCTGTTTACGCCAAAGAATAGTGTGCAGTGTAAAACGGTTGTAGGTTTACGCCAAAACATAGCATAGAGTGTAAAACGGCTGTAGGTTTACGTCACTGCATAGTACACAGTGTAAAACGGCTGTAGGTTTACGCCAAAGCATAGTGTACAGTGTAGGACAGCTGTAGGTTTACGCCAAAGAATAGTGTGCAGTGTAAAACGGTTGTAGGTTTACGCCAAAACATAGTATAGAGTGTAAAACGGCTGTAGGTTTACGTCAAAGCATAGTGTACAGTGTAAGACAGCTGTAGGTTTACGCCAAAGCATAGTGTCCAGTGTAAAACGGTTGTAGGTTTACGCCAAAACATAGTATAGAGTGTAATACTGCTGTTGGTTTACGCCAAAGCATAGTGAACAGTGTAAAACGGCTGTAGTTTTACGCCAAAACATAGTATACAGTGTAAGACGGCTGTAGGTTTACGCTAAAGCATAGTGTACAGTGTAAAACATCTGTAGGTTTACGCCAAAGCATAGTGAACGGTGTAAAACGGCTGTAGGTTTACGCCAAAGCATAGTGTCCAGTGTAAAACGGCTCTAGGTTTACGCCAAAGAATAGTGTGCAGTGTAAAACGGTTGTAGGTTTACGCCAAAACATAGTATAGAGTGTAAAACGGCTGTAGGTTTACGTCAAAGCATAGTGTACAGTGTAAGACAGCTGTAGGTTTACGCCAAAGCATAGTGTCCAGTGTAAAACGTCTGTAGTTTTACGAGAAAACATAGTATACAGTGTAAGACGGCTGTAGGTTTACGCTAAAGCATGGTGTACAGTGTAAAACGGCTGTAGGTTTACGCCAAAGCATAGTGTACAGTGTAAAACGGCTGTAGGTTTACGCCAAAGCATAGTGTACAGTGTAAAACATCTGTAGGTTTACGCCAAAGCATAGTGAACGGTGTAAAACGGCTGTAGGTTTACGCCAAAGCATAGTGTCCAGTGTAAAACGGCTCTAGGTTTACGCCAAAGCATAGTGTGCAGTGTAAAACGGTTGTAGGTTTACGCCAAAACATAGTATAGAGTGTAAAACGGCTGTAGGTTTACGTCAAAGCATAGTGTACAGTGTAAGACAGCTGTAGGTTTACGCTAAAGCATAGTGTACAGTGTAACACGGCTGTAGGTTTACGCCAAAGCATAGTGTACGGTGTAAAACGGCTGTAGGTTTACGCCAAAGCATAGTGTACAGTGTAAAACATCTGTAGGTTTACGCCAAAGCATAGTGAACGGTGTAAAACGGCTGTAGGTTTATGCCAAAACATAGCATACAGTGTAAAACGGCTGTAGGTTTATGCCAAAACATAGCATACAGTGTAAAACGGCTGTAGGTTTACGCCAAAGCATAGTGTACAGTGTAAAACATCTGTAGGTTTACGCCAAAGCATAGTGAACGGTGTAAAACGGCTGTAGGTTTACGCCAAAGCATAGTGTCCAGTGTAAAACGGCTCTAGGTTTACGCCAAAGAATAGTGTGCAGTGTAAAACGGTTGTAGGTTTACGCCAAAACATAGTATAGAGTGTAAAACGGCTGTAGGTTTACGTCAAAGCATAGTGTACAGTGTAAGACAGCTGTAGGTTTACGCTAAAGCATAGTGTACAGTGTAAGATGGCTATAGGTTTACGCAAAAGCATAATGTACAGTGTAAAACGGCTGTCTTTTTACGCCAAAGCATAGTGTCCAGTGTAAAACGGCTGTAGGTTTACGCCAAAGCATAGTGTACAGTGTAAGATGGCTGTAGGTTTACGCAAAAGCATAGTGTACAGTGTAACACGGCTGTAGGTTTTCGACAAAGCATAGTGTACGGTGTAAAACGGCTGTAGGTTTACGCCAAGGCATAGTGTCCAGTGTAAAACGGCTGTAGTTTTACGAGAAAACATAGTATACAGTGTAAGACGGCTGTAGGTTTACGCTAAAGCATAGTGTACAGTGTAACACGGCTGTAGGCTTACGCCAAAGCATAGTGTACGGTGTAAAACGGCTGTAGATTTACGCCAAGGCATAGTGTACAGTGTAAAACGGCTGTAGTTTTACGCCAAAACATAGTATACAGTGTAAGACGGCTGTAGGTTTACGCTAAAGCATAGTGTACAGTGTAACACGGCTGTAGGTTTACGCCAAAGCATAGTGTACGGTGTAAAACGGCTGTAGGTTTACGCCAAGGCATAGTGTACAGTGTAAAACGGCTGTAGTTTTACGCCAAAACATAGTATACAGTGTAAGACGGCTGTAGGTTTACGCCAAAGCATAGTGTACACTGTAAAACGGCTGTAGGTTTACGCCAAAGCATAATGTACAGTATAAAACGGCTGTCTTTTTACGCCAAAGAATAGTGTGCAGTGTAAAACGGTTGTAGGTTTACGCCAAAACATAGTATAGAGTGTAAAACGGCTGTAGGTTTACGTCAATGCATAGTACACAGTGTAAAACGGCTGTAGGTTTACGCCAAAGCATAGTGTACAGTGTAAGACAGCTGTAGGTTTACGCCAAAGCATAATGTACAGTATAAAACGGCTGTCTTTTTACGCCAAAGAATAGTGTGCAGTGTAAAACGGTTGTAGGTTTACGCCAAAACATAGTATAGAGTGTAATACTGCTGTTGGTTTACGCCAAAGCATAGTGAACAGTGTAAAACGGCTGTAGTTTTACGCCAAAACATAGTATACTGTGTAGAACGGTTGAAGGTTTACGCTAAAGCATAGTGTACAGTGTAAAACATCTGTAGGTTTACGCCAAAGCATAGTGAACGGTGTAAAACGGCTGTAGGTTTACGCCAAAGCATAGTGTCCAGTGTAAAACGGCTGTAGGTTTACGCCAAAGAATAGTGTGCAGTGTAAAACGGTTGTAGGTTTACGCCAAAACATAGTATAGAGTGTAAAACGGCTGTAGGTTTACGTCAAAGCATAGTGAACAGTGTAAAACGGCTGTAGTTTTACGCCAAAACATAGTATGCAGTGTAAGACGGCTGAAGGTTTACGTCAAAGTATAGTGTACAGCGTAAAACGGCTGTAGGTTTACGCCAAAACATAGTATACAGTGTAAGACGGCTGTAGGTTTACGCTAAAGCATGGTGTACAGTGTAAAACGGCTGTAGGTTTATGCCAAAACATAGTATACAGTGTAAGACGTCTGTAGGTTTACGCTAAAGCATGGTGTACAGTGTAAAACGGCTGTAGGTTTACGCCAAAGCATAGTGTACAGTGTAAAACGGCTGTAGGTTTACGCCAAAGCATACTGTACAGTGTAAGATGGCTATAGGTTTACGCAAAAGCATAATGTACAGTGTAAAACGGCTGTCTGTTTACGCCAAAGCATAGTGTACAGTGTAAAACGGCTGTAGGTTTACGCCAAAACATAGTGCACAGTGTAATACTGCTGTTGGTTTACGCCAAAGCATAGTATACAGTGTAAAACGGTTGTAGGTTTATGGCAAAGCATAGTGTACAATGTAAAACGGCTGTAAGTTTATGCCAAAACATAGCATACAGTGTAAGACGGCTGTAGGTTTACGCTAAAGCACGGTGTACAGTGTAAAACGGCTGTAGGCTTACGCCAAAGCATAGTGTACAGTGTAAAACGGCTGTAGGTTTACGCCAAAGCATAGTGTACAGTGTAGAACATCGGTAGGTTTACGCCAAAGCATAGTGAACGGTGTAAAACGGCTGTAGGTTTACGCCAAAGCATAGTGTCCAGTGTAAAACGGCTGTAGGTTTACGCCAAAGAATAGTGTGCAGTGTAAAACGGTTGTAGGTTTACGCCAAAACATAGTATAGAGTGTAAAACGGCTGTAGGTTTACGTCAAAGCATAGTGTACAGTGTAAGACAGTTTTGGTTTACGCCAAAGCATAGTGTCCAGTGTAAAACGTCTGTAGTTTTACGAGAAAACATAGTATGCAGTGTAAGACGGCTGTAGGTTTACGCCAAAGCATAGTGTACAGTGTAAGATGGCTATAGGTTTACGCAAAAGCATAATGTACAGTGTAAAACGGCTGTCTGTTTACGCCAAAGCATAGTGTACAGTGTAAAACGGCTGTAGGTTTACGCCAAAACATAGTGCACAGTGTAATACTGCTGTAGGTTTACGCCAAAGCATAGTGTACAGTGTAAGATGGCTATAGGTTTACGCAAAAGCATAATGTACAGTGTAAAACGGCTGTCTGTTTACGCCAAAGCATAGTGTACAGTGTAAAACGGCTGTAGGTTTACGCCAAAACATAGTGCACAGTGTAATACTGCTGTTGGTTTACGCCAAAGCATAGTATACAGTGTAAAACGGCTGTAGGTTTACGTCAATGCATAGTACACAGTGTAAAACGGCTGTAGGTTTACGCCAAAGCATAGTGTACAGTGTAAGACAGCTGTAGGTTTACGCCAAAGCATAATGTACAGTATAAAACGGCTATCTGTTTACGCCAAAGAATAGTGTGCAGTGTAAAACGGTTGTAGGTTTACGCCAAAACATAGCATAGAGTGTAAAACGGCTGTAGGTTTACGTCAATGCATAGTACACAGTGTAAAACGGCTGTAGGTTTACGCCAAAACATAGTATACAGTGTAAGACGTCTGTAGGTTTACGCTAAAGCATGGTGTACAGTGTAAAACGGCTGTAGGTTTACGCCAAAGCATAGTGTACAGTGTAAAACGGCTGTAGGTTTACGCCAAAGCATACTGTACAGTGTAAGATGGCTATAGGTTTACGCAAAAGCATAATGTACAGTGTAAAACGGCTGTCTGTTTACGCCAAAGCATAGTGTACAGTGTAAAACGGCTGTAGGTTTACGCCAAAACATAGTGCACAGTGTAATACTGCTGTTGGTTTACGCCAAAGCATAGTATACAGTGTAAAACGGTTGTAGGTTTATGGCAAAGCATAGTGTACAATGTAAAACGGCTGTAAGTTTATGCCAAAACATAGCATACAGTGTAAGACGGCTGTAGGTTTACGCTAAAGCATGGTGTACAGTGTAAAACGGCTGTAGGCTTACGCCAAAGCATAGTGTACAGTGTAAAACGGCTGTAGGTTTACGCCAAAGCATAGTGTACAGTGTAGAACATCTGTAGGTTTACGCCAAAGCATAGTGAACGGTGTAAAACGGCTGTAGGTTTACGCCAAAGCATAGTGTCCAGTGTAAAACGGCTGTAGGTTTACGCCAAAGAATAGTGTGCAGTGTAAAACGGTTGTAGGTTTACGCCAAAACATAGTATAGAGTGTAAAACGGCTGTAGGTTTACGTCAAAGCATAGTGTACAGTGTAAGACAGCTTTAGGTTTACGCCAAAGCATAGTGTCCAGTGTAAAACGTCTGTAGTTTTACGAGAAAACATAGTATGCAGTGTAAGACGGCTGTAGGTTTACGCCAAAGCATAGTGTACAGTGTAGGATGGCTATAGGTTTACGCAAAAGCATAATGTACAGTGTAAAACGGCTGTCTGTTTACGCCAAAGCATAGTGTACAGTGTAAAACGGCTGTAGGTTTACGCCAAAACATAGTGCACAGTGTAATACTGCTGTAGGTTTACGCCAAAGCATAGTGTACAGTGTAAGATGGCTATAGGTTTACGCAAAAGCATAATGTACAGTGTAAAACGGCTGTCTGTTTACGCCAAAGCATAGTGTACAGTGTAAAACGGCTGTAGGTTTACGCCAAAACATAGTGTACAGTGTAATACTGCTGTTGGTTTACGCCAAAGCATAGTATACAGTGTAAAACGGCTGTAGGTTTACGTCAATGCATAGTACACAGTGTAAAACGGCTGTAGGTTTACGCCAAAGCATAGTGTACAGTGTAAGACAGCTGTAGGTTTACGCCAAAGCATAATGTACAGTATAAAACGGCTATCTGTTTACGCCAAAGAATAGTGTGCAGTGTAAAACGGTTGTAGGTTTACGCCAAAACATAGCATAGAGTGTAAAACGGCTGTAGGTTTACGTCAATGCATAGTACACAGTGTAAAACGGCTGTAGGTTTACGCCAAAGCATAGTGTACAGTGTAGGACAGCTGTAGGTTTACGCCAAAGCGTAATGTACAGTATAAAACGGCTGTCTGTTTACGCCAAAGAATAGTGTGCAGTGTAAAACGGTTGTAGGTTTACGCCAAAACATAGTATAGAGTGTAAAACGGCTGTAGGTTTACGTCAAAGTATAGTGTACAGCGTAAAACGGCTGTAGGTTTACGCCAAAACATAGTATACAGTGTAAGACGGCTGTAGGTTTACGCTAAAGCATGGTGTACAGTGTAAAACGGCTGTAGGTTTATGCCAAAACATAGTATACAGTGTAAGACGTCTGTAGGTTTACGCTAAAACATGGTGTACAGTGTAAAACGGCTGTAGGTTTACGCCAAAGCATAGTGTACAGTGTAAAACGGCTGTAGGTTTACGCCAAAGCATAGTGTACAGTGTAAGATGGCTATAGGTTTACGCAAAAGCATAATGTACAGTGTAAAACGGCTGTCTGTTTACGCCAAAACATAGTGTACAGTGTAAAACGGCTGTAGGTTTACGCCAAAACATAGTGCACAGTGTAATACTGCTGTTGGTTTACGCCAAAGCATAGTATACAGTGTAAAACGGTTGTAGGTTTATGGCAAAGCATAGTGTACAATGTAAAACGGCTGTAAGTTTATGCCAAAACATAGCATACAGTGTAAGACGGCTGTAGGTTTACGCTAAAGCATGGTGTACAGTGTAAAACGGCTGTAGGTTTACGCCAAAGCATAGTGTACAGTGTAAAACGGCTGTAGGTTTACGCCAAAGCATAGTGTACAGTGTAAAACATCTGTAGGTTTACGCCAAAGCATAGTGAACGGTGTAAAACGGCTGTAGGTTTACGCCAAAGCATAGTGTCCAGTGTAAAACGGCTGTAGGTTTACGCCAAAGAATAGTGTGCAGTGTAAAACGGTTGTAGGTTTACGCCAAAACATAGTATAGAGTGTAAAACGACTGTAGGTTTACGTCAAAGCATAGTGTACAGTGTAAGACAGCTTTAGGTTTACGCCAAAGCATAGTGTCCAGTGTAAAACGTCTGTAGTTTTACGAGAAAACATAGTATGCAGTGTAAGACGGCTGTAGGTTTACGCCAAAGCATAGTGTACAGTGTAAGATGGCTATAGGTTTACGCAAAAGCATAATGTACAGTGTAAAACGGCTGTCTGTTTACGCCAAAGCATAGTGTACAGTGTAAAACGGCTGTAGGTTTACGCCAAAACATAGTGCACAGTGTAATACTGCTGTTGGTTTACGCCAAAGCATAGTATACAGTGTAAAACGGTTGTAGGTTTATGGCAAAGCATAGTGTACAATGTAAAACGGCTTTAAGTTTATGCCAAAACATAGCATACAGAGTAAGACGGCTGTAGGTTTACGCTAAAGCATGGTGTACAGTGTAAAACGGCTGTAGGTTTACGCCAAAGCATAGTGTACAGTGTAAAACGGCTGTAGGTTTACGCCAAAGCATAGTGTACAGTGTAAAACATCTGTAGGTTTACGCCAAAGCATAGTGAACGGTGTAAAACGGCTGTAGGTTTACGCCAAAGCATAGTGTCCAGTGTAAAACGGCTGTGGGTTTACGCCAAAGAATAGTGTGCAGTGTAAAACGGTTGTAGGTTTACGCCAAAACATAGTATAGAGTGTAAAACGGCTGTAGGTTTAGGTCAAAGCATAGTGTACAGTGTAAGACAGCTGTAGGTTTACGCCAAAGCATAGTGTACAGTGTAAGACAGCTGTAGGTTTACGCCAAAGCATAGTGTCCAGTGTAAAACGGTTGTAGGTTTACGCCAAAACATAGTATAGAGTGTAATACTGCTGTTGGTTTACGCCAAAGCATAGTGAACAGTGTAAAACGGCTGTAGTTTTACGCCAAAACATAGTATACAGTGTAAGACGGCTGTAGGTTTACGCTAAAGCATAGTGTACAGTGTAAAACATCTGTAGGTTTACGCCAAAGCATAGTGAACGGTGTAAAACGGCTGTAGGTTTACGCCAAAGCATAGTGTCCAGTGTAAAACGGCTGTAGGTTTACGCCAAAGAATAGTGTGCAGTGTAAAACGGTTGTAGGTTTACGCCAAAACATAGTATAGAGTGTAAAACGGCTGTAGGTTTACGTCAAAGCATAGTGTACAGTGTAAGACAGCTGTAGGTTTACGCCAAAGCATAGTGTCCAGTGTAAAACGGTTGTAGGTTTACGCCAAAACATAGTATAGAGTGTAATACTGCTGTTGGTTTACGCCAAAGCATAGTGAACAGTGTAAAACGGCTGTAGTTTTACGCCGAAACATAGTATACAGTGTAAGACGGCTGAAGGTTTACGCTAAAGCATAGTGTACAGTGTAAAACATCTGTAGGTTTACGCCAAAGAATAGTGAACGGTGTAAAACGGCTGTAGGTTTACGCCAAAGCATAGTGTCCAGTGTAAAACGGCTGTAGGTTTACGCCAAAGAATAGTGTGCAGTGTAAAACGGTTGTAGGTTTACGCCAAAACATAGTATAGAGTGTAAAACGGCTGTAGGTTTACGTCAAAGCATATTGTACAGTGTAAGACAGCTGTAGGTTTACGCCAAAGCATAGTGTCCAGTGTAAAACGGTTGTAGGTTTACGCCAAAACATAGTATAGAGTGTAATACTGCTGTTGGTTTACGCCAAAGCATAGTGAACAGTGTAAAACGGCTGTAGTTTTACGCCAAAACATAGTATACAGTGTAAGACGGCTGTAGGTTTACGCTAATGCATAGTGTACAGTGTAAAACATCTGTAGGTTTACGCCAAAGCATAGTGAACGGTGTAAAACGGCTGTAGGTTTACGCCAAAGCATAGTGTCCAGTGTAAAACGGCTCTAGGTTTACGCCAAAGAATAGTGTGCAGTGTAAAACGGTTGTAGGTTTACGCCAAAGCATAGTGTCCAGTGTAAAACGTCTGTAGTTTTACGAGAAAACATAGTATACAGTGTAAGACGGCTGTAGGTTTACGCTAAAGCATAGTGTACAGTGTAAGATGGCTATAGGTTTACGCAAAAGTATAATGTACAGTGTAAAACGGCTGCCTTTTTACGCCAAAGCATAGTGTCCAGTGTAAAACGGCTGTAGGTTTACGCCAAAGCATAGTGTACAGTGTAAGATGGCTGTAGGTTTACGCAAAAGCATAGTGTACAGTGTAACACGGCTGTAGGTTTACGACAAAGCATAGTGTACGGTGTAAAACGGCTGTAGGTTTACGCCAAGGCATAGTGTCCAGTGTAAAACGGCTGTAGTTTTACGAGAAAACATAGTATACAGTGTAAGACGGCTGTAGGTTTACGCTAAAGCATAGTGTACAGTGTAACACGGCTGTAGGCTTACGCCAAAGCATAGTGTACGGTGTAAAACGGCTGTAGGTTTACGCCAAGGCATAGTGTCCAGTGTAAAACGGCTGTAGTTTTACGCCAAAACATAGTATACAGTGTAAGACGGCTGTAGGTTTACGCTAAAGCATAGTGTACAGTGTAACACGGCTGTAGGTTTACGCCAAAGCATAGTGTACGGTGTAAAACGGCTGTAGGTTTACGCCAAAGCATAGTGTCCAGTGTAAAACGGCTGTAGGTTTACGCCAAAGCATAGTGTACAGTGTAAGACAGCTGCAGGTTTACGCCAAAGCATAGTGTACACTGTAAAACGGCTGTAGGTTTACGCCAAAGCATAATGTACAGTGTAAAACGGCTGTCTGTTTACGCCAAAGAATAGTGTGCAGTGTAAAACGGTTGTAGGTTTACGCCAAAACATAGTATAGAGTGTAAAACGGCTGTAGGTTTACGTCAATGCATAGTACACAGTGTAAAACGGCTGTAGGTTTACGCCAAAGCATAGTGTACAGTGTAAGACAGCTGTAGGTTTACGCCAAAGCATAATGTACAGTATAAAACGGCTGTCTTTTTACGCCAAAGAATAGTGTACACTGTAAAACGGCTGTAGGTTTACGCCAAAGCATAGTGTACACTGTAAAACGGCTGTAGGTTTACGCCAAAGCATAATGTACAGTGTAAAACGGCTGTCTGTTTACGCCAAAGAATAGTGTGCAGTGTAAAACGGTTGTAGGTTTACGCCAAAACATAGTATAGAGTGTAAAACGGCTGTAGGTTTACGTCAAAGCATAGTGTACAGCGTAAAACGGCTGTAGGTTTACGCCAAAGCATAGTGTACGGTGTAAAACGGCTGTAGGTTTACGCCAAAGCATAGTGTCCAGTGTAAAACGGCTGTAGGTTTACGCCAAAGCATAGTGTACAGTATAAAACGGCTGTCTGTTTACGCCAAAGAATAGTGTGCAGTGTAAAACGGTTGTAGGTTTACGCCAAAACATAGTATAGAGTATAAAACGGCTGTAGGTTTACGTCAGTGCATAGTACACAGTGTAAAACGGCTGTAGGTTTACGCCAAAGCATAGTGTACAGTGTAGGACAGCTGTAGGTTTACGCCAAAGCATAATGTACAGTATAAAACGGCTGTCTGTTTACGCCAAAGAATAGTGTGCAGTGTAAAACGGTTGTAGGTTTACGCCAAAACATAGTATAGAGTATAAAACGGCTGTAGGTTTACGTCAATGCATAGTACACATTGTAAAACGGCTGTCTGTTTACGCCAAAGAATAGTGTGCAGTGTAAAACGGTTGTAGGTTTACGCCAAAACATAGTATAGAATATAAAACGGCTGTAGGTTTACGTCAATGCATAGTACACAGTGTAAGATGGCTGTAGGTTTACGCAAAAGCATAGTGTACAGTGTAACACGGCTGTAGGTTTACGACAAAGCATAGTGTATGTTGTAAAACGGCTGTAGGTTTACGCCAAGGCATAGTGTCCAGTGTAAAACGGCTGTAGTTTTACGAGAAAACATAGTATACAGTGTAAGACGGCTGTAGGTTTACGCTAAAGCATAGTGTACAGTGTAACACGGCTGTAGGCTTACGCCAAAGCATAGTGTACGGTGTAAAACGGCTGTAGGTTTACGCCAAGGCATAGTGTCCAGTGTAAGACGGCTGTAGGTTTACGCTAAAGCATAGTGTACAGTGTAAGATGGCTATAGGTTTACGCAAAAGCATAATGTACAGTGTAAAACGGCTGTCTTTTTACGCCAAAGCATAGTGTCCAGTGTAAAACGGCTGTAGGTTTACGCCAAAGCATAGTGTACAGTGTAAGATGGCTGTAGGTTTACGCAAAAGCATAGTGTACAGTGTAACACGGCTGTAGGTTTACGACAAAGCATAGTGTACGGTGTAAAACGGCTGTAGGTTTACGCCAAGGCATAGTGTCCAGTGTAGAACGGCTGTAGTTTTACGAGAAAACATAGTATACAGTGTAAGACGGCTGTAGGTTTACGCTAAAGCATAGTGTACAGTGTAACACGGCTGTAGGCTTACGCCAAAGCATAGTGTACGGTGTAAAACGGCTGTAGGTTTACGCCAAGGCATAGTGTCCAGTGTAAAACGGCTGTAGTTTTACGCCAAAACATAGTATACAGTGTAAGACAGCTGTAGGTTTACGCTAAAGCATAGTGTACAGTGTAACACGGCTGTAGGTTTACGCCAAAGCATAGTGTACGGTGTAAAACGGCTGTAGGTTTACGCCAAAGCATAGTGTCCAGTGTAAAACGGCTGTAGGTTTACGCCAAAGCATAGTGTACAGTGTAAGACAGCTGCAGGTTTACGCCAAAGCATAGTGTACACTGTAAAACGGCTGTAGGTTTACGCCAAAGCATAATGTACAGTATAAAACGGCTGTCTGTTTACGCCAAAGAATAGTGTGCAGTGTAAAACGGTTGTAGGTTTACGCCAAAACATAGTGTACAGTGTAAGACAGCTGCAGGTTTACGCCAAAGCATAGTGTACAGTGTAAGACAGCTGTAGGTTTACGCCAAAGCATAATGTACAGTATAAAACGGCTGTCTTTTTACGCCAAAGAATAGTGTGCAGTGTAAAACGGTTGTAGGTTTACGCCAAAGCATAATGTACAGTATAAAACGGCTGTCTGTTTACGCCAAAGAATAGTGTGCAGTGTAAAACGGCTGTAGGTTTACGCCAAAGCATAGTGTACAGTGTAAGACAGCTGCAGGTTTACGCCAAAGCATAGTGTACACTGTAAAACGGCTGTAGGTTTACGCCAAAGCATAATGTACAGTATAAAACGGCTGTCTGTTTACGCCAAAGAATAGTGTGCAGTGTAAAACGGCTGTAGGTTTACGCCAAAGCATAGTGTACAGTGTAAGACAGCTGCAGGTTTACGCCAAAGCATAGTGTACAGTGTAAGACAGCTGTAGGTTTACGCCAAAGCATAATGTACAGTATAAAACGGCTGTCTTTTTACGCCAAAGAATAGTGTGCAGTGTAAAACGGTTGTAGGTTTACGCCAAAACATAGTATAGAGTGTAAAACGGCTGTAGGTTTACGTCAATGCATAGTACACAGTGTAAAACGGCTGTAGGTTTACGCCAAAGCATAATGTACAGTATAAAACGGCTGTCTGTTTACGCCAAAGAATAGTGTGCAGTGTAAAACGGTTGTAGGTTTACGCCAAAACATAGTATAGAGTGTAAAACGGCTGTAGGTTTACGTCAATGCATAGTACACAGTGTAAAACGGCTGTAGGTTTAGGCCAAAGCATAGTGTACAGTGTAAGACAGCTGTAGGTTTACGCCAAAGCATAATGTACAGTATAAAACGGCTGTCTTTTTACGCCAAAGAATAGTGTGCAGTGTAAAACGGTTGTAGGTTTACGCCAAAAACATAGTATAGAGTGTAAAACGGCTGTAGGTTTACGTCAAAGCATAGTGTACAGCGTAAAACGGCTGTAGGTTTACGCCAAAGCATAGTGTACGGTGTAAAACGGCTGTAGGTTTTCGTCAATGCATAGTACACAGTGTAAAACGGCTGTAGGTTTACGCCAAGGCATAGTGTCCAGTGTAAAACGTCTGTAGTTTTACGCCAAAACATAGTATACAGTGTAAGACGGCTGTAGGTTTACGCTAAAGCATAGTGTACAGTGTAACACGGCTGTAGGTTTACGCCAAAGCATAGTGTACGGTGTAAAACGGCTGTAGGTTTACGCCAAAGCATAGTGTCCAGTGTAAAACGGCTGTAGGTTTACGCCAAAGCATAGTGTACAGTGTAAGACAGCTGCAGGTTTACGCCAAAGCATAGTGTACACTGTAAAACGGCTGTAGGTTTACGCCAAAGCATAATGTACAGTATAAAACGGCTGTCTGTTTACGCCAAAGAAGAGTGTGCAGTGTAAAACGGTTGTAGGTTTACGCCAAAACATAGTATGGAGTGTAAAACGGCTGTAGGTTTACGCCAAGGCATAGTGTCCAGTGTAAAACGGCTGTAGTTTTACGAGAAAACATAGTATACAGTGTAAGACGGCTGTAGGTTTACGCTAAAGCATAGTGTACAGTGTAACACGGCTGTAGGCTTACGCCAAAGCATAGTGTACGGTGTAAAACGGCTGTAGGTTTACGCCAAGGCATAGTGTCCAGTGTAAAACGGCTGTAGTTTTACGAGAAAACATAGTATACAGTGTAAGACGGCTGTAGGTTTACGCTAAAGCATAGTGTACAGTGTAACACGGCTGTAGGCTTACGCCAAAGCATAGTGTCCAGTGTAAAATGGCTGTAGGTTTACGCCAAAGCATAGTGTACAGTGTAAGACAGCTGCAGGTTTACGCCAAAGCATAGTGTACACTGTAAAACGGCTGTAGGTTTACGCCAAAGCATAATGTACAGTATAAAACGGCTGTCTGTTTACGCCAAAGAATAGTGTGCAGTGTAAAACGGTTGTAGGTTTACGCCAAAACATAGTATAGAGTATAAAACGGCTGTAGGTTTACGTCAATGCATAGTACACAGTGTAAAACGGCTGTAGGTTTACGAAAAAGCATAGTGTACAGTGTAGGACAGCTGTAGGTTTACGCCAAAGCATAATGTACAGTATAAAACGGCTGTCTGTTTACGCCAAAGAATAGTGTGCAGTGTAAAACGGTTGTAGGTTTACGCCAAAACATAGTATAGAGTATAAAACGGCTGTAGGTTTACGTCAATGCATAGTACACAGTGTAAAACGGCTATCTGTTTACGCCAAAGAATAGTGTGCAGTGTAAAACGGTTGTAGGTTTACGCCAAAACATAGTACAGAGTATAAAACGGCTGTAGGTTTACGTCAATGCATAGTACACAGTGTAAGATGGCTGTAGGTTTACGCAAAAGCATAGTGTACAGTGTAACACGGCTGTAGGTTTACGACAAAGCATAGTGTACGGTGTAAAACGGCTGTAGGTTTACGCCAAGGCATAGTGTCCAGTGTAAAACGGCTGTAGTTTTACGAGAAAACATAGTATACAGTGTAAGACGGCTGTAGGTTTACGCTAAAGCATAGTGTACAGTGTAACACGGCTGTAGGCTTACGCCAAAGCATAGTGTACGGTGTAAAACGGCTGTAGGTTTACGCCAAGGCATAGTGTCCAGTGTAAGACCGCTGTAGGTTTACGCTAAAGCATAGTGTACAGTGTAAGATGGCTATAGGTTTACGCAAAAGCATAATGTACAGTGTAAAACGGCTGTCTTTTTACGCCAAAGCATAGTGTCCAATGTAAAACGGCTGTAGGTTTACGCCAAAGCATAGTGTACAGTGTAAGATGGCTGTAGGTTTACGCAAAAGCATAGTGTACAGTGTAACACGGCTGTAGGTTTACGCAAAAGCATAGTGTACAGTGTAACACGGCTGTAGGTTTACGACAAAGCATAGTGTACGGTGTAAAACGGCTGTAGGTTTACGCCAAGGCATAGTGTCCAGTGTAAAACGGCTGTAGTTTTACGAGAAAACATAGTATACAGTGTAAGACGGCTGTAGGTTTACGCTAAAGCATAGTGTACGGTGTAAAACGGCTGTAGGTTTACGCCAAGGCATAGTGTCCAGTGTAAAACGGCTGTAGTTTTACGCCAAAACATAGTATACAGTGTAAGACGGCTGTAGGTTTACGCTAAAGCATAGTGTACAGTGTAACACGGCTGTAGGTTTACGCCAAAGCATAGTGTACGGTGTAAAACGGCTGTAGGTTTACGCCAAAGCATAGTGTCCAGTGTAAAACGGCTGTAGGTTTACGCCAAAGCATAGTGTACAGTGTAAGACAGCTGCAGGTTTACGCCAAAGCATAGTGTACACTGTAAAACGGCTGTAGGTTTACGCCAAAGCATAATGTACAGTATAAAACGGCTGTCTGTTTACGCCAAAGAATAGTGTGCAGTGTAAAACGGTTGTAGGTTTACGCCAAAACATAGTATGGAGTGTAAAACGGCTGTAGGTTTACGCCAAGGCATAGTGTCCAGTGTAAAACGGCTGTAGTTTTACGAGAAAACATAGTATACAGTGTAAGACGGCTGTAGGTTTACGCTAAAGCATAGTGTACAGTGTAACACGGCTGTGGGCTTACGCCAAAGCATAGTGTACGGTGTAAAACGGCTGTAGGTTTACGCCAAGGCATAGTGTCCAGTGTAAAACGGCTGTAGTTTTACGAGAAAACATAGTATACAGTGTAAGACGGCTGTAGGTTTACGCTAAAGCATAGTGTACAGTGTAACACGGCTGTAGGCTTACGCCAAAGCATAGTGTCCAGTGTAAAACGGCTATAGGTTTACGCAAAAGCATAATGTACAGTGTAAAACGGCTGTCTTTTTACGCCAAAGCATAGTGTCCAATGTAAAACGGCTGTAGGTTTACGCCAAAGCATAGTGTACAGTGTAAGATGGCTGTAGGTTTACGCAAAAGCATAGTGTACAGTGTAACACGGCTGTAGGTTTACGACAAAGCATAGTGTACGGTGTAAAACGGCTGTAGGTTTACGCCAAGGCATAGTGTCCAGTGTAAAACGGCTGTAGTTTTACGAGAAAACATAGTATACAGTGTAAGACGGCTGTAGGTTTACGCTAAAGCATAGTGTACAGTGTAACACGGCTGTAGGCTTACGCCAAAGCATAGTGTACGGTGTAAAACGGCTGTAGGTTTACGCCAAGGCATAGTGTCCAGTGTAAAACGGCTGTAGTTTTACGCCAAAACATAGTATACAGTGTAAGACGGCTGTAGGTTTACGCTAAAGCATAGTGTACAGTGTAACACGGCTGTAGGTTTACGCCAAAGCATAGTGTACGGTGTAAAACGGCTGTAGGTTTACGCCAAAGCATAGTGTCCAGTGTAAAACGGCTGTAGGTTTACGCCAAAGCATAGTGTACAGTGTAAGACAGCTGCAGGTTTACGCCAAAGCATAGTGTACACTGTAAAACGGCTGTAGGTTTACGCCAAAGCATACTGCACAGTATAAAACGGCTGTCTGTTTACGCCAAAGAATAGTGTGCAGTGTAAAACGGTTGTAGGTTTACGCCAAAACATAGTATGGAGTGTAAAACGGCTGTAGGTTTACGTCAATGCATAGTACACAGTGTAAAACGGCTGTAGGTTTACGCCAAAGCATAGTGTACAGTGTAAGACAGCTGTAGGTTTACGCCAAAGCATAATGTACAGTATAAAACGGCTGTCTTTTTACGCCAAAGAATAGTGTGCAGTGTAAAACGGTTGTAGGTTTACGCCAAAACATAGTATAGAGTGTAAAACGGCTGTAGGTTTACGTCAAAGCATAGTGTACAGCGTAAAACGGCTGTAGGTTTACGCCAAAGCATAGTGTACGGTGTAAAACGGCTGTAGGTTTACGCCAAAGCATAGTGTCCAGTGTAAAACGGCTGTAGGTTTACGCCAAAGCATAGTGTACAGTGTAAGACAGCTGTAGGTTTACGCCAAAGCATAATGTACAGTATAAAACGGCTGTCTGTTTACGCCAAAGAATAGTGTGCAGTGTAAAACGGTTGTAGGTTTACGCCAAAACATAGTGTACGGTGTAAAACGGCTGTAGGTTTACGCCAAGGCATAGTGTCCAGTGTAAAACGGCTGTAGGTTTACGCCAAAGCATAGTGTACGGTGTAAAACGGCTGTAGGTTTACGCCAAAGCATAGTGTCCAGTGTAAAACGGCTGCAGGTTTACGCCAAAGCATAGTGTACAGTGTAAGACAGCTGTAGGTTTACGCCAAAGCATAATGTACAGTATAAAACGGCTGTCTGTTTACGCCAAAGAATAGTGTGCAGTGTAAAACGGTTGTAGGTTTACGCCAAAACATAGTGTACGGTGTAAAACGGCTGTAGGTTTACGCCAAAGCATAGTGTACAGTGTAAGACAGCTGTAGGTTTACGCCAAAGCATAATGTACAGTATAAAACGGCTGTCTGTTTACGCCAAAGAATAGTGTGCAGTGTAAAACGGTTGTAGGTTTACGCCAAAACATAGTGTACGGTGTAAAACGGCTGTAGGTTTACGCCAAGGCATAGTGTCCAGTGTAAAACGGCTGTAGGTTTACGCCAAAGCATAGTGTACGGTGTAAAACGGCTGTAGGTTTACGCCAAAGCATAGTGTCCAGTGTAAAACGGCTGCAGGTTTACGCCAAAGCATAGTGTACAGTGTAAGACAGCTGTAGGTTTACGCCAAAGCATAATGTACAGTATAAAACGGCTGTCTGTTTACGCCAAAGAATAGTGTGCAGTGTAAAACGGTTGTAGGTTTACGCCAAAACATAGTGTACGGTGTAAAACGGCTGTAGGTTTACGCCAAAGCATAGTGTACGGTGTAAAACGGCTGTAGGTTTACGCCAAGGCATAGTGTCCAGTGTAAAACGGCTGTAGTTTTACGCCAAAACATAGTATAGAGTGTAAAACGGCTGTAGGTTTACGTCAAAGCATAGTGTACAGCGTAAAACGGCTGTAGGTTTACGCCAAAGCATAGTGTACGGTGTAAAACGGCTGTAGGTTTACGCCAAAGCATAGTGTCCAGTGTAAAACGGCTGTAGGTTTACGCCAAAGCATAGTGTACAGTGTAAGACAGCTGTAGGTTTACGCCAAAGCATAATGTACAGTATAAAACGGCTGTCTGTTTACGCCAAAGAATAGTGTGCAGTGTAAAACGGTTGTAGGTTTACGCCAAAACTTAGTGTACGGTGTAAAACGGCTGTAGGTTTACGCCAAAGCATAGTGTACAGTGTAAGACAGCTGCAGGTTTACGCCAAAGCATAGTGTACACTGTAAAACGGCTGTAGGTTTACGCCAAAGCATAATGTACAGTATAAAACGGCTGTCTGTTTACGCCAAAGAATAGTGTGCAGTGTAAAACGGTTGTAGGTTTACGCCAAAACATAGTGTACGGTGTAAAACGGCTGTAGGTTTACGCCAAAGCATAGTGTACAGTGTAAGACAGCTGTAGGTTTACGCCAAAGCATAATGTACAGTATAAAACGGCTGTCTGTTTACGCCAAAGAATAGTGTGCAGTGTAAAACGGTTGTAGGTTTACGCCAAAACATAGTGTACGGTGTAAAACGGCTGTAGGTTTACGCCAAAGCATAGTGTACACTGTAAAACGGCTGTAGGTTTACGCCAAAGCATAATGTACAGTATAAAACGGCTGTCTGTTTACGCCAAAGAATAGTGTGCAGTGTAAAACGGTTGTAGGTTTACGCCAAAACATAGTATGGAGTGTAAAACGGCTGTAGGTTTACGCCAAGGCATAGTGTCCAGTGTAAAACGGCTGTAGTTTTACGAGAAAACATAGTATACAGTGTAAGACGGCTGTAGGTTTACGCTAAAGCATAGTGTACAGTGTAACACGGCTGTAGGTTTACGCCAAGGCATAGTGTCCAGTGTAAAACGGCTGTAGGTTTACGCCAAAGCATAGTGTACGGTGTAAAACGGCTGTAGGTTTACGCCAAAGCATAGTGTCCAGTGTAAAACGGCTGCAGGTTTACGCCAAAGCATAGTGTACAGTGTAAGACAGCTGTAGGTTTACGCCAAAGCATAATGTACAGTATAAAACGGCTGTCTGTTTACGCCAAAGAATAGTGTGCAGTGTAAAACGGTTGTAGGTTTACGCCAAAACATAGTGTACGGTGTAAAACGGCTGTAGGTTTACGCCAAGGCATAGTGTCCAGTGTAAAACGGCTGTAGGTTTACGCCAAAGCATAGTGTACGGTGTAAAACGGCTGTAGGTTTACGCCAAAGCATAGTGTCCAGTGTAAAACGGCTGCAGGTTTACGCCAAAGCATAGTGTACAGTGTAAGACAGCTGTAGGTTTACGCCAAAGCATAATGTACAGTATAAAACGGCTGTCTGTTTACGCCAAAGAATAGTGTGCAGTGTAAAACGGTTGTAGGTTTACGCCAAAACATAGTGTACGGTGTAAAACGGCTGTAGGTTTACGCCAAAGCATAGTGTACAGTGTAAGACAGCTGTAGGTTTACGCCAAAGCATAATGTACAGTATAAAACGGCTGTCTGTTTACGCCAAAGAATAGTGTGCAGTGTAAAACGGTTGTAGGTTTACGCCAAAACATAGTGTACGGTGTAAAACGGCTGTAGGTTTACGCCAAGGCATAGTGTCCAGTGTAAAACGGCTGTAGGTTTACGCCAAAGCATAGTGTACGGTGTAAAACGGCTGTAGGTTTACGCCAAAGCATAGTGTCCAGTGTAAAACGGCTGTAGGTTTACGCCAAAGCATAGTGTACAGTGTAAGACAGCTGTAGGTTTACGCCAAAGCATAATGTACAGTATAAAACGGCTGTCTGTTTACGCCAAAGAATAGTGTGCAGTGTAAAACGGTTGTAGGTTTACGCCAAAACATAGTGTACGGTGTAAAACGGCTGTAGGTTTACGCCAAAGCATAGTGTACGGTGTAAAACGGCTGTAGGTTTACGCCAAGGCATAGTGTCCAGTGTAAAACGGCTGTAGTTTTACGCCAAAACATAGTATAGAGTGTAAAACGGCTGTAGGTTTACGTCAAAGCATAGTGTACAGCGTAAAACGGCTGTAGGTTTACGCCAAAGCATAGTGTACGGTGTAAAACGGCTGTAGGTTTACGCCAAAGCATAGTGTCCAGTGTAAAACGGCTGTAGGTTTACGCCAAAGCATAGTGTACAGTGTAAGACAGCTGTAGGTTTACGCCAAAGCATAATGTACAGTATAAAACGGCTGTCTGTTTACGCCAAAGAATAGTGTGCAGTGTAAAACGGTTGTAGGTTTACGCCAAAACTTAGTGTACGGTGTAAAACGGCTGTAGGTTTACGCCAAAGCATAGTGTACAGTGTAAGACAGCTGCAGGTTTACGCCAAAGCATAGTGTACACTGTAAAACGGCTGTAGGTTTACGCCAAAGCATAATGTACAGTATAAAACGGCTGTCTGTTTACGCCAAAGAATAGTGTGCAGTGTAAAACGGTTGTAGGTTTACGCCAAAACATAGTGTACGGTGTAAAACGGCTGTAGGTTTACGCCAAAGCATAGTGTACAGTGTAAGACAGCTGTAGGTTTACGCCAAAGCATAATGTACAGTATAAAACGGCTGTCTGTTTACGCCAAAGAATAGTGTGCAGTGTAAAACGGTTGTAGGTTTACGCCAAAACATAGTGTACGGTGTAAAACGGCTGTAGGTTTACGCCAAGGCATAGTGTCCAGTGTAAAACGGCTGTAGGTTTACGCCAAAGCATAGTGTACGGTGTAAAACGGCTGTAGGTTTACGCCAAAGCATAGTGTCCAGTGTAAAACGGCTGCAGGTTTACGCCAAAGCATAGTGTACAGTGTAAGACAGCTGTAGGTTTACGCCAAAGCATAATGTACAGTATAAAACGGCTGTCTGTTTACGCCAAAGAATAGTGTGCAGTGTAAAACGGTTGTAGGTTTACGCCAAAACATAGTGTACGGTGTAAAACGGCTGTAGGTTTACGCCAAAGCATAGTGTACAGTGTAAGACAGCTGTAGGTTTACGCCAAAGCATAATGTACAGTATAAAACGGCTGTCTGTTTACGCCAAAGAATAGTGTGCAGTGTAAAACGGTTGTAGGTTTACGCCAAAACATAGTGTACGGTGTAAAACGGCTGTAGGTTTACGCCAAGGCATAGTGTCCAGTGTAAAACGGCTGTAGGTTTACGCCAAAGCATAGTGTACGGTGTAAAACGGCTGTAGGTTTACGCCAAAGCATAGTGTCCAGTGTAAAACGGCTGTAGGTTTACGCCAAAGCATAGTGTACAGTGTAAGACAGCTGTAGGTTTACGCCAAAGCATAATGTACAGTATAAAACGGCTGTCTGTTTACGCCAAAGAATAGTGTGCAGTGTAAAACGGTTGTAGGTTTACGCCAAAACATAGTGTACGGTGTAAAACGGCTGTAGGTTTACGCCAAAGCATAGTGTACGGTGTAAAACGGCTGTAGGTTTACGCCAAGGCATAGTGTCCAGTGTAAAACGGCTGTAGTTTTACGCCAAAACATAGTATAGAGTGTAAAACGGCTGTAGGTTTACGTCAAAGCATAGTGTACAGCGTAAAACGGCTGTAGGTTTACGCCAAAGCATAGTGTACGGTGTAAAACGGCTGTAGGTTTACGCCAAAGCATAGTGTCCAGTGTAAAACGGCTGTAGGTTTACGCCAAAGCATAGTGTACAGTGTAAGACAGCTGTAGGTTTACGCCAAAGCATAATGTACAGTATAAAACGGCTGTCTGTTTACGCCAAAGAATAGTGTGCAGTGTAAAACGGTTGTAGGTTTACGCCAAAACTTAGTGTACGGTGTAAAACGGCTGTAGGTTTACGCCAAAGCATAGTGTACAGTGTAAGACAGCTGCAGGTTTACGCCAAAGCATAGTGTACACTGTAAAACGGCTGTAGGTTTACGCCAAAGCATAATGTACAGTATAAAACGGCTGTCTGTTTACGCCAAAGAATAGTGTGCAGTGTAAAACGGTTGTAGGTTTACGCCAAAACATAGTGTACGGTGTAAAACGGCTGTAGGTTTACGCCAAAGCATAGTGTACAGTGTAAGACAGCTGTAGGTTTACGCCAAAGCATAATGTACAGTATAAAACGGCTGTCTGTTTACGCCAAAGAATAGTGTGCAGTGTAAAACGGTTGTAGGTTTACGCCAAAACATAGTGTACGGTGTAAAACGGCTGTAGGTTTACGCCAAAGCATAGTGTACACTGTAAAACGGCTGTAGGTTTACGCCAAAGCATAATGTACAGTATAAAACGGCTGTCTGTTTACGCCAAAGAATAGTGTGCAGTGTAAAACGGTTGTAGGTTTACGCCAAAACATAGTATGGAGTGTAAAACGGCTGTAGGTTTACGCCAAGGCATAGTGTCCAGTGTAAAACGGCTGTAGTTTTACGAGAAAACATAGTATACAGTGTAAGACGGCTGTAGGTTTACGCTAAAGCATAGTGTACAGTGTAACACGGCTGTAGGCTTACGCCAAAGCATAGTGTACGGTGTAAAACGGCTGTAGGTTTACACCAAGGCATAGTGTCCAGTGTAAAACGGCTGTAGTTTTACGAGAAAACATAGTATACAGTGTAAGACGGCTGTAGGTTTACGCTAAAGCATAGTGTACAGTGTAACACGGCTGTAGGCTTACGCCAAAGCATAGTGTCCAGTGTAAAACGGCTGTAGGTTTACGCCAAAGCATAGTGTACAGTGTAAGACAGCTGCAGGTTTACGCCAAAGCATAGTGTACACTGTAAAACGGCTGTAGGTTTACGCCAAAGCATAATGTACAGTATAAAACGGCTGTCTGTTTACGCCAAAGAATAGTGTGCAGTGTAAAACGGTTGTAGGTTTACGCCAAAACATAGTATAGAGTATAAAACGGCTGTAGGTTTACGTCAATGCATAGTACACAGTGTAAAACGGCTGTAGGTTTACGCCGAAGCATAGTGTACAGTGTAGGACAGCTGTAGGTTTACGCCAAAGCATAATGTACAGTATAAAACGGCTGTCTGTTTACGCCAAAGAATAGTGTGCAGTGTAAAACGGTTGTAGGTTTACGCCAAAACATAGTATAGAGTATAAAACGGCTGTAGGTTTACGTCAATGCATAGTACACAGTGTAAAACGGCTGTCTGTTTACGCCAAAGAATAGTGTGCAGTGTAAAACGGTTGTAGGTTTACGCCAAAACATAGTATAGAGTATAAAACGGCTGTAGGTTTACGCTAAAGCATAGTGTACAGTGTAACACGGCTGTAGGCTTACGCCAAAGCATAGTGTCCAGTGTAAAACGGCTGTAGGTTTACGCCAAGGCATAGTGTCCAGTGTAAAACGGCTGTAGTTTTACGAGAAAACATAGTATACAGTGTAAGACGGCTGTAGGTTTACGCTAAAGCATAGTGTACAGTGTAACACGGCTGTAGGCTTACGCCAAAGCATAGTGTCCAGTGTAAAACGGCTGTAGGTTTACGCCAAGGCATAGTGTCCAGTGTAAAACGGCTGTAGTTTTACGAGAAAACATAGTATACAGTGTAAGACGGCTGTAGGTTTACGCTAAAGCATAGTGTACAGTGTAACACGGCTGTAGGCTTACGCCAAAGCATAGTGTACGGTGTAAAACGGCTGTAGGTTTACGCCAAGGCATAGTGTCCAGTGTAAGACCGCTGTAGGTTTACGCTAAAGCATAGTGTACAGTGTAAGATGGCTATAGGTTTACGCAAAAGCATAATGTACAGTGTAAAACGGCTGTCTTTTTACGCCAAAGCATAGTGTCCAATGTAAAACGGCTGTAGGTTTACGCCAAAGCATAGTGTACAGTGTAAGATGGCTGTAGGTTTACGCAAAAGCATAGTGTACAGTGTAACACGGCTGTAGGTTTACGACAAAGCATAGTGTACGGTGTAAAACGGCTGTAGGTTTACGCCAAGGCATAGTGTCCAGTGTAAAACGGCTGTAGTTTTACGAGAAAACATAGTATACAGTGTAAGACGGCTGTAGGTTTACGCTAAAGCATAGTGTACAGTGTAACACGGCTGTAGGCTTACGCCAAAGCATAGTGTACGGTGTAAAACGGCTGTAGGTTTACGCCAAGGCATAGTGTCCAGTGTAAAACGGCTGTAGTTTTACGAGAAAACATAGTATACAGTGTAAGACGGCTGTAGGTTTACGCTAAAGCATAGTGTACAGTGTAACACGGCTGTAGGCTTACGCCAAAGCATAGTGTACGGTGTAAAACGGATGTAGGTTTACGCCAAGGCATAGTGTCCAGTGTAAAACGGCTGTAGTTTTACGCCAAAACATAGTACACAGTGTAAGACGGCTGTATGTTTACGCTAAAGCATAGTGTACAGTGTAACACGGCTGTAGGTTTACGCCAAAGCATAGTGTACGGTGTAAAACGGCTGTAGGTTTACGCCAAGGCATAGTGTCCAGTGTAAAACGGCTGTAGTTTTACGAGAAAACATAGTATACAGTGTAAGACGGCTGTAGGTTTACGCTAAAGCATAGTGTACAGTGTAACACGGCTGTAGGCTTACGCCAAAGCATAGTGTACGGTGTAAAACGGATGTAGGTTTACGCCAAGGCATAGTGTCCAGTGTAAAACGGCTGTAGTTTTACGCCAAAACATAGTATACAGTGTAAGACGGCTGTAGGTTTACGCTAAAGCATAGTGTACAGTGTAACACGGCTGTAGGTTTACGCCAAAGCATAGTGTACGGTGTAAAACGGCTGTAGGTTTACGCCAAAGCATAGTGTCCAGTGTAAAACGGCTGTAGGTTTACGCCAAAGCATAGTGTACAGTGTAAGACAGCTGCAGGTTTACGCCAAAGCATAGTGTACACTGTAAAACGGCTGTAGGTTTACGCCAAAGCATAATGTACAGTATAAAACGGCTGTCTGTTTACGCCAAAGAATAGTGTGCAGTGTAAAACGGTTGTAGGTTTACGCCAAAGCATAATGTACAGTATAAAACGGCTGTCTGTTTACGCCAAAGAATAGTGTGCAGTGTAAAACGGTTGTAGGTTTACGCCAAAACATAGTATGGAGTGTAAAACGGCTGTAGGTTTACGTCAATGCATAGTACACAGTGTAAAACGGCTGTAGGTTTACGCCAAAGCATAGTGTACAGTGTAAGACAGCTGTAGGTTTACGCCAAAGCATAATGTACAGTATAAAACGGCTGTCTTTTTACGCCAAAGAATAGTGTGCAGTGTAAAACGGTTGTAGGTTTACGCCAAAACATAGTATAGAGTGTAAAACGGCTGTAGGTTTACGTCAAAGCATAGTGTACAGCGTAAAACGGCTGTAGGTTTACGCCAAAGCATAGTGTCCAGTGTAAAACGGCTGTAGTTTTACGCCAAAGCATAGTGTCCAGTGTAAAACGGCTGTAGGTTTACGCCAAAGCATAGTGTACAGTGTAAGACAGCTGTAGGTTTACGCCAAAGCATAATGTACAGTATAAAACGGCTGTCTGTTTACGCCAAAGAATAGTGTGCAGTGTAAAACGGTTGTAGGTTTACGCCAAAACATAGTATAGAGTATAAAACGGCTGTAGGTTTACGTCAATGCATAGTACACAGTGTAAAACGGCTGTAGGTTTACGCCAAAGCATAGTGTACAGTGTAGGACAGCTGTAGGTTTACGCCAAAGCGTAATGTACATTATAAAACGGCTGTCTGTTTACGCCAAAGAATAGTGTGCAGTGTAAAACGGTTGTAGGTTTACGCCAAAACATAGTATAGAGTGTAAAACGGCTGTAAGTTTACGTCAAAGCATAGTGTACAGTGTAACACGGCTGTAGGTTTACGCCAAAGCATAGTGTACGGTGTAAATCGGCTGTAGGTTTACGCCAAAGCATAGTGTACAGTGTAAAACGGCTGTAGGTTTACGCCAAAGCATAGTGTCCAGTGTAAAACGGCTGTAGTTTTACGCCAAAACATAGTATACAGTGTAAGACGGCTGTAGGTTTACGCTAAAGCATAGTGTACAGTGTAACACGGCTGTAGGTTTACGCCAAAGCATAGTGTACGGTGTAAAACGGCTGTAGGTTTACGCCAAAGCATAGTGTACGGTGTAAAACGGCTGTAGGTTTACGCCAAAGCATAGAGTCCAGTGTAAAACGGCTGTAGGTTTACGCCAAAGCATAGTGTACGGTGTAAAACGGCTGTAGGTTTACGCCAAGGCATAGTGTCCAGTGTAAAACGGCTGTAGTTTTATGCCAAAACATAGTATACAGTGTAAGACGGCTGAAGGTTTACGCTAAAGCATAGTGTACAGTGTGACACGGCTGTAGGTTTACGCCAAAGCATAGTGTCCAGTGTAAAACGGCTGTAGTTTTACGCCAAAACATAGTATACAGTGTAAGACGGCTGTAGGTTTACGCTAAAGCATGGTATACAGTGTAACACGGCTGTAGGTTTACGCCAAAGCATAGTGTACGGTGTAAAACGGCTGTAGGTTTACGCCAAGGCATAGTGTCCAGTGTAAAACGGCTGTAGTTTTACGAGAAAACATAGTATACAGTGTAAGACGGCTGTAAGTTTACGCTAAAGCATAGTGTACAGTTTAAAACGGCTGTAGGTTTACGCCAAAGCATAGTGTCCAGTGTAAAACGGCTGTAGTTTTACGCCAAAACATAGTATACAGTGTAAGACGGCTGTAGGTTTACGCTAAAGCATAGTGTACAGTGTAACACGGCTGTAGGTTTACGCCAAAGCATAGTGTACGGTGTAAAACGGCTGTATGTTTACGCCAAAGCATAGTGTCCAGTGTAAAACGGCTGTAGGTTTACGCCAAAGCATAGTGTACGGTGTAAAACGGCTGTAGGTTTACGCCAAGGCAAAGTGTCCAGTGTAAAACGGCTGTAGTTTTACGCCAAAACATAGTATACAGTGTAAGACGGCTGAAGGTTTACGCTAAAGCATAGTGTACAGTGTAACACGGCTGTAGGTTTACGCCAAAGCATAGTGTCCAGTGTAAAACGGCTGTAGTTTTACGCCAAAACATAGTATACAGTGTAAGACGGCTGTAGGTTTACGCTAAAGCATAGTGTACAGTGTAACACGGCTGTAGGTTTACGCCAAAGCATAGTGGACGGTGTAAAACGGCTGTAGGTTTACGCCAAGGCATAGTGTCCAGTGTAAAATGTCTGTAGTTTTACGAAAAAACATAGTATACAGTGTAAGACGGCTGTAGGTTTACGCTAAAGCATAGTGTACAGTGTAAGATGGCTATAGGTTTACGCAAAAGCATAATGTACAGTGTAAAACGGCTGTCTTTTTACGCCAAAGCATAGTGTCCAGTGTAAAACGGCTGTAGGTTTACGCCAAAGCATAGTGTCCAGTGTAAAACGGCAGTAGGTTTACGCCAAAGCATAGTGTACGGTGTAAAACGGCTGTAGGTTTACGCCAAAGCATAGTGTACGGTGTAAAACGGCTGTAGGTTTACGTCAAGGCATAGTGTCCAGTGTAAAACGGCTGTAGTTTTACGCCAAAACATAGTATACAGTGTAAGACGGCTGTAGGTTTACGCTAAAGCATAGTGTACAGTGTAACACGGCTGTAGGTTTACGCCAAAGCATAGTGTACGGTGTAAAACGGCTGTAGGTTTACGCCAAGGCATAGTGTCCAGTGTAAAACGGCTGTAGTTTTACGAGAAAACATAGTATACATTGTAAGACGGCTCTAGGTTTACGCTAAAGCAAAGTGTACAGTGTAAAACGGCTGTAGGTTTACGCCAAAGCATAGTGTCCAGTGTAAAACGGCTGTATTTTTACGCCAAAACATAGTATACAGTGTAAGACGGCTGTAGGTTTACGCTAAAGCATAGTGTACAGTGTAACACGGCTGTAGGTTTACGCCAAAGCATAGGGTACGGTGTAAAACGGCTGTAGGTTTACGCCAAAGCATAGTGTACGGTGTAAAACGGCTGTAGGTTTACGCCAAAGCATAGAGTCCAGTCTAAAACGGCTGTAGGTTTACGCCAAAGCATAGTGTACGGCGTAAGACGGCTGAAGGTTTACGCTAAAGCATAGTGTATAGTGTAACACGGCTGTAGGTTTACGCCAAAGCATAGTGTCCAGTGTAAAACGGCTGTAGTTTTACGCCAAAACATAGTATACAGTGTAAGACGGCTGTAGGTTTACGCTAAAGAATAGTGTACAGTGTAACACGGCTGTAGGTTTACGCCAAAGCATAGTGGACGGTGTAAAACGGCTGTAGGTTTACGCCAAGGCATAGTGTCCAGTGTAAAACGTCTGTAGTTTTACGAGAAAACATAGTATACAGTGTAAGACGGCTGTAGGTTTACGCTAAAGCATAGTGTACAGTGTAAGATGGCTATAGGTTTACGCAAAAGCATAATGTACAGTGTAAAACGGCTGTCTTTTTACGCCAAAGCATAGTGTCCAGTGTAAAACGGCTGTAGGTTTACGCCAAAGCATAGTGTCCAGTGTAAAACGGCTGTAGGTTTACGCCAAAGCATAGTGTACGGTGTAAAACGGCTGTAGGTTTACGCCAAAGCATAGTGTACGGTGTAAAACGGCTGTAGGTTTACGCCAAGGCATAGTGTCCAGTGTAAAACGGCTGTAGTTTTACGCCAAAACATAGTATACAGTGTAAGACGGCTGTAGGTTTACGCTAAAGCATAGTGTACAGTGTAACACGGCTGTAGGTTTACGCCAAAGCATAGTGTACGGTGTAAAACGGCTGTAGGTTTACGCCAAGGCATAGTGTCCAGTGTAAAACGGCTGTAGTTTTACGAGAAAACATAGTATACAGTGTAAGACGGCTCTAGGTTTACGCTAAAGCATAGTGTACAGTGTAAAACGGCTGTAGGTTTACGCCAAAGCATAGTGTCCAGTGTAAAACGGCTGTATTTTTACGCCAAAACATAGTATACAGTGTAAGACGGCTGTAGGTTTACGCTAAAGCATAGTGTACAGTGTAACACGACTGTAGGTTTACGCCAAAGCATAGGGTACGGTGTAAAACGGCTGTAGGTTTACGCCAAAGCATAGTGTACGGTGTAAAACGGCTGTAGGTTTACGCCAAAGCATAGAGTCCAGTGTAAAACGGCTGTATTTTTACGCCAAAACATAGTATACAGTGTAAGACGGCTGTAGGTTTACGCTAAAGCATAGTGTACAGTGTAACACGGCTGTAGGTTTACGCCAAAGCATAGTGTCCAGTGTAAAACGGCTGTAGTTTTACGCCAAAACATAGTATACAGTGTAAGACGGCTGTAGGTTTACGCTAAAGCATAGTGTACAGTGTAACACGGCTGTAGGTTTACGCCAAAGCATAGTGGACGGTGTAAAACGGCTGTAGGTTTACGCCAAGGCATAGTGTCCAGTGTAAAATATCTGTAGTTTTACGAGAAAACATAGTATACAGTGTAAGACGGCTGTAGGTTTACGCTAAAGCATAGTGTACAGTGTAAGATGGCTATAGGTTTACGCAAAAGCATAATGTACAGTGTAAAACGGCTGTCTTTTTACGCCAAAGCATAGTGTCCAGTGTAAAACGGCTGTAGGTTTACGCCAAAGCATAGTGTCCAGTGTAAAACGGCAGCAGGTTTACGCCAAAGCATAGTGTACGGTGTAAAACGGCTGTAGGTTTACGCCAAAGCATAGTGTACGGTGTAAAACGGCTGTAGGTTTACGTCAAGGCATAGTGTCCAGTGTAAAACGGCTGTAGTTTTACGCCAAAACATAGTATACAGTGTAAGACGGCTGTAGGTTTACGCTAAAGCATAGTGTACAGTGTAACACGGCTGTAGGTTTACGCCAAAGCATAGTGTACGGTGTAAAACGGCTGTAGGTTTACGCCAAGGCATAGTGTCCAGTGTAAAACGGCTGTAGTTTTACGAGAAAACATAGTATACAGTGTAAGACGGCTCTAGGTTTACGCTAAAGCAAAGTGTACAGTGTAAAACGGCTGTAGGTTTACGCCAAAGCATAGTGTCCAGTGTAAAACGGCTGTATTTTTACGCCAAAACATAGTATACAGTGTAAGACGGCTGTAGGTTTACGCTAAAGCATAGTGTACAGTGTAACACGGCTGTAGGTTTACGCCAAAGCATAGGGTACGGTGTAAAACGGCTGTAGGTTTACGCCAAAGCATAGTGTACGGTGTAAAACGGCTGTAGGTTTACGCCAAAGCATAGAGTCCAGTCTAAAACGGCTGTAGGTTTACGCCAAAGCATAGTGTACGGCGTAAGACGGCTGAAGGTTTACGCTAAAGCATAGTGTATAGTGTAACACGGCTGTAGGTTTACGCCAAAGCATAGTGTCCAGTGTAAAACGGCTGTAGTTTTACGCCAAAACATAGTATACAGTGTAAGACGGCTGTAGGTTTACGCTAAAGAATAGTGTACAGTGTAACACGGCTGTAGGTTTACGCCAAAGCATAGTGGACGGTGTAAAACGGCTGTAGGTTTACGCCAAGGCATAGTGTCCAGTGTAAAACGTCTGTAGTTTTACGAGAAAACATAGTATACAGTGTAAGACGGCTGTAGGTTTACGCTAAAGCATAGTGTACAGTGTAAGATGGCTATAGGTTTACGCAAAAGCATAATGTACAGTGTAAAACGGCTGTCTTTTTACGCCAAAGCATAGTGTCCAGTGTAAAACGGCTGTAGGTTTACGCCAAAGCATAGTGTCCAGTGTAAAACGGCTGTAGGTTTACGCCAAAGCATAGTGTACGGTGTAAAACGGCTGTAGGTTTACGCCAAAGCATAGTGTACGGTGTAAAACGGCTGTAGGTTTACGCCAAGGCATAGTGTCCAGTGTAAAACGGCTGTAGTTTTACGCCAAAACATAGTATACAGTGTAAGACGGCTGTAGGTTTACGCTAAAGCATAGTGTACAGTGTAACACGGCTGTAGGTTTACGCCAAAGCATAGTGTACGGTGTAAAACGGCTGTAGGTTTACGCCAAGGCATAGTGTCCAGTGTAAAACGGCTGTAGTTTTACGAGAAAACATAGTATACAGTGTAAGACGGCTCTAGGTTTACGCTAAAGCATAGTGTACAGTGTAAAACGGCTGTAGGTTTACGCCAAAGCATAGTGTCCAGTGTAAAACGGCTGTATTTTTACGCCAAAACATAGTATACAGTGTAAGACGGCTGTAGGTTTACGCTAAAGCATAGTGTACAGTGTAACACGACTGTAGGTTTACGCCAAAGCATAGGGTACGGTGTAAAACGGCTGTAGGTTTACGCCAAAGCATAGTGTACGGTGTAAAACGGCTGTAGGTTTACGCCAAAGCATAGAGTCCAGTGTAAAACGGCTGTATTTTTACGCCAAAACATAGTATACAGTGTAAGACGGCTGTAGGTTTACGCTAAAGCATAGTGTACAGTGTAACACGGCTGTAGGTTTACGCCAAAGCATAGTGTCCAGTGTAAAACGGCAGTAGGTTTACGCCAAAGCATAGTGTACGGTGTAAAACGGCTGTAGGTTTACGCCAAAGCATAGTG
Source organism: Xylota segnis (assembly GCA_963583995.1). Taxonomy (NCBI): domain Eukaryota; kingdom Metazoa; phylum Arthropoda; class Insecta; order Diptera; family Syrphidae; genus Xylota; species Xylota segnis. The sequence goes on from OY757240.1 coordinate 334,463, forward strand.
TACGGTGTAAAACGGCTGTAGGTTTACGTCAAGGCATAGTGTCCAGTGTAAAACGGCTGTAGTTTTACGCCAAAACATAGTATACAGTGTAAGACGGCTGTAGGTTTACGCTAAAGCATAGTGTACAGTGTAACACGGCTGTAGGTTTACGCCAAAGCATAGTGTACGGTGTAAAACGGCTGTAGGTTTACGCCAAGGCATAGTGTCCAGTGTAAAACGGCTGTAGTTTTACGAGAAAACATAGTATACAGTGTAAGACGGCTCTAGGTTTACGCTAAAGCAAAGTGTACAGTGTAAAACGGCTGTAGGTTTACGCTAAAGCATAGTGTACAGTGTAAAACGGCTGTAGGTTTACGCCAAAGCATAGTGTCCAGTGTAAAACGGCTGTATTTTTACGCCAAAACATAGTATGCTAAAGCATAGTGTACAGTGTAACACGACTGTAGGTTTACGCCAAAGCATAGGGTACGGTGTAAAACGGCTGTAGGTTTACGCCAAAGCATAGTGTACGGTGTAAAACGGCTGTAGGTTTACGCCAAAGCATAGAGTCCAGTCTAAAACGGCTGTAGGTTTACGCCAAAGCATAGTATAGAGTGTAAAACGGCTGTAGGTTTACGTCGAAGCATAGTGTACAGCGTAAAACGGCTGTAGGTTTACGCCAAAACATAGTATACAGTGTAAGACGGCTGTAGGTTTACGCTAAAGCATAGTGCACTGTGTAAAACGGCTGTAGGTTTACGCCAAGGCATAATGTACAGTGTAAAACGGCTGTAGGTTTACGCCAAAGCATAGTATACAGTGTAAGACGGCTGTAGGTTTACGACAAAGCATAGTATACAGTGTAAAACGGTTGTAGTTTTATGGCAAAGCATAGTGTATAATGTAAAACGGCTGTAAGTTTATGCCAAAACATAGTATACAGTGTAAGACAGCTGTAGGTTTACGCTAAAGCCTGGTGTACAGTGTAAAACGGCTGTAGGTTTACGCCAAAGCATAGTGTACAGTGTAAAACGGCTGTAGGTTTACGTAAAAGCATAGTGTACAGTGTAAAATGGCTATAGGTTTACGCAAAAGCATAATGTACAGTGTAAAACGGCTGTCTGTTTACGCCAAAGCATAGAGTCCAGTGTAAAACGGCTGTAGGTTTACGCCAAGGCATAGTGTCCAGTGTAAAACGGCTGTAGTTTTACGAGAAAACATAGTATACAGTGTAAGACGGCTCTAGGTTTACGCTAAAGCAAAGTGTACAGTGTAAAACGGCTGTAGGTTTACGCCAAAGCATAGTGTCCAGTGTAAAACGGCTGTATTTTTACGCCAAAACATAGTATACAGTGTAAGACGGCTGTAGGTTTACGCTAAAGCATAGTGTACAGTGTAACACGGCTGTAGGTTTACGCCAAAGCATAGGGTACGGTGTAAAACGGCTGTAGGTTTACGCCAAAGCATAGTGTACGGTGTAAAACGGCTGTAGGTTTACGCCAAAGCATAGAGTCCAGTCTAAAACGGCTGTAGGTTTACGCCAAAGCATAGTGTACGGCGTAAGACGGCTGAAGGTTTACGCTAAAGCATAGTGTATAGTGTAACACGGCTGTAGGTTTACGCCAAAGCATAGTGTCCAGTGTAAAACGGCTGTAGTTTTACGCCAAAACATAGTATACAGTGTAAGACGGCTGTAGGTTTACGCTAAAGAATAGTGTACAGTGTAACACGGCTGTAGGTTTACGCCAAAGCATAGTGGACGGTGTAAAACGGCTGTAGGTTTACGCCAAGGCATAGTGTCCAGTGTAAAACGTCTGTAGTTTTACGAGAAAACATAGTATACAGTGTAAGACGGCTGTAGGTTTACGCTAAAGCATAGTGTACAGTGTAAGATGGCTATAGGTTTACGCAAAAGCATAATGTACAGTGTAAAACGGCTGTCTTTTTACGCCAAAGCATAGTGTCCAGTGTAAAACGGCTGTAGGTTTACGCCAAAGCATAGTGTCCAGTGTAAAACGGCTGTAGGTTTACGCCAAAGCATAGTGTACGTTGTAAAACGGCTGTAGGTTTACGCCAAAGCATAGTGTACGGTGTAAAACGGCTGTAGGTTTACGCCAAGGCATAGTGTCCAGTGTAAAACGGCTGTAGTGTTACGCCAAAACATAGTATACAGTGTAAGACGGCTGTAGGTTTACGCTAAAGCATAGTGTACAGTGTAACACGGCTGTAGGTTTACGCCAAAGCATAGTGTACGGTGTAAAACGGCTGTAGGTTTACGCCAAGGCATAGTGTCCAGTGTAAAACGGCTGTAGTTTTACGAGAAAACATAGTATACAGTGTAAGACGGCTCTAGGTTTACGCTAAAGCATAGTGTACAGTGTAAAACGGCTGTAGGTTTACGCCAAAGCATAGTGTCCAGTGTAAAACGGCTGTATTTTTACGCCAAAACATAGTATACAGTGTAAGACGGCTGTAGGTTTACGCTAAAGCATAGTGTACAGTGTAACACGACTGTAGGTTTACGCCAAAGCATAGGGTACGGTGTAAAACGGCTGTAGGTTTACGCCAAAGCATAGTGTACGGTGTAAAACGGCTGTAGGTTTACGCCAAAGCATAGAGTCCAGTGTAAAACGGCTGTATTTTTACGCCAAAACATAGTATACAGTGTAAGACGGCTGTAGGTTTACGCTAAAGCATAGTGTACAGTGTAACACGGCTGTAGGTTTACGCCAAAGCATAGTGTCCAGTGTAAAACGGCAGTAGGTTTACGCCAAAGCATAGTGTACGGTGTAAAACGGCTGTAGGTTTACGCCAAAGCATAGTGTACGGTGTAAAACGGCTGTAGGTTTACGTCAAGGCATAGTGTCCAGTGTAAAACGGCTGTAGTTTTACGCCAAAACATAGTATACAGTGTAAGACGGCTGTAGGTTTACGCTAAAGCATAGTGTACAGTGTAACACGGCTGTAGGTTTACGCCAAAGCATAGTGTACGGTGTAAAACGGCTGTAGGTTTACGCCAAGGCATAGTGTCCAGTGTAAAACGGCTGTAGTTTTACGAGAAAACATAGTATACAGTGTAAGACGGCTCTAGGTTTACGCTAAAGCAAAGTGTACAGTGTAAAACGGCTGTAGGTTTACGCTAAAGCATAGTGTACAGTGTAAAACGGCTGTAGGTTTACGCCAAAGCATAGTGTCCAGTGTAAAACGGCTGTATTTTTACGCCAAAACATAGTATACAGTGTAAGACGGCTGTAGGTTTACGCTAAAGCATAGTGTACAGTGTAACACGACTGTAGGTTTACGCCAAAGCATAGGGTACGGTGTAAAACGGCTGTAGGTTTACGCCAAAGCATAGTGTACGGTGTAAAACGGCTGTAGGTTTACGCCAAAGCATAGAGTCCAGTCTAAAACGGCTGTAGGTTTACGCCAAAGCATAGTATAGAGTGTAAAACGGCTGTAGGTTTACGTCGAAGCATAGTGTACAGCGTAAAACGGCTGTAGGTTTACGCCAAAACATAGTATACAGTGTAAGACGGCTGTAGGTTTACGCTAAAGCATAGTGCACTGTGTAAAACGGCTGTAGGTTTACGCCAAGGCATAATGTACAGTGTAAAACGGCTGTAGGTTTACGCCAAAGCATAGTATACAGTGTAAGACGGCTGTAGGTTTACGACAAAGCATAGTATACAGTGTAAAACGGTTGTAGTTTTACGCCAAAACATAGTATACAGTGTAAGACGGCTGTAGGTTTACGCTAAAGAATAGTGTACAGTGTAAAACGGCTGTAGGTTTACGCCAAAGCATAGTGTACAGTGTAAAACGGCTGTAGGTTTACGTAAAAGCATAGTGTACAGTGTAAAATGGCTATAGGTTTACGCAAAAGCATAATGTACAGTGTAAAACGGCTGTCTGTTTACGCCAAAGCATAGTGTACAGTGTAAAACGGCTGTAGTTTTACGCCAAAACATAGTATACAGTGTAAGACGGCTGTAGGTATACGCTAAAGCATAGTGTACAGTGTAAAACATCTGTAGGTTTACGCCAAAGCATAGTGTACAGTGTAAGATGGCTGTAGGTTTACGCAAAAGCATAGTGTACAGTGTAAAACGGCTGTAGGTTTACGCCAAAGCATAGTGTACGGTGTAAAACGGCTGTAGGTTTACGCCAAAGCATAGTGTCCAGTGTAAAACGGCTGTAGGTTTACGCCAAAGCATAGTGTACGGTGTAAAACGGCTGTAGGTTTACGCCAAAACATAGTGCACAGTGTAAGACTGCTATTGGTTTGCGCCAAAGCATAGTGTACGGTGTAAAACGGCTGTAGGTTTACGCCAAAGCATAGTGTACAATGTAAAACGGCTGTAAGTTTATGCCAAAACATAGTATACAGTGTAAGACGGCTGTAGGTTTACGCTAAAGCCTGGTGTACAGTGTAAAACGGCTGTAGGTTTACGTCGAAGCATAGTGTACAGCGTAAAACGGCTGTAGTTTTACGCCAAAACATAGTATACAGTGTAAGACGGCTGTAGGTTTACGCTAAAGCATAGTGTACAGTGTAACACGGCTGTAGGTTTACGCCAAAGCATAGTGTACGGTGTAAAACGGCTGTAGGTTTACGCCAAGGCATAGTGTCCAGTGTAAAACGGCTGTAGTTTTACGAGAAAACATAGTATACAGTGTAAGACGGCTCTAGGTTTACGCTAAAGCAAAGTGTACAGTGTAAAACGGCTGTAGGTTTACGCCAAAGCATAGTGTCCAGTGTAAAACGGCTGTATTTTTACGCCAAAACATAGTATACAGTGTAAGACGGCTGTAGGTTTACGCTAAAGCATAGTGTACAGTGTAACACGGCTGTAGGTTTACGCCAAAGCATAGGGTACGGTGTAAAACGGCTGTAGGTTTACGCCAAAGCATAGTGTACGGTGTAAAACGGCTGTAGGTTTACGCCAAAGCATAGAGTCCAGTCTAAAACGGCTGTAGGTTTACGCCAAAGCATAGTGTACGGCGTAAGACGGCTGAAGGTTTACGCTAAAGCATAGTGTATAGTGTAACACGGCTGTAGGTTTACGCCAAAGCATAGTGTCCAGTGTAAAACGGCTGTAGTTTTACGCCAAAACATAGTATACAGTGTAAGACGGCTGTAGGTTTACGCTAAAGAATAGTGTACAGTGTAACACGGCTGTAGGTTTACGCCAAAGCATAGTGTCCAGTGTAAAACGGCTGTAGTTTTACGCCAAAACATAGTATACAGTGTAAGACGGCTGTAGGTTTACGCTAAAGAATAGTGTACAGTGTAACACGGCTGTAGGTTTACGCCAAGGCATAGTGTCCAGTGTAAAACGTCTGTAGTTTTACGAGAAAACATAGTATACAGTGTAAGACGGCTGTAGGTTTACGCTAAAGCATAGTGTACAGTGTAAGATGGCTATAGGTTTACGCAAAAGCATAATGTACAGTGTAAAACGGCTGTCTTTTTACGCCAAAGCATAGTGTCCAGTGTAAAACGGCTGTAGGTTTACGCCAAAGCATAGTGTCCAGTGTAAAACGGCTGTAGGTTTACGCCAAAGCATAGTGTACGGTGTAAAACGGCTGTAGGTTTACGCCAAAGCATAGTGTACGGTGTAAAACGGCTGTAGGTTTACGCCAAGGCATAGTGTCCAGTGTAAAACGGCTGTAGTTTTACGCCAAAACATAGTATACAGTGTAAGACGGCTGTAGGTTTACGCTAAAGCATAGTGTACAGTGTAACACGGCTGTAGGTTTACGCCAAAGCATAGTGTACGGTGTAAAACGGCTGTAGGTTTACGCCAAGGCATAGTGTCCAGTGTAAAACGGCTGTAGTTTTACGAGAAAACATAGTATACAGTGTAAGACGGCTCTAGGTTTACGCTAAAGCATAGTGTACAGTGTAAAACGGCTGTAGGTTTACGCCAAAGCATAGTGTCCAGTGTAAAACGGCTGTATTTTTACGCCAAAACATAGTATACAGTGTAAGACGGCTGTAGGTTTACGCTAAAGCATAGTGTACAGTGTAACACGACTGTAGGTTTACGCCAAAGCATAGGGTACGGTGTAAAACGGCTGTAGGTTTACGCCAAAGCATAGTGTACGGTGTAAAACGGCTGTAGGTTTACGCCAAAGCATAGAGTCCAGTGTAAAACGGCTGTATTTTTACGCCAAAACATAGTATACAGTGTAAGACGGCTGTAGGTTTACGCTAAAGCATAGTGTACAGTGTAACACGGCTGTAGGTTTACGCCAAAGCATAGTGTCCAGTGTAAAACGGCAGTAGGTTTACGCCAAAGCATAGTGTACGGTGTAAAACGGCTGTAGGTTTACGCCAAAGCATAGTGTACGGTGTAAAACGGCTGTAGGTTTACGTCAAGGCATAGTGTCCAGTGTAAAACGGCTGTAGTTTTACGCCAAAACATAGTATACAGTGTAAGACGGCTGTAGGTTTACGCTAAAGCATAGTGTACAGTGTAACACGGCTGTAGGTTTACGCCAAAGCATAGTGTACGGTGTAAAACGGCTGTAGGTTTACGCCAAGGCATAGTGTCCAGTGTAAAACGGCTGTAGTTTTACGAGAAAACATAGTATACAGTGTAAGACGGCTCTAGGTTTACGCTAAAGCAAAGTGTACAGTGTAAAACGGCTGTAGGTTTACGCTAAAGCATAGTGTACAGTGTAAAACGGCTGTAGGTTTACGCCAAAGCATAGTGTCCAGTGTAAAACGGCTGTATTTTTACGCCAAAACATAGTATACAGTGTAAGACGGCTGTAGGTTTACGCTAAAGCATAGTGTACAGTGTAACACGACTGTAGGTTTACGCCAAAGCATAGGGTACGGTGTAAAACGGCTGTAGGTTTACGCCAAAGCATAGTGTACGGTGTAAAACGGCTGTAGGTTTACGCCAAAGCATAGAGTCCAGTCTAAAACGGCTGTAGGTTTACGCCAAAGCATAGTATAGAGTGTAAAACGGCTGTAGGTTTACGTCGAAGCATAGTGTACAATGTAAAACGGCTGTAAGTTTATGCCAAAACATAGTATACAGTGTAAGACGGCTGTAGGTTTACGCTAAAGCCTGGTGTACAGTGTAAAACGGCTGTAGGTTTACGTCGAAGCATAGTGTACAGCGTAAAACGGCTGTAGTTTTACGCCAAAACATAGTGTACAGTGTAACACGGCTGTAGGTTTACGCCAAAGCATAGTGTACGGTGTAAAACGGCTGTAGGTTTACGCCAAGGCATAGTGTCCAGTGTAAAACGGCTGTAGTTTTACGAGAAAACATAGTATACAGTGTAAGACGGCTCTAGGTTTACGCTAAAGCATAGTGTACAGTGTAACACGACTGTAGGTTTACGCCAAAGCATAGGGTACGGTGTAAAACGGCTGTAGGTTTACGCCAAAGCATAGTGTACGGTGTAAAACGGCTGTAGGTTTACGCCAAAGCATAGAGTCCAGTCTAAAACGGCTGTAGGTTTACGCCAAAGCATAGTATAGAGTGTAAAACGGCTGTAGGTTTACGTCGAAGCATAGTGTACAGCGTAAAACGGCTGTAGGTTTACGCCAAAACATAGTATACAGTGTAAGACGGCTGTAGGTTTACGCTAAAGCATAGTGCACTGTGTAAAACGGCTGTAGGTTTACGCCAAAGCATAGTGTACGGTGTAAAACGGCTGTAGGTTTACGCCAAAGCATAGAGTCCAGTGTAAAACGGCTGTATTTTTACGCCAAAACATAGTATACAGTGTAAGACGGCTGTAGGTTTACGCTAAAGCATAGTGTACAGTGTAACACGGCTGTAGGTTTACGCCAAAGCATAGTGTCCAGTGTAAAACGGCAGTAGGTTTACGCCAAAGCATAGTGTACGGTGTAAAACGGCTGTAGGTTTACGCCAAAGCATAGTGTCCAGTGTAAAACGGCTGTATTTTTACGCCAAAACATAGTATACAGTGTAAGACGGCTGTAGGTTTACGCTAAAGCATAGTGTACAGTGTAAAACGGCTGTAGGTTTACGCCAAAGCATAGTATACAGTGTAAGACGGCTGTAGGTTTACGACAAAGCATAGTATACAGTGTAAAACGGTTGTAGTTTTATGGCAAAGCATAGTGTATAATGTAAAACGGCTGTAAGTTTATGCCAAAACATAGTATACAGTGTAAGACAGCTGTAGGTTTACGCTAAAGCCTGGTGTACAGTGTAAAACGGCTGTAGGTTTACGCCAAAGCATAGTGTACAGTGTAAAACGGCTGTAGGTTTACGTAAAAGCATAGTGTACAGTGTAAAATGGCTATAGGTTTACGCAAAAGCATAATGTACAGTGTAAAACGGCTGTCTGTTTACGCCAAAGCATAGTGTACAGTGTAAAACGGCTGTAGTTTTACGCCAAAACATAGTATACAGTGTAAGACGGCTGTAGGTATACGCTAAAGCATAGTGTACAGTGTAAAACATCTGTAGGTTTACGCCAAAGCATAGTGTACAGTGTAAGATGGCTGTAGGTTTACGCAAAAGCATAGTGTACAGTGTAAAACGGCTGTAGGTTTACGCCAAAGCATAGTGTACGGTGTAAAACGGCTGTAGGTTTACGCCAAAGCATAGTGTCCAGTGTAAAACGGCTGTAGGTTTACGCCAAAGCATAGTGTACGGTGTAAAACGGCTGTAGGTTTACGCCAAAACATAGTGCACAGTGTAAGACTGCTGTTGGTTTGCGCCAAAGCATAGTGTACGGTGTAAAACGGCTGTAGGTTTACGCCAAAGCATAGTGTACAATGTAAAACGGCTGTAAGTTTATGCCAAAACATAGTATACAGTGTAAGACGGCTGTAGGTTTACGCTAAAGCCTGGTGTACAGTGTAAAACGGCTGTAGGTTTACGTCGAAGCATAGTGTACAGCGTAAAACGGCTGTAGGTTTACGCCAAAACATAGTATACAGTGTAAGACGGCTGTAGGTTTACGCTAAAGCATAGTGCACTGTGTAAAACGGCTGTAGGTTTACGCCAAGGCATAATGTACAGTGTAAAACGGCTGTAGGTTTACGCCAAAGCATAGTATACAGTTTAAGACGGCTGTAGGTTTACGACAAAGCATAGTATACAGTGTAAAACGGTTGTAGGTTTACGCCAAAACATAGTATACAGTGTAAGACGGCTGTAGGTTTACGCTAAAGCATAGTGCACTGTGTAAAACTGCTGTAGGTTTACGCCAAGGCATAATGTACAGTGTAAAACGGCTGTAGGTTTACGCCAAAGCATAGTATACAGTGTAAAATGGCTATAGGTTTACGCAAAAGCATAATGTACAGTGTAAAACGGCTGTCTGTTTACGATAAAGCATAGTGTACAGCGTAAAACGGCTGTAGGTTTACGCCAAAACATAGTATACAGTGTAAGACGGCTGTAGGTTTACGCTAAAGCATAGTGCACTGTGTAAAACGGCTGTAGGTTTACGCCAAGGCATAATGTACAGTGTAAAACGGCTGTAGGTTTACGCCAAAGCATAGTATACAGTGTAAGACGGCTGTAGGTTTACGACAAAGCATAGTATACAGTGTAAAACGGTTGTAGTTTTATGGCAAAGCATAGTGTATAATGTAAAACGGCTGTAAGTTTATGCCAAAACATAGTATACAGTGTAAGACAGCTGTAGGTTTACGCTAAAGCCTGGTGTACAGTGTAAAACGGCTGTAGGTTTACGCCAAAGCATAGTGTACAGTGTAAAACGGCTGTAGGTTTACGTAAAAGCATAGTGTACAGTGTAAAATGGCTATAGGTTTACGCAAAAGCATAATGTACAGTGTAAAATGGCTGTCTGTTTACGCCAAAGCATAGTGTACAGTGTAAAACGGCTGTAGTTTTACGCCAAAACATAGTATGCAGTGTAAGACGGCTGTAGGTATACGCTAAAGCATAGTGTACAGTGTAAAACATCTGTAGGTTTACGCCAAAGCATAGTGTACAGTGTAAGATGGCTGTAGGTTTACGCAAAAGCATAGTGTACAGTGTAAAACGGCTGTAGGTTTACGCCAAAGCATAGTGTACGGTGTAAAACGGCTGTAGGTTTACGCCAAAGCATAGTGTCCAGTGTAAAACGGCTGTAGGTTTACGCCAAAGCATAGTGTACGGTGTAAAACGGCTGTAGGTTTACGCCAAAACATAGTGCACAGTGTAAGACTGCTGTTGGTTTGCGCCAAAGCATAGTGTACGGTGTAAAACGGCTGTAGGTTTACGCCAAAGCATAGTGTACAATGTAAAACGGCTGTAAGTTTATGCCAAAACATAGTATACAGTGTAAGACGGCTGTAGGTTTACGCTTAAGCCTGGTGTACAGTGTAAAACGGCTGTAGGTTTACGCCAAAGCATAGTGTACGGTGTAAAACGGCTGTAGGTTTACGCCAAAACATAGTGCACAGTGTAAGACTGCTGTTGGTTTACGCCAAAGCATAGTGAACAGTGTAAAACGGCTGTAGTTTTACGCCAAAACATAGTATACAGTGTAAGACGGCTGTAGGTATACGCTAAAGCATAGTGTACAGTGTAAAACATCTGTAGGTTTACCCCAAAGCATAGTGTACAGTGTAAGATGGCTGTAGGTTTACGCAAAAGCATAGTGTACAGTGTAAAACGGCTGTAGGTTTACGCCAAAGCATAGTGTACGGTGTAAAACGGCTGTAGGTTTACGCCAAAGCATAGTGTCCAGTGTAAAACGGCTGTAGGTTTACGCCAAAGCATAGTGTACGGTGTAAAACGGCTGTAGGTTTACGCCAAGGCATAGTGTCCAGTGTAAAACGGCTGTAGTTTTACGCCAAAACATAGTATACAGTGTAAGACGGCTGTAGGTTTACGCTAAAGCATAGTGTACAGTGTAAAACGGCTGTAGGTTTACGACAAAGCATAGTGTCCAGTGTAAAACGGCTGTAGTTTTACGCCAAAACATAGTATACAGTGTAAGACGGCTGTAGGTTTACGCTAAAGCATAGTGTACAGTGTAACACGGCTGTAGGTTTACGCCAAAGCATAGTGTACGGTGTAAAACGGCTCTAGGTTTACGCCAAAGCATAGTGTACGGTGTAAAACGGCTGTAGGTTTACGCCAAAGCATAGTGTCCAGTGTAAAACGGCTGTAGGTTTACGCCAAAGCATAGTGTACGGTGTAAAACGGCTGTAGGTTTACGCCAAGGCATAGTGTCCAGTGTAAAACGGCTGTAGTTTTACGCCAAAACATAGTATACAGTGTAAGACGGCTGTAGGTTTACGCTAAAGCATAGTGTACAGTGTAAAACGGCTGTAGGTTTACGACAAAGCATAGTGTCCAGTGTAAAACGGCTGTAGTTTTACGCCAAAACATAGTATACAGTGTAAGACGGCTGTAGGTTTACGCTAAAGCATAGTGTACAGTGTAACACGGCTGTAGGTTTACGCCAAAGCATAGTGTACGGTGTAAAACGGCTGTAGGTTTACGCCAAAGCATAGTGTCCAGTGTAAAACGGCTGTAGGTTTACGCCAAAGCATAGTGTACGGTGTAAAACGGCTGTAGGTTTACGCCAAGGCATAGTGTCCAGTGTAAAACGGCTGTAGTTTTACGCCAAAACATAGTATACAGTGTAAGACGGCTGTAGGTTTACGCTAAAGCATAGTGTACAGTGTAAAACGGCTGTAGGTTTACGACAAAGCATAGTGTACAGTGTAAAACATCTGTAGGTTTACGCCAAAGCATAGTGTACAGTGTAAGATGGCTGTAGGTTTACGCAAAAGCATAGTGTACAGTGTAAAACGGCTGTAGGTTTACGCCAAAGCATAGTGTACGGTGTAAAACGGCTGTAGGTTTACGCCAAAGCATAGTGTCCAGTGTAAAACGGCTGTAGGTTTACGCCAAAGCATAGTGTACGGTGTAAAACGGCTGTAGGTTTACGCCAAAACATAGTGCACAGTGTAAGACTGCTGTTGGTTTGCGCCAAAGCATAGTGTACGGTGTAAAACGGCTGCAGGTTTACGCCAAAGCATAGTGTACAATGTAAAACGGCTGTAAGTTTATGCCAAAACATAGTATACAGTGTAAGACGGCTGTAGGTTTACGCTAAAGCCTGGTGTACAGTGTAAAACGGCTGTAGGTTTACGCCAAAGCATAGCGTACGGTGAAAAACGGCTGTAGGTTTACGCCAAAACATAGTGCACAGTGTAAGACTGCTGTTGGTTTACGCCAAAGCATAGTGAACAGTGTAAAACGGCTGTAGTTTTACGCCAAAACATAGTATACAGTGTAAGACGGCTGCAGGTATACGCTAAAGCATAGTGTACAGTGTAAAACATCTGTAGGTTTACCCCAAAGCATAGTGTACAGTGTAAGATGGCTGTAGGTTTACGCAAAAGCATAGTGTACAGTGTAAAACGGCTGTAGGTTTACGCCAAAGCATAGTGTACGGTGTAAAACGGCTGTAGGTTTACGCCAAAGCATAGTGTCCAGTGTAAAACGGCTGTAGGTTTACGCCAAAGCATAGTGTACGGTGTAAAACGGCTGTAGGTTTACGCCAAGGCATAGTGTCCAGTGTAAAACGGCTGTAGTTTTACGCCAAAACATAGTATACAGTGTAAGACGGCTGTAGGTTTACGCTAAAGCATAGTGTACAGTGTAAAACGGCTGTAGGTTTACGACAAAGCATAGTGTCCAGTGTAAAACGGCGGTAGTTTTACGCCAAAACATAGTATACAGTGTAAGACGGCTGTAGGTTTACGCTAAAGCATAGTGTACAGTGTAACACGGCTGTAGGTTTACGCCAAAGCATAGTGTACGGTGTAAAACGGCTCTAGGTTTACGCCAAAGCATAGTGTACGGTGTAAAACGGCTGTAGGTTTACGCCAAAGCATAGTGTCCAGTGTAAAACGGCTGTAGGTTTACGCCAAAGCATAGTGTCCAGTGTAAAACGGCTGTAGTTTTACGCCAAAACATAGTATACAGTGTAAGACGGCTGTAGGTTTACGCTAAAGCATAGTGTACAGTGTAACACGGCTGTAGGTTTACGCCAAAGCATAGTGTACTTTGTAAAACGGCTGTAGGTTTACGCTAAAGCATAGTGTACAGTGTAACAGGGCTGTAGGTTTACGCCAAAGCATAGTGTCCAGTGTAAAACGGCTGTAGTTTTACGCCAAAACATAGTATACAGTGTAAGACGGCTGTAGGTTTACGCTAAAGCATAGTGTACAGTGTAACACGGCTGTAGGTTTACGCTAAAGCATAGTGCACTGTGTAAAACGGCTGTAGGTTTACGCCAAGGCATAATGTACAGTGTAAAACGGCTGTAGGTTTACGCCAAAGCATAGTATACAGTGTAAGACGGCTGTAGGTTTACGACAAAGCATAGTATACAGTGTAAAACGGTTGTAGTTTTATGGCAAAGCATAGTGTATAATGTAAAACGGCTGTAAGTTTATGCCAAAACATAGTATACAGTGTAAGACAGCTGTAGGTTTACGCTAAAGCCTGGTGTACAGTGTAAAACGGCTGTAGGTTTACGCCAAAGCATAGTGTACAGTGTAAAACGGCTGTAGGTTTACGTAAAAGCATAGTGTACAGTGTAAGATGGCTATAGGTTTACGCAAAAGCATAATGTACAGTGTAAAACGGCTGTCTGTTTACGCCAAAGCATAGTGTACAGTGTAAAACGGCTGTAGTTTTACGCCAAAACATAGTATACAGTGTAAGACGGCTGTAGGTATACGCTAAAGCATAGTGTACAGTGTAAAACATCTGTAGGTTTACGCCAAAGCATAGTGTACAGTGTAAGATGGCTGTAGGTTTACGCAAAAGCATAGTGTACAGTGTAAAACGGCTGTAGGTTTACGCCAAAGCATAGTGTACGGTGTAAAACGGCTGTAGGTTTACGCCAAAGCATAGTGTCCAGTGTAAAACGGCTGTAGGTTTACGCCAAAGCATAGTGTACGGTGTAAAACGGCTGTAGGTTTACGCCAAAACATAGTGCACAGTGTAAGACTGCTGTTGGTTTGCGCCAAAGCATAGTGTACGGTGTAAAACGGCTGTAGGTTTACGCCAAAGCATAGTGTACAATGTAAAACGGCTGTAAGTTTATGCCAAAACATAGTATACAGTGTAAGACGGCTGTAGGTTTACGCTAAAGCCTGGTGTACAGTGTAAAACGGCTGTAGGTTTACGCCAAAGCATAGTGTACGGTGTAAAACGGCTGTAGGTTTACGCCAAAACATAGTGCACAGTGTAAGACTGCTGTTGGTTTACGCCAAAGCATAGTGAACCGTGTAAAAAGGCTGTAGTTTTACGCCAAAACATAGTATACAGTGTAAGACGGCTGTAGGTATACGCTAAAGCATAGTGTACAGTGTAAAACATCTGTAGGTTTACCCCAAAGCATAGTGTACAGTGTAAGATGGCTGTAGGTTTACGCAAAAGCATAGTGTACAGTGTAAAACGGCTGTAGGTTTACGCCAAAGCATAGTGTACGGTGTAAAACGGCTGTAGGTTTACGCCAAAGCATAGTGTCCAGTGTAAAACGGCTGTAGGTTTACGCCAAAGCATAGTGTACGGTGTAAAACGGCTGTAGGTTTACGCCAAGGCATAGTGTCCAGTGTAAAACGGCTGTAGTTTTACGCCAAAACATAGTATACAGTGTAAGACGGCTGTAGGTTTACGCTAAAGCATAGTGTACAGTGTAAAACGGCTGTAGGTTTACGCCAAAGCATAGTGTCCAGTGTAAAACGGCTGTAGTTTTACGCCAAAACATAGTATACAGTGTAAGACGGCTGTAGGTTTACGCTAAAGCATAGTGTACAGTGTAACACGGCTGTAGGTTTACGCCAAAGCATAGTGTACGGTGTAAAACGGCTGTAGGTTTACGCCAAAGCATAGTGTACGGTGTAAAACGGCTGTAGGTTTACGCCAAAGCATAGTGTCCAGTGTAAAACGGCTGTAGGTTTACGCCAAAGCATAGTGTCCAGTGTAAAACGGCTGTAGTTTTACGCCAAAACATAGTATACAGTGTAAGACGGCTGTAGGTTTACGCTAAAGCATAGTGTACAGTGTAACACGGCTGTAGGTTTACGCCAAAGCATAGTGTACTTTGTAAAACGGCTGTAGGTTTACGCTAAAGCATAGTGTACAGTGTAACAGGGCTGTAGGTTTACGCCAAAGCATAGTGTCCAGTGTAAAACGGCTGTAGTTTTACGCCAAAACATAGTATACAGTGTAAGACGGCTGTAGGTTTACGCTAAAGCATAGTGTACAGTGTAACACGGCTGTAGGTTTACGCCAAAGCATAGTGTACGGTGTAAAACGGCTGTAGGTTTACGCCAAGGCATAGTGTCCAGTGTAAAACGGCTGAAGTTTTACGAGAAAACATAGTATACAGTGTAAGACGGCTGTAGGTTTACGCTAAAGCATAGTGTACAGTGTAAAACGGCTGTAGGTTTACGCCAAAGCATAGTGTCCAGTGTAAAACGGCTGTAGTTTTACGCCAAAACATAGTATACAGTGTAAGACGGCTGTAGGTTTACGCTAAAGCATAGTGTACAGTGTAACACGGCTGTAGGTTTACGCCAAAGCATAGTGTACGGTGTAAAACGGCTGTAGGTTTACGCCAAAGCATAGAGTCCAGTGTAAAACGGCTGTAGGTTTACGCCAAAGCATAGTGTCCGGTGTAAAACGGCTGTAGTTTTACGCCAAAACATAGTATACAGTGTAAGACGGCTGAAAGTTTACGCTAAAGCATAGTGTACAGTGTAACACGGCTGTAGGTTTACGCCAAAGCATAGTGTCCGGTGTAAAACGGCTGTAGTTTTACGCCAAAACATAGTATACAGTGTAAGACGGCTGAAGGTTTACGCTAAAGCATAGTGTACAGTGTAACACGGCTGTAGGTTTACGCCAAAGCATAGTGTCCAGTGTAAAACGGCTGTAGTTTTACGCCAAAACATAGTATACAGTGTAAGACGGCTGTAGGTTTACGCTAAAGCATAGTGTACAGTGTAACACGGCTGTAGGTTTACGCCAAAGCATAGTGTACGGTGTAAAACGGCTGTAGGTTTACGCCAAGGCATAGTGTCCAGTGTAAAACGGCTGTAGTTTTACGATAAAACATAGTATACAGTGTAAGACGGCTCTAGGTTTACGCTAAAGCATAGTGTACAGTGTAAAACGGCTGTAGGTTTACGCCAAAGCATAGTGTCCAGTGTAAAACGGCTGTATTTTTACGCCAAAACATAGTATACAGTGTAAGACGGCTGTAGGTTTACGCTAAAGCATAGTGTACAGTGTAAAACGGCTGTAGGTTTACGACAAAGCATAGTGTCCAGTGTAAAACGGCGGTAGTTTTACGCCAAAACATAGTATACAGTGTAAGACGGCTGTAGGTTTACGCTAAAGCATAGTGTACAGTGTAACACGGCTGTAGGTTTACGCCAAAGCATAGTGTACGGTGTAAAACGGCTCTAGGTTTACGCCAAAGCATAGTGTACGGTGTAAAACGGCTGTAGGTTTACGCCAAAGCATAGTGTCCAGTGTAAAACGGCTGTAGGTTTACGCCAAAGCATAGTGTCCAGTGTAAAACGGCTGTAGTTTTACGCCAAAACATAGTATACAGTGTAAGACGGCTGTAGGTTTACGCTAAAGCATAGTGTACAGTGTAACACGGCTGTAGGTTTACGCCAAAGCATAGTGTACTTTGTAAAACGGCTGTAGGTTTACGCTAAAGCATAGTGTACAGTGTAACAGGGCTGTAGGTTTACGCCAAAGCATAGTGTCCAGTGTAAAACGGCTGTAGTTTTACGCCAAAACATAGTATACAGTGTAAGACGGCTGTAGGTTTACGCTAAAGCATAGTGTACAGTGTAACACGGCTGTAGGTTTACGCTAAAGCATAGTGCACTGTGTAAAACGGCTGTAGGTTTACGCCAAGGCATAATGTACAGTGTAAAACGGCTGTAGGTTTACGCCAAAGCATAGTATACAGTGTAAGACGGCTGTAGGTTTACGACAAAGCATAGTATACAGTGTAAAACGGTTGTAGTTTTATGGCAAAGCATAGTGTATAATGTAAAACGGCTGTAAGTTTATGCCAAAACATAGTATACAGTGTAAGACAGCTGTAGGTTTACGCTAAAGCCTGGTGTACAGTGTAAAACGGCTGTAGGTTTACGCCAAAGCATAGTGTACAGTGTAAAACGGCTGTAGGTTTACGTAAAAGCATAGTGTACAGTGTAAGATGGCTATAGGTTTACGCAAAAGCATAATGTACAGTGTAAAACGGCTGTCTGTTTACGCCAAAGCATAGTGTACAGTGTAAAACGGCTGTAGTTTTACGCCAAAACATAGTATACAGTGTAAGACGGCTGTAGGTATACGCTAAAGCATAGTGTACAGTGTAAAACATCTGTAGGTTTACGCCAAAGCATAGTGTACAGTGTAAGATGGCTGTAGGTTTACGCAAAAGCATAGTGTACAGTGTAAAACGGCTGTAGGTTTACGCCAAAGCATAGTGTACGGTGTAAAACGGCTGTAGGTTTACGCCAAAGCATAGTGTCCAGTGTAAAACGGCTGTAGGTTTACGCCAAAGCATAGTGTACGGTGTAAAACTGCTGTAGGTTTACGCCAAAACATAGTGCACAGTGTAAGACTGCTGTTGGTTTGCGCCAAAGCATAGTGTACGGTGTAAAACGGCTGTAGGTTTACGCCAAAGCATAGTGTACAATGTAAAACGGCTGTAAGTTTATGCCAAAACATAGTATACAGTGTAAGACGGCTGTAGGTTTACGCTAAAGCCTGGTGTACAGTGTAAAACGGCTGTAGGTTTACGCCAAAGCATAGTGTACGGTGTAAAACGGCTGTAGGTTTACGCCAAAACATAGTGCACAGTGTAAGACTGCTGTTGGTTTACGCCAAAGCATAGTGAACCGTGTAAAAAGGCTGTAGTTTTACGCCAAAACATAGTATACAGTGTAAGACGGCTGTAGGTATACGCTAAAGCATAGTGTACAGTGTAAAACATCTGTAGGTTTACCCCAAAGCATAGTGTACAGTGTAAGATGGCTGTAGGTTTACGCCAAAGCATAGTGTACGGTGTAAAACGGCTGTAGGTTTACGCCAAGGCATAGTGTCCAGTGTAAAACGGCTGTAGTTTTACGCCAAAACATAGTATACAGTGTAAGACGGCTGTAGGTTTACGCTAAAGCATAGTGTACAGTGTAACACGGCTGTAGGTTTACGCCAAAGCATAGTGTACGGTGTAAAACGGCTGTAGGTTTACGCCAAAGCATAGTGTACGGTGTAAAACGGCTGTAGGTTTACGCCAAAGCATAGTGTCCAGTGTAAAACGGCTGTAGGTTTACGCCAAAGCATAGTGTACGGTGTAAAACGGCTGTAGGTTTACGCCAAGGCATAGTGTCCAGTGTAAAACGGCTGTAGTTTTACGCCAAAACATAGTATACAGTGTAAGACGGCTGTAGGTTTACGCTAAAGCATAGTGTACAGTGTAAAACGGCTGTAGGTTTACGCCAAAGCATAGTGTCCAGTGTAAAACGGCTGTAGTTTTACGCCAAAACATAGTATACAGTGTAAGACGGCTGTAGGTTTACGCTAAAGCATAGTGTACAGTGTAACACGGCTGTAGGTTTACGCCAAAGCATAGTGTACGGTGTAAAACGGCTGTAGGTTTACGCCAAAGCATAGTGTACGGTGTAAAACGGCTGTAGGTTTACGCCAAAGCATAGTGTCCAGTGTAAAACGGCTGTAGGTTTACGCCAAAGCATAGTGTCCAGTGTAAAACGGCTGTAGTTTTACGCCAAAACATAGTATACAGTGTAAGACGGCTGTAGGTTTACGCTAAAGCATAGTGTACAGTGTAACACGGCTGTAGGTTTACGCCAAAGCATAGTGTACTTTGTAAAACGGCTGTAGGTTTACGCTAAAGCATAGTGTACAGTGTAACAGGGCTGTAGGTTTACGCCAAAGCATAGTGTCCAGTGTAAAACGGCTGTAGTTTTACGCCAAAACATAGTATACAGTGTAAGACGGCTGTAGGTTTACGCTAAAGCATAGTGTACAGTGTAACACGGCTGTAGGTTTACGCCAAAGCATAGTGTACGGTGTAAAACGGCTGTAGGTTTACGCCAAGGCATAGTGTCCAGTGTAAAACGGCTGAAGTTTTACGAGAAAACATAGTATACAGTGTAAGACGGCTGTAGGTTTACGCTAAAGCATAGTGTACAGTGTAAAACGGCTGTAGGTTTACGCCAAAGCATAGTGTCCAGTGTAAAACGGCTGTAGTTTTACGCCAAAACATAGTATACAGTGTAAGACGGCTGTAGGTTTACGCTAAAGCATAGTGTACAGTGTAACACGGCTGTAGGTTTACGCCAAAGCATAGTGTACGGTGTAAAACGGCTGTAGGTTTACGCCAAAGCATAGAGTCCAGTGTAAAACGGCTGTAGGTTTACGCCAAAGCATAGTGTCCGGTGTAAAACGGCTGTAGTTTTACGCCAAAACATAGTATACAGTGTAAGACGGCTGAAAGTTTACGCTAAAGCATAGTGTACAGTGTAACACGGCTGTAGGTTTACGCCAAAGCATAGTGTCCGGTGTAAAACGGCTGTAGTTTTACGCCAAAACATAGTATACAGTGTAAGACGGCTGAAGGTTTACGCTAAAGCATAGTGTACAGTGTAACACGGCTGTAGGTTTACGCCAAAGCATAGTGTCCAGTGTAAAACGGCTGTAGTTTTACGCCAAAACATAGTATACAGTGTAAGACGGCTGTAGGTTTACGCTAAAGCATAGTGTACAGTGTAACACGGCTGTAGGTTTACGCCAAAGCATAGTGTACGGTGTAAAACGGCTGTAGGTTTACGCCAAGGCATAGTGTCCAGTGTAAAACGGCTGTAGTTTTACGAGAAAACATAGTATACAGTGTAAGACGGCTGTAGGTTTACGCCAAAGCATAGTGTACAGTGTAACACGGCTGTAGGTTTACGCCAAAGCATAGTGTACGGTGTAAAACGGCTGTAGGTTTACGCCAAAGCATAGTGTACGGTGTAAAACGGCTGTAGGTTTACGCCAAAGCATAGTGTCCAGTGTAAAACGGCTGTAGGTTTACGCCAAAGCATAGTGTACGGTGTAAAACGGCTGTAGGTTTACGCCAAGGCATAGTGTCCAGTGTAAAACGGCTGTAGTTTTACGCCAAAACATAGTATACAGTGTAAAACGGCTGTAGTTTTACGAGAAAACATAGTATACAGTGTAAGACGGCTGTAGGTTTACGC
Source organism: Xylota segnis (assembly GCA_963583995.1). Classification (NCBI taxonomy): domain Eukaryota; kingdom Metazoa; phylum Arthropoda; class Insecta; order Diptera; family Syrphidae; genus Xylota; species Xylota segnis. Next base: position 354,720 of record OY757240.1, read on the forward strand.
CAAAGCATAGTGTACAGTGTAACACGGCTGTAGGTTTACGCCAAAGCATAGTGTATGGTGTAAAACGGCTGTAGGTTTACGCCAAAGCATAGTGTCCAGTGTAAAACGGCTGTAGGTTTACGCCAAAGCATAGTGTACGGTGTAAAACGGCTGTAGGTTTACGCCAAGGCATAGTGTCCAGTGTAAAACGGCTGTAGTTTTACGCCAAAACATAGTATACAGTGTAAGACGGCTGAAGGTTTACGCTAAAGCATAGTGTACAGTGTAACACGGCTGTAGGTTTACGCCAAAGCATAGTGTCCAGTGTAAAACGGCTGTAGTTTTACGCCAAAACATAGTATACAGTGTAAGACGGCTGTAGGTTTACGCTAAAGCATAGTGTACAGTGTAACACGGCTGTAGGTTTACGCCAAAGCATAGTGGACGGTGTAAAACGGCTGTAGGTTTACGCCAAGGCATAGTGTCCAGTGTAAAACGTCTGTAGTTTTACGAGAAAACATAGTATACAGTGTAAGACGGCTGAAGGTTTACGCTAAAGCATAGTGTACAGTGTAACACGGCTGTAGGTTTACGCCAAAGCATAGTGTCCAGTGTAAAACGGCTGTAGGTTTACGCCAAAGCATAGTGTACGGTGTAAAATGGCTGTAGGTTTACGCCAAGGCATAGTGTCCAGTGTAAAACGGCTGTAGTTTTACGCCAAAACATAGTATACAGTGTAAGACGGCTGAAGGTTTACGCTAAAGCATAGTGTACAGTGTAACACGGCTGTAGGTTTACGCCAAAGCATAGTGTCCAATGTAAAACGGCTGTAGGTTTACGCCAAAGCATAGTGTACGGTGTAAAATGGCTGTAGGTTTACGCCAAGGCATAGTGTCCAGTGTAAAATGGCTGTAGTTTTACGCCAAAACATAGTGTACAGTGTAAGACGGCTGTAGGTTTACGCTAAAGCATAGTGTACAGTGTAACACGGCTGTAGGTTTACGCTAAAGCATAGTGTACAGTGTAAGATGGCTATAGGTTTACGCAAAAGCATAATGTACAGTGTAAAACGGCTGTCTTTTTACGCCAAAGCATAGTGTCCAGTGTAAAACGGCTGTAGGTTTACGCCAAAGCATAGCGTACAGTGTAAGATGGCTGTAGGTTTACGCAAAAGCATAGTGTACAGTGTAACACGGCTGTAGGTTTACGACAAAGCATAGTGTACGGTGTAAAACGGTTGTAGGTTTACGCCAAGGCATAGTGTCAAGTGTAAAACGGCTGTAGTTTTACGAGAAAACATAGTATACAGTGTAAGACGGCTGTAGGTTTGCGCTAAAGCATAGTGTACAGTGTAACACGGCTGTAGGCTTACGCCAAAGCATAGTGTACGGTGTAAAACGGATGTAGGTTTACGCCAAGGCATAGTGTCCAGTGTAAAACGGCTGTAGTTTTACGCCAAAACATAGTACACAGTGTAAGACGGCTGTAGGTTTACGCTAAAGCATAGTGTACAGTGTAACACGGCTGTAGGTTTACGCCAAAGCATAGTGTACGGTGTAAAACGGCTGTAGGTTTACGCCAAAGCATAGTGTCCAGTGTAAAACGGCTGTAGGTTTACGCCAAAGCATAGTGTACAGTGTAAGACAGCTGCAGGTTTACGCCAAAGCATAGTGTACACTGTAAAACGGCTGTAGGTTTACGCCAAAGCATAATGTACAGTATAAAACGGCTGTCTGTTTACGCCAAAGAATAGTGTGCAGTGTAAAACGGTTGTAGGTTTACGCCAAAACATAGTATAGAGTGTAAAACGGCTGTAGGTTTACGTCAATGCATAGTACACAGTGTAAAACGGCTGTAGGTTTACGCCAAAGCATAGTGTACAGTGTAAGGCAGCTGTAGGTTTACGCCAAAGCATAATGTACAGTATAAAACGGCTGTCTTTTTACGCCAAAGAATAGTGTGCAGTGTAAAACGGTTGTAGGTTTACGCCAAAGCATAGTGTACAGTGTAAGACAGCTGTAGGTTTACGCCAAAGCATCATGTACAGTATAAAACGGCTGTCTGTTTACGCCAAAGCATAGTGTCCAGTGTAAAACGGTTGTAGGTTTACGCCAAAACATAGTATAGAGTGTAAAACGGCTGTAGGTTTACGTCAATGCATAGTACACAGTGTAAAACGGTTGTAGGTTTACGCCAAAGCATAGTGTACAGTGTAAGACAGCTGTAGGTTTACGCCAAAGCATAATGTACAGTATAAAACGGCTGTCTGTTTACGCCAAAGAATAGTATGCAGTGTAAAACGGTTGTAGGTTTACGCCAAAATATAGTATAGAGTGTAAAACGGCTGTAGGTTTACGTCAAAGCATAGTGTACAGTGTAAGACGGCTGTAGGTTTACGCTAAAGCATAGTGCACTGTGTAAAACGGTTGTAGGTTTACGCCAAGGTATAATGTACAGTGTAAAACGGCTGTAGGTTTACGCCAAAGCATAGTATACAGTGTAAGACGGCTGTAGGTTTACGACAAAGCATAGTATACAGTGTAAAACGGTTGTAGGTTTATGGCAAAGCATAGTGTACAATGTAAAACGGCTGTAAGTTTATGCCAAAACATAGTATACAGTGTAAGACGGCTGTAGGTTTACGCTAAAGCATGGTGTACAGTGTAAAACGGCTGTCTTTTTACGCCAAAGCATAGTGTCCAGTGTAAAACGGCTGTAGGTTTACGCCAAAGCATAGTGTACAGTGTAAGATGGCTGTAGGTTTACGCAAAAGCATAGTGTACAGTGTAACACGGCTGTAGGTTTACGACAAAGCATAGTGTACGGTGTAAAACGGCTGTAGGTTTACGCCAAGGCATAGTGTCCAGTGTAAAACGGCTGTAGTTTTACGAGAAAACATAGTATACAGTGTAAGACGGCTGTAGGTTTACGCTAAAGCATAGTGTACAGTGTAACACGGCTGTAGGCTTACGCCAAAGCATAGTGTACGGTGTAAAACGGATGTAGGTTTACGCCAAGGCATAGTGTCCAGTGTAAAACGGCTGTAGTTTTACGCCAAAACATAGTACACAGTGTAAGACGGCTGCAGGTTTACGCTAAAGCATAGTGTACAGTGTAACACGGCTGTAGGTTTACGCCAAAGCATAGTGTACGGTGTAAAACGGCTGTAGGTTTACGCCAAAGCATAGTGTCCAGTGTAAAACGGCTGTAGGTTTACGCCAAAGCATAGTGTACAGTGTAAGACAGCTGCAGGTTTACGCCAAAGCATAGTGTACACTGTAAAACGGCTGTAGGTTTACGCCAAAGCATAATGTACAGTATAAAACGGCTGTCTGTTTACGCCAAAGAATAGTGTGCAGTGTAAAACGGTTGTAGGTTTACGCCAAAACATAGTATAGAGTGTAAAACGGCTGTAGGTTTACGTCAATGCATAGTACACAGTGTAAAACGGCTGTAGGTTTACGCCAAAGCATAGTGTACAGTGTAAGGCAGCTGTAGGTTTACGCCAAAGCATAATGTACAGTATAAAACGGCTGTCTTTTTACGCCAAAGAATAGTGTGCAGTGTAAAACGGTTGTAGGTTTACGCCAAAGCATAGTGTACAGTGTAAGACAGCTGTAGGTTTACGCCAAAGCATCATGTACAGTATAAAACGGCTGTCTGTTTACGCCAAAGCATAGTGTCCAGTGTAAAACGGTTGTAGGTTTACGCCAAAACATAGTATAGAGTGTAAAACGGCTGTAGGTTTACGTCAATGCATAGTACACAGTGTAAAACGGTTGTAGGTTTACGCCAAAGCATAGTGTACAGTGTAAGACAGCTGTAGGTTTACGCCAAAGCATAATGTACAGTATAAAACGGCTGTCTGTTTACGCCAAAGAATAGTATGCAGTGTAAAACGGTTGTAGGTTTACGCCAAAATATAGTATAGAGTGTAAAACGGCTGTAGGTTTACGTCAAAGCATAGTGTACAGTGTAAGACGGCTGTAGGTTTACGCTAAAGCATAGTGCACTGTGTAAAACGGTTGTAGGTTTACGCCAAGGTATAATGTACAGTGTAAAACGGCTGTAGGTTTACGCCAAAGCATAGTATACAGTGTAAGACGGCTGTAGGTTTACGACAAAGCATAGTATACAGTGTAAAACGGTTGTAGGTTTATGGCAAAGCATAGTGTACAATGTAAAACGGCTGTAAGTTTATGCCAAAACATAGTATACAGTGTAAGACGGCTGTAGGTTTACGCTAAAGCATGGTGTACAGTGTAAAACGGCTGTAGGTTTACGCCAAAGCATAGTGTACAGTGTAAAACGGCTGTAGGTTTACGCCGAAGCATAGTGTACGGTGTAAAACGGCTGTAGGTTTACGCCAAGGCATAGTGTCCAGTGTAAAACGGCTGTAGTTTTACGAGAAAACATAGTATACAGTGTAAGACGGCTGTAGGTTTACGCCAAAGCATAGTGTACAGTGTAACACGGCTGTAGGTTTACGCCAAAGCATAGTGTACGGTGTAAAACGGCTGTAGGTTTACGCCAAAGCATAGTGTACGGTGTAAAACGGCTGTAGGTTTACGCCAAAGCATAGTGTCCAGTGTAAAACGGCTGTAGGTTTACGCCAAAGCATAGTGTACGGTGTAAAACGGCTGTAGGTTTACGCCAAGGCATAGTGTCCAGTGTAAAACGGCTGTAGTTTTACGCCAAAACATAGTATACAGTGTAAGACGGCTGAAGGTTTACGCTAAAGCATAGTGTACAGTGTAACACGGCTGTAGGTTTACGCTAAAGCATAGTGTACAGTGTAAGATGGCTATAGGTTTACGCAAAAGTATAATGTACAGTGTAAAACGGCTGTCTTTTTACGCCAAAGCATAGTGTCCAGTGTAAAACGGCTGTAGGTTTACGCCAAAGCATAGTGGACGGTGTAAAACGGCTGTAGGTTTACGCCAAGGCATAGTGTCCAGTGTAAAACGTCTGTAGTTTTACGCCAAAACATAGTATACAGTGTAAGACGGCTGTAGGTTTACGCTAAAGCATAGTGTACAGTGTAACACGGCTGTAGGTTTACGCTAAAGCATAGTGTACAGTGTAAGACGGCTATAGGTTTACGCAAAAGTATAATGTACAGTGTAAAACGGCTGTCTTTTTACGCCAAAGCATAGTGTACAGTGTAAAACGGCTGTAGGTTTACGCCAAAGCATAGTGTACAGTGTAACACGGCTGTAGGTTTACGCCAAAGCATAGTGTACAGTGTAAGATGGCTATAGGTTTACGCAAAAGTATAATGTACAGTGTAAAACGGCTGTCTTTTTACGCCAAAGCATAGTGTACAGTGTAAAACGGCTGTAGGTTTACGCCAAAGCATAGTGTACAGTGTAACACGGCTGTAGGTTTACGCTAAAGCATAGTGTACAGTGTAAGATGGCTATAGGTTTACGCAAAAGTATAATGTACAGTGTAAAACGGCTGTCTTTTTACGCCAAAGCATAGTGTACAGTGTAAAACGGCTGTAGGTTTACGCCAAAGCATAGTGTACAGTGTAACACGGCTGTAGGTTTACGCCAAAGCATAGTGTCCAGTGTAAAACGGCTGTAGTTTTACGCCAAAACATAGTATACAGTGTAAGACGGCTGTAGATTTACGCTAAAGCATAGTGTACAGTGTAACACGGCTGTAGGTTTACGCCAAAGCATAGTGGACGGTGTAAAACGGCTGTAGGTTTACGCCAAGGCATAGTGTCCAGTGTAAAACGTCTGTAGTTTTACGAGAAAACATAGTATACAGTGTAAGACGGCTGAAGGTTTACGCTAAAGCATAGTGTACAGTGTAACACGGCTGTAGGTTTACGCCAAAGCATAGTGTCCAGTGTAAAACGGCTGTAGGTTTACGCCAAAGCATAGTGTACGGTGTAAAATGGCTGTAGGTTTACGCCAAGGCATAGTGTCCAGTGTAAAACGGCTGTAGTTTTACGCCAAAACATAGTATACAGTGTAAGACGGCTGTAGGTTTACGCTAAAGCATAGTGTACAGTGTAACACGGCTGTAGGTTTACGCTAAAGCATAGTGTACAGTGTAAGACGGCTGTAGGTTTACGCTAAAGCATAGCGTACAGTGTAACACGGCTGTAGGTTTACGCTAAAGCATAGTGTACAGTGTAAGATGGCTATAGGTTTACGCAAAAATATAATGTACAGTGTAAAACGGCTGTCATTTTACGCCAAAGCATAGTGTCCAGTGTAAAACGGCTGTAGGTTTACGCCAAAGCATAGTGTACAGTGTAAGATGGCTGTAGGTTTACGCAAAAGCATAGTGTACAGTGTAACACGGCTGTAGGTTTACGACAAAGCATAGTGTACGGTGTAAAACGGCTGTAGGTTTACGCCAAGGCATAGTGTCCAGTGTAAAACGGCTGTAGTTTTACGAGAAAACATAGTATACAGTGTAAGACGGCTGTAGGTTTACGCTAAAGCATAGTGTACAGTGTAACACGGCTGTAGGCTTACGCCAAAGCATAGTGTACGGTGTAAAACGGATGTAGGTTTACGCCAAGGCATAGTGTCCAGTGTAAAACGGCTGTAGTTTTACGCCAAAACATAGTACACAGTGTAAGACGGCTGTATGTTTACGCTAAAGCATAGTGTACAGTGTAACACGGCTGTAGGTTTACGCCAAAGCATAGTGTACGGTGTAAAACGGCTGTAGGTTTACGCCAAAGCATAGTGTCCAGTGTAAAACGGCTGTAGGTTTACGCCAAAGCATAGTGTACAGTGTAAGACAGCTGCAGGTTTACGCCAAAGCATAGTGTACACTGTAAAACGGCTGTAGGTTTACGCCAAAGCATCATGTACAGTATAAAACGGCTGTCTGTTTACGCCAAAGAATAGTGTGCAGTGTAAAACGGTTGTAGGTTTACGCCAAAACATAGTATAGAGTGTAAAACGGCTGTAGGTTTACGTCAATGCATAGTACACAGTGTAAAACGGTTGTAGGTTTACGCCAAAGCATAGTGTACAGTGTAAGACAGCTGTAGGTTTACGCCAAAGCATAATGTACAGTATAAAACGGCTGTCTGTTTACGCCAAAGAATAGTGTGCAGTGTAAAACGGTTGTAGGTTTACGCCAAAATATAGTATAGAGTGTAAAACGGCTGTAGGTTTACGTCAAAGCATAGTGTACAGTGTAAGACGGCTGTAGGTTTACGCTAAAGCATAGTGCACTGTGTAAAACGGTTGTAGGTTTACGCCAAGGCATAATGTACAGTGTAAAACGGCTGTAGGTTTACGCCAAAGCATAGTATACAGTGTAAGACGGCTGTAGGTTTACGACAAAGCATAGTATACAGTGTAAAACGGTTGTAGGTTTATGGCAAAGCATAGTGTACAATGTAAAACGGCTGTAAGTTTATGCCAAAACATAGTATACAGTGTAAGACGGCTGTAGGTTTACGCTAAAGCATGGTGTACAGTGTAAAACGGCTGTAGGTTTACGCCAAAGCATAGTGTACAGTGTAAAACGGCTGTAGGTTTACGCCGAAGCATAGTGTACAGTGTAAGATGGCTATAGGTTTACGCAAAAGCATAATGTACAGTGTAAGACGGCTGTCTGTTTACGCCAAAGCATAGTGTACAGTGTAAAACGGCTGTAGGTTTACGCCAAAACATAGTGCACAGTGTAAGACTGCTGTTGGTTTACGCCAAAGCATAGTGAACAGTGTAAAACGGCTGTAGGTTTACGCCAAAGCATAGTGTACAGTGTAAGATGGCTGTAGGTTTACGCAAAAGCATAGTGTACGGTGTAAAACGGCTGTAGGTTTACGCCAAAGCATAGTGTCCAGTGTAAAACGGCTGTAGGTTTACGCCAGAGCGTAGTGTACGGTGTAAAACGGCTGTAGGTTTACGCCAAAGCATAGTGTCCAGTGTAAAACGGCTGTAGGTTTACGCCAAAGCATAGTGTACAGTGTAAGATGGCTGTAGGTTTACGCAAAAGCATAGTGTACGGTGTAAAACGGCTGTAGGTTTACGCCAAAGCATAGTGTCCAGTGTAAAACGGCTGTAGGTTTACGCCAGAGCATAGTGTACGGTGTAAAACGGCTGTAGGTTTACGCCAAAGCATAGTGTCCAGTGTAAAACGGCTGTAGGTTTACGCCAGAGCATAGTGTACGGTGTAAAACGGCTGTAGGTTTACGCCAAGGCATAGTGTCCAGTGTAAAACGGCTGTAGTTTTACGCCAAAACATAGTATACAGTGTAAGACCGCTGTAGGTTTACGCTAAAGCATAGTGTACAGTGTAACACGGCTGTAGGTTTACGCCAAAGCATAGTGTGCGGTGTAAAACGGCTGTAGGTTTACGCCAAAGCATAGTGTACGGTGTAAAACGGCTGTAGGTTTACGTAAAAGCATAGTGTCCAGTGTAAAACGGCTGTAGGTTTACGCCAAAGCATAGTGTACAGTGTAAGATGGCTGTAGGTTTACGCAAAAGCATAGCGTACGGTGTAAAACGGCTGTAGGTTTACGCCAAAGCATAGTGTCCAGTGTAAAACGGCTGTAGGTTTACGCCAGAGCATAGTGTACGGTGTAAAACGGCTGTAGGTTTACGCCAAGGCATAGTGTCCAGTGTAAAACGGCTGTAGTTTTACGCCAAAACATAGTATACAGTGTAAGACGGCTGTAGGTTTACGCTAAAGCATAGTGTACAGTGTAACACGGCTGTAGATTTACGCCAAAGCATAGTGTACGGTGTAAAACGGCTGTAGGTTTACGCCAAAGCATAGTGTACAGCGTAAAACGGCTGTAGGTTTACGCCAAAGCATAGTGTACGGTGTAAAACGGCTGTAGGTTTACGCCAAAGAGTAGTGTCCAGTGTAAAACGGCTGTAGGTTTACGCCAAAGCATAGTGTACGGTGTAAAACGGCTGTAGGTTTACGCCAAGGCATAGTGTCCAGTGTAAAACGGCTGTAGTTTTACACCAAAACATAGTATACAGTGTAAGACGGCTGTAGGTTTACGCTAAAGCATAGTGTGCAGTGTAACACGGCTGTAGGTTTACGCCAAAGCATAGTGTACGGTGTAAAACGGCTGTAGGTTTACGCCAAAGAGTAGTGTCCAGTGTAAAATGGCTGTAGGTTTACGCCAAAGCATAGTGTACAGTGTAAAATGGCTGTAGGCTTACGCCAGAGCATAGTGTACGGTGTAAAACGGCTGTAGGTTTACGCCAAGGCATAGTGTCCAGTGTAAAACGGCTGTAGTTTTACGCCAAAACATAGTATACAGTGTAAGACGGCTGTAGGTTTACGCTAAAGCATAGTGTACAGTGTAACACGGCTGTAGATTTACGCCAAAGCATAGTGTACGGTGTAAAACGGCTGTAGGTTTACGCCAAAGCATAGTGTACAGCGTAAAACGGCTGTAGGTTTACGCCAAAGCATAGTGTACGGTGTAAAACGGCTGTAGGTTTACGCCAAAGAGTAGTGTCCAGTGTAAAACGGCTGTAGGTTTACGCCAAAGCATAGTGTACGGTGTAAAACGGCTGTAGGTTTACGCCAAGGCATAGTGTCCAGTGTAAAACGGCTGTAGTTTTACGCCAAAACATAGTATACAGTGTAAGACCGCTGTAGGTTTACGCTAAAGCATAGTGTACAGTGTAACACGGCTGTAGGTTTACGCCAAAGCATAGTGTGCGGTGTAAAACGGCTGTAGGTTTACGCCAAAGCATAGTGTACGGTGTAAAACGGCTGTAGGTTTACGTAAAAGCATAGTGTCCAGTGTAAAACGGCTGTAGGTTTACGCCAAAGCATAGTGTACAGTGTAAGATGGCTGTAGGTTTACGCAAAAGCATAGCGTACGGTGTAAAACGGCTGTAGGTTTACGCCAAAGCATAGTGTCCAGTGTAAAACGGCTGTAGGTTTACGCCAGAGCATAGTGTACGGTGTAAAACGGCTGTAGGTTTACGCCAAGGCATAGTGTCCAGTGTAAAACGGCTGTAGTTTTACGCCAAAACATAGTATACAGTGTAAGACCGCTGTAGGTTTACGCTAAAGCATAGTGTACAGTGTAACACGGCTGTAGATTTACGCCAAAGCATAGTGTACGGTGTAAAACGGCTGTAGGTTTACGCCAAAGCATAGTGTACAGCGTAAAACGGCTGTAGGTTTACGCCAAAGCATAGTGTACGGTGTAAAACGGCTGTAGGTTTACGCCAAAGAGTAGTGTCCAGTGTAAAATGGCTGTAGGTTTACGCCAAAGCATAGTGTACAGTGTAAAATGGCTGTAGGCTTACGCCAATGCATAGTACACAGTGTAAAACGGCAGAAGGTTTACTCCAAAGCATAGTATACAGTGTAAACGGCTGTAAGTTTACGCCAACGCATAGTGTACAGTATAAGACGGCTGTAGGTTTACGCCAAAGAATAGTGTGCAGTGTAAAACGGTTGTAGGTTTACGCCAAAACATAGTATAGAGTGTAAAACGGCTGTAGGTTTACGTCAAAGCATAGTGTACAGTGTAAGACAGCTGTAGGTTTACGCCAAAGCATAGTGTACACTGTAAAGCGGCTGTAGGTTTACGCCAAAGCATAATGTACAGTATAAAACGGCTGTCTATTTACGCCAAAGAATAGTGTGCAGTGTAAAACGGTTGTAGGTTTACGCCAAAACATAGTATAGAGTGTAAAACGGCTGTAGGTTTACGCCAAAACATAGTATACAGTGTAAGACGGCTGTAGGTTTACGCTAAAGCATAGTACACAGTGTAAAATGGCTGTATGCTTACGCCAATGCATAGTACACAGTGTAAAACGGCTGTAGGTTTACGCCAAAGCATAGTGTACAGTGTAAGACAGCTGTAGGTTTACGCCCAAGCATAATGTACAGTATAAAACGGCTGTCTGTTTACGCCAAAGCATAGTGTGAAGTGTAAAACGGTTGTAGGTTTACGCCAAAACATAGTATAGAGTGTAAGACGGCTGTAGGTTTACGCTAAAGCATAGTACACAGTGTAAAATGGCTGTATGCTTACGCCAATGCATAGTACACAGTGTAAAACGGCTGTAGGTTTACGCCAAAGCATAGTGTACAGTGTAAGACAGCTGTAGGTTTACGCCAAAACATAGTATACAGTGTAAGACGGCTGTAGGTTTACGCTAAAGCATAGTACACAGTGTAAAATGGCTGTATGCTTACGCCAATGCATAGTACACAGTGTAAAACGGCTGTAGGTTTACGCCAAAGCATAGTGTACAGTGTAAGACAGCTGTAGGTTTACGCCCAAGCATAATGTACAGTATAAAACGGCTGTCTGTTTACGCCAAAGCATAGTGTGAAGTGTAAAACGGTTGTAGGTTTACGCCAAAACATAGTATAGAGTGTAAGACGGTTGTAGGTTTACGTTAAAGCATAGTGTACAGCGTAAAACGGCTGTAGGTTTACACCAAAACATAGTATACAGTGTAAGACTGCTGTAGGTTTACGCTAAAGCATAGTACACAGTGTAAAACGGCTGTAGGTTTACGCCAAAGCATAGTGTACAGTGTAAGACAGCTGTAGGCTTACGCCCAAGCATAATGTACAGTATAAAACGGCTGTCCGTTTACGCCAAAGCATAGTGTGAAGTGTAAAACGGTTGTAGGTTTACGCCAAAACATAGTATAGAGTGTAAAACGGCTGTAGGTTTACGTTAAAGCATAGTGTACAGCGTAAAACGGCTGTAGGTTTACACCAAAACATAGTATACAGTGTAAGACAGCTGTAGGTTTACGCCAAAACATAGTATAGAGTGTAAAACGGCTGTAGGTTTACGTCAAAGCATAGTGTACAGCGTAAAACGGCTGTAGGTTTACGCCAAAACATAGTATACAGTGTAAGACGGCTGTAGGTTTACGCTAAAGCATAGTACACAGTGTAAAATGGCTGTATGCTTACGCCAATGCATAGTACACAGTGTAAAACGGCTGTAGGTTTACGCCAAAGCATAGTGTACAGTGTAAGACAGCTGTAGGTTTACGCCCAAGCATAATGTACAGTATAAAACGGCTGTCTGTTTACGCCAAAGCATAGTGTGAAGTGTAAAACGGTTGTAGGTTTACGCCAAAACATAGTATAGAGTGTAAGACGGCTGTAGGTTTACGTTAAAGCATAGTGTACAGCGTAAAACGGCTGTAGGTTTACACCAAAACATAGTATACAGTGTAAGACGGCTGTAGGTTTACGCTAAAGCATAGTACACAGTGTAAAACGGCTGTAGGTTTACGCCAAAGCATAGTGTACAGTGTAAGACAGCTGTAGGTTTACGCCCAAGCATAATGTACAGTATAAAACGGCTGTCTGTTTACGCCAAAGCATAGTGTGAAGTGTAAAACGGTTGTAGGTTTACGCCAAAACATAGTATAGAGTGTAAAACGGCTGTAGGTTTACGTTAAAGCATAGTGTACAGCGTAAAACGGCTGTAGGTTTACACCAAAACATAGTATACAGTGTAAGACAGCTGTAGGTTTACGCCAAAACATAGTATAGAGTGTAAAACGGCTGTAGGTTTACGTTAAAGCATAGTGTACAGCGTAAAACGGCTGTAGGTTTACACCAAAACATAGTATACAGTGTAAGACAGCTGTAGGTTTACGCCAAAACATAGTATAGAGTGTAAAACGGCTGTAGGTTTACGTCAAAGCATAGTGTACAGCGTAAAACGGTTGTAGGTTTACGCCAAAACATAGTATAGAGTGTAAAACGGCTGTAGGTTTACGCTAAAGCATAGTACACAGTGTAAAATGGCTGTATGCTTACGCCAATGCATAGTACACAGTGTAAAACGGCTGTAGGTTTACGCCAAAGCATAGTGTACAGTGTAAGATGGCTATAGGTTTACGCAAAAGCATAATGTACAGGGTAAAACGGCTATCTGTTTACGCCAAAACATAGTGTACAGTATAAAACGTCTGTGTGTTTACGCCAAAACATAGTATACAGTGTAAGACAGCTGTAGGTTTACGCCCAAGCATAATGTACAGTATAAAACGGCTGTCTGTTTACGCCAAAGCATAGTGTGAAGTGTAAAACGGTTGTAGGTTTACGCCAAAACATAGTATAGAGTGTAAAACGGCTGTAGGTTTACGTTAAAGCATAGTGTACAGCGTAAAACGGCTGTAGGTTTACACCAAAACATAGTATACAGTGTAAGACAGCTGTAGGTTTACGCCAAAACATAGTATAGAGTGTAAAACGGCTGTAGGTTTACGTCAAAGCATAGTGTACAGCGTAAAACGGTTGTAGGTTTACGCCAAAACATAGTATAGAGTGTAAAACGGCTGTAGGTTTACGTTAAAGCATAGTGTACAGCGTAAAACGGCTGTAGGTTTACACCAAAACATAGTATACAGTGTAAGACAGCTGTAGGTTTACGCCAAAACATAGTATAGAGTGTAAAACGGCTGTAGGTTTACGCCAAAGCATAGTGTACAGTGTAAGGTGGCTGTAGGTTTACGCAAAAGCATAGTGTACGGTGTAAAACGGCTGTAGGTTTACGCCAAGGCATAGTACACAGTGTAAAACGGCTGTAGGTTTACGCCAAAGCATAGTGTGAAGTGTAAAACGGTTGTAGGTTTACGCCAAAACATAGTATAGAGTGTAAAACGGCTGTAGGTTTACGCTAAAGCATAGTACACAGTGTAAAATGGCTGTATGCTTACGCCAATGCATAGTACACAGTGTAAAACGGCTGTAGGTTTACGCCAAAGCATAGTGTATAGTGTAAGATGGCTGTAGTTTTACGCCAAAACATAGTATACAGTGTAAGACTTCTGTAGGTTTACGCCCAAGCATAATGTACAGTATAAAACGGCTGTCTGTTTACGCCAAAGCATAGTGTGAAGTGTAAAACGGTTGTAGGTTTACGCCAAAACATAGTATAGAGTGTAAAACGGCTGTAGGTTTACGCTAAAGCATAGTACACAGTGTAAAATGGCTGTATGCTTACGCCAATGCATAGTACACAGTGTAAAACGGCTGTAGGTTTACGCCAAAGCATAGTGTACAGTGTAAGATGGCTATAGGTTTACGCAAAAGCATAATGTACAGGGTAAAACGGCTATCTGTTTACGCCAAAGCATAGTGTGAAGTGTAAAACGGTTGTAGGTTTACGCCAAAACATAGTATAGAGTGTAAAACGGCTGTAGGTTTACGCAAAAGCATAGTACACAGTGTAAAATGGCTGTATGCTTACGCCAATGCATAGTACACAGTGTAAAACGGCTGTAGGTTTACGCCAAAGCATAGTGTACAGTGTAAGACAGCTGTAGGTTTACGCCCAAGCATAATGTACAGTATAAAACGGCTGTCTGTTTACGCCAAAGCATAGTGTGAAGTGTAAAACGGTTGTAGGTTTACGCCAAAACATAGTATAGAGTGTAAAACGGCTGTAGGTTTACGCAAAAGCATAGTACACAGTGTAAAATGGCTGTATGCTTACGCCAATGCATAGTACACAGTGTAAAACGGCTGTAGGTTTACGCCAAAGCATAGTGTACAGTGTAAGACAGCTGTAGGTTTACGCCCAAGCATAATGTACAGTATAAAACGGCTGTCTGTTTACGCCAAAGCATAGTGTGAAGTGTAAAACGGTTGTAGGTTTACGGCAAAACATAGTATAGAGTGTAAAACGGCTGTAGGTTTACGCTAAAGCATAGTACACAGTGTAAAATGGCTGTATGCTTACGCCAATGCATAGTACACAGTGTAAAACGGCTGTAGGTTTACGCCAAAGCATAGTGTACAGTGTAAGATGGCTATAGGTTTACGCAAAAGCATAATGTACAGGGTAAAACGGCTATCTGTTTACGCCAAAGCATAGTGTGAAGTGTAAAACGGTTGTAGGTTTACGCCAAAACATAGTATAGAGTGTAAAACGGCTGTAGGTTTACGCAAAAGCATAGTACACAGTGTAAAATGGCTGTATGCTTACGCCAATGCATAGTACACAGTGTAAAACGGCTGTAGGTTTACGCCAAAGCATAGTGTACAGTGTAAGACAGCTGTAGGTTTACGCCCAAGCATAATGTACAGTATAAAACGGCTGTCTGTTTACGCCAAAGCATAGTGTGAAGTGTAAAACGGTTGTAGGTTTACGCCAAAACATAGTATAGAGTGTAAAACGGCTGTAGGTTTACGCAAAATCATAGTACACAGTGTAAAATGGCTGTATGCTTACGCCAATGCATAGTACACAGTGTAAAACGGCTGTAGGTTTACGCCAAAGCATAGTGTACAGTGTAAGACAGCTGTAGGTTTACGCCCAAGCATAATGTACAGTATAAAACGGCTGTCTGTTTACGCCAAAGCATAGTGTGAAGTGTAAAACGGTTGTAGGTTTACGCCAAAACATAGTATAGAGTGTAAAACGGCTGTAGGTTTACGCTAAAGCATAGTACACAGTGTAAAATGGCTGTATGCTTACGCCAATGCATAGTACACAGTGTAAAACGGCTGTAGGTTTACGCCAAAGCATAGTGTACAGTGTAAGATGGCTATAGGTTTACGCAAAAGCATAATGTACAGGGTAAAACGGCTATCTGTTTACGCCAAAACATAGTGTACGGTATAAAACGTCTGTGGGTTTACGCCAAAACATAGTATAGAGTGTAAAACGGCTGTAGGTTTACGCAAAAGCATAGTACACAGTGTAAAATGGCTGTATGCTTACGCCAATGCATAGTACACAGTGTAAAACGGCTGTAGGTTTACGCCAAAGCATAGTGTACAGTGTAAGACAGCTGTAGGTTTACGCCCAAGCATAATGTACAGTATAAAACGGCTGTCTGTTTACGCCAAAGCATAGTGTGAAGTGTAAAACGGTTGTAGGTTTACGCCAAAACATAGTATAGGGTGTAAAACGGCTGTAGGTTTACGCAAAAGCATAGTACACAGTGTAAAATGGCTGTATGCTTACGCCAATGCATAGTACACAGTGTAAAACGGCTGTAGGTTTACGCCAAAGCATAGTGTACAGTGTAAGACAGCTGTAGGTTTACGCCCAAGCATAATGTACAGTATAAAACGGCTGTCTGTTTACGCCAAAGCATAGTGTGAAGTGTAAAACGGTTGTAGGTTTACGCCAAAACATAGTATAGAGTGTAAAACGGCTGTAGGTTTACGCAAAATCATAGTACACAGTGTAAAATGGCTGTATGCTTACGCCAATGCATAGTACACAGTGTAAAACGGCTGTAGGTTTACGCCAAAGCATAGTGTACAGTGTAAGACAGCTGTAGGTTTACGCCCAAGCATAATGTACAGTATAAAACGGCTGTCTGTTTACGCCAAAGCATAGTGTGAAGTGTAAAACGGTTGTAGGTTTACGCCAAAACATAGTATAGAGTGTAAAACGGCTGTAGGTTTACGCCAAAGCATAGTGTACGGTGTAAAATGGCTGTAGGTTTACGCCAAAGCATAGTGTACAGTCTAAAATGGCTGTAGGCTTACGCCAATGCATAGTACACAGTGTAAAACGGCAGAAGGTTTACGCCAAAGCATAGTATACAGTGTAAACGGCTGTAAGTTTACGCCAAAGCATAGTATCCAGTGTAAAACGGCTGTAGGTTTACGCCAGAGCATAGTGTACGGTGTAAAACGGCTGTAGGTTTACGCCAAAGCATAGTGTCCAGTGTAAAACGGCTGTAGGTTTACGCCAGAGCATAGTGTACGGTGTAAAACGGCTGTAGGTTTACGCCAAGGCATAGTGTCCAGTGTAAAACGGCTGTAGTTTTACGCCAAAACATAGTATACAGTGTAAGACGGCTGTAGGTTTACGCTAAAGCATAGTGTACAGTGTAACACGGCTGTAGGTATACGCCAAAGCATAGTGTGCGGTGTAAAACGGCTGTAGGTTTACGCCAAAGCATAGTGTACGGTGTAAAACGGCTGTAGGTTTACGTAAAAGCATAGTGTCCAGTGTAAAACTGCTGTAAGTTTACGCCAAAGCATAGTGTACAGTGTAAGATGGCTGTAGGTTTACGCAAAAGCATAGTGTACGGTGTAAAACGGCTGTAGGTTTACGCCAAAGCATAGTGTCCAGTGTAAAACGGCTGTAGGTTTACGCCAAAGCATAGTGTACGGTGTAAAACGGCTGTAGGTTTACGCCAAGGCATAGTGTCCAGTGTAAAACGGCTGTAGTTTTACGCCAAAACATAGTATACAGTGTAAGACGGCTGTAGGTTTACGCTAAAGCATAGTGTGCGGTGTAAAACGGCTGTAGGTTTACGCCAAAGCATAGTGTACGGTGTAAAACGGCTGTAGGTTTACGTAAAAGCATAGTGTCCAGTGTAAAACGGCTGTAGGTTTACGCCAAAGCATAGTGTACAGTGTAAGATGGCTGTAGGTTTACGCAAAAGCATAGTGTACGGTGTAAAACGGCTGTAGGTTTACGCCAAAGCATAGTGTCCAGTGTAAAACGGCTGTAGGTTTACGCCAGAGCATAGTGTACGGTGTAAAACGGCTGTAGGTTTACGCCAAGGCATAGTGTCCAGTGTAAAACGACTGTAGTTTTACGCCAAAACATAGTATACAGTGTAAGACGGCTGTAGGTTTACGCTAAAGCATAGTGTACAGTGTAACACGGCTGTAGGTTTACGCCAAAGCATAGTGTACGGTGTAAAACGGCTGTAGGTTTACGCCAAAGCATAGTGTACGGTGTAAAACGGCTGTAGGTTTACGCCAAGGCATAGTGTCCAGTGTAAAACGGCTGTAGTTTTACGCCAAAACATAGTATACAGTGTAAGACGGCTGTAGGTTTACGCTAAAGCATAGTGTGCAGTGTAACACGGCTGTAGGTTTACGCCAAAGCATAGTGTACGGTGTAAAATGGCTGTAGGTTTACGCCAAAGCATAGTGTACAGTGTAAAATGGCTGTAGGCTTACGCCAATGCATAGTACACAGTGTAAAACGGCAGAAGGTTTACGCCAAAGCATAGTATACAGTGTAAACGGCTGTAAGTTTACGCCAAAGCATAGTGTACAGTATAAGACGGCTGTAGGTTTACGCCAAAGAATAGTGTGCAGTGTAAAACGGTTGTAGGTTTACGCCAAAACATAATATAGAGTGTAAAACGGCTGTAGGTTTACGTCAAAGCATAGTGTACAGTGTAAGACAGCTGTAGGTTTACGCCAAAGCATAGTGTACACTGTAAAGCGGCTGTAGGTTTACGCCAAAGCATAATGTACAGTATAAAACGGCTGTCTATTTACGCCAAAGAATAGTGTGCAGTGTAAAACGGTTGTAGGTTTACGCCAAAACATAGTATAGAGTGTAAAACGGCTGTAGGTTTACGTCAAAGCATAGTGTACAGCGTAAAACGGCTGTAGGTTTACGCCAAAACATAGTATACAGTGTAAGACGGCCGTTGGTTTACGCTAAAGCATAGTACACAGTGTAAAATGGCTGTATGCTTACGCCAATGCATAGTACACAGTGTAAAACGGCTGTAGGTTTACGCCAAAGCATAGTGTACAGTGTAAGACAGCTGTAGGTTTACGCCAAAGCATAATGTACAGTATAAAACGGCTGTCTGTTTACGCCAAAGCATAGTGTGAAGTGTAAAACGGTTGTAGGTTTACGCCAAAACATAGTATAGAGTGTCAAACGGCTGTAGGTTTACGTTAAAGCATAGTGTACAGCGTAAAACGGCTGTAGGTTTACACCAAAACATAGTATACAGTGTAAGACGGCTGTAGGTTTACGCTAAAGCATAGTGCACTGTGTAAAACGGCTGTAGGTTCACGCCAAGCCATAATGTACAGTGTAAAACGGCTGTAGGTTCACGCCAAAGCATAGTGTACAGTGTAAGATGGCTATAGGTTTACGCAAAAGCATAATGTACAGGGTAAAACGGCTATCTGTTTACGCCAAAACATAGTGTACAGTATAAAACTTCTGTGGGTTTACGCCAAAACATAGTATACAGTGTAAGACGGCTTTAGGTTTACGCCAAAGCATAGTATACAGTGTAAAACGGTTGTAGGTTTACGCCAAAGCATAGTGTACAGTGTAAAACGGCTGTAGGTTTACGCCAAAGTATAGTGTGCAGTGTAAGATGGCTATAGGTTTACGCAAAAGCATAATGTACAGTGTAAAACGGCTGTCTGTTTACGCCAAAGCATAGTGTATAGTGTAAAACGGCTTTTGGTTTACGAAAAAGCATTGTATGCGGTGTACAACGGCTGTAGGCTTGCGCCAAAGCATAGTGTACAGTATAAAACGGCTGAAGGCTTACGCCAAAGCATAGTATACAGTGTAAAACGGTTGCATTTTTACGCTAAAGCATATTGCACAGTGCAAAACGGTTGTAGGTTTATGCCAAAACATAGTATACAGTGTAAGACGGCTGAAGGTTTACGCTAAAGCATAGTATACAATGTATAACGGCTGTAGGCTTACGCCAAGCATAGTATACAGTGTAATACGGTTGTAGGTTTACGCCAAAGCATATTGCACAGTGTAAAACTAATGTTGGTTTACGCCAAAGTATAGTATACAGTGTAAAACGGCTGTATTCTTACGCCAAAACATAGTATACAGTGTAAGACGGCTGTAGGTTTACGCCAAGGCATAATGTACAGTGTAAAACAACTGTAGGTTTACGCCAAAGCATAGTATACAGTGTAAAACGGTTGTAGGTTTATGGCAAAGCATAGTGTACAGTGTAAAACGGCTGTAAGTTTATGCCAGAGCATAGTATACAGTGTAAAACGGCTGTAAGTTTATGCCAAAGCATAGTATACAGTGTAAAACGGCTGTAGGTTCTCGCCAAAACATAATATACAGTGTAAGACGGCCGTTGGTTTACGCTAAAGCATAGTACACAGTGTAAAATGGCTGTATGCTTACGCCAATGCATAGTACACAGTGTAAAACGGCTGTAGGTTTACGCCAAAGCATAGTGTACAGTGTAAGACAGCTGTAGGTTTACGCCAAAGCATAATGTACAGTATAAAACGGCTGTCTGTTTACGCCAAAGCATAGTGTGAAGTGTAAAACGGTTGTAGGTTTACGCCAAAACATAGTATAGAGTGTCAAACGGCTGTAGGTTTACGTTAAAGCATAGTGTACAGCGTAAAACGGCTGTAGGTTTACACCAAAACATAGTATACAGTGTAAGACGGCTGTAGGTTTACGCTAAAGCATAGTGCACTGTGTAAAACGGCTGTAGGTTCACGCCAAGCCATACTGTACAGTGTAAAACGGCTGTAGGTTTACGCCAAGGCATAGTGTACAGTGTAAGATGGCTATAGGTTTACGCAAAAGCATAATGTACAGGGTAAAACGGCTATCTGTTTACGCCAAAACATAGTGTACAGTATAAAACTTCTGTGGGTTTACGCCAAAACATAGTATACAGTGTAAGACGGCTTTAGGTTTACGCCAAAGCATAGTATACAGTGTAAAACGGTTGTAGGTTTACGCCAAAGCATAGTGTACAGTGTAAAACGGCTGTAGGTTTACGCCAAAGTATAGTGTGCAGTGTAAGATGGCTATAGGTTTACGCAAAAGCATAATGTACAGTGTAAAACGGCTGTCTGTTTACGCCAAAGCATAGTGTATAGTGTAAAACGGCTTTTGGTTTACGAAAAAGCATTGTATGCGGTGTACAACGGCTGTAGGCTTGCGCCAAAGCATAGTGTACAGTATAAAACGGCTGAAGGCTTACGCCAAAGCATAGTATACAGTGTAAAACGGTTGCATTTTTACGCTAAAGCATATTGCACAGTGCAAAACGGTTGTAGGTTTATGCCAAAACATAGTATACAGTGTAAGACGGCTGAAGGTTTACGCTAAAGCATAGTATACAATGTATAACGGCTGTAGGCTTACGCCAAGCATAGTATACAGTGTAATACGGTTGTAGGTTTACGCCAAAGCATATTGCACAGTGTAAAACTAATGTTGGTTTACGCCAAAGTATAGTATACAGTGTAAAACGGCTGTATTCTTACGCCAAAACATAGTATACAGTGTAAGACGGCTGTAGGTTTACGCCAAGGCATAATGTACAGTGTAAAACAACTGTAGGTTTACGCCAAAGCATAGTATACAGTGCAAAACGGTTGTAGGTTTATGCCAAAACATAGTATACAGTGTAAGACGGCTGAAGGTTTACGCTAAAGCATAGTATACAATGTATAACGGCTGTAGGCTTACGCCAAGCATAGTATACAGTGTAAAACGGTTGTAGGTTTACGCCACAGCAAAGTGTACAGTGCAAAACGGCTGTAGGTTTACGCCAAAGCATAGTGTACAGTGTAAAACGGCTGTAGATTTACGCCAAAGTATAGTGTGCAGTGTAAGATGGCTATAGGTTTACGCAAAAGCATAATGTACAGTGTAAAACAGCTATCTGTTTACGCCAAAACATAGTGTGCAGTGTAAAACGTCTGTGGATTTACGCCAAAACATAGTATACAGTGTAAGACGGCTGTAGGTTTACGCCAAAGCATAGTATACAGTGTAAAACGGTTGTAGGTTTATGGCAAAGCATAGTGTACAGTGTAAAACGGCTGTAAGTTTATGCCAAAGCATAGTATACAGTGTAAAACGGCTGTAGGTTCTCGCCAAAACATAATATACAGTGTAAAACGGCTGTAGGTTTTCGCCAAAACATAATATACAGTGTAAAACGGCTGTAGGTTTACGCCAAAGCATAGTGTACAGCGTAAGACAGCTGTAGGTTTACGCCAAAGCATAGTATACAGTGTAAAACGGCTGCAGGTTCTCGCCAAAACATAGTATACAGTATAAGACGGCTGTAGGTTTACGCCAAAGCATAGTGTACGGTGTAAAATGGCTGTAGGTTTACGCCAAAGCATAGTGTCCAGTGTAAAACGGCTGTAGTTTTAAGCCAAAACATAGTATACAGTGCAAGACGGCTGTAGGTTTACGCTAAAGCATAGTGTACAGTGTAACACGGCTGTAGGCTTACGCCAATGCATAGTACACAGTGTAAAACGGCTGTAGGTTTACGCCAAAGCATAGTGTACAGTGTAAGACAGCTGTAGGTTTACGCCAAAGCAAAACGTACAGTATAAAACGGCGGTCTGTTTACGCCAAAGAATAGTGTGCAGTGTAAAACGGTTGTAGGTTTACGCCAAAACATAGTATAGAGTGTAAAACGGCTGTAGGTTTACGTCAAACCATAGCGTACAGTGTAAGACAGCTGTAGGTTTACGCCAAAGCATAGTGTACACTGTAAAACGGCCGTAGGTTTACGCCAAAGCATAGTACACAGTGTAAGATGGCTGTAGGCTCACGCCAATGCATAGTACACAGTGTAAAACGGCTGTAGGTTTACGCCAAAACATAGTATACAGTGTAAGACGGCTGTAGGTTTACGCTAAAGCATAGTACACAGTGTAAGATGGCTGTAGGCTCACGCCAATGCATAGTACATAGTGTAAAACGGCTGTAGGTTTACGCCAAAGCATAGTGTACAGTGTAAGACAGATGTAGGTTTACGCCAAAGCATAATGTACAGTATAAAACGGCTGTCTGTTTACGCCAAAGCATAGTGTATAGTGTAAAACGGCTTTTGGTTTACGAAAAAGCATTGTATGCGGTGTACAACGGCTATAGGTTTACGCAAAAGCATAATGTACAGTGTAAAACAGCTATCTGTTTACGCCAAAACATAGTGTGCAGTGTAAAACGTCTGTGGATTTACGCCAAAACATAGTATACAGTGTAAGACGGCTGTAGGTTTACGCCAAAGCATAGTATACAGTGCAAAACGGTTGTAGGTTTATGCCAAAACATAGTATACAGTGTAAGACGGCTGAAGGTTTACGCTAAAGCATAGTATACAATGTATAACGGCTGTAGGCTTACGCCAAGCATAGTATACAGTGTAATACGGTTGTAGGTTTACGCCAAAGCATATTGCACAGTGTAAAACTACTGTTGGTTTACGCCAAAGTATAGTATACAGTGTAAAACGGCTGTATTCTTACGCCAAAACATAGTATGCAGTGTAAGACGGCTGTAGGTTTACGCTAAAGCATAGTACACAGTGTAAGATGGCTGTAGGCTTACGCCAATGCATAGTACACAGTGTAAAACGGCTGTAGGTTTACGCCAAAGCATAGTGCACAGTGTAAGACAGATGTAGGTTTACGCCAAAGCATAATGTACAGTATAAAACGGCTGTCTGTTTACGCCAAAGAATAGTGTGCAGTGTAAAACGGTTGTAGGTTTACGCCAAAACATAGTATAGAGTGTAAAACGGCTGTAGGTTTACGTCAAAGCATAGCAAACAGTGTAAGACAGCTGTAGGTTTACGCCAAAGCATAGTGTCCAGTGTAAAACGGCTGCAGGTTTACGCCAAAGCATAGTGTACAGTGTAAGATGGCTGTAGGTTTACGCCAAAGCATAGCGTATGGTGTAAAACGGCTGTAGGTTTACGCCAAAGCATAGTGTCCAGTGTACAACGGCTGTAGGTTTACGCCAAAGCATAGTGTGCAGTGTAAAACGGCTGTAGGTTTACGCCAAAGCATAGTGTACAGTGTAAAACGGCTGTAGGCTTACGCCAAAGCATAGTGTACAGTGTAAGATGGCTATAGGTTTACGCAAAAGCATAATGTACAGTGTAAAACGGCTGTCTGTTTACGCCAAAGCATAGTATACAGTGTAAAACGGATGCAGGTTCTCGCCAAAACATAGTATACAGTATAGGACGGCTGTAGGTTCTCGCCAAAACATAGTATACAGTGCAAGACAGCTGCAGGTTTACGCTAAAGCATAGCATACAGTGTAAAACGGCTGTAGGTCTACGCCGAAGCATAGTATACAATGTATAACGGCCGCAGGCTTACGCCAAGCATAGTATACAGTGTAAAACGGCTGTAGGTTTACGCCAAAACATAGTATACAGTATAAGACGGCTGTAGGTTTACGCCAAAGCATAGTGTACGGTGTAAAACGGCTGTAGGTTTACGCCAAAGCATAGTGTCCAGTGTAAAACGGCTGTAGTTTTACGCCAAAACATAGTATACAGTGTAAGACGGCTGTAGGTTTACGCTAAAGCATAGTGTACAGTGTAACACGGTTGTAGGTTTACGTCAAAACATAGTGTACAGCGTAAAACGTCTGTAGGTTTACGCCAAAACATAGTATACAGTGTAAGACGGCTGTAGTTTTACGCTAAAGTATAGTACACAGTGTAAAATGGCTGTAGGCTTACGCCAATGCATAGTACACAGTGTAAAACGGCTGTACGTTTACGCCAAAGCATAGTGTACAGTGTAAGACAGCTGTAGGTTTACGCCAAAGCAAAACGTACAGTATAAAACGGCGGTCTGTTTACGCCAAAGAATAGTGTGCAGTGTAAAACGGTTGTAGGTTTACGCCAAAACATAGTATAGAGTGTAAAACGGCTGTAGGTTTACGTCAAAGCATAGCGTACAGTGTAAGACAGCTGTAGGTTTACGCCAAAGCATAGTGTACACTGTAAAACGGCTGTAGGTTTACGCCAAAGCATAATGTACAGTATAAAATGGCTGTCTGTTTACGCCAAAGAATAGTGTGCAGTGTAAAAAGGTTGTAGGTTTACGCGAAAACATAGTATAGAGTGTAAAACGGCTGTAGGTTTACGCTAAAGCATAGTACACAGTGTAAGATGGCTGTAGGCTTACGCCAATGCATAGTACACAAGACAGATGTAGGTTTACGCCAAAGCAAAACGTACAGTATAAAACGGCGGTCTGTTTACGCCAAAGAATAGTGTGCAGTGTAAAACGGTTGTAGGTTTACGCCAAAACATAGTATAGAGTGTAAAACGGCTGTAGGTTTACGTCAAACCATAGCGTACAGTGTAAGACAGCTGTAGGTTTACGCCAAAGCATAGTGTACACTGTAAAACGGCTGTAGGTTTACGCCAAAGCATAATGTACAGTATAAAACGGCTGTCTGTTTACGTCAAAGCATAGTGTACAGCGTAAAACGGCTGTAGGTTTACGCCAAAACATAGTATACAGTGTAAGACGGCTGTAGGTTTACGCTAAAGCATAGTACACAGTGTAAGATGGCTGTAGGCTCACGCCAATGCATAGTACACAGTGTAAAACGGCTGTAGGTTTACGCCAAAGCATAGTGTACAGTGTAAGACAGATGTAGGTTTACGCCAAAGCATAATGTACAGTATAAAACGGCTGTCTGTTTACGCCAAAGCATAGTGTATAGTGTAAAACGGCTTTTGGTTTACGAAAAAGCATTGTATGCGGTGTACAACGGCTGTAGGCTTGCGCCAAAGCATAGTGTACAGTATAAAACGGCTGAAGGCTTACGCCAAAGCATAGTATACAGTGTAAAACGGTTGCATTTTTACGCTAAAGCATATTGCACAGTGCAAAACGGTTGTAGGTTTATGCCAAAACATAGTACACAGTGTAAGACGGCTGAAGGTTTACGCTAAAGCATAGTATACAATGTATAACGGCTGTAGGCTTACGCCAAGCATAGTATACAGTGTAATACGGTTGTAGGTTTACGCCAAAGCATATTGCACAGTGTAAAACTACTGTTGGTTTACGCCAAAGTATAGTATACAGTGTAAAACGGCTGTATTCTTACACCAAAACATAATATACAGTGTAAGACGGCTGTAGGTTTACGCTAAAGCATAGTTACACCAAAGCATAGTGTACAGTGTAAGACAGATGTAGGTTTACGCCAAAGCATAATGTACAGTATAAAACGGCTGTCTGTTTACGCCAAAGAATAGTGTGCAGTATAAAACGGCTGTCCGTTTACGCCAAAGAATAGTGTGCAGTGTAAAACGGTTGTAGTTTTACGCCAAAACATAGTATACAGTGTAAGACGGCTGTATGTTTACGCTAAAGCATAGTACACAGTGTAAGATGGCTGTAGGCTCACGCCAATGCATAGTACACAGTGTAAAACGGCTGTAGGTTTACGCCAAAGCATAGTGTACAGTGTAAGACAGATGTAGGTTTACGCCAAAGCATAATGTACAGTATAAAACGGCTGTCTGTTTACGCCAAAGCATAGTGTACAGTATAAAACGGCTGAAGGCTTACGCCAAAGCATAGTATACAGTGTAAAACGGTTGCATTTTTACGCTAAAGCATATTGCACAGTGCAAAACGGTTGTAGGTTTATGCCAAAACATAGTACACAGTGTAAGACGGCTGAAGGTTTACGCTAAAGCATAGTATACAATGTATAACGGCTGTAGGCTTACGCCAAGCATAGTATACAGTGTAATACGGTTGTAGGTTTACGCCAAAGCATATTGCACAGTGTAAAACTACTGTTGGTTTACGCCAAAGTATAGTATACAGTGTAAAACGGCTGTATTCTTACACCAAAACATAGTATACAGTGTAAGACGGCTGTAGGTTTACGCTAAAGCATAGTTACACCAAAGCATAGTGTACAGTGTAAGACAGATGTAGGTTTACGCCAAAGCATAATGTACAGTATAAAACGGCTGTCTGTTTACGCCAAAGAATAGTGTGCAGTGTAAAACGGTTGTAGGTTTACGCCAAAACATAGTATAGAGTGTAAAACGGCTGTAGGTTTACGTCAAAGCATAGCGTACAGTGTAAGACAGCTGTAGGTTTACGCCAAAGCATAGTGTCCAGTGTAAAACGGCTGCAGGTTTACGCCAAAGCATAGTGTACAGTGTAAGATGGCTGTAGGTTTACGCCAAAGCATAGCGTATGGTGTAAAACGGCTGTAGGTTTACGCCAAAGCATACTGTCCAGTGTAAAACGGCTGTAGGTTTACGCCAAAGCATAGTGTACAGTGTAAAACGGCTGTAGGTTTACGCCAAAGCATAGTGTACAGTGTAAAACGGCTGTAGGCTTACGCCAAAGCATAGTGTACAGTGTAAGATGGCTATAGGTTTACGCAAAAGCATAATGTACAGTGTAAAACGGCTGTCTGTTTACGCCAAAGCATAGTATACAGTGTAAAACGGATGCAGGTTCTCGCCAAAAGATAGTATACAGTATAAGACGGCTGTAGGTTCTCGCCAAAACATAGTATACAGTGCAAGACGGCTGTAGGTTTACGCTAAAGCATAGTATTCAGTGTAAAACGGCTGTAGGTCTACGCCGAAGCAAAGTGTACAGTGTAAGATGGCTGTAGGTTTACGCCAAAGCATAGCGTATGATGTAAAACGGCTGTAGGTTTACGCCAAAGCATAGCGTACAGTGTAAGACAGCTGTAGGTTTACGCCAAAGCATAGTGTACAGTGTAAGATGGCTGTAGGTTTACGCCAAAGCATAGTGTACAGTGTAAGACAGATGTAATTTTACGCCAAAGCATAATGTACAGTATAAAACGGCTGTCTGTTTACGCCAAAGAATAGTGTGCAGTGTAAAACGGTTGTAGGTTTACGCCAAAACATAGTATAGAGTGTAAAACGGCTGTAGGTTTACGTCAAAGCATAGCGTACAGTGTAAGACAGCTGTAGGTTTACGCCAAAGCATAGTGTCCAGTGTAAAACGGCTGCAGGTTTACGCCAAAGCATAGTGTACAGTGTAAGATGGCTGTAGGTTTACGCCAAAGCATAGCGTATGGTGTAAAACGGCTGTAGGTTTACGCCAAAGCATACTGTCCAGTGTAAAACGGCTGCAGGTTTACGCCAGAGCATAGTGTACAGTGTAAAACGGCTGTAGGTTTACGCCAAAGCATAGTGTACAGTGTAACACGGCTGTAGGTTTACGTCAAAGCATAGTGTACAGCGTAAAACGGCTGTAGGTTTACGCCAAAACATAGTATACAGTGTAAGACGGCTGTAGGTTTACGCTAAAGCATAGTACACAGTGTAAGATGGCTGTAGGCTCACGCCAATGCATAGTACACAGTGTAAAACGGCTGTAGGTTTACGCCAAAGCATAGTGTACAGTGTAAGACAGATGTAGGTTTACGCCAAAGCATAATGTACAGTATAAAACGGCTGTCTGTTTACGCCAAAGCATAGTGTATAGTGTAAAACGGCTTTTGGTTTACGAAAAAGCATTGTATGCGGTGTACAACGGCTGTAGGCTTGCGCCAAAGCATAGTGTACAGTATAAAACGGCTGAAGGCTTACGCCAAAGCATAGTATACAGTGTAAAACGGTTGCATTTTTACGCTAAAGCATATTGCACAGTGCAAAACGGTTGTAGGTTTATGCCAAAACATAGTATACAGTGTAAGACGGCTGAAGGTTTACGCTAAAGCATAGTATACAATGTATAACGGCTGTAGGCTTACGCCAAGCATAGTATACAGTGTAATACGGTTGTAGGTTTACGCCAAAGCATATTGCACAGTGTAAAACTACTGTTGGTTTACGCCAAAGTATAGTATACAGTGTAAAACGGCTGTATTCTTACACCAAAACATAGTATACAGTGTAAGACGGCTGTAGGTTTACGCTAAAGCATAGTTACGCCAAAGCATAGTGTACAGTGTAAGACAGATGTAGGTTTACGCCAAAGCATAATGTACAGTATAAAACGGCTGCAGGTTTACGCCAAAGCATAGTGCACAGTGTAAGATGGCTGTAGGTTTACGCCAAAGCATAGTGTACAGTGTAAAACGGTTGTAGGTTTACGCCAAAACATAGTATAGAGTGTAAAACGGCTGTAGGTTTACGTCAAAGCATAGCGTACAGTGTAAGACAGCTGTAGGTTTAAGCCAAAGCATAGTGTCCAGTGTAAAACGGCTGCAGGTTTACGCCAAAGCATAGTGCACAGTGTAAGATGGCTGTAGGTTTACGCCAAAGCATAGTGTACAGTGTAAAACGGTTGTAGGTTTACGCCAAAACATAGTATAGAGTGTAAAACGGCTGTAGGTTTACGTCAAAGCATAGCGTACAGTGTAAGACAGCTGTAGGTTTAAGCCAAAGCATAGTGTCCAGTGTAAAACGGCTGCAGGTTTACGCCAAAGCATAGTGCACAGTGTAAGATGGCTGTAGGTTTACGCCAAAGCATAGTGTACAGTGTAAAACGGCTGTAGGTTTACGCCAAAGCATAGTGTACAGTGTAAAACGGCTGTAGGCTTACGCCAAAGCATAGTGTACAGTGTAAGATGGCTATAGGTTTACGCAAAAGCATAATGTACAGTGTAAAACGGCTGTCTGTTTACGCCAAAGCATAGTATACAGTGTAAAACGGATGCAGGTTCTCGCCAGAACATAGTATACAGTATAAGACGGCTGTAGGTTCTCGCCAAAACATAGTATACAGTGCAAGACTGCTGTAGGTTTACGCTAAAGCATAGTATTCAGTGTAAAACGGCTGTAGGTCTACGCCGAAGCATAGTATACAATGTATAACGGCCGCAGGCTTACGCCAAGCATAGTATACAGTGTAAAACGGCTGTAGGTTTACGCCAAAACATAGTATACAGTATAAGACGGCTGTAGGTTTACGCCAAAGCATAGTGTACGGTGTAAAACGGCTGTAGGTTTACGCCAAAGCATAGTGTCCAGTGTAAAACGGCTGTAGTTTTACGCCAAAACATAGTATACAGTGTAAGATGGCTGTAGGTTTACGCTAAAGCATAGTGTACAGTGTAACACGGCTGTAGGTTTATGTCAAAGTATAGTGTACAGCGTAAAACGGCTGTAGGTTTACGCCAAAACATAGTATACAGTGTAAGACGGCTGTAGTTTTACGCTAAAGCATAGTACACAGTGTAAAATGGCTGCAGGCTTACGCCAATGCATAGTACACAGTGTAAAAGGGCTGTACGTTAACGCCAAAGCATAGTGTACAGTGTAAGACAGCTGTAGGTTTACGCCAAAGCAAAACGTACAGTATAAAACGGCGGTCTGTTTACGCCAAAGAATAGTGTGCAGTGTAAAACGGTTGTAGGTTTACGCCAAAACATAGTATAGAGTGTAAAACGGCTGTAGGTTTACGTCAAAGCATAGCGTACAGTGTAAGACAGCTGTAGGTTTACGCCAAAGCATAGTTACGCCAAAGCATAGTGTACAGTGTAAGACAGATGTAGGTTTACGCCAAAGCATAATGTACAGTATAAAACGGCTGTCTGTTTACGCCAAAGAATAGTGTGCAGTGTAAAACGGTTGTAGGTTTACGCCAAAACATAGTATAGAGTGTAAAACGGCTGTGGGTTTACGTCAAAGCATAGCGTACAGTGTAAGACAGCTGTAGGTTTACGCCAAAGCATAGTGTCCAGTGTAAAACGGCTGCAGGTTTACGCCAAAGCATAGTGTACAGTGTAAGATGGCTGTAGGTTTACGCCAAAGCATAGCGTATGGTGTAACACGGCTGTAGGTTTACGCCAAAGCATAGTGTCCAGTGTAAAACGGCTGTAGGTTTACGCCAAAGCATAGTATACAGTGTAAAACGGCAGAAGGTTTACGCCAAAGCATAGTACACAGTGAAAATTGGCTGTGGGCTTACGCCAATGCATAGTATACAGTGTAAAACGGCAGAAGGTTTACGTTAAAGCATAGTATACAGTGTAAAACGGCTGTAGGTTTACGCCAAAGAATAGTGTACTGTACAAGACGACTGTAGGTTTACGCCAATGCGTAGTATACAGTGTAAAACGGCAGAAGGTTTACGCCAAAGCATAGTATACAGTGTAAGACAGCTGTAGGTTAACGCAAAGCATAGTATACAGTGCAAAACGGCTGTAGGTTTTCGCCAAAGCATAGTATACAATGTATAACGGCTGTAGGCTTACGCCAAGCATAGTACACAGTGTAAAACGGCAGAAGGTTTACGCCAAAGCATAGTACACAGTGTAAAATGGCTATAGGCTTACACCAATGCATAGTATACAGTGTAAAACGGCAGAAGGTTTACGCCAAAGCATAGTATACAATGTAAAACGGTTGCATTTTGACGCTAAAGCATATTGCACAGTGCAAAACGGTTGTAGGTTTATGCCAAAACATAGTATACAGTGTAAGACTGCTGAAGGTTTACGCTAAAGCATAGTATACAATGTATAACGGCTGTAGGCTTACGCCAAGCATAGTATACAGTGTAATACGGTTGTAGGTTTACGCCAAAGCATATTGCACAGTGTAAAACTACTGTTGGTTTACGCCAAAGTATAGTATACAGTGTAAAACGGCTGTATTCTTACACCAAAACATAGTATACAGTGTAAGACGGCTGTAGGTTTACGCTAAAGCATAGTTACGCCAAAGCATAGTGTACAGTGTAAGACAGATGTAGGTTTACGCCAAAGCATAATGTACAGTATAAAACGGCTGTCTGTTTACGCCAAAGAATAGTGTGCAGTGTAAAACGGTTGTAGGTTTACGCCAAAACATAGTATAGAGTGTAAAACGGCTGTAGGTTTACGTCAAAGCATAGCGTACAGTGTAAGACAGCTGTAGGTTTACGCCAAAGCATAGTGTCCAGTGTAAAACGGCTGCAGGTTTACGGCAAAGCATAGTGTACAGTGTAAGATGGCTGTAGGTTTACGCCAAAGCATAGCGTATGGTGTAAAACGGCTGTAGGTTTACGCCAAAGCATAGTGTCCAGTGTAAAACGGCTGTAGGTTTACGCCAAAGCATAGTGTACAGTGTAAAACGGCTGTAGGTTTACGCCAAAGCATAGTGTACAGTGTAAAACGGCTGTAGGCTTACGCCAAAGCATAGTGTACAGTGTAAGATGGCTATAGGTTTACGCAAAAGCATAATGTACAGTGTAAAACGGCTGTCTGTTTACGCCAAAGCATAGTATACAGTGTAAAACGGATGCAGGTTCTCGCCAAAATATAGTATACAGTATAAGACGGCTGTAGGTTCTCGCCAAAACATAGTATACAGTGCAAGACGGCTGTAGGTTTACGCTAAAGCATAGTATACAGTGTAAAACGGCTGTAGGTCTACGCCGAAGCATAGTATACAATGTATAACGGCCGCAGGCTTACGCCAAGCATAGTATACAGTGTAAAACGGCTGTAGGTTTACGCCAAAACATAGTATACAGTATAAGACGGCTGTAGGTTTACGCCAAAGCATAGTGTACGGTGTAAAACGGCTGTAGGTTTACGCCAAAGCATAGTGTCCAGTGTAAAACGGCTGTAGTTTTACGCCAAAACATAGTATACAGTGTAAGACGGCTGTAGGTTTACGCTAAAGCATAGTGTACAGTGTAACACGGCTGTAGGTTTACGTCAAAGCATAGTGTACAGCTTAAAACGGCTGTAGGTTTACGCCAAAACATAGTATACAGTGTAAGACGGCTGTAGTTTTACGCTAAAGCATAGTACACAGTGTAAAATGGCTGTAGGCTTACGCCAATGCATAGTACACAGTGTAAAACGGCTGTACGTTTACGCCAAAGCATAGTGTACAGTGTAAGACAGCTGTAGGTTTACGCCAAAGCAAAACGTACAGTATAAAACGGCGGTCTGTTTACGCCAAAGAATAGTGTGCAGTGTAAAACGGTTGTAGGTTTACGCCAAAACATAGTATAGAGTGTAAAACGGCTGTAGGTTTACGTCAAAGCATAGTGTAAGTTTACGCCAAAACATAGTATACAGTGTAAGACGGCTGTAGGTTTACGCTAAAGCATAGTACACAGTGTAAGATGGCTGTAGGCTTACGCCAATGCATAGTACACAGTGTAAAACGGCTGTAGGTTTACGCCAAAGCATAGTGTACAGTGTAAGACAGATGTAGGTTTACGCCAAAGCATAATGTACAGTATAAAACGGCTGTCTGTTTACGCCAAAGAATAGTGTGAAGTGTAAAACGGTTGTAGGTTTACGCCAAAACATACCATAGAGTGTAAAACGGCTGTAGGTTTACGTCAAAGCATAGCGTACAGTGTAAGACAGCTGTATTTTTACGCCAAAGCATAGTGTCCAGTGTAAAACGGCTGCAGGTTTACGCCAAAGCATAGTGTACAGTGTAAGATGGCTATAGGTTTACGCCAAAGCATAGCGTATGGTGTAAAACGGCTGTAGGTTTACGCCAAAGCATAGTGTCCAGTGTAAAACGGCTGTAGGTTTACGCCAAAGCATAGTGTACAGTGTAAAACGGCTGTAGGTTTACGCCAAAGCATAGTGTACAGTGCAAAACGGGTGTAGGCTTACGCCAAAGCATAGTGTACAGTGTAAGATGGCTATAGGTTTACGCAAAAGCATAATGTACAGTGTAAAACGGCTGTCTGTTTACGCCAAAGCATAGTATACAGTGTAAAACGGATGCAGGTTCTCGCCAAAACATAGTATACAGTATAAGACGGCTGTAGGTTCTCGCCAAAACATAGTATACAGTGCAAGACGGCTGTAGGTTTACGCTAAAGCATAGTATACAATGTATAACGGCTGTAGGCTTACGCCAAGCATAGTATACAGTGTAATACGGTTGTAGGTTTACGCCAAAGCATATTGCACAGTGTAAAACTACTGTTGGTTTACGCCAAAGTATAGTATACAGTGTAAAACGGCTGTATTCTTACACCAAAACATAGTATACAGTGTAAGACGGCTGAAGGTTTACGCTAAAGCATAGTATACAATGTGTAACGGCTGTAGGCTTACGCCAAGCATAGTATACAGTGTAATACGGTTGTAGGTTTACGCCAAAGCATATTGCACAGTGTAAAACTACTGTTGGTTTACGCCAAAGTATAGTATACAGTGTAAAACGGCTGTATTCTTACACCAAAACATAGTATACAGTGTAAGACGGCTGTAGGTTTACGCTAAAGCATAGTTACGCCAAAGCATAGCGTACAGTGTAAGACAGCTGTAGGTTTACGCCAAAGCATAGTGTACACTGTAAAACGGCTGTAGGTTTACGCCAAGCATAATGTACTGTATAAAATGGCTGTCTGTTTACGCCAAAGAATAGTGTGCAGTGTAAAACGGTTGTAGGTTTACGCGAAAACATAGTATAGAGTGTAAAACGGCTGTAGGTTTACGTCAAAGCATAGTGTAAGTTTACGCCAAAACATAGTATACAGTGTAAGACGGCTGTAGGTTTACGCTAAAGCATAGTACACAGTGTAAGATGGCTGTAGGCTTACGCCAATGCATAGTACACAGTGTAAAACGGCTGTAGGTTTACGCCAAAGCATAGTGTACAGTGTAAGACAGATGTAGGTTTACGCCAAAGCATAATGTACAGTATAAAACGGCTGTCTGTTTACGCCAAAGAATAGTGTGCAGTGTAAAACGGTTGTAGGTTTACGCCAAAACATACCATAGAGTGTAAAACGGCTGTAGGTTTACGTCAAAGCATAGCGTACAGTGTAAGACAGCTGTAGGTTTACGCCAAAGCATAGTGTCCAGTGTAAAACGGCTGCAGGTTTACGCCAAAGCATAGTGTACAGTGTAAGATGGCTGTAGGTTTACGCCAAAGCATAGCGTATGGTGTAAAACGGCTGTAGGTTTACGCCAAAGCATAGTGTCCAGTGTAAAACGGCTGTAGGTTTACGCCAAAGCATAGTGTACAGTGCAAAACGGGTGTAGGCTTACGCCAAAGCATAGTGTACAGTGTAAGATGGCTATAGGTTTACGCAAAAGCATAATGTACAGTGTAAAACGGCTGTCTGTTTACGCCAAAGCATAGTATACAGTGTAACACGGATGCAGGTTCTCGCCAAAACATAGTATACAGTATAAGACGGCTGTAGGTTCTCGCCAAAACATAGTATACAGTGCAAGACGGCTGTAGGTTTACGCTAAAGCATAGTATACAGTGTAAAACGGCTGTAGGTTTACGCCGAAGCATAGTATACAATGTATAACGGCTGCAGGCTTTCGCCAAGCATAGTATACAGTGTAAAACGGCTGTAGGTTTACGCCAAAACATAGTATACAGTGTAAGACAGCTGTAGGTTTACGCCAAAGCATAGTGTACAGTGTAAGACAGATGTAGGTTTACGCCAAAGCATAATGTACAGTATAAAACGGCTGTCTGTTTACGCCAAAGAATAGTGTGCAGTGTAAAACGGTTGTAGGTTTACGCCAAAACATAGTGTAGAGAGTAAAACGGCTGTAGGTTTACGTCAAAGCATAGTGTACAGCGTAAAGCGGCTGTAGGTTTACGCCAAAACATAGTATACAGTGTAAGACGGCCGTAGGTTTACGCTAAAGCATAGTACACAGTGTAAAATGGCTGTAGGCTTACGCCAGTGCATAGTGCACAGTGTAAAACGGCTGTAGGTTTACGCCAAAGCATAGTGTACAGTGTAAGACAGCTGTAGGTTTACGCCAAAGCATAGTGTACACTGTAAAACGGCTGTAGGTTTACGCCAAAGCATAATGTACAGTATAAAACGGCTGTCTGTTTACGCCAAAGAATAGTGTGCAGTGTAAAACGGTTGTAGGTTTGCCCCAAAACATAGTATAGAGTGTAAAACGGCTGTAGGTTTACGTCAAAGCATAGCGTACAGTGTAAGACAGCTGTAGGTTTACGCCAAAGCATAGTGCACACTGTAAAACGGCTGTAGGTTTACGCCAAAGCATAATGTACAGTATAAAACGGCTGTCTGTTTACGCCAAAGAATAGTGTGCAGTGTAAAACGGTTGTAAGTTTACGCCAAAACATAGTATAGAGTGTAAAACGGCTGTAGGTTTACGTCAAAGCATAGTGTACAGCGTAAAACGGCTGTAGGTTTACGCCAAAACATAGTATACAGTGTAAGACGGCTGTAGGTTTACGCTAAAGCATAGTACACAGTGTAAGATGGCTATAGGTTTACGCAAAAGCATAATGTACAGTGTAAAACGGCTGTCTGTTTATGCCAAAGCATAGTGTACAGTGTAAGACAGATGTAGGTTTACGCCAAAGCATAATGTACAGTATAAAACGTCTGTCTGTTTACGCCAAAGAATAGTGTGCAGTGTAAAACGGTTGTAGGTTTACGCCAAAACATAGTATAGAGTGTAAAACGGCTGTAGGTTTACGTCAAAGCATAGTGTACAGCGTAAAACGGCTGTAGGTTTACGCCAAAACATAGTATACAGTGTAAGACGGCTGTAGGTTTACGCTAAAGCATAGTACACAGTGTAAGATGGCTATAGGTTTACGCAAAAGCATAATGTACAGTGTAAAACGGCTGTCTGTTTACGCCAAAGCATAGTATACAGTGTAAAACGGATGCAGGTTCTCGCCAAAACATAGTATACAGTATAAGACGGCTGTAGGTTCTCGCCAAAACATAGTATACAGTGCAAGACGGCTGTAGGTTTACGCCGAAGCATAGTATACAATGTAAAACGGCTGTAGGTTTACGCCGAAGCATAGTATACAATGTATAACGGCTGTAGGCTTACGCCAAGCATAGTATACAGTGTAAAACGGCTGTAGGTTTACGCCAAAGCATAGTGTACAGTGTAAGACAGCTGTAGGTTTACGCCAAAGCATAGTGTACACTGTAAAACCCCTGTAGGTTTACGCCAAAGCATAATGTACAGTATAAAACGGCTGTCTGTTTACGCCAAAGAATAGTGTGCAGTGTAAAACGGTTGTAGGTTTGCCCCAAAACATAGTATAGAGTGTAAAACGGCTGTAGGTTTACGTCAAAGCATAGCGTACAGTGTAAGAAAGCTGTAGGTTTACGCCAAAGCATAGTGCACACTGTAAAACGGCTGTAGGTTTACGCCAAAGCATAATGTACAGTATAAAACGGCTGTCTGTTTACGCCAAAGAATAGTGTGCAGTGTAAAACGGTTGTAGGTTTACGCCAAAACATAGTATAGAGTGTAAAACGGCTGTAGGTTTACGTCAAAGCATAGTGTACAGCGTAAAACGGCTGTAGGTTTACGCCAAAACATAGTATACAGTGTAAGACGGCTGTAGGTTTACGCTAAAGCATAGTACACAGTGTAAGATGGCTATAGGTTTACGCAAAAGCATAATGTACAGTGTAAAACGGCTGTCTGTTTACGCCAAAGCATAGTATACAGTGTAAAACGGATGCAGGTTCTCGCCAAAACATAGTATACAGTATAAGACGGCTGTAGGTTCTCGCCAAAACATAGTATACAGTGCAAGACGGCTGTAGGTTTACGCCGAAGCATAGTATACAATGTAAAACGGCTGTAGGTTTACGCCGAAGCATAGTATACAATGTATAACGGCTGTAGGCTTACGCCAAGCATAGTATACAGTGTAAAACGGCTGTAGGTTTACGCCAAAGCATAGTGTACAGCGTAAAGCGGCTGTAGGTTTACGCCAAAACATAGTATACAGTGCAAGACGGCCGTAGGTTTACGCTAAAGCATAGTACACAGTGTAAAATGGCTGTAGGCTTACGCCAATGCATAGTGCACAGTGTAAAACGGCTGTAGGTTTACGCCAAAGCATAGTGTACAGTGTAAGACAGCTGTAGGTTTACGCCAAAGCATAGTGTACACTGTAAAACCCCTGTAGGTTTACGCCAAAGCATAATGTACAGGATAAAACGGCTGTCTGTTTACGCCAAAGAATAGTTTGCAGTGTAAAACGGTTGTAGGTTTGCCCCAAAACATAGTATAGAGTGTAAAACGGCTGTAGGTTTACGTCAAAGCATAGCGTACAGTGTAAGACAGCTGTAGGTTTACGCCAAAGCATAGTGCACACTGTAAAACGGCTGTAGGTTTACGCCAAAGCATAATGTACAGTATAAAACGGCTGTCTGTTTACGCCAAAGAATAGTGTGCATTGTAAAACGGTTGTAGGTTTACGCCAAAACATAGTATAGAGTGTAAAACGGCTGTAGGTTTACGTCAAAGCATAGTGTACAGCGTAAAACGGCTGTAGGTTTACGCCAAAACATAGTATACAGTGTAAGACGGCTGTAGGTTTACGCTAAAGCATAGTACACAGTGTAAGATGGCTATAGGTTTACGCAAAAGCATAATGTACAGTGTAAAACGGCTGTCTGTTTACGCCAAAGCATAGTATACAGTGTAAAACGGATGCAGGTTCTCGCCAAAACATAGTATACAGTATAAGACGGCTGTAGGTTCTCGCCAAAACATAGTATACAGTGCAAGACGGCTGTAGGTTTACGCCGAAGCATAGTATACAATGTAAAACGGCTGTAGGTTTACGCCGAAGCATAGTATACAATGTATAACGGCTGTAGGCTTACGCCAAGCATAGTATACAGTGTAAAACGGCTGTAGGTTTACGCCAAAGCATAGTATACAATGTATAACGGCTGTAGGTTTACGCCAAGCATAGTACACAGTGTAAAACGGCTGTAGGTTTACGCCAAAGCATAGTGTACAGTGTAAGACAGATGTAGGTTTACGCCAAAGCATAATGTACAGTATAAAACGGCTGTCTGTTTACGCCAAAGAATAGTGTGCAGTGTAAAACGGTTGTAGGTTTACGCCAAAACATAGTATAGAGTGTAAAACGGCTGTAGGTTTACGTCAAAGCATAGTGTCCAGTGTAAAACGGCTGTAGGTTTACGCTAAAGCATATTTTTTTTTTTTTTTTTTGTAAGAAGGTGGAAAGCATCGAAAGCCTGCGTGTGGGACTTTAATCCACTAAAACCACCTCTGCCTCAAACCCCGGATCCCCACGGTACCGCCGTTAGGCATTTCATCACAGGGGGGGTTTTCAGCAGTAGCTGCTTCTCTCTTAGTCTGCATGTCCGGAGGTGTAAGTGCGAATGCACGAATGTCTGTCTGTCGGTGCGTGTATAATGTACGTATGTATGTATGCATGCATCTACCATTGTGTCAGGTGTGTATGTCGGTTCATGTCGCGAGCGTTTGACTGCTTATATGCGCATTTCGTAGCTCTGGTTGTGTGTATGAGTATGTGTATGTGGATGTGGTCGGTTCGTGGCGTTCGGTTGCTTGGTAGTGTGCATATGCGTTGATCCATGTACATATTTGCCGGGGTTTGCAGATTCTTACCGTCGGGTTGCTCTTTCTTCCAGGCGAAGCTGCTGCATTATCATTGCGATAACTTCATTTGCCGTCTCCCAGGCTTCAGACGTCGTTAGCATGAAAGTTATCAGCCCTCTTGGTGTCACCTGTCCACCTATTGCCATTTCGAGTATATCCCTGGCCGTCGAGTATCCTCGGCATTCCATCAGGATATGCTCTGCATTCTGGGTTTTCCCATCGCAATGCGGGCAATATGGGTCATCCGCATGTTTGTATTTGTAGAGGTACTCCCGGAAGCATCCATGCCCCGAGAGGAATTGCGTTAGGTAGTAGTTTACCTCTCCGTGTCCTCTACTGTTCCACTCCTCTATGTTGGGGATTAATGTGTGGGTCCATCTCCCCTTGGTGGTAGTATCCCATCTGTCTTGCCACTGTGCCTGGATGGCAGCGCCAGCTATTCTTCTTTGTTCCGGCTCGGTTCCACGTTGTTTGGCTGCCTTTTTGACTTCTAAGTCAATAGGCATTCTGCCCGATATCACGCTTATGGCTTCCGCAGACACAGTTCTAAAAGCGCAGCATACTCTTATCGAAGCGACTCGGTGCGATGCGTTCATGTATTTCATGTACGACTTGACTTCCGACGCTGATGCCCACACGGGAGACGCGTACATAAGCATCGACTAGCTAACTGTTGCTAACAGGTTTCTGATTGGCTGCCTGGGTCCTCCTACATTTGGCATTATCCTCGACAGTGCCGCTACTGCCCTGGAGGCTTTTTCACCTGCGTATCTTAGGTGCTCTTTGAAACTGAGCCTGTGGGCCAACAGCATTCCCAGGTATCTAATGTGTGGGCTCGACTCAATGGTATGCTCGCCAACCTGTATGGTGAGGTATTCTACCCTTTTTCTGCTGCTTATTAGTACTGCTTCTGTTTTGTGGTCCGCCAGTTCTAAGTTTGATGTCTGTAGCCAGGCCCTGACATCTCTGATGGCATGCCCACATTTCTCTGACGTTTCGGTAATCGTTTTTGCCACAACAACTACTGCAATATCGTCCGCGTAGCCAATGATGTGGACTCCGCTCGGCTTTGGTATTCTTAGGATCCCATCGTACATTATGTTCCACAACACTGGGCCAAGCACTGACCCTTGCGGAACTCCTCCAGTAATGTTATATTCCTTTGGCCCTTCTTCTGTGTCGTAGTGAAGGGTTCTGTCTTTGAGGTAGCTGGCGATTATTCTCCTTATATAGTTAGGTGTCTGCAGGTTGCATAAGGCTCTGCTTATACAGTTCCAGCTGACTGAGTTGAAAGCGTTTTTTATGTCGAGTGTTAAGACGGCACAGTACCGCTTTGTCCCTCCTAACCATCTTCTTCCCGCGATTGCTTCACGCGCAATGTTGCACACTGCCTCTATAGCATGTATGGTGCTTCGCTTCTTTCTGAAGCCATACTGTTGGTTGGAGAGCCCGTGGTCTCCTTCAGTGTGTCTCTCGAGTCTTGCTCGTATAATTTTCTCTAGAATTTTTCCTATTGTGTCGAGCATGCACAGCGGCCTGTATGACGACGGCTGGTCAGGTGGCTTGTTACCCTTCGGGATGAGGACTAGCCGCTGTCTTTTCCACTGTAGTGGGAATTCCCCTTCCACTAAGCATGTCGTATACAATTGTGTGAAGATCTCTGGCCTTATCTTGATCGCGTTTTTAAGGACCAGGTTCGGGATTCCGTCCATTCCTGGCGTCTTGTTGATCTTTAACGCTGCTGCAGCTTCTAGGATTTCCTCAGTTGTTACTGGCGGTATTATCTCCGCTTCCGCTGACGTTTCTTGATAGAGTATCGGGACCTCATCTTTCGCCGGAAATAGAGTGTTAACGATCAAGCGCATCATGTTCGGACATGTCGGTGCCGCTGCCGTAACATGTTTCAGTTTTTTCATAACTATTTGATACGCACTTCCCCATGGGTTATGCTGCAGTTCATCTCTCAGTGCCTGAAACGATTCTCGTTTGCTCTTTTTAATCAGTTTGCGGAGCTCTTTCCTTTTACTTTGGAATTGGTCCCGTAGGACTTCGTACTCTCCTATGTCTCTGCGTCTGGCTCTCTGTTGCCGTCTACGCATTCTGAGGCAATCTGCGCGCAGATTCGAGATGTCCTCACTCCACCAATATACAGGTTTTCTGCCGTTTCCTTTCCTTTTACGTGGCATGGAAGCATCACATCCTCGGGATAGGGACCTTGTCGCTTCTTTGGCTTGTTGTTCTGCTGCCCCCGTTGGTGTATCCATAGTTTCCAGCACGTATTCAAGTATCTCATTATCTAAATTATCTGTTTTCCAGCCCAGCTTTTGTACTTTCTCCAGGTTATAGCGGTAGCGGCGCTGGGGTCGATCTTTACCCTCTGTCTCAAAAATGATGGCATAGTGGTCGCTGTGTGTATACAGGTCTGAGACATGCCATTTTATTTTTCTCGCTATTGACCTGCTGGCGAATGTTAGGTCGATGATGGAACCTGCCCTACCATTGTCAAAATTGTTACTATTTCCCTGGTTGAGTAACACTAGATCGAGGCTAGCAAAGGCCTCAAGGAGCGTCTCGCCTCTCTGGTTTGTCCTGGCACTGTTCCATTCTACTGCCCATGCATTGAAGTCTCCGGCTATAATCTTTGGTGACTTCTCTCGTCCAGCATTTGGCAGTATTCATGCATAGTCGCGCTAGGTGTGGCATAACAGCTGAAAAAGTGAATTCCCTTCACTTTGGCGTAGACGAAGTTTTGCCGCCTTCCCGGATCCTTGCGTTCGAAGGGGTAAGTGCCGCACGTCCATATCGCTGCCTTTTTGCTCTGGTCTTCTACCCATCTTCCGCTGCAGTAAGGTGTTGTACTGTTCGCAGATAAGAGCTACATCCGCGTTTTCTTCTCTCGCCGTTTGTGTGAGTAGATCCTGGGCGGCTTCGCAATGGTTTAGGTTAATTTGGATGCACTTCATGATCGCTTTACCATTTCTCGGAATGCGCTTTTATAGGCTGCGCATCTAAAACTTCCAGTTGGGTGTTCATTTCCCCCTTTACATCCTGGTTCGCGTATGGCACATGTTGGTTTCGCTGTGCACTTCTTCGCAATGTGTCCTTTGCCTCCACATCGTAGACATGTGCCCGTGCGGTCGTTTTCATTCTTGCAATGTCTTGCAACATGTCCATACTCGAGTCATCTGTAGCATTGTGTCGGTGCTAAGTGCTCCTGGATCCTGCAGCGTACCCATCCCACGCGCATATGTCCTGCGGCGATCATCTTAGATGCCTCATTAGGTGTAAGATTAATGAGTGCAGTTTGAGTTCCTCCCCTTGCCATTCGGAGGGATTTAACAGCATCAGTGGTTATTTCAGCTGATGCTGGGAACTGCTCTCCGATTGCCTTGCAGATGTCCTCCGGGGTTGTGACCTCGTCCAAGTCGCGACATTCGACTGTTACTAGATGACATAAGGACTTCACCTTTGCTTCACTTTGTAGTACTTTCGCCATCTCTTCTTTGAGTTGCTCGGTTTTTCCGTTATTGGCCTTGTTAAGTTCAAAGAGCAGTTCCCCTTTCGCCGTTTTCCTAATTTTGTTAACGCTCTCCCCGAGTTCTTTAAGCTCTGGCTTTGACTTCATCATTTTAAGGATGCTTGCGTAGAACGTTTCCCCTGTTTTCGATATTAGTATAGCATCGGGCCTTCCGGGTTTTTTCCTGGTCCTACCACCTTGCTTCTCTGTTTTGTCTGGCCTTTTTTCCTCTGTTCCATTTTCCTTTTCTCCTTGGGTTTTCCTCTCTGTTTTATGTTTAGCCTTCACTCGACTTTTTTGTCGTTTCGGCACTACCTTCCATTCCCGTGCTCCGGTAGGTGCGGCTTCTTCCTCCGCTTCTGCTTCTAGATTAGCTGCTGTTCGCTTTCCTTTTTTTGGTGTTGGCAGCTGGTCTTCGGCCTCTCTTTGTCGTTTCGCTTCTCCCTCCATGTTTGGTTTTAAGGTTGGAGAGGTCTGCGCGCTTTTGTTGGCCCGATCCTTGCTATTATCCTTCGTTGATGATTTTTCCTTCACTGCTCTTCTATGCAGTACCGAGATACTTCGCACAAGATCCCTCATGGCTTGGTTGATGTGACGTTGGGTACTCATTGCATCCTGCAGTTCTGCGATTTTCCGCCCTAGTTTCTCAAGGGCTTCTGAGCCGTCTTCGCTTCTTCGAGCTTCCGGTGTTCCTCCAATCGTTATTGGATTGCTAGCTACCACACGTGAGCTGGTGTCACCTTTGCTTGTTGCTGTGGTTTCCCTTGTGACTCCTGGTGGAGCCGATACCAATGGGGCCGGTTCGCTCGTCGTCTCCTTCCTTGCTGGTGACTCGCGTCCTTCCAGACTTCTCTGTGGTGCTGCCGCTTGGTCACCTGGTGACCTCGGCATCTTGGAGCTCCTTAGGAAGGGGTTCACTGCCTTCTCATTGGTGCTGTTTCTACTACCGTCGCTCCTTTTGTTTGTATTGTTTGTATTGTTTGTATTCATTTCTAGTGGGTCCCCACTCAAAGCCGCTATCAATGCTCGGATGTGTAGTCACCCTAGGATCTCATGGTTATCTATGCAAGCAGTGAGGCCATGCAAGGGTTGGCACAAGCCTTTATGAGGTCTTATGTCAGAGCCAGATCGGTGCTAAACAGGAATGTTACATCTGTACCTACACCACCAACTTAATGGTGACGAGACATTGAACGTACTTTGAGGCCTGCCATGGTTTTAACGGGACGGGGGCGCATGTGGCATTGGCCTGAAAGCCATTTCAGCAAGATTTCACTCTTGCCAACTCAGGTAGCAGAATACCACACACGTCAGCCCTCATGTCTTCAGTTCCAGATCGTTATTTCCAGTATCCATTAATTAAGACCTTACTGGGCTCGGTCTTAATGCCTTTGTCCTGATACAGTTCCATTCGTACATATATCATATTTCGTATCCGGGGTCCCCAGATACGCTACTAAGTATGTGTTTTTGTTTTCGTTTTCGATTGGTGCCGCGTACGCGGTCCCTCGTTGGCCAGGGCTTTTCCTCCCGGCGGGGTGGGAGTTATACCGCCCCTACTCGGTCGCCAGAGCCTCGTCAGTCGCAAGCAGGGTGTACCACGTGCAGGTGAGGTTGGCAGTTTGTAAGTTGAATTACGATTAACACCCCACGCTAAAGCATATTGCATGGTGTGAAACGGCTGTAGGTTTACGCCAAAGCATAGTGTCCAGTGTAAAACGGCTGTAGATTTACGCCAAAGCATAGTGTACAGTGTAAAACGGCTGTAGGTTTACGCCAAAGCATAGTGTACAGTGTAAAACGGCTGTAGGCTTACGCCAAAGCATAGTGTACAGTGTAAGATGGCTATAGGTTTACGCAAAAGCATAATGTACAGTGTAAAACGGATGTCTGTTTACGCCAAAGCATAGTATACAGTGTAAAACGGATGCAGGTTCTCGCTAAAACATTGTATACAGTATAAGACGGCTGTAGGTTCTCGCCAAAACGTAG
Organism: Xylota segnis; assembly: GCA_963583995.1. Taxonomy (NCBI): domain Eukaryota; kingdom Metazoa; phylum Arthropoda; class Insecta; order Diptera; family Syrphidae; genus Xylota; species Xylota segnis. The sequence goes on from OY757240.1 coordinate 399,036, forward strand.
TATACAGTGCAAGACGGCTGTAGGTTTACGCTAAAGCATAGTGTCCAGTGTAAAACGGCTGTAGATTTACGCCAAAGCATAGTGTACAGTGTAAAACGGCTGTAGGTTTACGCCAAAGCATAGTGTACAGTGTAAAACGGCTGTAGGCTTACGCCAAAGCATAGTGTACAGTGTAAAACGGCTGTAGGCTTACGCCAAAGCATAGTGTATGGTGTAAAACGGCTGTAGGTTTACGCCAAAGCATAGTATCCAGTGTAAAACGGCTGTAGATTTACGCCAAAGCATAGTGTACAGTGTAAAACGGCTGTAGGTTTACGCCAAAGCATAGTGTACAGTGTAAAACGGCTGTAGGCTTACGCCAAAGCATAGTGTACAGTGTAAGATGGCTATAGGTTTACGCAAAAGCATAATGTACAGTGTAAAACGGCTGTCTGTTTACGCCAAAGCATAGTATACAGTGTAAAACGGATGCAGGTTCTCGCCAAAACATAGTATACAGTATAAGACGGCTGTAGGTTCTCGCCAAAACGTAGTATACAGTGCAAGACGGCTGTAGGTTTACGCTAAAGCATAGTATACAGTGTAAAACGGCTGTAGGTTTACGCCGAAGCATAGTATACAATGTATAACGGCTGTAGGCTTACGCCAAGCATAGTATACAGTGTAAAACGGCTGTAGGTTTACGCCAAAGCATAGTATACAATGTATAACGGCTGTAGGTTTACGCCAAGCATAGTACACAGTGTAAAACGGCAGAAGGTTTACGCCACAGCATAGTATACAGTGTAAAACGGCTGTAGGCTTACGCCAAAGCATAGTACACAGTGTAAAATGGCTGTAGGCTTATGCCAATGCATATTATACAGTGTAAAACGGCTGTAGGTTTACGCTAAAGCATAGTGTACAGTGTAAGACAGCTGTAGGTTTACGCCAAAACATAGTATACAGTGTAAAACTACTGTAGTTTTACGCCAAAGCATAGTGTACAGTGTAAAACGGCTGTAGTTTTACGCCAAAACATAGTATACAGTGTAAGGCGGCTGTAGGTTTACGCTAAAGCACAGTGTACAGTGTAAAACGGCTGTAGGTTTACGCCAAAGCATAGTGTACGGTATAACACGGCTGTAGGTTTACGCCAAAGCATAGTGTCCAGTGTAAAACGGCTGTAGGTTTACGCCAAAGCATAGTGTACAGTGTAAGATGGCTGTAGGTTTGCGCAAAAGCATAGCGTACAGTGTAAGACGGCTGTAGGTTTACGCCAAAGCATAGTACACAGTGTAAAATGGCTGTAGGCTTACGCCAATGCATAGTACACAGTGTAAAACGGCTGTAGGTTTACGCCAAAGCATAGTGTACAGTTTAAGACAGCTGTAGGTTTACGCCAAAGCATAGTATACAGTGTAAAACGGCTGTAGGCTTAAGCCAAAGCATATTTACAGTGTACAACGGCTGTAGGTTTACGCTAAAGCATATTGCATGGTGTGAAACGGCTGTAGGTTTACGCTAAAGCATATTGCACAGTGTAAAACGGTTGTAGGTTTACGCCAAAACATAGTATACAGTGTAAGACGGCTGTAGGTTTACGCCAAAGCATATTATACAATGTATAACGGCTGCAGGCTTACGCCAAGCATAGTACACAGTGTAAAACGGCAGAAGGTTTACGCCAAAGCATAGTATACTGTGTAAAACGGCTGTAGGTTTACGCCAAAGCATATTGTACAGTATAAGACGGCTGTAGGTTTACGCCAAAGCATAGTATACAGTGTAAAACGGCTGTAGGTTTACGCTAAAGCATACTGCATGATGTGAAACGGCTGTAGGTTTACGCCAAAACATAGTATACAGTGTAAAACGGCTACTGGTTTACGCTAAAGCATAGTGTACAGTGTAAAACGGCTGTAGGTTTACGCCAAAGCATAGTATACCGTGCAAAACGGCTTTTGGTTTACGCCAAAGCATTGTATGCAGTGTAAAACGGCTGTAGGCTTGCGCTAAAGCATAGTATACAGTGTAAAACGGCAGAAGGTTTACGCCAAAGCATAGTACACAGTGTAAAACGGCTGTAGGTTTACGCCAAAGCATAGTGTACAGTGTAAGACAGCTGCAGGTTTACGCCAAAGCATAGTATACAGTGTAAAATGGCTGTAGGCTTACGCCAATGCATAGTACACAGTGTAAAACGGCAGAAGGTTTACGCCAAAGCATGTAGCTGTAGATTTACGCCAAAGCATAATGTACAGTATAAAACGGCTGTCTGTTTACGCCAAAGAATAGTGTGCAGTGTAAAACGGTTGTAGGTTTACGCCAAAACATAGTATAGAGTGTAAAACGGCTGTAGGTTTACGTCAAAGCATAGTGTACAGTGTAAAATGGCTGTAGGTTTACGCCAAAACATAGCATACAGTGTAAGACGGCTGTAGGTTTACGCTAAAGCATAGTGCACTGTGTAAAACGGCTGTAGGTTTACGCCAAGGCATAATGTACAGTGTAAAATGGCTGTAGGCTTACGCCAATGCATAGTACACAGTGTAAAACGGCAGAAGGTTTACGCCAAAGCATGTAGCTGTAGATTTACGCCAAAGCATAATGTACAGTATAAAACGGCTGTCTGTTTACGCCAAAGAATAGTGTGCAGTGTAAAACGGTTGTAGGGTTACGCCAAAACATAGTATAGAGTGTAAAACGGCTGTAGGTTTACGTCAAAGAATAGTGTACAGTGTAAGACAGCTGTAGGTTTACGCCAAAGCATAGTGTACACTGTAAAACGGCTGTAGGTTTACGCCAAAGCATAATGTACAGTATAAAACGGCTGTCTGTTTACGCCAAAGAATAGCGTGCAGTGTAAAACGGTTGTAGGTTTACGCCAAATCATAGTATAGAGTGTAAAACGGCTGTAGGTTTACGTCAAAGCATAGTGTACAGTGTAAAACGGCTGTAGGTTTACGCCAAAGCATAATGTACAGTATAAAACTACTGTCTGTTTACGCCAAAGAATAGTGTGCAGTGTAAAACGGTTGTAGGGTTACGCCAAAACATAGTATAGAGTGTAAAACGGCTGTAGGTTTACGTCAAAGAATAATGTACAGTGTAAGACAGCTGTAGGTTTACGCCAAAGCATAGTGTACACTGTAAAACGGCTGTAGGTTTACGCCAAAGCATAATGTACAGTGTAAGACAGCTGTAGGTTTACGCCAAAGCATAGTGTACAGTGTAAGACAGCTGTAGGTTTACGCCAAAGCATAGTGTACACTGTAAAACGGCTGTAGGTTTACGCCAAAGCATAATGTACAGTATAAAACGGCTGTCTGTTTACGCCAAAGAATAGCGTGCAGTGTAAAACGGTTGTAGGTTTACGCCAAATCATAGTATAGAGTGTAAAACGACTGTAGGTTTACGTCAAAGCATAGTGTACAGTGTAAAACGGCTGTAGGTTTACGCCAAAACATAGTATACAGTGTAAGACGGCTGTAGGTTTACGCTAAAGCATAGTACACAGTGTAAAATGGCTGTAGGTTTACGCCAAAGCATAGTGTACAGTGTAAGACAGCTGCAGGTTTACGCCAAAGCATAGTATACAGTGTAAAATGGCTGTAGGCTTACGCCAATGCATAATACACAGTGTAAAACGGCTGTAGGTTTACGCCAAAGCATCGTGTACAGTTTAAGACAGCTGTAGGTTTACGCCAAAGCATAGTATACAGTGTAAAACGGCTGTAGGCTTAAGCCAAAGCATATTTACAGTGTACAACGGCTGTAGGTTTACGCTAAAGCATATTGCATGGTGTGAAACGGCTGTAGGTTTACGCTAAAGCATATTGCACAGTGTAAAACGGTTGTAGGTTTACGCCAAAACATAGTATACAGTGTAAGACGGCTGTAGGTTTACGCCAAAGCATATTATACAATGTATAACGGCTGCAGGCTTACGCCAAGCATAGTACACAGTGTAAAACGGCAGAAGGTTTACGCCAAAGCATAGTATACTGTGTAAAACGGCTGTAGGTTTACGCCAAAGCATATTGTACAGTATAAGACGGCTGTAGGTTTACGCCAAAGCATAGTATACAGTGTAAAACGGCTGTAGGTTTACGCTAAAGCATACTGCATGATGTGAAACGGCTGTAGGTTTACGCCAAAACATAGTATACAGTGTAAAACGGCTACTGGTTTACGCTAAAGCATAGTGTACAGTGTAAAACGGCTGTAGGTTTACGCCAAAGCATAGTATACCGTGCAAAACGGCTTTTGGTTTACGCCAAAGCATTGTATGCAGTGTAAAACGGCTGTAGGCTTGCGCTAAAGCATAGTATACAGTGTAAAACGGCAGAAGGTTTACGCCAAAGCATAGTACACAGTGTAAAACGGCTGTAGGTTTACGCCAAAGCATAGTGTACAGTGTAAGACAGCTGCAGGTTTACGCCAAAGCATAGTATACAGTGTAAAATGGCTGTAGGCTTACGCCAATGCATAGTACACAGTGTAAAACGGCAGAAGGTTTACGCCAAAGCATGTAGCTGTAGATTTACGCCAAAGCATAATGTACAGTATAAAACGGCTGTCTGTTTACGCCAAAGAATAGTGTGCAGTGTAAAACGGTTGTAGGTTTACGCCAAAACATAGTATAGAGTGTAAAACGGCTGTAGGTTTACGTCAAAGCATAGTGTACAGTGTAAAATGGCTGTAGGTTTACGCCAAAACATAGCATACAGTGTAAGACGGCTGTAGGTTTACGCTAAAGCATAGTGCACTGTGTAAAACGGCTGTAGGTTTACGCCAAGGCATAATGTACAGTGTAAAATGGCTGTAGGCTTACGCCAATGCATAGTACACAGTGTAAAACGGCAGAAGGTTTACGCCAAAGCATGTAGCTGTAGATTTACGCCAAAGCATAATGTACAGTATAAAACGGCTGTCTGTTTACGCCAAAGAATAGTGTGCAGTGTAAAACGGTTGTAGGGTTACGCCAAAACATAGTATAGAGTGTAAAACGGCTGTAGGTTTACGTCAAAGAATAGTGTACAGTGTAAGACAGCTGTAGGTTTACGCCAAAGCATAGTGTACACTGTAAAACGGCTGTAGGTTTACGCCAAAGCATAATGTACAGTATAAAACGGCTGTCTGTTTACGCCAAAGAATAGCGTGCAGTGTAAAACGGTTGTAGGTTTACGCCAAATCATAGTATAGAGTGTAAAACGGCTGTAGGTTTACGTCAAAGCATAGTGTACAGTGTAAAACGGCTGTAGGTTTACGCCAAAGCATAATGTACAGTATAAAACTACTGTCTGTTTACGCCAAAGAATAGTGTGCAGTGTAAAACGGTTGTAGGGTTACGCCAAAACATAGTATAGAGTGTAAAACGGCTGTAGGTTTACGTCAAAGAATAATGTACAGTGTAAGACAGCTGTAGGTTTACGCCAAAGCATAGTGTACACTGTAAAACGGCTGTAGGTTTACGCCAAAGCATAATGTACAGTGTAAGACAGCTGTAGGTTTACGCCAAAGCATAGTGTACAGTGTAAGACAGCTGTAGGTTTACGCCAAAGCATAGTGTACACTGTAAAACGGCTGTAGGTTTACGCCAAAGCATAATGTACAGTATAAAACGGCTGTCTGTTTACGCCAAAGAATAGCGTGCAGTGTAAAACGGTTGTAGGTTTACGCCAAATCATAGTATAGAGTGTAAAACGACTGTAGGTTTACGTCAAAGCATAGTGTACAGTGTAAAACGGCTGTAGGTTTACGCCAAAACATAGTATACAGTGTAAGACGGCTGTAGGTTTACGCTAAAGCATAGTACACAGTGTAAAATGGCTGTAGGTTTACGCCAAAGCATAGTGTACAGTGTAAGACAGCTGCAGGTTTACGCCAAAGCATAGTATACAGTGTAAAATGGCTGTAGGCTTACGCCAATGCATAGTACACAGTGTAAAACGGCTGTAGGTTTACGCCAAAGCATAGTGTACAGTTTAAGACAGCTGTAGGTTTACGCCAAAGCATAGTATACAGTGTAAAACGGCTGTAGGCTTAAGCCAAAGCATATTTACAGTGTACAACGGCTGTAGGTTTACGCTAAAGCATATTGCATGGTGTGAAACGGCTGTAGGTTTACGCTAAAGCATATTGCACAGTGTAAAACGGTTGTAGGTTTACGCCAAAACATAGTATACAGTGTAAGACGGCTGTAGGTTTACGCCAAAGCATATTATACAATGTATAACGGCTGCAGGCTTACGCCAAGCATAGTACACAGTGTAAAACGGCAGAAGGTTTACGCCAAAGCATAGTATACTGTGTAAAACGGCTGTAGGTTTACGCCAAAGCATATTGTACAGTATAAGACGGCTGTAGGTTTACGCCAAAGCATAGTATACAGTGTAAAACGGCTGTAGGTTTACGCTAAAGCATACTGCATGATGTGAAACGGCTGTAGGTTTACGCCAAAGCATATTGTACAGTATAAGACGGCTGTAGATTTACGCCAAAGCATAATGTACAGTATAAAACGGCTGTCTGTTTACGCCAAAGAATAGTGTGCAGTGTAAAACGGTTGTAGGGTTACGCCAAAACATAGTATAGAGTGTAAAACGGCTGTAGGTTTACGTCAAAGAATAGTGTACAGTGTAAGACAGCTGTAGGTTTACGCCAAAGCATAGTGTACACTGTAAAACGGCTGTAGGTTTACGCCAAAGCATAATGTACAGTATAAAACGGCTGTCTGTTTACGCCAAAGAATAGCGTGCAGTGTAAAACGGTTGTAGGTTTACGCCAAATCATAGTATAGAGTGTAAAACGGCTGTAGGTTTACGTCAAAGCATAGTGTACAGTGTAAAACGGCTGTAGGTTTACGCCAAAGCATAATGTACAGTATAAAACTACTGTCTGTTTACGCCAAAGAATAGTGTGCAGTGTAAAACGGTTGTAGGGTTACGCCAAAACATAGTATAGAGTGTAAAACGGCTGTAGGTTTACGTCAAAGAATAATGTACAGTGTAAGACAGCTGTAGGTTTACGCCAAAGCATAGTGTACACTGTAAAACGGCTGTAGGTTTACGCCAAAGCATAATGTACAGTGTAAGACAGCTGTAGGTTTACGCCAAAGCATAGTGTACAGTGTAAGACAGCTGTAGGTTTACGCCAAAGCATAGTGTACACTGTAAAACGGCTGTAGGTTTACGCCAAAGCATAATGTACAGTATAAAACGGCTGTCTGTTTACGCCAAAGAATAGCGTGCAGTGTAAAACGGTTGTAGGTTTACGCCAAATCATAGTATAGAGTGTAAAACGACTGTAGGTTTACGTCAAAGCATAGTGTACAGTGTAAAACGGCTGTAGGTTTACGCCAAAACATAGTATACAGTGTAAGACGGCTGTAGGTTTACGCTAAAGCATAGTACACAGTGTAAAATGGCTGTAGGCTTACGCCAATGCATAGTACACAGTGTAAAACGGCTGTAGGTATACGCCAAAGCATAGTGTACAGTGTAAGACAGATGTATTTTTACGCCAAAGCATAATGTACAGTATAAAACGGCTGTCTGTTTACGCCAAAGAATAGTGTGCAGGGTAAAACGGTTGTAAGTTTACGCCAAAACATAGTATAGAGTGTAAAACGGCTGTAGGTTTACGCTAAAGCATAGTACACAGTGTAAAATGGCTGTAGGCTTACGCCAATGCATAGTACACAGTGTAAAACGGCTGTAGGTTTACGCCAAAGCATAGTGTACAGTGTAAGACAGCTGTAGGTTTACGCCAAAGCATAGTGTACACTGTAAAACGGCTGTAGGTTTACGCCAAAGCATAATGTACAGTATAAAACTACTGTCTGTTTACGCCAAAGAATAGTGTGCAGTGTAAAACGGTTGTAGGGTTACGCCAAAACATAGTATAGAGTGTAAAACGGCTGTAGGTTTACGTCAAAGAATAGTGTACAGTGTAAGACAGCTGTAGGTTTACGCCAAAGCATAGTGTACACTGTAAAACGGCTGTAGGTTTACGCCAAAGCATAATGTACAGTATAAAACGGCTGTCTGTTTACGCCAAAGAATAGCGTGCAGTGTAAAACGGTTGTAGGTTTACGCCAAATCATAGTATAGAGTGTAAAACGGCTGTAGGTTTACGTCAAAGCATAGTGTACAGTGTAAAACGGCTGTAGGTTTACGCCAAAACATAGTATACAGTGTAAGACGGCTGTAGGTTTACGCTAAAGCATAGTACACAGTGTAAAATGGCTGTAGGCTTACGCCAATGCATAGTACACAGTGTAAAACGGCTGTAGGTATACGCCAAAGCATAGTGTACAGTGTAAGACAGATGTATTTTTACGCCAAAGCATAATGTACAGTATAAAACGGCTGTCTGTTTACGCCAAAGAATAGTGTGCAGGGTAAAACGGTTGTAAGTTTACGCCAAAACATAGTATAGAGTGTAAAACGGCTGTAGGTTTACGTCAAAGCATAGTGTACGGTGCAAAACGGCTGTAGGTTTACGCCAAAGCATAGTGTCCAGTGTAAAACGGCTGTAGGTTTACGCCAAAGCATAGTGTACAGTGCAAGATGGCAGTAGGTTTACGCCAAAGCATAGTGTACGGTGTAAAACGGCTGTAGGTTTACGCCAAAGCATAGTGTCCAGTGTAAAACGGCTGTAGGTTTACGCCAAAGCATAGTGCACAGTGTAAGACGGCAGTAGGTTTACGCCAAAGCATAGTGTACGGTGTAAAACGGCTGTAGGTTTACGCCAAAGCATAGTGTCCAGTGTAAAACGGCTGTAGGTTTACGCCAAAGCATAGTGTACAGTGTAAGATGGCTGTAGGTTTACGCCAAAGCATAGTGCACGGTGTAAAACGGCTGTAGGTTTACGCCAAAGCATAGTGTCCAGTGTAAAGCGGCTGCAGGTTTACGCCAAAGCATAGTGTACAGTGTAAGATGGCTGTAGGTTAACGCCAAAGCATAGTGTACGGTGTAAAACGTCTGTAGGCTTACGCCAAAGCATAGTGTACAGTGTAAGATGGCTATAGGTTTACGCAAAAGCATAATGTACAGTGTAAAACGGCTGCAGGTTCTCGCCAAAACATAGTATACAGTGTAAAACTACTGTAGGTTTACGCCAAAGCATAGTGTACAGTGTAAGACAGATGTAGGTTTACGCCAAAGCATAATGTACAGTATAAAACGGCTGTCTGTTTACGCCAAAGAATAGTGTGCAGTGTAAAACGGTTGTAGGTTTACGCCAAAACATATTATAGAGTGCAAACGGCTGTAGGTTTACGTCAAAGCATAGTGTCCAGTGTAAAACGGCTGTAGGTTTACGCCAAAACATAGTGCACAGTGTAAGACGGCAGTAGGTTTACGCCAGAGCATAGTGTACGGTGTAAAACGGCTGTAGGTTTACGCCAAAGCATAGTGTCCAGTGTAAAGCGGCTGCAGGTTTACGCCAAAGCATAGTGTACAGTGTAAGATGGCTGTAGGTTTACGCCAAAGCATAGTGTATGGTGTAAAACGGCTGTAGGTTTACGCCAAAGCATAGTGTCCAGTGTAAAACGGCTGTAGGTTTACGCCAAAGCATAGTGTACAGTGTAAAACGGCTGTAGGTTTACGCCAAAGCATAGTGTACAGTGTAAAACGGCTGTAGGCTTACGCCAAAGCATGGTGTACAGTGTAAGATGGCTATAGGTTTACGCAAAAGCATAATGTACAGTGTAAAACGGCTGTCTGTTTACGCCAAAGCATAGTATACAGTGTAAAATGGATGCAGGTTCTCGCCAAAACATAGTATACAGTATAAGACGGCTGTAGGTTCTCGCCAAAACATTGTATACAGTGCAAGACGGCTGTAGGTTTACGCTAAAGCATAGTATACAGTGTAAAACGGCTGTAGGTTTACGCCAAAACATAGTATACAATGTATAACGGCTGTAGGTTTACGCCAAGCATAGTACACAGTGTAAAACGGCAGAAGGTTTACGCCACAGCATAGTATACAGTGTAAAACGGCTGTAATCTTAAGCCAAAGCATAGTACACAGTGTAAAATGGCTGTAGGCTTACGCCAATGCATATTATACAGTGTAAAACGGCTGTAGGTTCTCGCCAAAACATAGTATACAATGTAAAACTACTGTAGGTTTACGCCAAAGCATAGTGTACAGTGTAAGACAGATGTAGGTTTACGCCAAAGCATAATGTACAGTATAAAACGGCTGTCTGTTTACGCCAAAGAATAGTGTGCAGTGTAAAACGGTTGTAGGTTTACGCCAAAACATATTATAGAGTGCAAACGGCTGTAGGTTTACGTCAAAGCATAGTGTCCAGTGTAAAACGGCTGTAGGTTTACGCCAAAACATAGTGCACAGTGTAAGACGGCAGTAGGTTTACGCCAGAGCATAGTATACAGTCTAAAACGGCTGTAGGTTTACGCCGAAACATAGTATACAATGCATAACGGCTGTAGGCTTACGCCAAGCATAGTATACAGTGTAAAACGGCTGTAGGTTTACGCCGAAGCATAGTATACAATGTATAACGGCTGTAGGTTTACGCCAAGCATAGTACACAGTGTAAAACGGCAGAAGGTTTACGCCACAGCATAGTATACAGTGTAAAACGGCTGTAGGCTTACGCCAAAGCATAGTACACAGTGTAAAATGGCTGTAGGCTTACGCCAATGCATATTATACAGTGTAAAACGGCTGTAGGTTCACGCTAAAGCATAGTGTACAGTGTAAGACAGCTGTAGGTTTACGCCAAAGCATAGTATACAGTGTAAAACGGCTGTAGGTTCTCGCCAAAACATAGTATACAGTGTAAAACTACTGTAGGTTTACGCCAAAGCATAGTGTACAGTGTAAGACAGATGTAGGTTTACGCCAAAGCATAATGTACAGTATAAAACGGCTGTCTGTTTACGCCAAAGAATAGTGTGCAGTGTAAAACGGTTGTAAGTTTACGCCAAAACATAGTATAGAGTGTAAAACGGCTGTAGGTTTACGTCAAAGCATAGTGTACGGTGTAAAACAGCTGTAGGTTTACGCCAAAGCATAGTGTCCAGTGTAAAACGGCTGCAGGTTCTCGCCAAAACATAGTATACAGTGTAAAACTACTGTAGGTTTACGCCAAAGCATAGTGTACAGTGTAAGACAGATGTAGGTTTACGCCAAAGCATAATGTACAGTATAAAACGGCTGTCTGTTTACGCCAAAGAATAGTGTGCAGTGTAAAACGGTTGTAGGTTTACGCCAAAACATATTATAGAGTGCAAACGGCTGTAGGTTTACGTCAAAGCAGAGTGTCCAGTGTAAAACGGCTGTAGGTTTACGCCAAAACATAGTGCACAGTGTAAGACGGCAGTAGGTTTACGCCAGAGCATAGTATACAGTCTAAAACGGCTGTAGGTTTACGCCGAAACATAGTATACAATGCATAACGGCTGTAGGCTTACGCCAAGCATAGTATACAGTGTAAAACGGCTGTAGGTTTACGCCGAAGCATAGTATACAATGTATAACGGCTGTAGGTTTACGCCAAGCATAGTACACAGTGTAAAACGGCAGAAGGTTTACGCCACAGCATAGTATACAGTGTAAAACGGCTGTAGGCTTACGCCAAAGCATAGTACACAGTGTAAAATGGCTGTAGGCTTACGCCAATGCATATTATACAGTGTAAAACGGCTGTAGGTTCACGCTAAAGCATAGTGTACAGTGTAAGACAGCTGTAGGTTTACGCCAAAGCATAGTATACAGTGTAAAACGGCTGTAGGTTCTCGCCAAAACATAGTATACAGTGTAAAACTACTGTAGGTTTACGCCAAAGCATAGTGTACAGTGTAAGACAGATGTAGGTTTACGCCAAAGCATAATGTACAGTATAAAACGGCTGTCTGTTTACGCCAAAGAATAGTGTGCAGTGTAAAACGGTTGTAAGTTTACGCCAAAACATAGTATAGAGTGTAAAACGGCTGTAGGTTTACGTCAAAGCATAGTGTACGGTGTAAAACGGCTGTAGGTTTACGCCAAAGCATAGTGTCCAGTGTAAAACGGCTGCAGGTTCTCGCCAAAACATAGTATACAGTGTAAAACTACTGTAGGTTTACGCCAAAGCATAGTGTACAGTGTAAGACAGATGTAGGTTTACGCCAAAGCATAATGTACAGTATAAAACGGCTGTCTGTTTACGCCAAAGAATAGTGTGCAGTGTAAAACGGTTGTAGGTTTACGCCAAAACATATTATAGAGTGCAAACGGCTGTAGGTTTACGTCAAAGCATAGTGTCCAGTGTAAAACGGCTGTAGGTTTACGCCAAAACATAGTGCACAGTGTAAGACGGCAGTAGGTTTACGCCAGAGCATAGTATACAGTCTAAAACGGCTGTAGGTTTACGCCGAAACATAGTATACAATGCATAACGGCTGTAGGCTTACGCCAAGCATAGTATACAGTGTAAAACGGCTGTAGGTTTACGCCGAAGCATAGTATACAATGTATAACGGCTGTAGGTTTACGCCAAGCATAGTACACAGTGTAAAACGGCAGAAGGTTTACGCCACAGCATAGTATACAGTGTAAAACGGCTGTAGGCTTACGCCAAAGCATAGTACACAGTGTAAAATGGCTGTAGGCTTACGCCAATGCATATTATACAGTGTAAAACGGCTGTAGGTTCACGCTAAAGCATAGTGTACAGTGTAAGACAGCTGTAGGTTTACGCCAAAGCATAGTATACAGTGTAAAATGGCTGTAGGTTCTCGCCAAAACATAGTATACAGTGTAAAACTACTGTAGGTTTACGCCAAAGCATAGTGTACAGTGTAAGACAGATGTAGGTTTACGCCAAAGCATAATGTACAGTATAAAACGGCTGTCTGTTTACGCCAAAGAATAGTGTGCAGTGTAAAACGGTTGTAAGTTTACGCCAAAACATAGTATAGAGTGTAAAACGGCTGTAGGTTTACGTCAAAGCATAGTGTACGGTGTAAAACGGCTGTAGGTTTACGCCAAAGCATAGTGTCCAGTGTAAAACGGCTGCAGGTTCTCGCCAAAACATAGTATACAGTGTAAAACTACTGTAGGTTTACGCCAAAGCATAGTGTACAGTGTAAGACAGATGTAGGTTTACGCCAAAGCATAATGTACAGTATAAAACGGCTGTCTGTTTACGCCAAAGAATAGTGTGCAGTGTAAAACGGTTGTAGGTTTACGCCAAAACATATTATAGAGTGCAAACGGCTGTAGGTTTACGTCAAAGCATAGTGTCCAGTGTAAAACGGCTGTAGGTTTACGCCAAAACATAGTGCACAGTGTAAGACGGCAGTAGGTTTACGCCAGAGCATAGTGTACGGTGTAAAACGGCTGTAGGTTTACGCCAAAGCATAGTGTCCAGTGTAAAGCGGCTGCAGGTTTACGCCAAAGCATAGTGTACAGTGTAAGATGGCTGTAGGTTTACGCCAAAGCATAGTGTATGGTGTAAAACGGCTGTAGGTTTACGCCAAAGCATAGTGTCCAGTGTAAAACGGCTGTAGGTTTACGCCAAAGCATAGTGTACAGTGTAAAACGGCTGTAGGTTTACGCCAAAGCATAGTGTGCAGTGTAAAACGGCTGTAGGCTTACGCCAAAGCATGGTGTACAGTGTAAGATGGCTATAGGTTTACGCAAAAGCATAATGTACAGTGTAAAACGGCTGTCTGTTTACGCCAAAGCATAGTATACAGTGTAAAATGGATGCAGGTTCTCGCCGAAACATAGTATACAGTATAAGACGGCTGTAGGTTCTCGCCAAAACATTGTATACAGTGCAAGACGGCTGTAGGTTTACGCTAAAGCATAGTATACAGTGTAAAACGGCTGTAGGTTTACGCCGAAGCATAGTATACAATGTATAACGGCTGTAGGCTTACGCCAAGCATAGTATACAGTGTAAAACGGCTGTAGGTTTACGCCAAAACATAGTATACAATGTATAACGGCTGTAGGTTTACGCCAAGCATAGTACACAGTGTAAAACGGCAGAAGGTTTACGCCACAGCATAGTATACAGTGTAAAATGGCTGTAGGCTTAAGCCAAAGCATAGTACACAGTGTAAAATGGCTGTAGGCTTACGCCAATGCATATTATACAGTGTAAAACGGCTGTAGGTTTACGCTAAAGCATAGTGTACAGTGTAAGACAGCTGTAGGTTTACGCCAAAGCATAGTATACAGTCTAAAACGGCTGTAGGTTTACGCCGAAACATAGTATACAATGCATAACGGCTGTAGGCTTACGCCAAGCATAGTATACAGTGTAAAACGGCTGTAGGTTTACGCCAAAGCATAGTATACAATGTATAACGGCTGTAGGTTTACGCCAAGCATAGTACACAGAGTAAAACGGCAGAAGGTTTACGCCACAGCATAGTATACAGTGTAAAACGGCTGTAGGCTTACGCCAAAGCATAGTACACAGTGTAAAATGGCTGTAGGCTTACGCCAATGCATATTATACAGTGTAAAACGGCTGTAGGTTCACGCTAAAGCATAGTGTACAGTGTAAGACAGCTGTAGGTTTACGCCAAAGCATAGTATACAGTGTAAAACGGCTGTAGGTTCTCGCCAAAACATAGTATACAGTGTAAAACTACTGTAGGTTTACGCCAAAGCATAGTGTACAGTGTAAGACGGCTGTAGGTTTACGCCAAAACATAGTGCACAGTGTAAGACGGCAGTAGGTTTACGCCAGAGCATAGTGTACGGTGTAAAACGGCTGTAGGTTTACGCCAAAGCATAGCGTCCAGTGTAAAGCGGCTGCAGGTTTACGCCAAAGCATAGTGTACAGTGTAAGATGGCTGTAGGTTTACGCCAAAGCATAGTGTATGGTGTAAAACGGCTGTAGGTTTACGCCAAAGCATAGTGTCCAGTGTAAAACGGCTGTAGGTTTACGCCAAAGCATAGTGTACAGTGTAACACGGCTGTAGGTTTACGCCAAAGCATAGTGTACAGTGTAAAACGGCTGTAGGCTTACGCCAAAGCATGGTGTACAGTGTAAGATGGCTATAGGTTTACGCAAAAGCATAATGTACAGTGTAAAACGGCTGTCTGTTTACGCCAAAGCATAGTATACAGTGTAAAATGGATGCAGGTTCTCGCCAAAACATAGTATACAGTATAAGACGGCTGTAGTTTCTCGCCAATACATTGTATACAGTGCAAGACGGCTGTACGTTTACGCTAAAGCATAGTATACAGTGTAAAACGGCTGTAGGTTTACGCCGAAGCATAGTATACAATGTATAACGGCTGTAGGCTTACGCCAAGCATAGTATACAGTATAAAACGGCTGTAGGTTTACGCCAAAACATAGTATACAATGTATAACGGCTGTAGGTTTACGCCAAGCATAGTACACAGTGTAAAACGGCAGAAGGTTTACGCCACAGCATAGTATACAGTGTAAAACGGCTGTAGGCTTAAGCCAAAGCATAGTACACAGTGTAAAATGGCTGTAGGCTTACGCCAATGCATATTATACAGTGTAAAACGGCTGTAGGTTTACGCTAAAGCATAGTGTACAGTGTAAGACAGCTGTAGGTTTACGCCAAAGCATAGTATACAGTCTAAAACGGCTGTAGGTTTACGCCGAAACATAGTATACAATGCATAACGGCTGTAGGCTTACGCCAAGCATAGTATACAGTGTAAAACGGCAGAAGGTTTACGCCACAGCATAGTATACAGTGTAAAACGGCTGTGTAAAAAAAAGTGTAAAATAGCTGTAGGCTTACGCCAATGCATATTATACAGTGTAAAACGGCTGTAGGTTTACGCTAAAGCATAGTGTACAGTGTAAGACAGCTGTAGGTTTACGCCAAAGCATAGTATACAGTCTAAAACGGCTGTAGGTTTACGCCGAAACATAGTATACAATGCATAACGGCTGTAGGCTTAAGCCAAAGCATAGTACACAGTGTAAAATGGCTGTAGGCTTACGCCAATGCATATTATACAGTGTAAAACGGCTGTAGGTTTACGCTAAAGCATAGTGTACAGTGTAAGACAGCTGTAGGTTTACGCCAAAGCATAGTATACAGTCTAAAACGGCTGTAGGTTTACGCCGAAACATAGTATACAATGCATAACGGCTGTAGGCTTACGCCAAGCATAGTATACAGTGTAAAACGGCTGTAGGTTTACGCCAAAGCATAGTATACAATGTATAACGGCTGTAGGTTTACGCCAAGCATAGTATACAGAGTAAAACGGCAGAAGGTTTACGCCACAGCATAGTATACAGTGTAAAACGGCTGTGTAAAAAAAAGTGTAAAATAGCTGTAGGCTTACGCCAATGCATATTATACAGTGTAAAACGGCTGTAGGTTTACGCTAAAGCATAGTGTACAGTGTAAGACAGCTGTAGGTTTACGCCAAAGCATAGTATACAGTCTAAAACGGCTGTAGGTTTACGCCAAAGCATAGTATACAATGTATAACGGCTGTAGGTTTACGCCAAGCATAGTACACAGAGTAAAACGGCAGAAGGTTTACGCCACAGCATAGTATACAGTGTAAAACGGCTATGTAAAAAAAAGTGTAAAATAGCTGTAGGCTTACGCCAATGCATATTATACAGTGTAAAACGGCTGTAGGTTTACGCTAAAGCATAGTGTACAGTGTAAGACAGCTGTAGGTTTACGCCAAAGCATAGTATACAGTCTAAAACGGCTGTAGGTTTACGCCGAAACATAGTATACAATGCATAACGGCTGTAGGCTTAAGCCAAAGCATAGTACACAGTGTAAAATGGCTGTAGGCTTACGCCAATGCATATTATACAGTGTAAAACGGCTGTAGGTTTACGCTAAAGCATAGTGTACAGTGTAAGACAGCTGTAGGTTTACGCCAAAGCATAGTATACAGTCTAAAACGGCTGTAGGTTTACGCCGAAACATAGTATACAATGCATAACGGCTGTAGGCTTACGCCAAGCATAGTATACAGTGTAAAACGGCTGTAGGTTTACGCCAAAGCATAGTATACAATGTATAACGGCTGTAGGTTTACGCCAAGCATAGTATACAGTCTAAAACGGCTGTAGGTTTACGCCACAGCATAGTATACAGTGTAAAATGGCTGTAGGCTTAAGCCAAAGCATAGTATACAGTCTAAAACGGCTGTAGGTTTACGCCGAAACATAGTATACAATGCATAACGGCTGTAGGCTTACGCCAAAGCATAGTATACAGTCTAAAACGGCTGTAGGTTTACGCCGAAACATAGTATACAATGCATAACGGCTGTAGGCTTACGCCAAGCATAGTATACAGTGTAAAACGGCTGTAGGTTTACGCCAAAGCATAGTATACAATGTATAACGGCTGTAGGTTTACGCCAAGCATAGTATACAGTCTAAAACGGCTGTAGGTTTACGTCAAAGCAGAGTGTCCAGTGTAAAACGGCTGTAGGTTTACGCCAAAACATAGTGCACAGTGTAAGACGGCAGTAGGTTTACGCCAGAGCATAGTATACAGTCTAAAACGGCTGTAGGTTTACGCCGAAACATAGTATACAATGCATAACGGCTGTAGGCTTACGCCAAGCATAGTATACAGTGTAAAACGGCAGAAGGTTTACGCCACAGCATAGTATACAGTGTAAAACGGCTGTGTAAAAAAAAGTGTAAAATAGCTGTAGGCTTACGCCAATGCATATTATACAGTGTAAAACGGCTGTAGGTTTACGCTAAAGCATAGTGTACAGTGTAAGACAGCTGTAGGTTTACGCCAAAGCATAGTATACAGTCTAAAACGGCTGTAGGTTTACGCCAAAGCATAGTATACAATGTATAACGGCTGTAGGTTTACGCCAAGCATAGTACACAGAGTAAAACGGCAGAAGGTTTACGCCACAGCATAGTATACAGTGTAAAACGGCTGTGTAAAAAAAAGTGTAAAATAGCTGTAGGCTTACGCCAATGCATATTATACAGTGTAAAACGGCTGTAGGTTTACGCTAAAGCATAGTGTACAGTGTAAGACAGCTGTAGGTTTACGCCAAAGCATAGTATACAGTCTAAAACGGCTGTAGGTTTACGCCGAAACATAGTATACAATGCATAACGGCTGTAGGCTTAAGCCAAAGCATAGTACACAGTGTAAAATGGCTGTAGGCTTACGCCAATGCATATTATACAGTGTAAAACGGCTGTAGGTTTACGCTAAAGCATAGTGTACAGTGTAAGACAGCTGTAGGTTTACGCCAAAGCATAGTATACAGTCTAAAACGGCTGTAGGTTTACGCCGAAACATAGTATACAATGCATAACGGCTGTAGGCTTACGCCAAGCATAGTATACAGTGTAAAACGGCTGTAGGTTTACGCCAAAGCATAGTATACAATGTATAACGGCTGTAGGTTTACGCCAAGCATAGTATACAGTCTAAAACGGCTGTAGGTTTACGCCACAGCATAGTATACAGTGTAAAATGGCTGTAGGCTTAAGCCAAAGCATAGTACACAGTGTAAAATGGCTGTAGGCTTAAGCCAAAGCATAGTACACAGTGTAAAATGGCTGTAGGCTTACGCCAATGCATATTATACAGTGTAAAACGGCTGTAGGTTTACGCTAAAGCATAGTGTACAGTGTAAGACGGCTGTAGGTTTACGCCAAAGCATAGTATACAGTCTAAAACGGCTGTAGGTTTACGCCGAAACATAGTATACAATGCATAACGGCTGTAGGCTTACGCCAAGCATAGTATACAGTGTAAAACGGCTGTAGGTTTACGCCAAAGCATAGTATACAATGTATAACGGCTGTAGGTTTACGCCAAGCATAGTACACAGAGTAAAACGGCAGAAGGTTTACGCCACAGCATAGTATACAGTGTAAAACGGCTGTAGGCTTACGCCAAAGCATAGTACACAGTGTAAAATGGCTGTAGGCTTACGCCAATGCATATTATACAGTGTAAAACGGCTGTAGGTTCACGCTAAAGCATAGTGTACAGTGTAAGACAGCTGTAGGTTTACGCCAAAGCATAGTATACAGTGTAAAACGGCTGTAGGTTCTCGCCAAAACATAGTATACAGTGTAAAACTACTGTAGGTTTACGCCAAAGCATAGTGTACAGTGTAAGACGGCTGTAGGTTTACGCCAAAACATAGTGCACAGTGTAAGACGGCAGTAGGTTTACGCCAGAGCATAGTGTACGGTGTAAAACGGCTGTAGGTTTACGCCAAAGCATAGCGTCCAGTGTAAAGCGGCTGCAGGTTTACGCCAAAGCATAGTGTACAGTGTAAGATGGCTGTAGGTTTACGCCAAAGCATAGTGTATGGTGTAAAACGGCTGTAGGTTTACGCCAAAGCATAGTGTCCAGTGAAAAACGGCTGTAGGTTTACGCCAAAGCATAGTGTACAGTGTAACACGGCTGTAGGTTTACGCCAAAGCATAGTGTACAGTGTAAAACGGCTGTAGGCTTACGCCAAAGCATGGTGTACAGTGTAAGATGGCTATAGGTTTACGCAAAAGCATAATGTACAGTGTAAAACGGCTGTCTGTTTACGCCAAAGCATAGTATACAGTGTAAAATGGATGCAGGTTCTCGCCAAAACATAGTATACAGTATAAGACGGCTGTAGTTTCTCGCCAATACATTGTATACAGTGCAAGACGGCTGTAGGTTTACGCTAAAGCATAGTATACAGTGTAAAACGGCTGTAGGTTTACGCCGAAGCATAGTATACAATGTATAACGGCTGTAGGCTTACGCCAAGCATAGTATACAGTATAAAACGGCTGTAGGTTTACGCCAAAACATAGTATACAATGTATAACGGCTGTAGGTTTACGCCAAGCATAGTACACAGTGTAAAACGGCAGAAGGTTTACGCCACAGCATAGTATACAGTGTAAAACGGCTGTAGGCTTAAGCCAAAGCATAGTACACAGTGTAAAATGGCTGTAGGCTTACGCCAATGCATATTATACAGTGTAAAACGGCTGTAGGTTTACGCTAAAGCATAGTGTACAGTGTAAGACAGCTGTAGGTTTACGCCAAAGCATAGTATACAGTCTAAAACGGCTGTAGGTTTACGCCGAAACATAGTATACAATGCATAACGGCTGTAGGCTTACGCCAAGCATAGTATACAGTGTAAAACGGCTGTAGGTTTACGCCAAAGCATAGTATACAATGTATAACGGCTGTAGGTTTACGCCAAGCATAGTACACAGTGTAAAACGGCAGAAGGTTTACGCCACAGCATAGTATACAGTGTAAAACGGCTGCAGGCTTACGCCAAAGCATAGTACACAGTGTAAAATGGCTGTAGGCTTACGCCAATGCATATTATACAGTGTAAAACGGCTGTAGGTTCACGCTAAAGCATAGTGTACAGTGTAAGACAGCTGTAGGTTTACGCCAAAGCATAGTATACAGTGTAAAACGGCTGTAGGTTCTCGCCAAAACATAGTATACAGTGTAAAACTACTGTAGGTTTACGCCAAAGCATAGTGTACAGTGTAAGACAGATGTAGGTTTACGCAAAAGCATAATGTACAGTATAAAACGGCTGTCTGTTTACGCCAAAGAATAGTGTGCAGTGTAAAACGGTTGTAAGTTTACGCCAAAACATAGTATAGAGTGTAAAACGGCTGTAGGTTTACGTCAAAGCATAGTGTACGGTGTAAAACGGCTGTAGGTTTACGCCAAAGCATAGTGTCCAGTGTAAAACGGCTGTAGGTTTACGCCAAAGCATAGTGTACAGTGTAAGATGGCAGTAGGTTTACGCCAAAGCATAGTGTACGGTGTAAAACGGCTGTAGGTTTACGCCAAAGCATAGTGTCCAGTGTAAAACGGCTGTAGGTTTACGCCAAAGCATAGTGCACAGTGTAAGACGGCAGTAGGTTTACGCCAAAGCATAGTGTACGGTGTAAAACGGCTGTAGGTTTACGCCAAAGCATAGTGTCCAGTGTAAAACGGCTGTAGGTTTACGCCAAAGCATAGTGTACAGTGTAAGATGGCTGTAGGTTTACGCCAAAGCATAGTGTACGGTGTAAAACGGCTGTAGGTTTACGCCAAAGCATAGTGTCCAGTGTAAAGCGGCTGCAGGTTTACGCCAAAGCATAGTGTACAGTGTAAGATGGCTGTAGGTTAACGCCAAAGCATAGTGTACGGTGTAAAACGTCTGTAGGCTTACGCCAAAGCATAGTGTACAGTGTAAGATGGCTATAGGTTTACGCAAAAGCATAATGTACAGTGTAAAACGGCTGCAGGTTCTCGCCAAAACATAGTATACAGTGTAAAACTACTGTAGGTTTACGCCAAAGCATAGTGTACAGTGTAAGACAGATGTAGGTTTACGCCAAAGCATAATGTACAGTATAAAACGGCTGTCTGTTTACGCCAAAGAATAGTGTGCAGTGTAAAACGGTTGTAGGTTTACGCCAAAACATATTATAGAGTGCAAACGGCTGTAGGTTTACGTCAAAGCATAGTGTCCAGTGTAAAACGGCTGTAGGTTTACGCCAAAACATAGTGCACAGTGTAAGACGGCAGTAGGTTTACGCCAGAGCATAGTGTACGGTGTAAAACGGCTGTAGGTTTACGCCAAAGCATAGTGTCCAGTGTAAAGCGGCTGCAGGTTTACGCCAAAGCATAGTGTACAGTGTAAGATGGCTGTAGGTTTACGCCAAAGCATAGTGTATGGTGTAAAACGGCTGTAGGTTTACGCCAAAGCATAGTGTCCAGTGTAAAACGGCTGTAGGTGTACGCCAAAGCATAGTGTACAGTGTAAAACGGCTGTAGGTTTACGCCAAAGCATAGTGTACAGTGTAAAACGGCTGTAGGCTTACGCCAAAGCATGGTGTACAGTGTAAGATGGCTATAGGTTTACGCAAAAGCATAATGTACAGTGTAAAACGGCTGTCTGTTTACGCCAAAGCATAGTATACAGTGTAAAACGGATGCAGGTTCTCGCCAAAACATAGTATACAGTATATGACGGCTGTAGGTTCTCGCCAAAGCATTGTATACAGTGCAAGACGGCTGTAGGTTTACGCTAAAGCATAGTATACAGTGTAAAACGGCTGTAGGTTTACGCCGAAGCATAGTATACAATGCATAACGGCTGTAGGCTTACGCCAAGCATAGTATACAGTGTAAAACGGCTGTAGGTTTACGCCAAAACATAGTATACAATGTATCACGGCTGTAGGTTTACGCCAAGCATAGTACACAGTGTAAAACGGCAGAAGGTTTACGCCACAGCATAGTATACAGTGTAAAACGGCTGTAGGCTTAAGCCAAAGCATAGTACACAGTGTAAAATGGCTGTAGGCTTACGCCAATGCATATTATACAGTGTAAAACGGCTGTAGGTTTACGCTAAAGCATAGTGTACAGTGTAAGACAGCTGTAGGTTTACTCCAAAGCATAGTATACAGTGTAAAACGGCTGTAGGTTTACGCCAAAGCATAGTATACAATGTATAACGGCTGTAGGTTTACGCCAAGCATAGTACACAGTGTAAAACGGCAGAAGGTTTACGCCACAGCATAGTATACAGTGTAAAACGGCTGTAGGATTACGCCAAAGCATAGTACACAGTGTAAAATGGCTGTAGGCTTACGCCAATGCATATTATACAGTGTAAAACGGCTGTAGGTTCACGCTAAAGCATAGTGTACAGTGTAAGACAGCTGTAGGTTTACGCCAAAGCATAGTATACAGTGTAAAACGGCTGTAGGTTCTCGCCAAAACATAGTATACAGTGTAAGGCGGCTGTAGGTTTACGCTAAAGCATAGTGTACAGTGTAAAACGGCTGTAGTTTTACGCCAAAACATAGTATACAGTGTAAGGCGGCTGTAGGTTTACGCTAAAGCATAGTGTACAGTGTAAAACGGCTGTAGGTTTAGGCCAAAGCATAGTGTACGGTGTAAAACGGCTGTAGGTTTACGCCAAAGCATAGTGTCCAGTGTAAAACGGCTGTAGGTTTACGCCAAAGCATAGTGTACAGTGTAAGATGGCTGTAGGTTTGCGCAAAAGCATAGTGTACAGTGTAAGACGGCTGTAGGTTTACGCCAAAGCATAGTACACAGTGTAAAATAGCTGTAGGCTTACGCCAATGCATAGTACACAGTGTAAAACGGCTGTAGGTTTACGCCAAAGCATAGTGTACAGTTTAAGACAGCTGTAGGTTTACGCCAAAGCATAGTATACAGTGTAAAACGGCTGTAGGCTTAAGCCAAAGCATATTTACAGTGTACAACGGCTGTAGGTTTACGCTAAAGCATATTGCATGGTGTGAAACGGCTGTAGGTTTACGCTAAAGCATATTGCACAGTGTAAAATGGTTGTAGGTTTACGCCAAAACATAGTATACAGTGTAAGACGGCTGTAGGTTTACGCCAAAGCATATTATACAATGTATAACGGCTGCAGGCTTACGCCAAGCATAGTACACAGTGTAAAACGGCAGAAGGTTTACGCCAAAGCATAGTATACTGTGTAAAACGGCTGTAGGTTTACGTCAAGGCATATTGTACAGTATAAGACGGCTGTAGGTTTACGCCAAAGCATAGTATACAGTGTAAAACGGCTGTAGGTTTACGCTAAAGCATATTGCATGGTGTGAAACGGCTGTAGGTTTACGCCAAAACATAGTATACAGTGTAAAACGGCTACTGGTTTACGCAAAAGCATAGTGTACAGTGTAAAACGGCTGTAGGTTTACGCCAAAGCATAGTATACCGTGTAAAACGGCTTTTGGTTTACGCCAAAGCATTGTACTCAGTGTAAAACGGCTGTAGGCTTGCGCTAAAGCATAGTATACAGTGTAAAACGGCTGTAGGTTTATGGCAAAGCATAGTGTACAGTGTAAAACGGCTGTAATTTTATGCCAAAGCATAGTATACAGTGTAAAACGGCTGTAGGTTCTCGCCAAAACATAATATACAGTGTAAAACTACTGTAGGTTTACGCCGAAGCATAGTATACAATGTTTAACGGTTGTAGGCTTACGCCAATGCATAGTACACAGTGTAAAACGGCTGTAGGTTTACGCCAAAGCATAGTGTACAGTGTAAGACAGCTGTAGGTTTACGCCAAAGCATAGTATACAGTGTAAAACGGCTGCAGGTTCTCGCCAAAACATAGTATACAGTATAAGACGGCTGTAGGTTTACGCAAAAGCATAGTGTACAATGTAAAACGGCTTTTGGTTTACGCCAAAGCATTGTACTCAGTGTAAAACGGCTGTAGGCTTGCGCTAAAGCATAGTATACAGTGTAAAACGGCTGAAGGTTTACGCCAAAGCATAGTGTACAGTGTAAGACAGCTGCAGGTTTACGCCAAAGCATAGTATACAGTGTAAAATGGCTGTAGGCTTACGCCAATGCATAGCACACAGTGTAAAACGGCAGAAGGTTTACGCCAAAGCATAGTGTACAGTGTAAGACAGCTGTAGGTTTACGCCAAAGCATAGTATACAGTGTAAAACGGCTGCAGGTTCTCGCCAAAACATAGTATACAGTATAAGACGGCTGTAGGTTTACGCTAAAGCATAGTGTACAATGTAAAACGGCTTTTGGTTTACGCCAAAGCATTGTACTCAGTGTAAAACGGCTGTAGGCTTGCGCTAAAGCATAGTATACAGTGTAAAACGGCTGTAGGTTTACGCCAAAGCATAGTGTACAGTGTAAGACAGCTGCAGGTTTACGCCAAAGCATAGTATACAATGTAAAACGGTTGTAGGTTTATGGCAAAGCATAGTGTCCAGTGTAAAGCGGCTGCAGGTTTACGCCAAAGCATAGTGTACAGTGTAAGATGGCTGTAGGTTTACGCCAAAGCATAGTGTATGGTGTAAAACGGCTGTAGGTTTACGCCAAAGCATAGTGTCCAGTGTAAAACGGCTGTAGGTGTACGCCAAAGCATAGTGTACAGTGTAAAACGGCTGTAGGTTTACGCCAAAGCATAGTGTACAGTGTAAAACGGCTGTAGGCTTACGCCAAAGCATGGTGTACAGTGTAAGATGGCTATAGGTTTACGCAAAAGCATAATGTACAGTGTAAAACGGCTGTCTGTTTACGCCAAAGCATAGTATACAGTGTAAAACGGATGCAGGTTCTCGCCAAAACATAGTATACAGTATATGACGGCTGTAGGTTCTCGCCAAAGCATTGTATACAGTGCAAGACGGCTGTAGGTTTACGCTAAAGCATAGTATACAGTGTAAAACGGCTGTAGGTTTACGCCGAAGCATAGTATACAATGCATAACGGCTGTAGGCTTACGCCAAGCATAGTATACAGTGTAAAACGGCTGTAGGTTTACGCCAAAACATAGTATACAATGTATCACGGCTGTAGGTTTACGCCAAGCATAGTACACAGTGTAAAACGGCAGAAGGTTTACGCCACAGCATAGTATACAGTGTAAAACGGCTGTAGGCTTAAGCCAAAGCATAGTACACAGTGTAAAATGGCTGTAGGCTTACGCCAATGCATATTATACAGTGTAAAACGGCTGTAGGTTTACGCTAAAGCATAGTGTACAGTGTAAGACAGCTGTAGGTTTACTCCAAAGCATAGTATACAGTGTAAAACGGCTGTAGGTTTACGCCAAAGCATAGTATACAATGTATAACGGCTGTAGGTTTACGCCAAGCATAGTACACAGTGTAAAACGGCAGAAGGTTTACGCCACAGCATAGTATACAGTGTAAAACGGCTGTAGGATTACGCCAAAGCATAGTACACAGTGTAAAATGGCTGTAGGCTTACGCCAATGCATATTATACAGTGTAAAACGGCTGTAGGTTCACGCTAAAGCATAGTGTACAGTGTAAGACAGCTGTAGGTTTACGCCAAAGCATAGTATACAGTGTAAAACGGCTGTAGGTTCTCGCCAAAACATAGTATACAGTGTAAGGCGGCTGTAGGTTTACGCTAAAGCATAGTGTGCAGTGTAAAACGGCTGTAGTTTTACGCCAAAACATAGTATACAGTGTAAGGCGGCTGTAGGTTTACGCTAAAGCATAGTGTACAGTGTAAAACGGCTGTAGGTTTAGGCCAAAGCATAGTGTACGGTGTAAAACGGCTGTAGGTTTACGCCAAAGCATAGTGTCCAGTGTAAAACGGCTGTAGGTTTACGCCAAAGCATAGTGTACAGTGTAAGATGGCTGTAGGTTTGCGCAAAAGCATAGTGTACAGTGTAAGACGGCTGTAGGTTTACGCCAAAGCATAGTACACAGTGTAAAATAGCTGTAGGCTTACGCCAATGCATAGTACACAGTGTAAAACGGCTGTAGGTTTACGCCAAAGCATAGTGTACAGTTTAAGACAGCTGTAGGTTTACGCCAAAGCATAGTATACAGTGTAAAACGGCTGTAGGCTTAAGCCAAAGCATATTTACAGTGTACAACGGCTGTAGGTTTACGCTAAAGCATATTGCATGGTGTGAAACGGCTGTAGGTTTACGCTAAAGCATATTGCACAGTGTAAAATGGTTGTAGGTTTACGCCAAAACATAGTATACAGTGTAAGACGGCTGTAGGTTTACGCCAAAGCATATTATACAATGTATAACGGCTGCAGGCTTACGCCAAGCATAGTACACAGTGTAAAACGGCAGAAGGTTTACGCCAAAGCATAGTATACTGTGTAAAACGGCTGTAGGTTTACGCCAAAGCATATTGTACAGTATAAGACGGCTGTAGGTTTACGCCAAAGCATAGTATACAGTGTAAAACGGCTGTAGGTTTACGCTAAAGCATATTGCATGGTGTGAAACGGCTGTAGGTTTACGCCAAAACATAGTATACAGTGTAAAACGGCTACTGGTTTACGCAAAAGCATAGTGTACAGTGTAAAACGGCTGTAGGTTTACGCCAAAGCATAGTATACCGTGTAAAACGGCTTTTGGTTTACGCCAAAGCATTGTACTCAGTGTAAAACGGCTGTAGGCTTGCGCTAAAGCATAGTATACAGTGTAAAACGGCTGTAGGTTTATGGCAAAGCATAGTGTACAGTGTAAAACGGCTGTAATTTTATGCCAAAGCATAGTATACAGTGTAAAACGGCTGTAGGTTCTCGCCAAAACATAATATACAGTGTAAAACTACTGTAGGTTTACGCCGAAGCATAGTATACAATGTTTAACGCTTGTAGGCTTACGCCAATGCATAGTACACAGTGTAAAACGGCTGTAGGTTTACGCCAAAGCATAGTGTACAGTGTAAGACAGCTGTAGGTTTACGCCAAAGCATAGTATACAGTGTAAAACGGCTGCAGGTTCTCGCCAAAACATAGTATACAGTATAAGACGGCTGTAGGTTTACGCAAAAGCATAGTGTACAATGTAAAACGGCTTTTGGTTTACGCCAAAGCATTGTACTCAGTGTAAAACGGCTGTAGGCTTGCGCTAAAGCATAGTATACAGTGTAAAACGGCTGTAGGTTTACGCCAAAGCATAGTGTACAGTGTAAGACAGCTGCAGGTTTACGCCAAAGCATAGTATACAGTGTAAAATGGCTGTAGGCTTACGCCAATGCATAGCACACAGTGTAAAACGGCAGAAGGTTTACGCCAAAGCATAGTGTACAGTGTAAGACAGCTGTAGGTTTACGCCAAAGCATAGTATACAGTGTAAAACGGCTGCAGGTTCTCGCCAAAACATAGTATACAGTATAAGACGGCTGTAGGTTTACGCAAAAGCATAGTGTACAATGTAAAACGGCTTTTGGTTTACGCCAAAGCATTGTACTCAGTGTAAAACGGCTGTAGGCTTGCGCTAAAGCATAGTATACAGTGTAAAACGGCTGTAGGTTTACGCCAAAGCATAGTGTACAGTGTAAGACAGCTGCAGGTTTACGCCAAAGCATAGTATACAATGTAAAACGGTTGTAGGTTTATGGCAAAGCATAGTGTACAGTGTAAAACGGCTGTAATTTTATGCCAAAGCATAGTATACAGTGCAAAACGGCTGTAGGTTCTCGCCAAAACATAATATACAGTGTAAAACTACTGTAGGTTTACGCCGAAGCATAGTATACAATGTTTAACGGTTGTAGGCTTACGCCAATGCATAGTACACAGTGTAAAACGGCTGTAGGTTTACGCCAAAGCATAGTGTACAGTGTAAGACAGCTGTAGGTTTATGCCAAAGCATAGTATAAAGTGTAAAACGGCTGTAGGTTCTCGCCAAAACATAGTATACAGTGTAAAACGGCTGTAGGTTTTCGCCAAAACATAATATACAGTGTAAAACGGCTGTAGGTTTACGCCAAAGCATAGTGTACAGTGTAAGACAGCTGTAGGATTACGCCAAAGCATAGTATACAGTGTAAAACGGCTGCAGGTTCTCGCCAAAACATAGTATACAGTATAAGACGGCTGTAGGTTTACGCAAAAGCATAGTGTACAATGTAAAACGGCTGTAGGTTTACGCCAAAGCAAAACGTACAGCATAAAACGGCTGTCTGTTTACGCCAAAGAATAGTGTGCAGTGTAAAACGGTTGAAGGTTTACGCCAAAACATAGTATAGAGTGTAAAACGGCTG
Organism: Xylota segnis; assembly: GCA_963583995.1. Taxonomy (NCBI): domain Eukaryota; kingdom Metazoa; phylum Arthropoda; class Insecta; order Diptera; family Syrphidae; genus Xylota; species Xylota segnis. Next base: position 427,561 of record OY757240.1, read on the forward strand.
TAGGTTTATGCCAAAACATAGTATACAATGTAAAACGGCTGTAGGTTTACGCCGAAGCATAGTATACAATGTTTAACGGTTGTAGGCTTACGCCAATGCATAGTACACAGTGTAAAACGGCTGTAGGTTTACGCCAAAGCATAGTGTACAGTGTAAGACAGCTGTAGGTTTACGCCAAAGCATAATATACAGTGTAAAACTACTGTAGGTTTACGCCGAAGCATAGTATACAATGTTTAACGGTTGTAGGCTTACGCCAATGCATAGTACACAGTGTAAAACGGCTGTAGGTTTACGTCGAAGCATAGTATACAATGTTTAACGGTTGTAGGCTTACGCCAATGCATAGTACACAGTGTAAAACGGCTGTAGGTTTACGCCAAAGCATAGTGTACAGTGTAAGACAGCTGTAGGTTTACGCCAAAACATAGTATACAGTGTAAGACGGCTGTAGGTTTACGCCAAAGCATAGTACACAGTGCAAAATGGCTGTAGGCTTACGCCAATGCATAGTACACAGTGTAAAACGGCTGTAGGTATACGCCAAAGCATAGTGTACAGTGCAAGACAGATGTAGGTTTACGCCAAAGCATAATGTACAGTATAAAACGGCTGTCTGTTTACGCCAAAGAATAGTGTGCAGTGTAAAACGGTTGTAGGTTTACGCCAAAACATAGTATAGAGTGTAAAACGGCTGTAGGTTTACGTCAAAGCATAGTGTACAGCGTAAAACGGTTGTAGGTTTACGCCAAAACATAGTATACAGTGTAAGACGGCTGTAGGTTTACGCTAAAGCATAGTGCACTGTGTAAAACGGCTGTAGGTTTACGCCAAGGCATAATGTACAGTGTAAAACTACTGTAGGTTTACGCCGAAGCATAGTATACAATGTTTAACTGTTGTAGGCTTACGCCAATGCATAGTACACAGTGTAAAACGGCTGTAGGTTTACGCCAAAGCATAGTGTACAGTGTAAGACAGCTGTAGGTTTACGCCAAAGCATAGTATACAGTGTAAAACGGCTGCAGGTTCTCGCCAAAACATAGTATACAGTATTAGACGGCTGTAGGTTTACGCAAAAGCATAGTGTACAATGTAAAACGGCTGTAGGTTTACGCCAAAGCAAAACGTACAGTATAAAACGGCTGTTTGTTTACGCCAAAGAATAGTGTGCAGAGTAAAACGGTTGTAGGTTTACGCCAAAACATAGTATAGAGTGTAAAACGGCTGTAGGTTTACGTCAAAGCATAGTGTACAGCGTAAAACAACTGTAGGTTTACGCCAAAACATAGTATACAGTGTAAGACGGCAGTAGGTTTACGCTAAAGCATAGTACACAGTGTAAAATGGCTGTAGGCTTACGCCAATGCATAGTACACAGTGTAAAACGGCTGTAGGTTTACGCCAAAGCATAGTGTACAGTGTAAGACAGCTGTAGGTTTACGCCAAAGCATAGTGTACACTGTAAAACGGCTGTAGGTTTACGCCAAAGCATAATGTACTGTATAAAACGGCTGTCTGTTTACGCCAAAGAATAGTGTGCAGTGTAAAACTGTTGTAGGTTTACGCCAAAACATAGTATAGAGTGTAAAACGGCTGTAGGTTTACGTCAAAGCTTAGTGTACAGTGTAATACAGCTGTAGGTTTACGCCAAAACATAGTGTACACTGTAAAACGGCTGTAGGTTTACGCCAAAGCATAATGTACAGTATAAAACGGCTGTCTGTTTACGCCAAAGAATAGTGTGCAGTGCAAAACGGTTGTAGGTTTACGCCAAATCATAGTATAGAGTGTAAAACGGCTGTAGGTTTACGCCAAAACATAGTATACAATGTAAAACGGTTGTAGGTTTATGGCAAAGCATAGTGTACAGTGTAAAACGGCTGTAAGTTTATGCCAAAGCATAGTATACAGTGTAAAACGGCTGTAGGTTCTCGCCAAAACATAGTATACAGTGTAAAACGGCTGTAGGTTTACGCCAAAGCATAGTATACAATGTTTAACGGTTGTAGGCTTACGCCAATGCATAGTACACAGTGTAAAACTGCTGTAGGTTTACGCCAAAGCATAGTGTACAGTGTAAGACAGCTGTAGGTTTACGCCAAAGCATAATATGCAGTGTAAAACTACTGTAGGTTTACGCCGAAGCATAGTATACAATGTTTAACGGTTGTAGGCTTACGCCAATGCATAGTACACAGTGTAAAACGGCTGTAGGTTTACGTCGAAGCATAGTATACAATGTTTAACGGTTGTAGGCTTACGCCAATGCATAGTACACAGTGTAAAACGGCTGTAGGTTTACGCCAAAGCATAGTGTACAGTGTAAGACAGCTGTAGGTTTACGCCAAAGCATAGTATACAGTGTAAAACGGCTGCAGGTTCTCGCCAAACATAGTATACAGTATAAGACGGCTGTAGGTTTACGCAAAAGCATAGTGTACGGTGTAAAACGGCTGTAGGTTTACGCCAAAGCATAGTGTCCAGTGTAAAACGGCTGTAGGTTTACGCCGAAGCATAGTGTACAGTGTAAGATCTCTGTAGGTTTCCGCCAAAGCATAGTGTACGGTGTAAAACGGCTGTAGGTTTACGCCAAAGCATAGTATACAATGTAAAACGGTTGTAGGTTTATGGCAAAGCATAGTGTACAGTGTAAAACGGCTGTAAGTTTATGCCAAAGCATAGTATACAGTGTAAAACGGCTGTAGGTTCTCGCCAAAACATAGTATACAGTGTAAAACGGCTGTAGGTTTTCGCCAAAACATAATATACAGTGTAGAACGGCTGTAGGTTTACGCCAAAGCATAGTGTACAGTGTAAGACAGCTGCAGGTTTACGCCAAAGCATAGTATACAGTGTAAAACGGCTGCAGGTTCTCGCCAAAACATAGTATACAGTATAAGACGGCTGTAGGTTTACGCAAAAGCATAGTGTACAATGTAAAACGGCTGTAGGTTTACGCCAAAGCAAAACGTACAGCATAAAACGGTTGTAGGTTTACGCCAAAACATAGTATAGAGTGTAAAACGGCTGTAGGTTTACGCCAAAACATAGTATACAATGTAAAACGGCTGTAGGTTTACGCCGAAGCATAGTATACAATGTTTAACGGTTGTAGGCTTACGCCAATGCATAGTACACATTGTAAAACGGCTGTAGGTTTACGCCAAAGCATAGTGTACAGTGTAAGACAGCTGTAGGTTTACGCCAAAGCATAATATACAGTGTAAAACTACTGTAGGTTTACGCCGAAGCATAGTATACAATGTTTAACGGTTGTAGGCTTACGCCAATGCATAGTACACAGTGTAAAACGGCTGTAGGTTTACGTCGAAGCATAGTATACAATGTTTAACGGTTGTAATCTTACGCCAATGCATAGTACACAGTGTAAAACGGCTGTAGGTTTACGCCAAAGCATAGTGTACAGTGTAAGACAGCTGTAGGTTTACGCCAAAGCATAATATACAGTGTAAAACTACTGTAGATTTACGCCGAAGCATAGTATACAATGTTTAACGGTTGTAGGCTTACGCCAATGCATAGTACACAGTGTAAAACGGCTGTAGGTTTACGTCGAAGCATAGTATACAATGTTTAACGGTTGTAGGCTTACGCCAATGCATAGTACACAGTGTAAAACGGCTGTAGGTTTACGCCAAAGCATAGTGTACAGTGTAAGACAGCTGTAGGTTTACGCCAAAACATAGTATACAGTGTAAGACGGCTGTAGGTTTACGCCAAAGCATAGTACACAGTGCAAAATGGCTGTAGGCTTACGCCAATGCATAGTACACAGTGTAAAACGGCTGTAGGTATACGCCAAAGCATAGTGTACAGTGCAAGACAGATGTAGGTTTACGCCAAAGCATAATGTACAGTATAAAACGGCTGTCTGTTGACGAAAAAGAATAGTGTGCAGGGTAAAACGGTTGTAAGTTTACGCCAAAACATAGTATAGAGTGTAAAACGGCTGTAGGTTTACGTCAAAGCATAGTGTCCAGTGTAAAACGGCTGTAGGTTTACGCCAAAACATAGTGCACAGTGTAAGACGGCAGTAGGTTTACGCCAAAGCATAGTGTACGGTGTAAAACGGCTGTAGGTTTACGCCAAAGCATAGTGTCCAGTGTAAAACGGCTGTAGGTTTACGCCAAAGCATAGTGTACAGTGTAAGATGGCTGTAGGTTTCCGCCAAAGCATAGTGTACGGTGTAAAACGGCTGTAGGTTTACGCCAAAGCATAGTGTCCAGTGTAAAACGGCTGTAGGTTTACGCCAAAGCATAGTGTACAGTGTAAAACGGCTGTAGGTTTACGCCAAAGCATAGTGTACAGTGTAAAACGGCTGTAGGCTTACGCCAAAGCATAGTGTACAGTGTAAGATGGATATAGGTTTACGCAAAAGCATAATGTACAGTGTAAAACGGCTGTAGATTCTCGCCAAAACATAGTATACAGTGTAAAACTACTGTAGGTTTGCGCCAAAGCATAGTGTACAGTGTAAGACGGCTGTTGGTTTACGCCAAAGCATAGTGGACAGTGTAAAACGGCTGTAGTTTTACGCCAAAACATAGTATACAGTGTAAGATGGCTGTAGGTTTACGCTAAAGCATAGTGTACAGTGTAAAACGGCTGTAGGTTTACGCCAAATCATAGTGTACGGTGTAAAACAGCTGTAGGTTTACGCCAAAGCATAGTGTCCAGTGTAAAATGGCTGTAGGTTTACGCCAAAGCATAGTGTACAGTGTAAAACGGCTGTAGGTTTACGCCAAAGCATAGTGTACAGTGTAAAACGGCTGTAGGCTTACGCCAAAGCATAGTGTACAGTGTAAGATGGATATAGGCTTACGCAAAAGCATAATGTACAGTGTAAAACGGCTGTAGATTCTCGCCAAAACATAGTATACAGTGTAAAACTACTCTAGGTTTGCGCCAAAGCATAGTGTACAGTGTAAAACGGCTGTAGTTTTACGCCAAAACATAGTATACAGTGTAAGACGGCTGTAGGTTTACACTAAAGCATAGTGTACAGTGTAAAACGGCTGTAGGTTTACGCCAAATTATAGTGTACGGTGTAAAACGGCTGTAGGTTTACGCCAAAGCATAGTGTCCAGTGTAAAACGGCTGTAGGTTTACGCCAAAGCATAGTGTACAGTGTAAAACGGCTGTAGGTTTACGCTAAAGCATATTGCATGGTGTGAAACGGCTGTAGGTTTACGCCAAAACATAGTATACAGTGTAAAACGGCTACTGGTTTACGCCAAAGCATAGTGTACAGTGTAAAACGGCTGTAGGTTTACGCCAAAGCATAGTATATAGTGTAAAACGGCTTTTGGTTTACGCCAAAGCATTGTATGCAATGTAAAACGGTTGTAGGCTTGCGCTAAAGCATAGTATACAGTGTAAAACGGCAGAAGGTTTACGCCAAAGCATAGTACACAGTGTAAAACGGCTGTAGGTTTACGCCAAAGCATAGTGTACAGTGTAAGACAGCTGCAGGTTTACGCCAAAGCATAGTATACAGTGTAAAATGGCTGTATTCTTACGCCAATGCATAGTACACAGTGTAAAACGGCAGAAGGTTTACGCCAAAGCATAGTATACAGTGTAAAACGGCTGTAGGTTTACGCCAAAGCAAAACGTACAGTATAAAACGGCTGTCTGTTTACGCCAAAGAATAGTGTGCAGTGTAAAACGGTTGTAGGTTTACGCCAAAACATAGTATAGAGTGTAAAACGGCTGTAGGTTTACGTCAAAGCATAGTGTACAGCGTAAAACGGCTGTAGGTTTACGCCAAAACATAGTATACAGTGTAAGACGGCTGTAGGTTTACGCTAAAGCATAGTACACAGTGTAAAATGGCTGTAGGCTTACGCCAATGCATAGTACACAGTGTAAAACGGCTGTAGGTATACGCCAAAGCATAGTGTACAGTGTAAGACAGATGTATTTTTACGCCAAAGCATAATGTACAGTATAAAACGGCTGTCTGTTTACGAAAAAGAATAGTGTGCAGGGTAAAACGGTTGTAAGTTTACGCCAAAACATAGTATAGAGTGTAAAACGGCTGTAGGTTTACGTCAAAGCATAGTGTCCAGTGTAAAACGGCTGTAGGTTTACGCCAAAACATAGTGCACAGTGTTAGACGGCAGTAGGTTTACGCCAAAGCATAGTGTACGGTGTAAAACGGCTGTAGGTTTACGCCAAAGCATAGTGTCCAGTGTAAAACGGCTGTAGGTTTACGCCAAAGCATAGTGTACAGTGTAAAACGGCTGTAGGTTTACGCCAAAGCATAGTGTACAGTGTAAAACGGCTGTAGGCTTACGCCAAAGCATAGTGTACAGTGTAAGATGGATATAGGTTTACGCAAAAGCATAATGTACAGTGTAAAACGGCTGTAGATTCTCGCCAAAACATAGTATACAGTGTAAAACTACTGTAGGTTTGCGCCAAAGCATAGTGTACAGTGTAAGACGGCTGTTGGTTTACGCCAAAGCATAGTGGACAGTGTAAAACGGCTGTAGTTTTACGCCAAAACATAGTATACAGTGTAAGACGGCTGTAGGTTTACGCTAAAGCATAGTGTACAGTGTAAAACGGCTGTAGGTTTACGCCAAATCATAGTGTACGGTGTAAAACGGCTGTAGGTTTACGCCAAAGCATAGTGTCCAGTGTAAAACGGCTGTAGGTTTACGCCAAAGCATAGTGTACAGTGTAAAACGGCTGTAGGTTTACGCCGAAGCATAGTATACAATGTAAGATGGCTGTAGGTTTACGCAAAAGCATAGTGTACAGTGTAAAACGCCTGTAGGTTTACGCCAAAGCATAGTGTACAGTGTAAGATGGCTGTAGGTGTAAAACGGCTGTAGGTTTACGCCAAAGCATAGTGTCCAGTGTAAAACGGCTGTAGGTTTACGCCAAAGCATAGTGTACAGTGTAACACGGCTGTAGGTTTACGCCAAAGCATAGTGTACAGTGTAAAACGGCTGTAGGCTTACGCCAAAGCATGGTGTACAGTGTAAGATGGCTATAGGTTTACGCAAAAGCATAATGTACAGTGTAAAACGGCTGTCTGTTTACGCCAAAGCATAGTATACAGTGTAAAATGGATGCAGGTTCTCGCCAAAACATAGTATACAGTATAAGACGGCTGTAGTTTCTCGCCAATACATTGTATACAGTGCAAGACGGCTGTAGGTTTACGCTAAAGCATAGTATACAGTGTAAAACGGCTGTAGGTTTACGCCGAAGCATAGTATACAATGTATAACGGCTGTAGGCTTACGCCAAGCATAGTATACAGTATAAAACGGCTGTAGGTTTACGCCAAAACATAGTATACAATGTATAACGGCTGTAGGTTTACGCCAAGCATAGTACACAGTGTAAAACGGCAGAAGGTTTACGCCACAGCATAGTATACAGTGTAAAACGGCTGTAGGCTTAAGCCAAAGCATAGTACACAGTGTAAAATGGCTGTAGGCTTACGCCAATGCATATTATACAGTGTAAAACGGCTGTAGGTTTACGCTAAAGCATAGTGTACAGTGTAAGACAGCTGTAGGTTTACGCCAAAGCATAGTATACAGTCTAAAACGGCTGTAGGTTTACGCCGAAACATAGTATACAATGCATAACGGCTGTAGGCTTACGCCAAGCATAGTATACAGTGTAAAACGGCTGTAGGTTTACGCCAAAGCATAGTATACAATGTATAACGGCTGTAGGTTTACGCCAAGCATAGTACACAGTGTAAAACGGCAGAAGGTTTACGCCACAGCATAGTATACAGTGTAAAACGGCTGCAGGCTTACGCCAAAGCATAGTACACAGTGTAAAATGGCTGTAGGCTTACGCCAATGCATATTATACAGTGTAAAACGGCTGTAGGTTCACGCTAAAGCATAGTGTACAGTGTAAGACAGCTGTAGGTTTACGCCAAAGCATAGTATACAGTGTAAAACGGCTGTAGGTTCTCGCCAAAACATAGTATACAGTGTAAAACTACTGTAGGTTTACGCCAAAGCATAGTGTACAGTGTAAGACAGATGTAGGTTTACGCAAAAGCATAATGTACAGTATAAAACGGCTGTCTGTTTACGCCAAAGAATAGTGTGCAGTGTAAAACGGTTGTAAGTTTACGCCAAAACATAGTATAGAGTGTAAAACGGCTGTAGGTTTACGTCAAAGCATAGTGTACGGTGTAAAACGGCTGTAGGTTTACGCCAAAGCATAGTGTCCAGTGTAAAACGGCTGTAGGTTTACGCCAAAGCATAGTGTACAGTGTAAGATGGCAGCAGGTTTACGCCAAAGCATAGTGTACGGTGTAAAACGGCTGTAGGTTTACGCCAAAGCATAGTGTCCAGTGTAAAACGGCTGTAGGTTTACGCCAAAGCATAGTGCACAGTGTAAGACGGCAGTAGGTTTACGCCAAAGCATAGTGTACGGTGTAAAACGGCTGTAGGTTTACGCCAAAGCATAGTGTCCAGTGTAAAACGGCTGTAGGTTTACGCCAAAGCATAGTGTACAGTGTAAGATGGCTGTAGGTTTACGCCAAAGCATAGTGTACGGTGTAAAACGGCTGTAGGTTTACGCCAAAGCATAGTGTCCAGTGTAAAGCGGCTGCAGGTTTACGCCAAAGCATAGTGTACAGTGTAAGATGGCTGTAGGTTAACGCCAAAGCATAGTGTACGGTGTAAAACGTCTGTAGGCTTACGCCAAAGCATAGTGTACAGTGTAAGATGGCTATAGGTTTACGCAAAAGCATAATGTACAGTGTAAAACGGCTGCAGGTTCTCGCCAAAACATAGTATACAGTGTAAAACTACTGTAGGTTTACGCCAAAGCATAGTGTACAGTGTAAGACAGATGTAGGTTTACGCCAAAGCATAATGTACAGTATAAAACGGCTGTCTGTTTACGCCAAAGAATAGTGTGCAGTGTAAAACGGTTGTAGGTTTACGCCAAAACATATTATAGAGTGCAAACGGCTGTAGGTTTACGTCAAAGCATAGTGTCCAGTGTAAAACGGCTGTAGGTTTACGCCAAAACATAGTGCACAGTGTAAGACGGCAGTAGGTTTACGCCAGAGCATAGTGTACGGTGTAAAACGGCTGTAGGTTTACGCCAAAGCATAGTGTCCAGTGTAAAGCGGCTGCAGGTTTACGCCAAAGCATAGTGTACAGTGTAAGATGGCTGTAGGTTTACGCCAAAGCATAGTGTATGGTGTAAAACGGCTGTAGGTTTACGCCAAAGCATAGTGTCCAGTGTAAAACGGCTGTAGGTGTACGCCAAAGCATAGTGTACAGTGTAAAACGGCTGTAGGTTTACGCCAAAGCATAGTGTACAGTGTAAAACGGCTGTAGGCTTACGCCAAAGCATGGTGTACAGTGTAAGATGGCTATAGGTTTACGCAAAAGCATAATGTACAGTGTAAAACGGCTGTCTGTTTACGCCAAAGCATAGTATACAGTGTAAAACGGATGCAGGTTCTCGCCAAAACATAGTATACAGTATATGACGGCTGTAGGTTCTCGCCAAAGCATTGTATACAGTGCAAGACGGCTGTAGGTTTACGCTAAAGCATAGTATACAGTGTAAAACGGCTGTAGGTTTACGCCGAAGCATAGTATACAATGTATAACGGCTGTAGGCTTACGCCAAGCATAGTATACAGTGTAAAACTGCTGTAGGTTTACGCCAAAACATAGTATACAATGTATCACGGCTGTAGGTTTACGCCAAGCATAGTACACAGTGTAAAACGGCAGAAGGTTTACGCCACAGCATAGTATACAGTGTAAAACGGCTGTAGGCTTAAGCCAAAGCATAGTACACAGTGTAAAATGGCTGTAGGCTTACGCCAATGCATATTATACAGTGTAAAACGGCTGTAGGTTTACGCTAAAGCATAGTGTACAGTGTAAGACAGCTGTAGGTTTACGCCAAAGCATAGTACACAGTGTAAAACGGCTGTAGGTATACGCCAAAGCATAGTGTACAGTGTAAGACAGATGTATTTTTACGCCAAAGCATAATGTACAGTATAAAACGGCTGTCTGTTTACGAAAAAGAATAGTGTGCAGGGTAAAACGGTTGTAAGTTTACGCCAAAACATAGTATAGAGTGTAAAACGGCTGTAGGTTTACGTCAAAGCATAGTGTCCAGTGCAAAACGGCTGTAGGTTTACGCCAAAACATAGTGCACAGTGTTAGACGGCAGTAGGTTTACGCCAAAGCATAGTGTACGGTGTAAAACGGCTGTAGGTTTACGCCAAAGCATAATGTCCAGTGTAAAACGGCTGTAGGTTTACGCCAAAGCATAGTGTACAGTGTAAAACGGCTGTAGGTTTACGCCAAAGCATAGTGTACAGTGTAAAACGGCTGTAGGCTTACGCCAAAGCATAGTGTACAGTGTAAGATGGATATAGGTTTACGCAAAAGCATAATGTACAGTGTAAAACGGCTGTAGATTCTCGCCAAAACATAGTATACAGTGTAAAACTACTGTAGGTTTGCGCCAAAGCATAGTGTACAGTGTAAGACGGCTGTTGGTTTACGCCAAAGCATAGTGGACAGTGTAAAACGGCTGTAGTTTTACGCCAAAACATAGTATACAGTGTAAGACGGCTGTAGGTTTACGCTAAAGCATAGTGTACAGTGTAAAACGGCTGTAGGTTTACGCCAAATCATAGTGTACGGTGTAAAACGGCTGTAGGTTTACGCCAAAGCATAGTGTCCAGTGTAAAACGGCATAGTATACAATGTAAGATGGCTGTAGGTTTACGCAAAAGCATAGTGTACAGTGTAAAACGCCTGTAGGTTTACGCCAAAGCATAGTGTACAGTGTAAGATGGCTGTAGGTGTAAAACGGCTGTAGGTTTACGCCAAAGCATAGTGTCCAGTGTAAAACGGCTGTAGGTTTACGCCAAAGCATAGTGTACAGTGTAACACGGCTGTAGGTTTACGCCAAAGCATAGTGTACAGTGTAAAACGGCTGTAGGCTTACGCCAAAGCATGGTGTACAGTGTAAGATGGCTATAGGTTTACGCAAAAGCATAATGTACAGTGTAAAACGGCTGTCTGTTTACGCCAAAGCATAGTATACAGTGTAAAATGGATGCAGGTTCTCGCCAAAACATAGTATACAGTATAAGACGGCTGTAGTTTCTCGCCAATACATTGTATACAGTGCAAGACGGCTGTAGGTTTACGCTAAAGCATAGTATACAGTGTAAAACGGCTGTAGGTTTACGCCGAAGCATAGTATACAATGTATAACGGCTGTAGGCTTACGCCAAGCATAGTATACAGTATAAAACGGCTGTAGGTTTACGCCAAAACATAGTATACAATGTATAACGGCTGTAGGTTTACGCCAAGCATAGTACACAGTGTAAAACGGCAGAAGGTTTACGCCACAGCATAGTATACAGTGTAAAACGGCTGTAGGCTTAAGCCAAAGCATAGTACACAGTGTAAAATGGCTGTAGGCTTACGCCAATGCATATTATACAGTGTAAAACGGCTGTAGGTTTACGCTAAAGCATAGTGTACAGTGTAAGACAGCTGTAGGTTTACGCCAAAGCATAGTATACAGTCTAAAACGGCTGTAGGTTTACGCCGAAACATAGTATACAATGCATAACGGCTGTAGGCTTACGCCAAGCATAGTATACAGTGTAAAACGGCTGTAGGTTTACGCCAAAGCATAGTATACAATGTATAACGGCTGTAGGTTTACGCCAAGCATAGTACACAGTGTAAAACGGCAGAAGGTTTACGCCACAGCATAGTATACAGTGTAAAACGGCTGCAGGCTTACGCCAAAGCATAGTACACAGTGTAAAATGGCTGTAGGCTTACGCCAATGCATATTATACAGTGTAAAACGGCTGTAGGTTCACGCTAAAGCATAGTGTACAGTGTAAGACAGCTGTAGGTTTACGCCAAAGCATAGTATACAGTGTAAAACGGCTGTAGGTTCTCGCCAAAACATAGTATACAGTGTAAAACTACTGTAGGTTTACGCCAAAGCATAGTGTACAGTGTAAGACAGATGTAGGTTTACGCAAAAGCATAATGTACAGTATAAAACGGCTGTCTGTTTACGCCAAAGAATAGTGTGCAGTGTAAAACGGTTGTAAGTTTACGCCAAAACATAGTATAGAGTGTAAAACGGCTGTAGGTTTACGTCAAAGCATAGTGTACGGTGTAAAACGGCTGTAGGTTTACGCCAAAGCATAGTGTCCAGTGTAAAACGGCTGTAGGTTTACGCCAAAGCATAGTGTACAGTGTAAGATGGCAGTAGGTTTACGCCAAAGCATAGTGTACGGTGTAAAACGGCTGTAGGTTTACGCCAAAGCATAGTGTCCAGTGTAAAACGGCTGTAGGTTTACGCCAAAGCATAGTGCACAGTGTAAGACGGCAGTAGGTTTACGCCAAAGCATAGTGTACGGTGTAAAACGGCTGTAGGTTTACGCCAAAGCATAGTGTCCAGTGTAAAACGGCTGTAGGTTTACGCCAAAGCATAGTGTACAGTGTAAGATGGCTGTAGGTTTACGCCAAAGCATAGTGTACGGTGTAAAACGGCTGTAGGTTTACGCCAAAGCATAGTGTCCAGTGTAAAGCGGCTGCAGGTTTACGCCAAAGCATAGTGTACAGTGTAAGATGGCTGTAGGTTAATGCCAAAGCATAGTGTACGGTGTAAAACGTCTGTAGGCTTACGCCAAAGCATAGTGTACAGTGTAAGATGGCTATAGGTTTACGCAAAAGCATAATGTACAGTGTAAAACGGCTGCAGGTTCTCGCCAAAACATAGTATACAGTGTAAAACTACTGTAGGTTTACGCCAAAGCATAGTGTACAGTGTAAGACAGATGTAGGTTTACGCCAAAGCATAATGTACAGTATAAAACGGCTGTCTGTTTACGCCAAAGAATAGTGTGCAGTGTAAAACGGTTGTAGGTTTACGCCAAAACATATTATAGAGTGCAAACGGCTGTAGGTTTACGTCAAAGCATAGTGTCCAGTGTAAAACGGCTGTAGGTTTACGCCAAAACATAGTGCACAGTGTAAGACGGCAGTAGGTTTACGCCAGAGCATAGTGTACGGTGTAAAACGGCTGTAGGTTTACGCCAAAGCATAGTGTCCAGTGTAAAGCGGCTGCAGGTTTACGCCAAAGCATAGTGTACAGTGTAAGATGGCTGTAGGTTTACGCCAAAGCATAGTGTATGGTGTAAAACGGCTGTAGGTTTACGCCAAAGCATAGTGTCCAGTGTAAAACGGCTGTAGGTGTACGCCAAAGCATAGTGTACAGTGTAAAACGGCTGTAGGTTTACGCCAAAGCATAGTGTACAGTGTAAAACGGCTGTAGGCTTACGCCAAAGCATGGTGTACAGTGTAAGATGGCTATAGGTTTACGCAAAAGCATAATGTACAGTGTAAAACGGCTGTCTGTTTACGCCAAAGCATAGTATACAGTGTAAAACGGATGCAGGTTCTCGCCAAAACATAGTATACAGTATATGACGGCTGTAGGTTCTCGCCAAAGCATTGTATACAGTGCAAGACGGCTGTAGGTTTACGCTAAAGCATAGTATACAGTGTAAAACGGCTGTAGGTTTACGCCGAAGCATAGTATACAATGTATAACGGCTGTAGGCTTACGCCAAGCATAGTATACAGTGTAAAACTGCTGTAGGTTTACGCCAAAACATAGTATACAATGTATCACGGCTGTAGGTTTACGCCAAGCATAGTACACAGTGTAAAACGGCAGAAGGTTTACGCCACAGCATAGTATACAGTGTAAAACGGCTGTAGGCTTAAGCCAAAGCATAGTACACAGTGTAAAATGGCTGTAGGCTTACGCCAATGCATATTATACAGTGTAAAACGGCTGTAGGTTTACGCTAAAGCATAGTGTACAGTGTAAGACAGCTGTAGGTTTACTCCAAAGCATAGTATACAGTGTAAAACGGCTGTAGGTTTACGCCGAAACATAGTATACAATGCATAACGGCTGTAGGCTTACGCCAAGCATAGTATACAGTGTAAAACGGCTGTAGGTTTACGCCAAAGCATAGTATACAATGTATAACGGCTGTAGGTTTACGCCAAGCATAGTACACAGTGTAAAACGGCAGAAGGTTTACGCCACAGCATAGTATACAGTGTAAAACGGCTGTAGGCTTACGCCAAAGCATAGTACACAGTGTAAAATGGCTGTAGGCTTACGCCAATGCATATTATACAGTGTAAAACGGCTGTAGGTTCACGCTAAAGCATAGTGTACAGTGTAAGACAGCTGTAGGTTTACGCCAAAGCATAGTATACAGTGTAAAACGGCTGTAGGTTCTCGCCAAAACATAGTATACAGTGTAAGGCGGCTGTAGGTTTACGCTAAAGCATAGGGTACAGTGTAAAACGGCTGTAGTTTTACGCCAAAACATAGTATACAGTGTAAGGCGGCTGTAGGTTTACGCTAAAGCATAGTGTACAGTGTAAAACGGCTGTAGGTTTAGGCCAAAGCATAGTGTACGGTGTAAAACGGCTGTAGGTTTACGCCAAAGCATAGTGTCCAGTGTAAAACGGCTGTAGGTTTACGCCAAAGCATAGTGTACAGTGTAAGATGGCTGTAGGTTTGCGCAAAAGCATAGTGTACAGTGTAAGACGGCTGTAGGTTTACGCCAAAGCATAGTACACAGTGTAAAATAGCTGTAGGCTTACGCCAATGCATAGTACACAGTGTAAAACGGCTGTAGGTTTACGCCAAAGCATAGTGTACAGTTTAAGACAGCTGTAGGTTTACGCCAAAGCATAGTATACAGTGTAAAACGGCTGTAGGCTTAAGCCAAAGCATATTTACAGTGTACAACGGCTGTAGGTTTACGCTAAAGCATATTGCATGGTGTGAAACGGCTGTAGGTTTACGCTAAAGCATATTGCACAGTGTAAAATGGTTGTAGGTTTACGCCAAAACATAGTATACAGTGTAAGACGGCTGTAGGTTTACGCCAAAGCATATTATACAATGTATAACGGCTGCAGGCTTACGCCAAGCATAGTACACAGTGTAAAACGGCAGAAGGTTTACGCCAAAGCATAGTATACTGTGTAAAACGGCTGTAGGTTTACGCCAAAGCATATTGTACAGTATAAGACGGCTGTAGGTTTACGCCAAAGCATAGTATACAGTGTAAAACGGCTGTAGGTTTACGCTAAAGCATATTGCATGGTGTGAAACGGCTGTAGGTTTACGCCAAAACATAGTATACAGTGTAAAACGGCTACTGGTTTACGCAAAAGCATAGTGTACAGTGTAAAACGGCTGTAGGTTTACGCCAAAGCATAGTATACCGTGTAAAACGGCTTTTGGTTTACGCCAAAGCATTGTACTCAGTGTAAAACGGCTGTAGGCTTGCGCTAAAGCATAGTATACAGTGTAAAACGGCTGTAGGTTTACGCCAAAGCATAGTGTACAGTGTAAGACAGCTGCAGGTTTACGCCAAAGCATAGTATACAATGTAAAACGGTTGTAGGTTTATGGCAAAGCATAGTGTACAGTGTAAAACGGCTGTAATTTTATGCCAAAGCATAGTATACAGTGTAAAACGGCTGTAGGTTCTCGCCAAAACATAATATACAGTGTAAAACTACTGTAGGTTTACGCCGAAGCATAGTATACAATGTTTAACGGTTGTAGGCTTACGCCAATGCATAGTACACAGTGTAAAACGGCTGTAGGTTTACGCCAAAGCATAGTGTACAGTGTAAGACAGCTGTAGGTTTACGCCAAAGCATAGTATACAGTGTAAAACGGCTGCAGGTTCTCGCCAAAACATAGTATACAGTATAAGACGGCTGTAGGTTTACGCAAAAGCATAGTGTACAATGTAAAACGGCTTTTGGTTTACGCCAAAGCATTGTACTCAGTGTAAAACGGCTGTAGGCTTGCGCTAAAGCATAGTATACAGTGTAAAACGGCTGTAGGTTTACGCCAAAGCATAGTGTACAGTGTAAGACAGCTGCAGGTTTACGCCAAAGCATAGTATACAGTGTAAAATGGCTGTAGGCTTACGCCAATGCATAGCACACAGTGTAAAACGGCAGAAGGTTTACGCCAAAGCATAGTGTACAGTGTAAGACAGCTGTAGGTTTACGCCAAAGCATAGTATACAGTGTAAAACGGCTGCAGGTTCTCGCCAAAACATAGTATACAGTATAAGACGGCTGTAGGTTTACGCAAAAGCATAGTGTACAATGTAAAACGGCTTTTGGTTTACGCCAAAGCATTGTACTCAGTGTAAAACGGCTGTAGGCTTGCGCTAAAGCATAGTATACAGTGTAAAACGGCTGTAGGTTTACGCCAAAGCATAGTGTACAGTGTAAGACAGCTGCAGGTTTACGCCAAAGCATAGTATACAATGTAAAACGGTTGTAGGTTTATGGCAAAGCATAGTGTACAGTGTAAAACGGCTGTAATTTTATGCCAAAGCATAGTATACAGTGTAAAACGGCTGTAGGTTCTCGCCAAAACATAATATACAGTGTAAAACTACTGTAGGTTTACGCCGAAGCATAGTATACAATGTTTAACGGTTGTAGGCTTACGCCAATGCATAGTACACAGTGTAAAACGGCTGTAGGTTTACGCCAAAGCATAGTGTACAGTGTAAGACAGCTGTAGGTTTATGCCAAAGCATAGTATACAGTGTAAAACGGCTGTAGGTTCTCGCCAAAACATAGTATACAATGTAAAACGGCTGTAGGTTTACGCCGAAGCATAGTATACAATGTTTAACGGTTGTAGGCTTACGCCAATGCATAGTACACAGTGTAAAACGGCTGTAGGTTTACGCCAAAGCATAGTGTACAGTGTAAGACAGCTGTAGGTTTACGCCAAAGCATAATATACAGTGTAAAACTACTGTAGGTTTACGCCGAAGCATAGTATACAATGTTTAACCGTTGTAGGCTTACGCCAATGCATAGTACACAGTGTAAAACGGCTGTAGGTTTACGTCGAAGCATAGTATACAATGTTTAACGGTTGTAGGCTTACGCCAATGCATAGTACACAGTGTAAAACGGCTGTAGGTTTACGCCAAAGCATAGTGTACAGTGTAAGACAGCTGTAGGTTTACGCCAAAACATAGTATACAGTGTAAGACGGCTGTAGGTTTACGCCAAAGCATAGTACACAGTGCAAAATGGCTGTAGGCTTACGCCAATGCATAGTACACAGTGTAAAACGGCTGTAGGTATACGCCAAAGCATAGTGTACAGTGCAAGACAGATGTAGGTTTGCGCCAAAGCATAATGTACAGTATAAAACGGCTGTCTGTTTACGCCAAAGAATAGTGTGCAGTGTAAAACGGTTGTAGGTTTACGCCAAAACATAGTATAGAGTGTAAAACGGCTGTAGGTTTACGTCAAAGCATAGTGTACAGCGTAAAACGGTTGTAGGTTTACGCCAAAACATAGTATACAGTGTAAGACGGCTGTAGGTTTACGCTAAAGCATAGTGCACTGTGTAAAACGGCTGTAGGTTTACGCCAAGGCATAATGTACAGTGTAAAACTACTGTAGGTTTACGCCGAAGCATAGTATACAATGTTTAACTGTTGTAGGCTTACGCCAATGCATAGTACACAGTGTAAAACGGCTGTAGGTTTACGCCAAAGCATAGTGTACAGTGTAAGACAGCTGTAGGTTTACGCCAAAGCATAGTATACAGTGTAAAACGGCTGCAGGTTCTCGCCAAAACATAGTATACAGTATAAGACGGCTGTAGGTTTACGCAAAAGCATAGTGTACAATGTAAAACGGCTGTAGGTTTACGCCAAAGCAAAACGTACAGTATAAAACGGCTGTTTGTTTACGCCAAAGAATAGTGTGCAGAGTAAAACGGTTGTAGGTTTACGCCAAAACATAGTATAGAGTGTAAAACGGCTGTAGGTTTACGTCAAAGCATAGTGTACAGCGTAAAACAACTGTAGGTTTACGCCAAAACATAGTATACAGTGTAAGACGGCAGTAGGTTTACGCTAAAGCATAGTACACAGTGTAAAATGGCTGTAGGCTTACGCCAATGCATAGTACACAGTGTAAAACGGCTGTAGGTTTACGCCAAAGCATAGTGTACAGTGTAAGACAGCTGTAGGTTTACGCCAAAGCATAGTGTACACTGTAAAACGGCTGTAGGTTTACGCCAAAGCATAATGTACTGTATAAAACGGCTGTCTGTTTACGCCAAAGAATAGTGTGCAGTGTAAAACTGTTGCAGGTTTACGCCAAAACATAGTATAGAGTGTAAAACGGCTGTAGGTTTACGTCAAAGCTTAGTGTACAGTGTAATACAGCTGTAGGTTTACGCCAAAACATAGTGTACACTGTAAAACGGCTGTAGGTTTACGCCAAAGCATAATGTACAGTATAAAACGGCTGTCTGTTTACGCCAAAGAATAGTGTGCAGTGCAAAACGGTTGTAGGTTTACGCCAAATCATAGTATAGAGTGTAAAACGGCTGTAGGTTTACGCCAAAACATAGTATACAATGTAAAACGGTTGTAGGTTTATGGCAAAGCATAGTGTACAGTGTAAAACGGCTGTAAGTTTATGCCAAAGCATAGTATACAGTGTAAAACGGCTGTAGGTTCTCGCCAAAACATAGTATACAGTGTAAAACGGCTGTAGGTTTACGCCAAAGCATAGTATACAATGTTTAACGGTTGTAGGCTTACGCCAATGCATAGTACACAGTGTAAAACTGCTGTAGGTTTACGCCAAAGCATAGTGTACAGTGTAAGACAGCTGTAGGTTTACGCCAAAGCATAATATGCAGTGTAAAACTACTGTAGGTTTACGCCGAAGCATAGTATACAATGTTTAACGGTTGTAGGCTTACGCCAATGCATAGTACACAGTGTAAAACGGCTGTAGGTTTACGTCGAAGCATAGTATACAATGTTTAACGGTTGTAGGCTTACGCCAATGCATAGTACACAGTGTAAAACGGCTGTAGGTTTACGCCAAAGCATAGTGTACAGTGTAAGACAGCTGTAGGTTTACGGCAAAGCATAGTATACAGTGTAAAACGGCTGCAGGTTCTCGCCAAACATAGTATACAGTATAAGACGGCTGTAGGTTTACGCAAAAGCATAGTGTACGGTGTAAAACGGCTGTAGGTTTACGCCAAAGCATAGTGTCCAGTGTAAAACGGCTGTAGGTTTACGCCGAAGCATAGTGTACAGTGTAAGATCTCTGTAGGTTTCCGCCAAAGCATAGTGTACGGTGTAAAACGGCTGTAGGTTTACGCCAAAGCATAGTATACAATGTAAAACGGTTGTAGGTTTATGGCAAAGCATAGTGTACAGTGTAAAACGGCTGTAAGTTTATGCCAAAGCATAGTATACAGTGTAAAACGGCTGTAGGTTCTCGCCAAAACATAGTATACAGTGTAAAACGGCTGTAGGTTTTCGCCAAAACATAATATACAGTGTAAAACGGCTGTAGGTTTACGCCAAAGCATAGTGTACAGTGTAAGACAGCTGCAGGTTTACGCCAAAGCATAGTATACAGTGTAAAACGGCTGCAGGTTCTCGCCAAAACATAGTATACAGTATAAGACGGCTGTAGGTTTACGCAAAAGCATAGTGTACAATGTAAAACGGCTGTAGGTTTACGCCAAAGCAAAACGTACAGCATAAAACGGCTGTCTTTTTACGCCAAAGAATAGTGTGCAGTGTAAAACGGTTGTAGGTTTACGCCAAAACATAGTATAGAGTGTAAAACGGCTGTAGGTTTACGCCAAAACATAGTATACAATGTAAAACGGCTGTAGGTTTACGCCGAAGCATAGTATACAATGTTTAACGGTTGTAGGCTTACGCCAATGCATAGTACACATTGTAAAACGGCTGTAGGTTTACGCCAAAGCATAGTGTACAGTGTAAGACAGCTGCAGGTTTACGCCAAAGCATAATATACAGTGTAAAACTACTGTAGGTTTACGCCGAAGCATAGTATACAATGTTTAACGGTTGTAGGCTTACGCCAATGCATAGTACACAGTGTAAAACGGCTGTAGGTTTACGTCGAAGCATAGTATACAATGTTTAACGGTTGTAGGCTTACGCCAATGCATAGTACACAGTGTAAAACGGCTGTAGGTTTACGCCAAAGCATAGTGTACAGTGTAAGACAGCTGTAGGTTTACGCCAAAACATAGTATACAGTGTAAGACGGCTGTAGGTTTACGCCAAAGCATAGTACACAGTGCAAAATGGCTGTAGGCTTACGCCAAAGCATAGTGTACAGTGTAAGATGGATATAGGTTTACGCAAAAGCATAATGTACAGTGTAAAACGGCTGTAGATTCTCGCCAAAACATAGTATACAGTGTAAAACTACTGTAGGTTTGCGCCAAAGCATAGTGTACAGTGTAAGACGGCTGTTGGTTTACGCCAAAGCATAGTGGACAGTGTAAAACGGCTGTAGTTTTACGCCAAAACATAGTATACAGTGTAAGATGGCTGTAGGTTTACGCTAAAGCATAGTGTACAGTGTAAAACGGCTGTAGGTTTACGCCAAATCATAGTGTACGGTGTAAAACAGCTGTAGGTTTACGCCAAAGCATAGTGTCCAGTGTAAAATGGCTGTAGGTTTACGCCAAAGCATAGTGTACAGTGTAAAACGGCTGTAGGTTTACGCCAAAGCATAGTGTACAGTGTAAAACGGCTGTAGGCTTACGCCAAAGCATAGTGTACAGTGTAAGATGGATATAGGCTTACGCAAAAGCATAATGTACAGTGTAAAACGGCTGTAGATTCTCGCCAAAACATAGTATACAGTGTAAAACTACTCTAGGTTTGCGCCAAAGCATAGTGTACAGTGTAAAACGGCTGTAGTTTTACGCCAAAACATAGTATACAGTGTAAGACGGCTGTAGGTTTACACTAAAGCATAGTGTACAGTGTAAAACGGCTGTAGGTTTACGCCAAATTATAGTGTACGGTGTAAAACGGCTGTAGGTTTACGCCAAAGCATAGTGTCCAGTGTAAAACGGCTGTAGGTTTACGCCAAAGCATAGTGTACAGTGTAAAACGGCTGTAGGTTTACGCTAAAGCATATTGCATGGTGTGAAACGGCTGTAGGTTTACGCCAAAACATAGTATACAGTGTAAAACGGCTACTGGTTTACGCCAAAGCATAGTGTACAGTGTAAAACGGCTGTAGGTTTACGCCAAAGCATAGTATATAGTGTAAAACGGCTTTTGGTTTACGCCAAAGCATTGTATGCAATGTAAAACGGTTGTAGGCTTGCGCTAAAGCATAGTATACAGTGTAAAACGGCAGAAGGTTTACGCCAAAGCATAGTACACAGTGTAAAACGGCTGTAGGTTTACGCCAAAGCATAGTGTACAGTGTAAGACAGCTGCAGGTTTACGCCAAAGCATAGTATACAGTGTAAAATGGCTGTATTCTTACGCCAATGCATAGTACACAGTGTAAAACGGCAGAAGGTTTACGCCAAAGCATAGTATACAGTGTAAAACGGCTGTAGGTTTACGCCAAAGCAAAACGTACAGTATAAAACGGCTGTCTGTTTACGCCAAAGAATAGTGTGCAGTGTAAAACGGTTGTAGGTTTACGCCAAAACATAGTATAGAGTGTAAAACGGCTGTAGGTTTACGTCAAAGCATAGTGTACAGCGTAAAACGGCTGTAGGTTTACGCCAAAACATAGTATACAGTGTAAGACGGCTGTAGGTTTACGCTAAAGCATAGTACACAGTGTAAAATGGCTGTAGGCTTACGCCAATGCATAGTACACAGTGTAAAACGGCTGTAGGTATACGCCAAAGCATAGTGTACAGTGTAAGACAGATGTATTTTTACGCCCAAGCATAATGTACAGTATAAAACGGCTGTCTGTTTACGAAAAAGAATAGTGTGCAGGGTAAAACGGTTGTAAGTTTACGCCAAAACATAGTATAGAGTGTAAAACGGCTGTAGGTTTACGTCAAAGCATAGTGTCCAGTGTAAAACGGCTGTAGGTTTACGCCAAAACATAGTGCACAGTGTTAGACGGCAGTAGGTTTACGCCAAAGCATAGTGTACGGTGTAAAACGGCTGTAGGTTTACGCCAAAGCATAGTGTCCAGTGTAAAACGGCTGTAGGTTTACGCCAAAGCATAGTGTCCGGTGTAAGACGGCTGTAGGTTTACGCCAAAGCATAGTGTCCAGTGTAAAACGGCTGTAGGTTTACGCCAAAGCATAGTGTACGGTGCAAAACGGCTGTAGGTTTACGCCAAAGCATAGTGTCCAGTGTAAAACGGCTGTAGGTTTACGCCAAAGCATAGTAGGACCAGCTGCGCACATCCTGAAAGTTACTTTTCTTAGCCCAATTCTAGTAGAATATTCTATTTCTGTGCATTATAAGCACAAACGAGCTGAAATAGCTCCTCCGTATGGGTATTGCAAGCAGAAAATTTTTCAGTCCAAAAATGTGTGAATAAATTGGTTACCTATAAGCCCACAGGACCAGCTACGCACATCCTGAAAGTTACTTTTCTTAACCCAATTTTAGTGAAATATCCGGTTTCTGTGCATTATAAGCACAAACGAGCTGAAATAGCTCCTCCGTATGGGTATTGCAAGCAGAAAATTTGTCAGTCCAAATATGTGAATAAATGGGTTACATATAGCCCACAGGACCAGCTACGCACATCCTGAAAGTTACTTTTCTTAGCCCAAACGAGCTGAAATAGCTCCTCCGTATGGGTATCGGAAGCAAACAATTTTTCAGTCAAAAAACGTGTGAATAATGGGTTGCCTACAGATCACAGGACCAGCTACGCACATTCTGAAAGTTACGTTTCTTAGCCTAATTCTAGTAAAATATCCTGTTTCTGTGCATTATAAGCACAAACGAGCTGAAAAAGCTCCTCCGTATGGGTTTTGGAAGCTGAAAACTTCTCGTTCCAAAAATGTGTGAATAAATGGGTTACATATAGCCCACAGGACCAGCTACGCACATTCTGAAAGTTACTTTTCTTAGCCCAATTCTAGTGAAATATCCTGTTTCTGTGCATTATAAGCACAAACGAGCTGAAATAGCTCCTCCGTATGGGTGTTGCAAGCAGAAAATTTGCCAGTCCAAATATGTGAATAAATGGGTTACATATAGCCCACAGGACCAGCTACGCACATCCTGAAAGTTACTTTTCTTAGCCCAAACGAGCTGAAATAGCTCCTCCGTATGGGTATTGGAAGCAAACAAATTTTCAGTCAAAAAACGTGCGAATAATGGGTTACCTATAAGCCCACAGGACCAGCTACGCGCATCCTGAAAGTTACTTTTCTTAGCCCAATTCTAGTGAAATATCCTGTTTCTGTGCATTATAAGCACAAACGAGCTGAAATAGCTCCTCCGTATGGGTATTGCAAGCAGAAAATTTGTCAGTCCAAAAATGTGTGAATAAATGGGTTACATATAGCCCACAGGACCAGCTACGCACATTCTGAAAGTTACTTTTCTTAGCCCAATTCTAGTAAAATATCCTGTTTCTGTGCATTATAAGCACAAACGAGCTGAAATAGATCCTCCGTATGGGTATTGGAAGCAGAAAATTTTTCAGTCAATAAACGTGCGAATAATTGGTTACCTATAAACCCACAGGACCAGCTACGCACATCCTGAAAGTTACTTTTCTTAGCCCAATTTTAGTGAAATATCCTGTTTCTGTGCATTATAAGCACAAACGAGCTGAAATAGCTCCTCCGTATGGGTATTGCAAGCAGAAAATTTGTCAGTCCAAATATGTGAATAAATGTGTTACATATAGCCCACAGGACCAGCTACGCACATCCTGAAAGTTACTTTTCTTAGCCCAAACGAGCTGAAATAGCTCCTCCGTATGGGTATCGGAAGCAAACAATTTTTCAGTCAAAAAACGTGCGAATAATGGGTTACCTATAAGCCCACAGGACCAGCTACGCACATCCTGAAAGTTACTTTTCTTAACCCAATTTTAGTGAAATATCCTGTTTCTGTGCATTATAAGCACAAACGAGCTGAAATAGCACCTCCGTATGGGTATTGCAAGCAGAAAATTTGTCAGTCCAAATATGTGAATAAATGGGTTACATATAGCCCACAGGACCAGCTACGCACATCCTGAAAGTTACTTTTCTTAGCCCAAACGAGCTGAAATAGCTCCTCCGTATGGGTATCGGAAGCAAACAATTTTTCAGTCAAAAAACGTGTGAATAATGGGTTACCTACAGATCACAGGACCAGCTACGCACATTCTGAAAGTTACTTTTCTTAGCCCAATTCTAGTAAAATATCCTGTTTCTGTGCATTATAAGCACAAACGAGCTGAAAAAGCTCCTCCGTATGGGTTTTGGAAGCTGAAAATTTCTCGTTCCAAAAATGTGTGAATAAATGGGTTACTTATAGCCCACAGGACCAGCTACGCACATCCTGAAAGTTACTTTTCTTAGCCCAATTCTAGTGGAATATCCTGTTTCTGTGCGTTATAAGCACAAACGAGCTGAAATAGATCCTCCGTATGGGTTTTGGAAGCTGAAAATTTTTCGTTCCAAAAATGTGTGAATAAATGGGTTACCTATAGCCCACAGGACCAGCTAAGCACATCCTGAAAGTTACTTTTCTTAGCCAAATCTAGTGGAATATCCTGTTTCTGTGCATCATAAGCACAAACTAGCTCAAATAGATCCTCCGTATGGGTATTGGAAGCTGAAAATTTTTCGTTCCAAAAATGTGTGCATAAATGGGTTACTTATAGCTTACAGGACCAGCTACGAAGATCCTGAAAGTTACTTTTCTTAGCCCAATTCTAGTAAAATATCCTGTTTCTGTGCATTATAAGCACAAACGAGCTGAAATAGCTCCTCCGTATGGGTATTGGAAGCAGAAAATTTTTCAGTCCAAAAATGTGTGATTAAATGGGTTACCTATAGCCCACAGGACCAGCTACTCACATCCTGAAAGTTACTTTTCTTAGCCCAAATCTAGTGGCATATCCTGTTTCTGTGCATTGTAAGCACCAGCGAGCCCAAATAGATCCTCCGTATGGGTCTTGGAAGCTGAAAATTTTTCGTTCCAAAAATGTGTGAATAAATGGGTTACCTATAGCCCACAGGACCAGCTAAGCACATCCTGAAAGTTACTTTTCTTAGCCAAATCTAGTGGAATATCCTGTTTCTGTGCATTATAAGCACAAACGAGCTCAAATAGATCCTCCGTATGGGTATTGGAAGCTGAACATTTTTCGTTCCAAAAATGTGTGAATAAATGGGTTACCTATAGCCCACAGGACCAGCTAAGCACATCCTGAAAGTTACTTTTCTTAGCCAAATCTAGTGGAATATTCTGTTTCTGTGCGTTATAAGCAAAAACGAGCTGAAATAGATCCTCCGTATGGGTATTGGAAGCAGAAAATTTTTCAGTCCAAAAATGTGTGATTAAATGGGTTACCTATAGATCACATCACCAGCCACGCACATCCTGAAAGTTACTTTTCTTAGCCAAATCTAGTGGAATATCCTGTTTCTGTGCATTATAAGCACAAACGAGCTCAAATAGATCCTCCGTATGGGTATTGGAAGCTGAACATTTTTCGTTCCAAAAATGTGTGCATAAATGTGTTACTTATAGCCCACTGGACCAGCTACGAACATCCTGAAAGTTACTTTTCTTAGCCCAATTCTAGTAGAATGTGTGCATAAATGGGTTACTTATAGCCCACAGGACCAGCTACGAACATCCTGAAAGTTACTTTTCTTAGCCCAATTCTAGTAGAATACCCTGTTTCTGTGCATTATAAGCACAAACAAGCTGAAATAACTCCTCCGTATGGGTATTGGAAGCAGAAAATATTTCAGTCCAAATATGTG
Organism: Xylota segnis; assembly: GCA_963583995.1. Lineage (NCBI taxonomy): Eukaryota > Metazoa > Arthropoda > Insecta > Diptera > Syrphidae > Xylota > Xylota segnis. Next base: position 453,484 of record OY757240.1, read on the forward strand.
TTCTAAATGGGTTACCTATAGCCCACAGGACCAGCTGCGCACATCCTGAAAGTTACTTTTCTTAGCCCAATTCTAGTAGAATGTTCTATTTCTGTGCATTATAAGCACAAACGAGCTGAAATAGCTCCTCCGTATGGGTATTGCAAGCAGAAAATTTTTCAGTCCAAAAATGTGTGAATAAATTGGTTACCTATAAGCCCACAGGACCAGCTACGCACATCCTGAAAGTTACTTTTCTTAGCCCAAATCTAGTGGAATATCCTGTTTCTGTGCATTATAAGCACAAACGAACTGAAATAGATCCTCCGTATGGGTATTGGAAGCAGAAAATTTTTCAGTCCAAAAATGTGTGATTAAATGGGTTACCTATAGCCCACAGGACCAGCTACGCACATCCTGAAAGTTACTTTTCTTAGCCCAAATCTGGTGGCATATCCTGTTTCTGTGCATTGTAAGCACAAACGACCTGACATAGCTCCTCCGTATGGGTATTGGAAGCAGACAATTTTTCAGTCCAAAAACGTGTGAATAAATGGGTTACCTATAGATCACAGGACCAGCTACGCACATCCTGAAAGTTACTTTTCTTAGCCGAAATCTAGTGTTTCCAAATGTCCTGTTTCTGTGCATTATAAGCACAAACGAGCTCAAATAGATCCTCCGTATGGGTATTGCATTTGTCAGTCCAAAAATGTGTGAATAAATGGGTTACATATAGCCCACAGGACCAGCTACGCACATCCTGAAAGTTACTTTTCTTAGCCCAAATCTAGTGAAATATCCTGTTTCTGTGCATTATAAGCACAAACGAACTGAAATAGATCCTCCGTATGGGTTTTGGAAGCTTAAAATTTTTCGTTCCAAAAATGTGTGAATAAATGGGTTCCCTATAGCCCACAGGACCAGCTAAGCACATCCTGAAAGTTACTTTTCTTAGCCCAATTCTAGTGGAATATCCTGTTATTGTGCATTATAAGCACAAACGAGCTGAAACAGCTCCTCCGTATGGGTATTGCAAGCAGAAAATTTGTCAGTCCATAAATGTGTGAATAAATGGGTTCCCTATAGCCCACAGGACCAGCTACGCACATCCTGAATGTTACTTTTCTTAGCCCAATTCTAGTAGAATATTCTATTTCTGTGCATTATAAGCACAAACGAGCTCAAATAGATCCTCCGTATGGGTATTGCAAGCAGAAAATTTGTCAGTCCAAAAATGTGTGAATAAATGGGTTACATACATGAAAGTTACTTTTCTTAGCTCAAATCTAGTGGAATATCCTGTTTCTGTGCATTATAAGCACAAACGAACTGAAGTAGATCCTCCGTATGGGTTTTGGAAGCTGAAAATTTTTCGTTCCAAAAATGTGTGAATAAATGGGTTCCCTATAGCCCACAGGACCAGCTAAGCACATCCTGAAAGTTACTTTTCTTAGCCCAATTCTAGTGGAATATCCTGTTTCTGTGCATTATAAGCACAAACGAGCTGAAACAGCTCCTCCGTATGGGTATTGCAAGCAGAAAATTTGTCACTCCAAAAATGTGTGAATAAATGGGTTACATATAGACCACAGCACCAGCTACGCACATCCTGAAAGTTACTTTTCTTAGCCCAAATCTAGTGTTTCCAAATGTCCTGTTTCTGTGCATTATAAGCACAAACGAACTGAAATAGATCCTCCGTATGGGTATTGGAAGCAGAAAATTTTTCAGTCCAAAAATGTGTGATTAAATGGGTTACCTATAGCCCACAGGACCAGCTACGCACATCCTGAAAGTTACTTTTCTTAGCCCAAATCTGGTGGCATATCCTGTTTCTGTGCATTGTAAGCACAAACGACCTGATATAACTCCTATGTATGGGTATTGGAAGCAGACAATTTTTCAGTCCAAAAACGTGTGGGTAACCCATTTATAGATCACACTAACAGCTACGCACATCCTGAAAGTTACTTTTCTTAGCCCAAATCTAGTGTTTCCAAATGTCCTGTTTCTGTGCATTATAAGCACAAATGAGCTCAAATAGATCCTCCGTATGGGTATTGCAAGCAGAAAATTTGTCAGTCCAAAAATGTGTGAATAAATGGGTTCCCTATAGCCCACAGGACCAGCTACGCACATCCTGAAAGTTACTTTTCTTAGCCCAATTCTAGTAGAATATTCTATTTCTGTGCATTATAAGCACAAACGAGCTGAAATAGCTCCTCCGTATGGGTATTGGAAGCAGAAAATTTGTCAGTCCAAAAATGTGTGAATAAATGGGTTACATATAGCCCACAGGACCAGCTACGCACATCCTGAAAGTTACTTTTCTTAGCCCAATTCTAGGGGAATATCCTGTTTCTGTGCATTATAAGCACAAACGAGCTGAAACAGCTCCTCCGTATGGGTATTGCAAGCAGAAAATTTGTCAGTCCAAAAATGTGTGAATAAATGGGTTCCCTATAGCCCACAGGACCAGCTACGCACATCCTGAAAGTTACTTTTCTTAGCCCAATTCTAGTAGAATATTCTATTTCTGTGCATTATAAGCACAAACGAGCTGAAATAGCTCCTCCGTATGGGTATTGGAAGCAGAAAATTTGTCAGTCCAAAAATGTGTGAATAAATGGGTTACATATAGCCCACAGGACCAGCTACGCACATCCTGAAAGTTACTTTTCTTAGCCCAATTCTAGTGGAATATCCTGTTTCTGTGCATTATAAGCACAAACGAGCTGAAACAGCTTCTCCGTATGGGTATTGCAAGCAGAAAATTTGTCAGTCCAAAAATGTGTGAATAAATGGGTTCCCTATAGCCCACAGGACCAGCTACGCACATCCTGAAAGTTACTTTTCTTAGCCCAATTCTAGTAGAATATTCTATTTCTGTGCATTATAAGCACAAACGAGCTGAAATAGCTCCTCCGTATGGGTATTGGAAGCAGAAAATTTGTCAGTCCAAAAATGTGTGAATAAATGGGTTACATATAGCCCACAGGACCAGCTACGCACATCCTGAAAGTTACTTTTCTTAGCCCAATTCTAGTGGAATATCCTGTTTCTGTGCATTATAAGCACAAACGAGCTGAAACAGCTTCTCCGTATGGGTATTGCAAGCAGAAAATTTTTCAGTCCAAAAATGTGTGAATAGATGGGTTACCTATAGACCACAGGACCAGCTAAGCACATCCTGAAAGTTACTTTTCTTAGCCCAAATCTAGTGTTTCCAAATGTCCTGTTTCTGTGCATTATAAGCACAAACGAACTGAAATAGATCCTCCGTATGGGTATTGGAAGCAGAAAATTTTTCAGTCCAAAAATGTGTGATTAAATGGGTTACCTATAGCCCACAGGACCAGCTACGCACATCCTGAAAGTTACTTTTCTTAGCCCAAATCTGGTGGCATATCCTGTTTCTGTGCATTGTAAGCACAAACGACCTGATATAACTCCTATGTATGGGTATTGGAAGCAGACAATTTTTCAGTCCAAAAACGTGTGGGTAACCCATTTATAGATCACACTAACAGCTACGCACATCCTGAAAGTTACTTTTCTTAGCCCAAATCTAGTGTTTCCAAATATCCTGTTTCTGTGCATTATAAGCACAAACGAGCTGAAACAGCTCCTCCGTATGGGTATTGCAAGCAGAAAATTTGTCAGTCCAAAAATGTGTGAATAAATGGGTTCCCTATAGCCCACAGGACCAGCTACGCACATCCTGAAAGTTACTTTTCTTAGCCCAATTCTAGTAGAATATTCTATTTCTGTGCATTATAAGCACAAACGAGCTGAAATAGCTCCTCCGTATGGGTATTGGAAGCAGAAAATTTGTCAGTCCAAAAATGTGTGAATAAATGGGTTACATATAGCCCACAGGACCAGCTACGCACATCCTGAAAGTTACTTTTCTTAGCCCAATTCTAGTGGAATATCCTGTTTCTGTGCATTATAAGCACAAACGAGCTGAAACAGCTCCTCCGTATGGGTATTGCAAGCAGAAAATTTGTCAGTCCAAAAATGTGTGAATAAATGGGTTCCCTATAGCCCACAGGACCAGCTACGCACATCCTGAAAGTTACTTTTCTTAGCCCAATTCTAGTAGAATATTCTATTTCTGTGCATTATAAGCACAAACGACCTGACATAGCTCCTCCGTATGGGTATTGGAAGCAGACAATTTTGCACTCCAAAAACGTGTGAATAAATGGGTTACATATAGCCCACAGGACCAGCTACGCACATCCTGAAAGTTACTTTTCTTAGCCCAATTCTAGTGGAATATCCTGTTTCTGTGCATTATAAGCACAAACGAGCTGAAACAGCTCCTCCGTGTGGGTATTGCAAGCAGAAAATTTGTCAGTCCAAAAATGTGTGAATAAATGGGATCCCTATAGCCCACAGGACCAGCTACGCACATCCTGAAAGTTACTTTTCTTAGCCCAATTCTAGTAGAATATTCTATTTCTGTGCATTATAGGCACAAACGAGCTGAAATAGCTCCTCCGTATGGGTATTGGAAGCAGAAAATTTGTCAGTCCAAAAATGCGTGAATAAATGGGTTACATACATGAAAGTTACTTTTCTTAGCCCAAATCTAGTGGAATATCCTGTTTCTGTGCATTATAAGCACAAACGAACTGAAATAGATCCTCCGTATGGGTTTTGGAAGCTGAAAATTTTTCGTTCCAAAAATGTGTGAATAAATGGGTTCCCTATAGCCCACAGGACCAGCTAAGCACATCCTGAAAGTTACTTTTCTTAGCCCAATTCTAGTGGAATATCCTGTTTCTGTGCATTATAAGCACAAACGAGCTGAAACAGCTCCTCCGTATGGGTATTGGAAGCAGACAATTTTTCAGTCCAAAAACGTGTGGGTAACCCATTTATAGATCACACTAACAGCTACGCACATCCTGAAAGTTACTTTTCTTAGCCCAAATCTAGTGTTTCCAAATGTCCTGTTTCTGTGCATTATAAGCACAAATGAGCTCAAATAGATCCTCCGTATGGGTATTGCAAGCAGAAAATTTGTCAGTCCAAAAATGTGTGAATAAATGGGTTACATATAGCCCACAGGACCAGCTACGCACATCCTGAAAGTTACTTTTCTTAGCCCAATTCTAGTGGAATATCCTGTTTCTGTGCATTATAAGCACAAACGAGCTGAAACAGCTCCTCCGTATGGGTATTGGAAGCAGACAATTTTTCAGTCCAAAAACGTGTGGGTAACCCATTTATAGATCACACTAACAGCTACGCACATCCTGAAAGTTACTTTTCTTAGCCCAAATCTAGTGTTTCCAAATGTCCTGTTTCTGTGCATTATAAGCACAAATGAGCTCAAATAGATCCTCCGTATGGGTATTGCAAGCAGAAAATTTGTCAGTCCAAAAATGTGTGAATAAATGGGATCCCTATAGCCCACAGGACCAGCTACGCACATCCTGAAAGTTACTTTTCTTAGCCCAATTCTAGTAGAATATTCTATTTCTGTGCATTATAGGCACAAACGAGCTGAAATAGCTCCTCCGTATGGGTATTGGAAGCAGAAAATTTGTCAGTCCAAAAATGTGTGAATAAATGGGTTACATACATGAAAGTTACTTTTCTTAGCCCAAATCTAGTGGAATATCCTGTTTCTGTGCATTATAAGCACAAACGAACTGAAATAGATCCTCCGTATGGGTTTTGGAAGCTGAAAATTTTTCGTTCCAAAAATGTGTGAATAAATGGGTTCCCTATAGCCCACAGGACCAGCTAAGCACATCCTGAAAGTTACTTTTCTTAGCCCAATTCTAGTGGAATATCCTGTTTCTGTGCATTATAAGCACAAACGAGCTGAAACAGCTCCTCCGTATGGGTATTGGAAGCAGACAATTTTTCAGTCCAAAAACGTGTGGGTAACCCATTTATAGATCACACTAACAGCTACGCACATCCTGAAAGTTACTTTTCTTAGCCCAAATCTAGTGTTTCCAAATGTCCTGTTTCTGTGCATTATAAGCACAAATGAGCTCAAATAGATCCTCCGTATGGGTATTGCAAGCAGAAAATTTGTCAGTCCAAAAATGTGTGAATAAATGGGTTACATATAGCCCACAGGACCAGCTAAGCACATCCTGAAAGTTACTTTTCTTAGCCCAATTCTAGTGGAATATCCTGTTATTGTGCATTATAAGCACAAACGAGCTGAAACAGCTCCTCCGTATGGGTATTGCAAGCAGAAAATTTGTCAGTCCATAAATGTGTGAATAAATGGGTTCCCTATAGCCCACAGGACCAGCTACGCACATCCTGAATGTTACTTTTCTTAGCCCAATTCTAGTAGAATATTCTATTTCTGTGCATTATAAGCACAAACGAGCTCAAATAGATCCTCCGTATGGGTATTGCAAGCAGAAAATTTGTCAGTCCAAAAATGTGTGAATAAATGGGTTACATACATGAAAGTTACTTTTCTTAGCTCAAATCTAGTGGAATATCCTGTTTCTGTGCATTATAAGCACAAACGAACTGAAGTAGATCCTCCGTATGGGTTTTGGAAGCTGAAAATTTTTCGTTCCAAAAATGTGTGAATAAATGGGTTCCCTATAGCCCACAGGACCAGCTAAGCACATCCTGAAAGTTACTTTTCTTAGCCCAATTCTAGTGGAATATCCTGTTTCTGTGCATTATAAGCACAAACGAGCTGAAACAGCTCCTCCGTATGGGTATTGCAAGCAGAAAATTTGTCACTCCAAAAATGTGTGAATAAATGGGTTACATATAGACCACAGCACCAGCTACGCACATCCTGAAAGTTACTTTTCTTAGCCCAATTCTAGTAGAATATTCTATTTCTGTGCATTATAAGCACAAACGAGCTGAAACAGCTCCTCCGTATGGGTATTGCAAGCAGAAAATTTGTCAGTCCAAAAATGTGTGAATAAATGGGTTACATATAGACCACAGCACCAGCTACGCACATCCTGAAAGTTACTTTTCTTAGCCCAATTCTAGTGGAATATCCTGTTTCTGTGCATTATAAGCACAAACGAGCTGAAACAGCTTCTCCGTATGGGTATTGCAAGCAGAAAATTTTTCAGTCCAAAAATGTGTGAATAGATGGGTTACCTATAGACCACAGGACCAGCTAAGCACATCCTGAAAGTTACTTTTCTTAGCCCAAATATAGTGTTTCCAAATGTCCTGTTTCTGTGCATTATAAGCACAAACGAACTGAAATAGATCCTCCGTATGGGTATTGGAAGCAGAAAATTTTTCAGTCCAAAAATGTGTGATTAAATGGGTTACCTATAGCCCACAAGACCAGCTACGCACATACTGAAAGTTACTTTTCTTAGCCCAAATCTGGTGGCATATCCTGTTTCTGTGCATTGTAAGCACAAACGACCTGATATAACTCCTCCGTATGGGTATTGGAAGCAGACAATTTTTCAGTCCAAAAACGTGTGGGTAACCCATTTATAGATCACACTAACAGCTACGCACATCCTGAAAGTTACTTTTCTTAGCCCAAATCTAGTGTTTCCAAATGTCCTGTTTCTGTGCATTATAAGCACAAATGGGCTCAAATAGATCCTCCGTATGGGTATTGCAAGCAGAAAATTTGTCAGTCCAAAAATGTGTGAATAAATGGGTTACATATAGCCCACAGGACCAGCTACACACATCCTGAAAGTTACTTTTCTTAGCCCAATTCTAGTGGAATATCCTGTTTCTGTGCATTATAAGCACAAACGAGCTGAAACAGCTCCTCCGTATGGGTATTGCAAGCAGAAAATTTGTCAGTCCAAAAATGTGTGAATAAATGGGTTCCCTATAGCCCACAGGACCAGCTACGCACATCCTGAAAGTTACTTTTCTTAGCCCAATTCTAGTAGAATATTCTATTTCTGTGCATTATAAGCACAAACGAGCTGAAATAGCTCCTCCGTATGGGTATTGGAAGCAGAAAATTTGTCAGTCCAAAAATGTGTGAATAAATGGGTTACATGTAGCCCACAGGACCAGCTACGCACATCCTGAAAGTTACTTTTCTTAGCCCAATTCTAGTAGAATATTCTATTTCTGTGCATTATAAGCACAAACGACCTGACATAGCTCCTCCGTATGGGTATTGGAAGCAGACAATTTTGCACTCCAAAAACGTGTGAATAAATGGGTTACATATAGCCCACAGGACCAGATACGCACATCCTGAAAGTTACTTTTCTTAGCCCAATTCTAGTGGAATATCCTGTTTCTGTGCATTATAAGCACAAACGAGCTGAAACAGCTCCTCCGTGTGGGTATTGCAAGCAGAAAATTTGTCAGTCCAAAAATGTGTGAATAAATGGGATCCCTATAGCCCACAGGACCAGCTACGCACATCCTGAAAGTTACTTTTCTTAGCCCAATTCTAGTAGAATATTCTATTTCTGTGCATTATAGGCACAAACGAGCTGAAATAGCTCCTCCGTATGGGTATTGGAAGCAGAAAATTTGTCAGTCCAAAAATGTGTGAATAAATGGGTTACATACATGAAAGTTACTTTTCTTAGCCCAAATCTAGTGGAATATCCTGTTTCTGTGCATTATAAGCACAAACGAACTGAAATAGATCCTCCGTATGGGTTTTGGAAGCTGAAAATTTTTCGTTCCAAAAATGTGTGAATAAATGGGTTCCCTATAGCCCACAGGACCAGCTAAGCACATCCTGAAAGTTACTTTTCTTAGCCCAATTCTAGTGGAATATCCTGTTTCTGTGCATTATAAGCACAAACGAGCTGAAACAGCTCCTCCGTATGGGTATTGGAAGCAGACAATTTTTCAGTCCAAAAACGTGTGGGTAACCCATTTATAGATCACACTAACAGCTACGCACATCCTGAAAGTTACTTTTCTTAGCCCAAATCTAGTGTTTCCAAATGTCCTGTTTCTGTGCATTATAAGCACAAACGAGCTGAAACAGCTCCTCCGTATGGGTATTGCAAGCAGAAAATTTGTCAGTCCAAAAATGTGTGAATAAATGGGTTCCCTATAGCCCACAGGACCAGCTACGCACATCCTGAAAGTTACTTTTCTTAGCCCAATTCTAGTAGAATATTCTATTTATGTGCATTATAAGCACAAACGAGCTGACATAGCTCCTCCGTATGGGTATTGGAAGCAGACAATTTTGCAGTCCAAAAACGTGTGAATAAATGGGTTACATATAGCCCACAGGACCAGCTACGCACATCCTGAAAGTTACTTTTCTTAGCCCAATTCTAGTGGAATATCCTGTTTCTGTGCATTATAAGCACAAACGAGCTGAAACAGCTCCTCCGTGTGGGTATTGCAAGCAGAAAATTTGTCAGTCCAAAAATGTGTGAATAAATGGGATCATTATAGCCCACAGGACCAGCTACGCACATCCTGAAAGTTACTTTTTTTAGCCCAATTATAGTAGAATATTCTATTTCTGTGCATTATAGGCACAAACGAGCTGAAATAGCTCCTCCGTATGGGTATTGGAAGCAGAAAATTTGTCAGTCCAAAAATGTGTGAATAAATGGGTTACATATAGCCCACAGGACCAGCTACGCACATCCTGAAAGTTACTTTTCTTAGCCCAATTCTAGTAGAATATTCTATTTCTGTGCATTATAAGCACAAACGACCTGACATAGCTCCTCCGTATGGGTATTGGAAGCAGACAATTTTGCAGTCCAAAAACGTGTGAATAAATGGGTTACATATAGCCCACAGGACCAACTACGCACATCCTGAAAGTTACTTTTCTTAGCCCAATTCTAGTGGAATATCCTGTTTCTGTGCATTATAAGCACAAACGAGCTGAAACAGCTCCTCCGTGTGGGTATTGCAAGCAGAAAATTTGTCAGTCCAAAAATGTGTGAATAAATGGGATCATTATAGCCCACAGGACCAGCTACGCACATCCTGAAAGTTACTTTTCTTAGCCCAATTATAGTAGAATATTCTATTTCTGTGCATTATAGGCACAAACGAGCTGAAATAGCTCCTCCGTATGGGTATTGGAAGCAGAAAATTTGTCAGTCCAAAAATGTGTGAATAAATGGGTTACATACATCAAAGTTACTTTTCTTAGCCCAAATCTAGTGGAATATCCTGTTTCTGTGCATTATAAGCACAAACGAACTGAAATAGATCCTCCGTATCGGTTTTGGAAGCTGAAAATTTTTCGTTCCAAAAATGTGTGAATAAATGGGTTCCCTATAGCCCACAGGACCGGCTAAGCACATCCTGAAAGTTACTTTTCTTAGCCCAATTCTAGTGGAATATCCTGTTTCTGTGCATTATAAGCACAAACGAGCTGAAACAGCTCCTCCGTATGGGTATTGCAAGCAGAAAATTTGTCAGTCCAAAAATGTGTGAATAAATGGGTTACATATAGCCCACAGGACCAGCTACGCACATCCTGAAAGTTACTTTTCTTAGCCCAATTCTAGTAGAATATTCTATTTCTGTGCATCATAAGCACAAACGAGCTGAAATAGCTCCTCCGTATGGGTATTGGAAGCAGAAAATTTGTCAGTCCAAAAATGTGTGAATAAATGGGTTACATATAGCCCACAGGACCAGCTACGCACATCCTGAAAGTTACTTTTCTTAGCCCAATTCTAGTAGAATATTCTATTTCTGTGCATTATAAGCACAAACGACCTGACATAGCTCCTCCGTATGGGTATTGGAAGCAGACAATTTTGCAGTCCAAAAACGTGTGAATAAATGGGTTACATATAGCCCACAGGACCAGCTACGCACATCCTGAAAGTTACTTTTCTTAGCCCAATTCTAGTGGAATATCCTGTTTCTGTGCATTATAAGCACAAACGAACTGAAACAGCTCCTCCGTGTGGGTATTGCAAGCAGAAAATTTGTCAGTCCAAAAATGTGTGAATAAATGGGATCCCTATAGCCCACAGGACCAGCTACGCACATCCTGAAAGTTACTTTTCTTAGCCCAATTCTAGTAGAATATTCTATTTCTGTGCATTATAGGCACAAACGAGCTGAAATAGCTCCTCCGTATGGGTATTGGAAGCAGAAAATTTGTCAGTCCAAAAATGTGTGAATAAATGGGTTACATACATGAAAGTTACTTTTCTTAGCCCAAATCTAGTGGAATATCCTGTTTCTGTGCATTATAAGCACAAACGAACTGAAATAGATCCTCCGTATGGGTTTTGGAAGCTGAAAATTTTTCGTTCCAAAAATGTGTGAATAAATGGGTTCCCTATAGCCCACAGGACCAGCTAAGCACATCCTGAAAGTTACTTTTCTTAGCCCAATTCTAGTGGAATATCCTGTTTCTGTGCATTATAAGCACAAACGAGCTGAAACAGCTCCTCCGTGTGGGTATTGCAAGCAGAAAATTTGTCAGTCCAAAAATGTGTGAATAAATGGGATCCCTATAGTTCACAGGACCAGCTACGCACATCCTGAAATTACTTTTCTTAGCCCAATTCTAGTAGAATATTCTATTTCTGTGCATTATAAGCACAAACGAGCTGAAATAGCTCCTCCGTATGGGTATTGGAAGCAGAAAATTTTTCAGTCCAAAAATGTGTGATTAAATGGGTTACCTATAGCCCACAGGACCAGCTACGCACATCCTGAAATTACTTTTCTTAGCCCAATTCTAGTAGAATATTCTATTTCTGTGCATTATAAGCACAAACGAGCTGAAATAGATCCTACGTATGGGTATTGGAAGCAGAACATTTTTCAGTCAAAAAATGTGTGAATAAATTGGTTACCTATAAGCCCACAGGACCAGCTACGCACATCCTGAAAGTGACTTTTCTTAGCCCAAACGAGCTGAAATAGCTCCTCCGTATGGGTATTGGAAGCAAACAAATTTTCAGTCAAAAAACGTGCGAATAATGGGTTTTTTTTTTTTTATAAATTGCGCGCGCCAAAGGGGATATGAATACCCTTATACTGATTCAGGGCGCGGGCGTTGGGAAAAGGGGAGAGAGGAACAGAGGAGGTACCGGTGCACGTTGGCTTTGAATGTTTCGAGGTTGAAGTGATGAGGAAATACAGAGCATGGGAGATCATTCCACATACGTGTCGTTCGGCTTATAAACGAATCTCTGTATTTGACAGTACGTCCGAAATTGGGCTTGAGGGTGAACTGATGTGCATTCTTAGCGTGACGCGTATTGCGGGTGAAATTTTGAAGGGGAGGAATGCAACTGGCTATTTCACTGGAGCATTTTTTATGGAAAAAGCGATAAAACAGGGAGAGACATGCTACATTTCTCCGATGTTCTAGAGGCGCTATGGAGCGTACAATGTCTCTATCACCTATAAGTTTTAACGCGCTATTTTGGACCCTGTCTAGAATGTGCAGAACGGTCTTGGGTGCACCAGACCAGATATGGGCGTTATATTCCAGTTTTGGGCGGATAAATGCCTTATAAATTGAGGCCAGATCAGATGGGGTGAAGTATTTCTTGCACCGCTTAAGGAATCCTAGACACTTTGCAGCATTTTTGGCGACCTCGAATATGTGATCGTTCCATCGAAGATGGTTATTAATACACATACCGAGAGTGGCAAGTCTTTCGGTTTCCGCGATGTAAGTACCATTCATGGATAATGGTTGGGGGTTTTGGTTTCGCTTGAGAGATAGAAGACAGCATTGCGTTTTGGAAGCATTAAATTCCACTCTGTTGGTTGAACCCCATTTGATAATGCTGTCGAGATCGGAATTTAATGAGTTTAACATACGCTGTCGTTCCTCTTCTACGGCCGAAGAGCAGGGACGTGAGTTAGGGAACGAATATGAAAAACTGAGGGTACTATCATCAGCGAAGGAATGGATTGGATTAGAGGTTGCAGACAAGAGATCATTTATATAAATGAGAAAAAGAGTCGGAGACAAAACTGAGCCCTGGGGAACACCAGCATTTGTGTGGTGAATATCAGACTTGAAGCCATCCAACACAACTTGTATTGAACGCCCCGAAAGGTAATTTCTAATCCATTGAAGAAGAGTTTCATCGATGCCAAATGCACGCATTTTAGACAAAAGAGCTTGGTGCCAAACTCTGTCAAATGCCTTTGAAATATCGAGTGCAACCATCTTTGTTTCGCCAAAGTGATGGAGAGAATGGTTCCACTTCTCGGTGATTCAAGATATTTCATAAGCTGACGATTTATCAGCGTTTCCATGACCTTGGAAAGAAGGGACGTAAGTGCAATGGGTCGGTAATTGGTCGGAGAGGAAGAATCGCCTTTTTTAGGGATAGGCTGGACAAATGCTGTTTTCCATCTTCTCGGGAAGAGCCCAAAAGAGTAGGACAGACAAAAAAGCTTACGCAGAGGTTTTGCCAGCGAGGAAGAACACCTCTTCAGAACTATTGGGGGAATACCGTCTGGGCCAGCGGATTTGTGTATGTTAAGACCTTTGAGAACTCCTGCAACTGTGCGAGTGCGAAAGTGTATTTGTCCCATGGAGGATTCGACGCTCTCAAGCACAGGGACAGACAAAGCACTATCTTGCAGCGTGGAATTAGCTGCAAACTGTGCAGCAAGAAGATTAGCTTTGTCTAAGGAGCTGACAGCTGGAATGTCATTGTAAATGAGCGTTGGGATGGCAGATGAGGCAGAATTTTTAATGTTTTTTACGAATGACCAAAAATTTTTACTACCTTTGGGACACTGTAGAATTTTTTGCCTCAATTTTTGGTCGTATAGGTATTTTGCACGTTTAATATGGGCATTGCAGTCTTTTCTGGCTTGTTTAAACTTCTTTCGGTTTTCCTCAGATTTGTTGGCTTTATAATACCGAAAACTTACTTCTTTCAACCTGATTGCCTCTTTACAGCTCAAGTCGAACCATGAGTTTATCTTAGGTTTAATGCTCTTTATTCTGTTAGGAATAAAATCATTCATACCTAAGAGAATCGTGTCGGTAATCATATCAGCGGCGGCATCCACGTCACTATCGAGGAAGCATAGCGACCAGTTAAAACTCCTGAAGAAGCTATTAAGGCCGTCCCAGATGGCTTGCTCGTATTGCCATACTTTTCTTCTGGGAGTTTGTTCTTTAACTGCGTGGTCGGAGTACGAGAATTTAGCTGATATGATGTTATGGTCAGACCGGCCTAGGGGCGCTAGTACATCAATGGTGTATTTATCAGGGTGCGAAGTAAGAAACAAGTCAAGGGTGTTGGCTGAGTGACTTGCAATGTCAGGTATACGTGTCGGCTCATTTACAAGCTGGGTCAAGTTGTTTACCTCAGCGAAAAGTTCAACATACCTTCCTTCGGGTGTTGTCTGGCCAGAGTGCCGAAGCCAATCCGAATTGTGTATATTGAAATCGCCAGCAATAACGATTTCAGTATAAGGATACAGGGAGACAATTCGAGTGATGGAATCTGACAGCGCATCAAACTCGTTAAAAGTTGAGTTGCTGTCAGCACTAGGGCTTCTATAGATAAAGCAGTAGTGAATAATTTGCTTACGGACGGTGAACTTTAGCCATTTAAAATTGAATTCCGGATTGGAACAGTGGCCATACTGTGTGGGAATTTGGTAAGCAATATCACTACGGATAAAAATGGCGAGGCCGCGGTGGGGAAAGAATAATGGCACTAAGCTATATCCAGGCAGTTGCAAATCAGAAGATTCTTCTACTACCTGTGTTTCGCTAAGTGCCAGAACAGCTGGTTTATGGGATTGGGTGTGGGCGTACACATCGAAGAAATTCGTTCGAAGCCCACGTATGTTGGAAATATCCACCCTAAATTCCCTCATCACTAAAACATAAAAACACAAAAAGACACAACTCTGACGAAACTAAGCGAAGCCGCGAAGTGTAGATCCTAATAATAGTTTTCCACAGCAAACTGTCGCAGGTGTTATGCCCAAACGACAGTCAGCTGTTGTCCGCTATACAGATAAACACTCACGGCCCGCTATGCATCAGATGTTACGCTCTCTCAATCAACGCAACTGTGATAATGTATGGTACATGAGACAGTTGCGTTACTTGGAAAGCACAACAGCGAGTGAGTGGGGAGGGAGAGATGGATGACCCGGCACTGTTTTTGTTTTTGTTTTTTTTTTTTTTTTTGCACTACACTGCACTGATATTTGTTAGGCGCGCGCGATCGTAGTCTGTTGTTTTTTTTTTTTATTTTGTTTGATCTATTGGTTTTTTTTTTTTTTTTTTTTGGAATCTATTGTTTTTTGATGTGTTGTTTTTCTGTTTATTTGTTTGTTTGTAAATTAGTGTGAGACAGGCTGCGGGTGGAAGAAGCGCGTGCACCCACGTCGACAGGCAACACGGTACTCCTATAAGCCCACAGGACCAGCTACGCACATCCTGAAAGTTACTTTTCTTAGCCCAATTCTAGTGAAATATCCTGTTTCTGTGCATTATAAGCACAAACGAGCTGAAATAGCTCCTCCGTATGGGTATTGCAAACAGAAAATTTGTCAGTCCAAAAATGTGTGAATAAATGGGTTACATATAGCCCACAGGACCAGCTACGCACATTCTGAAAGTTACTTTTCTTAGCCCATTCTAGTAAAATATCCTGTTTCTGTGCATTATAAGCACAAACGAGCTGAAATAGCTCCTCCGTATGGAGGTGTCAGTCAAAAAACGTGTGAATAATGGGCTACCTACACATCACAGGACCAGCTACGCACATTCTGAAAGTTACTTTTCTTAGCCCAATTCTAGTAAAATATCCTGTTTCTGTGCATTATAAGCACAAACGAGCTGAAATAGATCCTCCGTATGGGTTTTGGAAGCTGAAAATTTTTCGTTCCAAAAATGTGTGCATAAATGGGTTACTTATAGCCCACAGGACCAGCTACGCACGTCCTGAAAGTTACTTTTCTTAGCCCAGATCTAGTGGCATATCCTGTTTCTGTGCATTGTAAGCACCAGCGAGCCCAAATAGATCCTCCGTATGGGTTTTGGAAGCTGAAAATTTTTCGTTCCAAAAATGTGTGAATAAATGGGTTACCTATAGCCCACAGGACCAGCTAAGCACATCCTGAAAGTTACTTTTCTTAGCCCAATTCTAGTGGAATATCCTGTTTCTGTGCGTTATAAGCACAAACGAGCTGAAATAGATCCTCCGTATGGGTATTGGAAGCAGAAAATTTTTCAGTCCAAAAATGTGTGATTAAATGGGTTACCTATAGATCACAGGACCAGCTACGCACATCCTGAAAGTTACTTTTCTTAGCCAAATCTAGTGGAATATCCTGTTTCTGTGCATTATAAGCACAAACGAGCTCAAATAGATCCTCCGTATGGGTATTGGAAGCTGAACATTTTTCGTTCCAAAAATGTGTGCATAAATGGGTTACTTATAGCCCACAGGACCAGCTACGAACATCCTGAAAGTTACTTTACTGAAAGTTACTTTCTCGCACCAGCGAGCCCAAATAGATCCTCCGTATGGGTTTTGGAAGCTGAAAATTTTTCGTTCCAAAAATGTGTGAATAAATGGGTTACCTATAGCCCACAGGACCAGCTAAGCACATCCTGAAAGTTACTTTTCTTAGCCCAATTCTAGTGGAATATCCTGTTTCTGTGCGTTATAAGCACAAACGAGCTGAAATAGATCCTCCGTATGGGTATTGGAAGCAGAAAATTTTTCAGTCCAAAAATGTGTGATTAAATGGGTTACCTATAGCCCACAGGACCAGCTACGCACATCCTGAAAGTTACTTTTCTTAGCCCAAATCTAGTGCCATATCCTGTTTCTGTGCATTGTAAGCACGAACGAACTGAAATAGATCCTCCATATGGGTTTTGGAAGCTGAAAATTTTTCGTTCCAAAAATGTGTGAATAAACGGGTTCCCTATAGCCCACAGGACCAGCTAAGCACATCCTGAAAGTTACTTTTCTTAGCCCAATTCTAGTGGAATATCCTGTTTCTGTGCATTGTAAGCACAAACGAGCTGAAATAGATCCTCCGTATGGGTATTGGAAGCAGAAAATTTTTCAGTCCAAAAATGTGTGATTAAATGGGTTACCTATAGATCACAGGACCAGCTACGCACATCCTGAAAGTTACTTTTCTTAGCCAAATCTAGTGGAATATCCTGTTTCTGTGCATTATAAGCACAAACGAGCTCAACTAGATCCTCCGTATGGGTATTGGAAGCTGAAAATTTTTCGTTCCAAAAATGTGTGCATAAATGGGTTACATATATGCCCACAGGACCAGCTACGCACATCCTGAAAGTTACTTTTCTTAGCCCAATTCTAGTGAAATATCCTGTTTCTGTGCATTATAAGCACAAACGAGCTGAAATAGCTCCTCCGTATGAGTATTGCAAACAGAAAATTTGTCAGTCCAAATATGTGAATAAATGGGTTACATATAGCCCACAGGACCAGCTACGCACATCCTGAAAGTTACTTTTCTTAGCCCAAACGAGCTGAAATAGCTCCTCCGTATGGGTATCGGAAGCAAACAAATTTTCAGTCAAAAAACGTGCGAATAATGGGTTACCTATAAGCCCACAGGACCAGCTACGCACATCCTGAAAGTTACTTTTCTTAGCCCAATTCTAGTGAAATATCCTGTTTCTGTGCATTATAAGCACAAACGAGCTGAAATAGCTCCTCCGTATGAGTATTGCAAACAGAAAATTTATCAGTCCAAATATGTGAATAAATGGGTTACATATAGCCCACAGGACCAGCTACGCACATCCTGAAAGTTACTTTTCTTAGCCCAAACGAGCTGAAATAGCTCCTCCGTATGGGTATCGGAAGCAAACAATTTTTCAGTCAAAAAACGTGCGAATAATGGGTTACCTATAAGCCCACAGGACCAGCTACGCACATCCTGAAAGTTACTTTTCTTAACCCAATTTTAGTGAAATATCCTGCTTCTGTGCATTATAAGCACAAACGAGCTGAAATAGCTCCTCCGTATGGGTATTGCAAGCAGAAAATTTGTCAGTCCAAAAATGTGTGAATAAATGGATTACATATAGCCCACAGGACCAGCTACGCACATCCTGTAAGTTACTTTTCTTAGCCCAAACGAGCTGAAATAGCTCCTCCGTATGGGTATTGGAAGCAAACAATTTTTCAGTCAAAAAACGTGTGAATAATGGGTTACCTACACATCACAGGACCAGCTACGCACATTCTGAAAGTTACTTTTCTTAGCCCAATTCTAGTAAAATATCCTGTTTCTGTGCATTATAAGCACAAACGAGCTGAAATAGCTCCTCCGTATGGGTTTTGGAAGCTGAAAATTTTTCGTTCCAAAAATGTGTGCATAAATGGGTTACTTATAGCCCACAGGACCAGCTACGCACGTCCTGAAAGTTACTTTTCTTAGCCCAGATCTAGTGGCTTATCCTGTTTCTGTGCATTGTAAGCACCAGCGAGCCCAAATAGATCCTCCGTATGGGTTTTGGAAGCTGAAAATTTTTCGTTCCAAAAATGTGTGAATAAATGGGTTACCTATAGCCCACAGGACCAGCTAAGCACATCCTGAAAGTTACTTTTCTTAGCCCAATTCTAGTGGAATATCCTGTTTCTGTGCGTTATAAGCACAAACGAGCTGAAATAGATCCTCCGTATGGGTATTGGAAGCAGAAAATTTTTCAGTCCAAAAATGTGTGATTAAATGGGTTACCTATAGATCACAGGACCAGCTACGCACATCCTGAAAGTTACTTTTCTTAGCCAAATCTAGTGGAATATCCTGTTTCTGTGCATTATAAGCACAAACGAGCTCAAATAGATCCTCCGTATGGGTATTGGAAGCTGAAAATTTTTCGTTCCAAAAATGTGTGCATAAATGGGTTACCTATAAGCCCACAGGACCAGCTACGCACATCCTGAAAGTGACTTTTCTTAGCCCAAACGAGCTGAAATAGCTCCTCCGTATGGGTATTGGAAGCAAACAAATTTTCAGTCAAAAAACGTGCGAATAAATGGGTTACCTATAGATCACAGGACCAGCTACGCACATCCTGAAAGTTACTTTTCTTAGCCCAAATCTAGTGTTTCCAAATGTCCTGTTTCTGTGCATTATAAGCACAAACGAGCTCAAATAGCTCCTCCGTATGGGTATTGCAAGCAGAAAATTTGTCAGTCCAAAAATGTGTGAATAAATGGGTTACATATAGCCCACAGGACCAGCTACGCACATCCTGAAAGTTACTTTTCTTAGCCCAAATCTTGTGGAATATCCTGTTTCTATGCATTATAAGCACAAACGAGCTGAAATAGATCCTCCGTATGGGTATTGGAAGCTGAAAATGTTTCGTTCTAAAATTGTGTGAATAGATGGGTTACCTATAGCCCACAGGACCAGCTACGAACATCCTGAAAGTTACTTTTCTTAGCCCAAATCTAGTGGCATATCCTGTTTCTGTGCATTGTAAGCACCAGCGAGCCCAAATAGATCCTCCGTATGGGTTTTGGAAGCTGACAATTTTTCGTTCCAAAAATGTGTGAATAAATGGGTTACCTATAGCCCACAGGACCAGCTAAGCACATCCTGAAAGTTACTTTTCTTAGCCCAATTCTAGTGGAATATCCTGTTTCTGTGCGTTATAAGCACAAACGAGCTGAAATAGATCCTCCGTATGGGTATTGGAAGCAGAAAATTTTTCAGTCCAAAAATGTGTGATTAAATGGGTTACCTATAGCCCACAGGACCAGCTACGCACATCCTGAAAGTTACTTTTCTTAGCCCAAACGAGCTGAAATAGCTCCTCCGTATGGGTATTGGAAGCAAACAATTTTTCAGTCAAAAAACGTGTGAATAATGGGTTACCTACACATCACAGGACCAGCTACGCACATTCTGAAAGTTACTTTTCTTAGCCCAATTCTAGTAAAATATCCTGTTTCTGTGCATTATAAGCACAAACGAGCTGAAATAGCTCCTCCGTATGTGTTTTGGAAGCTGAAAATTTTTCGTTCCAAAAATGTGTGCATAAATGGGTTACTTATAGCCCACAGGACCAGCTACGCACGTCCTGAAAGTTACTTTTCTTAGCCCAGATCTAGTGGCATATCCTGTTTCTGTGCATTGTAAGCACCAGCGAGCCCAAATAGATCCTCCGTATGGGTTTTGGAAGCTGAAAATTTTTCGTTCCAAAAATGTGTGAATAAATGGGTTACCTATAGCCCACAGGACCAGCTAAGCACATCCTGAAAGTTACTTTTCTTAGCCCAATTCTAGTGGAATATCCTGTTTCTGTGCGTTATAAGCACAAACGAGCTGAAATAGATCCTCCGTATGGGTATTGGAAGCAGAAAATTTTTCAGTCCAAAAATGTGTGATTAAATGGGTTACCTATAGATCACAGGACCAGCTACGCACATCCTGAAAGTTACTTTTCTTAGCCAAATCTAGTGGAATATCCTGTTTCTGTGCATTATAAGCACAAACGAGCTCAAATAGATCCTCCGTATGGGTATTGGAAGCTGAAAATTTTTCGTTCCAAAAATGTGTGCATAAATGGGTTACTTATAGCCCACAGGACCAGCTACGAACATCCTGAAAGTTACTTTTCTTAGCCCAAATCTAGTGGCATATCCTGTTTCTGTGCATTGTAAGCACCAGCGAACCCAAATAGATCCTCCGTATGGGTTTTGGAAGCTGAAAATTTTTCGTTCCAAAAATGTGTGCATAAATGGGTTACTTATAGCCCACAGGACCAGCTACGCACGTCCTGAAAGTTACTTTTCTTAGCCCAGATCTAGTGGCATATCCTGTTTCTGTGCATTGTAAGCACCAGCGAGCCCAAATAGATCCTCCGTATGGGTTTTGGAAGCTGAAAATTTTTCGTTCCAAAAATGTGTGAATAAATGGGTTACCTATAGCCCACAGGACCAGCTAAGCACATCCTGAAAGTTACTTTTCTTAGCCCAATTCTAGTGGAATATCCTGTTTCTGTGCGTTATAAGCACAAACGAGCTGAAATAGATCCTCCGTATGGGTATTGGAAGCAGAAAATTTTTCAGTCCAAAAATGTGTGAATAAATGGGTTACCTATAGATCACAGGACCAGCTACGCACATCCTGAAAGTTACTTTTCTTAGCCCAAATCTAGTGTTTCCAAATGTCCTGTTTCTGTGCATTATAAGCACAAACGAGCTCAAATAGATCCTCCGTATGGGTATTGCAAGCAGAAAATTTGTCAGTCCAAAAATGTGTGAATAAATGGGTTACATATAGCCCACAGGACCAGCTACGCACATCCTGAAAGTTACTTTTCTTAGCCCAAATCTAGTGGAATATCCTGTTTCTGTGCATTATAAGCACAAACGAACTGAAATAGATCCTCCGTATATGTTTTGGAAGCTGAAAATTTTTCGTTCCAAAAATGTGTGAATAAATGGGTTCCCTATAGCCCATAGGACCAGCTAAGCACATCCTGAAAGTTACTTTTCTTAGCCCAATTCTAGTGGAATATCCTGTTTCTGTGCATTATAAGCACAAACGAGCTCAACTAGATCCTCCGTATGGGTATTGGAAGCTGAAAATTTTTCGTTCCAAAAATGTGTGCATAAATGGGTTACTTATAGCCCAAAGGACCAGCTACGAACATCCTGAAAGTTACTTTTCTTAGCCCAATTCTAGTGGAATATCCTGTTTCTGTGCGTTATAAGCACAAACGAGCTGAAATAGATCCTCCATATGGGTATTGGAAGCAGAAAATTTTTCAGTCCAAAAATGTGTGATTAAATGGGTTACATATAGCCCACAGGACCAGCTACGCACATCCTGAAAGTTACTTTTCTTAGCCCAAATCTAGTGCCATATCCTGTTTCTGTGCATTGTAAGCACCAGCGAGCCCAAATAGATCCTCCGTATGGGTTTTGGAAGCTGAAAATTTTTCGTTCCAAAAATGTGTGCATAAATGGGTTACATATAGCCCACAGGACCAGCTACGCACATCCTGAAAGTTACTTTTCTTAGCCCAAATCTAGTGGAATATCCTGTTTCTGTGCATTATAAGCACAAACGAACTGAAATAGATCCTCCGTATATGTTTTGGAAGCTGAAAATTTTTCGTGCCAAAAATGTGTGAATAAATGGGTTACCTATAGCCCACAGGACCAGCTACGCACATCCTGAAAGTTACTTTTCTTAGCCCAAATCTAGTGGCATATCCTGTTTCTGTGCATTGTAAGCACCAGCGAGCCCAAATAGATTATCCGTATGGGTTTTGGAAGCTGAAAATTTTTCGTTCCAAAAATGTGTGAATAAATGGGTTACCTATAGCCCACAGGACCAGCTAAGCACATCCTGAAAGTTACTTTTCTTAGCCCAATTCTAGTGGAATATCCTGTTTCTGTCCGTTATAAGCACAAACGAGCTGAAATAGAACCTCCGTATGGGTATTGGAAGCAGAAAATTTTTCAGTCCAAAAATGTGTGATTAAATGGGTTACATATAGCCCACAGGACCAGCTACGCACATCCTGAAAGTTACTTTTCTTAGCCCAAATCTAGTGCCATATCCTGTTTCTGTGCATTGTAAGCACCAGCGAGCCCAAATAGATCCTCCGTATGGGTTTTGGAAGCTGAAAATTTTTCGTTCCAAAAATGTGTGAATAAATGGGTTACCTATAGCCCACAGGACCAGCTAAGCACATCCTGAAAGTTACTTTTCTTAGCCCAATTCTAGTGGAATATCCTGTTTCTGTGCGTTATAAGCACAAACGAGCTGAAATAGATCCTCCGTATGGGTATTGGAAGCAGAAAATTTTTCAGTCCAAAAATGTGTGATTAAATGGGTTACCTATAGATCACAGGACCAGCTACGCACATCCTGAAAGTTACTTTTCTTAGCCAAATCTAGTGGAATATCCTGTTTCTGTGCATTATAAGCACAAACGAGCTCAAATAGATCCTCCGTATGGGTATTGGAAGCTGAAAATTTTTCGTTCCAAAAATGTGTGCATAAATGGGTTACTTATAGCCCACAGGACCAGCTAAGCACATCCTGAAAGTTACTTTTCTTAGCCCAATTCTAGTGGAATATCCTGTTTCTGTGCATTATAAGCACAAACGAGCTGAAACAGCTCCTCCGTGTGGGTATTGCAAGCAGAAAATTTGTCAGTCCAAAAATGTGTGAATAAATGGGATCCCTATAGTTCACAGGACCAGCTACGCACATCCTGAAATTACTTTTCTTAGCCCAATTCTAGTAGAATATTCTATTTCTGTGCATTATAAGCACAAACGAGCTGAAATAGCTCCTCCGTATGGGTATTGGAAGCAGAAAATTTTTCAGTCCAAAAATGTGTGATTAAATGGGTTACCTATAGCCCACAGGACCAGCTACGCACATCCTGAAATTACTTTTCTTAGCCCAATTCTAGTAGAATATTCTATTTCTGTGCATTATAAGCACAAACGAGCTGAAATAGATCCTACGTATGGGTATTGGAAGCAGAACATTTTTCAGTCAAAAAATGTGTGAATAAATTGGTTACCTATAAGCCCACAGGACCAGCTACGCACATCCTGAAAGTGACTTTTCTTAGCCCAAACGAGCTGAAATAGCTCCTCCGTATGGGTATTGGAAGCAAACAAATTTTCAGTCAAAAAACGTGCGAATAATGGGTTACCTATAAGCCCACAGGACCAGCTACGCACATCCTGAAAGTTACTTTTCTTAGCCCAATTCTAGTGAAATATCCTGTTTCTGTGCATTATAAGCACAAACGAGCTGAAATAGCTCCTCCGTATGGGTATTGCAAACAGAAAATTTGTCAGTCCAAAAATGTGTGAATAAATGGGTTACATATAGCCCACAGGACCAGCTACGCACATTCTGAAAGTTACTTTTCTTAGCCCATTCTAGTAAAATATCCTGTTTCTGTGCATTATAAGCACAAACGAGCTGAAATAGCTCCTCCGTATGGGTATTGGAAGCAAACAATTTTTCAGTCAAAAAACGTGTGAATAATGGGTTACCTACACATCACAGGACCAGCTACGCACATTCTGAAAGTTACTTTTCTTAGCCCAATTCTAGTAAAATATCCTGTTTCTGTGCATTATAAGCACAAACGAGCTGAAATAGATCCTCCGTATGGGTTTTGGAAGCTGAAAATTTTTCGTTCCAAAAATGTGTGCATAAATGGGTTACTTATAGCCCACAGGACCAGCTACGCACGTCCTGAAAGTTACTTTTCTTAGCCCAGATCTAGTGGCATATCCTGTTTCTGTGCATTGTAAGCACCAGCGAGCCCAAATAGATCCTCCGTATGGGTTTTGGAAGCTGAAAATTTTTCGTTCCAAAAATGTGTGAATAAATGGGTTACCTATAGCCCACAGGACCAGCTAAGCACATCCTGAAAGTTACTTTTCTTAGCCCAATTCTAGTGGAATATCCTGTTTCTGTGCGTTATAAGCACAAACGAGCTGAAATAGATCCTCCGTATGGGTATTGGAAGCAGAAAATTTTTCAGTCCAAAAATGTGTGATTAAATGGGTTACCTATAGATCACAGGACCAGCTAAGCACATCCTGAAAGTTACTTTTCTTAGCCCAATTCTAGTGGAATATCCTGTTTCTGTGCGTTATAAGCACAAACGAGGTGAAATAGATCCTCCGTATGGGTATTGGAAGCAGAAAATTTTTCAGTCCAAAAATGTGTGATTAAATGGGTTACCTATAGATCACAGGACCAGCTACGCACATCCTGAAAGTTACTTTTCTTAGCCAAATCTAGTGGAATATCCTGTTTCTGTGCATTATAAGCACAAACGAGCTCAACTAGATCCTCCGTATGGGTATTGGAAGCTGAAAATTTTTCGTTCCAAAAATGTGTGCATAAATGGGTTACATATATGCCCACAGGACCAGCTACGCACATCCTGAAAGTTACTTTTCTTAGCCCAATTCTAGTGAAATATCCTGTTTCTGTGCATTATAAGCACAAACGAGCTGAAATAGCTCCTCCGTATGGGTATTGGAAGCAAACAAATTTTCAGTCAAAAAACGTGCGAATAATGGGTTACCTATAAGCCCACAGGACCAGCTACGCACATCCTGAAAGTTACTTTTCTTAGCCCAATTCTAGTGAAATATCCTGTTTCTGTGCATTATAAGCACAAACGAGCTGAAATAGCTCCTCCGTATGGGTATTGCAAACAGAAAATTTGTCAGTCCAAAAATGTGTGAATAAATGGGTTACATATAGCCCACAGGACCAGCTACGCACATTCTGAAAGTTACTTTTCTTAGCCCATTCTAGTAAAATATCCTGTTTCTGTGCAT
Source organism: Xylota segnis (assembly GCA_963583995.1). Lineage (NCBI taxonomy): Eukaryota > Metazoa > Arthropoda > Insecta > Diptera > Syrphidae > Xylota > Xylota segnis. Next base: position 478,731 of record OY757240.1, read on the forward strand.
TATAAGCACAAACGAGCTGAAATAGCTCCTCCGTATGGGTATTGGAAGCAAACAATTTTTCAGTCAAAAAACGTGTGAATAATGGGTTACCTACACATCACAGGACCAGCTACGCACATTCTGAAAGTTACTTTTCTTAGCCCAATTCTAGTAAAATATCCTGTTTCTGTGCATTATAAGCACAAACAAGCTGAAATAGATCCTCCGTATGGGTTTTGGAAGCTGAAAATTTTTCGTTCCAAAAATGTGTGCATAAATGGGTTACTTATAGCCCACAGGACCAGCTACGCACGTCCTGAAAGTTACTTTTCTTAATATATAGTTCTTTCAATATAGTTCGACCTTCCAACCGTTCAGACGTGTTTTTCCTTCTCTCCCGTTCTGCAAATTCAAGCTAAATTCTCTTTTCCCAGTCCGTTAAATTCGCTTGCGACTTCGATTTGCCTACTTGCAATTTTTCGGTTGTCGCCCTAATTTCGCTGCTTTTAGTGTTTTTTATTTCCCCGGTCATTACCCTGCCTTCGTTGCGAGTGCTCTAATTTTTCACTTTCCGCTGACAATTGAAAAACAATAATAACAAACAATAATAAATAAAAATACCCGGTCATTTCCCTGTCTAAACTTAAACCCTATTCTAATTATGGATAAGTGCGGAAATTTAAATTGTGTTCTGGACAACACCAAAGTTGAGTGGGTGTCATGCAGGGGGCTATGCGGGAAATCATTCCACCCCACCTGCACTGGAATTAGTAGAAAATCGGCTACGTATTTGAAAGACTTCTCGAATAACTTTCTTTTCTTCTGTGATGAGTGCAAAGAGCTATCACTCTCGCATGTAATGCTCGCAATTAAGTGCCATACAGACTCATCATACTCGTGGCACTCCGAACACAAAACCCTTACCAAAAAAGTGTTAGATCATCTTGTGAAATTTGATGAGATCTTTAAATATCTAGACGACCTTAACAGCTCTATAGACTCCTCTAACCAACGATTTATGACCAAGCTCGATAATATTGAGAAGAAAGTCGCTTCGCTTAGTGATCTCGCGTCAAAAAAATCCCGCGACGCAATATCTAAAACTTTTATTGCCACACAAACGTCATCCACCTCGAATTCTATCTCCAATCTCACCCACCGAATCGAAGAACTTAATTCATCTATGCAGAACTCTATTCACGGTGACATGAGTGCTTTAAACCAATCGCTATCGAGCTACCTCCCCACTGTGCAATCTTTAGCCAATAACATGGCTACTCAACTGGTACGCGCGGAGGAAATGCACCGAACTCTGATGGACGAATCTGCTACCACCAGGTTGACTATCGCTGAAGTCCTTGAGGAATTGCAAGTTACTTCCGGTAAGTTAGACAACTTCTCTAGCGACCATCAGACCCTTTACAATAAATCGCTACATGACGAGTTGTTCAACGCTGAAACTGAATTTGCTGAATTCGCTGGCCCTGCACCTCAAACTGCTCCCCGGATTTCGCTTCCTCATTCACCTCCTCATCGATCTACTGCGATCCCGACCCCCGTTGTCGCTAGCGCCCCACACCGTCATCCATCCCCACCTCGCTTCATAGAACGACTCGGTACAAAATGGACCCTTACAGATTGGAATGAAAGGCTCCAAAAATTATCACGGAGTAACCACTCTACTTACACCATCAGGGTTTCAACTCGACATGTCGACGTTTCATGGGTCCAGAATCTATTTCTTGGTAGATATAATATTAATCTAATCGACTGCCGAAAAATCTCCAGTACGCCATGTATCTTCGAATTCAAGTTGCCTTCAAGATATGATTGGATTTTCTCATCCTCAACCGGAGACGTGCTCAATTTAGGGGGCCTTACCATCAAAAAATGCACAGCTGACACTAACAATAATGTTAAGCCTAGTTCTAAGTCGAAATTCACTAACAAAAATCTTAAGTCTCGCTCTAAGCCTAAAAAGCTCAATAATACTAAGCCTAAGTCTAAGATCACGCCCAACCCTAAACCCAATCCTCACTCCAACTCCAGGCCGCACTCCGATTCCAACTGGAGTCTCAAAGCTGGTCCTCTACCTGTCTTCTTCCCTCGAATACGTCAACCTGTCTCTGCCTCACGTCACCAGCCCCAACGCGTCTCATTCAATCTAACCCCTACTTCTCAAACTATCTCCTCTCCACCATCAACATCTTTAGTTAATCCACCCACCAACAATTTCTTTCCTAATTTTGACCTCACAACCGGTGCTAAGTATCCCAATTTCATATCCTCTCATACCTTAAACCCCACATCAGAATCTAATTCTGCACTCACCCCCACCTCCTGCTCTACCTCCAACCCTCCTCCCACTCCCGCACCAAACCCACCATCTACTACTCCCCCTCCCTCAATCTCCTTTTCCAGTCCTTCCTTTCTCGATCCCCTAATGCCGCCGTCAGTCAAACTAACACAGCAAACCTCTGACACCTCAGAATGTCGCTATGCACTTTCCAGACTCAGAGAAAGAAATATATACGAGAACATACGCCTCTTTCTAGCATATTTACACGACAAATCTGACTCGGTTTGTTTTGAGGGTAAAACCAAAACCAGTGTTATGGTTTCCATCCAGCAGGAAGGCCTTCCTACCGACCCTACCAGCCTCAGGACCCTTTATACCCGGTACCACGAGATTTTCAATTTGTCTCCCCAAAAAGTAGCTGATGACCTTGCTGCCTTTGGCAACTATGTACACTCCAAAAGAGTCTCACACCTTCAACGTAGCAGGATGGACCACGAAAAGTTTTTTCGTTCATAACCGGGCACCAATGTTAGTTCATCAACCCCTCTCCTATCTAAACGTCCGAGGCCTACGAACTAAAACAGCCTCTTTGTTACCCCCACGCTTTTCCAATTGTAATATTAATCATTTATCCATATATTACCAGAATGTACGCGGACTGCGCACCAAATCCTCCACTGTCTTCCTTAACTCCCAAACGCTCCCCTACGATGTTTTCGCGCTCACTGAAACAAATCTTTCCCCAGCCTTTAAGTCTAACGAGTTCTTTACCTCTGACTTTATCGTCTTCCGTGATGATGGTCTTGAAAAACTCGATGAATCTTCTGGTCGCGGTGTTCTCTTAGCTATACACAACCGATACGACTCAGAACTTTATAAAACTTCGCATACTGCTGAATTTGAGTTCATCTGCGCTAAAATTACCATCCTCAAACATAATCTGTATCTCCTTTGTTGCTACATCCGCCCCTCTCAACCTATTCAAGGCTACCAACTCGCTATAGATGCTATAGACTCTGTCTTTGATGTCACGGATCCCTGCGATGAGGTCATTGTCCTAGGCGATTTTAATCTTCCGCATCTTCAATGGGTTCAGTCTGAGGATGAATCCCATTTCATTCCCTCAAATGCAACCTCAGACAAGGAAACCCTTTTCATAGATAGTCTCTCCAACTCTGGTCTCCATCAAATCAGCGGCATAACTAATAGCCTTGATAGACAACTAGACCTTATTTTCTCATCCGATGCTGAAAATTGCATTGTTACGGCAAGTAACCATCTTCTCTCTACACTTGACCGCTACCATCCACCCCTCTTCCTCTCTTTTGCATATGGCGACCTAAATTCTAATTCTCATTCTCAGACCACATACAGCTTTAATTTCCGAAAAGCTGATTTTTCCAAGCTCAACAACTTGCTCAGCAACGCCGCCTTTAACTACAGAGGTATTTCTGTGGATATGGCTCTTGCATCGTTCTATTCTCTAATCTTCGATTGCCTTCTGCAAACTGTTCCGTACTCGCCCATAAAAAATTATTCTTCGTCCCCACCGTGGTATAATAAACAATTGCGCGGGCTTCGTAATAAGAGGAACAAACTTTGGAGGGCATTCCTTAAATCTCGCTCTGACTCTGACTACTCCCTTTATCAGCACACACATAAACACTTCGCTGAACTAAGCGAGGTTCTTTATCATGATTACATTGTCCGTATGCAATCAAATCTAATTTCTGACCCTAAACGTTTTTATCATTTCATTAATTCGAAACGTAAATCCGACAGCTATCCATCTACCCTCAAACTTGCCAACACCTCCTCGTCGGACCCTTAAACTGTTGCAAACCTATTTGCTCACTTTTTTAGCCAGTCGTTTACTGACCACACCCCCGAACCTGACCTTGACTACTTCTCTTACATGGATAACTGCGCTCAAACATCCTTAGTCTCGGTCAATATCACTTCGCAACTTGTCACGGAGAAGATTAATAATCTTAAGGATGACTACTCCCCCGGTCCTGACGGGTTGCCCGCTATTGTCTTAAAAAAATGTGTGGCACACTTGGCGAAACCCTTGACCTCTATTTTTCTCATGTCCATTTCTCAAGAATATTTTCCTTTGCTTTGGAAAAAATCATTTATCACACCCACTCATAAGAAAGGCCCAAAGAACGATATAATCAACTATCGACCTATAGCCAAACTTTCATCCATACCCAAACTCTTTGAGAGCATTGTATACGACACAATGTTTTTTCATTGTAAATCGTTATTCTCCACCAAGCAACACGGTTTCCTCAAAGGCAGATCGACAACCACCAACCTAACAGAATTTGTTTCTCAGGCACTGAGTGCATTTGAAGATGGTTGCGATATCGATGTAATAGCTACTGACTTCAGTAAAGCTTTTGATAAAATCTCTCACCCAATTATTATTCTGAAGCTGAAAGCTCTCGGTTTTCCACCAGGTTTCATCAGATGGATCCAATCATACCTCGAAAATCGGCAGTACGAAGTTATATTTAGGTCCTCTGTCTCTAATCCCTTCACGGCAACATCAGGCGTCCCTCAAGGCAGTCACCTGGGTCCCTTAATTTTTGTCCTTACCACTAATGATGTCGAATGCATTATCAAAGACTCCTATCTTTCTATCTATGCCGATGACATGAAAATATTCAAATTCATATCTTCCACCACGGACTCTCGCTTTCTCCAAGACGACCTAAACAGATTTTTTACCTGGTGTCAAAAAAATTATCTCGAACTTAATACCAGCAAATGTCAATACATGACGTACTCCCGTAAACGCCTTCCACCACACCACAGGAATTACTTTCTGTGCAACGAACCTGTCCCTCCAGTCTCATCCTTGCGCGACTTAGGTGTCATCTGCGACAGGGAGCTTAATTTCCGTTCGCATATTGACAACATCATATGTAGAGCCAACTCTGCGCTTGGCTTTGTGAAACGTTGGTCTAAGGAATTTTCAGACCCGTACGTTACCAAATCCCTCTACATCACCTTCGTCAGACCCATCCTTGAATATGCCAGCCAAGTTTGGTCCCCTCATTATGCTGTCCACGTCCGACGTATTGAAGCTGTCCAACGCAGGTTTATACGTTTTGCCCTCCGTGGTCTTCCCTGGGTTGATAGCTTCAATTTGCCTCCCTACAATGAACGCCTGAATCTGATCAATCTACAGTCCCTCGAAAACCGCCGCGTAAATGCCGACATTCTATTTCTTCATCGTTTAATATCTGGTCACATCGATTCCCCATCGCTTCTTGCATCGGTCTCACTCAATACCAACTCCCGGTGCCTCAGGTCTACTTCCCTTTTCCGACTCAGAACTCACCGCACCAACTATGGTTATAATGCACCTCTCCCGAGAATGCTTCGTTCGGCTAACAATATGGATAGTTCCTTTGATTTTCACTATAGCAGGGCCACCCTTCGGAATTTCCTTCACTGTCGCCCCAATTCCGCCTAACCACTATCTCACATCTCCTCTCTTCTAACCCTACCCCCTCTTTTCTCTTGATAGTTTGTAAGTTTAGTTGGTAAGTTTAGTTTGTAAGTTTAGTTTGTTTAAGTATAGCTTGTATTAAGCTTAATAAAGTGCCGGTAGAGCCGGCATCAAATCAAATCAAATCTAAGCACCAGCGAGCCCAAATAGATCCTCCGTATGGGTTTTGGAAGCTGAAAATTTTTCGTTCCAAAAATGTGTGAATAAATGGGTTACCTATAGCCCACAGGACCAGCTAAGCACATCCTGAAAGTTACTTTTCTTAGCCCAATTCTAGTAAAATATCCTGTTTCTGTGCATTATAAGCACAAACGAGCTGAAATAGATCCTCCGTATGGGTTTTGGAAGCTGAAAATTTTTCGTTCCAAAAATGTGTGCATAAATGGGTTACTTATAGCCCACAGGACCAGCTACGCACGTCCTGAAAGTTACTTTTCTTAGCCCAGATCTAGTGGCATATCCTGTTTCTGTGCATTGTAAGCACCAGCGAGCCCAAATAGATCCTCCGTATGGGTTTTGGAAGCTGAAAATTTTTCGTTCCAAAAATGTGTGAATAAATGGGTTACCTATAGCCCACAGGACCAGCTAAGCACATCCTGAAAGTTACTTTTCTTAGCCCAATTCTAGTGGAATATCCTGTTTCTGTGCGTTATAAGCACAAACGAGCTGAAATAGATCCTCCGTATGGGTATTGGAAGCAGAAAATTTTTCAGTCCAAAAATGTGTGATTAAATGGGTTACCTATAGATCACAGGACCAGCTACGCACATCCTGAAAGTTACTTTTCTTAGCCAAATCTAGTGGAATATCCTGTTTCTGTGCATTATAAGCACAAACGAGCTCAAATAGATCCTCCGTATGGGTATTGGAAGCTGAACATTTTTCGTTCCAAAAATGTGTGCATAAATGGGTTACTTATAGCCCACAGGACCAGCTACGAACATCCTGAAAGTTACTTTACTGAAAGTTACTTTCTCGCACCAGCGAGCCCAAATAGATCCTCCGTATGGGTTTTGGAAGCTGAAAATTTTTCGTTCCAAAAATGTGTGAATAAATGGGTTACCTATAGCCCACAGGACCAGCTAAGCACATCCTGAAAGTTACTTTTCTTAGCCCAATTCTAGTGGAATATCCTGTTTCTGTGCGTTATAAGCACAAACGAGCTGAAATAGATCCTCCGTATGGGTATTGGAAGCAGAAAATTTTTCAGTCCAAAAATGTGTGATTAAATGGGTTACCTATAGCCCACAGGACCAGCTACGCACATCCTGAAAGTTACTTTTCTTAGCCCAAATCTAGTGCCATATCCTGTTTCTGTGCATTGTAAGCACGAACGAACTGAAATAGATCCTCCATATGGGTTTTGGAAGCTGAAAATTTTTCGTTCCAAAAATGTGTGAATAAACGGGTTCCCTATAGCCCACAGGACCAGTTAAGCACATCCTGAAAGTTACTTTTCTTAGCCCAATTCTAGTAAAATATCCTGTTTCTGTGCATTATAAGCACAAACGAGCTGAAATAGATCCTCCGTATGGGTTTTGGAAGCTGAAAATTTTTCGTTCCAAAAATGTGTGTATAAATGGGTTACTTATAGCCCACAGGACCAGCTACGCACGTCCTGAAAGTTACTTTTCTTAGCCCAGATCTAGTGGCATATCCTGTTTCTGTGCATTGTAAGCACCAGCGAGCCCAAATAGATCCTCCGTATGGGTTTTGGAAGCTGAAAATTTTTCGTTCCAAAAATGTGTGAATAAATGGGTTACCTATAGCCCACAGGACCAGCTAAGCACATCCTGGAAGTTACTTTTCTTAGCCCAATTCTAGTGGAATATCCTGTTTCTGTGCGTTATAAGCACAAACGAGCTGAAATAGATCCTCCGTATGGGTATTGGAAGCAGAAAATTTTTCAGTCCAAAAATGTGTGATTAAATGGGTTACCTATAGATCACAGGACCAGCTACGCACATCCTGAAAGTTACTTTTCTTAGCCAAATCTAGTGGAATATCCTGTTTCTGTGCATTATAAGCACAAACGAGCTCAAATAGATCCTCCGTATGGGTATTGGAAGCTGAACATTTTTCGTTCCAAAAATGTGTGCATAAATGGGTTACTTATAGCCCACAGGACCAGCTACGAACATCCTGAAAGTTACTTTACTGAAAGTTACTTTCTCGCACCAGCGAGCCCAAATAGATCCTCCGTATGGGTTTTGGAAGCTGAAAATTTTTCGTTCCAAAAATGTGTGAATAAATGGGTTACCTATAGCCCACAGGACCAGCTAAGCACATCCTGAAAGTTACTTTTCTTAGCCCAATTCTAGTGGAATATCCTGTTTCTGTGCGTTATAAGCACAAACGAGCTGAAATAGATCCTCCGTATGGGTATTGGAAGCAGAAAATTTTTCAGTCCAAAAATGTGTGATTAAATGGGTTACCTATAGCCCACAGGACCAGCTACGCACATCCTGAAAGTTACTTTTCTTAGCCCAAATCTAGTGCCATATCCTGTTTCTGTGCATTGTAAGCACAAACGAGCTGAAATAGATCCTCCGTATGGGTATTGGAAGCAGAAAATTTTTCGTTCCAAAAATGTGTGAATAAACGGGTTCCCTATAGCCCACAGGACCAGCTAAGCACATCCTGAAAGTTACTTTTCTTAGCCCAATTCTAGTGGAATATCCTGTTTCTGTGCATTGTAAGCACAAACGAGCTGAAATAGATCCTCCGTATGGGTATTGGAAGCTGAACATTTTTCGTTCCAAAAATGTGTGCATAAATGGGTTACTTATAGCCCACAGGACCAGCTACGAACATCCTGAAAGTTACTTTACTGAAAGTTACTTTCTCGCACCAGCGAGCCCAAATAGATCCTCCGTATGGGTTTTGGAAGCTGAAAATTTTTCGTTCCAAAAATGTGTGAATAAATGGGTTACCTATAGCCCACAGGACCAGCTAAGCACATCCTGAAAGTTACTTTTCTTAGCCCAATTCTAGTGGAATATCCTGTTTCTGTGCGTTATAAGCACAAACGAGCTGAAATAGATCCTCCGTATGGGTATTGGAAGCAGAAAATTTTTCAGTCCAAAAATGTGTGATTAAATGGGTTACCTATAGCCCACAGGACCAGCTACGCACATCCTGAAAGTTACTTTTCTTAGCCCAAATCTAGTGCCATATCCTGTTTCTGTGCATTGTAAGCACAAACGAGCTGAAATAGATCCTCCATATGGGTTTTGGAAGCTGAAAATTTTTCGTTCCAAAAATGTGTGAATAAACGGGTTCCCTATAGCCCACAGGACCAGCTAAGCACATCCTGAAAGTTACTTTTCTTAGCCCAATTCTAGTGGAATATCCTGTTTCTGTGCATTGTAAGCACAAACGAGCTGAAATAGATCCTCCGTATGGGTATTGGAAGCAGAAAATTTTTCAGTCCAAAAATGTGTGATTAAATGGGTTACCTATAGATCACAGGACCAGCTACGCACATCCTGAAAGTTACTTTTCTTAGCCAAATCTAGTGGAATATCCTGTTTCTGTGCATTATAAGCACAAACGAGCTCAACTAGATCCTCCGTATGGGTATTGGAAGCTGAAAATTTTTCGTTCCAAAAATGTGTGCATAAATGGGTTACATATATGCCCACAGGACCAGCTACGCACATCCTGAAAGTTACTTTTCTTAGCCCAATTCTAGTGAAATATCCTGTTTCTGTGCATTATAAGCACAAACGAGCTGAAATAGCTCCTCCGTATGAGTATTGCAAACAGAAAATTTGTCAGTCCAAATATGTGAATAAATGGGTTACATATAGCCCACAGGACCAGCTACGCACATCCTGAAAGTTACTTTTCTTAGCCCAAACGAGCTGAAATAGCTCCTCCGTATGGGTATCGCAAGCAAACAAATTTTCAGTCAAAAAACGTGCGAATAATGGGTTACCTATAAGCCCACAGGACCAGCTACGCACATCCTGAAAGTTACTTTTCTTAGCCCAATTCTAGTGAAATATCCTGTTTCTGTGCATTATAAGCACAAACGAGCTGAAATAGCTCCTCCGTATGAGTATTGCAAACAGAAAATTTATCAGTCCAAATATGTGAATAAATGGGTTACATATAGCCCACAGGACCAGCTACGCACATCCTGAAAGTTACTTTTCTTAGCCCAAACGAGCTGAAATAGCTCCTCCGTATGGGTATCGGAAGCAAACAATTTTTCAGTCAAAAAACGTGCGAATAATGGGTTACCTATAAGCCCACAGGACCAGCTACGCACATCCTGAAAGTTACTTTTCTTAACCCAATTTTAGTGAAATATCCTGCTTCTGTGCATTATAAGCACAAACGAGCTGAAATAGCTCCTCCGTATGGGTATTGCAAGCAGAAAATTTGTCAGTCCAAAAATGTGTGAATAAATGGATTACATATAGCCCACAGGACCAGCTACGCACATCCTGTAAGTTACTTTTCTTAGCCCAAACGAGCTGAAATAGCTCCTCCGTATGGGTATTGGAAGCAAACAATTTTTCAGTCAAAAAACGTGTGAATAATGGGTTACCTACACATCACAGGACCAGCTACGCACATTCTGAAAGTTACTTTTCTTAGCCCAATTCTAGTAAAATATCCTGTTTCTGTGCATTATAAGCACAAACGAGCTGAAATAGCTCCTCCGTATGGGTTTTGGAAGCTGAAAATTTTTCGTTCCAAAAATGTGTGCATAAATGGGTTACTTATAGCCCACAGGACCAGCTACGCACGTCCTGAAAGTTACTTTTCTTAGCCCAGATCTAGTGGCTTATCCTGTTTCTGTGCATTGTAAGCACCAGCGAGCCCAAATAGATCCTCCGTATGGGTTTTGGAAGCTGAAAATTTTTCGTTCCAAAAATGTGTGAATAAATGGGTTACCTATAGCCCACAGGACCAGCTAAGCACATCCTGAAAGTTACTTTTCTTAGCCCAATTCTAGTGGAATATCCTGTTTCTGTGCGTTATAAGCACAAACGAGCTGAAATAGATCCTCCGTATGGGTATTGGAAGCAGAAAATTTTTCAGTCCAAAAATGTGTGATTAAATGGGTTACCTATAGATCACAGGACCAGCTACGCACATCCTGAAAGTTACTTTTCTTAGCCAAATCTACTGGAATATCCTGTTTCTGTGCATTATAAGCACAAACGAGCTCAACTAGATCCTCCGTATGGGTATTGGAAGCTGAAAATTTTTCGTTCCAAAAATGTGTGCATAAATGGGTTACCTATAAGCCCACAGGACCAGCTACGCACATCCTGAAAGTGACTTTTCTTAGCCCAAACGAGCTGAAATAGCTCCTCCGTATGGGTATTGGAAGCAAACAAATTTTCAGTCAAAAAACGTGCGAATAAATGGGTTACCTATAGATCACAGGACCAGCTACGCACATCCTGAAAGTTACTTTTCTTAGCCCAAATCTAGTGTTTCCAAATGTCCTGTTTCTGTGCATTATAAGCACAAACGAGCTCAAATAGCTCCTCCGTATGGGTATTGCAAGCAGAAAATTTGTCAGTCCAAAAATGTGTGAATAAATGGGTTACATATAGCCCACAGGACCAGCTACGCACATCCTGAAAGTTACTTTTCTTAGCCCAAATCTAGTGGAATATCCTGTTTCTATGCATTATAAGCACAAACGAGCTGAAATAGATCCTCCGTATGGGTATTGGAAGCTGAAAATGTTTCGTTCTAAAATTGTGTGAATAGATGGGTTACCTATAGCCCACAGGACCAGCTACGAACATCCTGAAAGTTACTTTTCTTAGCCCAAATCTAGTGGCATATCCTGTTTCTGTGCATTGTAAGCACCAGCGAGCCCAAATAGATCCTCCGTATGGGTTTTGGAAGCTGACAATTTTTCGTTCCAAAAATGTGTGAATAAATGGGTTACCTATAGCCCACAGGACCAGCTAAGCACATCCTGAAAGTTACTTTTCTTAGCCCAATTCTAGTGGAATATCCTGTTTCTGTGCGTTATAAGCACAAACGAGCTGAAATAGATCCTCCGTATGGGTATTGGAAGCAGAAAATTTTTCAGTCCAAAAATGTGTGATTAAATGGGTTACCTATAGCCCACAGGACCAGCTACGCACATCCTGAAAGTTACTTTTCTTAGCCCAAACGAGCTGAAATAGCTCCTCCGTATGGGTATTGGAAGCAAACAATTTTTCAGTCAAAAAACGTGTGAATAATGGGTTACCTACACATCACAGGACCAGCTACGCACATTCTGAAAGTTACTTTTCTTAGCCCAATTCTAGTAAAATATCCTGTTTCTGTGCATTATAAGCACAAACGAGCTGAAATAGCTCCTCCGTATGTGTTTTGGAAGCTGAAAATTTTTCGTTCCAAAAATGTGTGCATAAATGGGTTACTTATAGCCCACAGGACCAGCTACGCACGTCCTGAAAGTTACTTTTCTTAGCCCAGATCTAGTGGCATATCCTGTTTCTGTGCATTGTAAGCACCAGCGAGCCCAAATAGATCCTCCGTATGGGTTTTGGAAGCTGAAAATTTTTCGTTCCAAAAATGTGTGAATAAATGGGTTACCTATAGCCCACAGGACCAGCTAAGCACATCCTGAAAGTTACTTTTCTTAGCCCAATTCTAGTGGAATATCCTGTTTCTGTGCGTTATAAGCACAAACGAGCTGAAATAGATCCTCCGTATGGGTATTGGAAGCAGAAAATTTTTCAGTCCAAAAATGTGTGATTAAATGGGTTACCTATAGATCACAGGACCAGCTACGCACATCCTGAAAGTTACTTTTCTTAGCCAAATCTAGTGGAATATCCTGTTTCTGTGCATTATAAGCACAAACGAGCTCAAATAGATCCTCCGTATGGGTATTGGAAGCTGAACATTTTTCGTTCCAAAAATGTGTGCATAAATGGGTTACTTATAGCCCACAGGACCAGCTACGAACATCCTGAAAGTTACTTTACTGAAAGTTACTTTCTCGCACCAGCGAGCCCAAATAGATCCTCCGTATGGGTTTTGGAAGCTGAAAATTTTTCGTTCCAAAAATGTGTGAATAAATGGGTTACCTATAGCCCACAGGACCAGCTAAGCACATCCTGAAAGTTACTTTTCTTAGCCCAATTCTAGTGGAATATCCTGTTTCTGTGCGTTATAAGCACAAACGAGCTGAAATAGATCCTCCGTATGGGTATTGGAAGCAGAAAATTTTTCAGTCCAAAAATGTGTGATTAAATGGGTTACCTATAGCCCACAGGACCAGCTACGCACATCCTGAAAGTTACTTTTCTTAGCCCAAATCTAGTGCCATATCCTGTTTCTGTGCATTGTAAGCACGAACGAACTGAAATAGATCCTCCATATGGGTTTTGGAAGCTGAAAATTTTTCGTTCCAAAAATGTGTGAATAAACGGGTTCCCTATAGCCCACAGGACCAGCTAAGCACATCCTGAAAGTTACTTTTCTTAGCCCAATTCTAGTAAAATATCCTGTTTCTGTGCATTATAAGCACAAACGAGCTGAAATAGATCCTCCGTATGGGTTTTGGAAGCTGAAAATTTTTCGTTCCAAAAATGTGTGTATAAATGGGTTACTTATAGCCCACAGGACCAGCTACGCACGTCCTGAAAGTTACTTTTCTTAGCCCAGATCTAGTGGCATATCCTGTTTCTGTGCATTGTAAGCACCAGCGAGCCCAAATAGATCCTCCGTATGGGTTTTGGAAGCTGAAAATTTTTCGTTCCAAAAATGTGTGAATAAATGGGTTACCTATAGCCCACAGGACCAGCTAAGCACATCCTGAAAGTTACTTTTCTTAGCCCAATTCTAGTGGAATATCCTGTTTCTGTGCGTTATAAGCACAAACGAGCTGAAATAGATCCTCCGTATGGGTATTGGAAGCAGAAAATTTTTCAGTCCAAAAATGTGTGATTAAATGGGTTACCTATAGATCACAGGACCAGCTACGCACATCCTGAAAGTTACTTTTCTTAGCCAAATCTAGTGGAATATCCTGTTTCTGTGCATTATAAGCACAAACGAGCTCAAATAGATCCTCCGTATGGGTATTGGAAGCTGAACATTTTTCGTTCCAAAAATGTGTGCATAAATGGGTTACTTATAGCCCACAGGACCAGCTACGAACATCCTGAAAGTTACTTTACTGAAAGTTACTTTCTCGCACCAGCGAGCCCAAATAGATCCTCCGTATGGGTTTTGGAAGCTGAAAATTTTTCGTTCCAAAAATGTGTGAATAAATGGGTTACCTATAGCCCACAGGACCAGCTAAGCACATCCTGAAAGTTACTTTTCTTAGCCCAATTCTAGTGGAATATCCTGTTTCTGTGCGTTATAAGCACAAACGAGCTGAAATAGATCCTCCGTATGGGTATTGGAAGCAGAAAATTTTTCAGTCCAAAAATGTGTGATTAAATGGGTTACCTATAGCCCACAGGACCAGCTACGCACATCCTGAAAGTTACTTTTCTTAGCCCAAATCTAGTGCCATATCCTGTTTCTGTGCATTGTAAGCACAAACGAGCTGAAATAGATCCTCCGTATGGGTATTGGAAGCAGAAAATTTTTCGTTCCAAAAATGTGTGAATAAACGGGTTCCCTATAGCCCACAGGACCAGCTAAGCACATCCTGAAAGTTACTTTTCTTAGCCCAATTCTAGTGGAATATCCTGTTTCTGTGCATTGTAAGCACAAACGAGCTGAAATAGATCCTCCGTATGGGTATTGGAAGCTGAACATTTTTCGTTCCAAAAATGTGTGCATAAATGGGTTACTTATAGCCCACAGGACCAGCTACGAACATCCTGAAAGTTACTTTACTGAAAGTTACTTTCTCGCACCAGCGAGCCCAAATAGATCCTCCGTATGGGTTTTGGAAGCTGAAAATTTTTCGTTCCAAAAATGTGTGAATAAATGGGTTACCTATAGCCCACAGGACCAGCTAAGCACATCCTGAAAGTTACTTTTCTTAGCCCAATTCTAGTGGAATATCCTGTTTCTGTGCGTTATAAGCACAAACGAGCTGAAATAGATCCTCCGTATGGGTATTGGAAGCAGAAAATTTTTCAGTCCAAAAATGTGTGATTAAATGGGTTACCTATAGCCCACAGGACCAGCTACGCACATCCTGAAAGTTACTTTTCTTAGCCCAAATCTAGTGCCATATCCTGTTTCTGTGCATTGTAAGCACAAACGAGCTGAAATAGATCCTCCATATGGGTTGTGGAAGCTGAAAATTTTTCGTTCCAAAAATGTGTGAATAAACGGGTTCCCTATAGCCCACAGGACCAGCTAAGCACATCCTGAAAGTTACTTTTCTTAGCCCAATTCTAGTGGAATATCCTGTTTCTGTGCATTGTAAGCACAAATGAGCTGAAATAGATCCTCCGTATGGGTATTGGAAGCAGAAAATTTTTCAGTCCAAAAATGTGTGATTAAATGGGTTACCTATAGATCACAGGACCAGCTACGCACATCCTGAAAGTTACTTTTCTTAGCCAAATCTAGTGGAATATCCTGTTTCTGTGCATTATAAGCACAAACGAGCTCAACTAGATCCTCCGTATGGGTATTGGAAGCTGAAAATTTTTCGTTCCAAAAATGTGTGCATAAATGGGTTACATATATGCCCACAGGACCAGCTACGCACATCCTGAAAGTTACTTTTCTTAGCCCAATTCTAGTGAAATATCCTGTTTCTGTGCATTATAAGCACAAACGAGCTGAAATAGCTCCTCCGTATGAGTATTGCAAACAGAAAATTTGTCAGTCCAAATATGTGAATAAATGGGTTACATATAGCCCACAGGACCAGCTACGCACATCCTGAAAGTTACTTTTCTTAGCCCAAACGAGCTGAAATAGCTCCTCCGTATGGGTATCGCAAGCAAACAAATTTTCAGTCAAAAAACGTGCGAATAATGGGTTACCTATAAGCCCACAGGACCAGCTACGCACATCCTGAAAGTTACTTTTCTTAGCCCAATTCTAGTGAAATATCCTGTTTCTGTGCATTATAAGCACAAACGAGCTGAAATAGCTCCTCCGTATGAGTATTGCAAACAGAAAATTTATCAGTCCAAATATGTGAATAAATGGGTTACATATAGCCCACAGGACCAGCTACGCACATCCTGAAAGTTACTTTTCTTAGCCCAAACGAGCTGAAATAGCTCCTCCGTATGGGTATCGGAAGCAAACAATTTTTCAGTCAAAAAACGTGCGAATAATGGGTTACCTATAAGCCCACAGGACCAGCTACGCACATCCTGAAAGTTACTTTTCTTAACCCAATTTTAGTGAAATATCCTGCTTCTGTGCATTATAAGCACAAACGAGCTGAAATAGCTCCTCCGTATGGGTATTGCAAGCAGAAAATTTGTCAGTCCAAAAATGTGTGAATAAATGGATTACATATAGCCCACAGGACCAGCTACGCACATCCTGTAAGTTACTTTTCTTAGCCCAAACGAGCTGAAATAGCTCCTCCGTATGGGTATTGGAAGCAAACAATTTTTCAGTCAAAAAACGTGTGAATAATGGGTTACCTACACATCACAGGACCAGCTACGCACATTCTGAAAGTTACTTTTCTTAGCCCAATTCTAGTAAAATATCCTGTTTCTGTGCATTATAAGCACAAACGAGCTGAAATAGCTCCTCCGTATGGGTTTTGGAAGCTGAAAATTTTTCGTTCCAAAAATGTGTGCATAAATGGGTTACTTATAGCCCACAGGACCAGCTACGCACGTCCTGAAAGTTACTTTTCTTAGCCCAGATCTAGTGGCTTATCCTGTTTCTGTGCATTGTAAGCACCAGCGAGCCCAAATAGATCCTCCGTATGGGTTTTGGAAGCTGAAAATTTTTCGTTCCAAAAATGTGTGAATAAATGGGTTACCTATAGCCCACAGGACCAGCTAAGCACATCCTGAAAGTTACTTTTCTTAGCCCAATTCTAGTGGAATATCCTGTTTCTGTGCGTTATAAGCACAAACGAGCTGAAATAGATCCTCCGTATGGGTATTGGAAGCAGAAAATTTTTCAGTCCAAAAATGTGTGATTAAATGGGTTACCTATAGATCACAGGACCAGCTACGCACATCCTGAAAGTTACTTTTCTTAGCCAAATCTACTGGAATATCCTGTTTCTGTGCATTATAAGCACAAACGAGCTCAACTAGATCCTCCGTATGGGTATTGGAAGCTGAAAATTTTTCGTTCCAAAAATGTGTGCATAAATGGGTTACCTATAAGCCCACAGGACCAGCTACGCACATCCTGAAAGTGACTTTTCTTAGCCCAAACGAGCTGAAATAGCTCCTCCGTATGGGTATTGGAAGCAAACAAATTTTCAGTCAAAAAACGTGCGAATAAATGGGTTACCTATAGATCACAGGACCAGCTACGCACATCCTGAAAGTTACTTTTCTTAGCCCAAATCTAGTGTTTCCAAATGTCCTGTTTCTGTGCATTATAAGCACAAACGAGCTCAAATAGCTCCTCCGTATGGGTATTGCAAGCAGAAAATTTGTCAGTCCAAAAATGTGTGAATAAATGGGTTACATATAGCCCACAGGACCAGCTACGCACATCCTGAAAGTTACTTTTCTTAGCCCAAATCTAGTGGAATATCCTGTTTCTATGCATTATAAGCACAAACGAGCTGAAATAGATCCTCCGTATGGGTATTGGAAGCTGAAAATGTTTCGTTCTAAAATTGTGTGAATAGATGGGTTACCTATAGCCCACAGGACCAGCTACGAACATCCTGAAAGTTACTTTTCTTAGCCCAAATCTAGTGGCATATCCTGTTTCTGTGCATTGTAAGCACCAGCGAGCCCAAATAGATCCTCCGTATGGGTTTTGGAAGCTGACAATTTTTCGTTCCAAAAATGTGTGAATAAATGGGTTACCTATAGCCCACAGGACCAGCTAAGCACATCCTGAAAGTTACTTTTCTTAGCCCAATTCTAGTGGAATATCCTGTTTCTGTGCGTTATAAGCACAAACGAGCTGAAATAGATCCTCCGTATGGGTATTGGAAGCAGAAAATTTTTCAGTCCAAAAATGTGTGATTAAATGGGTTACCTATAGCCCACAGGACCAGCTACGCACATCCTGAAAGTTACTTTTCTTAGCCCAAACGAGCTGAAATAGCTCCTCCGTATGGGTATTGGAAGCAAACAATTTTTCAGTCAAAAAACGTGTGAATAATGGGTTACCTACACATCACAGGACCAGCTACGCACATTCTGAAAGTTACTTTTCTTAGCCCAATTCTAGTAAAATATCCTGTTTCTGTGCATTATAAGCACAAACGAGCTGAAATAGCTCCTCCGTATGTGTTTTGGAAGCTGAAAATTTTTCGTTCCAAAAATGTGTGCATAAATGGGTTACTTATAGCCCACAGGACCAGCTACGCACGTCCTGAAAGTTACTTTTCTTAGCCCAGATCTAGTGGCATATCCTGTTTCTGTGCATTGTAAGCACCAGCGAGCCCAAATAGATCCTCCGTATGGGTTTTGGAAGCT
Organism: Xylota segnis; assembly: GCA_963583995.1. NCBI lineage: Eukaryota > Metazoa > Arthropoda > Insecta > Diptera > Syrphidae > Xylota > Xylota segnis. The sequence goes on from OY757240.1 coordinate 497,089, forward strand.
GAAAATTTTTCGTTCCAAAAATGTGTGAATAAATGGGTTACCTATAGCCCACAGGACCAGCTAAGCACATCCTGAAAGTTACTTTTCTTAGCCCAATTCTAGTGGAATATCCTGTTTCTGTGCGTTATAAGCACAAACGAGCTGAAATAGATCCTCCGTATGGGTATTGGAAGCAGAAAATTTTTCAGTCCAAAAATGTGTGATTAAATGGGTTACCTATAGATCACAGGACCAGCTACGCACATCCTGAAAGTTACTTTTCTTAGCCAAATCTAGTGGAATATCCTGTTTCTGTGCATTATAAGCACAAACGAGCTCAAATAGATCCTCCGTATGGGTATTGGAAGCTGAAAATTTTTCGTTCCAAAAATGTGTGCATAAATGGGTTACTTATAGCCCACAGGACCAGCTACGAACATCCTGAAAGTTACTTTTCTTAGCCCAAATCTAGTGGCATATCCTGTTTCTGTGCATTGTAAGCACCAGCGAACCCAAATAGATCCTCCGTATGGGTTTTGGAAGCTGACAATTTTTCGTTCCAAAAATGTGTGAATAAATGGGTTACCTATAGCCCACAGGACCAGCTAAGCACATCCTGAAAGTTACTTTTCTTAGCCCAATTCTAGTGGAATATCCTGTTTCTGTGCGTTATAAGCACAAACGAGCTGAAATAGATCCTCCGTATGGGTATTGGAAGCAGAAAATTTTTCAGTCCAAAAATGTGTGAATAAATGGGTTACCTATAGATCACAGGACCAGCTACGCACATCCTGAAAGTTACTTTTCTTAGCCCAAATCTAGTGTTTCCAAATGTCCTGTTTCTGTGCATTATAAGCACAAACGAGCTCAAATAGATCCTCCGTATGGGTATTGCAAGCAGAAAATTTGTCAGTCCAAAAATGTGTGAATAAATGGGTTACATATAGCCCACAGGACCAGCTACGCACATCCTGAAAGTTACTTTTCTTAGCCCAAATCTAGTGGAATATCCTGTTTCTGTGCATTATAAGCACAAACGAACTGAAATAGATCCTCCGTATATGTTTTGGAAGCTGAAAATTTTTCGTTCCAAAAATGTGTGAATAAATGGGTTCCCTATAGCCCACAGGACCAGCTAAGCACATCCTGAAAGTTACTTTTCTTAGCCCAATTCTAGTGGAATATCCTGTTTCTGTGCATTATAAGCACAAACGAGCTCAACTAGATCCTCCGTATGGGTATTGGAAGCTGAAAATTTTTCGTTCCAAAAATGTGTGCATAAATGGGTTACTTATAGCCCAAAGGACCAGCTACGAACATCCTGAAAGTTACTTTTCTTAGCCCAATTCTAGTGGAATATCCTGTTTCTGTGCGTTATAAGCACAAACGAGCTGAAATAGATCCTCCATATGGGTATTGGAAGCAGAAAATTTTTCAGTCCAAAAATGTGTGATTAAATGGGTTACATATAGCCCACAGGACCAGCTACGCACATCCTGAAAGTTACTTTTCTTAGCCCAAATCTAGTGCCATATCCTGTTTCTGTGCATTGTAAGCACCAGCGAGCCCAAATAGATCCTCCGTATGGGTTTTGGAAGCTGAAAATTTTTCGTTCCAAAAATGTGTGCATAAATGGGTTACATATAGCCCACAGGACCAGCTACGCACATCCTGAAAGTTACTTTTCTTAGCCCAAATCTAGTGGAATATCCTGTTTCTGTGCATTATAAGCACAAACGAACTGAAATAGATCCTCCGTATATGTTTTGGAAGCTGAAAATTTTTCGTGCCAAAAATGTGTGAATAAATGGGTTACCTATAGCCCACAGGACCAGCTACGCACATCCTGAAAGTTACTTTTCTTAGCCCAAATCTAGTGGCATATCCTGTTTCTGTGCATTGTAAGCACCAGCGAGCCCAAATAGATTATCCGTATGGGTTTTGGAAGCTGAAAATTTTTCGTTCCAAAAATGTGTGAATAAATGGGTTACCTATAGCCCACAGGACCAGCTAAGCACATCCTGAAAGTTACTTTTCTTAGCCCAATTCTAGTGGAATATCCTGTTTCTGTCCGTTATAAGCACAAACGAGCTGAAATAGAACCTCCGTATGGGTATTGGAAGCAGAAAATTTTTCAGTCCAAAAATGTGTGATTAAATGGGTTACATATAGCCCACAGGACCAGCTACGCACATCCTGAAAGTTACTTTTCTTAGCCCAAATCTAGTGCCATATCCTGTTTCTGTGCATTGTAAGCACCAGCGAGCCCAAATAGATCCTCCGTATGGGTTTTGGAAGCTGAAAATTTTTCGTTCCAAAAATGTGTGAATAAATGGGTTACCTATAGCCCACAGGACCAGCTAAGCACATCCTGAAAGTTACTTTTCTTAGCCCAATTCTAGTGGAATATCCTGTTTCTGTGCGTTATAAGCACAAACGAGCTGAAATAGATCCTCCGTATGGGTATTGGAAGCAGAAAATTTTTCAGTCCAAAAATGTGTGATTAAATGGGTTACCTATAGATCACAGGACCAGCTACGCACATCCTGAAAGTTACTTTTCTTAGCCAAATCTAGTGGAATATCCTGTTTCTGTGCATTATAAGCACAAACGAGCTCAAATAGATCCTCCGTATGGGTATTGGAAGCTGAAAATTTTTCGTTCCAAAAATGTGTGCATAAATGGGTTACTTATAGCCCACAGGACCAGCTAAGCACATCCTGAAAGTTACTTTTCTTAGCCCAATTCTAGTGGAATATCCTGTTTCTGTGCATTATAAGCACAAACGAGCTGAAACAGCTCCTCCGTGTGGGTATTGCAAGCAGAAAATTTGTCAGTCCAAAAATGTGTGAATAAATGGGATCCCTATAGTTCACAGGACCAGCTACGCACATCCTGAAATTACTTTTCTTAGCCCAATTCTAGTAGAATATTCTATTTCTGTGCATTATAAGCACAAACGAGCTGAAATAGCTCCTCCGTATGGGTATTGGAAGCAGAAAATTTTTCAGTCCAAAAATGTGTGATTAAATGGGTTACCTATAGCCCACAGGACCAGCTACGCACATCCTGAAATTACTTTTCTTAGCCCAATTCTAGTAGAATATTCTATTTCTGTGCATTATAAGCACAAACGAGCTGAAATAGATCCTACGTATGGGTATTGGAAGCAGAACATTTTTCAGTCAAAAAATGTGTGAATAAATTGGTTACCTATAAGCCCACAGGACCAGCTACGCACATCCTGAAAGTGACTTTTCTTAGCCCAAACGAGCTGAAATAGCTCCTCCGTATGGGTATTGGAAGCAAACAAATTTTCAGTCAAAAAACGTGCGAATAATGGGTTACCTATAAGCCCACAGGACCAGCTACGCACATCCTGAAAGTTACTTTTCTTAGCCCAATTCTAGTGAAATATCCTGTTTCTGTGCATTATAAGCACAAACGAGCTGAAATAGCTCCTCCGTATGGGTATTGCAAACAGAAAATTTGTCAGTCCAAAAATGTGTGAATAAATGGGTTACATATAGCCCACAGGACCAGCTACGCACATTCTGAAAGTTACTTTTCTTAGCCCATTCTAGTAAAATATCCTGTTTCTGTGCATTATAAGCACAAACGAGCTGAAATAGCTCCTCCGTATGGGTATTGGAAGCAAACAATTTTTCAGTCAAAAAACGTGTGAATAATGGGTTACCTACACATCACAGGACCAGCTACGCACATTCTGAAAGTTACTTTTCTTAGCCCAATTCTAGTAAAATATCCTGTTTCTGTGCATTATAAGCACAAACGAGCTGAAATAGATCCTCCGTATGGGTTTTGGAAGCTGAAAATTTTTCGTTCCAAAAATGTGTGCATAAATGGGTTACTTATAGCCCACAGGACCAGCTACGCACGTCCTGAAAGTTACTTTTCTTAGCCCAGATCTAGTGGCATATCCTGTTTCTGTGCATTGTAAGCACCAGCGAGCCCAAATAGATCCTCCGTATGGGTTTTGGAAGCTGAAAATTTTTCGTTCCAAAAATGTGTGAATAAATGGGTTACCTATAGCCCACAGGACCAGCTAAGCACATCCTGAAAGTTACTTTTCTTAGCCCAATTCTAGTGGAATATCCTGTTTCTGTGCGTTATAAGCACAAACGAGCTGAAATAGATCCTCCGTATGGGTATTGGAAGCAGAAAATTTTTCAGTCCAAAAATGTGTGATTAAATGGGTTACCTATAGATCACAGGACCAGCTACGCACATCCTGAAAGTTACTTTTCTTAGCCAAATCTAGTGGAATATCCTGTTTCTGTGCATTATAAGCACAAACGAGCTCAAATAGATCCTCCGTATGGGTATTGGAAGCTGAAAATTTTTCGTTCCAAAAATGTGTGCATAAATGGGTTACTTATAGCCCACAGGACCAGCTACGAACATCCTGAAAGTTACTTTACTGAAAGTTACTTTCTCGCACCAGCGAGCCCAAATAGATCCTCCGTATGGGTTTTGGAAGCTGAAAATTTTTCGTTCCAAAAATGTGTGAATAAATGGGTTACCTATAGCCCACAGGACCAGCTAAGCACATCCTGAAAGTTACTTTTCTTAGCCCAATTCTAGTGGAATATCCTGTTTCTGTGCGTTATAAGCACAAACGAGCTGAAATAGATATTCCGTATGGGTATTGGAAGCAGAAAATTTTTCAGTCCAAAAATGTGTGATTAAATGGGTTACCTATAGCCCACAGGACCAGCTACGCACATCCTGAAAGTTACTTTTCTTAGCCCAAATCTAGTGCCATATCCTGTTTCTGTGCATTGTAAGCACCAGCGAGCCCAAATACATCCTCCGTATGGGTTTTGGAAGCTGAAAATTTTTCGTTCCAAAAATGTGTGAATAAATGGGTTACCTATAGCCCACAGGACCAGCTAAGCACATCCTGAAAGTTACTTTTCTTAGCCCAATTCTAGTGGAATATCCTGTTTCTGTGCATTGTAAGCACAAACGAGCTGAAATAGATCCTCCGTATGGGTATTGGAAGCAGAAAATTTTTCAGTCCAAAAATGTGTGATTAAATGGGTTACCTATAGATCACAGGACCAGCTACGCACATCCTGAAAGTTACTTTTCTTAGCCAAATCTAGTGGAATATCCTGTTTCTGTGCATTATAAGCACAAACGAGCTCAACTAGATCCTCCGTATGGGTATTGGAAGCTGAAAATTTTTCGTTCCAAAAATGTGTGCATAAATGGGTTACATATAGCCCACAGGACCAGCTACGCACATCCTGTAAGTTACTTTTCTTAGCCCAAACGAGCTGAAATAGCTCCTCCGTATGGGTATTGGAAGCAAACAAATTTTCAGTCAAAAAACGTGCGAATAATGGGTTACCTATAAGCCCACAGGACCAGCTACGCACATCCTGAAAGTTACTTTTCTTAGCCCAATTCTAGTGAAATATCCTGTTTCTGTGCATTATAAGCACAAACGAGCTGAAATAGCTCCTCCGTATGGGTATTGCAAACAGAAAATTTGTCAGTCCAAATATGTGAATAAATGGGTTACATATAGCCCACAGGACCAGCTACGCACATCCTGAAAGTTACTTTTCTTAGCCCAAACGAGCTGAAATAGCTCCTCCGTATGGGTATCGGAAGCAAACAATTTTTCAGTCAAAAAACGTGCGAATAATGGGTTACCTATAAGCCCACAGGACCAGCTACGCACATCCTGAAAGTTACTTTTCTTAACCCAATTTTAGTGAAATATCCTGCTTCTGTGCATTATAAGCACAAACGAGCTGAAATAGCTCCTCCGTATGGGTATTGCAAGCAGAAAATTTGTCAGTCCAAAAATGTGTGAATAAATGGGTTACATATAGCCCACAGGACCAGCTACGCACATCCTGTAAGTTACTTTTCTTAGCCCAAACGAGCTGAAATAGCTCCTCCGTATGGGTATTGGAAGCAAACAATTTTTCAGTCAAAAAACGTGTGAATAATGGGTTACCTACACATCACAGGACCAGCTACGCACATTCTGAAAGTTACTTTTCTTAGCCCAATTCTAGTAAAATATCCTGTTTCTGTGCATTATAAGCACAAACGAGCTGAAATAGCTCCTCCGTATGGGTTTTGGAAGCTGAAAATTTTTCGTTCCAAAAATGTGTGCATAAATGGGTTACTTATAGCCCACAGGACCAGCTACGCACGTCCTGAAAGTTACTTTTCTTAGCCCAGATCTAGTGGCATATCCTGTTTCTGTGCATTGTAAGCACCAGCGAGCCCAAATAGATCCTCCGTATGGGTTTTGGAAGCTGAAAATTTTTCGTTCCAAAAATGTGTGAATAAATGGGTTACCTATAGCCCACAGGACCAGCTAAGCACATCCTGAAAGTTACTTTTCTTAGCCCAATTCTAGTGGAATATCCTGTGTCTGTGCGTTATAAGCACAAACGAGCTGAAATAGATCCTCCGTATGGGTATTGGAAGCAGAAAATTTTTCAGTCCAATAATGTGTGATTAAATGGGTTACCTATAGATCACAGGACCAGCTACGCACATCCTGAAAGTTACTTTTCTTAGCCAAATCTACTGGAATATCCTGTTTCTGTGCATTATAAGCACAAACGAGCTCAAATAGATCCTCCGTATGGGTATTGGAAGCTGAAAATTTTTCGTTCCAAAAATGTGTGCATAAATGGGTTACTTATAGCCCACAGGACCAGCTACGAACATCCTGAAAGTTACTTTTCTTAGCCCAAATCTAGTGGCATATCCTGTTTCTGTGCATTGTAAGCACCAGCGAGCCCAAATAGATCCTCCGTATGGGTTTTGGAAGCTGACAATTTTTCGTTCCAAAAATGTGTGAATAAATGGGTTACCTATAGCCCACAGGACCAGCTAAGCACATCCTGAAAGTTACTTTTCTTAGCCCAATTCTAGTGGAATATCCTGTTTCTGTGCGTTATAAGCACAAACGAGCTGAAATAGATCCTCCGTATGGGTATTGGAAGCAGAAAATTTTTCAGTCCAAAAATGTGTGATTAAATGGGTTACCTATAGCCCACAGGACCAGCTGCGCACATCCTGAAAGTTACTTTTCTTAGCCCAAACGAGCTGAAATAGCTCCTCCGTATGGGTATTGGAAGCAAACAATTTTTCAGTCAAAAAACGTGTGAATAATGGGTTACCTACACATCACAGGACCAGCTACGCACATTCTGAAAGTTACTTTTCTTAGCCCAATTCTAGTAAAATATCCTGTTTCTGTGCATTATAAGCACAAACGAGCTGAAATAGCTCCTCCGTATGTGTTTTGGAAGCTGAAAATTTTTCGTTCCAAAAATGTGTGCATAAATGGGTTACTTATAGCCCACAGGACCAGCTACGCACGTCCTGAAAGTTACTTTTCTTAGCCCAGATCTAGTGGCATATCCTGTTTCTGTGCATTGTAAGCACCAGCGAGCCCAAATAGATCCTCCGTATGGGTTTTGGAAGCTGAAAATTTTTCGTTCCAAAAATGTGTGAATAAATGGGTTACCTATAGCCCACAGGACCAGCTAAGCACATCCTGAAAGTTACTTTTCTTAGCCCAATTCTAGTGGAATATCCTGTTTCTGTGCGTTATAAGCACAAACGAGCTGAAATAGATCCTCCGTATGGGTATTGGAAGCAGAAAATTTTTCAGTCCAAAAATGTGTGATTAAATGGGTTACCTATAGATCACAGGACCAGCTACGCACATCCTGAAAGTTACTTTTCTTAGCCAAATCTAGTGGAATATCCTGTTTCTGTGCATTATAAGCACAAACGAGCTCAAATAGATCCTCCGTATGGGTATTGGAAGCTGAAAATTTTTCGTTCCAAAAATGTGTGCATAAATGGGTTACTTATAGCCCACAGGACCAGCTACGAACATCCTGAAAGTTACTTTTCTTAGCCCAAATCTAGTGGCATATCCTGTTTCTGTGCGTTATAAGCACAAACGAGCTGAAATAGATCCTCCGTATGGGTATTGGAAGCAGAAAATTTTTCAGTCCAAAAATGTGTGATTAAATGGGTTACCTATAGATCACAGGACCAGCTACGCACATCCTGAAAGTTACTTTTCTTAGCCAAATCTAGTGGAATATCCTGTTTCTGTGCATTATAAGCACAAACGAGCTCAAATAGATCCTCCGTATGGGTATTGGAAGCTGAAAATTTTTCGTTCCAAAAATGTGTGCATAAATGGGTTACTTATAGCCCACAGGACCAGCTACGCACGTCCTGAAAGTTACTTTTCTTAGCCCAGATCTAGTGGCATATCCTGTTTCTGTGCATTGTAAGCACCAGCGAACCCAAATAGATCCTCCGTATGGGTTTTGGAAGCTGACAATTTTTCGTTCCAAAAATGTGTGAATAAATGGGTTACCTATAGCCCACAGGACCAGCTAAGCACATCCTGAAAGTTACTTTTCTTAGCCCAATTCTAGTGGAATATCCTGTTTCTGTGCGTTATAAGCACAAACGAGCTGAAATAGATCCTCCGTATGGGTATTGGAAGCAGAAAATTTTTCAGTCCAAAAATGTGTGAATAAATGGGTTACCTATAGATCACAGGACCAGCTACGCACATCCTGAAAGTTACTTTTCTTAGCCCAAATCTAGTGTTTCCAAATGTCCTGTTTCTGTGCATTATAAGCACAAACGAGCTCAAATAGATCCTCCGTATGGGTATTGCAAGCAGAAAATTTGTCAGTCCAAAAATGTGTGAATAAATGGGTTACATATAGCCCACAGGACCAGCTACGCACGTCCTGAAAGTTACTTTTCTTAGCCCAAATCTAGTGGAATATCCTGTTTCTGTGCATTATAAGCACAAACGAACTGAAATAGATCCTCCGTATGGGTTTTGGAAGCTGAAAATTTTTCGTTCCAAAAATGTGTGAATAAATGGGTTCCCTATAGCCCACAGGACCAGCTAAGCACATCCTGAAAGTTACTTTTCTTAGCCCAATTCTAGTGGAATATCCTGTTTCTGTGCATTATAAGCACAAACGAGCTCAACTAGATCCTCCGTATGGGTATTGGAAGCTGAAAATTTTTCGTTCCAAAAATGTGTGCATAAATGGGTTACTTATAGCCCAAAGGACCAGCTACGAACATCCTGAAAGTTACTTTTCTTAGCCCAATTCTAGTGGAATATCCTGTTTCTGTGCGTTATAAGCACAAACGAGCTGAAATAGATCCTCCGTATGGGTATTGGAAGCAGAAAATTTTTCAGTCCAAAAATGTGTGATTAAATGGGTTACCTATAGCCCACAGGACCAGCTGTTCGCACATCCTGAAAGTTACTTTTCTTAGCCCAAACGAGCTGAAATAGCTCCTCCGTATGGGTATTGGAAGCAAACAATTTTTCAGTCAAAAAACGTGTGAATAATGGGTTACCTACACATCACAGGACCAGCTACGCACATTCTGAAAGTTACTTTTCTTAGCCCAATTCTAGTAAAATATCCTGTTTCTGTGCATTATAAGCACAAACGAGCTGAAATAGCTCCTCCGTATGTGTTTTGGAAGCTGAAAATTTTTCGTTCCAAAAATGTGTGCATAAATGGGTTACTTATAGCCCACAGGACCAGCTACGCACGTCCTGAAAGTTACTTTTCTTAGCCCAGATCTAGTGGCATATCCTGTTTCTGTGCATTGTAAGCACCAGCGAGCCCAAATAGATCCTCCGTATGGGTTTTGGAAGCTGAAAATTTTTCGTTCCAAAAATGTGTGAATAAATGGGTTACCTATAGCCCACAGGACCAGCTAAGCACATCCTGAAAGTTACTTTTCTTAGCCCAATTCTAGTGGAATATCCTGTTTCTGTGCGTTATAAGCACAAACGAGCTGAAATAGATCCTCCGTATGGGTATTGGAAGCAGAAAATTTGTCAGTCCAAAAATGTGTGAATAAATGGGTTACATATAGCCCACAGGACCAGCTACGCACATCCTGAAAGTTACTTTTCTTAGCCCAAATCTAGTGTTTCCAAATGTCCTGTTTCTGTGCATTATAAGCACAAACGAGCTCAAATAGATCCTCCGTATGGGTATTGGAAGCTGAAAATTTTTCGTTCCAAAAATGTGTGCATAAATGGGTTACTTATAGCCCACAGGACCAGCTACGAACATCCTGAAAGTTACTTTTCTTAGCCCAAATCTAGTGGAATATCCTGTTTCTGTGCGTTATAAGCACAAACGAGCTGAAATAGATCCTCCGTATGGGTATTGGAAGCAGAAAATTTGTCAGTCCAAAAATGTGTGAATAAATGGGTTACATATAGCCCACAGGACCAGCTACGCACATCCTGAAAGTTACTTTTCTTAGCCCAAATCTAGTGGAATATCCTGTTTCTGTGCATTATAAGCACAAACGAACTGAAATAGATCCTCCGTATGGGTTTTGGAAGCTGAAAATTTTTCGTTCCAAAAATGTGTGATTAAATGGGTTACCTATAGATCACAGGACCAGCTACGCACATCCTGAAAGTTACTTTTCTTAGCCCAAATCTAGTGGAATATCCTGTTTCTGTGCATTATAAGCACGAACGAACTGAAATAGATCCTCCGTATAGGTATTGGAAGCTGAACATTTTTCGTTCTAAAATTGTGTGAATAGATGGGTTACCTATAGCCCACTGGACCAGCTAAGCACATCCTGAAAGTTACTTTTCTTACCCCAATTCTAGTGGAATATTCTATTTCTGTGCATTATAAGCACAAACGAGCTGAAATAGCTCCTCCGTATGGGTATTGCAAGCAGAAAATTTGTCAGTCCAAAAATGTGTGAATAAATGGGTTACATATGTATAGCCCAACAGGACCAGCTACGAACATCCTGAAAGTTACTTTTCTTAGCCCAATTCTAGTAGAATATTCTATTTCTGTGCATTATAAGCACAAACGAGCTGAAATAGCTCTTCCGTAAGCAGAAAATTTGTCAGTCCAAAAATGTGTGAATAAATGGGTTACATATAGCCCACAGGACCAGCTAAGCACATCCTGAAAGTTACTTTTCTTAGCCCAATTCTAGTGGAATATCCTGTTTCTGTGCGTTATAAGCACAAACGAGCTGAAATAGATCCTCCGTATGGGTATTGGAAGCAGAAAATTTGTCAGTCCAAAAATGTGTGATTAAATGGGTTACCTATAGATCACAGGACCAGCTACGCACATCCTGAAAGTTACTTTTCTTAGCCAAATCTAGTGGAATATCCTGTTTCTGTGCATTATAAGCACAAACGAGCTCAAATAGATCCTCCGTATGGGTATTGGAAGCTGAAAATTTTTCGTTCCAAAAATGTGTGCATAAATGGGTTACTTATAGCCCACAGGACCAGCTACGAACATCCTGAAAGTTACTTTTCTTAGCCCAAATCTAGTGGCATATTCTGTTTCTGTGCATTGTAAGCACCAGCGAACCCAAATAGATCCTCCGTATGGGTTTTGGAAGCTGACAATTTTTCGTTCCAAAAATGTGTGAATAAATGGGTTACCTATAGCCCACAGGACCAGCTAAGCACATCCTGAAAGTTACTTTTCTTAGCCCAATTCTAGTGGAATATCCTGTTTCTGTGCGTTATAAGCACAAACGAGCTGAAATAGATCCTCCGTATGGGTATTGGAAGCAGAAAATTTTTCAGTCCAAAAATGTGTGAATAAATGGGTTACCTATAGATCACAGGACCAGCTACGCACATCCTGAAAGTTACTTTTCTTAGCCCAAATCTAGTGTTTCCAAATGTCCTGTTTCTGTGCATTATAAGCACAAACGAGCTCAAATAGATCCTCCGTATGGGTATTGCAAGCAGAAAATTTGTCAGTCCAAAAATGTGTGAATAAATGGGTTACATATAGCCCACAGGACCAGCTACGCACATCCTGAAAGTTACTTTTCTTAGCCCAAATCTAGTGGAATATCCTGTTTCTGTGCATTATAAGCACAAACGAACTGAAATAGATCCTCCGTATGGGTTTTGGAAGCTGAAAATTTTTCGTTCCAAAAATGTGTGAATAAATGGGTTCCCTATAGCCCACAGGACCAGCTAAGCACATCCTGAAAGTTACTTTTCTTAGCCCAATTCTAGTGGAATATCCTGTTTCTGTGCATTATAAGCACAAACGAGCTCAACTAGATCCTCCGTATGGGTATTGGAAGCTGAAAATTTTTCGTTCCAAAAATGTGTGCATAAATGGGTTACTTATAGCCCAAAGGACCAGCTACGAACATCCTGAAAGTTACTTTTCTTAGCCCAATTCTAGTGGAATATCCTGTTTCTGTGCGTTATAAGCACAAACGAGCTGAAATAGATCCTCCATATGGGTATTGGAAGCAGAAAATTTTTCAGTCCAAAAATGTGTGATTAAATGGGTTACTTATACAGGACCAGCTACGAACATCCTGAAAGTTACTTTTCTTAGCCCCATTCTAGCAAAATATCCTGTTTCTGTGCATTATAAGCACAAACGAGCTGAAATAGCTCCTCCGTATGGGTATTGGAAGCAGAAAATTTTCCAGTCCAAAAATGTGTGATTAAATGGGTTACCTATAGCCCACAGGACCAGCTACGCACATCCTGAAAGTTACTTTTCTTAGCCCAAATCTAGTGGCATATCCTGTTTCTGTGCATTGTAAGCACCAGCGAGCCCAAATAGATTATCCGTATGGGTTTTGGAAGCTGAAAATTTTTCGTTCCAAAAATGTGTGAATAAATGGGTTACCTATAGCCCACAGGACCAGCTAAGTACATCCTGAAAGTTACTTTTCTTAGCCCAATTCTAGTGGAATATCCTGTTTCTGTCCGTTATAAGCACAAACGAGCTGAAATAGAACCTCCGTATGGGTATTGGAAGCAGAAAATTTTTCAGTCCAAAAATGTGTGATTAAATGGGTTACATATAGCCCACAGGACCAGCTACGCACATCCTGAAAGTTACTTTTCTTAGCCCAAATCTAGTGCCATATCCTGTTTCTGTGCATTGTAAGCACCAGCGAGCCCAAATAGATCCTCCGTATGGGTTTTGGAAGCTGAAAATTTTTCGTTCCAAAAATGTGTGAATAAATGGGTTACCTATAGCCCACAGGACCAGATAAGCACATCCTGAAAGTTACTTTTCTTAGCCCAATTCTAGTGGAATATCCTGTTTCTGTGCGTTAATAGCACAAGCGAGCTGAAATAGATCCTCCGTATGGGTATTGGAAGCAGAAAATTTTTCAGTCCAAAAATGTGTGATTAAATGGGTTACCTATAGATCACAGGACCAGCTACGCACATCCTGAAAGTTACTTTTCTTAGCCAAATCTAGTGGAATATCCTGTTTCTGTGCATTATAAGCACAAACGAGCTCAAATAGATCCTCCGTATGGGTATTGGAAGCTAAAAATTTTTCGTTCCAAAAATGTGTGCATAAATGGGTTACTTATAGCCCACAGGACCAGCTACGAACATCCTGAAAGTTACTTTTCTTAGCCCAATTCTAGTAGAATGTGTGCATAAATGGGTTACTTATAGCCACAGGACCAGTTACGAACATCCTGAAAGTTACTTTTCTTAGCCCAATTCTAGTAGAATACCCTGTTTCTGTGCATTATAAGCACAAACAAGCTGAAATAACTCCTCCGTATGGGAATTGGAAGCAGAAAATATTTCAGTCCAAATATGTGTTCTAAATGGGTTACCTATAGCCCACAGGACCAGCTGCGCACATCCTGAAAGTTACTTTTCTTAGCCCAATTCTAGTAGAATATTCTATTTCTGTGCATTATAAGCACAAACGAGCTGAAATAGCTCCTCCGTATGGGTATTGCAAGCAGAAAATTTTTCAGTCCAAAAATGTGTGAATAAATTGGTTACCTATAAGCCCACAGGACCAGCTACGCACATCCTGAAAGTTACTTTTCTTAGCCCAAACATTTTTCGTTCCAAAAATGTGTGAATAAATGGGTTACCTATAGCCCACAGGACCAGCTAAGCACATCCTGAAAGTTACTTTTCTTAGCCCAATTCTAGTGGAATATCCTGTTTCTGTGCGTTATAAGCACAAACGAGCTGAAATAGATCCTCCGTATGGGTATTGGAAGCAGAAAATTTTTCAGTCCAAAAATGTGTGATTAAATGGGTTACCTATAGCCCACAGGACCAGCTGTTCGCACATCCTGAAAGTTACTTTTCTTAGCCCAAACGAGCTGAAATAGCTCCTCCGTATGGGTATTGGAAGCAAACAATTTTTCAGTCAAAAAACGTGTGAATAATGGGTTACCTACACATCACAGGACCAGCTACGCACATTCTGAAAGTTACTTTTCTTAGCCCAATTCTAGTAAAATATCCTGTTTCTGTGCAGTATAAGCACAAACGAGCTGAAATAGCTCCTCCGTATGTGTTTTGGAAGCTGAAAATTTTTCGTTCCAAAAATGTGTGCATAAATGGGTTACTTATAGCCCACAGGACCAGCTACGCACGTCCTGAAAGTTACTTTTCTTAGCCCAGATCTAGTGGCATATCCTGTTTCTGTGCATTGTAAGCACAAACGAGCTCAAATAGATCCTCCGTATGGGTATTGGAAGCTGAAAATTTTTCGTTCCAAAAATGTGTGCATAAATGGGTTACTTATAGCCCACAGGACCAGCTACGAACATCCTGAAAGTTACTTTTCTTAGCCCAAATGTAGTGGCATATCCTGTTTCTGTGCATTGTAAGCACCAGCGAACCCAAATAGATCCTCCGTATGGGTTTTGGAAGCTGACAATTTTTCGTTCCAAAAATGTGTGAATAAATGGGTTACCTATAGCCCACAGGACCAGCTAAGCACATCCTGAAAGTTACTTTTCTTAGCCCAATTCTAGTGGAATATCCTGTTTCTGTGCGTTATAAGCACAAACGAGCTGAAATAGATCCTCCGTATGGGTATTGGAAGCAGAAAATTTTTCAGTCCAAAAATGTGTGAATAAATGGGTTACCTATAGATCACAGGACCAGCTACGCACATCCTGAAAGTTACTTTTCTTAGCCCAAATCTAGTGTTTCCAAATGTCCTGTTTCTGTGCATTATAAGCACAAACGAGCTCAAATAGATCCTCCGTATGGGTATTGCAAGCAGAAAATTTGTCAGTCCAAAAATGTGTGAATAAATGGGTTACATATAGCCCACAGGACCAGCTAAGCACATCCTGAAAGTTACTTTTCTTAGCCCAATTCTAGTGGAATATCCTGTTTCTGTGCATTATAAGCACAAACGAGCTCAACTAGATCCTCCGTATGGGTATTGGAAGCTGAAAATTTTTCGTTCCAAAAATGTGTGCATAAATGGGTTACTTATAGCCCAAAGGACCAGCTACGAACATCCTGAAAGTTACTTTTCTTAGCCCAATTCTAGTGGAATATCCTGTTTCTGTGCGTTATAAGCACAAACGAGCTGAAATAGATCCTCCATATGGGTATTGGAAGCAGAAAATTTTTCAGTCCAAAAATGTGTGATTAAATGGGTTACTTATAGCCCACAGGACCAGCTACGAACATCCTGAAAGTTACTTTTCTTAGCCCCATTCTAGCAAAATATCCTGTTTCTGTGCATTATAAGCACAAACGAGCTGAAATAGCTCCTCCGTATGGGTATTGGAAGCAGAAAATTTTCCAGTCCAAAAATGTGTGATTAAATGGGTTACCTATAGCCCACAGGACCAGCTACGCACATAATGAAAGTTACTTTTCTTAGCCCAAATCTAGTGGCATATCCTGTTTCTGTGCATTGTAAGCACCAGCGAGCCCAAATAGATTATCCGTATGGGTTTTGGAAGCTGAAAATTTTTCGTTCCAAAAATGTGTGAATAAATGGGTTACCTATAGCCCACAGGACCAGCTAAGCACATCCTGAAAGTTACTTTTCTTAGCCCAATTCTAGTGGAATATCCTGTTTCTGTCCGTTATAAGCACAAACGAGCTGAAATAGAACCTCCGTATGGGTATTGGAAGCAGAAAATTTTTCAGTCCAAAAATGTGTGATTAAATGGGTTACATATAGCCCACAGGACCAGCTACGCACATCCTGAAAGTTACTTTTCTTAGCCCAAATCTAGTGCCATATCCTGTTTCTGTGCATTGTAAGCACCAGCGAGCCCAAATAGATCCTCCGTATGGGTTTTGGAAGCTGAAAATTTTTCGTTCCAAAAATGTGTGAATAAATGGGTTACCTATAGCCCACAGGACCAGATAAGCACATCCTGAAATTTACTTTTCTTAGCCCAATTCTAGTGGAATATCCTGTTTCTGTGCGTTAATAGCACAAGCGAGCTGAAATAGATCCTCCGTATGGGTATTGGAAGCAGAAAATTTTTCAGTCCAAAAATGTGTGATTAAATGGGTTACCTATAGATCACAGGACCAGCTACGCACATCCTGAAAGTTACTTTTCTTAGCCAAATCTAGTGGAATATCCTGTTTCTGTGCATTATAAGCACAAACGAGCTCAAATAGATCCTCCGTATGGGTATTGGAAGCTAAAAATTTTTCGTTCCAAAAATGTGTGCATAAATGGGTTACTTATAGCCCACAGGACCAGCTACGAACATCCTGAAAGTTACTTTTCTTAGCCCAATTCTAGTAGAATGTGTGCATAAATGGGTTACTTATAGCCACAGGACCAGTTACGAACATCCTGAAAGTTACTTTTCTTAGCCCAATTCTAGTAGAATACCCTGTTTCTGTGCATTATAAGCACAAACAAGCTGAATTAAATAAATTGGAAGCAGAAAATATTTCAGTCCAAATATGTGTTCTAAATGGGTTACCTATAGCAATTCTAGTAGAATATTCTATTTCTGTGCATTATAAGCACAAACGAGCTGAAATAGCTCCTCCGTATGGGTATTGCAAGCAGAAAATTTTTCAGTCCAAAAATGTGTGAACAAATTGGTTACCTATAAGCCCACAGGACCAGCTACGCACATCCTGAAAGTTACTTTTCTTAGCCCAAACGAGCTGAAATAGCTCCTCCGTATGGGTATTGGAAGCAAACAAATTTTCAGTTAAAAAACGTGCGAATAATGGGTTACCTATAATCCCACAGGACCAGCTAACCACATCCTGAAAGTTACTTTTCTTAGCCCAATTCTAGTAAAATATCCTGTTTCTGTGCATTATAAGCACAAAGGAGCTGAAATAGCTCCTCCGTATGGGTATTGGAAGCAGAAAATTTTTCAGTCCAAAAATGTGTGATTAAATGGGTTACATATAGCCCACAGGACCAGCTACGCACATCCTGAAAGTTACTTTTCTTAGCCCAAATCTAGTGCACCAGCGAGCCCAAATAGATCCTCCGTATGGGTTTTGGAAGCTGAAAATTTTTCGTTCCAAAAATGTGTGAATAAATGGGTTACCTATAGCCCACAGGACCAGCTAAGCACATCCTGAAAGTTACTTTTCTTAGCCCAATTCTAGTGGAATATCCTGTTTCTGTGCGTTATAAGCACAAACGAGCTGAAATAGATCCTCCGTATTGGTATTGGAAGCAGAAAATTTTTCAGTCCAAAAATGTGTGATTAAATGGGTTACCTATAGCCCACAGGACCAGCTACGCACATCCTGAAAGTTACTTTTCTTAGCCCAAATCTAGTGCCATATCCTGTTTCTGTGCATTGTAAGCACCAGCGAGCCCAAATAGATCCTCCGTATGGGTTTTGGAAGCTGAAAACTTTTCGTTCCAAAAATGTGTGAATAAATGGGTTACCTATAGCCCACAGGACCAGCTAGCACATCCTGAAAGTTACTTTTCTTAGCCCATAGATTCTTAGCCTATAGATCACAGGACCAGCTACGCACATCCTGAAAGTTACTTTTCTTAGCCAAATCTAGTGGAATATCCTCTTTCTGTGCATTATAAGCACAAACGAGCTCAAATAGATCCTCCGTATGGGTATTGGAAGCTGAAAATTTTTCGTTCCAAAAATGTGTGCATAAATGGGTTACTTATAGCCCACAGGACCAGCTACGAACATCCTGAAAGTTACTTTTCTTAGCCCAATTCTAGTAAAATATCCTGTTTCTGTGCATTATAAGCACAAACGAGCTGAAATACCTCCTCCGTATGGGTATTGGAAGCAGAAAATTTTTCAGTCCAAAAATGTGTGATTAAATGGGTTACCTATAGCCCACAGGGCCAGTTACGCACATCCTGAAAGTTGCTTTTCTTAACCCAAATCTAGTGGCATATCCTGTTTCTGTGCATTGTAAGCACCAGCGAGCCCAAATAGATCCTCCGTATGGGTTTTGGAAGCTGAAAATTTTTCGTTCCAAAAATGTGTGAATAAATGGGTTACCTATAGCCCACAGGACCAGCTAAGCACATCCTGAAAGTTACTTTTCTTAGCCCAATTCTAGTGGAATATCCTGTTTCTGTGCGTTATAAGCACAAACGAGCTGAAATAGATCCTCCGTATGGGTATTGGAAGCAGAAAATTTTTCAGTCCAAAAATGTGTGATTAAATGTGTTACCTATATATCACAGGACCAGCTACGCACATCCTGAAAGTTACTTTTCTTAGCCAAATCTAGTGGAATATCCTGTTTCTGTGCATTATAAGCACAAACGAGCTCAAATAGATCCTCCGTATGGGTATTGGAAGCTGAAAATTTTTCGTTCCAAAAATGTGTGCATAAATGGGTTACTTATAGCCCACAGAACCAGCTACGAACATCCTGAAAGTTACTTTTCTTAGCCCAATTCTAGTAAAATATCCTGTTTCTGTGCATTATAAGCACAAACGAGCTGAAATACCTCCTCCGTATGGGTATTGGAAGCAGAAAATTTTTCAGTCCAAAAATGTGTGATTAAATGGGTTACCTATAGCCCACAGGGCCAGCTACGCACATCCTGAAAGTTGCTTTTCTTAGCCCAAATCTAGTGGCATATCCTGTTTCTGTGCATTGTAAGCACCAGCGAGCCCAAATAGATCCTCCGTATGGGTTTTGGAAGCTGAAAATTTTTCGTTCCAAAAATGTGTGAAAAAAAGGGTTACCTATAGCCCACAGGACCAGCTAAGCACATCCTGAAAGTTACTTTTCCTAGCCCAATTCTAGTGGAATATCCTGTTTCTGTGCGTTATAAGCACAAACGAGCTGAAATAGATCCTCCGTATGGGTATTGGAAGCAGAAAATTTTTCAGTCCAAAAATGTGTGATTAAATGGGTTACCTATAGATCACAGGACCAGCTACGCACATCCTGAAAGTTACTTTTCTTAGCCAAATCTAGTGGAATATCCTGTTTCTGTGCATTATAAGCACAAACGAGCTCAAATAGATCCTCCGTTTGGGTATTGGAAGCTGAACATTTTTCGTTCCAAAAATGTGTGCATAAATGGGTTACTTATAGCCCACAGGACCAGCTACGAACATCCTGAAAGTTACTTTTCTTAGCCCAATTCTAGTAGAATGTATGCATAAATGGGGTACTTATAGCCCACAGGACCAGCTACGAACATCCTGAAAGTTACTTTTCTTGGCCCAATTCTAGTAGAATATCCTGTTTCTGTGCGTTATAAGCACAAACGAGCTGAAATAGAACCTCCGTATGGGTATTGTAAGCAGAAAATTTTTCAGTCCAAAAATGTGTGATTAAATGGATTACCTATAGATCACAGGACCAGCTACGCACATCCTGAAAGTTACTTTTCTTAGCCAAATCTAGTGGAATATCCTGTTTCTGTGCATTATAAGCACAAACGAGCTCAAATAGATCCTCCGTTTGGGTATTGGAAGCTGAACATTTTTCGTTCCAAAAATGTGTGAATAAATGGGTTACCTATAGCCCACAGGACCAGCTAAGCACATCCTGAAAGTTACTTTTCTTAGCCCAATTCTAGTGGAATATCCTGTTTCTGTGCGTTATAAGCACAAACGAGCTGAAATAGATCCTCCGTATGGGTATTGGGAGCAGAAATTTTTTCAGTCCAAAAATGTGTGATTAAATGGGTTACCTATAGCCCACAGGACCAGCTACGCACATCCTGAAAGTTACTTTTCTTAGCCCAAATCTGGTGGCATATCCTGTTTCGGTGCATTGTAAGCACAAACGACCTGACATAGCTCCTCCGTATGGGTATTGGAAGCAGACAATTTTTCAGTCCAAAAACGTGTGAATAAATGGGTTACCTATAACCCACAGGACCAGCTACGCACATCCTGAAAGTTACTTTTCTTAGCCCAAATCTAGTGGAATATCCTGTTTCTGTGCATTATAAGCACAAACGAACTGAAATAGATCCTCCGTATGGGTATTGGAAGCAGAAAATTTTTCAGTCCAAAAATGTGTGAATAAATTGGTTACCTATAAGCCCACAGGACCAGCTACGCACATCCTGAAAGTTACTTTTCTTAGCCCAAACATTTTTCGTTCCAAAAATGTGTGAATAAATGGGTTACCTATAGCCCACAGGACCAGCTAAGCACATCCTGAAAGTTACTTTTCTTAGCCCAATTCTAGTGGAATATCCTGTTTCTGTGCGTTATAAGCACAAACGAGCTGAAATAGATCCTCCGTATGGGTATTGGAAGCAGAAAATTTTTCAGTCCAAAAATGTGTGATTAAATGGGTTACCTATAGATCACAGGACCAGCTACGCACATCCTGAAAGTTACTTTTCTTAGCCAAATCTAGTGGAATATCCTGTTTCTGTGCATTATAAGCACAAACGAGCTCAAATAGATCCTCCGTATGGGTATTGGAAGCTGAAAATTTTTCGTTCCAAAAATGTGTGCATAAATGGGTTACTTATAGCCCACAGGACCAGCTAAGCACATCCTGAAAGTTACTTTTCTTAGCCCAATTCTAGTGGAATATCCTGTTTCTGTGCGTTATAAGCACAAACGAGCTGAAATAGATCCTCCGTATGGGTATTGGAAGCAGAAAATTTTTCAGTCCAAAAATGTGTGAATAAATGGGTTACCTATAGATCACAGGACCAGCTACGCACATCCTGAAAGTTACTTTTCTTAGCCCAAATCTAGTGTTTCCAAATGTCCTGTTTCTGTGCATTATAAGCACAAACGAGCTCAAATAGATCCTCCGTATGGGTATTGCAAGCAGAAAATTTGTCAGTCCAAAAATGTGTGAATAAATGGGTTACATATAGCCCACAGGACCAGCTACGCACATCCTGAAAGTTACTTTTCTTAGCCAAAATCTAGTGGAATATCCTGTTTCTGTGCATTATAAGCACAAACGAACTGAAATAGATCCTCCGTATGGGTTTTGGAAGCTGAAAATTTTTCGTTCCAAAAATGTGTGAATAAATGGGTTCCCTATAGCCCACAGGACCAGCTAAGCACATCCTGAAAGTTACTTTTCTTAGCCCAATTCTAGTGGAATATCCTGTTTCTGTGCATTATAAGCACAAACGAGCTCAACTAGATCCTCCGTATGGGTATTGGAAGCTGAAAATTTTTCGTTCCAAAAATGTGTGCATAAATGGGTTACTTATAGCCCAAAGGACCAGCTACGAACATCCTGAAAGTTACTTTTCTTAGCCCAATTCTAGTGGAATATCCTGTTTCTGTGCGTTATAAGCACAAACGAGCTGAAATAGATCCTCCATATGGGTATTGGAAGCAGAAAATTTTTCAGTCCAAAAATGTGTGATTAAATGGGTTACTTATAGCCCACAGGACCAGCTACGAACATCCTGAAAGTTACTTTTCTTAGCCCCATTCTAGCAAAATATCCTGTTTCTGTGCATTATAAGCACAAACGAGCTGAAATAGCTCCTCCGTATGGGTATTGGAAGCAGAAAATTTTCCAGTCCAAAAATGTGTGATTAAATGGGTTACCTATAGCCCACAGGACCAGCTACGCACATCCTGAAAGTTACTTTTCTTAGCCCAAATCTAGTGGCATATCCTGTTTCTGTGCATTGTAAGCACCAGCGAGGACCAATAGATTATCCGTATGGGTTTTGGAAGCTGAAAATTTTTCGTTCCAAAAATGTGTGAATAAATGGGTTACCTATAGCCCACAGGACCAGCTAAGCACATCCTGAAAGTTACTTTTCTTAGCCCAATTCTAGTGGAATATCCTGTTTCTGTCCGTTATAAGCACAAACGAGCTGAAATAGAACCTCCGTATGGGTATTGGAAGCAGAAAATTTTTCAGTCCAAAAATGTGTGAATAAATGGGTTACATATAGCCCACAGGACCAGCTACGCACATCCTGAAAGTTACTTTTCTTAGCCCAAATCTAGTGCCATATCCTGTTTCTGTGCATTGTAAGCACCAGCGAGCCCAAATAGATCCTCCGTATGGGTTTTGGAAGCTGAAAATTTTTCGTTCCAAAAATGTGTGAATAAATGGGTTACCTATAGCCCACAGGACCAGATAAGCACATCCTGAAAGTTACTTTTCTTAGCCCAATTCTAGTGGAATATCCTGTTTCTGTGCGTTAATAGCACAAGCGAGCTGAAATAGATCCTCCGTATGGGTATTGGAAGCAGAAAATTTTTCAGTCCAAAAATGTGTGATTAAATGGGTTACCTATAGATCACAGGACCAGCTACGCACATCCTGAAAGTTACTTTTCTTAGCCAAATCTAGTGGAATATCCTGTTTCTGTGCATTATAAGCACAAACGAGCTCAAATAGATCCTCCGTATGGGTATTGGAAGCTAAAAATTTTTCGTTCCAAAAATGTGTGCATAAATGGGTTACTTATAGCCCACAGGACCAGCTACGAACATCCTGAAAGTTACTTTTCTTAGCCCAATTCTAGTAGAATGTGTGCATAAATGGGTTACTTATAGCCACAGGACCAGTTACGAACATCCTGAAAGTTACTTTTCTTAGCCCAATTCTAGTAGAATACCCTGTTTCTGTGCATTATAAGCACAAACAAGCTGAATTAAATAAATTGGAAGCAGAAAATATTTCAGTCCAAATATGTGTTCTAAATGGGTTACCTATAGCCCACAGGACCAGCTGCGCACATCCTGAAAGTTACTTTTCTTAGCCCAATTCTAGTAGAATATTCTATTTCTGTGCATTATAAGCACAAACGAGCTGAAATAGCTCCTCCGTATGGGTATTGCAAGCAGAAAATTTTTCAGTCCAAAAATGTGTGAACAAATTGGTTACCTATAAGCCCACAGGACCAGCTACGCACATCCTGAAAGTTACTCTTCTTAGCCCAAACGAGCTGAAATAGCTCCTCCGTATGGGTATTGGAAGCAAACAAATTTTCAGTTAAAAAACGTGCGAATAATGGGTTACCTATAATCCCACAGGACCAGCTAACCACATCCTGAAAGTTACTTTTCTTAGCCCAATTCTAGTAAAATATCCTGTTTCTGTGCATTATAAGCACAAAGGAGCTGAAATAGCTCCTCCGTATGGGTATTGGAAGCAGAAAATTTTTCAGTCCAAAAATGTGTGATTAAATGGGTTACATATAGCCCACAGGACCAGCTACGCACATCCTGAAAGTTACTTTTCTTAGCCCAAATCTAGTGCACCAGCGAGCCCAAATAGATCCTCCGTATGGGTTTTGGAAGCTGAAAATTTTTCGTTCCAAAAATGTGTGAATAAATGGGTTACCTATAGCCCACAGGACCAGCTAAGCACATCCTGAAAGTTACTTTTCTTAGCCCAATTCTAGTGGAATATCCTGTTTCTGTGCGTTATAAGCACAAACGAGCTGAAATAGATCCTCCGTATTGGTATTGGAAGCAGAAAATTTTTCAGTCCAAAAATGTGTGATTAAATGGGTTACCTATAGCCCACAGGACCAGCTACGCACATCCTGAAAGTTACTTTTCTTAGCCCAAATCTAGTGCCATATCCTGTTTCTGTGCATTGTAAGCACCAGCGAGCCCAAATAGATCCTCCGTATGGGTTTTGGAAGCTGAAAACTTTTCGTTCCAAAAATGTGTGAATAAATGGGTTACCTATAGCCCACAGGACCAGCTAGCACATCCTGAAAGTTACTTTTCTTAGCCCATAGATTCTTAGACTATAGATCACAGGACCAGCTACGCACATCCTGAAAGTTACTTTTCTTAGCCAAATCTAGTGGAATATCCTCTTTCTGTGCATTATAAGCACAAACGAGCTCAAATAGATCCTCCGTATGGGTATTGGAAGCTGAAAATTTTTCGTTCCAAAAATGTGTGCATAAATGGGTTACTTATAGCCCACAGGACCAGCTACGAACATCCTGAAAGTTACTTTTCTTAGCCCAATTCTAGTAAAATATCCTGTTTCTGTGCATTATAAGCACAAACGAGCTGAAATACCTCCTCCGTATGGGTATTGGAAGCAGAAAATTTTTCAGTCCAAAAATGTGTGATTAAATGGGTTACCTATAGCCCACAGGGCCAGTTACGCACATCCTGAAAGTTGCTTTTCTTAACCCAAATCTAGTGGCATATCCTGTTTCTGTGCATTGTAAGCACCAGCGAGCCCAAATAGATCCTCCGTATGGGTTTTGGAAGCTGAAAATTTTTCGTTCCAAAAATGTGTGAATAAATGGGTTACCTATAGCCCACAGGACCAGCTACGCACATCCTGAAAGTTACTTTTCTTAGCCAAATCTAGTGGAATATCCTGTTTCTGTGCATTATAAGCACAAACAAGCTCAAATAGATCCTCCGTATGGGTATTGGAAGCTGAAAATTTTTCGTTCCAAAAATGTGTGCATAAATGGGTTACGTATAGCCCACAGGACCAGCTAAGCACATCCTGAAAGTTACTTTTCTTAGCCCAATTCTAGTGGAATATCCTGTTTCTGTGCGTTATAAGCACAAACGAGCTGAAATAGATCCTCCGTATGGGTATTGGAAGCAGAAAATTTTTCAGTCCAAAAATGTGTGATTAAATGTGTTACCTATAGATCACAGGACCAGCTACGCACATCCTGAAAGTTACTTTTCTTAGCCAAATCTAGTGGAATATCCTGTTTCTGTGCATTATAAGCACAAACGAGCTCAAATAGATCCTCCGTATGGGTATTGGAAGCTGAAAATTTTTCGTTCCAAAAATGTGTGCATAAATGGGTTACTTATAGCCCACAGGACCAGCTACGAACATCCTGAAAGTTACTTTTCTTAGCCCAATTCTAGTAAAATATCCTGTTTCTGTGCATTATAAGCACAAACGAGCTGAAATACCTCCTCCGTATGGGTATTGGAAGCAGAAAATTTTTCAGTCCAAAAATGTGTGATTAAATGGGTTACCTATAGCCCACAGGGCCAGCTACGCACATCCTGAAAGTTGCTTTTCTTAGCCCAAATCTAGTGGCATATCCTGTTTCTGTGCATTGTAAGCACCAGCGAGCCCAAATAGATCCTCCGTATGGGTTTTGGAAGCTGAAAATTTTTCGTTCCAAAAATGTGTGAAAAAAAATGTTACCTATAGCCCACAGGACCAGCTAAGCACATCCTGAAAGTTACTTTTCCTAGCCCAATTCTAGTGGAATATCCTGTTTCTGTGCGTTATAAGCACAAACGAGCTGAAATAGATCCTCCGTATGGGTATTGGGAGCAGAAATTTTTTCAGTCCAAAAATGTGTGATTAAATGGGTTACCTATAGCCCACAGGACCAGCTACGCACATCCTGAAAGTTACTTTTCTTAGCCAAATCTAGTGGAATATCCTGTTTCTGTGCGTTATAAGCACAAACGAGCTGAAATAGATCCTCCGTATGGGTATTGGAAGCAGAAAATTTTTCAGTCCAAAAATGTGTGATTAAATGGGTTACCTATAGATCACAGGACCAGCTACGCACATCCTGAAAGTTACTTTTCTTAGCCAAATCTAGTGGAATATCCTGTTTCTGTGCATTATAAGCACAAACGAGCTCAAATAGATCCTCCGTTTGGGTATTGGAAGCTGAACATTTTTCGTTCCAAAAATGTGTGCATAAATGGGTTACTTATAGCTCACAGGACCAGCTACGAACATCCTGAAAGTTACTTTTCTTAGCCCAATTCTAGTAGAATGTATGCATAAATGGGGTACTTATAGCCCACAGGACCAGCTACGAACATCCTGAAAGTTACTTTTCTTGGCCCAATTCTAGTAGAATATCCTGTTTCTGTGCGTTATAAGCACAAACGAGCTGAAATAGAACCTCCGTATGGGTATTGTAAGCAGAAAATTTTTCAGTCCAAAAATGTGTGATTAAATGGGTTACCTATAGATCACAGGACCAGCTACGCACATCCTGAAAGTTACTTTTCTTAGCCAAATCTAGTGGAATATCCTGTTTCTGTGCATTATAAGCACAAACGAGCTCAAATAGATCCTCCGTTTGGGTATTGGAAGCTGAACATTTTTCGTTCCAAAAATGTGTGAATAAATGGGTTACCTATAGCCCACAGGACCAGCTAAGCACATCCTGAAAGTTACTTTTCTTAGCCCAATTCTAGTGGAATATCCTGTTTCTGTGCGTTATAAGCACAAACGAGCTGAAATAGATCCTCCGTATGGGTATTGGGAGCAGAAATTTTTTCAGTCCAAAAATGTGTGATTAAATGGGTTACCTATAGCCCACAGGACCAGCTACGCACATCCTGAAAGTTACTTTTCTTAGCCCAAATCTGGTGGCATATCCTGTTTCGGTGCATTGTAAGCACAAACGACCTGACATAGCTCCTCCGTATGGGTATTGGAAGCAGACAATTTTTCAGTCCAAAAACGTGTGAATAAATGGGTTACCTATAACCCACAGGACCAGCTACGCACATCCTGAAAGTTACTTTTCTTAGCCCAAATCTAGTGGAATATCCTGTTTCTGTGCATTATAAGCACAAACGAGCTCAAATAGATCCTCCGTTTGGGTATTGGAAGCTGAACATTTTTCAGTCCAAAAACGTGTGAATAAATGGGTTACCTATAGATCACAGGACCAGCTACGCACATCCAGAAAGTTACTTTTCTTAGCCCAATTCTAGTAGAATGTGTGCATAAATGGGTTACTTATAGCCCACAAGACCAGCTACGAACATCCTGAAAGTTACTTTTCTTAGCCCAATTCTAGTAGAATATTCTATTTCTGTGCATTATAAGCACAAACGAGCTGAAATAGCTCCTCCGTATGGGTTTTGGAAGCTGAAAATTTTTCGTTCCAAAAATGTGTGAATAAATGGGTTCCCTATAGCCCACAGGACCAGCTAAGCACATCCTGAAAGTTACTTTTCTTAGCCCAATTCTAGTGGAATATCCTCTTTCTGTGCATTATAAGCACAAACGAGCTCAAATAGATCCTCCGTATGGGTATTGCAAGCAGAAAATTTGTCAGTCCAAAAATGTGTGATTAAATGGGTTACCTATAGATCACAGGACCAGCTACGCACATCCTGAAAGTTACTTTTCTTAGCCCAAATCTAGTGGAATATCCTGTTTCTGTGCATTATAAGCACGAACGAACTGAAATAGATCCTCCATATGGGTTTTGGAAGCTGAAAATTTTTCGTTCCAAAAATGTGTGAATAAATGGGTTCCCTATAGCCCACAGGACCAGCTAAGCACATCCTGAAAGTTACTTTTCTTAGCCCAATTCTGGTGGAATATCCTGTTTCTGTGCATTATAAGCACAAACGAACTGAAATAGATCCTCCGTATAGGTATTGGAAGCTGAACATTTTTCGTTCTAAAATTGTGTGCATAAATGGGTTACTTATAGCCCACAGGACCAGCTACGAACATCCTGAAAGTTACTTTCTTAGCCCAAATCTAGTGGAATATCCTGTTTCTGTGCATTATAAGCACGAACGAACTGAAATAGATCCTCCATATGGGTTTTGGAAGCTGAAAATTTTTCGTTCCAAAAATGTGTGATTAAATGGGTTACCTATAGATCACAGGACCAGCTACGCACATCCTGAAAGTTACTTTTCTTAGCCCAAATCTAGTGGAATATCCTGTTTCTGTGCATTATAAGCACGAACGAACTGAAATAGATCCTCCATATGGGTTTTGGAAGCTGAAAATTTTTCGTTCCAAAAATGTGTGATTAAATGGGTTACCTATAGATCACAGGACCAGCTACGCACATCCTGAAAGTTACTTTTCTTAGCCCAAATCTAGTGGAATATCCTGTTTCTGTGCATTATAAGCACGAACGAACTGAAATAGATCCTCCGTATAGGTATTGGAAGCTGAACATTTTTCGTTCTAAAATTGTGTGAATAGATGGGTTACCTATAGCCCACTGGACCAGCTAAGCACATCCTGAAAGTTACTTTTCTTACCCCAATTCTAGTGGAATATCCTGTTTCTGTGCATTATAAGCACGAACGAACTGAAATAGATCCTCCGTATGGGTATTGCAAGCAGAAAATTTGTCAGTCCAAAAATGTGTGATTAAATTGGTTACCTATAGATCACAGGACCAGCTACGCACATCCTGAAAGTTACTTTTCTTAGCCCAAATCTGGTGGCATATCCTGTTTCTGTGCATTGTAAGCACAAACGACCTGACATAGCTCCTCCGTATGGGTATTGGAAGCAGACAATTTTTCAGTCCAAAAACGTGTGAATAAATGGGTTACCTATAGATCACAGGACCAGCTAAGCACATCCTGAAAGTTACTTTTCTTAGCCCAAATCTAGTGGAATATCCTGTTTCTGTGCATTATAAGCACGAACGAACTGAAATAGATCCTCCATATGGGTTTTGGAAGCTGAAAATTTTTCGTTCCAAAAATGTGTGAATAAATGGGTTCCCTATAGCCCACAGGACCAGCTAAGCACATCCTGAAAGTTACTTTTCTTAGCCCAATTCTGGTGGAATATCCTGTTTCTGTGCATTATAAGCACAAACGAACTGAAATAGATCCTCCGTATAGGTATTGGAAGCTGAACATTTTTCTTTCTAAAATTGTGTGATTAAATGGGTTACCTATAGATCACAGGACCAGCTACGCACATCCTGAAAGTTACTTTTCTTAGCCCAAATCTAGTGGAATATCCTGTTTCTGTGCATTATAAGCACGAACGAACTGAAATAGATCCTCCGTATGGGTATTGCAAGCAGAAAATTTGTCAGTCCAAAAATGTGTGATTAAATGAGTTACCTATAGATCACAGGACCAGCTACGCACATCCTGAAAGTTACTTTTCTTAGCCCAAATCTGGTGGCATATCCTGTTTCTGTGCATTGTAAGCACAAACGACCTGACATAGCTCCTCCGTATGGGTATTGGAAGCAGACAATTTTTCAGTCCAAAAACGTGTGAATAAATGGGTTACCTATAGATCACAGGACCAGCTACGCACATCCTGAAAGTTACTTTTCTTAGCCCAAATCTAGTGTTTCCAAATGTCCTGTTTCTGTGCATTATAAGCACAAACGAGCTCAAATAGATCCTCCGTATGGGTATTGCAAGCAGAAAATTTGTCAGTCCAAAAATGTGTGATTAAATGGGTTACCTATAGATCACAGGACCAGCTACGCACATCCTGAAAGTTACTTTTCTTAGCCCAAATCTAGTGGAATATCCTGTTTCTGTGCATTATAAGCACGAACGAACTGAAATAGATCCTCCATATGGGTTTTGGAAGCTGAAAATTTTTCGTTCCAAAAATGTGTGATTAAATGGGTTACCTATAGATCACAGGACCAGCTACGCACATCCTGAAAGTTACTTTTCTTAGCCCAAATCTAGTGGAATATCCTGTTTCTGTGCATTATAAGCACGAACGAACTGAAATAGATCCTCCGTATAGGTATTGGAAGCTGAACATTTTTCGTTCTAAAATTGTGTGAACAGATGGGTTACCTATAGCCCACTGGACCAGCTAAGCACATCCTGAAAGTTACTTTTCTTACCCCAATTCTAGTGGAATATTCTATTTCTGTGCATTATAAGCACAAACGAGCTGAAATAGCTCCTCCGTATGGGTATTGCAAGCAGAAAATTTGTCAGTCCAAAAATGTGTGAATAAATGGGTTACATATGTATAGCCCAACAGGACCAGCTACGAACATCCTGAAAGTTACTTTTCTTAGCCCAATTCTAGTAGAATATTCTATTTCTGTGCATTATAAGCACAAACGAGCTGAAATAGCTCTTCCGTAAGCAGAAAATTTGTCAGTCCAAAAATGTGTGAATAAATGGGTTACATATAGCCCACAGGACCAGCTACGCACATCCTGAAAGTTACTTTTCTTAGCCCAAATCTAGTGTTTCCAAATGTCCTGTTTCTGTGCATTATAAGCACAAACGAGCTCAAATAGATCCTCCGTATGGGTATTGGAAGCTGAAAATTTTCCGTTCCAAAAATGTGTGCATAAATGGGTTACTTATAGCCCACAGGACCAGCTACGAACATCCTGAAAGTTACTTTCTTAGCGCAATTCTAGTAGAATACCCTGTTTCTGTGCATTGTAAGCACCAGCGAGCCCAAATAGATCCTCCGTATGGGTTTTGGAAGCTGAAAATTTTGCGTTCCAAAAATGTGTGAATAAATTTGTTACCTATAGCCCACAGGACCAGCTAAGCACATCCTGAAAGTTACTTTTCTTAGCCCAATTCTAGTGGAATATCCTGTTTCTGCGCATTATAAGCACAAACGAGCTGAAATAGATCCTCCGTATGGGTATTGCAAGCAGAAAATTTTTCCGTCGATAAATGTGTGAATAAATGGGTTACCTATAGCCCACAGGACCAGCTACGCACATCCTGAAAGTTACTTTTCTTAGCCCAATTCTAGTGGAATATTCTGTTTCTGTGCATTATAAGCACAAACGAGCTCAAATAGATCCTCCGTATAGGTATTGGAAGCTGAACATTCTTCGTTCTAAAATTGTGTGAATAGATGGGTTACCTATAGCCCACTGGACCAGCTAAGCACATCCTGAAAGTTACTTTTCTTACCCCAATTCTAGTGGAATATTCTATTTCTGTGCATTATAAGCACAAACGAGCTGAAATAGCTCCTCCGTATGGGTATTGCAAGCAGAAAATTTGTCAGTCCAAAAATGTGTGAATAAATGGGTTACATATGTATAGCCCAACAGGACCAGCTACGAACATCCTGAAAGTTACTTTTCTTAGCCCAATTCTAGTAGAATATTCTATTTCTGTGCATTATAAGCACAAACGAGCTGAAATAGCTCTTCCGTATGGGTATTGCAAGCAGAAAATTTGTCAGTCCAAAAATGTGTGAATAAATGGGTTACATATAGCCCACAGGACCAGCTACGCACATCCTGAAAGTTACTTTTCTTAGCCCAAATCTAGTGTTTCCAAATGTCCTGTTTCTGTGCATTATAAGCACAAACGAGCTCAAATAGATCCTCCGTATGGGTATTGGAAGCTGAAAATTTTTCGTTCCAAAAATGTGTGCATAAATGGGTTACTTATAGCCCACAGGACCAGCTACGAACATCCTGAAAGTTTCTTTCTTAGCCCAATTCTAGTAGAATACCCTGTTTCTGTGCATTGTAAGCACCAGCGAGCCCAAATAGATCCTCCGTATGGGTTTTGGAAGCTGAAAATTTTGCGTTCCAAAAATGTGTGAATAAATTTGTTACCTATAGCCCACAGGACCAGCTAAGCACATCCTGAAAGTTACTTTTCTTAGCCCAATTCTAGTGGAATATCCTGTTTCTGCGCATTATAAGCACAAACGAGCTGAAATAGATCCTCCGTATGGGTATTGCAAGCAGAAAATTTTTCCGTCGATAAATGTGTGAATAAATGGGTTACCTATAGCCCACAGGACCAGCTACGCACATCCTGAAAGTTACTTTTCTTAGCCCAATTCTAGTGGAATATTCTGTTTCTGTGCATTATAAGCACAAACGAGCTCAAATAGATCCTCCGTATGGGTATTGGAAGCTGAACATTTTTCAGTCCAAAAATGTGTGAATAAATGGGTTACCTATAAGCCCACAAGACCAGCTACGCACATCCTGAAAGTTACTTTTCTTAGCCCAAATCTAGTGGGCTGTGCATTATAAGCACAAACGAACTGAAATAGATCCTCCGTATGGGTATTGGAAGCAGAGAATTTTTCAGTCCAAAAATGTGTGATTAAATGGGTTACCTACATATAGCCCACAGGACCAGCTACGCACATCCTGAACGTTACTTTTCTTAGCCCAAATCTAGTGGCATATCCTGTTTCTGTGCATTGTAAGAACCAGCGAGCCCAAATAGATCCTCCGTATGGGTTTTGGAAGCTGAAAATTTTTCGTTCCAAAAATGTGTGAATATATGGGTTACCTGTAGCCCACAGGACCAGCTACGCACATCCTGAAAGTTACTTTTCTTAGCCCAATTCTAGTGGAATATCCTGTTTCTGTGCATTATAAGCACAAACGGGCTGAAATAGATCCTCCGTATGGGTATTGGAAGAAGAAAGTTTTTCAGTACAAAAATGTGTGAATAAATGGGTTACCTATAGCCCACAGGACCAGCTAAGCACATCCTGAAAGTTACTTTTCTTAGCCCAATTCTAGTGGAATATCCTGTTTCTGTGCATTATAAACACAAACGAGCTGAAATAGATCCTCCGTATGGGTATTGGAAGCAGAAAATTTTTCAGTCCAAAAATGTGTGATTAAATGGGTTACCTATATATCACAGGACCAGCTACGCACATCCTGAAAGTTACTTTTCTTAGCCCAAATCTAGTGGAATATCCTGTTTCTGTGCATTGTAAGCACCAGCGAGCCCAAATAGATCCTCCGTATGGGTTTTGGAAGCTGAAAATTTTTGGTTCCAAAAATGTGTGAATAAATGGGTTACCTATAGCCCACAGGACCAGCTACGCACATCCTGAAAGTTACTTTTCTTAGCCCAAACGAGCTGAAATAGCTCCAGCATATGGGTATTGGACGCAGACAATTTTTCAGTCCAAAAATGTGTGATTACATGGGTTACCTATAGATCACAGGACCAGCTACGCACATCCTGAAAGTTACTTTTCTTAGCCCAAATCTAGTGGAATATCCTGTTTCTGTGCATTATAAGCACAAACAAGCTGAAATAACTCCTCCGTATGGGTATTGAAAGCAGAAAATGTTTCAGTCCAAATATGTGTTCTAAATGGGTTACCTATAGCCCACAGGACCAGCTGCGCATATCCTGAAAGTTACTTTTCTTAGCCCAAATTCTGTGCCCTGAGCTGAAATAGCTCCACCATATGGGTATTGGAAGCAGACAATTTTTCAGTCCAAAAATGTGTGATTAAATGGGTTACCTATAGATCACAGGACCAGCTACGCACATCCTGAAAGTTACTTTTCTTAGCCCAAATCTATTGGAATATCCTGTTTCTGTGCATTATAAGCACAAACAAGCTGAAATAGCTCCTCCGTATGGGTATTGGAAGCAGAAAATTTTTCAGTCCAAAAATGTGTGAATAAATTGGTTACCTATAAGCCCACAGGACCAGCTACGCACATCCTGAAAGTTACTTTTCTTAGCCCAAATCTAGTGGAATATCCTGTTTCTGTGCATTATAAGCACAAACGAGCTCAAATAGATCCTCCGTTTGGGTATTGGAAGCTGAACATTTTTCGTTCCAAAAATGTGTGCATAAATGGGTTACTTATAGCCCACAGGACCAGCTACGAACATCCTGAAAGTTACTTTTCTTAGCCCAATTCTAGTAGAATGTATGCATAAATGGGGTACTTATAGCCCACAGGACCAGCTACGAACATCCTGAAAGTTACTTTTCTTGGCCCAATTCTAGTAGAATATCCTGTTTCTGTGCGTTATAAGCACAAACGAGCTGAAATAGAACCTCCGTATGGGTATTGTAAGCAGAAAATGTTTCAGTCCAAAAATGTGTGATTAAATGGGTTACCTATAGATCACAGGACCAGCTACGCACATCCTGAAAGTTACTTTTCTTAGCCAAATCTAGTGGAGTATCCTGTTTCTGTGCATTATAAGCACAAACGAGCTCAAATAGATCCTCCGTTTGGGTATTGGAAGCTGAACATTTTTCAGTCCAAAATGTGTGAATAAATGGGTTACCTATAGCCCACAGGACCAGCTACGCACATCCTGAAAGTTACTTTTCTTAGCCCAAACGAGCTGAAATAGCTCCAGCATATGGGTATTGGACGCAGACAATTTTTCAGTCCAAAAATGTGTGATTACATGGGTTACCTATAGATCACAGGACCAGCTACGCACATCCTGAAAGTTACTTTTCTTAGCCCAAATCTAGTGGAATATCCTGTTTCTGTGCATTATAAGCACAAACAAGCTGAAATAACTCCTCCGTATGGGTATTGAAAGCAGAAAATGTTTCAGTCCAAATATGTGTTCTAAATGGGTTACCTATAGCCCACAGGACCAGCTGCGCATATCCTGAAAGTTACTTTTCTTAGCCCAAATTCTGTGCCCTGAGCTGAAATAGCTCCACCATATGGGTATTGGAAGCAGACAATTTTTCAGTCCAAAAATGTGTGATTAAATGGGTTACCTATAGATCACAGGACCAGCTACGCACATCCTGAAAGTTACTTTTCTTAGCCCAAATCTATTGGAATATCCTGTTTCTGTGCATTATAAGCACAAACAAGCTGAAATAGCTCCTCCGTATGGGTATTGGAAGCAGAAAATTTTTCAGTCCAAAAATGTGTGAATAAATTGGTTACCTATAAGCCCACAGGACCAGCTACGCACATCCTGAAAGTTACTTTTCTTAGCCCAAATCTAGTGGAATATCCTGTTTCTGTGCATTATAAGCACAAACGAGCTCAAATAGATCCTCCGTTTGGGTATTGGAAGCTGAACATTTTTCGTTCCAAAAATGTGTGCATAAATGGGTTACTTATAGCCCACAGGACCAGCTACGAACATCCTGAAAGTTACTTTTCTTAGCCCAATTCTAGTAGAATGTATGCATAAATGGGGTACTTATAGCCCACAGGACCAGCTACGAACATCCTGAAAGTTACTTTTCTTGGCCCAATTCTAGTAGAATATCCTGTTTCTGTGCGTTATAAGCACAAACGAGCTGAAATAGAACCTCCGTATGGGTATTGTAAGCAGAAAATGTTTCAGTCCAAAAATGTGTGATTAAATGGGTTACCTATAGATCACAGGACCAGCTACGCACATCCTGAAAGTTACTTTTCTTAGCCAAATCTAGTGGAGTATCCTGTTTCTGTGCATTATAAGCACAAACGAGCTCAAATAGATCCTCCGTTTGGGTATTGGAAGCTGAACATTTTTCAGTCCAAAACGTGTGAATAAATGAGTTACCTATAGATCACAGGACCAGCTACGCACATCCTGAAAGTTACTTTTCTTAGCCCAATTCTAGTAGAATGTGTGCATAAATGGGTTACTTATAGCCCACAAGACCAGCTACGAACATCCTGAAAGTTACTTTTCTTAGCCCAATTCTAGTAGAATACCCTGTTTCTGTGCATTATAATCACAAACAAGCTGAAATAACTCCTCCGTATGGGTATTGGAAGCAGAAAATATTTCAGTCCAAATATGTGTTCTAAATGGGTTACCTATAGCCCACAGGACCAGCTGCGCACATCCTGAAAGTTACTTATCTTAGCCCAATTCTAGTAGAATATTCTATTTCTGTGCATTATAAGCACAAACGAGCTGAAATTGCTCCTCCGTATGGGTATTGCAAGCAGAAAATTTTTCAGTCCAAAAATGTGTGATTAAATGGGTTACCTATAGCCCACAGGACCAGCTACGCACATCCTGAAAGTTACTTTTCTTAGCCCAAATCTGGTGGCATATCCTGTTTCTGTGCATTGTAAGCACAAACGACCTGACATAGCTCCTCCGTATGGGTATTGGAAGCAGACAATTTTTCAGTCCAAAAACGTGTGAATAAATGGGTTACCTATAGATCACAGGACCAGCTACGCACATCCTGAAAGTTACTTTTCTTAGCCCAAATCTAGTGTTTCCAAATGTCCTGTTTCTGTGCATTATAAGCACAAACGAGCTCAAATAGATCCTCCGTACGGGTATTGCAAGCAGAAAATTTGTCAGTCCAAAAATGTGTGAATAAATGGGTTACATATAGCCCACAGGACCAGCTACGCACATTCTGAAAGTTACTTTTCTTAGCCCAAATCTAGTTGGATATCCTGTTTCTGTGCATTATAAGCACAAACGAACTGAAATAGATCCTCCGTATGGGTTTTGGAAGCTGAAAATTTTTCGTTCCAAATATGTGTGAATAAATGGGTTCCCTATAGCCCACAGGACCAGCTAAGCACATCCTGAAAGTTACTTTTCTTAGCCCAATTCTAGTGGAATATCCTCTTTCTGTGCATTATAAGCACAAACGAGCTCAAATAGATCCTCCGTATGGGTATTGCAAGCAGAAAATTCGTCAGTCCAAAAATGTGTGATTAAATGGGTTACCTATAGATCACAGGACCAGCTACGCACATCCTGAAAGTTACTTTTCTTAGCCCAAATCTAGTGGAATATCCTGTTTCTGTGCATTATAAGCACGAACGAACTGAAATAGATCCTCCATATGGGTTTTGGAAGCTGAAAATTTTTCGTTCCAAAAATGTGTGAATAAATGGGTTCCCTATAGCCCACAGGACCAGCTAAGCACATCCTGAAAGTTACTTTTCTTAGCCCAATTCTGGTGGAATATCCTGTTTCTGTGCATTATAAGCACAAACGAGCTCAAATAGATCCTCCGTATAGGTATTGGAAGCTGAACATTTTTCGTTCTAAAATTGTGTGAATAGATGGGTTACCTATAGCCCACTGGACCAGCTAAGCACATCCTGAAAGTTACTTTTCTTACCCCAATTCTAGTGGAATATTCTATTTCTGTGCATTATAAGCACAAACGAGCTGAAATAGCTCCTCCGTATGGGTATTGCAAGCAGAAAATTTGTCAGTCCAAAAATGTGTGAATAAATGGGTTACATATGTATAGCCCAACAGGACCAGCTACGAACATCCTGAAAGTTACTTTTCTTAGCCCAATTCTAGTAGAATATTCTATTTCTGTGCATTATAAGCACAAACGAGCTGAAATAGCTCTTCCGTATGGGTATTGCAAGCAGAAAATTTGTCAGTCCAAAAATGTGTGAATAAATGGGTTACATATAGCCCACAGGACCAGCTACGCACATCCTGAAAGTTACTTTTCTTAGCCCAAATCTAGTGTTTCCAAATGTCCTGTTTCTGTGCATTATAAGCACAAACGAGCAAATAGATCCTCCGTATGGGTATTGGAAGCTGAAAATTTTTCGTTCCAAAAATGTGTGCATAAATGGGTTACTTATAGCCCACAGGACCAGCTACGAACATCCTGAAAGTTACTTTTCTTAGCCCAAATCTAGTGTTTCCAAATGTCCTGTTTCTGTGCATTATAAGCACAAACGAGCAAATAGATCCTCCGTATGGGTATTGGAAGCTGAAAATTTTTCGTTCCAAAAATGTGTGCATAAATGTGTTACTTATAGCCCACAGGACCAGCTACGAACATCCTGAAAGTTACTTTCTTAGCCCAATTCTAGTAGAATACCCTGTTTCTGTGCATTATAATCACAAACAAGCTGAAATAACTCCTCCGTATGGGTATTGGAAGCAGAAAATATTTCAGTCCAAAAATGTGTGATTAAATGGGTTACCTATAGATCACAGGACCAGCTACGCACATCCTGAAAGTTACTTTTCTTAGCCAAATCTAGTGGAATATCCTGTTTCTGTGCATTATAAGCACAAACGAGCTCAAATAGATCCTCCGTTTGGGTATTGGAAGCTGAACATTTTTCAGTCCAAAAACGTGTGAATAAATGGGTTACCTATAGATCACAGGACCAGCTACGCACATCCTGAAAGTTACTTTTCTTAGCCCAATTCTAGTAGAATGTGTGCATAAATGGGTTACTTATAGCCCACAAGACCAGCTACGAACATCCTGAAAGTTACTTTTCTTAGCCCAATTCTAGTAGAATACCCTGTTTCTGTGCATTATAATCACAAACAAGCTGAAATAACTCCTCCGTATGGGTATTGGAAGCAGAAAATATTTCAGTCCAAATATGTGTTCTAAATGGGTTACCTATAGCCCACAGGACCAGCTGCGCACATCCTGAAAGTTACTTATCTTAGCCCAATTCTAGTAGAATATTCTATTTCTGTGCATTATAAGCACAAACGAGCTGAAATAGCTCCTCCGTATGGGTATTGCAAGCAGAAAATTTTTCAGTCGAAAAATGTGTGATTAAATGGGTTACCTATAGCCCACAGGACCAGCTACGCACATCCTGAAAGTTACTTTTCTTAGCCCAAATCTGGTGGCATATCCTGTTTCTGTGCATTGTAAGCACAAACGACCTGACATAGCTCCTCCGTATGGGTATTGGAAGCAGACAATTTTTCAGTCCAAAAACGTGTGAATAAATGGGTTACCTATAGATCACAGGACCAGCTACGCACATCCTGAAAGTTACTTTTCTTAGCCCAAATCTAGTGTTTCCAAATGTCCTGTTTCTGTGCATTATAAGCACAAACGAGCTCAAATAGATCCTCCGTACGGGTATTGCAAGCAGAAAATTTGTCAGTCCAAAAATGTGTGAATAAATGGGTTACATATAGCCCACAGGACCAGCTACGCACATTCTGAAAGTTACTTTTCTTAGCCCAAATCTAGTTGGATATCCTGTTTCTGTGCATTATAAGCACAAACGAACTGAAATAGATCCTCCGTATGGGTTTTGGAAGCTGAAAATTTTTCGTTCCAAATATGTGTGAATAAATGGGTTCCCTATAGCCCACAGGACCAGCTAAGCACATCCTGAAAGTTACTTTTCTTAGCCCAATTCTAGTGGAATATCCTCTTTCTGTGCATTATAAGCACAAACGAGCTCAAATAGATCCTCCGTATGGGTATTGCAAGCAGAAAATTCGTCAGTCCAAAAATGTGTGATTAAATGGGTTACCTATAGATCACAGGACCAGCTACGCACATCCTGAAAGTTACTTTTCTTAGCCCAAATCTAGTGGAATATCCTGTTTCTGTGCATTATAAGCACGAACGAACTGAAATAGATCCTCCATATGGGTTTTGGAAGCTGAAAATTTTTCGTTCCAAAAATGTGTGAATAAATGGGTTCCCTATAGCCCACAGGACCAGCTAAGCACATCCTGAAAGTTACTTTTCTTAGCCCAATTCTGGTGGAATATCCTGTTTCTGTGCATTATAAGCACAAACGAGCTCAAATAGATCCTCCGTATAGGTATTGGAAGCTGAACATTTTTCGTTCTAAAATTGTGTGAATAGATGGGTTACCTATAGCCCACTGGACCAGCTAAGCACATCCTGAAAGTTACTTTTCTTACCCCAATTCTAGTGGAATATTCTATTTCTGTGCATTATAAGCACAAACGAGCTGAAATAGCTCCTCCGTATGGGTATTGCAAGCAGAAAATTTGTCAGTCCAAAAATGTGTGAATAAATGGGTTACATATGTATAGCCCAACAGGACCAGCTACGAACATCCTGAAAGTTACTTTTCTTAGCCCAATTCTAGTAGAATATTCTATTTCTGTGCATTATAAGCACAAACGAGCTGAAATAGCTCTTCCGTATGGGTATTGCAAGCAGAAAATTTGTCAGTCCAAAAATGTGTGAATAAATGGGTTACATATAGCCCACAGGACCAGCTACGCACATCCTGAAAGTTACTTTTCTTAGCCCAAATCTAGTGTTTCCAAATGTCCTGTTTCTGTGCATTATAATCACAAACGAGCTCAAATAGATCCTCCGTATGGGTATTGGAAGCTGAAAATTTTTCGTTCCAAAAATGTGTGCATAAATGGGTTACTTATAGCCCACAGGACCAGCTACGAACATCCTGAAAGTTACTTTCTTAGCCCAATTCTAGTAGAATACCCTGTTTCTGTGCATTGTAAGCACCAGCGAGCCCAAATAGATCCTCCGTATGGGTTTTGGAAGCTGAAAATTTTGCGTTCCAAAAATGTGTGAATAAATTTGTTACCGATAGCCCACAGGACCAGCTAAGCACATCCTGAAAGTTACTTTTCTTAGCCCAATTCTAGTGGAATATCCTGTTTCTGTGCATTATAAGCACAAACGAGCTGAAATAGATCCTCCGTATGGGTATTGCAAGCAGAAAATTTTTCCGTCGATAAATGTGTGAATAAATGGGTTACCTATAGCCCACAGGACCAGCTACGCACATCCTGAAAGTTACTTTTCTTAGCCCAATTCTAGTGGAATATTCTGTTTCTGTGCATTATAAGCACAAACGAGCTCAAATAGATCCTCCGTATGGGTATTGGAAGCTGAACATTTTTCAGTCCAAAAATGTGTGAATAAATGGGTTACCTATAAGCCCACAAGACCAGCTACGCACATCCTGAAAGTTACTTTTCTTAGCCCAAATCTAGTGGGCTGTGCATTATAAGCACAAACGAACTGAAATAGATCCTCCGTATGGGTATTGGAAGCAGAAAATTTTTCAGTCCAAAAATGTGTGATTAAATGGGTTACCTACATATAGCCCACAGGACCAGCTACGCACATCCTGAACGTTACTTTTCTTAGCCCAAATCTAGTGGCATATCCTGTTTCTGTGCATTGTAAGAACCAGCGAGCCCAAATAGATCCTCCGTATGGGTTGTGGAAGCTGAAAATTTTTCGTTCCAAAAATGTGTGAATATATGGGTTCCCTATAGCCCACAGGACCAGCTAAGCACATCCTGAAAGTTACTTTTCTTAGCCCAATTCTAGTGGAATATCCTCTTTCTGTGCATTATAAGCACAAACGAGCTGAAATAGCTCCTCCGTATGGGTATTGCAAGCAGAAAATTTGTCAGTCCAAAAATGTGTGATTAAATGGGTTACCTATAGATCACAGGACCAGCTACGCACATCCTGAAAGTTACTTTTCTTAGCCCAAATCTAGTGGAATATCCTGTTTCTGTGCATTATAAGCACGAACGAACTGAAATAGATCCTCCATATGGGTTTTGGAAGCTGAAAATTTTTCGTTCCAAAAATGTGTGAATAAATGGGTTCCCTATAGCCCACAGGACCAGCTAAGCACATCCTGAAAGTTACTTTTCTTAGCCCAATTCTAGTGGAATATCCTCTTTCTGTGCATTATAAGCACAAACGAGCTCAAATAGATCCTCCGTATGGGTATTGCAAGCAGAAAATTTGTCAGTCCAAAAATGTGTGATTAAATGGGTTACCTATAGATCACAGGACCAGCTACGCACATCCTGAAAGTTACTTTTCTTAGCCCAAATCTAGTGGAATATCCTGTTTCTGTGCATTATAAGCACGAACGAACTGAAATAGATCCTCCATATGGGTTTTGGAAGCTGAAAATTTTTCGTTCCAAAAATGTGTGAATAAATGGGTTCCCTATAGCCCACAGGACCAGCTAAGCACATCCTGAAAGTTACTTTTCTTAGCCCAATTCTGGTGGAATATCCTGTTTCTGTGCATTATAAGCACAAACGAGCTCAAATAGATCCTCCGTATAGGTATTGGAAGCTGAACATTTTTCGTTCTAAAATTGTGTGAATAGATGGGTTACCTATAGCCCACTGGACCAGCTAAGCACATCCTGAAAGTTACTTTTCTTACCCCAATTCTGGTGGAATATTCTATTTCTGTGCATTATAAGCACAAACGAGCTGAAATAGCTCCTCCGTATGGGTATTGCAAGCAGAAAATTTGTCAGTCCAAAAATGTGTGAATAAATGGGTTACATATGTATAGCCCAACAGTACCAGCTACGAACATCCTGAAAGTTACTTTCCTTAGCCCAATTCTAGTAGAATATTCTATTTCTGTGCATTATAAGCACAAACGAGCTGAAATAGCTCTTCCGTATGGGTATTGCAAGCAGATAATTTGTCAGTCCAAAAATGTGTGAATAAATGGGTTACATATAGCCCACAGGACCAGCTACGCACATCCTGAAAGTTACTTTTCTTAGCCCAAATCTAGTGTTTCCAAATGTCCTGTTTCTGTGCATTATAAGCACAAACGAGCTCAAATAGATCCTCCGTATGGGTATTGGAAGCTGAAAATTTTTCGTTCCAAAAATGTGTGCATAAATGGGTTACTTATAGCCCACAGGACCAGCTACGAACATCCTGAAAGTTACTTTCTTAGCCCAATTCTAGTAGAATACCCTGTTTCTGTGCATTGTAAGCACCAGCGAGCCCAAATAGATCCTCCGTATGGGTTTTGGAAGCTGAAAATTTTGCGTTCCAAAAATGTGTGAATAAATTTGTTACCTATAGCCCACAGGACCAGCTAAGCACATCCTGAAAGTTACTCTTCTTAGCCCAATTCTAGTGGAATATCCTGTTTCTGCGCATTATAAGCACAAACGAGCTGAAATAGATCCTCCGTATGGGTATTGCAAGCAGAAAATTTTTCCGTCGATAAATGTGTGAATAAATGGGTTACCTATAGCCCACAGGACCAGCTACGCACATCCTGAAAGTTACTTTTCTTAGCCCAATTCTAGTGGAATATTCTGTTTCTGTGCATTATAAGCACAAACGAGCTCAAATAGATCCTCCGTATGGGTATTGGAAGCTGAACATTTTTCAGTCCAAAAATGTGTGAATAAATGGGTTACCTATAAGCCCACAAGACCAGCTACGCACATCCTGAAAGTTACTTTTCTTAGCCCAAATCTAGTGGGCTGTGCATTATAAGCACAAACGAACTGAAATAGATCCTCCGTATGGGTATTGGAAGCAGAAAATTTTTCAGTCCAAAAATGTGTGATTAAATGGGTTACCTACATATAGCCCACAGGACCAGCTACGCACATCCTGAACGTTACTTTTCTTAGCCCAAATCTAGTGGCATATCCTGTTTCTGTGCATTGTAAGAACCAGCGAGCCCAAATAGATCCTCCGTATGGGTTTTGGAAGCTGAAAATTTTTCGTTCCAAAAATGTGTGAATATATGGGTTACCTGTAGCCCACAGGACCAGCTACGCACATCCTGAAAGTTACTTTTCTTAGCCCAATTCTAGTGGAATATCCTGTTTCTGTGCATTATAAGCACAAACGGGCTGAAATAGATCCTCCGTATGGGTATTGGAAGAAGAAAGTTTTTCAGTACAAAAATGTGTGAATAAATGGGTTACCTATAGCCCACAGGACCAGCTAAGCACATCCTGAAAGTTACTTTTCTTAGCCCAATTCTAGTGGAATATCCTGTGTCTGTGCATTGTAAACACAAACGAGCTGAAATAGATCCTCCGTATGGGTATTGGAAGCAGAAAATTTTTCAGTCCAAAAATGTGTGATTAAATGGGTTACCTATATATCACAGGACCAGCTACGCACATCCTGAAAGTTACTTTTCTTAGCCCAAATCTAGTGGAATATCCTGTTTCTGTGCATTGTAAGCACCAGCGAGCCCAAATAGATCCTCCGTATGGGTTTTGGAAGCTGAAAATTTTTGGTTCCAAAAATGTGTGAATAAATGGGTTACCTATAGCCCACAGGACCAGCTACGCACATCCTGAAAGTTACTTTTCTTAGCCCAAACGAGCTGAAATAGCTCCACCATATGGGTATTGGAAGCAGACAATTTTTCAGTCCAAAAATGTGTGATTAAATGGGTTACCTATAGATCACAGGACCAGCTACGCACATCCTGAAAGTTACTTTTCTTAGCCCAAATCTATTGGAATATCCTGTTTCTGTGCATTATAAGCACAAACAAGCTGAAATAGCTCCTCCGTATGGGTATTGAGAGCAGAAAATGTTTCAGTCCAAATATGTGTTCTAAATGGGTTACCTATAGCCCACAGGACCAGCTGCGCATATCCTGAAAGTTACTTTTCTTAGCCCAATTCTAGTAGAATATTCTATTTCTGTGCATTATAAGCACAAACGAGCTGAAATAGCTCCTCCGTATGGGTATTGCAAGCAGAACATTTTTCAGTCCAAAAATGTGTGAATAAATGGGTTACCTATAAGCCCACAGGACCAGCTACGCACATCCTGAAAGTTACTTTTCTTAGCCCAATTCTAGTAGAATATTCTATTTCTGTGCATTATAAGCACAAACGAGCTGAAATAGATCCTCCGTATGGGTATTGGGAGCAGAAAATTTTTCAGTCCAAAAATGTGTGATTAAATGGGTTACCTATAGCCCACAGGACCAGCTACGCACATCCTGAAAGTTACTTTTCTTAGCCCAAATCTAGTGGAATATCCTGTTTCTGTGCATTATAAGCACAAACGAACTGAAATAGATCCTCCGTATGGGTATTGGGAGCAGAAAATTTTTCAGTCCAAAAATGTGTGATTAAATGGGTTACCTATAGCCCACAGGACCAGCTACGCACATCCTGAAAGTTACTTTTCTTAGCCCAAATCTGGTGGCATATCCTGTTTCTGTGCATTGTAAGCACAAACGACCTGACATAGCTCCTCCGTATGGGTATTGGAAGCAGACAATTTTTCAGTCCAAAAACGTGTGAATAAATGGGTTACCTATAGATCACAGGACCAGCTACGCACATCCTGAAAGTTACTTTTCTTAGATCAAATCTAGTGTTTCCAAATGTCCTGTTTCTGTGCATTATAAGCACAAACGAGATGAAATAGCTCCTCCGTATGGGTATTGCAAGCAGAAAATTTGTCAGTCCAAAAATGTGTGAATAAATGGGTTACATATAGCCCACAGGACCAGCTACGCACATCCTGAAAGTTACTTTTCTTAGCCCAAATCTAGTGGAATATCCTGTTTCTGTGCATTATAAGCACAA
This sequence comes from Xylota segnis, assembly GCA_963583995.1. Classification (NCBI taxonomy): domain Eukaryota; kingdom Metazoa; phylum Arthropoda; class Insecta; order Diptera; family Syrphidae; genus Xylota; species Xylota segnis. Next base: position 541,833 of record OY757240.1, read on the forward strand.
ACGAACTGAAATAGATCCTCCATATAGGTATTGGAAGCTGAACATTTTTCGTTCTAAAATTGTGTGAATAGATGGGTTACCTATAGCCCACTGGACCAGCTAAGCACAGCCTGAAAGTTACTTTTCTTACCCCAATTCTAGTGGAATATTCTATTTCTGTGCATTATAAGCACAAACAAGCTGAAATAACTCCTCCGTATGGGTATTGAAAGCAGAAAATGTTTCAGTCCAAATATGTGTCCTAAATGGGTTACCTATAGCCCACAGGACCAGCTGCGCATATCCTGAAAGTTACTTTTCTTAGCCCAATTCTAGTAGAATATTCTATTTCTGTGCATTATAAGCACAAACGAGCTGAAATAGCTCCTCCGTATGGGTATTGCAAGCAGAACATTTTTCAGTCCAAAAATGTGTGAATAAATGGGTTACCTATAAGCCCACAGGACCAGCTACGCACATCCTGAAAGTTACTTTTCTTAGCCCAATTCTAGTAGAATATTCTATTTCTGTGCATTATAAGCACAAACGAGCTGAAATAGATCCTCCGTATGGGTATTGGGAGCAGAAAATTTTTTAGTCCAAAAATGTGTGATTAAATGGGTTACCTATAGCCCACAGGACCAGCTACGCACATCCTGAAAGTTACTTTTCTTAGCCCAAATCTAGTGGAATATCCTGTTTCTGTGCATTATAAGCACAAACGAACTGAAATAGATCCTCCGTATGGGTATTGGGAGCAGAAAATTTTTCAGTCAAAAAATGTGTGATTAAATGGGTTACCTATAGCCCACAGGACCAGCTACGCACATCCTGAAAGTTACTTTTCTTAGCCCAAATCTGGTGGCATATCCTGTTTCTGTGCATTATAAGCACAAACGAACTGAAATAGATCCTCCGTATGGGTATTGGGAGCAGAAAATTTTTCAGTCCAAAAATGTGTGATTAAATGGGTTACCTATAGCCCACAGGACCAGCTACGCACATCCTGAAAGTTACTTTTCTTAGCCCAAATCTAGTGGAATATCCTGTTTCTGTGCATTATAAGCACAAACGAACTGAAATAGATCCTCCGTATGGGTATTGGGAGCAGAAAATTTTTCAGTCAAAAAATGTGTGATTAAATGGGTTACCTATAGCCCACAGGACCAGCTACGCACATCCTGAAAGTTACTTTTCTTAGACCAAATCTGGTGGCATATCCTGTTTCTGTGCATTATAAGCACAAACGAACTGAAATAGATCCTCCGTATGGGTATTGGGAGCAGAAAATTTTTCAGTCCAAAAATGTGTGATTAAATGGGTTACCTATAGCCCACAGGACCAGCTACGCACATCCTGAAAGTTACTTTTCTTAGCCCAAATCTGGTGGCATATCCTGTTTCTGTGCATTGTAAGCACAAACGACCTGACATAGCTCCTCCGTATGGGTATTGGAAGCAGACAATTTTTCAGTCCAAAAACGTGTGAATAAATGGGTTACCTATAGATCACAGGACCAGCTACGCACATCCTGAAAGTTACTTTTCTTAGATCAAATCTAGTGTTTCCAAATGTCCTGTTTCTGTGCATTATAAGCACAAACGAGCTCAAATAGATCCTCCGTATGAGTATTGAAAGCAGAAAATTTGTCAGTCCAAAAATGTGTGAATAAATGGGTTACATATAGCCCACAGGACCAGCTACGCACGTCCTGAAAGTTACTTTTCTTAGCCCAAATCTAGTGGAATATCCTGTTTCTGTGCATTATAAGCACAAACGAACTGAAATAGATCCTCCGTATGGGTTTTGGAAGCTGAAAATTTTTCGTTCCAAAAATGTGTGAATAAATGGGTTCCCTATAGCCCACAGGACCAGCTACGCACGTCCTGAAAGTTACTTTTCTTAGCCCAAATCTAGTGGAATATCCTGTTTCTGTGCATTATAAGCACAAACGAACTCAAATAGATCCTCCGTATGGGTTTTGGAAGCTGAAAATGTTTCGTTCTAAAATTGTGTGAATAGATGGGTTACCTATAGCCCACAGGACCAGCTAAGCACATCCTGAAAGTTACTTTTCTTACCAAAATTCTAGTGGAATATTCTATTTCTGTGCATTATAAGCACAAACGAACTGAAATAGATCCTCCATATGGGTTTTGGAAGCTGAAAATTTTTCGTTCCAAAAATGTGTGAATAAATGGGTTACATATAGCCCACAGGACCAGCTACGCACATCCTGAAAGTTACTTTTCTTAGCCCAATTCTAGTAGAATATTCTATATCTGTGCATTATAAGCACAAACGAGCTGAAATAGCTCCTCCGTATGGGTATTGCAAGCAGAAAATTTGTCAGTCCAAAAATGTGTGAATAAATGGGTTACATATAGCCCACAGGATCAGCTACACACATCCTGAAAGTTACTTTTCTTAGCCCAATTCTAGTAGAATATTCTATATCTGTGCATTATAAGCACAAACGAGCCCAAATAGATCCTCCGTATGGGTATTGGAAGCTGAAAATGTTTCGTTCTAAAATTGTGTGAATAGATGGGTTACCTATAGCCCACAGGACCAGCTAAGCACATCCTGAAAGTTACTTTTCTTACCAAAATTCTAGTGCAATATTCTATTTCTGTGCATTATAAGCACAAACGAGCTGAAATAGCTTCTCCGTGTGGGTATTGCAAGCAGAAAATTTCTCAGTCCAAAAATGTGCATTATAAGCACAAACGAGCTGAAATAGCTCCTCCGTATGGGTATTGCAAGCAGAAAATTTGTCAGTCCAAAAATGTGTGAATAAATGGGTTACATATAGCCCACAGGACCAGCTACGCACATCCTGAAAGTTACTTTTCTTAGCCCAATTCTAGTAGAATATTCTATATCTGTGCATTATAAGCACAAACGAGCCCAAATAGATCCTCCGTATGGGTTTTGGAAGCTGAAAATTTTTCGTTCCAAAAATGTGTGAATAAATGGGTTACCGATAGCCCACAGGACCAGCTACGCACATCCTGAAAGTTACTTTTCTTAGCCCAATTCTAGTGGAATATCCTGTTTCTATGCATTATAAGCACAAACGAGCTGAAATAGATCCTCCGTATGGGTATTGGAAGCTGAAAATGTTTCGTTCTAAAATTGTGTGAATAGATGGGTTACCTATAGCCCACAGGACCAGCTAAGCACATCCTGAAAGTTACTTTTCTTACCAAAATTCTAGTGGAATATTCCATTTCTGTGCATTATAAGCACAAACGAGCTGAAATAGCTTCTCCGTATTTGTATTGCAAGCAGAAAATTTCTCAGTCCAAAAATGTGCATTATAAGCACAAACGAGCTGAAATAGCTCCTCCGTATGGGTATTGCAAGCAGAACATTTTTCAGTCCAAAAATGTGTGAATAAATTAGTTACCTATAAGCCCACAGGACCAGCTACGCACATCCTGAAAGTTACTTTTCTTAGCCCAATTCTAGTAGAATATTCTATTTCTGTGCATTATAAGCACAAACGAGCTGAAATAGATCCTCCGTATGGGTATTGGGAGCAGAAAATTTTTCAGTCCAAAAATGTGTAATTAAATGGGTTACCTATAGATCACAGGACCAGCTACGCACGTAAAGCGCACAAACAAGCTGAAATAACTCCTCCGTATGGGTATTGAAAGCAGAAAATGTTTCAGTCCAAATATGTGTTCTAAATGGGTTACCTATAGCCCACAGGACCAGCTGCGCATATCCTGAAAGTTACTTTTCTTAGCCCAATTCTAGTGGAATATCCTGTTTCTGTGCATTATAAGCACAAACGAGCTGAAATAGATCCTCCGTATGGGTATTGGAAGCAGAAAGTTTTTCAGTACAAAAATGTGTGAATAAATGGGTTACCTATAGCCCACAGGACCAGCTACGCACATCCTGAAAGTTACTTTTCTTAGCCCAAACGAGCTGAAATAGCTCCACCATATGGGTATTGGAAGCAGACAATTTTTCAGTCCAAAAATGTGTGATTAAATGGGTTACCTATAGATCACAGGACCAGCTACGCACATCCTGAAAGTTACTTTTCTTAGCCCAATTCTAGTAGAATATTCTATTTCTGTGCATTATAAGCACAAACGAGCTGAAATAGATCCTCCGTATGGGTATTGGGAGCAGAAAATTTTTCAGTCCAAAAATGTGTGAATAAGTGGGTTACCCATAGCCCACAGGACCAGCTACGCACATCCTGAAAGTTACTTTTCTTAGCCCAAATCTAGTGGAATATCCTGTTTCTGTGCATTATAAGCACAAACGAACTGAAATAGATCCTCCGTATGGGTATTGGAAGCAGAAAATTTTTCAGTCCAAAAATGTGTGATTAAATGTGTTACCTATAGCCCACAGGACCAGCTACGCACATCCTGAAAGTTACTTTTCTTAGCCCAAATCTAGTGGCATATCCTGTTTCTGTGCATTGTAAGCACCAGCGAGCCCAAATAGATATTCCGTATGGGTTTTGGAAGCTGAACATTTTTCGTTCCAAAAATGTGTGAATAAATGGATTACCTATAGCCCACAGGACCAGCTACGCACATCCTGAAAGTTACTTTTCTTAGCCCAATTCTAGTGGAATATCCTGTTTCTGTGCATTATAAGCACAAACGAGCTGAAATAGATCCTCCGTATGGGTATTGGAAGCAGAAAGTTTTTCAGTACAAAAATGTGTGAATAAATGGGTTACCAATAGCCCACAGGACCGGCTAAGCATATCCTGAAAGTTACTTTTCTTAGCCCAATTCTAGTGGAATATCCTGTTTCTGTGCATTATAAGCACAAACGAGCTGAAATAGATCCTCCGTATGGGTATTGGAAGCAGAAAATTTTTCAGTCCAAAAATGTGTGATTAAATGGGTTACCTATATATCACAGGGTATTGAAAGCAGAAAATGTTTCAGTCCAAATATGTGTTCTAAATGGGTTACCTATAGCCCACAGGACCAGCTGCGCATATCCTGAAAGTTACTTTTCTTAGCCCAATTCTAGTAGAATATTCTATTTCTGTGCATTATAAGCACAAACGAGCTGAAATAGCTCCTCCGTATGGGTATTGCAAGCAGAACATTTTTCAGTCCGAAAATGTGTGAGTAAATGGGTTACCTATAAGCCCACAGGACCAGCTACGCACATCCTGAAAGTTACTATTCTTAGCCCAAATCTAGTGGAATATCCTGTTTCTGTGCATTATAAGCACAAACGAACTGAAATAGATCCTCCGTATGGGTATTGGAAGCAGAAAATTTTTCAGTCCAAAAATGTGTGATTAAATGGGTTACCTATAGCCCACAGAACCAGCTACGCACATCCTGAAAGTTACTTTTCTTAGCCCAAATCTAGTGCCATATCCTGTTTCTGTGCATTGTAAGCACCAGCGAGCCCAAATAGATGCTCCGTATGGGTTTTGGAAGCTGAAAATTTTTCGTTTCAAAAATGTGTGCATAAATGGGTTACTTATAGCCCACAGGACCAGCTACGAACATCCTGAAAGTTACTTTTCTTAGCCCAATTCTAGTAGAATACCCTGTTTCTGTGCATTATAAGCACAAACAAGGTGAAATAACTCCTCCGTATGGGTATTGGAAGCAGAAAATGTTTCAGTCCAAATATGTGTTCTAAATGGGTTACCTATAGCCCACAGGACCAGCTGCGCACATCCTGAAAGTTACTTTTCTTAGCCCAATTCTAGTGGAATATCCTGTTTCTATGCATTATAAGCACAAACGAGCTGAAATAGATCCTCCGTATGGGTATTGGAAGCTGAAAATGTTTCGTTCTAAAATTGTGTGAATAGATGGGTTACCTATAGCCCACAGGACCAGCTGCGCACATCCTGAAAGTTACTTTTCTTAGCCCAATTCCAGTGGAATATCCTGTTTCTATGCATTATAAGCACAAACGCGCTGAAATAGATCCTCCGTATGGGTATTGCAAGCAGAAAATTTCTCAGTCCAAAAATGTGTGAATAAATGAGTTACATATAGCCCACAGGACCAGCTACGCACATCCTGAAAGTTACTTTTCTTAGCCCAATTCTAGTAGAATATTTTATTTCTGTGCATTATAAGCACAAAGGAGCTGAAATAGCTCCTCCGTATGGGTATTGCAAGCAGAAAATTTGTCAGTCCAAAAATGTGTGAATAAATGGGTTACATATAGCCCACAGGACCAGCTACGCACATCCTGAAAGTTACTTTTCTTAGCCCAATTCTAGTAGAATATTCTATATCTGTGCATTATAAGCACAAACGAGCCCAAATAGATCCTCCGTATGGGTTTTGGAAGCTGAAAATTTTTCGTTCCAAAAATGTGTGAATAAATGGGTTACATATAGCCCACAGGACCAGCTACGCACATCCTGAAAGTTACTTTTCTTAGCCCAATTCTAGTGGAATATCCTGTTTCTGTGCATTATACCAGCTACGCACATCCTGAAAGTTACTTTTCTTAGCCCAAACAAGCTGAAATAGCTAGTCCATATGGGTATTGGAAGCAGACAATTTTTCAGTCAAAAAACGTGTAAATAAATGGTTTACCTATAGATCACAGGACCAGCTACGCACATCCTGAAAGTTACTTTTCTTAGCCCAATTCTAGTGAAATATCCTGTTTCTGTGCATTATAAGCACAAACGAGCTCAAATAGATCCTCCGTATGGGTATTGGAAGCTGAAAATTTTTCGTTTCAAAAATGTGTGCATAAATGGGTTACTTATAGCCCACAGGCCCAGCTACGAACATCCTGAAAGTTACTTTTCTTAGCCCAATTCTAGTAGAATACCCTGTTTCTGTGCATTATAAGCATAAACAAGGTGAAATAACTCCTCCGTATGGGTATTGGAAGCAGAAAATGTTTCAGTCCAAATATGTGTTCTAAATGGGTTACCTATAGCCCACAGGACCAGCTGCGCACATCCTGAAAGTTACTTTTCTTAGCCCAATTCTAGTGGAATATATTGTTTCTATGCATTATAAGCACAAACGAGCTGAAATAGATCCTCCGTATGGGTATTGGAAGCTGAAAATGTTTCGTTCTAAAATTGTGTGAATAGATGGGTTACCTATAGCCCACAGGACCAGCTGCGCACATCCTGAAAGTTACTTTTCTTAGCCCAATTCTAGTAGAATATTCTATATCTGTGCATTATAAGCACAAACGAGCCCAAATAGATCCTCCGTATGGGTTTTGGAAGCTGAAAATTTTTCGTTCCAAAAATGTGTGAATAAATGGGTTACCTATAGATCACAGGACCAGCTATGCACATCCTGAAAGTTACTTTTCTTAGCCCAATTCTAGTAGAATATTCTATATCTGTGCATTATAAGCACAAACGAGCCCAAATAGATCCTCCGTATGGGTTTTGGAAGCTGAAAATTTTTCGTTCCAAAAATGTGTGAATAAATGGGTTCCCTATAGCCCACAGGACCAGCTAAGCACATCCTGAAAGTTACTTTTCTTAGCCCAATTCTAGTGGAATATCCTGTTTCTTTGCATTATAAGCACAAACGCGCTGAAATAGATCCTCCGTATGGGTATTGGAAGCTGAAAATGTTTCGTTCTAAAATTGTGTGAATAGATGGGTTACCTATAGCCCACAGGACCAGCTAAGCACATCCTGAAAGTTACTTTTCTTACCCCAATTCTAGTGGAATATTCTATTTCTGTGCATTATAAGCACAACCGAGCTGAAATAGATTCTCCATATGGGTATTGCAAGCAGAAAATTTCTCAGTCCAAAAATGTGTGAATAAATGGGTTACATATAGCCCACAGGACCAGCTACGCACATCCTGAAAGTTACTTTTCTTAGCCCAATTCTAGTAGAATATTTTATTTCTGTGCATTATAAGCACAAACGAGCTGAAATAGCTCCTCCGTATGGGTATTGCAAGCAGAAAATTTGTCAGTCCAAAAATGTGTGAATAAATGGGTTACATATAGCCCACAGGACCAGCTACGCACATCCTGAAAGTTACTTTTCTTAGCCCAATTCTAGTAGAATATTCTATATCAGTGCATTATAAGCACAAACGAGCCCAAATAGATCCTCCGTATGGGTTTTGGAAGCTGAAAATTTTTCGTTCCAAAAATGTGTGAATAAATGGGTTACCTATAGATCACAGGACCAGCTATGCACATCCTGAAAGTTACTTTTCTTAGCCCAATTCTAGTAGAATATTCTATATCTGTGCATTATAAGCACAAACGAGCCCAAATAGATCCTCCGTATGGGTTTTGGAAGCTGAAAATTTTTCGTTCCAAAAATGTGTGAATAAATGGGTTCCCTATAGCCCACAGGACCAGCTAAGCACATCCTGAAAGTTACTTTTCTTAGCCCAATTCTAGTGGAATATCCTGTTTCTTTGCATTATAAGCACAAACGAGCTCAAATAGATCCTCCGTATGGGTATTGCAAGCAGAAAATTTCTCAGTCCAAAAACGTGTGATTAAATCGGTTACCTATAGCCCACAGAACCAGCTACGCACATCCTGAAAGTTACTTTTCTTAGCCCAATTCTAGTAGAATATTCTATATCTGTGCATTATAAGCACAACCGAGCTGAAATAGCTTCTCCGTATGGGTATTGCAAGCAGAAAATTTCTCAGTCCAAAAATGTGTGATTAAATGGGTTACCTATAGCCCACAGGACCAGCTAAGCACATCCTGAAAGTTACTTTTCTTAGCCCAATTCTAGTGGAATATCCTGTTTCTGTGCATTGTAAGCACAAACGAGCTGAAATAGATCCTCCGTATGGGTATTGCAAGCAGAAAATTTGTCAGTCCAAAAATGTGTGAATAAATGGGTTACATATAGCCCACAGGACCAGCTACGCACATCCTGAAAGTTACTTTTCTTAGCCCAAACAAGCTGAAATAGCTAGTCCATATGGGTATTGGAAGCAGACAATTTTTCAGTCAAAAAACGTGTAAATAAATGGTTTACCTATAGATCACAGGACCAGCTACGCACATCCTGAAAGTTACTTTTCTTAGCCCAATTCTAGTGAAATATCCTGTTTCTGTGCATTATAAGCACAAACGAGCTCAAATAGATCCTCCGTATGGGTATTGGAAGCTGAAAATTTTTCGTTTCAAAAATGTGTGCATAAATGGGTTACTTATAGCCCACAGGACCAGCTACGAACATCCTGAAAGTTACTTTTCTTAGCCCAATTCTAGTAGAATACCCTGTTTCTGTGCATTATAAGCATAAACAAGGTGAAATAACTCCTCCGTATGGGTATTGGAAGCAGAAAATGTTTCAGTCCAAATATGTGTTCTAAATGGGTTACCTATAGCCCACAGGACCAGCTGCGCACATCCTGAAAGTTACTTTTCTTAGCCCAATTCTAGTGGAATATATTGTTTCTATGCATTATAAGCACAAACGAGCTGAAATAGATCCTCCGTATGGGTATTGGAAGCTGAAAATGTTTCGTTCTAAAATTGTGTGAATAGATGGGTTACCTATAGCCCACAGGACCAGCTGCGCACATCCTGAAAGTTACTTTTCTTAGCCCAATTCTAGTAGAATATTCTATATCTGTGCATTATAAGCACAAACGAGCCCAAATAGATCCTCCGTATGGGTTTTGGAAGCTGAAAATTTTTCGTTCCAAAAATGTGTGAATAAATGGGTTACCTATAGATCACAGGACCAGCTATGCACATCCTGAAAGTTACTTTTCTTAGCCCAATTCTAGTAGAATATTCTATATCTGTGCATTATAAGCACAAACGAGCCCAAATAGATCCTCCGTATGGGCTTTGGAAGCTGAAAATTTTTCGTTCCAAAAATGTGTGAATAAATGGGTTCCCTATAGCCCACAGGACCAGCTAAGCACATCCTGAAAGTTACTTTTCTTAGCCCAATTCTAGTGGAATATCCTGTTTCTTTGCATTATAAGCACAAACGCGCTGAAATAGATCCTCCGTATGGGTATTGGAAGCTGAAAATGTTTCGTTCTAAAATTGTGTGAATAGATGGGTTACCTATAGCCCACAGGACCAGCTAAGCACATCCTGAAAGTTACTTTTCTTACCCCAATTCTAGTGGAATATTCTATTTCTGTGCATTATAAGCACAACCGAGCTGAAATAGCTTCTCCATATGGGTATTGCAAGCAGAAAATTTCTCAGTCCAAAAATGTGTGAATAAATGGGTTACATATAGCCCACAGGACCAGCTACGCACATCCTGAAAGTTACTTTTCTTAGCCCAATTCTAGTAGAATATTTTATTTCTGTGCATTATAAGCACAAACGAGCTGAAATAGCTCCTCCGTATGGGTATTGCAAGCAGAAAATTTGTCAGTCCAAAAATGTGTGAATAAATGGGTTACATATAGCCCACAGGACCAGCTACGCACATCCTGAAAGTTACTTTTCTTAGCCCAATTCTAGTAGAATATTCTATATCAGTGCATTATAAGCACAAACGAGCCCAAATAGATCCTCCGTATGGGTTTTGGAAGCTGAAAATTTTTCGTTCCAAAAATGTGTGAATAAATGGGTTACCTATAGATAACAGGACCAGCTATGCACATCCTGAAAGTTACTTTTCTTAGCCCAACTCTAGTAGAATATTCTATATCTGTGCATTATAAGCACAAACGAGCCCAAATAGATCCTCCGTATGGGTTTTGGAAGCTGAAAATTTTTCGTTCCAAAAATGTGTGAATAAATGGGTTCCCTATAGCCCACAGGACCAGCTAAGCACATCCTGAAAGTTACTTTTCTTAGCCCAATTCTAGTGGAATATCCTGTTTCTTTGCATTATAAGCACAAACGAGCTCAAATAGATCCTCCGTATGGGTATTGGAAGCTGAAAATGTTTCGTTCTAAAATTGTGTGAATAGATGGGTTACCTATAGCCCACAGGACCAGCTACGCACATCCTGAAAGTTACTTTTCTTAGCCCAATTCTAGTAGAATATTCTATATCAGTGCATTATAAGCACAAACGAGCCCAAATAGATCCTCCGTATGGGTTTTGGAAGCTGAAAATTTTTCGTTCCAAAAATGTGTGAATAAATGGGTTACATATAGCCCACAGGACCAGCTACGCACATCCTGAAAGTTACTTTTCTTAGCCCAATTCTAGTGGAATATCCTGTTTCTGTGCATTATAAGCACAACCGAGCTGAAATAGCTTCTCCGTATGGGTATTGCAAGCAGAAAATTTCTCAGTCCAAAAATGTGTGAATAAATGGGTTACATATAGCCCACAGGACCAGCTACGCACATCCTGAAAGTTACTTTTCTTAGCCCAATTCTGGTAGAATATTCTATATCTGTGCATTATAAGCACAAACGAGCTGAAATAGCTCCTCCGTATGGGTATAGCAAGCAGAAAATTTGTCAGTTCAAAAATGTGTGAATAAATGGGTTACATATAGCCCACAGGACCAGCTACGCACATCCGGAAAGTTACTTTTCTTAGCCCAATTCTAGTAGAATATTCTATATCTGTGCATTATAAGCACAAACGAGCCCAAATAGATCCTCCGTATGGGTATTGGAAGCTGAAAATGTTTCGTTCTAAAATTGTGTGAATAGATGGGTTACCTATAGCCCACAGGACCAGCTAAGCACATCCTGAAAGTTACTTTTCTTACCAAAATTCTAGTGGAATATTCTATTTCTGTGCATTATAAGCACAAACGAGCTGAAATAGCTTCTCCGTATGGGTATTGCAAGCAGAAAATTTCTCAGTCCAAAAATGTGCATTATAAGCACAAACGAGCTGAAATAGCTCCTCCGTATGGGTATTGCAAGCAGAAAATTTGTCAGTCCAAAAATGTGTGAATAAATGGGTTACATATAGCCCACAGGACCAGCTACGCACATCCTGAAAGTTACTTTTCTTAGCCCAATTCTAGTAGAATATTCTATATCTGTGCATTATAAGCACAAACGAGCCCAAATAGATCCTCCGTATGGGTTTTGGAAGCTGAAAATTTTTCGTTCCAAAAATGTGTGAATAAATGGGTTACATATAGCCCACAGGACCAGCTACGCACATCCTGAAAGTTACTTTTCTTAGCCCAATTCTAGTGGAATATCCTGTTTCTATGCATTATAAGCACAAACGAGCTGAAATAGATCCTCCGTATGGGTATTGGAAGCTGAAAATGCTTCGTTCTAAAATTGTGTGAATAGATGTGTTACCTATAGCCCACAGGACCAGCTAAGCACATCCTGAAAGTTACTTTTCTTACCAAAATTCTAGTGGAATATTCCATTTCTGTGCATTATAAGCACAAACGAGCTGAAATAGCTCCTCCGTATGGGTATTGCAAGCAGAAAATTTGTCAGTCCAAAAATGTGTGAATAAATGGGTTATATATAGCCCACAGGACCAGCTACGCACATCCTGAAAGTTACTTTTCTTAGCCCAATTCTAGTAGAATATTCTATATCTGTGCATTATAAGCACAAACGAGCCCAAATAGATCCTCCGTATGGGTATTGGAAGCTGAAAATGTTTCGTTCTAAAATTGTGTGAATAGATGGGTTACCTATAGCCCACAGGACCAGCTAAGCACATCCTGAAAGTTACTTTTCTTACCAAAATTCTAGTGGAATATTCTATTTCTGTGCATTATAAGCACAAACGAGCTGAAATAGCTTCTCCGTATGGGTATTGCAAGCAGAAAATTTCTCAGTCCAAAAATGTGCATTATAAGCACAAACGAGCTGAAATAGCTCATCCGTATGGGTATTGCAAGCAGAAAATTTGTCAGTCCAAAAATGTGTGAATAAATGGGTTACATATAGCCCACAGGACCAGCTACGCACATCCTGAAAGTTACTTTTCTTAGCCCAATTCTAGTAGAATATTCTATATCTGTGCATTATAAGCACAAACGAGCCCAAATAGATCCTCCGTATGGGTTTTGGAAGCTGAAAATTTTTCGTTCCAAAAATGTGTGAATAAATGGGTTACATATAGCCCACAGGACCAGCTACGCACATCCTGAAAGTTACTTTTCTTAGCCCAATTCTAGTGGAATATCCTGTTTCTATGCATTATAAGCACAAACGAGCTGAAATAGATCCTCCGTATGGGTATTGGAAGCTGAAAATGCTTCGTTCTAAAATTGTGTGAATAGATGTGTTACCTATAGCCCACAGGACCAGCTAAGCACATCCTGAAAGTTACTTTTCTTACCAAAATTCTAGTGGAATATTCCATTTCTGTGCATTATAAGCACAAACGAGCTGAAATAGCTCCTCCGTATGGGTATTGCAAGCAGAAAATTTGTCAGTCCAAAAATGTGTGAATAAATGGGTTATATGTATATAGCCCACAGGACCAGCTACGCACATCCTGAAAGTTACTTTTCTTAGCCCAATTCTAGTAGAATATTCTATATCTGTGCATTATAAGCACAAACGAGCCCAAATAGATCCTCCGTATGGGTTTTGGAAGCTGAAAATTTTTCGTTCCAAAAATGTGTGAATAAATGGGTTACATATAGCCCACAGGACCAGCTACGCACATCCTGAAAGTTACTTTTCTTAGCCCAATTCTAGTAGAATATTCTATATCTGTGCATTATAAGCACAAACGAGCCCAAATAGATCCTCCGTATGGGTTTTGGATGCTGAAAATTTTTCGTTCCAAAAATGTGTGAATAAATGGGTTACATAACGCCCACAGGACCAGCTACGCACATCCTGAAAGTTACTTTTCTTAGCCCAATTCTAGTGGAATATCCTGTTTCTATGCATTATAAGCACAAACGAGCTGAAATAGATCCTCCGTATGGGTATTGGAAGCTGAAAATGTTTCGTTCTAAAATTGTGTGAATAGATGGGTTACCTATAGCCCACAGGACCAGCTAAGCACATCCTGAAAGTTACTTTTCTTACCAAAATTCTAGTGGAATATTCTATTTCTGTGCATTATAAGCACAAACGAGCTGAAATAGCTTCTCCGTATGGGTATTGCAAGCAGAAAATTTCTCAGTCCAAAAATGTGCATTATAAGCACAAACGAGCTGAAATAGCTCCTCCGTATGGGTATTGCAAGCAGAAAATTTGTCAGTCCAAAAATGTGTGAATAAATGGGTTACATATAGCCCACAGGACCAGCTACGCACATCCTGAAAGTTACTTTTCTTAGCCCAATTCTAGTAGAATATTCTATATCTGTGCATTATAAGCACAAACGAGCCCAAATAGATCCTCCGTATGGGTTTTGGAAGCTGAAAATTTTTCGTTCCAAAAATGTGTGAATAAATGGGTTACCGATAGCCCACAGGACCAGCTAAGCACATCCTGAAAGTTAGTTTTCTTAGCCCAATTCTAGTGGAATATCCTGTGTCTGTGCATTCTAAGCACAAACGAGTTGAAATAGATCCTCCGTATGGGTATTGGAAGCTGAAAATGTTTCGTTCTAAAATTGTGTGAATAGATGGGTTACCTATAGCCCACAGGACCAGCTAAGCACATCCTGAAAGTTACTTTTCTTACCAAAATTCTAGTGGAATATTCTATTTCTGTGCATTATAAGCACAAACGAGCTGAAATAGCTTCTCCGTAGGGGTATTGCAAGCAGAAAATTTCTCAGTCCAAAAATGTGTGAATAAATGGGTTACATATAGCCCACAGGACCAGCTACGCACATCCTGAAAGTTACTTTTCTTAGCCCAATTCTAGTAGAATATTTTATTTCTGTGCATCATAAGCACAAACGAGCTGAAATAGCTTCTCCGTATTGATATTGCAAGCAAAAAATTTCTCAGTCCAAAAATGTGTGAATAAATGGGTTACATGTAGCCCACAGGACCAGCTACGCACATCCTGAAAGTTACTTTTCTTAGCCCAATTCTAGTAGAATATTCTATATCTGTGCATTATAAGCACAAATGAGCTCAAATAGATCCTCCGTATGGGTTTTGGAAGCTGAAAATTTTTCGTTCCAAAAATGTGTGAATAAATGGGTTACCTATAGATCACAGGACCAGCTACGCACATCCTGAAAGTTACTTTTCTTAGCCCAATTCTAGTAGAATATTCTGTATCTGTGCATTATAAGCACAAACGAGCCCAAATAGATCCTCCGTATGGGTTTTGGAAGCTGAAAATTTTTCGTTCCAAAAATGTGTGAATAAATGGGTTACATATAGCCCACAGGACCAGCTACGCACATCCTGAAAGTTACTTTTCTTAGCCCAATTCTAGTAGAATATTCTATATCTGTGCATTATAAGCACAAACGAGCCCAAATAGATCCTCCGTATGGGTTTTGGAAGCTGAAAATTTTTCGTTCCAAAAATGTGTGAATAAATGGGTTACCGATAGCCCACAGGACCAGCTAAGCACATCCTGAAAGTTAGTTTTCTTAGCCCAATTCTAGTGGAATATCCTGTGTCTGTGCATTCTAAGCACAAACGAGTTGAAATAGATCCTCCGTATGGGTATTGGAAGCTGAAAATGTTTCGTTCTAAAATTGTGTGAATAGATGGGTTACCTATAGCCCACAGGACCAGCTAAGCACATCCTGAAAGTTACTTTTCTTACCAAAATTCTAGTGGAATATTCTATTTCTGTGCATTATAAGCACAAACGAGCTGAAATAGCTTCTCCGTAGGGGTATTGCAAGCAGAAAATTTCTCAGTCCAAAAATGTGTGAATAAATGGGTTACATATAGCCCACAGGACCAGCTACGCACATCCTGAAAGTTACTTTTCTTAGCCCAATTCTAGTAGAATATTTTATTTCTGTGCATCATAAGCACAAACGAGCTGAAATAGCTTCTCCGTATTGATATTGCAAGCAAAAAATTTCTCAGTCCAAAAATGTGTGAATAAATGGGTTACATGTAGCCCACAGGACCAGCTACGCACATCCTGAAAGTTACTTTTCTTAGCCCAATTCTAGTAGAATATTCTATATCTGTGCATTATAAGCACAAATGAGCTCAAATAGATCCTCCGTATGGGTTTTGGAAGCTGAAAATTTTTCGTTCCAAAAATGTGTGAATAAATGGGTTACCTATAGATCACAGGACCAGCTACGCACATCCTGAAAGTTACTTTTCTTAGCCCAATTCTAGTAGAATATTCTGTATCTGTGCATTATAAGCACAAACGAGCCCAAATAGATCCTCCGTATGGGTTTTGGAAGCTGAAAATTTTTCGTTCCAAAAATGTGTGAATAAATGGGTTACCTATAGCCCACAGGACCAGCTAAGCACATCCTGAAAGTTACTTTTCTTACCCCAATTCTAGTGGAATATTCCATTTCTGTGCATTATAAGCACAAACGAGCTGAAATAGCTTCTCCGTATGGGTATTGCAAGCAGAAAATTTCTCAGTCCAAAAATGTGTGAATAAATGGGTTACATATAGCCCACAGGACCAGCTATGCACATAATGAAAGTTACTTTTCTTAGCCCAATTCTAGTCGAATATTCTGTATCTGTGCATTATAAGCACAAACGAGCCCAAATAGATCCTCCGTATGGGTTTTGGAAGTTGAAAATTTTTCGTTCCAAAGATGTGTGAATAAATGGGTTACCTATAGCCCACAGGACCAGCTACGCACATCCTGAAAGTTACTTTTCTTAGCCCAAATCTAGTGGAATATCCTGTTTCTGTGCATTATAAGCACAAACGAGCCCAAATAGATCCTCCGTATGGGTTTTGGAAGCTGAAAATTTTTCGTTCCAAAAATGTGTGAATAAATGGGTTACCTATAGATCACAGGACCAGCTACGCACATCCTGAAAGTTACTTTTCTTAGCCCAATTCTAGTAGAATATTCTGTATCTGTGCATTATAAGCACAAACGAGCCCAAATAGATCCTCCGTATGGGTTTTGGAAGCTGAAAATTTTTCGTTCCAAAAATGTGTGAATAAATGGGTTACCTATAGCCCACAGGACCAGCTAAGCACATCCTGAAAGTTACTTTTCTTACCCCAATTCTAGTGGAATATTCCATTTCTGTGCATTATAAGCACAAACGAGCTGAAATAGCTTCTCCGTATGGGTATTGCAAGCAGAAAATTTCTCAGTCCAAAAATGTGTGAATAAATGGGTTACATATAGCCCACAGGACCAGCTACGCACATCCTGAAAGTTACTTTTCTTACCAAAATTCTAGTGGAATATTCCATTTCTGTGCATTATAAGCACAAACGAGCTGAAATAGCTCCTCCGTATGGGTATTGCAAGCAGAAAATTTGTCAGTCCAAAAATGTGTGAATAAATGGGTTATATATAGCCCACAGGACCAGCTACGCACATCCTGAAAGTTACTTTTCTTAGCCCAATTCTAGTAGAATATTCTATATCTGTGCATTATAAGCACAAACGAGCCCAAATAGATCCTCCGTATGGGTATTGGAAGCTGAAAATGTTTCGTTCTAAAATTGTGTGAATAGATGGGTTACCTATAGCCCACAGGACCAGATAAGCACATCCTGAAAGTTACTTTTCTTACCAAAATTCTAGTGGAATATCCTGTTTCTATGCATTATAAGCACAAACGAGCTGAAATAGATCCTCCGTATGGGTATTGGAAGCTGAAAATGCTTCGTTCTAAAATTGTGTGAATAGATGTGTTACCTATAGCCCACAGGACCAGCTAAGCACATCCTGAAAGTTACTTTTCTTACCAAAATTCTAGTGGAATATTCCATTTCTGTGCATTATAAGCACAAACGAGCTGAAATAGCTCCTCCGTATGGGTATTGCAAGCAGAAAATTTGTCAGTCCAAAAATGTGTGAATAAATGGGTTATATATAGCCCACAGGACCAGCTACGCACATCCTGAAAGTTACTTTTCTTAGCCCAATTCTAGTAGAATATTCTATATCTGTGCATTATAAGCACAAACGAGCCCAAATAGATCCTCCGTATGGGTATTGGAAGCTGAAAATGTTTCGTTCTAAAATTGTGTGAATAGATGGGTTACCTATAGCCCACAGGACCAGATAAGCACATCCTGAAAGTTACTTTTCTTACCAAAATTCTAGTGGAATATTCTATTTCTGTGCATTATAAGCACAAACGAGCTGAAATAGCTTCTCCGTATGGGTATTGCAAGCAGAAAATTTCTCAGTCCAAAAATGTGCATTATAAGCACAAACGAGCTGAAATAGCTCATCCGTATGGGTATTGCAAGCAGAAAATTTGTCAGTCCAAAAATGTGTGAATAAATGGGTTACATATAGCCCACAGGACCAGCTACGCACATCCTGAAAGTTACTTTTCTTAGCCCAATTCTAGTAGAATATTCTATATCTGTGCATTATAAGCACAAACGAGCCCAAATAGATCCTCCGTATGGGTTTTGGAAGCTGAAAATTTTTCGTTCCAAAAATGTGTGAATAAATGGGTTACATATAGCCCACAGGACCAGCTACGCACATCCTGAAAGTTACTTTTCTTAGCCCAATTCTAGTGGAATATCCTGTTTCTATGCATTATAAGCACAAACGAGCTGAAATAGATCCTCCGTATGGGTATTGGAAGCTGAAAATGCTTCGTTCTAAAATTGTGTGAATAGATGTGTTACCTATAGCCCACAGGACCAGCTAAGCACATCCTGAAAGTTACTTTTCTTACCAAAATTCTAGTGGAATATTCCATTTCTGTGCATTATAAGCACAAACGAGCTGAAATAGCTCCTCCGTATGGGTATTGCAAGCAGAAAATTTGTCAGTCCAAAAATGTGTGAATAAATGGGTTATATATAGCCCACAGGACCAGCTACGCACATCCTGAAAGTTACTTTTCTTAGCCCAATTCTAGTAGAATATTCTATATCTGTGCATTATAAGCACAAACGAGCCCAAATAGATCCTCCGTATGGGTATTGGAAGCTGAAAATGTTTCGTTCTAAAATTGTGTGAATAGATGGGTTACCTATAGCCCACAGGACCAGATAAGCACATCCTGAAAGTTACTTTTCTTACCAAAATTCTAGTGGAATATTCTATTTCTGTGCATTATAAGCACAAACGAGCTGAAATAGCTTCTCCGTATGGGTATTGCAAGCAGAAAATTTCTCAGTCCAAAAATGTGCATTATAAGCACAAACGAGCTGAAATAGCTCATCCGTATGGGTATTGCAAGCAGAAAATTTGTCAGTCCAAAAATGTGTGAATAAATGGGTTACATATAGCCCACAGGACCAGCTACGCACATCCTGAAAGTTACTTTTCTTAGCCCAATTCTAGTAGAATATTCTATATCTGTGCATTATAAGCACAAACGAGCCCAAATAGATCCTCCGTATGGGTTTTGGAAGCTGAAAATTTTTCGTTCCAAAAATGTGTGAATAAATGGGTTACATATAGCCCACAGGACCAGCTACGCACATCCTGAAAGTTACTTTTCTTAGCCCAATTCTAGTGGAATATCCTGTTTCTATGCATTATAAGCACAAACGAGCTG
This sequence comes from Xylota segnis, assembly GCA_963583995.1. Taxonomy (NCBI): domain Eukaryota; kingdom Metazoa; phylum Arthropoda; class Insecta; order Diptera; family Syrphidae; genus Xylota; species Xylota segnis. The sequence goes on from OY757240.1 coordinate 561,258, forward strand.
AAATAGATCCTCCGTATGGGTATTGGAAGCTGAAAATGCTTCGTTCTAAAATTGTGTGAATAGATGTGTTACCTATAGCCCACAGGACCAGCTAAGCACATCCTGAAAGTTACTTTTCTTACCAAAATTCTAGTGGAATATTCCATTTCTGTGCATTATAAGCACAAACGAGCTGAAATAGCTCCTCCGTATGGGTATTGCAAGCAGAAAATTTGTCAGTCCAAAAATGTGTGAATAAATGGGTTATATGTATATAGCCCACAGGACCAGCTACGCACATCCTGAAAGTTACTTTTCTTAGCCCAATTCTAGTAGAATATTCTATATCTGTGCATTATAAGCACAAACGAGCCCAAATAGATCCTCCGTATGGGTTTTGGAAGCTGAAAATTTTTCGTTCCAAAAATGTGTGAATAAATGGGTTACATATAGCCCACAGGACCAGCTACGCACATCCTGAAAGTTACTTTTCTTAGCCCAATTCTAGTAGAATATTCTATATCTGTGCATTATAAGCACAAACGAGCCCAAATAGATCCTCCGTATGGGTTTTGGAAGCTGAAAATTTTTCGTTCCAAAAATGTGTGAATAAATGGGTTACATAACGCCCACAGGACCAGCTACGCACATCCTGAAAGTTACTTTTCTTAGCCCAATTCTAGTGGAATATCCTGTTTCTATGCATTATAAGCACAAACGAGCTGAAATAGATCCTCCGTATGGGTATTGGAAGCTGAAAATGTTTCGTTCTAAAATTGTGTGAATAGATGGGTTACCTATAGCCCACAGGACCAGCTAAGCACATCCTGAAAGTTACTTTTCTTACCAAAATTCTAGTGGAATATTCTATTTCTGTGCATTATAAGCACAAACGAGCTGAAATAGCTTCTCCGTATGGGTATTGCAAGCAGAAAATTTCTCAGTCCAAAAATGTGCATTATAAGCACAAACGAGCTGAAATAGCTCCTCCGTATGGGTATTGCAAGCAGAAAATTTGTCAGTCCAAAAATGTGTGAATAAATGGGTTACATATAGCCCACAGGACCAGCTACGCACATCCTGAAAGTTACTTTTCTTAGCCCAATTCTAGTAGAATATTCTATATCTGTGCATTATAAGCACAAACGAGCCCAAATAGATCCTCCGTATGGGTTTTGGAAGCTGAAAATTTTTCGTTCCAAAAATGTGTGAATAAATGGGTTACCGATAGCCCACAGGACCAGCTAAGCACATCCTGAAAGTTAGTTTTCTTAGCCCAATTCTAGTGGAATATCCTGTGTCTGTGCATTCTAAGCACAAACGAGTTGAAATAGATCCTCCGTATGGGTATTGGAAGCTGAAAATGTTTCGTTCTAAAATTGTGTGAATAGATGGGTTACCTATAGCCCACAGGACCAGCTAAGCACATCCTGAAAGTTACTTTTCTTACCAAAATTCTAGTGGAATATTCTATTTCTGTGCATTATAAGCACAAACGAGCTGAAATAGCTTCTCCGTAGGGGTATTGCAAGCAGAAAATTTCTCAGTCCAAAAATGTGTGAATAAATGGGTTACATATAGCCCACAGGACCAGCTACGCACATCCTGAAAGTTACTTTTCTTAGCCCAATTCTAGTAGAATATTTTATTTCTGTGCATCATAAGCACAAACGAGCTGAAATAGCTTCTCCGTATTGATATTGCAAGCAAAAAATTTCTCAGTCCAAAAATGTGTGAATAAATGGGTTACATGTAGCCCACAGGACCAGCTACGCACATCCTGAAAGTTACTTTTCTTAGCCCAATTCTAGTAGAATATTCTATATCTGTGCATTATAAGCACAAACGAGCTCAAATAGATCCTCCGTATGGGTTTTGGAAGCTGAAAATTTTTCGTTCCAAAAATGTGTGAATAAATGGGTTACCTATAGATCACAGGACCAGCTACGCACATCCTGAAAGTTACTTTTCTTAGCCCAATTCTAGTAGAATATTCTGTATCTGTGCATTATAAGCACAAACGAGCCCAAATAGATCCTCCGTATGGGTTTTGGAAGCTGAAAATTTTTCGTTCCAAAAATGTGTGAATAAATGGGTTACCTATAGCCCACAGGACCAGCTAAGCACATCCTGAAAGTTACTTTTCTTACCCCAATTCTAGTGGAATATTCCATTTCTGTGCATTATAAGCACAAACGAGCTGAAATAGCTTCTCCGTATGGGTATTGCAAGCAGAAAATTTCTCAGTCCAAAAATGTGTGAATAAATGGGTTACATATAGCCCACAGGACCAGCTATGCACATAATGAAAGTTACTTTTCTTAGCCCAATTCTAGTCGAATATTCTGTATCTGTGCATTATAAGCACAAACGAGCCCAAATAGATCCTCCGTATGGGTTTTGGAAGTTGAAAATTTTTCGTTCCAAAGATGTGTGAATAAATGGGTTACCTATAGCCCACAGGACCAGCTACGCACATCCTGAAAGTTACTTTTCTTAGCCCAAATCTAGTGGAATATCCTGTTTCTGTGCATTATAAGCACAAACGAGCTGAAATAGCTCCTCCGTATGGGTATTGCAAGCAGAAAATTTCTCAGGCCAAAAATGTGTGAATAAATGGGTTACATATAGCCCACAGGACCAGCTACGCACATCCTGAAAGTTACTTTTCTTAGCCCAATTCTAGTACAATATTCTATATCTGTGCATTATAAGCACAAACGAGCCCAAATAGATCCTCCGTATGGGTTTTGGAAGCTGAAAATTTTTCGTTCCAAAAATGTGTGAATAAATGGGTTACATATAGCCCATAGGACCAGCTACGCACATCCTGAAAGTTACTTTTCTTAGCCCAATTCTAGTGGAATATCCTGTTTCTATGCATTATAAGTACAAACGAGCTGAAATAGATCCTCCGTATGGGTATTGGAAGCTGAAAATGTTTCGTTCTAAAATTGTGTGAATAGATGGGTTACCTATAGCCCACAGGACCAGCTAAGCACATCCTGAAAGTTACTTTTCTTACCAAAATTCTAGTGGAATATTCCATTTCTGTGCATTATAAGCACAAACGAGCTGAAATAGCTTCTCCGTATGGGTATTGCAAGCAGAAAATTTCTCAGTCCAAAAATGTGCATTATAAGCACAAACGAGCTGAAATAGCTCCTCCGTATGGGTATTGCAAGCAGAAAATTTGTCAGTCCAAAAATGTGTGAATAAATGTGTTACATATAGCCCACAGGACCAGCTACGCACATCCTGAAAGTTACTTTTCTTAGCCCAATTCTAGTAGAATATTCTATATCTGTGCATTATAAGCACAAACGAGCCCAAATAGATCCTCCGTATGGGTATTGGAAGCTGAAAATGTTTCGTTCTAAAATTGTGTGAATAGATGGGTTACCTATAGCCCACAGGACCAGATAAGCACATCCTGAAAGTTACTTTTCTTAGCCCAATTCTAGTCGAATATTCTGTATCTGTGCATTATAAGCACAAACGAGCTGAAATAGATCCTCCGTATGGGTATTGGAAGCTGAAAATGTTTCGTTCTAAAATTGTGTGAATAGATGGGTTACCTATAGCCCACAGGACCAGCTAAGCACATCCTGAAAGTTACTTTTCTTACCAAAATTCTAGTGGAATATTCCATTTCTGTGCATTATAAGCACAAACGAGCTGAAATAGCTTCTCCGTATGGGTATTGCAAGCAGAAAATTTCTCAGTCCAAAAATGTGCATTATAAGCACAAACGAGCTGAAATAGCTCCTCCGTATGGGTATTGCAAGCAGAAAATTTGTCAGTCCAAAAATGTGTGAATAAATGTGTTACATACATATAGCCCACAGGACCAGCTACGCACATCCTGAAAGTTACTTTTCTTAGCCCAATTCTAGTAGAATATTCTATATCTGTGCATTATAAGCACAAACGAGCCCAAATAGATCCTCCGTATGGGTTTTGGCAGCTGAAAATTTTTCGTTCCAAAAATGTGTGAATAAATGGGTTACCTATAGCGCACAGGACCAGCTAAGCACATCCTGAAAGTTACTTTTCTTACCCCAATTCTAGTGGAATATTCTATTTCTGTGCATTTTAAGCACAAACGAGCTGAAATAGCTTCTCCGTATGGGTATTGCAAGCAGAAAATTTCTCAGTCCAAAAATGTGTGAATAAATGGGTTACATATAGCCCACAATTCTAGTAGAATATTCTATATCTGTGCAATATAAGCACAAATGAGCCCAAATAGATCCTCCGTGTGGGTTTTGGAAGCTGAAAATTTTTCGTTCCAAAATGTGTGAATAAATAGCCCACAGGACCAGCTAAGCACATCCTGAAAGTTACTTTTCTTACCTAAAATCTAGTGGAATATCCTGTTTCTGTGCATTATAAGCACAAACGAGCCCAAATAGATCCTCCGTATGGGTTTTGGAAGCTGAAAATTTTTCGTTCCAAAAATGTGTGAATAAATGGGGTACCTATAGCCCACAGGACCAGCTAAGCACATCCTGAAAGTTACTTTTCTTAGCCGAATTCTAGTGGAATATCCTGTTTCTGTGCATTATAAGCACAAACGAGCTGAAATAGATCCTCCGTATGGGTATTGGAAGCTGAAAATGTTTCGTTCTAAAATTGTGTGAATAGATGGGTTACCTATAGCCCACAGGACCAGATAAGCACATCCTGAAAGTTACTTTTCTTAGCCCAATTCTAGTCGAATATTCTGTATCTGTGCATTATAAGCACAAACGAGCTGAAATAGATCCTCCGTATGGGTATTGGAAGCTGAAAATGTTTCGTTCTAAAATTGTGTGAATAGATGGGTTACCTATAGCCCACAGGACCAGCTAAGCACATCCTGAAAGTTACTTTTCTTACCAAAATTCTAGTGGAATATTCCATTTCTGTGCATTATAAGCACAAACGAGCTGAAATAGCTTCTCCGTATGGGTATTGCAAGCAGAAAATTTCTCAGTCCAAAAATGTGCATTATAAGCACAAACGAGCTGAAATAGCTCCTCCGTATGGGTATTGCAAGCAGAAAATTTGTCAGTCCAAAAATGTGTGAATAAATGTGTTACATACATATAGCCCACAGGACCAGCTACGCACATCCTGAAAGTTACTTTTCTTAGCCCAATTCTAGTAGAATATTCTATATCTGTGCATTATAAGCACAAACGAGCCCAAATAGATCCTCCGTATGGGTTTTGGAAGCTGAAAATTTTTCGTTCCAAAAATGTGTGAATAAATGGGTTACCTATAGCGCACAGGACCAGCTAAGCACATCCTGAAAGTTACTTTTCTTACCCCAATTCTAGTGGAATATTCTATTTCTGTGCATTATAAGCACAAACGAGCTGAAATAGCTTCTCCGTATGGGTATTGCAAGCAGAAAATTTGTCAGTCCAAAAATGTGTGAATAAATGGGTTACATATAGCCCACAGGACCAGCTACGCACATCCTGAAAGTTACTTTTCTTAGCCCAATTCTAGTAGAATATTCTATATCTGTGCATTATAAGCACAAACGAGCCCAAATAGATCCTCCGTATGGGTTTTGGAAGCTGAAAATTTTTCGTTCCAAAAATGTGTGAATAAATGGGTTACATATAGCCCACAGGACCAGCTACGCACATCCTGAAAGTTACTTTTCTTAGCCCAATTCTAGTGGAATATCCTGTTTCTATGCATTATAAGCACAAACGAGCTGAAATAGATCCTCCGTATGGGTATTGGAAGCTGAAAATGCTTCGTTCTAAAATTGTGTGAATAGATGTGTTACCTATAGCCCACAGGACCAGCTAAGCACATCCTGAAAGTTACTTTTCTTACCAAAATTCTAGTGGAATATTCCATTTCTGTGCATTATAAGCACAAACGAGCTGAAATAGCTCCTCCGTATGGGTATTGCAAGCAGAAAATTTGTCAGTCCAAAAATGTGTGAATAAATGGGTTATATATAGCCCACAGGACCAGCTACGCACATCCTGAAAGTTACTTTTCTTAGCCCAATTCTAGTAGAATATTCTATATCTGTGCATTATAAGCACAAACGAGCCCAAATAGATCCTCCGTATGGGTATTGGAAGCTGAAAATGTTTCGTTCTAAAATTGTGTGAATAGATGGGTTACCTATAGCCCACAGGACCAGCTAAGCACATCCTGAAAGTTACTTTTCTTACCAAAATTCTAGTGGAATATTCTATTTCTGTGCATTATAAGCACAAACGAGCTGAAATAGCTTCTCCGTATGGGTATTGCAAGCAGAAAATTTCTCAGTCCAAAAATGTGCATTATAAGCACAAACGAGCTGAAATAGCTCATCCGTATGGGTATTGCAAGCAGAAAATTTGTCAGTCCAAAAATGTGTGAATAAATGGGTTACATATAGCCCACAGGACCAGCTACGCACATCCTGAAAGTTACTTTTCTTAGCCCAATTCTAGTAGAATATTCTATATCTGTGCATTATAAGCACAAACGAGCCCAAATAGATCCTCCGTATGGGTTTTGGAAGCTGAAAATTTTTCGTTCCAAAAATGTGTGAATAAATGGGTTACATATAGCCCACAGGACCAGCTACGCACATCCTGAAAGTTACTTTTCTTAGCCCAATTCTAGTGGAATATCCTGTTTCTATGCATTATAAGCACAAACGAGCTGAAATAGATCCTCCGTATGGGTATTGGAAGCTGAAAATGCTTCGTTCTAAAATTGTGTGAATAGATGTGTTACCTATAGCCCACAGGACCAGCTAAGCACATCCTGAAAGTTACTTTTCTTACCAAAATTCTAGTGGAATATTCCATTTCTGTGCATTATAAGCACAAACGAGCTGAAATAGCTCCTCCGTATGGGTATTGCAAGCAGAAAATTTGTCAGTCCAAAAATGTGTGAATAAATGGGTTATATGTATATAGCCCACAGGACCAGCTACGCACATCCTGAAAGTTACTTTTCTTAGCCCAATTCTAGTAGAATATTCTATATCTGTGCATTATAAGCACAAACGAGCCCAAATAGATCCTCCGTATGGGTTTTGGAAGCTGAAAATTTTTCGTTCCAAAAATGTGTGAATAAATGGGTTACATATAGCCCACAGGACCAGCTACGCACATCCTGAAAGTTACTTTTCTTAGCCCAATTCTAGTAGAATATTCTATATCTGTGCATTATAAGCACAAACGAGCCCAAATAGATCCTCCGTATGGGTTTTGGAAGCTGAAAATTTTTCGTTCCAAAAATGTGTGAATAAATGGGTTACATAACGCCCACAGGACCAGCTACGCACATCCTGAAAGTTACTTTTCTTAGCCCAATTCTAGTGGAATATCCTGTTTCTATGCATTATAAGCACAAACGAGCTGAAATAGATCCTCCGTATGGGTATTGGAAGCTGAAAATGTTTCGTTCTAAAATTGTGTGAATAGATGGGTTACCTATAGCCCACAGGACCAGCTAAGCACATCCTGAAAGTTACTTTTCTTACCAAAATTCTAGTGGAATATTCTATTTCTGTGCATTATAAGCACAAACGAGCTGAAATAGCTTCTCCGTATGGGTATTGCAAGCAGAAAATTTCTCAGTCCAAAAATGTGCATTATAAGCACAAACGAGCTGAAATAGCTCCTCCGTATGGGTATTGCAAGCAGAAAATTTGTCAGTCCAAAAATGTGTGAATAAATGTGTTACATACATATAGCCCACAGGACCAGCTACGCACATCCTGAAAGTTACTTTTCTTAGCCCAATTCTAGTAGAATATTCTATATCTGTGCATTATAAGCACAAACGAGCCCAAATAGATCCTCCGTATGGGTTTTGGCAGCTGAAAATTTTTCGTTCCAAAAATGTGTGAATAAATGGGTTACCTATAGCGCACAGGACCAGCTAAGCACATCCTGAAAGTTACTTTTCTTACCCCAATTCTAGTGGAATATTCTATTTCTGTGCATTTTAAGCACAAACGAGCTGAAATAGCTTCTCCGTATGGGTATTGCAAGCAGAAAATTTCTCAGTCCAAAAATGTGTGAATAAATGGGTTACATATAGCCCACAATTCTAGTAGAATATTCTATATCTGTGCAATATAAGCACAAATGAGCCCAAATAGATCCTCCGTGTGGGTTTTGGAAGCTGAAAATTTTTCGTTCCAAAATGTGTGAATAAATAGCCCACAGGACCAGCTACGCACATCCTGAAAGTTACTTTTCTTAGCCCAATTCTAGTAGAATATTCTATATCTGTGCATTATAAGCACAAACGAGCCCAAATAGATCCTCCGTATGGGTTTTGGCAGCTGAAAATTTTTCGTTCCAAAAATGTGTGAATAAATGGGTTACCTATAGCGCACAGGACCAGCTAAGCACATCCTGAAAGTTACTTTTCTTACCCCAATTCTAGTGGAATATTCTATTTCTGTGCATTATAAGCACAAACGAGCTGAAATAGAATCTCTGTATGGGTATTGCAAGCAGAAAATTTCTCAGTCCAAAAATGTGCATTATAAGCACAAACGAGCTGAAATAGCTCATCCGTATGGGTATTGCAAGCAGAAAATTTGTCAGTCCAAAAATGTGTGATATAAATGGGTTACATATAGCCCACAGGACCAGCTACGCACATCCTGAAAGTTACTTTTCTTAGCCCAATTCTAGTAGAATATTCTATATCTGTGCATTATAAGCACAAACGAGCCCAAATAGATCCTCCGTATGGGTTTTGGAAGCTGAAAATTTTTCGTTCCAAAAATGTGTGAATAAATGGGTTACATATAGCCCACAGGACCAGCTACGCACATCCTGAAAGTTACTTTTCTTAGCCCAATTCTAGTGGAATATCCTGTTTCTATGCATTATAAGCACAAACGAGCTGAAATAGATCCTCCGTATGGGTATTGGAAGCTGAAAATGCTTCGTTCTAAAATTGTGTGAATAGATGTGTTACCTATAGCCCACAGGACCAGCTAAGCACATCCTGAAAGTTACTTTTCTTACCAAAATTCTAGTGGAATATTCCATTTCTGTGCATTATAAGCACAAACGAGCTGAAATAGCTCCTCCGTATGGGTATTGCAAGCAGAAAATTTGTCAGTCCAAAAATGTGTGAATAAATGGGTTATATGTATATAGCCCACAGGACCAGCTACGCACATCCTGAAAGTTACTTTTCTTAGCCCAATTCTAGTAGAATATTCTATATCTGTGCATTATAAGCACAAACGAGCCCAAATAGATCCTCCGTATGGGTTTTGGAAGCTGAAAATTTTTCGTTCCAAAAATGTGTGAATAAATGGGTTACATATAGCCCACAGGACCAGCTACGCACATCCTGAAAGTTACTTTTCTTAGCCCAATTCTAGTAGAATATTCTATATCTGTGCATTATAAGCACAAACGAGCCCAAATAGATCCTCCGTATGGGTTTTGGAAGCTGAAAATTTTTCGTTCCAAAAATGTGTGAATAAATGGGTTACATAACGCCCACAGGACCAGCTACGCACATCCTGAAAGTTACTTTTCTTAGCCCAATTCTAGTGGAATATCCTGTTTCTATGCATTATAAGCACAAACGAGCTGAAATAGATCCTCCGTATGGGTATTGGAAGCTGAAAATGTTTCGTTCTAAAATTGTGTGAATAGATGGGTTACCTATAGCCCACAGGACCAGCTAAGCACATCCTGAAAGTTACTTTTCTTACCAAAATTCTAGTGGAATATTCTATTTCTGTGCATTATAAGCACAAACGAGCTGAAATAGCTTCTCCGTATGGGTATTGCAAGCAGAAAATTTCTCAGTCCAAAAATGTGCATTATAAGCACAAACGAGCTGAAATAGCTCCTCCGTATGGGTATTGCAAGCAGAAAATTTGTCAGTCCAAAAATGTGTGAATAAATGTGTTACATACATATAGCCCACAGGACCAGCTACGCACATCCTGAAAGTTACTTTTCTTAGCCCAATTCTAGTAGAATATTCTATATCTGTGCATTATAAGCACAAACGAGCCCAAATAGATCCTCCGTATGGGTTTTGGCAGCTGAAAATTTTTCGTTCCAAAAATGTGTGAATAAATGGGTTACCTATAGCGCACAGGACCAGCTAAGCACATCCTGAAAGTTACTTTTCTTACCCCAATTCTAGTGGAATATTCTATTTCTGTGCATTTTAAGCACAAACGAGCTGAAATAGCTTCTCCGTATGGGTATTGCAAGCAGAAAATTTCTCAGTCCAAAAATGTGTGAATAAATGGGTTACATATAGCCCACAATTCTAGTAGAATATTCTATATCTGTGCAATATAAGCACAAATGAGCCCAAATAGATCCTCCGTGTGGGTTTTGGAAGCTGAAAATTTTTCGTTCCAAAATGTGTGAATAAATAGCCCACAGGACCAGCTAAGCACATCCTGAAAGTTACTTTTCTTACCTAAAATCTAGTGGAATATCCTGTTTCTGTGCATTATAAGCACAAACGAGCCCAAATAGATCCTCCGTATGGGTTTTGGAAGCTGAAAATTTTTCGTTCCAAAAATGTGTGAATAAATGGGGTACCTATAGCCCACAGGACCAGCTAAGCACATCCTGAAAGTTACTTTTCTTAGCCGAATTCTAGTGGAATATCCTGTTTCTGTGCATTATAAGCACAAACGAGCTGAAATAGATCCTCCGTATGGGTATTGGAAGCTGAAAATGTTTCGTTCTAAAATTGTGTGAATAGATGGGTTACCTATAGCCCACAGGACCAGATAAGCACATCCTGAAAGTTACTTTTCTTAGCCCAATTCTAGTCGAATATTCTGTATCTGTGCATTATAAGCACAAACGAGCTGAAATAGATCCTCCGTATGGGTATTGGAAGCTGAAAATGTTTCGTTCTAAAATTGTGTGAATAGATGGGTTACCTATAGCCCACAGGACCAGCTAAGCACATCCTGAAAGTTACTTTTCTTACCAAAATTCTAGTGGAATATTCCATTTCTGTGCATTATAAGCACAAACGAGCTGAAATAGCTTCTCCGTATGGGTATTGCAAGCAGAAAATTTCTCAGTCCAAAAATGTGCATTATAAGCACAAACGAGCTGAAATAGCTCCTCCGTATGGGTATTGCAAGCAGAAAATTTGTCAGTCCAAAAATGTGTGAATAAATGTGTTACATACATATAGCCCACAGGACCAGCTACGCACATCCTGAAAGTTACTTTTCTTAGCCCAATTCTAGTAGAATATTCTATATCTGTGCATTATAAGCACAAACGAGCCCAAATAGATCCTCCGTATGGGTTTTGGAAGCTGAAAATGTTTCGTTCCAAAAATGTGTGAATAAATGGGTTACCTATAGCGCACAGGACCAGCTAAGCACATCCTGAAAGTTACTTTTCTTACCCCAATTCTAGTGGAATATTCTATTTCTGTGCATTTTAAGCACAAACGAGCTGAAATAGCTTCTCCGTATGGGTATTGCAAGCAGAAAATTTCTCAGTCCAAAAATGTGTGAATAAATGGGTTACATATAGCCCACAATTCTAGTAGAATATTCTATATCTGTGCAATATAAGCACAAATGAGCCCAAATAGATCCTCCGTGTGGGTTTTGGAAGCTGAAAATTTTTCGTTCCAAAATGTGTGAATAAATAGCCCACAGGACCAGCTACGCACATCCTGAAAGTTACTTTTCTTAGCCCAATTCTAGTAGAATATTCTATATCTGTGCATTATAAGCACAAACGAGCCCAAATAGATCCTCCGTATGGGTTTTGGCAGCTGAAAATTTTTCGTTCCAAAAATGTGTGAATAAATGGGTTACCTATAGCGCACAGGACCAGCTAAGCACATCCTGAAAGTTACTTTTCTTACCCCAATTCTAGTGGAATATTCTATTTCTGTGCATTATAAGCACAAACGAGCTGAAATAGCTTCTCCGTATGGGTATTGCAAGCAGAAAATTTCTCAGTCCAAAAATGTGCATTATAAGCACAAACGAGCTGAAATAGCTCATCCGTATGGGTATTGCAAGCAGAAAATTTGTCAGTCCAAAAATGTGTGAATAAATGGGTTACATATAGCCCACAGGACCAGCTACGCACATCCTGAAAGTTACTTTTCTTAGCCCAATTCTAGTAGAATATTCTATATCTGTGCATTATAAGCACAAACGAGCCCAAATAGATCCTCCGTATGGGTTTTGGAAGCTGAAAATTTTTCGTTCCAAAAATGTGTGAATAAATGGGTTACATATAGCCCACAGGACCAGCTACGCACATCCTGAAAGTTACTTTTCTTAGCCCAATTCTAGTGGAATATCCTGTTTCTATGCATTATAAGCACAAACGAGCTGAAATAGATCCTCCGTATGGGTATTGGAAGCTGAAAATGCTTCGTTCTAAAATTGTGTGAATAGATGTGTTACCTATAGCCCACAGGACCAGCTAAGCACATCCTGAAAGTTACTTTTCTTACCAAAATTCTAGTGGAATATTCCATTTCTGTGCATTATAAGCACAAACGAGCTGAAATAGCTCCTCCGTATGGGTATTGCAAGCAGAAAATTTGTCAGTCCAAAAATGTGTGAATAAATGGGTTATATGTATATAGCCCACAGGACCAGCTACGCACATCCTGAAAGTTACTTTTCTTAGCCCAATTCTAGTAGAATATTCTATATCTGTGCATTATAAGCACAAACGAGCCCAAATAGATCCTCCGTATGGGTTTTGGAAGCTGAAAATTTTTCGTTCCAAAAATGTGTGAATAAATGGGTTACATATAGCCCACAGGACCAGCTACGCACATCCTGAAAGTTACTTTTCTTAGCCCAATTCTAGTAGAATATTCTATATCTGTGCATTATAAGCACAAACGAGCCCAAATAGATCCTCCGTATGGGTTTTGGAAGCTGAAAATTTTTCGTTCCAAAAATGTGTGAATAAATGGGTTACATAACGCCCACAGGACCAGCTACGCACATCCTGAAAGTTACTTTTCTTAGCCCAATTCTAGTGGAATATCCTGTTTCTATGCATTATAAGCACAAACGAGCTGAAATAGATCCTCCGTATGGGTATTGGAAGCTGAAAATGTTTCGTTCTAAAATTGTGTGAATAGATGGGTTACCTATAGCCCACAGGACCAGCTAAGCACATCCTGAAAGTTACTTTTCTTACCAAAATTCTAGTGGAATATTCTATTTCTGTGCATTATAAGCACAAACGAGCTGAAATAGCTTCTCCGTATGGGTATTGCAAGCAGAAAATTTCTCAGTCCAAAAATGTGCATTATAAGCACAAACGAGCTGAAATAGCTCCTCCGTATGGGTATTGCAAGCAGAAAATTTGTCAGTCCAAAAATGTGTGAATAAATGTGTTACATACATATAGCCCACAGGACCAGCTACGCACATCCTGAAAGTTACTTTTCTTAGCCCAATTCTAGTAGAATATTCTATATCTGTGCATTATAAGCACAAACGAGCCCAAATAGATCCTCCGTATGGGTTTTGGCAGCTGAAAATTTTTCGTTCCAAAAATGTGTGAATAAATGGGTTACCTATAGCGCACAGGACCAGCTAAGCACATCCTGAAAGTTACTTTTCTTACCCCAATTCTAGTGGAATATTCTATTTCTGTGCATTTTAAGCACAAACGAGCTGAAATAGCTTCTCCGTATGGGTATTGCAAGCAGAAAATTTCTCAGTCCAAAAATGTGTGAATAAATGGGTTACATATAGCCCACAATTCTAGTAGAATATTCTATATCTGTGCAATATAAGCACAAATGAGCCCAAATAGATCCTCCGTGTGGGTTTTGGAAGCTGAAAATTTTTCGTTCCAAAATGTGTGAATAAATAGCCCACAGGACCAGCTAAGCACATCCTGAAAGTTACTTTTCTTACCTAAAATCTAGTGGAATATCCTGTTTCTGTGCATTATAAGCACAAACGAGCCCAAATAGATCCTCCGTATGGGTTTTGGAAGCTGAAAATTTTTCGTTCCAAAAATGTGTGAATAAATGGGGTACCTATAGCCCACAGGACCAGCTAAGCACATCCTGAAAGTTACTTTTCTTAGCCGAATTCTAGTGGAATATCCTGTTTCTGTGCATTATAAGCACAAACGAGCTGAAATAGATCCTCCGTATGGGTATTGGAAGCTGAAAATGTTTCGTTCTAAAATTGTGTGAATAGATGGGTTACCTATAGCCCACAGGACCAGATAAGCACATCCTGAAAGTTACTTTTCTTAGCCCAATTCTAGTCGAATATTCTGTATCTGTGCATTATAAGCACAAACGAGCTGAAATAGATCCTCCGTATGGGTATTGGAAGCTGAAAATGTTTCGTTCTAAAATTGTGTGAATAGATGGGTTACCTATAGCCCACAGGACCAGCTAAGCACATCCTGAAAGTTACTTTTCTTACCAAAATTCTAGTGGAATATTCCATTTCTGTGCATTATAAGCACAAACGAGCTGAAATAGCTTCTCCGTATGGGTATTGCAAGCAGAAAATTTCTCAGTCCAAAAATGTGCATTATAAGCACAAACGAGCTGAAATAGCTCCTCCGTATGGGTATTGCAAGCAGAAAATTTGTCAGTCCAAAAATGTGTGAATAAATGTGTTACATACATATAGCCCACAGGACCAGCTACGCACATCCTGAAAGTTACTTTTCTTAGCCCAATTCTAGTAGAATATTCTATATCTGTGCATTATAAGCACAAACGAGCCCAAATAGATCCTCCGTATGGGTTTTGGAAGCTGAAAATTTTTCGTTCCAAAAATGTGTGAATAAATGGGTTACCTATAGCGCACAGGACCAGCTAAGCACATCCTGAAAGTTACTTTTCTTACCCCAATTCTAGTGGAATATTCTATTTCTGTGCATTATAAGCACAAACGAGCTGAAATAGCTTCTCCGTATGGGTATTGCAAGCAGAAAATTTGTCAGTCCAAAAATGTGTGAATAAATGGGTTACATATAGCCCACAGGACCAGCTACGCACATCCTGAAAGTTACTTTTCTTAGCCCAATTCTAGTAGAATATTCTATATCTGTGCATTATAAGCACAAACGAGCCCAAATAGATCCTCCGTATGGGTTTTGGAAGCTGAAAATTTTTCGTTCCAAAAATGTGTGAATAAATGGGTTACATATAGCCCACAGGACCAGCTACGCACATCCTGAAAGTTACTTTTCTTAGCCCAATTCTAGTGGAATATCCTGTTTCTATGCATTATAAGCACAAACGAGCTGAAATAGATCCTCCGTATGGGTATTGGAAGCTGAAAATGCTTCGTTCTAAAATTGTGTGAATAGATGTGTTACCTATAGCCCACAGGACCAGCTAAGCACATCCTGAAAGTTACTTTTCTTACCAAAATTCTAGTGGAATATTCCATTTCTGTGCATTATAAGCACAAACGAGCTGAAATAGCTCCTCCGTATGGGTATTGCAAGCAGAAAATTTGTCAGTCCAAAAATGTGTGAATAAATGGGTTATATATAGCCCACAGGACCAGCTACGCACATCCTGAAAGTTACTTTTCTTAGCCCAATTCTAGTAGAATATTCTATATCTGTGCATTATAAGCACAAACGAGCCCAAATAGATCCTCCGTATGGGTATTGGAAGCTGAAAATGTTTCGTTCTAAAATTGTGTGAATAGATGGGTTACCTATAGCCCACAGGACCAGCTAAGCACATCCTGAAAGTTACTTTTCTTACCAAAATTCTAGTGGAATATTCTATTTCTGTGCATTATAAGCACAAACGAGCTGAAATAGCTTCTCCGTATGGGTATTGCAAGCAGAAAATTTCTCAGTCCAAAAATGTGCATTATAAGCACAAAAGAGCTGAAATAGCTCATCCGTATGGGTATTGCAAGCAGAAAATTTGTCAGTCCAAAAATGTGTGAATAAATGGGTTACATATAGCTAACAGGACCAGCTACGCACATCCTGAAAGTTACTTTTCTTAGCCCAATTCTAGTAGAATATTCTATATCTGTGCATTATAAGCACAAACGAGCCCAAATAGATCCTCCGTATGGGTTTTGGAAGCTGAAAATTTTTCGTTCCAAAAATGTGTGAATAAATGGGTTACATATAGCCCACAGGACCAGCTACGCACATCCTGAAAGTTACTTTTCTTAGCCCAATTCTAGTGGAATATCCTGTTTCTATGCATTATAAGCACAAACGAGCTGAAATAGATCCTCCGTATGGGTATTGGAAGCTGAAAATGCTTCGTTCTAAAATTGTGTGAATAGATGTGTTACCTATAGCCCACAGGACCAGCTAAGCACATCCTGAAAGTTACTTTTCTTACCAAAATTCTAGTGGAATATTCCATTTCTGTGCATTATAAGCACAAACGAGCTGAAATAGCTCCTCCGTATGGGTATTGCAAGCAGAAAATTTGTCAGTCCAAAAATGTGTGAATAAATGGGTTATATGTATATAGCCCACAGGACCAGCTACGCACATCCTGAAAGTTACTTTTCTTAGCCCAATTCTAGTAGAATATTCTATATCTGTGCATTATAAGCACAAACGAGCCCAAATAGATCCTCCGTATGGGTTTTGGAAGCTGAAAATTTTTCGTTCCAAAAATGTGTGAATAAATGGGTTACATATAGCCCACAGGACCAGCTACGCACATCCTGAAAGTTACTTTTCTTAGCCCAATTCTAGTAGAATATTCTATATCTGTGCATTATAAGCACAAACGAGCCCAAATAGATCCTCCGTATGGGTTTTGGAAGCTGAAAATTTTTCGTTCCAAAAATGTGTGAATAAATGGGTTACATAACGCCCACAGGACCAGCTACGCACATCCTGAAAGTTACTTTTCTTATCCCAATTCTAGTGGAATATCCTGTTTCTATGCATTATAAGCACAAACGAGCTGAAATAGATCCTCCGTATGGGTATTGGAAGCTGAAAATGTTTCGTTCTAAAATTGTGTGAATAGATGGGTTACCTATAGCCCACAGGACCAGCTAAGCACATCCTGAAAGTTACTTTTCTTACCAAAATTCTAGTGGAATATTCTATTTCTGTGCATTATAAGCACAAACGAGCTGAAATAGCTTCTCCGTATGGGTATTGCAAGCAGAAAATTTCTCAGTCCAAAAATGTACATTATAAGCACAAACGAGCTGAAATAGCTCCTCCGTATGGGTATTGCAAGCAGAAAATTTGTCAGTCCAAAAATGTGTGAATAAATGGGTTACATATAGCCCACAGGACCAGCTACGCACATCCTGAAAGTTACTTTTCTTAGCCCAATTCTAGTAGAATATTCTATATCTGTGCATTATAAGCACAAACGAGCCCAAATAGATCCTCCGTATGGGTTTTGGAAGCTGAAAATTTTTCGTTCCAAAAATGTGTGAATAAATGGGTTACCGATAGCCCACAGGACCAGCTAAGCACATCCTGAAAGTTAGTTTTCTTAGCCCAATTCTAGTGGAATATCCTGTTTCTATGCATTATAAGCACAAACGAGCTGAAATAGATCCTCCGTATGGGTATTGGAAGCTGAAAATGCTTCGTTCTAAAATTGTGTGAATAGATGTGTTACCTATAGCCCACAGGACCAGCTAAGCACATCCTGAAAGTTACTTTTCTTACCAAAATTCTAGTGGAATATTCCATTTCTGTGCATTATAAGCACAAACGAGCTGAAATAGCTCCTCCGTATGGGTATTGCAAGCAGAAAATTTCTCAGTCCAAAAATGTGCATTATAAGCACAAACGAGCTGAAATAGCTCCTCCGTATGGGTATTGCAAGCAGAAAATTTGTCAGTCCAAAAATGTGTGAATAAATGTGTTACATACATATAGCCCACAGGACCAGCTACGCACATCCTGAAAGTTACTTTTCTTAGCCCAATTCTAGTAGAATATTCTATATCTGTGCATTATAAGCACAAACGAGCCCAAATAGATCCTCCGTATGGGTTTTGGCAGCTGAAAATTTTTCGTTCCAAAAATGTGTGAATAAATGGGTTACCTATAGCGCACAGGACCAGCTAAGCACATCCTGAAAGTTACTTTTCTTACCCCAATTCTAGTGGAATATTCTATTTCTGTGCATTTTAAGCACAAACGAGCTGAAATAGCTTCTCCGTATGGGTATTGCAAGCAGAAAATTTCTCAGTCCAAAAATGTGTGAATAAATGGGTTACATATAGCCCACAATTCTAGTAGAATATTCTATATCTGTGCAATATAAGCACAAATGAGCCCAAATAGATCCTCCGTGTGGGTTTTGGAAGCTGAAAATTTTTCGTTCCAAAATGTGTGAATAAATAGCCCACAGGACCAGCTAAGCACATCCTGAAAGTTACTTTTCTTACCTAAAATCTAGTGGAATATCCTGTTTCTGTGCATTATAAGCACAAACGAGCCCAAATAGATCCTCCGTATGGGTTTTGGAAGCTGAAAATTTTTCGTTCCAAAAATGTGTGAATAAATGGGGTACCTATAGCCCACAGGACCAGCTAAGCACATCCTGAAAGTTACTTTTCTTAGCCGAATTCTAGTGGAATATCCTGTTTCTGTGCATTATAAGCACAAACGAGCTGAAATAGATCCTCCGTATGGGTATTGGAAGCTGAAAATGTTTCGTTCTAAAATTGTGTGAATAGATGGGTTACCTATAGCCCACAGGACCAGATAAGCACATCCTGAAAGTTACTTTTCTTAGCCCAATTCTAGTCGAATATTCTGTATCTGTGCATTATAAGCACAAACGAGCTGAAATAGATCCTCCGTATGGGTATTGGAAGCTGAAAATGTTTCGTTCTAAAATTGTGTGAATAGATGGGTTACCTATAGCCCACAGGACCAGCTAAGCACATCCTGAAAGTTACTTTTCTTACCAAAATTCTAGTGGAATATTCCATTTCTGTGCATTATAAGCACAAACGAGCTGAAATAGCTTCTCCGTATGGGTATTGCAAGCAGAAAATTTCTCAGTCCAAAAATGTGCATTATAAGCACAAACGAGCTGAAATAGCTCCTCCGTATGGGTATTGCAAGCAGAAAATTTGTCAGTCCAAAAATGTGTGAATAAATGTGTTACATACATATAGCCCACAGGACCAGCTACGCACATCCTGAAAGTTACTTTTCTTAGCCCAATTCTAGTAGAATATTCTATATCTGTGCATTATAAGCACAAACGAGCCCAAATAGATCCTCCGTATGGGTTTTGGAAGCTGAAAATTTTTCGTTCCAAAAATGTGTGAATAAATGGGTTACCTATAGCGCACAGGACCAGCTAAGCACATCCTGAAAGTTACTTTTCTTACCCCAATTCTAGTGGAATATTCTATTTCTGTGCATTATAAGCACAAACGAGCTGAAATAGCTTCTCCGTATGGGTATTGCAAGCAGAAAATTTGTCAGTCCAAAAATGTGTGAATAAATGGGTTACATATAGCCCACAGGACCAGCTACGCACATCCTGAAAGTTACTTTTCTTAGCCCAATTCTAGTAGAATATTCTATATCTGTGCATTATAAGCACAAACGAGCCCAAATAGATCCTCCGTATGGGTTTTGGAAGCTGAAAATTTTTCGTTCCAAAAATGTGTGAATAAATGGGTTACATATAGCCCACAGGACCAGCTACGCACATCCTGAAAGTTACTTTTCTTAGCCCAATTCTAGTGGAATATCCTGTTTCTATGCATTATAAGCACAAACGAGCTGAAATAGATCCTCCGTATGGGTATTGGAAGCTGAAAATGCTTCGTTCTAAAATTGTGTGAATAGATGTGTTACCTATAGCCCACAGGACCAGCTAAGCACATCCTGAAAGTTACTTTTCTTACCAAAATTCTAGTGGAATATTCCATTTCTGTGCATTATAAGCACAAACGAGCTGAAATAGCTCCTCCGTATGGGTATTGCAAGCAGAAAATTTGTCAGTCCAAAAATGTGTGAATAAATGGGTTATATATAGCCCACAGGACCAGCTACGCACATCCTGAAAGTTACTTTTCTTAGCCCAATTCTAGTAGAATATTCTATATCTGTGCATTATAAGCACAAACGAGCCCAAATAGATCCTCCGTATGGGTATTGGAAGCTGAAAATGTTTCGTTCTAAAATTGTGTGAATAGATGGGTTACCTATAGCCCACAGGACCAGCTAAGCACATCCTGAAAGTTACTTTTCTTACCAAAATTCTAGTGGAATATTCTATTTCTGTGCATTATAAGCACAAACGAGCTGAAATAGCTTCTCCGTATGGGTATTGCAAGCAGAAAATTTCTCAGTCCAAAAATGTGCATTATAAGCACAAACGAGCTGAAATAGCTCATCCGTATGGGTATTGCAAGCAGAAAATTTGTCAGTCCAAAAATGTGTGAATAAATGGGTTACATATAGCTAACAGGACCAGCTACGCACATCCTGAAAGTTACTTTTCTTAGCCCAATTCTAGTAGAATATTCTATATCTGTGCATTATAAGCACAAACGAGCCCAAATAGATCCTCCGTATGGGTTTTGGAAGCTGAAAATTTTTCGTTCCAAAAATGTGTGAATAAATGGGTTACATATAGCCCACAGGACCAGCTACGCACATCCTGAAAGTTACTTTTCTTAGCCCAATTCTAGTGGAATATCCTGTTTCTATGCATTATAAGCACAAACGAGCTGAAATAGATCCTCCGTATGGGTATTGGAAGCTGAAAATGCTTCGTTCTAAAATTGTGTGAATAGATGTGTTACCTATAGCCCACAGGACCAGCTAAGCACATCCTGAAAGTTACTTTTCTTACCAAAATTCTAGTGGAATATTCCATTTCTGTGCATTATAAGCACAAACGAGCTGAAATAGCTCCTCCGTATGGGTATTGCAAGCAGAAAATTTGTCAGTCCAAAAATGTGTGAATAAATGGGTTATATGTATATAGCCCACAGGACCAGCTACGCACATCCTGAAAGTTACTTTTCTTAGCCCAATTCTAGTAGAATATTCTATATCTGTGCATTATAAGCACAAACGAGCCCAAATAGATACTCCGTATGGGTTTTGGAAGCTGAAAATTTTTCGTTCCAAAAATGTGTGAATAAATGGGTTACATATAGCCCACAGGACCAGCTACGCACATCCTGAAAGTTACTTTTCTTAGCCCAATTCTAGTAGAATATTCTATATCTGTGCATTATAAGCACAAACGAGCCCAAATAGATCCTCCGTATGGGTTTTGGAAGCTGAAAATTTTTCGTTCCAAAAATGTGTGAATAAATGGGTTACATAACGCCCACAGGACCAGCTACGCACATCCTGAAAGTTACTTTTCTTAGCCCAATTCTAGTGGAATATCCTGTTTCTATGCATTATAAGCACAAACGAGCTGAAATAGATCCTCCGTATGGGTATTGGAAGCTGAAAATGTTTCGTTCTAAAATTGTGTGAATAGATGGGTTACCTATAGCCCACAGGACCAGCTAAGCACATCCTGAAAGTTACTTTTCTTACCAAAATTCTAGTGGAATATTCTATTTCTGTGCATTATAAGCACAAACGAGCTGAAATAGCTTCTCCGTATGGGTATTGCAAGCAGAAAATTTCTCAGTCCAAAAATGTACATTATAAGCACAAACGAGCTGAAATAGCTCCTCCGTATGGGTATTGCAAGCAGAAAATTTGTCAGTCCAAAAATGTGTGAATAAATGGGTTACATATAGCCCACAGGACCAGCTACGCACATCCTGAAAGTTACTTTTCTTAGCCCAATTCTAGTAGAATATTCTATATCTGTGCATTATAAGCACAAACGAGCCCAAATAGATCCTCCGTATGGGTTTTGGAAGCTGAAAATTTTTCGTTCCAAAAATGTGTGAATAAATGGGTTACCGATAGCCCACAGGACCAGCTAAGCACATCCTGAAAGTTAGTTTTCTTAGCCCAATTCTAGTGGAATATCCTGTGTCTGTGCATTCTAAGCACAAACGAGTTGAAATAGATCCTCCGTATGGGTATTGGAAGCTGAAAATGTTTCGTTCTAAAATTGTGTGAATAGATGGGTTACCTATAGCCCACAGGACCAGCTAAGCACATCCTGAAAGTTACTTTTCTTACCAAAATTCTAGTGGAATATTCTATTTCTGTGCATTATAAGCACAAACGAGCTGAAATAGCTTCTCCGTAGGGGTATTGCAAGCAGAAAATTTCTCAGTCCAAAAATGTGTGAATAAATGGGTTACATATAGCCCACCGGACCAGCTACGCACATCCTGAAAGTTACTTTTCTTAGCCCAATTCTAGTAGAATATTTTATTTCTGTGCATCATAAGCACAAACGAGCTGAAATAGCTTCTCCGTATTGATATTGCAAGCAAAAAATTTCTCAGTCCAAAAATGTGTGAATAAATGGGTTACATGTAGCCCACAGGACCAGCTACGCACATCCTGAAAGTTACTTTTCTTAGCCCAATTCTAGTAGAATATTCTATATCTGTGCATTATAAGCACAAACGAGCTCAAATAGATCCTCCGTATGGGTTTTGGAAGCTGAAAATTTTTCGTTCCAAAAATGTGTGAATAAATGGGTTACCTATAGATCACAGGACCAGCTACGCACATCCTGAAAGTTACTTTTCTTAGCCCAATTCTAGTAGAATATTTTATTTCTGTGCATCATAAGCACAAACGAGCTGAAATAGCTTCTCCGTATTGATATTGCAAGCAAAAAATTTCTCAGTCCAAAAATGTGTGAATAAATGGGTTACATATAGCCCACAGGACCAGCTACGCACATCCTGAAAGTTACTTTTCTTAGCCCAATTCTAGTAGAATATTTTATTTCTGTGCATCATAAGCACAAACGAGCTGAAATAGCTTCTCCGTATGGGTATTGCAAGCAGAAAATTTCTCAGTCCAAAAATGTGTGAATAAACATATACATTACATATAGCCCACAGGACCAGCTATGCACATAATGAAAGTTACTTTTCTTAGCCCAATTCTAGTCGAATATTCTGTATCTGTGCATTATAAGCACAAACGAGCCCAAATAGATCCTCCGTATGGGTTTTGGAAGTTGAAAATTTTTCGTTCCAAAGATGTGTGAATAAATGGGTTACCTATAGCCCACAGGACCAGCTACGCACATCCTGAAAGTTACTTTTCTTACCCCAATTCTAGTGGAATATCCTGTTTCTGTGCATTATAAGCACAAACGAGCTCAAATAGATCCTCCGTATGGGTATTGGAAGCTGAAAATGTTTCGTTCTAAAATTGTGTGAATAGATGGGTTACCTATAGCCCACAGGACCAGCTAAGCACATCCTGAAAGTTACTTTTCTTACACCAATTCTAGTGGAATATTCTATTTCTGTGCATTATAAGCACAAACGAGCTGAAATAGCTTCTCCGTATGGGTATTGCAAGCGGAAAATTTGTCAGTCCAAAAATGTGTGAATAAATGGGTTACCTATAGATCACAGGACCAGCTACGCACATCCGTAAAGTTACTTTTCTTACCCCAATTCTAGTGGAATATTCTATTTCTGTGCATTATAAGCACAAACGAGCTGAAATAGCTTCTCCGTATGGGTATTGCAAGCAGAAAATTTCTCAGTCCAAAAATGTGTGAATAAATGGGTTACCTATAGCCCACAGGACCAGCTACGCACATCCTGAAAGTTACTTTTCTTAGCTAAATTCTAGTAGAATACTCTGTTTTTGTGCATTATAAGCACAAACAAGCTGAAATAACTCCTTTGTATGGGTATTGGAAGCTGAAAATTTTTCGTTCCAAAAATGTGTGAATAAATGGGTTACCTATAGCCCACAGGACCAGCTACGCACATCCTGAAAGTTACTTTTCTTAGCCCAATTCTAGTAGAATACCCTGTTTCTGTGCATTATAAGCACAAACAAGCTGAAATAACTCCTCCGTATGGGTATTGGAAGCAGAAAATGTTTCAGTCCAAATATGTGTTCTAAATGAGTTACCTATAGCCCACAGGACCAGCTACGCACAACCTGAAAGTTACTTCTCTTAGTCCAATTCTAGTGGAATATCCTGTTTCTATGCATTATAAGCACAAACGAGATGAAATAGATCCTCCGTATGGGTATTGGAAGCTGAAAATGTTTCGTTCTAAAATTGTGTGAATAGATGGGTTACCTTATAGCCCACAGGACCAGCTGCGCACATCCTGAAAGTTACTTTTCTTAGCCCAATTCTAGTAGAATATTCTATATCTGTGCATTATAAGCACAAACGAGCCCAAATAGATCCTCCGTATGGGTTTTGGAAGCTGAAAATTTTTCGTTCCAAAAATGTGTGAATAAATGGGTTACCTATAGCCCACAGGACCAGCTGCGCACATCCTGAAAGTTACTTTTCTTACCCCAATTCTAGTGGAATATTCTATTTCTGTGCATTATAAGCACAAACGAGCTGAAATAGCTTCTCCGTATGGGTATTGCAAGCAGAAAATTTCTCAGTCCAAAAATGTGTGAATAAATGGGTTACATATAGCCCACAGGACCAGCTACGCCCATCCTGAAAGTTACTTATCTTAGCCCAATTCTAGTGGAATATCCTGTTTCTGTGCGTTATAAGCACAAACGAGCCCAAATAGATCCTCCGTATGGGTTTTGGAAGCTGAAAATTTTTCGTTCCAAAATGTGTGAATAAATGGGTTACCTATAGCCCACAGGACCAGCTAAGCACATCCTGAAAGTTACTTTTCTTACCCCAAATCTAGTGGAATATCCTGTTTCTGTGCATTATAAGCACAAACGAGCTGAAATAGCTCCTCCGTATGGGTATTGCAAGCAGAAAATTTGTCAGTCCAAAAATGTGTGAATAAATGGGTTACATATAGCCCACAGGACCAGCTACGCAAATCCTGAAAGTTACTTTTCTTAGCACAATTCTAGTGGAATATCCTGTTTCTGTGCATTATAAGCACAAACGAGCCCAAATAGATCCTCCGTATGGGTTTTGGAAGCTGAAAATTTTTCGTTCCAAAAATGTGTGAATAAATGGGTTACATATAGCCCACAGGACCAGCTACGCAAATCCTGAAAGTTACTTTTCTTAGCCCAATTCTAGTGGAATATCCTGTTTCTGTGCATTATAAGCACAAACGAGCCCAAATAGATCCTCCGTATGGGTTTTGGAAGCTGAAAATTTTTCGTTCCAAAAATGTGTGAATAAATGGGTTACATATAGCCCACAGGACCAGCTAAGCACATCCTGAAAGTTGCTTTTCTTAGCCCAATTCTAGTGGAATATCCTGTTTCTGTGCATTATAAGCACAAACGAGCTGAAATAGATCCTCCGTATGGGTATTGGAAGCTGAAAATGTTTCGTTCTAAAATTGTGTGAATAGATGGGTTACCTATAGCCCACAGGACCAGCTAAGCACATCCTGAAAGTTACTTTTCTTACCCCAATTCTAGTGGAATATTCTATTTCTGTGCATTATAAGCACAAACGAGCTGAAATAGCTTCTCCGTATGGGTATTGCAAGCAGAAAATTTGTCAGTCCAAAAATGTGTGAAAAAATGGGTTACCTATAGATCACAGGACCAGCTACGCACATCCTGAAAGTTACTTTTCTTACCCCAATTCTAGTAGAATATTCTATATCTGTGCATTATAAGCACAAACGAGCTGAAATAGCTTCTCCGTATGGGTATTGCAAGCAGAAAATTTCTCAGTCCAAAAATGTGTGAATAAATGGGTTACATATAGCCCACAGGACCAGCTACGCACATCCTGAAAGTTACTTTTCTTAGCCCAAATCTAGTGGAATATCCTGTTTCTGTGCATTATAAGCACAAACGAGCTCAAATAGATCCTCCGTATGGGTATTGGAAGCTGACAATTTTTCGTTCCAAAAATGTGTGAATAAATGGGTTACCTATAGCCCACAGGACCAGCTAAGCACATTCTGAAAGTTACTTTTCTTAGGTCAATTCTAGTAGAATACCCTGTTTCTGTGCATTATAAGCACAAACAAGCTGAAATAACTCCCCCGTATGGGTATTGGAAGCAGAAAATGTTTCAGTCCAAATATGTGTTCTAAATGAGTTACCTATAGCCCACAGGACCAGCTGCGCACATCCTGAAAGTTACTTTTCTTAGTCCAATTCTAGTGGAATATCCTGTTTCTATGCATTATAAGCACAAACGAGCTGAAATAGATCCTCCGTATGGGTATTGGAAGCTGAAAATGTTTCGTTCTAAAATTGTGTGAATAGATGGGTTACCTATAGCCCACAGGACCAGCTAAGCACATCCTGAAAGTTACTTTTCTTAGCCCAATTCTAGTGGAATATCCTGTTTCTGTGCATTATAAGCACAAACGAGCTGAAATAGATCCTCCGTATGGGTATTGGAAGCTGAAAATTTTTCGTTCCAAAAATGTGTGAATAAATGGGTTACCTATAGCCCACAGGACCAGCTAAGCACATCCTGAAAGTTACTTTTCTTAGCCCAATTCTAGTGGAATATCCTGTTTCTGTGCATTATAAGCACAAACGAGCTGAAATAGATCCTCCGTATGGGTATTGGAAGCTGAAAATTTTTCGTTCCAAAAATGTGTGAATAAATGGGTTACCTATAGCCCACAGGACCAGCTAAGCACATCCTGAAAGTGACTTTTCTTAGCCCAATTCTAGTAGAATACCCTGTTTCTGTGCATTATAAGCACAAACAAGCTGAAATAACTCCTCCGTATGGGTATTGGAAGCAGAAAATTTTTCAGTCCAAATATGTGTTCTAAATGGGTTACCTATAGCCCACAGGACCAGCTAAGCACATCCTGAAAGTTACTTTTCTTAGCCCAATTCTAGTGGAATATCCTGTTTCTGTGCATTATAAGCACAAACGAGCTGAAATAGATCCTCCGTATGGGTATTGGAAGCTGAAAATTTTTCGTTCCAAATATGTGTGAATAAATGGGTTACCTATAGCCCACAGGACCAGCTAAGCACATCCTGAAAGTTACTTTTCTTAGCCCAATTCTAGTAGAATACCCTGTTTCTGTGCATTATAAGCACAAACAAGCTGAAATAACTCCTCCGTATGGGTATTGGAAGCAGAAAATTTTTCAGTCCAAATATGTGTTCTAAATGGGTTACCTATAGCCCACAGGACCAGCTAAGCACATCCTGAAAGTTACTTTTCTTACCCCAATTCTAGTGGAATATTCTATTTCTGTGCATTATAAGCACAAACGAGCTGAAATAGCTCCTCCGTATGGGTATTGCAAGCAGAAAATTTGTCAGTCCAAAAATGTGTGAATAAATGGGTTACATATAGCCCACAGGACCAGCTACGCACATCCTGAAAGATACTTTTCTTAGCCCAATTCTAGTAGAATATTCTATATCTGTGCATTATAAGCACAAACGAGCCCAAATAGATCCTCCGTATGGGTTTTGGAAGCTGAAAATTTTTCGTTCCAAAAATGTGTGAATAAATGGGTTACATATAGCCCACAGGACCAGCTACGCAAATCCTGAAAGTTACCTTTCTTAGCCCAATTCTAGTGGAATATCCTGTTTCTGTGCATTATAAGCACAAACGAGCCCAAATAGATCCTCCGTATGGGTTTTGGAAGCTGAAAATTTTTCGTTCCAAAAATGTGTGAATAAATGGGTTACATATAGCCCACAGGACCAGCTAAGCACATCCTGAAAGTTACTTTTCTTAGCCCAATTCTAGTGGAATATCCTGTTTCTGTGCATTATAAGCACAAACGAGCTGAAATAGATCCTCCGTATGGGTATTGGAAGCTGAAAATGTTTCGTTCTAAAATTGTGTGAATAGATGGGTTACCTATAGCCCACAGGACCAGCTAAGCACATCCTGAAAGTTACTTTTCTTACCCCAATTCTAGTGGAATATTCTATTTCTGTGCATTATAAGCACAAACGAGCTGAAATAGCTTCTCCGTATGGGTATTGCAAGCAGAAAATTTGTCAGTCCAAAAATGTGTGAAAAAATGGGTTACCTATAGATCACAGGACCAGCTACGCACATCCTGAAAGTTACTTTTCTTACCCCAATTCTAGTAGAATATACTATATCTGTGCATTATAAGCACAAACGAGCCCAAATAGATCCTCCGTATGGGCTTTGGAAGCTGAAAATTTTTCGTTCCAAAAATTTGTGAATAAATGGGTTACCTATAGCCCACAGGACCAGCTAAGCACATCCTGAAAGTTACTTTTCTTACCCCAATTCTAGTGGAATATTCTATTTCTGTGCATTATAAGCACAAACGAGCTGAAATAGCTCCTCCGTATGGGTATTGCAAGCAGAAAATTTGTCAGTCCAAAAATGTGTGAATAAATGGGTTACATATAGCCCACAGGACCAGCTACGCACATCCTGAAAGTTACTTTTCTTAGCCCAATTCTAGTAGAATATTCTATATCTGTGCATTATAAGCACAAACGAGCCCAAATAGATCCTCCGTATGGGTTTTGGAAGCTGAAAATTTTTCGTTCCAAAATGTGTGAATAAATGGGTTACATATAGCCCACAGGACCAGCTACGCAAATCCTGAAAGTTACTTTTCTTAGCCCAATTCTAGTAGAATACCCTGTTTCTGTGCATTATAAGCACAAACAAGCTGAAATAACTCCGCCGTATGGGTATTGGAAGCAGAAAATGTTTCAGTCCAAATATGTGTTCTAAATGAGTTACCTATAGCCCACAGGACCAGCTGCGCACATCCTGAAAGTTACTTTTCTTAGCCCAATTCTAGTAGAATATTCTATATCTGTGCATTATAAGCACAAACGAGCCCAAATTGATCCTCCGTATGGGTTTTTGAAGCTGAAAATTTTTCGTTCCAAAAATGTGTGAATAAATGGGTTACCTATAGCCCACAGGACCAGCTAAGCACATCCTGAAAGTTACTTTTCTTAGCCCAATTCTAGTGGAATATCCTGTTTCTGTGCATTATAAGCACAAACGAGCTGAAATAGATCCTCCGTATGGGTATTGGAAGCTGAAAATTTTTCGTTCCAAAAATGTGTGAATAAATGGGTTACCTATAGCCCACAGGACCAGCTAAGCACATCCTGAAAGTTACTTTTCTTAGCCCAATTCTAGTAGAATACCCTGTTTCTGTGCATTATAAGCACAAACAAGCTGAAATAACTCCTCCGTATGGGTATTGGAAGCAGAAAATTTTTCAGTCCAAATATGTGTTCTAAATGGGTTACCTATAGCCCACAGGACCAGCTAAGCACATCCTGAAAGTTACTTTTCTTACGAACGAGCTGAAATAGCTTCTCCGTATGGGTATAGCAAGCAGAAAATTTCTCAGTCCAAAAATGTGTGAATAAATGGGTTACATATAGCCCACAGGACCAGCTACGCACATCTTGAAAGTTACTTTTCTTAGCCCAAATAGATCCTCCGTATGGGTTTTGGAAGCTGAAAATTTTTCGTTCCAAAAATTTGTGAATAAATGGGTTACCTATAGATCACAGGACCAGCTACGCACATCCTGAAAGTTACTTTTCTTAGCCCAATTCTAGTAGAATATTCTATATCTGTGTATTATAAGCACAAACGAGCCCAAATAGATCCTCCGTATGGGTTTTGGAAGCTGAAAATTGTTCGTTCCAAAAATGTGTGAATAAATGGGTTACCTATAGCCCACAGGACCAGCTAAGCACATCCTGAAAGTTACTTTTCTTACCCTAATTCTAGTAGAATATTCTATATCTGTGCATTATAAGCACAAACGAGCCCAAATTGATCCTCCGTATGGGTTTTGGAAGCTGAAAATTTTTCGTTCCAAAAATGTGTGAATAAATGGGCTACCTATAGCCCACAGCACCAGCTAAGCACATCCTGAAAGTTACTTTTCTTAGCCCAATTCTAGTGGAATATCCTGTTTCTATGCATTATAAGCACAAACGAGCTGAAATAGATCCTCCGTATGGGTATTGGAAGCTGAAAATGTTTCGTTCTAAAATTGTGTGAATAGATGGGTTACCTATAGCCCACAGGACCAGCTGCGCACATCCTGAAAGTTACTTTTCTTAGCCCAATTCTAGTAGAATATTCTATATCTGTGCATTATAAGCACAAACGAGCCCAAATAGATCCTCCGTATGGGTTTTGGAAGCTGAAAATTTTTCGTTCCAAAAATGTGTGAATAAATGGGTTACCTAAGTATAGATCACAGGACCAGCTACGCACATCCTGAAAGTTACTTTTCTTAGCCCAATTCTAAGAGAATATTCTATATCTGTGCATTATAAGCACAAACGAGCCCAAATAGATCCTCCGTATGGGTTTTGGAAGCTGAAAATTTTTCGTTCCAAAAATGTGTGAATAAATGGGTTACCTATAGCCCACAGGACCAGCTAAGCACATCCTGAAAGTTATTTTCTTACCCCAATTCTAGTGGAATATCCTGTTTCTATGCATTATAAGCACAAACGAGCTGAAATAGATCCTCCGTATGGGTATTGGAAGCTGAAAATGTTTCGTTCTAAAATTGTGTGAATAGATGGGTTACCTATAGCCCACAGGACCAGCTGCGCACATCCTGCAAGTTACTTTTCTTACCCCAATTCTAGTGGAATATTCTATTTCTGTGCATTATAAGCACAACCGAGCTGAAATAGCTTCTCCGTATGGGTATTGCAAGCAGAAAATTTCTCAGTCCAAAAATGTGTGAATAAATGGGTTACATATAGCCCACAGGACCAGCTACGCACATCCTGAAAGTTACTTTTCTTAGCCCAATTCTAGTAGAATATTTTATTTCTGTGCATTATAAGCACAAACGAGGTGAAATAGCTCCTCCGTATGGGTATTGCAAGCAGAAAATTTGTCAGTCCAAAAATGTGTGAATAAATGGGTTACATATAGCCCACAGGACCAGCTACGCACATCCTGAAAGTTACTTTTCTTAGCCCAATTCTAGTAGAATATTCTATATCAGTGCATTATAAGCACAAACGAGCCCAAATAGATCCTCCGTATGGGTTTTGGAAGCTGAAAACTTTTCGTTCCAAAAATGTGTGAATAAATGGGTTACCTATAGATCACAGGACCAGCTACGCACATCCTGAAAGTTACTTTTCTTAGCCCAATTCTAGTAGAATATTCTATATCTGTGCATTATAAGCACAAACGAGCCCAAATAGATCCTCCGTATGGGTTTTGGAAGCTGAAAACTTTTCGTTCCAAAAATGTGTGAATAAATGGGTTACCTATAGCCCACAGGACCAGCTAAGCACATCCTGAAAGTTACTTTTCTTACCCCAATTCTAGTGGAATATTCTATTTCTGTGCATTATAAGCACAAACGAGCTGAAATAGCTTTTCCGTATGGGTATTGCAAGCAGAAAATTTCTCAGTCCAAAAATGTGTGGATAAATGGGTTACATATAGCCCACAGGATCAGCTACGCACATCCTGAAAGTTACTTTTCTTAGCCCAAATCTAGTGGAATATCCTGTTTCTGTGCATTATAAGCACAAACGAGCTCAAATAGATCCTCCGTATGGGTATTGGAAGCTGAAAATTTTTCATTCCAAAAATGGGTGAATAAATGGGTTACCTATAGCCCACAGGACCTGCTGCGCACATCCTGAAAGTTACTTTTCTTAGCCCAATTCTAGTAGAATATTCTATATCTGTGCATTATAAGCACAAACGAGCCCAAATAGATCCTCCGTATGGGTTTTGGAAGCTGAACATTTTTCGTTCCAAAAATGTGTGAATAAATGGGTTACCTATAGATCACAGGACCAGCTACGCACATCCTGAAAGTTACTTTTCTTAGCATAATTCTAGTGGAATATCCTGTTTCTGTGCATTATAAGCACAAACGAGCCCAAATAGATCCTCCGTATGGGTTTTGGAAGCTGAACATTTTTCGTTCCAAAAATGTGTGAATAAATGGGTTACCTATAGCCCACAGGACCAGCTAAGCACATCCTGAAAGCTACTTTTCTTTGCCCAATTCTAGTGGAATATCCTGTTTCTATGCATTATAAGCACAAACGAGCTGAAATAGATCCTCCGTATGGGTATTGGAAGCTGAAAATGTTTCGTTCTAAAATTGTGTGAATAGATGGGTTACCTATAACCCACAGGACCAGCTGCGTACATCCTGAAAGTTACTTTTCTTAGCCCAAATCTAGTAGAATATTCTATATCTGTGCATTATAAGCACAAACGAGCCCAAATAGATCCTCCGTATGGGTTTTGGAAGCTGAAAATTTTTCGTTCCAAAAATGTGTGAATAAATGGGTTACCTATAGCCCACAGGACCAGCTAAGCACATCCTGAAAGTTACTTTTCTTAGCCCAATTCTAGTGGAATATCCTGTTTCTATGCATTATAAGTACAAACGAGCTGAAATAGATCCTCCGTATGGGTATTGGAAGCTGAAAATGTTTCGTTCTAAAATTGTGTGAATAAATGGGTTACATATAGCCCACAGGATCAGCTACGCACATCCTGAAAGTTACTTTTCTTAGCCCAAATCTAGTGGAATATCCTGTTTCTGTGCATTATAAGCACAAACGAGCTCAAATAGATCCTCCGTATGGGTATTGGAAGCTGAAAATTTTTCATTCCAAAAATGGGTGAATAAATGGGTTACCTATAGCCCACAGGACCTGCTGCGCACATCCTGAAAGTTACTTTTCTTAGCCCAATTCTAGTAGAATATTCTATATCTGTGCATTATAAGCACAAACGAGCCCAAATAGATCCTCCGTATGGGTTTTGGAAGCTGAACATTTTTCGTTCCAAAAATGTGTGAATAAATGGGTTACCTATAGATCACAGGACCAGCTACGCACATCCTGAAAGTTACTTTTCTTAGCATAATTCTAGTGGAATATCCTGTTTCTGTGCATTATAAGCACAAACGAGCCCAAATAGATCCTCCGTATGGGTTTTGGAAGCTGAACATTTTTCGTTCCAAAAATGTGTGAATAAATGGGTTACCTATAGCCCACAGGACCAGCTAAGCACATCCTGAAAGCTACTTTTCTTTGCCCAATTCTAGTGGAATATCCTGTTTCTATGCATTATAAGCACAAACGAGCTGAAATAGATCCTCCGTATGGGTATTGGAAGCTGAAAATGTTTCGTTCTAAAATTGTGTGAATAGATGGGTTACCTATAACCCACAGGACCAGCTGCGCACATCCTGAAAGTTACTTTTCTTAGCCCAAATCTAGTAGAATATTCTATATCTGTGCATTATAAGCACAAACGAGCCCAAATAGATCCTCCGTATGGGTTTTGGAAGCTGAAAATTTTTCGTTCCAAAAATGTGTGAATAAATGGGTTACCTATAGCCCACAGGACCAGCTAAGCACATCCTGAAAGTTACTTTTCTTAGCCCAATTCTAGTGGAATATCCTGTTTCTATGCATTATAAGCACAAACGAGCTGAAATAGATCCTCCGTATGGGTATTGGAAGCTGAAAATGTTTCGTTCTAAAATTGTGTGAATAGATGGGTTACCTATAGCCCACAGGACCAGCTAAGCACATCCTGAAAGTTACTTTTCTTACCCCAATTCTAGTGGAATATTCTATTTCTGTGCATTATAAGCACAAACGAGCTGAAATAGCTCCTCCGTATGGGTTTTGGAAGCTGAAAATTTTTCGTTCCAAAAATGTGTGAATAAATGGGTTACCTATAGCCCACAATACCAGCTAAGCACATCCTGAAAGTTACTTTTCTTACCCCAATTCTAGTGGAATATTCTATTTCTGTGCATTATAAGCACGAACGAGCTTAAATAGCTTCTCCGTATGGGTATAGCAAGCAGAAAATTTCTCAGTCCAAAAATGTGTGAATAAATGGGTTACATATAGCCCACAGGACCAGCTACGCACATCTTGAAAATTACTTTTCTTAGCCCAATTCTAGTAGAATATTCTATATGCATTATAAGCACAAACGAGCCCAAATAGATCCTCCGTATGGGTTTTGGAAGCTGAAAATTTTTCGTTCCAAAAATTTGTGAATAAATGGGTTACCTATAGATCACAGGACCAGCTACGTACATCCTGAAAGTTACTTTTCTTAGCCCAATTCTAGTAGAATATTCTATTTCTGTGCATTATAAGCACAAACGAGCTGAAATAGCTTCTCCGTATGGGTATTGCAAGCAGAAAATTTGTCAGTCCAAAAATGTGTGAAAAAATGGGTTACCTATAGATCACAGGACCAGCTACGCACATCCTGAAAGTTACTT
Organism: Xylota segnis; assembly: GCA_963583995.1. NCBI lineage: Eukaryota > Metazoa > Arthropoda > Insecta > Diptera > Syrphidae > Xylota > Xylota segnis. The sequence goes on from OY757240.1 coordinate 595,492, forward strand.
TTCTTACCTCAATTCTAGTAGAATATTCTATATCTGTGCATTATAAGCACAAACGAGCCCAAATAGATCCTCCGTATGGGCTTTGGAAGCTGAAAATTTTTCGTTCCAAAAATGTGTGAATAAATGGGTTACCTATAGCCCACAGGACCAGCTAAGCACATCCTGAAAGTTACTTTTCTTACCCCAATTCTAGTGGAATATTCTATTTCTGTGCATTATAAGCACAAACGAGCTGAAATAGATCCTCCGTATGGGTATTGGAAGCTGAAAATGTTTCGTTCTAAAATTGTGTGAATAGATGGGTTACCTATAGCCCACAGGACCAGCTAAGCACATCCTGAAAGTTACTTTTCTTAGCCCAAATCTAGTGGAATATCCTGTTTCTGTGCATTATAAGCACAAACGAGCTCAAATAGATCCTCCGTATAGGTATTGGAAGCTGAAAATTTTTCGTTCCAAAAATGTGTGAATAAATGGGTTACCTATAGCCCACAGGACCAGCTAAGCACATTCTGAAAGTTACTTTTCTTAGCCCAATTCTAGTAGAATACCCTGTTTCTGTGCATTATAAGCACAAACAAGCTGAAATAACTCCCCCGTATGGGTATTGGAAGCAGAAAATGTTTCAGTCCAAATATGTGTTCTAAATGAGTTACCTATAGCCCACAGGACCAGCTGCGCACATCCTGAAAGTTACTTTTCTTAGCCCAATTCTAGTAGAATATTCTATATCTGTGCATTATAAGCACAAACGAGCCCAAATTGATCCTCCGTATGGGTTTTTGAAGCTGAAAATTTTTCGTTCCAAAAATGTGTGAATAAATGGGTTACCTATAGCCCACAGGACCAGCTAAGCACATCCTGAAAGTTGCTTTTCTTAGCCCAATTCTAGTGGAATATCCTGTTTCTGTGCATTATAAGCACAAACGAGCTGAAATAGATCCTCCGTATGGGTATTGGAAGCTGAAAATTTTTCGTTCCAAAAATGTGTGAATAAATGGGTTACCTATAGCCCACAGGACCAGCTAAGCACATCCTGAAAGTTACTTTTCTTAGCCCAATTCTAGTAGAATACCCTGTTTCTGTGCATTATAAGCACAAACAAACTGAAATAACTCCTCCGTATGGGTATTGGAAGCAGAAAATTTTTCAGTCCAAATATGTGTTCTAAATGGGTTACCTATAGCCCACAGGACCAGCTAAGCACATCCTGAAAGTTACTTTTCTTACCCCAATTCTAGTGGAATATTCTATTTCTGTGCATTATAAGCACGAACGAGCTGAAATAGCTTCTCCGTATGGGTATAGCAAGCAGAAAATTTCTCAGTCCAAAAATGTGTGAATAAATGGGTTACATATAGCCCACAGGACCAGCTACGCACATCTTGAAAGTTACTTTTCTTAGCCCAATTCTAGTAGAATATTCTATATGCATTATAAGCACAAACGAGCCCAAATAGATCCTCCGTATGGGTTTTGGAAGCTGAAAATTTTTCGTTCCAAAAATTTGTGAATAAATGGGTTACCTATAGATCACAGGACCAGCTACGCACATCCTGAAAGTTACTTTTCTTAGCCCAATTCTAGTAGAATATTCTATATCTGTGTATTATAAGCACAAACGAGCCCAAATAGATCCTCCGTATGGGTTTTGGAAGCTGAAAATTTTTCGTTCCAAAAATGTGTGAATAAATGGGTTACCTATAGCCCACAGGACCAGCTAAGCACATCCTGAAAGTTATTTTTCTTACCCCTATTCTAGTGGAATATTCTATTTCTGTGCATTATAAGCACGAACGAGCTGAAATAGCTTCTCCGTATGGGTATAGCAAGCAGAAAATTTCTCAGTCCAAAAATGTGTGAATAAATGGGTTACATATAGCCCACAGGACCAGCTACGCACATCTTGAAAATTACTTTTCTTAGCCCAATTCTAGTAGAATATTCTATATGCATTATAAGCACAAACGAGCCCAAATAGATCCTCCGTATGGGTTTTGGAAGCTGAAAATTTTTCGTTCCAAAAATTTGTGAATAAATGGGTTACCTATAGATCACAGGACCAGCTACGCACATCCTGAAAGTTACTTTTCTTAGCCCAATTCTAGTAGAATATTCTATATCTGTGTATTATAAGCACAAACGAGCCCAAATAGATCCTCCGTATGGGTTTTGAAAGCTGAAAATTTTTCGTTCCAAAAATGTGTGAATAAATGGGTTACCTATAGCCCACAGGACCAGCTAAGCACATCCTGAAAGTTACTTTTCTTACCCCAATTCTAGTGGAATATTCTATTTCTGTGCATTATAAGCACAACCGAGCTGAAATAGCTTCTCCGTATGGGTATTGCAAGCAGAAAATTTCTCAGTCCAAAAATGTGTGAATAAATGGGTTACCTATAGCCCACAGGACCAGCTAAGCACATCCTGAAAGTTACTTTTCTTAGCCCAATTCTAGTGGAATATCCTGTTTCTATGCATTATAAGCACAAACGAGCTGAAATAGATCCTCCGTATGGGTATTGGAAGCTGAAAATGTTTCGTTCTAAAATTGTGTGAATAGATGGGTTACCTATAGCCCACAGGACCAGCTAAGCACATCCTGAAAGTTACTTTTCTTACCCCAATTCTAGTGGAATATTCTATTTCTGTGCATTATAAGCACAAACGAGCCCAAATAGATCCTCCGTATGGGCTTTGGAAGCTGAAAATTTTTCGTTCCAAAAATGTGTGAATAAATGGGTTACCTATAGCCCACAGGACCAGCTAAGCACATCCTGAAAGTTACTTTTCTTACCCCAATTCTAGTGGAATATTCTATTTCTGTGCATTATAAGCACAAACGAGCTGAAATAGATCCTCCGTATGGGTATTGGAAGCTGAAAATGTTTCGTTCTAAAATTGTGTGAATAGATGGGTTACCTATAGCCCACAGGACCAGCTAAGCACATCCTGAAAGTTACTTTTCTTACCCCAATTCTAGTGGAATATTCTATTTCTGTGCATTATAAGCACAAACGAGCCCAAATAGATCCTCCGTATGGGCTTTGGAAGCTGAAAATTTTTCGTTCCAAAAATTTGTGAATAAATGGGTTACCTATAGATCACAGGACCAGCTACGCACATCCTGAAAGTTACTTTTCTTAGCCCAATTCTAGTAGAATATTCTATATCTGTGTATTATAAGCACAAACGAGCCCAAATAGATCCTCCGTATGGGTTTTGGAAGCTGAAAATTTTTCGTTCCAAAAATTTGTGAATAAATGGGTTACCTATAGATCACAGGACCAGCTACGCACATCCTGAAAGTTACTTTTCTTAGCCCAATTCTAGTAGAATATTCTATATCTGTGTATTATAAGCACAAACGAGCCCAAATAGATCCTCCGTATGGGTTTTGAAAGCTGAAAATTTTTCGTTCCAAAAATGTGTGAATAAATGGGTTACCTATAGCCCACAGGACCAGCTAAGCACATCCTGAAAGTTACTTTTCTTACCCCAATTCTAGTGGAATATTCTATTTCTGTGCATTATAAGCACAACCGAGCTGAAATAGCTTCTCCGTATGGGTATTGCAAGCAGAAAATTTCTCAGTCCAAAAATGTGTGAATAAATGGGTTACCTATAGCCCACAGGACCAGCTAAGCACATCCTGAAAGTTACTTTTCTTAGCCCAATTCTAGTGGAATATCCTGTTTCTATGCATTATAAGCACAAACGAGCTGAAATAGATCCTCCGTATGGGTATTGGAAGCTGAAAATGTTTCGTTCTAAAATTGTGTGAATAGATGGGTTACCTATAGCCCACAGGACCAGCTAAGCACATCCTGAAAGTTACTTTTCTTACCCCAATTCTAGTGGAATATTCTATTTCTGTGCATTATAAGCACAAACGAGCCCAAATAGATCCTCCGTATGGGCTTTGGAAGCTGAAAATTTTTCGTTCCAAAAATGTGTGAATAAATGGGTTACCTATAGCCCACAGGACCAGCTAAGCACATCCTGAAAGTTACTTTTCTTACCCCAATTCTAGTGGAATATTCTATTTCTGTGCATTATAAGCACAAACGAGCCCAAATAGATCCTCCGTATGGGCTTTGGAAGCTGAAAATTTTTCGTTCCAAAAATGTGTGAATAAATGGGTTACCTATAGCCCACAGGACCAGCTAAGCACATCCTGAAAGTTACTTTTCTTACCCCAATTCTAGTGGAATATTCTATTTCTGTGCATTATAAGCACAAACGAGCCCAAATAGATCCTCCGTATGGGCTTTGGAAGCTGAAAATTTTTCGTTCCAAAAATTTGTGAATAAATGGGTTACCTATAGATCACAGGACCAGCTACGCACATCCTGAAAGTTACTTTTCTTAGCCCAATTCTAGTAGAATATTCTATATCTGTGTATTATAAGCACAAACGAGCCCAAATAGATCCTCCGTATGGGTTTTGGAAGCTGAAAATTTTTCGTTCCAAAAATGTGTGAATAAATGGGTTACCTATAGCCCACAGGACCAGCTAAGCACATCCTGAAAGTTATTTTTCTTACCCCTATTCTAGTGGAATATTCTATTTCTGTGCATTATAAGCACGAACGAGCGGAAATAGCTTCTCCGTATGGGTATAGCAAGCAGAAAATTTCTCAGTCCAAAAATGTGTGAATAAATGGGTTACATATAGCCCACAGGACCAGCTACGCACATCCTGAAAGTTACTTTTCTTACCCCAATTCTAGTAGAATATTCTATATCTGTGTATTATAAGCACAAACGAGCCCAAATAGATCCTCCGTATGGGCTTTGGAAGCTGAAAATTTTTCGTTCCAAAAATGTGTGAATAAATGGGTTACCTATAGCCCACAGGACCAGCTAAGCACATCCTGAAAGTTACTTTTCTTACCCCAATTCTAGTGGAATATTCTATTTCTGTGCATTATAAGCACAAACGAGCTGAAATAGATCCTCCGTATGGGTATTGGAAGCTGAAAATGTTTCGTTCTAAAATTGTGTGAATAGATGGGTTACCTATAGCCCACAGGACCAGCTAAGCACATCCTGAAAGTTACTTTTCTTAGCCCAATTCTAGTAGAATACCCTGTTTCTGTGCATTATAAGCACAAACAAGCTGAAATAACTCCTCCGTATGGGTATTGGAAGCAGAAAATTTTTCAGTCCAAATATGTGTTCTAAATGGGTTACCTATAGCCCACAGGACCAGCTAAGCACATCCTGAAAGTTACTTTTCTTACCCCAATTCTAGTGGAATATTCTATTTCTGTGCATTATAAGCACGAACGAGCTGAAATAGCTTCTCCGTATGGGTATAGCAAGCAGAAAATTTCTCAGTCCAAAAATGTGTGAATAAATGGGTTACATATAGCCCACAGGACCAGCTACGCACATCTTGAAAGTTACTTTTCTTAGCCCAATTCTAGTAGAATATTCTATATGCATTATAAGCACAAACGAGCCCAAATAGATCCTCCGTATGGGTTTTGGAAGCTGAAAATTTTTCGTTCCAAAAATTTGTGAATAAATGGGTTACCTATAGATCACAGGACCAGCTACGCACATCCTGAAAGTTACTTTTCTTAGCCCAATTCTAGTAGAATATTCTATATCTGTGTATTATAAGCACAAACGAGCCCAAATAGATCCTCCGTATGGGTTTTGGAAGCTGAAAATTTTTCGTTCCAAAAATGTGTGAATAAATGGGTTACCTATAGCCCACAGGACCAGCTAAGCACATCCTGAAAGTTACTTTTCTTACCCTAATTCTAGTAGAATATTCTATATCTGTGCATTATAAGCACAAACGAGCCCAAATTGATCCTCCGTATGGGTTTTGGAAGCTGAAAATTTTTCGTTCCAAAAATGTGTGAATAAATGGGCTACCTATAGCCCACAGCACCAGCTAAGCACATCCTGAAAGTTACTTTTCTTAGCCCAATTCTAGTGGAATATCCTGTTTCTATGCATTATAAGCACAAACGAGCTGAAATAGATCCTCCGTATGGGTATTGGAAGCTGAAAATGTTTCGTTCTAAAATTGTGTGAATAGATGGGTTACCTATAGCCCACAGGACCAGCTGCGCACATCCTGAAAGTTACTTTTCTTAGCCCAATTCTAGTAGAATATTCTATATCTGTGCATTATAAGCACAAACGAGCCCAAATAGATCCTCCGTATGGGTTTTGGAAGCTGAAAATTTTTCGTTCCAAAAATTTGTGAATAAATGGGTTACCTATAGATCACAGGACCAGCTACGCACATCCTGAAAGTTACTTTTCTTAGCCCAATTCTAGTAGAATATTCTATATCTGTGTATTATAAGCACAAACGAGCCCAAATAGATCCTCCGTATGGGTTTTGGAAGCTGAAAATTTTTCGTTCCAAAAATGTGTGAATAAATGGGTTACCTATAGCCCACAGGACCAGCTAAGCACATCCTGAAAGTTATTTTTCTTACCCCTATTCTAGTGGAATATTCTATTTCTGTGCATTATAAGCACGAACGAGCTGAAATAGCTTCTCCGTATGGGTATAGCAAGCAGAAAATTTCTCAGTCCAAAAATGTGTGAATAAATGGGTTACATATAGCCCACAGGACCAGCTACGCACATCTTGAAAATTACTTTTCTTAGCCCAATTCTAGTAGAATATTCTATATGCATTATAAGCACAAACGAGCCCAAATAGATCCTCCGTATGGGTTTTGGAAGCTGAAAATTTTTCGTTCCAAAAATTTGTGAATAAATGGGTTACCTATAGCCCACAGGACCAGCTAAGCACATCCTGAAAGTTACTTTTCTTACCCCAATTCTAGTGGAATATTCTATTTCTGTGCATTATAAGCACGAACGAGCGGAAATAGCTTCTCCGTATGGGTATAGCAAGCAGAAAATTTCTCAGTCCAAAAATGTGTGAATAAATGGGTTACATATAGCCCACAGGACCAGCTACGCACATCCTGAAAGTTACTTTTCTTACCCCAATTCTAGTAGAATATTCTATATCTGTGTATTATAAGCACAAACGAGCCCAAATAGATCCTCCGTATGGGCTTTGGAAGCTGAAAATTTTTCGTTCCAAAAATGTGTGAATAAATGGGTTACCTATAGCCCACAGGACCAGCTAAGCACATCCTGAAAGTTACTTTTCTTACCCCAATTCTAGTAGAATATTCTATATCTGTGTATTATAAGCACAAACGAGCCCAAATAGATCCTCCGTATGGGTTTTGAAAGCTGAAAATTTTTCGTTCCAAAAATGTGTGAATAAATGGGTTACCTATAGCCCACAGGACCAGCTAAGCACATCCTGAAAGTTACTTTTCTTACCCCAATTCTAGTGGAATATTCTATTTCTGTGCATTATAAGCACGAACGAGCGGAAATAGCTTCTCCGTATGGGTATAGCAAGCAGAAAATTTCTCAGTCCAAAAATGTGTGAATAAATGGGTTACATATAGCCCACAGGACCAGCTACGCACATCCTGAAAGTTACTTTTCTTACCCCAATTCTAGTAGAATATTCTATATCTGTGTATTATAAGCACAAACGAGCCCAAATAGATCCTCCGTATGGGCTTTGGAACCTGAAAATTTTTCGTTCCAAAAATGTGTGAATAAATGGGTTACCTATAGCCCACATTACCAGCTAAGCACATCCTGAAAGTTACTTTTCTTACCCCAATTCTAGTGGAATATTCTATTTCTGTGCATTATAAGCACAAACGAGCTGAAATAGATCCTCCGTATGGGTATTGGAAGCTGAAAATGTTTCGTTCTAAAATTGTGTGAATAAATGGGTTACCTATAGCCCACAGGACCAGCTAAGCACATCCTGAAAGTTACTTTTCTTACCCCTATTCTAGTGGAATATTCTATTTCTGTGCATTATAAGCACGAACGAGCTGAAATAGCTTCTCCGTATGGGTATAGCAAGCAGAAAATTTCTCAGTCCAAAAATGTGTGAATAAATGGGTTACATATAGCCCACAGGACCAGCTACGCACATCTTGAAAATTACTTTTCTTAGCCCAATTCTAGTAGAATATTCTATATGCATTATAAGCACAAACGAGCCCAAATAGATCCTCCGTATGGGTTTTGGAAGCTGAAAATTTTTCGTTCCAAAAATTTGTGAATAAATGGGTTACCTATAGATCACAGGACCAGCTACGCACATCCTGAAAGTTACTTTTCTTAGCCCAATTCTAGTAGAATATTCTATATCTGTGTATTATAAGCACAAACGAGCCCAAATAGATCCTCCGTATGGGTTTTGAAAGCTGAAAATTTTTCGTTCCAAAAATGTGTGAATAAATGGGTTACCTATAGCCCACAGGACCAGCTAAGCACATCCTGAAAGTTACTTTTCTTACCCCAATTCTAGTGGAATATTCTATTTCTGTGCATTATAAGCACAAACGAGCCCAAATAGATCCTCCGTATGGGCTTTGGAAGCTGAAAATTTTTCGTTCCAAAAATGTGTGAATAAATGGGTTACCTATAGCCCACAGGACCAGCTAAGCACATCCTGAAAGTTACTTTTCTTACCCCAATTCTAGTGGAATATTCTATTTCTGTGCATTATAAGCACAAACGAGCTGAAATAGATCCTCCGTATGGGTATTGGAAGCTGAAAATGTTTCGTTCTAAAATTGTGTGAATAGATGGGTTACCTATAGCCCACAGGACCAGCTAAGCACATCCTGAAAGTTACTTTTCTTAGCCCAATTCTAGTAGAATACCCTGTTTCTGTGCATTATAAGCACAAACAAGCTGAAATAACTCCTCCGTATGGGTATTGGAAGCAGAAAATTTTTCAGTCCAAATATGTGTTCTAAATGGGTTACCTATAGCCCACAGGACCAGCTAAGCACATCCTGAAAGTTACTTTTCTTACCCCAATTCTAGTGGAATATTCTATTTCTGTGCATTATAAGCACGAACGAGCTGAAATAGCTTCTCCGTATGGGTATAGCAAGCAGAAAATTTCTCAGTCCAAAAATGTGTGAATAAATGGGTTACATATAGCCCACAGGACCAGCTACGCACATCTTGAAAGTTACTTTTCTTAGCCCAATTCTAGTAGAATATTCTATATGCATTATAAGCACAAACGAGCCCAAATAGATCCTCCGTATGGGTTTTGGAAGCTGAAAATTTTTCGTTCCAAAAATTTGTGAATAAATGGGTTACCTATAGATCACAGGACCAGCTACGCACATCCTGAAAGTTACTTTTCTTAGCCCAATTCTAGTAGAATATTCTATATCTGTGTATTATAAGCACAAACGAGCCCAAATAGATCCTCCGTATGGGTTTTGGAAGCTGAAAATTTTTCGTTCCAAAAATGTGTGAATAAATGGGTTACCTATAGCCCACAGGACCAGCTAAGCACATCCTGAAAGTTACTTTTCTTACCCTAATTCTAGTAGAATATTCTATATCTGTGCATTATAAGCACAAACGAGCCCAAATTGATCCTCCGTATGGTTTTTGGAAGCTGAAAATTTTTCGTTCCAAAAATGTGTGAATAAATGGGCTACCTATAGCCCACAGCACCAGCTAAGCACATCCTGAAAGTTACTTTTCTTAGCCCAATTCTAGTGGAATATCCTGTTTCTATGCATTATAAGCACAAACGAGCTGAAATAGATCCTCCGTATGGGTATTGGAAGCTGAAAATGTTTCGTTCTAAAATTGTGTGAATAGATGGGTTACCTATAGCCCACAGGACCAGCTGCGCACATCCTGAAAGTTACTTTTCTTAGCCCAATTCTAGTAGAATATTCTATATCTGTGCATTATAAGCACAAACGAGCCCAAATAGATCCTCCGTATGGGTTTTGGAAGCTGAAAATTTTTCGTTCCAAAAATGTGTGAATAAATGGGTTACCTATAGATCACAGGACCAGCTACGCACATCCTGAAAGTTACTTTTCTTAGCCCAATTCTAGTAGAATATTCTATATCTGTGCATTATAAGCACAAACGAGCCCAAATAGATCCTCCGTATGGGTTTTGGAAGCTGAAAATTTTTCGTTCCAAAAATGTGTGAATAAATGGGTTACCTATAGCCCACAAGACCAGCTAAGCACATCCTGAAAGTTACTTTTCTTACCCCAATTCTAGTGGAATATCCTGTTTCTATGCATTATAAGCACAAACGAGCTGAAATAGATCCTCCGTATGGGTATTGGAAGCTGAAAATGTTTCGTTCTAAAATTGTGTGAATAGATGGGTTACCTATAGCCCACAGGACCAGCTGCGCACATCCTGCAAGTTACTTTTCTTACCCCAATTCTAGTGGAATATTCTATTTCTGTGCATTATAAGCACAACCGAGCTGAAATAGCTTCTCCGTATGGGTATTGCAAGCAGAAAATTTCTCAGTCCAAAAATGTGTGAATAAATGGGTTACATATAGCCCACAGGACCAGCTACGCACATCCTGAAAGTTACTTTTCTTAGCCCAATTCTAGTAGAATATTTTATTTCTGTGCATTATAAGCACAAACGAGGTGAAATAGCTCCTCCGTATGGGTATTGCAAGCAGAAAATTTGTCAGTCCAAAAATGTGTGAATAAATGGGTTACATATAGCCCACAGGACCAGCTGCGCACATCCTGAAAGTTACTTTTCTTAGCCCAATTCTAGTAGAATATTCTATATCTGTGCATTATAAGCACAAACGAGCCCAAATAGATCCTCCGTATGGGTTTTGGAAGCTGAAAATTTTTCGTTCCAAAAATGTGTGAATAAATGGGTTACCTATAGATCACAGGACCAGCTACGCACATCCTGAAAGTTACTTTTCTTAGCCCAATTCTAGTAGAATATTCTATATCTGTGCATTATAAGCACAAACGAGCCCAAATAGATCCTCCGTATGGGTTTTGGAAGCTGAAAATTTTTCGTTCCAAAAATGTGTGAATAAATGGGTTACCTATAGCCCACAAGACCAGCTAAGCACATCCTGAAAGTTACTTTTCTTACCCCAATTCTAGTGGAATATCCTGTTTCCATGCATTATAAGCACAAACGAGCTGAAATAGATCCTCCGTATGGGTATTGGAAGCTGAAAATGTTTCGTTCTAAAATTGTGTGAATAGATGGGTTACCTATAGCCCACAGGACCAGCTGCGCACATCCTGCAAGTTACTTTTCTTACCCCAATTCTAGTGGAATATTCTATTTCTGTGCATTATAAGCACAACCGAGCTGAAATAGCTTCTCCGTATGGGTATTGCAAGCAGAAAATTTCTCAGTCCAAAAATGTGTGAATAAATGGGTTACATATAGCCCACAGGACCAGCTACGCACATCCTGAAAGTTACTTTTCTTAGCCCAATTCTAGTACAGTATCCTGTTTCTGTGCATTATAAGCACAAACGAGATCAAATAGATCCTCCGTATGGGTTTTGGAAGCTGAAAATTTTTCGTTCCAAAAATGTGTGAATAAATGGGTTACCTATAGATCACAGGACCAGCTACGCACATCCTGAAAGTTACTTTTCTTAGCCCAATTCTAGTAGAATATTCTATATCTGTGCATTATAAGCACAAACGAGCCCAAATAGATCCTCCGTATGGGTTTTGGAAGCTGAACATTTTTCGTTCCAAAAATGTGTGAATAAATGGGTTACCTATAGATCACAGGACCAGCTACGCACATCCTGAAAGTTACTTTTCTTACCCCAATTCTAGTGGAATATTCTATTTCTGTGCATTATAAGCACAACCGAGCAGAAATAGCTTCTCCGTATGGGTATTGCAAGCAGAAAATTTCTCAGTCCAAAAATGTGTGAATAAATGGGTTACCTATAGCCCACAGGACCAGCTAAGCACATCCTGAAAGTTACTTTTCTTACCCCAATTCTAGTGGAATATTCTATTTCTGTGCATTAAAAGCACAACCGAGCTGAAATAGCTTCTCCGTATGGGTATTGCAAGCAGAAAATTTCTCAGTCCAAAAATGTGTGAATAAATGGGTTACATATAGCCCACAGGACCAGCTACGCACATCCTGAAAGTTACTTTTCTTAGCCCAATTCTAGTAGAATATTTTATTTCTGTGCATTATAAGCACAAACAAGCTGAAATAACTCCTCCGTATGGGTATTGGAAGCAGAAAATTTTTCAGTCCAAATATGTGTTCTAAATGGGTTACCTATAGCCCACAAGACCAGCTAAGCACATCCTGAAAGTTACTTTTCTTACCCCAATTCTAGTGGAATATCCTGTTTCTATGCATTATAAGCACAAACGAGCTGAAATAGATCCTCCGTATGGGTATTGGAAGCTGAAAATGTTTCGTTCTAAAATTGTGTGAATAGATGGGTTACCTATAGCCCACAGGACCAGCTGCGCACATCCTGCAAGTTACTTTTCTTACCTTAATTCTAGTGGAATATTCTATTTCTGTGCATTATAAGCACAACCGAGCTGAAATAGCTTCTCCGTATGGGTATTGCAAGCAGAAAATTTCTCAGTCCAAAAATGTGTGAATAAATGGGTTACATATAGCCCACAGGACCAGCTACGCACATCCTGAAAGTTACTTTTCTTAGCCCAATTCTAGTACAGTATCCTGTTTCTGTGCATTATAAGCACAAACGAGATCAAATAGATCCTCCGTATGGGTTTTGGAAGCTGAAAATTTTTCGTTCCAAAAATGTGTGAATAAATGGGTTACCTATAGATCACAGGACCAGCTACGCACATCCTGAAAGTTACTTTTCTTAGCCCAATTCTAGTAGAATATTCTATATCTGTGCATTATAAGCACAAACGAGCCCAAATAGATCCTCCGTATGGGTTTTGGAAGCTGAAAATTTTTCGTTCCAAAAATGTGTGAATAAATGGGTTACCTATAGCCCACAAGACCAGCTAAGCACATCCTGAAAGTTACTTTTCTTACCCCAATTCTGGTGGAATATCCTGTTTCTATGCATTATAAGCACAATCGAGCTGAAATAGATCCTCCGTATGGGTATTGGAAGCTGAAAATGTTTCGTTCTAAAATTGTGTGAATAGATGGGTTACCTATAGCCCACAGGACCAGCTGCGCACATCCTGAAAGTTACTTTTCTTAGCCCAATTCTAGTAGAATATTCTATATCTGTGCATTATAAGCACAAACGAGCCCAAATAGATCCTCCGTATGGGTTTTGGAAGCTGAAAACTTTTCGTTCCAAAAATGTGTGAATAAATGGGTTACCTATAGATCACAGGACCAGCTACGCACATCCTGAAAGTTACTTTTCTTAGCCCAATTCTAGTAGAATATTCTATATCTGTGCATTATAAGCACAAACGAGCCCAAATAGATCCTCCGTATGGGTTTTGGAAGCTGAAAATTTTTCGTTCCAAAAATGTGTGAATAAATGGGTTACCTATAGCCCACAGGACAAGCTAAGCACATCCTGAAAGTTACTTTTCTTACCCCAATTCTAGTGGAATATTCTATTTCTGTGCATTATAAGCACAAACGAGCTGAAATAGCTTTTCCGTATGGGTATTGCAAGCAGAAAATTTCTCAGTCCAAAAATGTGTGAATAAATGGGTTACATATAGCCAACAGGATCAGCTACGCACATCCTGAAAGTTACTTTTCTTAGCCCAAATCTAGTGGAATATCCTGTTTCTGTGCATTATAAGCACAAACGAGCTCAAATAGATCCTCCGTATGGGTATTGGAAGCTGAAAATTTTTCATTCCAAAAATGGGTGAATAAATGGGTTACCTATAGCCCACAGGACCTGCTGCGCACATCCTGAAAGTTACTTTTCTTAGCCCAATTCTAGTAGAATATTCTATATCTGTGCATTATAAGCACAAACGAGCCCAAATAGATCCTCCGTATGGGTTTTGGAAGCTGAACATTTTTCGTTCCAAAAATGTGTGAATAAATGGGTTACCTATAGATCACAGGACCAGCTACGCACATCCTGAAAGTTACTTTTCTTAGCATAATTCTAGTGGAATATCCTGTTTCTGTGCATTATAAGCACAAACGAGCCCAAATAGATCCTCCGTATGGGTTTTGGAAGCTGAACATTTTTCGTTCCAAAAATGTGTGAATAAATGGGTTACCTATAGCCCACAGGACCAGCTAAGCACATCCTGAAAGCTACTTTTCTTAGCCCAATTCTAGTGGAATATCCTGTTTCTATGCATTATAAGCACAAACGAGCTGAAATAGATCCTCCGTATGGGTATTGGAAGCTGAAAATGTTTCGTTCTAAAATTGTGTGAATAGATGGGTTACCTATAACCCACAGGACCAGCTGCGCACATCCTGAAAGTTACTTTTCTTAGCCCAAATCTAGTAGAATATTCTATATCTGTGCATTATAAGCACAAACGAGCCCAAATAGATCCTCCGTATGGGTTTTGGAAGCTGAAAATTTTTCGTTCCAAAAATGTGTGAATAAATGGGTTACCTATAGCCCACAGGACCAGCTAAGCACATCCTGAAAGTTACTTTTCTTAGCCCAATTCTAGTGGAATATCCTGTTTCTATGCATTATAAGCACAAACGAGCTGAAATAGATACTCAATATGGGTATTGGAAGCTGAAAATGTTTCGTTCTATAATTGTGTGAATAGATGGGTTACCTATAGCCCACAGGACCAGCTAAGCACATCCTGAAAGTTACTTTTCTTACCCCAATTCTAGTGGAATATTCTATTTCTGTGCATTATAAGCACAACCGAGCTGAAATAGCTTCTCCGTATGGGTATTGCAAGCAGAAAATTTCTCAGTCCAAAAATGTGTGAATAAATGGGTTACATATAACACACAGGACCAGCTACGCACATCCTGAAAGTTACTTTTCTTAGCCCAATTCTAGTAGAATATTTTATTTCTGTGCATTATAAGCACAAACGAGCTGAAATAGCTCCTCCGTATGTGTATTGAAAGCAGAAAATTTGTCAGTCCAAAAATGTGTGAATAAATGGGTTACATATAGCCCACAGGACCAACTACGCAAATCCTGAAAGTTACTTTTCTTAGCCCAATTCTAGTAGAATATTCTATATCTGTGCATTATAAGCACAAACGAGCCCAAATAGATCCTCCGTATGGGTTTTGGAAGCTGAAAATTTTTCATTCCAATAATGTGTGAATAAATGGGTTACATATAGCCCACAGGACCAGCTACGCACATCCTGAAAGTTACTTTTCTTAGCCCAATTCTAGTAGAATATTCTATATCTGTGCATTATAAGCACAAACGAGCTGAAATAGATCCTCCGTATGGGTATTGGAAGCTGAAAATTTTTCGTTCCAAAAATGTGTGAATAAATGGGTTACCTATAGCCCACAGGACCAGCTAAGCACATCCTGAAAGTTACTTTTCTTACCCCAATTCTAGTGGAATATCCTGTTTCTATGCATTATAAGCACAAACGAGCTGAAATAGATCCTCCGTATGGGTATTGGAAGCTGAAAATGTTTCGTTCTAAAATTGTGTGAATAGATGGGTTACCTATAGCCCACAGGACCTGCTGCGCACATCCTGAAAGTTACTTTTCTTAGCCCAATTCTAGTAGAATATTCTATATCTGTGCATTATAAGCACAAACGAGCCCAAATAGATCCTCCGTATGGGTTTTGGAAGCTGAACATTTTTCGTTCCAAAAATGTGTGAATAAATGGGTTACCTATAGATCACAGGACCAGCTACGCACATCCTGAAAGTTACTTTTCTTAGCATAATTCTAGTGGAATATCCTGTTTCTGTGCATTATAAGCACAAACGAGCCCAAATAGATCCTCCGTATGGGTTTTGGAAGCTGAACATTTTTCGTTCCAAAAATGTGTGAATAAATGGGTTACCTATAGCCCACAGGACCAGCTAAGCACATCCTGAAAGCTACTTTTCTTAGCCCAATTCTAGTGGAATATCCTGTTTCTATGCATTATAAGCACAAACGAGCTGAAATAGATCCTCCGTATGGGTATTGGAAGCTGAAAATGTTTCGTTCTAAAATTGTGTGAATAGATGGGTTACTTATAACCCACAGGACCAGCTGCGCACATCCTGAAAGTTACTTTTCTTAGCCCAAATCTAGTAGAATATTCTATATCTGTGCATTATAAGCACAAACGAGCCCAAATAGATCCTCCGTATGGGTTTTGGAAGCTGAAAATTTTTCGTTCCAAAAATGTGTGAATAAATGGGTTACCTATAGCCCACAGGACCAGCTAAGCACATCCTGAAAGTTACTTTTCTTAGCCCAATTCTAGTGGAATATCCTGTTTCTATGCATTATAAGCACAAACGAGCTGAAATAGATCCTCCGTATGGGTATTGGAAGCTGAAAATGTTTCATTCTAAAATTGTGTGAATAGATGGGTTACCTATAGCCCACAGGACCAGCTAAGCACATCCTGAAAGTTACTTTTCTTACCCCAATTCTAGTGGAATATTCTATTTCTGTGCATTATAAGCACAACCGAGCTGAAATAGCTTCTCCGTATGGGTATTGCAAGCAGAAAATTTCTCAGTCCAAAAATGTGTGAATAAATGGGTTACATATAGCCCACAGGAAGAGCTACGCACATCCTGAAAGTTACTTTTCTTAGCCCAATTCTAGTAGAATATTTTATTTCTGTGCATTATAAGCACAAACGAGCTGAAATAGCTCCTCCGTATGTGTATTGAAAGCAGAAAATTTGTCAGTCCAAAAATGTGTGAATAAATGGGTTACATATAGCCCACAGGACCAACTACGCACATCCTGAAAGTTACTTTTCTTAACCCAATTCTAGTAGAATATTCTATATCTGTGCATTATAAGCACAAACGAGCCCAAATAGATCCTCCGTATGGGTTTTGGAAGCTGAAAATTTTTCATTCCAATAATGTGTGAATAAATGGGTTACATATAGCCCACAGGACCAGCTACGCACATCCTGAAAGTTACTTTTCTTAGCCCAATTCTAGTAGAATATTCTATATCTGTGCATTATAAGCACAAACGAGCCCAAATAGATCCTTCGTATGGGTTTTGGAAGCTGAACATTTTTCGTTCCAAAAATGTGTGAATAAATGGGTTACCTATAGCCCACAGGACCAGCTAAGCACATCCTGAAAGTTACTTTTCTTAGCCCAATTCTAGTGGAATATCCTGTTTCTATGCATTATAAGCACAAACGAGCTGAAATAGATCCTCCGTATGGGTATTGGAAGCTGAAAATGTTTCGTTCTAAAATTGTGTGAATAGATGGGTTACCTATAGCCCACAGGACCAGCTGCGCACATCCTGAAAGTTACTTTTCTTAGCCCAATTCTAGTAGAATATTCTATATCTGTGCATTATAAGCACAAACGAGCCCAATTAGATCCTCCGTATGGGTTTTGGAAGCTGAAAATTTTTCGTTCCAAAAATGTGTGAATAAATGGGTTACCTATAGCCCACAGGACCAGCTAAGCACATCCTGAAAGTTACTTTTCTTACCCCAATTCTAGTGGAATATCCTGTTTCTGTGCAGTATAAGCACAAACGAGCTGAAATAGATCCTCCGTATGGGTATTGGAAGCTGAAAATTTTTCGTTCCAAAAATGTGTGAATAAATGGGTTACCTATAGCCCACAGGACCAGCTAAGCACATCCTGAAAGTTACTTTTCTTACCCCAATTCTAGTGGAATATTCTATTTCTGTGCATTATAAGCACAACCGAGCAGAAATAGCTTCTCCGTATGGGTATTGCAAGCAGAAAATTTCTCAGTCCAAAAATGTGTGAATAAATGGGTTACCTATAGCCCACAGGACCAGCTAAGCACATCCTGAAAGTTACTTTTCTTACCCCAATTCTAGTGGAATATTCTATTTCTGTGCATTATAAGCACAACCGAGCTGAAATAGCTTCTCCGTATGGGTATTGCAAGCAGAAAATTTCTCAGTCCAAAAATGTGTGAATAAATGGGTTACCTATAGCCCACAGGACCAGCTAAGCACATCCTGAAAGTTACTTTTCTTAGCCCAATTCTAGTGGAATATCCTTTTTCTGTGCAGTATAAGCACAAACGAGCTGAAATAGATCCTCCGTATGGGTATTGGAAGCTGAAAATTTTTCGTTCCAAAAATGTGTGAATAAATGGGTTACCTATAGCCCACAGGACCAGCTAAGCACATCCTGAAAGTTACTTTTCTTACCCCAATTCTAGTGGAATATTCTATTTCTGTGCATTATAAGCACAACCGAGCAGAAATAGCTTCTCCGTATGGGTATTGCAAGCAGAAAATTTCTCAGTCCAAAAATGTGTGAATAAATGGGTTACCTATAGCCCACAGGACCAGCTAAGCACATCCTGAAAGTTACTTTTCTTACCCCAATTCTAGTGGAATATTCTATTTCTGTGCATTAAAAGCACAACCGAGCTGAAATAGCTTCTCCGTATGGGTATTGCAAGCAGAAAATTTCTCAGTCCAAAAATGTGTGAATAAATGGGTTACATATAGCCCACTGGACCAGCTACGCTCATCCTGAAAGTTACTTTTCTTAGCCCAATTCTAGTAGAATATTTTATTTCTGTGCATTATAAGCACAAACGAGCTGAAATAGCTCCTCCGTATGGTTATTGAAAGCAGAAAATTTGTCAGTCCAAAAATGTGTGAATAAATGGGTTACCTATAGCCCACAGGACCAGCTAAGCACATCCTGAAAGTTACTTTTCTTAGCCCAATTCTAGTGGAATATCCTGTTTCTATGCATTATAAGCACAAACGAGCTGAAATAGATCCTCCGTATGGGTATTGGAAGCTGAAAATGTTTCGTTCTAAAATTGTGTGAATAGATGGGTTACCTATAGCCCACAGGACCAGCTGCGCACATCCTGAAAGTTACTTTTCTTAGCCCAATTCTAGTGGAATATCCTGTTTCTATGCATTATAAGCACAAACGAGCTGAAATAGATCCTCCGTATGGGTATTGGAAGCTGAAAATGTTTCGTTCTAAAATTGTGTGAATAGATGGGTTACCTATAGCCCACAGGACCAGCTAAGCACATCCTGAAAGTTACTTTTCTTAGCCCAATTCTAGTGGAATATCCTGTTTCTATGCATTATAAGCACAACCGAGCAGAAATAGCTTCTCCGTATGGGTATTGCAAGCAGAAAATTTCTCAGTCCAAAAATGTGTGAATAAATGGGTTACCTATAGCCCACAGGACCAGCTAAGCACATCCTGAAAGTTACTTTTCTTACCCCAATTCTAGTGGAATATTCTATTTCTGTGCATTATAAGCACAACCGAGCTGAAATAGCTTCTCCGTATGGGTATTGCAAGCAGAAAATTTCTCAGTCCAAAAATGTGTGAATAAATGGGTTACCTATAGCCCACAGGACCAGCTAAGCACATCCTGAAAGTTACTTTTCTTACCCCAATTCTAGTGGAATATCCTGTTTCTGTGCAGTATAAGCACAAACGAGCTGAAATAGATCCTCCGTATGGGTATTGGAAGCTGAAAATTTTTCGTTCCAAAAATGTGTGAATAAATGGGTTACCTATAGCCCACAGGACCAGCTAAGCACATCCTGAAAGTTACTTTTCTTAGCCCAATTCTAGTGGAATATCCTGTTTCTGTGCAGTATAAGCACAAACGAGCTGAAATAGATCCTCCGTATGGGTATTGGAAGCTGAAAATTTTTCGTTCCAAAAATGTGTGAATAAATATGTTACCTATAGCCCACAGGACCAGCTAAGCACATCCTGAAAGTTACTTTTCTTACCCCAATTCTAGTGGAATATTCTATTTCTGTGCATTATAAGCACAACCGAGCAGAAATAGCTTCTCCGTATGGGTATTGCAAGCAGAAAATTTCTCAGTCCAAAAATGTGTGAATAAATGGGTTACCTATAGCCCACAGGACCAGCTAAGCACATCCTGAAAGTTACTTTTCTTACCCCAATTCTAGTGGAATATTCTATTTCTGTGCATTAAAAGCACAACCGAGCTGAAATAGCTTCTCCGTATGGGTATTGCAAGCAGAAAATTTCTCAGTCCAAAAATGTGTGAATAAATGGGTTACATATAGCCCACTGGAAAAGCTACGCTCATCCTGAAAGTTACTTTTCTTAGCCCAATTCTAGTAGAATATTTTATTTCTGTGCATTATAAGCACAAACGAGCTGAAATAGCTCCTCCGTATGGTTATTGAAAGCAGAAAATTTGTCAGTCCAAAAATGTGTGAATAAATGGGTTATCTATAGCCCACAGGACCAGCTAAGCACATCCTGAAAGTTACTTTTCTTAGCCCAATTCTAGTGGAATATCCTGTTTCTATGCATTATAAGCACAAACGAGCTGAAATAGATCCTCCGTATGGGTATTGGAAGCTGCAAATGTTTCGTTCTAAAATTGTGTGAATAGATGGGTTACCTATAGCCCACAGGACCAGCTGCGCACATCCTGAAAGTTACTTTTCTTAGCCCAATTCTAGTGGAATATCCTGTTTCTATGCATTATAAGCACAAACGAGCTGAAATAGATCCTCCGTATGGGTATTGGAAGCTGAAAATGTTTCGTTCTAAAATTGTGTGAATAGATGGGTTACCTATAGCCCACAGGACCAGCTGCGCACATCCTGAAAGTTACTTTTCTTAGCCCAATTCTAGTAGAATATTCTATATCTGTGCATTATAAGCACAAACGAGCCCAATTAGATCCTCCGTATGGGTTTTGGAAGCTGAAAATTTTTCGTTCCAAAAATGTGTGAATAAATGGGTTACCTATAGCCCACAGGACCAGCTAAGCACATCCTGAAAGTTACTTTTCTTAGCCCAATTCTAGTGGAATATCCTGTTTCTGTGCAGTATAAGCACAAACGAGCTGAAATAGATCCTCCGTATGGGTATTGGAAGCTGAAAATTTTTCGTTCCAAAAATGTGTGAATAAATGGGTTACCTATAGCCCACAGGACCAGCTAAGCACATCCTGAAAGTTACTTTTCTTACCCCAATTCTAGTGGAATATTCTATTTCTGTGCATTATAAGCACAACCGAGCAGAAATAGCTTCTCCGTATGGGTATTGCAAGCAGAAAATTTCTCAGTCCAAAAATGTGTGAATAAATGGGTTACCTATAGCCCACAGGACCAGCTAAGCACATCCTGAAAGTTACTTTTCTTACCCCAATTCTAGTGGAATATTCTATTTCTGTGCATTATAAGCACAACCGAGCTGAAATAGCTTCTCCGTATGGGTATTGCAAGCAGAAAATTTCTCAGTCCAAAAATGTGTGAATAAATGGGTTACCTATAGCCCACAGGACCAGCTAAGCACATCCTGAAAGTTACTTTTCTTAGCCCAATTCTAGTGGAATATCCTGTTTCTGTGCAGTATAAGCACAAACGAGCTGAAATAGATCCTCCGTATGGGTATTGGAAGCTGAAAATTTTTCGTTCCAAAAATGTGTGAATAAATGGGTTACCTATAGCCCACAGGACCAGCTAAGCACATCCTGAAAGTTACTTTTCTTAGCCCAATTCTAGTTGAATATCCTGTTTCTATGCATTATAAGCACAAACGAGCTGAAATAGATCCTCCGTATGGGTATTGGAAGCTGAAAATGTTTCGTTCTAAAATTGTGTGAATAGATGGGTTACCTATAGCCCACAGGACCAGCTAAGCACATCCTGAAAGTTACTTTTCTTACCCCAATTCTAGTGGAATATTCTATTTCTGTGCATTATAAGCACAACCGAGCTGAAATAGCTTCTCCGTATGGGTATTGCAAGCAGAAAATTTCTCAGTCCAAAAATGTGTGAATAAATGGGTTACATATAGCCCACTGGACCAGCTACGCTCATCCTGAAAGTTACTTTTCTTAGCCCAATTCTAGTAGAATATTTTATTTCTGTGCATTATAAGCACAAACGAGGTGAAATAGCTCCTCCGTATGGGTTTTGGAAGCTGAAAATTTTTCGTTCCAATAATGTGTGAATAAATGGGTTACCTATAGCCCACAGGACCAGCTAAGCACATCCTGAAAGTTACTTTTCTTAGCCCAATTCTAGTAGAATATTCTATATCTGTGCATTATAAGCACAAACGAGCCCAAATAGATCCTCCGTATGGGTTTTGGAAGCTGAAAATTTTTCTTTCCAAAAATGTGTGAATAAATGGGTTACCTATAGCCCACAGGACCAGCTAAGCACATCCTGAAAGTTACTTTTCTTAGCCCAATTCTAGTGGAATATCCTGTTTCTATGCATTATAAGCACAAACGAGCTGAAATAGGTCCTCCGTATGGGTATTGGAAGCTGAAAATGTTTCGTTCTAAAATTGTGTGAATAGATGGGTTACCTATAGCCCACAGGACCAGCTGCGCACATCCTGAAAGTTACTTTTCTTAGCCCAATTCTAGTAGAATATTCTATATCTGTGCATTATAAGCACAAACGAGCCCAAATAGATCCTCCGTATGGGTTTTGGAAGCTGAAAATTTTTCTTTCCAAAAATGTGTGAATAAATGGGTTACCTATAGCCCACAGGACCAGCTAAGCACATCCTGAAAGTTACTTTTCTTAGCCCAATTCTAGTGGAATATCCTGTTTCTGTGCAGTATAAGCACAAACGAGCTGAAATAGATCCTCCGTATGGGTATTGGAAGCTGAAAATTTTTCGTTCCAAAAATGTGTGAATAAATGGGTTACCTATAGCCCACAGGACCAGCTAAGCACATCCTGAAAGTTACTTTTCTTAGCCCAATTCTAGTTGAATATCCTGTTTCTATGCATTATAAGCACAAACGAGCTGAAATAGATCCTCCGTATGGGTATTGGAAGCTGAAAATGTTTCGTTCTAAAATTGTGTGAATAGATGGGTTACCTATAGCCCACAGGACCAGCTAAGCACATCCTGAAAGTTACTTTTCTTACCCCAATTCTAGTGGAATATTCTATTTCTGTGCATTATAAGCACAACCGAGCTGAAATAGCTTCTCCGTATGGGTATTGCAAGCAGAAAATTTCTCAGTCCAAAAATGTGTGAATAAATGGGTTACATATAGCCCACTGGACCAGCTACGCTCATCCTGAAAGTTACTTTTCTTAGCCCAATTCTAGTAGAATATTTTATTTCTGTGCATTATAAGCACAAACGAGGTGAAATAGCTCCTCCGTATGGGTTTTGGAAGCTGAAAATTTTTCGTTCCAATAATGTGTGAATAAATGGGTTACCTATAGCCCACAGGACCAGCTAAGCACATCCTGAAAGTTACTTTTCTTAGCCCAATTCTAGTAGAATATTCTATATCTGTGCATTATAAGCACAAACGAGCCCAAATAGATCCTCCGTATGGGTTTTGGAAGCTGAAAATTTTTCTTTCCAAAAATGTGTGAATAAATGGGTTACCTATAGCCCACAGGACCAGCTAAGCACATCCTGAAAGTTACTTTTCTTAGCCCAATTCTAGTGGAATATCCTGTTTCTATGCATTATAAGCACAAACGAGCTGAAATAGGTCCTCCGTATGGGTATTGGAAGCTGAAAATGTTTCGTTCTAAAATTGTGTGAATAGATGGGTTACCTATAGCCCACAGGACCAGCTGCGCACATCCTGAAAGTTACTTTTCTTAGCCCAATTCTAGTAGAATATTCTATATCTGTGCATTATAAGCACAAACGAGCCCAAATAGATCCTCCGTATGGGTTTTGGAAGCTGAAAATTTTTCGTTCCAAAAATGTGTGAATAAATGGGTTACCTATAGCCCACAGGACCAGCTAAGCACATCCTGAAAGTTACTTTTTTTAGCCCAATTCTAGTGGAATATCCTGTTTCTGTGCAGTATAAGCACAAACGAGCCCAAATAGATCCTCCGTATGGGTTTTGGAAGCTGAAAATTTTTCGTTCCAAAAATGTGTGAATAAATGGGTTACCTATAGCCCACAGGACCAGCTAAGCACATCCTGAAAGTTACTTTTCTTAGCCCAATTCTAGTGGAATATCCTGTTTCTATGCATTATAAGCACAAACGAGCTGAAATAGATCCTCCATATGGGTATTGGAAGCTGAAAATGTTTCGTTCTAAAATTGTGTGAATAGATGGGTTACCTATAGCCCACAGGACCAGCTGCGCACATCCTGAAAGTTACTTTTCTTAGCCCAATTCTAGTAGAATATTCTATATCTGTGCATTATAAGCACAAACGAGCCCAAATAGATCCTCCGTATGGGTTTTGGAAGCTGAAAATTTTTCGTTCCAAAAATGTGTGAATAAATGGGTTACCTATAGCCCACAGGACCAGCTAAGCACATCCTGAAAGTTACTTTTCTTAGCCCAATTCTAGTGGAATATCCTGTTTCTATGCATTATAAGCACAAACGAGCTGAAATAGATCCTCCGTATGGGTATTGGAAGCTGAAAATGTTTCGTTCTAAAATTGTGTGAATAGATGGGTTACCTATAGCCCACAGGACCAGCTGCGCACATCCTGAAAGTTACTTTTCTTAGCCCAATTCTAGTAGAATATTCTATATCTGTGCATTATAAGCACAAACGAGCCCAATTAGATCCTCCGTATGGGTTTTGGAAGCTGAAAATTTTTCGTTCCAAAAATGTGTGAATGAATGTTTTACCTATAGTCCACAGGACCAGCTAAGCACATCCTGAATGTTATTGCGGGAATGCTACCAGCGGATATCTTGGCTATTGAGCTACAGAGGACCTATGACGCCAAAATCCAGGAACCCCTTGCTCCAGTCAAAGATATTAAGCTGGCAGAAAGACAGCGAAGCATGAGAACATGGCAGGAAAGATGGAATCAGTCAACGAAGGGAAGATGGACCCATCGACTTATACCGGATATAGATAAATGGATGGATGGATGGACCGGCATCACGGAGAAGTGGACTTTTATCTCACCCAGTTCTTAACCGGACACGGCTGCTTCAGAGCTTATCTAAACAGGTTTGGGCTTGATGAATCTCCAAATTGCTCAAACTGTGGAGAGGCCAGAGAGGATGCAGAGCATGTGCTCTTTCAGTGCCCACATTTTCGCTTGGAACGCAGAGGTCTTGAGGAAATAATTGGAGAAATACCAACTCCGGAGAACATCGTAAAACATATGCTGACATCGAACGCAGTATGGAATACTGTGAAACAAACAGCAGCGGGGATCATAAAGGAACTTCGGCGGCTGGAAAGGCTCAGGGAGAGCAACCAAACCCAAATGGAAGCCCCCTCAGAACAAGAAACGCCGAACAGGTCAAGAAGAGCATAAAGTGCTAACCAGCCCCGCGAAGTAATACTTAACGGTAGTTCCGCGGGGAGAGTGGTTGAAGTGTGTAGGGTGTGGGTTAGTACGTAGGCGTATTCCTGGCATCGAGTATTCAGGTTTGCGAATCGTGCATGCCAGTAGCCCGGGTTACTGGTATCTTTAGAAGATTACACATCCGTTGGCGCAACCAAAAAAAAAGCACATCCTGAAAGTTACTTTTCTTAGCCCAATTCTAGTGGAATATCCTGTTTCTGTGCAGTATAAGCACAAACGAGCTGAAATAGATCCTCCGTATGGGTATTGGAAGCTGAAAATTTTTCGTTCCAAAAATGTGTGAATAAATGGGTTACCTATAGCCCACAGGACCAGCTAAGCACATCCCGAAAGTTACTTTTCTTAGCCCAATTCTAGTAGAACATCCTGTATTCTATGCATTATAAGCACAAACGAGCTGAAATAGATCCTCCGTATGGGTATTGGAAGCTGAAAATGTTTCGTTCTAAAATTGTGTGAATAGATGGGTTACCTATAGCCCACAGGACCAGCTGCGCACATCCTGAAAGTTACTTTTCTTAGCCCAATTCTAGTAGAATATTCTATATCTGTGCATTATAAGCACAAACGAGCCCAAATAGGTCCTCCGTATGGGTTTTGGAAGCTGAAAATTTTTCGTTCCAAAAATGTGTGAATAAATGGGTTACCTATAGCCCACAGGACCAGCTAAGCACATCCTGAAAGTTACTTTTCTTAGCCCAATTCTAGTGGAATATCCTGTTTCTGTGCATTATAAGCACAACCGAGCTGAAATAGCTTCTCCGTATGGGTATTGCAAGCAGAAAATTTCTCAGTCCAAAAATGTGTGAATAAATGGGTTACATATAGCCCACTGGACCAGCTACGCTCATCCTGAAAGTTACTTTTCTTAGCCCAATTCTAGTAGAATATTTTATTTCTGTGCATTATAAGCACAAACGAGGTGAAATAGCTCCTCCGTATGGGTTTTGGAAGCTGAAAATTTTTCGTTCCAATAATGTGTGAATAAATGGGTTACCTATAGCCCACAGGACCAGCTAAGCACATCCTGAAAGTTACTTTTCTTAGCCCAATTCTAGTAGAATATTCTATATCTGTGCATTATAAGCACAAACGAGCCCAAATAGATCCTCCGTATGGGTTTTGGAAGCTGAAAATTTTTCTTTCCAAAAATGTGTGAATAAATGGGTTACCTATAGCCCACAGGACCAGCTAAGCACATCCTGAAAGTTACTTTTCTTAGCCCAATTCTAGTGGAATATCCTGTTTCTATGCATTATAAGCACAAACGAGCTGAAATAGGTCCTCCGTATGGGTATTGGAAGCTGAAAATGTTTCGTTCTAAAATTGTGTGAATAGATGGGTTACCTATAGCCCACAGGACCAGCTGCGCACATCCTGAAAGTTACTTTTCTTAGCCCAATTCTAGTAGAATATTCTATATCTGTGCATTATAAGCACAAACGAGCCCAAATAGATCCTCCGTATGGGTTTTGGAAGCTGAAAATTTTTCGTTCCAAAAATGTGTGAATAAATGGGTTACCTATAGCCCACAGGACCAGCTAAGCACATCCTGAAAGTTACTTTTTTTAGCCCAATTCTAGTGGAATATCCTGTTTCTGTGCAGTATAAGCACAAACGAGCCCAAATAGATCCTCCGTATGGGTTTTGGAAGCTGAAAATTTTTCGTTCCAAAAATGTGTGAATAAATGGGTTACCTATAGCCCACAGGACCAGCTAAGCACATCCTGAAAGTTACTTTTCTTAGCCCAATTCTAGTGGAATATCCTGTTTCTATGCATTATAAGCACAAACGAGCTGAAATAGATCCTCCATATGGGTATTGGAAGCTGAAAATGTTTCGTTCTAAAATTGTGTGAATAGATGGGTTACCTATAGCCCACAGGACCAGCTGCGCACATCCTGAAAGTTACTTTTCTTAGCCCAATTCTAGTAGAATATTCTATATCTGTGCATTATAAGCACAAACGAGCCCAAATAGATCCTCCGTATGGGTTTTGGAAGCTGAAAATTTTTCGTTCCAAAAATGTGTGAATAAATGGGTTACCTATAGCCCACAGGACCAGCTAAGCACATCCTGAAAGTTACTTTTCTTAGCCCAATTCTAGTGGAATATCCTGTTTCTATGCATTATAAGCACAAACGAGCTGAAATAGATCCTCCGTATGGGTATTGGAAGCTGAAAATGTTTCGTTCTAAAATTGTGTGAATAGATGGGTTACCTATAGCCCACAGGACCAGCTGCGCACATCCTGAAAGTTACTTTTCTTAGCCCAATTCTAGTAGAATATTCTATATCTGTGCATTATAAGCACAAACGAGCCCAATTAGATCCTCCGTATGGGTTTTGGAAGCTGAAAATTTTTCGTTCCAAAAATGTGTGAATGAATGTTTTACCTATAGTCCACAGGACCAGCTAAGCACATCCTGAATGTTATTGCGGGAATGCTACCAGCGGATATCTTGGCTATTGAGCTACAGAGGACCTATGACGCCAAAATCCAGGAACCCCTTGCTCCAGTCAAAGATATTAAGCTGGCAGAAAGACAGCGAAGCATGAGAACATGGCAGGAAAGATGGAATCAGTCAACGAAGGGAAGATGGACCCATCGACTTATACCGGATATAGATAAATGGATGGATGGATGGACCGGCATCACGGAGAAGTGGACTTTTATCTCACCCAGTTCTTAACCGGACACGGCTGCTTCAGAGCTTATCTAAACAGGTTTGGGCTTGATGAATCTCCAAATTGCTCAAACTGTGGAGAGGCCAGAGAGGATGCAGAGCATGTGCTCTTTCAGTGCCCACATTTTCGCTTGGAACGCAGAGGTCTTGAGGAAATAATTGGAGAAATACCAACTCCGGAGAACATCGTAAAACATATGCTGACATCGAACGCAGTATGGAATACTGTGAAACAAACAGCAGCGGGGATCATAAAGGAACTTCGGCGGCTGGAAAGGCTCAGGGAGAGCAACCAAACCCAAATGGAAGCCCCCTCAGAACAAGAAACGCCGAACAGGTCAAGAAGAGCATAAAGTGCTAACCAGCCCCGCGAAGTAATACTTAACGGTAGTTCCGCGGGGAGAGTGGTTGAAGTGTGTAGGGTGTGGGTTAGTACGTAGGCGTATTCCTGGCATCGAGTATTCAGGTTTGCGAATCGTGCATGCCAGTAGCCCGGGTTACTGGTATCTTTAGAAGATTACACATCCGTTGGCGCAACCAAAAAAAAAGCACATCCTGAAAGTTACTTTTCTTAGCCCAATTCTAGTGGAATATCCTGTTTCTGTGCAGTATAAGCACAAACGAGCTGAAATAGATCCTCCGTATGGGTATTGGAAGCTGAAAATTTTTCGTTCCAAAAATGTGTGAATAAATGGGTTACCTATAGCCCACAGGACCAGCTAAGCACATCCCGAAAGTTACTTTTCTTAGCCCAATTCTAGTAGAACATCCTGTATTCTATGCATTATAAGCACAAACGAGCTGAAATAGATCCTCCGTATGGGTATTGGAAGCTGAAAATGTTTCGTTCTAAAATTGTGTGAATAGATGGGTTACCTATAGCCCACAGGACCAGCTGCGCACATCCTGAAAGTTACTTTTCTTAGCCCAATTCTAGTAGAATATTCTATATCTGTGCATTATAAGCACAAACGAGCCCAAATAGGTCCTCCGTATGGGTTTTGGAAGCTGAAAATTTTTCGTTCCAAAAATGTGTGAATAAATAGCACATCCTGAAAGTTACTTTTCTTAGCCCAATTCTAGTGGAATATCCTGTTTCTATGCATTATAAGCACAAACGAGCTGAAATAGATCCTCCGTATGGGTTTTGGAAGCTGAAAATGTTTCGTTCTAAAATTGTGTGAATAGATGGGTTACCTATAGCCCACAGGACCAGCTGCGCACATCCTGAAAGTTACTTTTCTTAGCCCAATTCTAGTAGAATATTCTATATCTGTGCATTATAAGCACAAACGAGCCCAAATAGATCCTCCGTATGGGTTTTGGAAGCTGAAAATTTTTCGTTCCAAAAATGTGTGAATAAATGGGTTACATATAGCCCACAGGATCAGCTACGCACATCCTGAAAGTTACTTTTCTTAGCCCAAATCTAGTGGAATATCCTGTTTCTGTGCATTATAAGCACAAACGAGCTGAAATAGCTTCTCCGTATGGATATTGCAAGCAGAAAATTTCTCAGTCCAAAAATGTGTGAATAAATGGGTTACATATAGCCCACAGGACCAGCTACGCACATCCTGAAAGTTACTTTTCTTAGCCCAATTCTAGTAGAATATTTTATTTCTGTGCATTATAAGCACAAACGAGCTGAAATAGCTCCTCCGTATGTGTATTGAAAGCAGAAAATTTGTCAGTCCAAAAATGTGTGAATAAATGGGTTACATATAGCCCACAGGACCAACTACGCACATCCTGAAAGTTACTTTTCTTAGCCCAATTCTAGTAGAATATTCTATATCTGTGCATTATAAGCACAAACGAGCCCAAATAGATCCTCCGTATGGGTTTTGAAAGCTGAAAATTTTTCATTCCAATAATGTGTGAATAAATGGGTTACATATAGCCCACAGGACCAGCTACGCACATCCTGAAAGTTACTTTTCTTAGCCCAATTCTAGTAGAATATTTTATTTCTGTGCATTATAAGCACAAACGAGCTGAAATAGCTCCTCCGTATGTGTATTGAAAGCAGAAAATTTGTCAGTCCAAAAATGTGTGAATAAATGGGTTACATATAGCCCACAGGACCAACTACGCACATCCTGAAAGTTACTTTTCTTAGCCCAATTCTAGTAGAATATTCTATATCTGTGCATTATAAGCACAAACGAGCCCAAATAGATCCTTCGTATGGGTTTTGGAAGCTGAAAATTTTTCGTTTAAAAAATGTGTGAATAAATGGGTTACCTATAGCCCACAGGACCAGCTAAGCACATCCTGAAAGTTACTTTTCTTAGCCCAATTCTAGTGGAATATCCTGTTTCTATGCATTATAAGCACAAACGAGCTGAAATAGATCCTCCGTATGGGTATTGGAAGCTGAAAATGTTTCGTTCTAAAATTGTGTGAATAGGACCAGCTGCGCACATCCTGAAAGTTACTTTTCTTAGCCCAATTCTAGTAGAATATTCTATATCTGTGCATTATAAGCACAAACGAGCCCAATTAGATCCTCCGTATGGGTTTTGGAAGCTGAAAATTTTTCGTTCCAAAAATGTGTGAATAAATGGGTTACCTAAGTATAGCCCACAGGACCAGCTAAGCACATCCTGAAAGTTACTTTTCTTAGCCCAATTCTAGTGGAATATCCTGTTTCTGTGCAGTATAAGCACAAACGAGCTGAAATAGATCCTCCGTATGGGTATTGGAAGCCGAAAATTTTTCGTTCCAAAAATGTGTGAATAAATTTGTTACCTATAGCCCACAGGACCAGCTAAGCACATCCTGAAAGTTACTTTTCTTAGCCCAATTCTAGTAGAATACCCTGTTTCTGTGCATTATAAGCACAAACAAGCTGAAATAACTCCTCCGTATGGGTATTGGAAGCAGAAAATTTTTCAGTCCAAATATGTGTTCTAAATGGGTTACTTATAGCCCACAGGACCAACTAAGCACATCCTGAAAGTTACTTTTCTTACCCCAATTCTAGTGGAATATTCTATTTCTGTGCATTATAAGCACAACCGAGCAGAAATAGCTTCTCCGTATGGGTATTGCAAGCAGAAAATTTCTCAGTCCAAAAATGTGTGAATAAATGGGTTACCTATAGCCCACAGGACCAGCTAAGCACATCCTGAAAGTTACTTTTCTTACCCCAATTCTAGTGGAATATTCTATTTCTGTGCATTATAAGCACAACCGAGCTGAAATAGCTTCTCCGTATGGGTATTGCAAGCAGAAAATTTCTCAGTCCAAAAATGTGTGAATAAATGGGTTACCTATAGCCCACAGGACCAGCTAAGCACATCCTGAAAGTTACTTTTCTTAGCCCAATTCTAGTGGAATATCCTGTTTCTATGCATTATAAGCACAAACGAGCTGAAATAGATCCTCCGTATGGGTATTGGAAGCTGAAAATGTTTCGTTCTAAAATTGTGTGAATAGATGGGTTACCTATAGCCCACAGGACCAGCTAAGCACATCCTGAAAGTTACTTTTCTTACCCCAATTCTAGTGGAATATTCTATTTCTGTGCATTATAAGCACAACCGAGCTGAAATAGCTTCTCCGTATGGGTATTGCAAGCAGAAAATTTGTCAGTCCAAAAATGTGTGAATAAATGGGTTACATATAGCCCACAGGACCAGCTACGCTCATCCTGAAAGTTACTTTTCTTAGCCCAATTCTAGTAGAATATTTTATTTCTGTGCATTATAAGCACAAACGAGCTGAAATAGCTCCTCCGTATGGTTATTGAAAGCAGAAAATTTGTCAGTCCAAAAATGTGTGAATAAATGGGTTACATATAGCCCACAGGACCAGCTACGCACATCCTGAAAGTTACTTTTCTTAGCCCAATTCTAGTAGAATATTCTATATCTGTGCATTATAAGCACAAACGAGCCCAAATATATCCTCCGTATGGGTTTTGGAAGCTGAACATTTTTCGTTCCAATAATGTGTGAATAAATGGTTTACATATAGCCCACAGGACTAGCTACGCACATCCTGAAAGTTACTTTTCTTAGCCCAATTCTAGTAGAATATTCTATATCTGTGCATTATAAGCACAAACGAGCCCAAATAGATCCTCCGTATGGGTATTGGAAGCTGAAAATTTTTCGTTCCAAAAATGTGTGAATAAATGGGTTACCTATAGCCCACAGGACCAGCTAAGCACATCCTGAAAGTTACTTTTCTTAGCCCAATTCTAGTGGAATATCCTGTTTCTATGCATTATAAGCACAAACGAGATGAAATAGATTCTCCGTATGGGTATTGGAAGCTGAAAATCTTTCGTTCTAAAATTGTGTGAATAGATGGGTTACCTATAGCCCACAGGACCAGCTGCGCACATCCTGAAAGTTACTTTTCTTAGCCCAATTCTAGTAGAATATTCTATATCTGTGCATTATAAGCACAAACGAGCCCAATTAGATCCTCCGTATGGGTTTTGGAAGCTGAAAATGTTTCGTTCCAAAAATGTGTGAATAAATGTTTTACCTATAGCCCACAGGACCAGCTAAGCACATCCTGAAAGTTACTTTTCTTAGCCCAATTCTAGTGGAATATCCTGTTTCTGTGCAGTATAAGCACAAACGAGCTGAAATAGATCCTAAGTATGGGTATTGGAAGCTGAAAATTTTTCGTTCCAAAAATGTGTGAATAAATGGGTTACCTATAGCCCACAGGACCAGCTAAGCACATCCTGAAAGTTACTTTTTTTAGCCCAATTCTAGTGGAATATCCTGTTTCTGTGCAGTATAAGCACAAACGAGCCCAAATAGATCCTCCGTATGGGTTTTGGAAGCTGAAAATTTTTCGTTCCAAAAATGTGTGAATAAATGGGTTACCTATAGCCCACAGGACCAGCTAAGCACATCCTGAAAGTTACTTTTCTTAGCCCAATTCTAGTGGAATATCCTGTTTCTATGCATTATAAGCACAAACGAGCTGAAATAGATCCTCCATATGGGTATTGGAAGCTGAAAATGTTTCGTTCTAAAATTGTGTGAATAGATGGGTTACCTATAGCCCACAGGACCAGCTGCGCACATCCTGAAAGTTACTTTTCTTAGCCCAATTCTAGTAGAATATTCTATATCTGTGCATTATAAGCACAAACGAGCCCAATTAGATCCTCCGTATGGGTTTTGGAAGCTGAAAATTTTTCGTTCCAAAAATGTGTGAATAAATGGGTTACCTATAGCCCACAGGACCAGCTAAGCACATCCTGAAAGTTACTTTTCTTAGCCCAATTCTAGTGGAATATCCTGTTTCTATGCATTATAAGCACAAACGAGCTGAAATAGATCCTCCGTATGGGTATTGGAAGCTGAAAATGTTTCCTTCTAAAATTGTGTGAATAGATGGGTTACCTATAGCCCACAGGACCAGCTGCGCACATCCTGAAAGTTACTTTTCTCAGCCCAATTCTAGTAGAATATTCTATATCTGTGCATTATAAGCACAAACGAGCCCAATTAGATCCTCCGTATGGGTTTTGGAAGCTGAACATTTTTCGTTCCAAAAATGTGTGAATAAATGTTTTACCTATAGCCCACAGGACCAGCTAAGCACATCCTGAATGTTATTGCGGGAATGCTACCAGCGGATATCTTGGCTATTGAGCTACAGAGGACCTATGACGCCAAAATCCAGGAACCCCTTGCTCCAGTCAAAGATATTAAGCTGGCAGAAAGACAGCGAAGCATGAGAACATGGCAGGAAAGATGGAATCAGTCAACGAAGGGAAGATGGACCATTTCGCTTGGAACGCAGAGGTCTTGAGGAAATAATTGGAGAAATACCAACTCCGGAGAACATCGTAAAACATATGCTGACATCGAACGCAGTATGGAATACTGTGAAACAAACAGCAGCGGTGATCATAAAGGAACTTCGGCGGCTGGAAAGGCTCAGGGAGAGCAACCAAACCCAAATGGAAGCCCCCTCAGAACAAGAAACGCCGAACAGGTCAAGAAGAGCATAAAGTGCTAACCAGCCCCGCGAAGTAATACTTAACGGTAGTTCCGCGGGGAGAGTGGTTGAAGTGTGTAGGGTGTGGGTTAGTACGTAGGCGTATTCCTGGCATCGAGTATTCAGGTTTGCGAATCGTGCCAGTAGCCCGGGTTACTGGTATCTTTAGAAGATTACACATCCGTTGGCGCAACCAAAAAAAAAAAAAAAAAAAGCACATCCTGAAAGTTACTTTTCTTAGCCCAATTCTAGTGGAATATCCTGTTTCTGTGCAGTATAAGCACAAACGAGCCCAAATAGATCCTCCGTATGGGTTTTGGAAGCTGAAAATTTTTCGTTCCAAAAATGTGTGAATAAATGGGTTACCTATAGCCCACAGGACCAGCTAAGCACATCCTGAAAGTTACTTTTCTTAGCCCAATTCTAGTGGAATATCCTGTTTCTATGCATTATAAGCACAAACGAGCTGAAATAGATCCTCCATATGGGTATTGGAAGCTGAAAATGTTTCGTTCTAAAATTGTGTGAATAGATGGGTTACCTACAGCCCACAGGACCAGCTGCGCACATCCTGAAAGTTACTTTTCTTAGCCCAATTCTAGTAGAATATTCTATATCTGTGCATTATAAGCACAAACGAGCCCAAATAGATCCTCCGTATGGGTTTTGGAAGCTGAAAATTTTTCGTTCCAAAAATGTGTGAATAAATGGGTTACCTATAGCCCACAGGACCAGCTAAGCACATCCTGAAAGTTACTTTTCTTAGCCCAATTCTAGTGGAATATCCTGTTTCTATGCATTATAAGCACAAACGAGCTGAAATAGATCCTCCGTATGGGTATTGGAAGCTGAAAATGTTTCCTTCTAAAATTGTGTGAATAGATGGGTTACCTATAGCCCACAGGACCAGCTGCGCACATCCTGAAAGTTACTTTTCTTAGCCCAATTCTAGTAGAATATTCTATATCTGTGCATTATAAGCACAAACGAGCCCAATTAGATCCTCCGTATGGGTTTTGGAAGCTGAACATTTTTCGTTCCAAAAATGTGTGAATAAATGTTTTACCTATAGCCCACAGGACCAGCTAAGCACATCCTGAATGTTATTGCGGGAATGCTACCAGCGGATATCTTGGCTATTGAGCTACAGAGGACCTATGACGCCAAAATCCAGGAACCCCTTGCTCCAGTCAAAGATATTAAGCTGGCAGAAAGACAGCGAAGCATGAGAACATGGCAGGAAAGATGGAATCAGTCAACGAAGGGAAGATGGACCCATCGACTTATACCGGATATAGATAAATGGATGGACCGGCATCACGGAGAAGTGGACTTTTATCTCACCCAGTTCTTAACCGGACACGGCTGCTTCAGAGCTTATCTAAACAGGTTTGGGCTTGATGAATCTCCAAATTGCTCAAACTGTGGAGAGGCCAGAGAGGATGCAGAGCATGTGCTCTTTCAGTGCCCACATTTTCGCTTGGAACGCAGAGGTCTTGAGGAAATAATTGGAGAAATACCAACTCCGGAGAACATCGTAAAACATATGCTGACATCGAATGCAGTATGGAATACTGTGAAACAAACAGCAGCGGTGATCATAAAGGAACTTCGGCGGCTGGAAAGGCTCAGGGAGAGCAACCAAACCCAAATGGAAGCCCCCTCAGAACAAGAAACGCCGAACAGGTCAAGAAGAGCATAAAGTGCTAACCAGCCCCGCGAAGTAATACTTAACGGTAGTTCCGCGGGGAGAGTGGTTGAAGTGTGTAGGGTGTGGGTTAGTACGTAGGCGTATTCCTGGCATCGAGTATTCAGGTTTGCGAATCGTGCATGCCAGTAGCCCGGGTTACTGGTATCTTTAGAAGATTACACATCCGTTGGCGCAACCAAAAAAAAAGCACATCCTGAAAGTTACTTTTCTTAGCCCAATTCTAGTGGAATATCCTGTTTCTGTGCAGTATAAGCACAAACGAGCTGAAATAGATCCTCCGTATGGGTATTGGAAGCTGAAAATTTTTCGTTCCAAAAATGTGTGAATAAATGGGTTACCTATAGCCCACAGGACCAGCTAAGCACATCCTGAAAGTTACTTTTCTTAGCCCAATTCTAGTAGAATACCCTGTTTCTGTGCATTATAAGCACAAACAAGCTGAAATAACTCCTCCGTATGGGTATTGGAAGCAGAAAATTTTTCAGTCCAAATATGTGTTCTAAATGGGTTACCTATAGCCCACAGGACCAGCTAAGCACATCCTGAAAGTTACTTTTCTTACCCCAATTCTAGTGGAATATTCTATTTCTGTGCATTATAAGCACAAACGAGCTGAAATAGCTTCTCCGTATGGGTATTGCAAGCAGAAAATTTCTCAGTCCAAAAATGTGTGAATAAATGGGTTACATATAGCCCACAGGACCAGCTACACACATCCTGAAAGTTACTTTTCTTAGCCCAATTCTAGTAGAATATTCTATTTCTGTGCATTATAAGCACAAACGAGCTGAAATAGCTCCTCCGTATGGGTATTGCAAGCAGAAAATTTGTCAGTCCAAAAATGTGTGAATAAATGGGTTACATATAGCCCACAGGACCAGCTACGCACATCTTGAAAGTTACTTTTCTTAGCCCAATTCTAGTAGAATATTCTATATCTGTGCATTATAAGCACAAACGAGCCCAAATAGATCCTCCGTATGGGTTTTGGAAGCTGAAAATTTTTCGTTCCAATAATGTGTGAATAAATGGGTTACATATAGCCCACAGGACCAGCTACGCACATCCTGAAAGTTACTTTTCTTACCCCAATTCTAGTGGAATATTCTATTTCTGTGCATTATAAGCACAAACGAGCTGAAATAGCTTCTCCGTATGGGTATTGCAAGCATAAAATTTCTCAGTCCAAAAATGTGTGAATAAATGGGTTACATATAGCCCACAGGACCAGCTACACACATCCTGAAAGTTACTTTTCTTAGCCCAATTCTAGTAGAATATTCTATTTCTGTGCATTATAAGCACAAACGAGCTGAAATAGCTCCTCCGTATGGGTATTGCAAGCAGAAAATTTGTCAGTCCAAAAATGTGTGAATAAATGGGTTACATATAGCCCACAGGACCAGCTACGCACATCTTGAAAGTTACTTTTCTTAGCCCAATTCTAGTAGAATATTCTATATCTGTGCATTATAAGCACAAACGAGCCCAATTAGATCCTCCGTATGGGTTTTGGAAGCTGAACATTTTTCGTTCCAAAAATGTGTGAATAAATGTTTTACCTATAGCCCACAGGACCAGCTAAGCACATCCTGAATGTTATTGCGGGAATGCTACCAGCGGATATCTTGGCTATTGAGCTACAGAGGACCTATGACGCCAAAATCCAGGAACCCCTTGCTCCAGTCAAAGATATTAAGCTGGCAGAAAGACAGCGAAGCATGAGAACATGGCAGGAAAGATGGAATCAGTCAACGAAGGGAAGATGGACCCATCGACTTATACCGGATATAGATAAATGGATGGACCGGCATCACGGAGAAGTGGACTTTTATCTCACCCAGTTCTTAACCGGACACGGCTGCTTCAGAGCTTATCTAAACAGGTTTGGGCTTGATGAATCTCCAAATTGCTCAAACTGTGGAGAGGCCAGAGAGGATGCAGAGCATGTGCTCTTTCAGTGCCCACATTTTCGCTTGGAACGCAGAGGTCTTGAGGAAATAATTGGAGAAATACCAACTCCGGAGAACATCGTAAAACATATGCTGACATCGAACGCAGTATGGAATACTGTGAAACAAACAGCAGCGGTGATCATAAAGGAACTTCGGCGGCTGGAAAGGCTCAGGGAGAGCAACCAAACCCAAATGGAAGCCCCCTCAGAACAAGAAACGCCGAACAGGTCAAGAAGAGCATAAAGTGCTAACCAGCCCCGCGAAGTAATACTTAACGGTAGTTCCGCGGGGAGAGTGGTTGAAGTGTGTAGGGTGTGGGTTAGTACGTAGGCGTATTCCTGGCATCGAGTATTCAGGTTTGCGAATCGTGCATGCCAGTAGCCCGGGTTACTGGTATCTTTAGAAGATTACACATCCGTTGGCGCAACCAAAAAAAAAGCACATCCTGAAAGTTACTTTTCTTAGCCCAATTCTAGTGGAATATCCTGTTTCTGTGCAGTATAAGCACAAACGAGCTGAAATAGATCCTCCGTATGGGTATTGGAAGCTGAAAATTTTTCGTTCTAAAAATGTGTGAATAAATGGGTTACCTATAGCCCACAGGACCAGCTAAGCACATCCTGAAAGTTACTTTTCTTAGCCCAATTCTAGTAGAATACCCTGTTTCTGTGCATTATAAGCACAAACAAGCTGAAATAACTCCTCCGTATGGGTATTGGAAGCAGAAAATTTTTCAGTCCAAATATGTGTTCTAAATGGGTTACCTATAGCCCACAGGACCAGCTAAGCACATCCTGAAAGTTACTTTTCTTACCCCAATTCTAGTGGAATATTCTATTTCTGTGCATTATAAGCACAAACGAGCTGAAATAGCTTCTCCGTATGGGTATTGCAAGCAGAAAATTTCTCAGTCCAAAAATGTGTGAATAAATGGGTTACATATAGCCCACAGGACCAGCTACACACATCCTGAAAGTTACTTTTCTTAGCCCAATTCTAGTAGAATATTCTATTCCTGTGCATTATAAGCACAAACGAGCTGAAATAGCTCCTCCGTATGGGTATTGCAAGCAGAAAATTTGTCAGTCCAAAAATGTGTGAATAAATGGGTTACATATAGCCCACAGGACCAGCTACGCACATCTTGAAAGTTACTTTTCTTAGCCCAATTCTAGTAGAATATTCTATATCTGTGCATTATAAGCACAAACGAGCCCAAATAGATCCTCCGTATGGGTTTTGGAAGCTGAAAATTTTTCGTTCCAATAATGTGTGAATAAATGGGTTACATATAGCCCACAGGACCAGCTACGCACATCCTGAAAGTTACTTTTCTTACCCCAATTCTAGTGGAATATTCTATTTCTGTGCATTATAAGCACAAACGAGCTGAAATAGCTTCTCCGTATGGGTATTGCAAGCAGAAAATTTCTCAGTCCAAAAATGTGTGAATAAATGGGTTACATATAGCCCACAGGACCAGCTACACACATCCTGAAAGTTACTTTTCTTAGCCCAATTCTAGTAGAATATTCTATTTCTGTGCATTATAAGCACAAACGAGCTGAAATAGCTCCTCCGTATGGGTATTGCAAGCAGAAAATTTGTCAGTCCAAAAATGTGTGAATAAATGGGTTACATATAGCCCACAGGACCAGCTACGCACATCTTGAAAGTTACTTTTCTTAGCCCAATTCTAGTAGAATATTCTATATCTGTGCATTATAAGCACAAACGAGCCCAATTAGATCCTCCGTATGGGTTTTGGAAGCTGAACATTTTTCGTTCCAAAAATGTGTGAATAAATGTTTTACCTATAGCCCACAGGACCAGCTAAGCACATCCTGAATGTTATTGCGGGAATGCTACCAGCGGATATCTTGGCTATTGAGCTACAGAGGACCTATGACGCCAAAATCCAGGAACCCCTTGCTCCAGTCAAAGATATTAAGCTGGCAGAAAGACAGCGAAGCATGAGAACATGGCAGGAAAGATGGAATCAGTCAACGAAGGGAAGATGGACCCATCGACTTATACCGGATATAGATAAATGGATGGACCGGCATCACGGAGAAGTGGACTTTTATCTCACCCAGTTCTTAACCGGACACGGCTGCTTCAGAGCTTATCTAAACAGGTTTGGGCTTGATGAATCTCCAAATTGCTCAAACTGTGGAGAGGCCAGAGAGGATGCAGAGCATGTGCTCTTTCAGTGCCCACATTTTCGCTTGGAACGCAGAGGTCTTGAGGAAATAATTGGAGAAATACCAACTCCGGAGAACATCGTAAAACATATGCTGACATCGAACGCAGTATGGAATACTGTGAAACAAACAGCAGCGGTGATCATAAAGGAACTTCGGCGGCTGGAAAGGCTCAGGGAGAGCAACCAAACCCAAATGGAAGCCCCCTCAGAACAAGAAACGCCGAACAGGTCAAGAAGAGCATAAAGTGCTAACCAGCCCCGCGAAGTAATACTTAACGGTAGTTCCGCGGGGAGAGTGGTTGAAGTGTGTAGGGTGTGGGTTAGTACGTAGGCGTATTCCTGGCATCGAGTATTCAGGTTTGCGAATCGTGCATGCCAGTAGCCCGGGTTACTGGTATCTTTAGAAGATTACACATCCGTTGGCGCAACCAAAAAAAAAGCACATCCTGAAAGTTACTTTTCTTAGCCCAATTCTAGTGGAATATCCTGTTTCTGTGCAGTATAAGCACAAACGAGCTGAAATAGATCCTCCGTATGGGTATTGGAAGCTGAAAATTTTTCGTTCCAAAAATGTGTGAATAAATGGGTTACCTATAGCCCACAGGACCAGCTAAGCACATCCTGAAAGTTACTTTTCTTAGCCCAATTCTAGTAGAATACCCTGTTTCTGTGCATTATAAGCACAAACAAGCTGAAATAACTCCTCCGTATGGGTATTGGAAGCAGAAAATTTTTCAGTCCAAATATGTGTTCTAAATGGGTTACCTATAGCCCACAGGACCAGCTAAGCACATCCTGAAAGTTACTTTTCTTACCCCAATTCTAGTGGAATATTCTATTTCTGTGCATTATAAGCACAAACGAGCTGAAATAGCTTCTCCGTATGGGTATTGCAAGCAGAAAATTTCTCAGTCCAAAAATGTGTGAATAAATGGGTTACATATAGCCCACAGGACCAGCTACACACATCCTGAAAGTTACTTTTCTTAGCCCAATTCTAGTAGAATATTCTATTCCTGTGCATTATAAGCACAAACGAGCTGAAATAGCTCCTCCGTATGGGTATTGCAAGCAGAAAATTTGTCAGTCCAAAAATGTGTGAATAAATGGGTTACATATAGCCCACAGGACCAGCTACGCACATCTTGAAAGTTACTTTTCTTAGCCCAATTCTAGTAGAATATTCTATATCTGTGCATTATAAGCACAAACGAGCCCAAATAGATCCTCCGTATGGGTTTTGGAAGCTGAAAATTTTTCGTTCCAATAATGTGTGAATAAATGGGTTACATATAGCCCACAGGACCAGCTACGCACATCCTGAAAGTTACTTTTCTTACCCCAATTCTAGTGGAATATTCTATTTCTGTGCATTATAAGCACAAACGAGCTGAAATAGCTTCTCCGTATGGGTATTGCAAGCAGAAAATTTCTCAGTCCAAAAATGTGTGAATAAATGGGTTACATATAGCCCACAGGACCAGCTACACACATCCTGAAAGTTACTTTTCTTAGCCCAATTCTAGTAGAATATTCTATTTCTGTGCATTATAAGCACAAACGAGCCCAAATAGATCCTCCGTATGGGTTTTGGAAGCTGAAAATTTTTCGTTCCAATAATGTGTGAATAAATGGGTTACATATAGCCCACAGGACCAGCTACGCACATCCTGAAAGTTACTTTTCTTACCCCAATTCTAGTGGAATATTCTATTTCTGTGCATTATAAGCACAAACGAGCTGAAATAGCTTCTCCGTATGGGTATTGCAAGCAGAAAATTTCTCAGTCCAAAAATGTGTGAATAAATGGGTTACATATAGCCCACAGGACCAGCTACACACATCCTGAAAGTTACTTTTCTTAGCCCAATTCTAGTAGAATATTCTATATCTGTGCATTATAAGCACAAACGAGCCCAAATAGATCCTCCGTATGGGTTTTGGAAGCTGAAAATTTTTCGTTCCAATAATGTGTGAATAAATGGGTTACATATAGCCCACAGGACCAGCTACGCACATCCTGAAAGTTACTTTTCTTACCCCAATTCTAGTGGAATATTCTATTTCTGTGCATTATAAGCACAAACGAGCTGAAATAGCTTCTCCGTATGGGTATTGCAAGCAGAAAATTTCTCAGTCCAAAAATGTGTGAATAAATGGGTTACATATAGCCCACAGGACCAGCTACACACATCCTGAAAGTTACTTTTCTTAGCCCAATTCTAGTAGAATATTCTATTCCTGTGCATTA
Organism: Xylota segnis; assembly: GCA_963583995.1. Classification (NCBI taxonomy): domain Eukaryota; kingdom Metazoa; phylum Arthropoda; class Insecta; order Diptera; family Syrphidae; genus Xylota; species Xylota segnis. The sequence goes on from OY757240.1 coordinate 637,580, forward strand.
TAAGCACAAACGAGCTGAAATAGCTCCTCCGTATGGGTATTGCAAGCAGAAAATTTGTCAGTCCAAAAATGTGTGAATAAATGGGTTACATATAGCCCACAGGACCAGCTACGCACATCTTGAAAGTTACTTTTCTTAGCCCAATTCTAGTAGAATATTCTATATCTGTGCATTATAAGCACAAACGAGCCCAAATAGATCCTCCGTATGGGTTTTGGAAGCTGAAAATTTTTCGTTCCAATAATGTGTGAATAAATGGGTTACATATAGCCCACAGGACCAGCTACGCACATCCTGAAAGTTACTTTTCTTACCCCAATTCTAGTGGAATATTCTATTTCTGTGCATTATAAGCACAAACGAGCTGAAATAGCTTCTCCGTATGGGTATTGCAAGCAGAAAATTTGTCAGTCCAAAAATGTGTGAATAAATGGGTTACATATGCCCACAGGACCAGCTACGCACATCTTGAAAGTTACTTTTCTTAGCCCAATTCTAGTAGAATATTCTATATCTGTGCATTATAAGCACAAACGAGCCCAATTAGATCCTCCGTATGGGTTTTGGAAGCTGAACATTTTTCGTTCCAAAAATGTGTGAATAAATGTTTTACCTATAGCCCACAGGACCAGCTAAGCACATCCTGAATGTTATTGCGGGAATGCTACCAGCGGATATCTTGGCTATTGAGCTACAGAGGACCTATGACGCCAAAATCCAGGAACCCCTTGCTCCAGTCAAAGATATTAAGCTGGCAGAAAGACAGCGAAGCATGAGAACATGGCAGGAAAGATGGAATCAGTCAACGAAGGGAAGATGGACCCATCGACTTATACCGGATATAGATAAATGGATGGACCGGCATCACGGAGAAGTGGACTTTTATCTCACCCAGTTCTTAACCGGACACGGCTGCTTCAGAGCTTATCTAAACAGGTTTGGGCTTGATGAATCTCCAAATTGCTCAAACTGTGGAGAGGCCAGAGAGGATGCAGAGCATGTGCTCTTTCAGTGCCCACATTTTCGCTTGGAACGCAGAGGTCTTGAGGAAATAATTGGAGAAATACCAACTCCGGAGAACATCGTAAAACATATGCTGACATCGAACGCAGTATGGAATACTGTGAAACAAACAGCAGCGGTGATCATAAAGGAACTTCGGCGGCTGGAAAGGCTCAGGGAGAGCAACCAAACCCAAATGGAAGCCCCCTCAGAACAAGAAACGCCGAACAGGTCAAGAAGAGCATAAAGTGCTAACCAGCCCCGCGAAGTAATACTTAACGGTAGTTCCGCGGGGAGAGTGGTTGAAGTGTGTAGGGTGTGGGTTAGTACGTAGGCGTATTCCTGGCATCGAGTATTCAGGTTTGCGAATCGTGCATGCCAGTAGCCCGGGTTACTGGTATCTTTAGAAGATTACACATCCGTTGGCGCAACCAAAAAAAAAAAAAAAGCACATCCTGAAAGTTACTTTTCTTAGCCCAATTCTAGTAGAATATTCTATATCTGTGCATTATAAGCACAAACGAGCCCAAATAGATCCTCCGTATGGGTTTTGGAAGCTGAAAATTTTTCGTTCCAAAAATGTGTGAATAAATGGGTTACCTATAGCCCACAGGACCAGCTAAGCACATCCTGAAAGTTACTTTTCTTAGCCCAATTCTAGTGGAATATCCTGTTTCTATGCATTATAAGCACAAACGAGCTGAAATAGATCCTCCATATGGGTATTGGAAGCTGAAAATGTTTCGTTCTAAAATTGTGTGAATAGATGGGTTACCTATAGCCCACAGGACCAGCTGCGCACATCCTGAAAGTTACTTTTCTTAGCCCAATTCTAGTAGAATATTCTATATCTGTGCATTATAAGCACAAACGAGCCCAAATAGATCCTCCGTATGGGTTTTGGAAGCTGAAAATTTTTCGTTCCAAAAATGTGTGAATAAATGGGTTACCTATAGCCCACAGGACCAGCTAAGCACATCCTGAATGTTATTGCGGGAATGCTACCAGCGGATATCTTGGCTATTGAGCTACAGAGGACCTATGACGCCAAAATCCAGGAACCCCTTGCTCCAGTCAAAGATATTAAGCTGGCAGAAAGACAGCGAAGCATGAGAACATGGCAGGAAAGATGGAATCAGTCAACGAAGGGAAGATGGACCCATCGACTTATACCGGATATAGATAAATGGATGGACCGGCATCACGGAGAAGTGGACTTTTATCTCACCCAGTTCTTAACCGGACACGGCTGCTTCAGAGCTTATCTAAACAGGTTTGGGCTTGATGAATCTCCAAATTGCTCAAACTGTGGAGAGGCCAGAGAGGATGCAGAGCATGTGCTCTTTCAGTGCCCACATTTTCGCTTGGAACGCAGAGGTCTTGAGGAAATAATTGGAGAAATACCAACTCCGGAGAACATCGTAAAACATATGCTGACATCGAACGCAGTATGGAATACTGTGAAACAAACAGCAGCGGTGATCATAAAGGAACTTCGGCGGCTGGAAAGGCTCAGGGAGAGCAACCAAACCCAAATGGAAGCCCCCTCAGAACAAGAAACGCCGAACAGGTCAAGAAGAGCATAAAGTGCTAACCAGCCCCGCGAAGTAATACTTAACGGTAGTTCCGCGGGGAGAGTGGTTGAAGTGTGTAGGGTGTGGGTTAGTACGTAGGCGTATTCCTGGCATCGAGTATTCAGGTTTGCGAATCGTGCATGCCAGTAGCCCGGGTTACTGGTATCTTTAGAAGATTACACATCCGTTGGCGCAACCAAAAAAAAAAAAAAAGCACATCCTGAAAGTTACTTTTCTTAGCCCAATTCTAGTGGAATATCCTGTTTCTGTGCAGTATAAGCACAAACGAGCCCAAATAGATCCTCCGTATGGGTTTTGGAAGCTGAAAATTTTTCGTTCCAAAAATGTGTGAATAAATGGGTTACCTATAGCCCACAGGACCAGCTAAGCACATCCTGAAAGTTACTTTTCTTAGCCCAATTCTAGTGGAATATCCTGTTTCTATGCATTATAAGCACAAACGAGCTGAAATAGATCCTCCATATGGGTATTGGAAGCTGAAAATGTTTCGTTCTAAAATTGTGTGAATAGATGGGTTACCTATAGCCCACAGGACCAGCTGCGCACATCCTGAAAGTTACTTTTCTTAGCCCAATTCTAGTAGAATATTCTATATCTGTGCATTATAAGCACAAACGAGCCCAAATAGATCCTCCGTATGGGTTTTGGAAGCTGAAAATTTTTCGTTCCAAAAATGTGTGAATAAATGGGTTACCTATAGCCCACAGGACCAGCTAAGCACATCCTGAAAGTTACTTTTCTTAGCCCAATTCTAGTGGAATATCCTGTTTCTATGCATTATAAGCACAAACGAGCTGAAATAGATCCTCCGTATGGGTATTGGAAGCTGAAAATGTTTCCTTCTAAAATTGTGTGAATAGATGGGTTACCTATAGCCCACAGGACCAGCTGCGCACATCCTGAAAGTTACTTTTCTTAGCCCAATTCTAGTAGAATATTCTATATCTGTGCATTATAAGCACAAACGAGCCCAATTAGATCCTCCGTATGGGTTTTGGAAGCTGAACATTTTTCGTTCCAAAAATGTGTGAATAAATGTTTTACCTATAGCCCACAGGACCAGCTAAGCACATCCTGAATGTTATTGCGGGAATGCTACCAGCGGATATCTTGGCTATTGAGCTACAGAGGACCTATGACGCCAAAATCCAGGAACCCCTTGCTCCAGTCAAAGATATTAAGCTGGCAGAAAGACAGCGAAGCATGAGAACATGGCAGGAAAGATGGAATCAGTCAACGAAGGGAAGATGGACCCATCGACTTATACCGGATATAGATAAATGGATGGACCGGCATCACGGAGAAGTGGACTTTTATCTCACCCAGTTCTTAACCGGACACGGCTGCTTCAGAGCTTATCTAAACAGGTTTGGGCTTGATGAATCTCCAAATTGCTCAAACTGTGGAGAGGCCAGAGAGGATGCAGAGCATGTGCTCTTTCAGTGCCCACATTTTCGCTTGGAACGCAGAGGTCTTGAGGAAATAATTGGAGAAATACCAACTCCGGAGAACATCGTAAAACATATGCTGACATCGAACGCAGTATGGAATACTGTGAAACAAACAGCAGCGGTGATCATAAAGGAACTTCGGCGGCTGGAAAGGCTCAGGGAGAGCAACCAAACCCAAATGGAAGCCCCCTCAGAACAAGAAACGCCGAACAGGTCAAGAAGAGCATAAAGTGCTAACCAGCCCCGCGAAGTAATACTTAACGGTAGTTCCGCGGGGAGAGTGGTTGAAGTGTGTAGGGTGTGGGTTAGTACGTAGGCGTATTCCTGGCATCGAGTATTCAGGTTTGCGAATCGTGCATGCCAGTAGCCCGGGTTACTGGTATCTTTAGAAGATTACACATCCGTTGGCGCAACCAAAAAAAAAGCACATCCTGAAAGTTACTTTTCTTAGCCCAATTCTAATGGAATATCCTGTTTCTGTGCAGTATAAGCACAAACGAGCTGAAATAGATCCTCCGTATGGGTATTGGAAGCTGAAAATTTTTCGTTCCAAAAATGTGTGAATAAATGGGTTACCTATAGCCCACAGGACCAGCTAAGCACATCCTGAAAGTTACTTTTCTTAGCCCAATTCTAGTAGAATACCCTGTTTCTGTGCATTATAAGCACAAACAAGCTGAAATAACTCCTCCGTATGGGTATTGGAAGCAGAAAATTTTTCAGTCCAAATATGTGTTCTAAATGGGTTACCTATAGCCCACAGGACCAGCTAAGCACATCCTGAAAGTTACTTTTCTTACCCCAATTCTAGTGGAATATTCTATTTCTGTGCATTATAAGCACAAACGAGCTGAAATAGCTTCTCCGTATGGGTATTGCAAGCAGAAAATTTCTCAGTCCAAAAATGTGTGAATAAATGGGTTACATATAGCCCACAGGACCAGCTACACACATCCTGAAAGTTACTTTTCTTAGCCCAATTCTAGTAGAATATTCTATTTCTGTGCATTATAAGCACAAACGAGCTGAAATAGCTCCTCCGTATGGGTATTGCAAGCAGAAAATTTGTCAGTCCAAAAATGTGTGAATAAATGGGTTACATATAGCCCACAGGACCAGCTACGCACATCTTGAAAGTTACTTTTCTTAGCCCAATTCTAGTAGAATATTCTATATCTGTGCATTATAAGCACAAACGAGCCCAAATAGATCCTCCGTATGGGTTTTGGAAGCTGAAAATTTTTCGTTCCAATAATGTGTGAATAAATGGGTTACATATAGCCCACAGGACCAGCTACGCACATCCTGAAAGTTACTTTTCTTACCCCAATTCTAGTGGAATATTCTATTTCTGTGCATTATAAGCACAAACGAGCTGAAATAGCTTCTCCGTATGGGTATTGCAAGCAGAAAATTTCTCAGTCCAAAAATGTGTGAATAAATGGGTTACATATAGCCCACAGGACCAGCTACACACATCCTGAAAGTTACTTTTCTTAGCCCAATTCTAGTAGAATATTCTATTTCTGTGCATTATAAGCACAAACGAGCTGAAATAGCTCCTCCGTATGGGTATTGCAAGCAGAAAATTTGTCAGTCCAAAAATGTGTGAATAAATGGGTTACATATAGCCCACAGGACCAGCTACGCACATCTTGAAAGTTACTTTTCTTAGCCCAATTCTAGTAGAATATTCTATATCTGTGCATTATAAGCACAAACGAGCCCAATTAGATCCTCCGTATGGGTTTTGGAAGCTGAACATTTTTCGTTCCAAAAATGTGTGAATAAATGTTTTACCTATAGCCCACAGGACCAGCTAAGCACATCCTGAATGTTATTGCGGGAATGCTACCAGCGGATATCTTGGCTATTGAGCTACAGAGGACCTATGACGCCAAAATCCAGGAACCCCTTGCTCCAGTCAAAGATATTAAGCTGGCAGAAAGACAGCGAAGCATGAGAACATGGCAGGAAAGATGGAATCAGTCAACGAAGGGAAGATGGACCCATCGACTTATACCGGATATAGATAAATGGATGGACCGGCATCACGGAGAAGTGGACTTTTATCTCACCCAGTTCTTAACCGGACACGGCTGCTTCAGAGCTTATCTAAACAGGTTTGGGCTTGATGAATCTCCAAATTGCTCAAACTGTGGAGAGGCCAGAGAGGATGCAGAGCATGTGCTCTTTCAGTGCCCACATTTTCGCTTGGAACGCAGAGGTCTTGAGGAAATAATTGGAGAAATACCAACTCCGGAGAACATCGTAAAACATATGCTGACATCGAACGCAGTATGGAATACTGTGAAACAAACAGCAGCGGTGATCATAAAGGAACTTCGGCGGCTGGAAAGGCTCAGGGAGAGCAACCAAACCCAAATGGAAGCCCCCTCAGAACAAGAAACGCCGAACAGGTCAAGAAGAGCATAAAGTGCTAACCAGCCCCGCGAAGTAATACTTAACGGTAGTTCCGCGGGGAGAGTGGTTGAAGTGTGTAGGGTGTGGGTTAGTACGTAGGCGTATTCCTGGCATCGAGTATTCAGGTTTGCGAATCGTGCATGCCAGTAGCCCGGGTTACTGGTATCTTTAGAAGATTACACATCCGTTGGCGCAACCAAAAAAAAAGCACATCCTGAAAGTTACTTTTCTTAGCCCAATTCTAGTGGAATATCCTGTTTCTGTGCAGTATAAGCACAAACGAGCTGAAATAGATCCTCCGTATGGGTATTGGAAGCTGAAAATTTTTCGTTCCAAAAATGTGTGAATAAATGGGTTACCTATAGCCCACAGGACCAGCTAAGCACATCCTGAAAGTTACTTTTCTTAGCCCAATTCTAGTAGAATACCCTGTTTCTGTGCATTATAAGCACAAACAAGCTGAAATAACTCCTCCGTATGGGTATTGGAAGCAGAAAATTTTTCAGTCCAAATATGTGTTCTAAATGGGTTACCTATAGCCCACAGGACCAGCTAAGCACATCCTGAAAGTTACTTTTCTTACCCCAATTCTAGTGGAATATTCTATTTCTGTGCATTATAAGCACAAACGAGCTGAAATAGCTTCTCCGTATGGGTATTGCAAGCAGAAAATTTCTCAGTCCAAAAATGTGTGAATAAATGGGTTACATATAGCCCACAGGACCAGCTACACACATCCTGAAAGTTACTTTTCTTAGCCCAATTCTAGTAGAATATTCTATTTCTGTGCATTATAAGCACAAACGAGCTGAAATAGCTCCTCCGTATGGGTATTGCAAGCAGAAAATTTGTCAGTCCAAAAATGTGTGAATAAATGGGTTACATATAGCCCACAGGACCAGCTACGCACATCTTGAAAGTTACTTTTCTTAGCCCAATTCTAGTAGAATATCTGTGCATTATAAGCACAAACGAGCCCAAATAGATCCTCCGTATGGGTTTTGGAAGCTGAAAATTTTTCGTTCCAATAATGTGTGAATAAATGGGTTACATATAGCCCACAGGACCAGCTACGCACATCGTGAAAGTTACTTTTCTTAGCCCAATTCTAGTAGAATATACCATATATCTGTGCATTATAAGCACAAACGAGCCCAAATAGATCCTCCGTATGGGTTTTGGAAGCTGAAAATTTTTCGTTCCAATAATGTGTGAATAAATGGGTTACATATAGCCCACAGGACCAGCTACGCACATCGTGAAAGTTACTTTTCTTAGCCCAATTCTAGTAGAATATTCTATATCTGTGCATTATAAGCACAAACGAGCCCAAATAGATCCTCCGTATGGGTTTTGGAAGCTGAAAATTTTTCGTTCCAATAATGTGTGAATAAATGGGTTACATATAGCCCACAGGACCAGCTACGCACATCCTGAAAGTTACTTTTCTTAGCCCAATATTTGATAGAGTAGAACAATTTTAGGTTCAGCCGTACAGCATAAACCAAAGTGTAGACTGACTTAAGGTTTACGCGTACAGCGTAATGCACAGTGTAAAACGACTTTAGCATTACCATTAAAGCATAACAGATTGTGTAAAACGACTTCGGTTCACTGTATACCGTATCACATAGAGTAGAACGACTTTAGGTTCAGCGGTACAGCATAAACCAAAGTGTAAACTGACTAAAGGTTTACGCGTACAGCGTAATACACAGTGTAAAACGAGTTTAACTTTACCATTACAGCATAACAGATAGTTTAAAAATAGTATGGTTCGCTGTATACCATATCAGATAGAGTAGAACAACTTAGATTCAGGCGCACGGTATAAAGCAGAGTGCAAACTGGCTGTTTACAGCGGTACAGCATAAACCAAAGTGTAAACTGACTAGAGGTTTACTCGTAGACTATGTTTTTACCCGTACAGCATATTACATAGAGCAGAACAACTTTAGGTTCAGGCGTACAGCATAAACCAAAGTGTAGACTGACTTAAGGTTTACGCGTACAGCGTAATGCACAGTGTAAAACGACTTTAGCATTACAATTACAGCATAACAGATTGTATAAAACGACTTTGGTTCACTGTGTACCGTATCACATAGAGTAGAACGACTTTAGGTTCAGCGGTACAGCATAAACCAAAGTGTAAACTGACTAGAGGTTTACTCGTAGACTATGTTTTTACCCGTACAGCATATTACATAGAGCAGAACAACTTTAGGTTCAGGCGTACAGCATAAACCAAAGTGTAGACTGACTTAAGGTTTACGCGTACAGCGTAATGCATAGTGTAAAACGACTTTAGCATTACCATTACAGCATGACAGATAGTGCAAAACGACTATGATTCACTGTATACCGTATCACATAGAGTAGAACGACTTTAGGTTTAACCGTACAGCATAAAGTTGAGTGTAAACTGGCTAGAGGTTTACTCGTAGACTATGTCTTTACCCGTACAGCATATTCCATAAAGTAGAACGACTTAGATTCAGGCGCACAGTATAAAGCAGAGTGCAAACTGGCTAGACTTTTACTCGATCATTAGTCTTTACCGGTGTACCGTATTTGATAGAGTAGAACAATTTTAGGTTCAGCCGTACAGCATAAACCAAAGTGTAGACTGACTTAAGGTTTACGCGTACAGCGTAATGCACAGTGTAAAACGACTTTAGCATTACCATTACAGCATAACAGATTGTGTAAAACGACTTCGGTTCACTGTATACCGTATCACATAGAGTAGAACGACTTTAGGTTCAGCGGTACAGCATAAACCAAAGTGTAAACTGACTAAAGGTTTACGCGTACAGCGTAATACACAGTGTAAAACGAGTTTAACTTTACCATTACAGCATAACAGATAGTTTAAAAATAGTATGGTTCGCTGTATACCATATCAGATAGAGTAGAACAACTTAGATTCAGGCGCACGGTATAAAGCAGAGTGCAAACTGGCTGTTTACAGCGGTACAGCATAAACCAAAGTGTAAACTGACTAGAGGTTTACTCGTAGACTATGTTTTTACCCGTACAGCATATTACATAGAGCAGAACAACTTTAGGTTCAGGCGTACAGCATAAACCAAAGTGTAGACTGACTTAAGGTTTACGCGTACAGCGTAATGCACAGTGTAAAACGACTTTAGCATTACAATTACAGCATAACAGATTGTGTAAAACGACTTTCGTTCACTGTGTACCGTATCACATAGAGTAGAACGACTTTAGGTTCAGCGGTACATCATAAACCAAAGTGTAAACTGACTAGAGGTTTACGCGTACAGCGTAATGCACAGTGTAAAACGACTTTAGCTCTACCATTACAGCATAACAGATAGTGTAAAACGACTATGGTTCACTGTATACAGTATCACATAGAGTAGAACGACTTTAGGTTCAACCGTACAGTATAAAGCAGAGTGTAAACTGGCTAGAGGTTTACTCGTCGACTATGTCTTTACCCGTATAGCGTATTCCATAAAGTAGAACGACTTAGATTCAGGCGCACAGTATAAAGCAGAGTGCAAACTGGCTAGAGGTTTACTCGAGGATTAGTCTTTACCCGTGTACCGTATTGCATAGAGTAGAACAACTTTAGTTTCAGCCGTACAGCATAAACCAAAGTGTAGACTGACTAGATGTTTACGCGTACAGCGTAATGCACAGTGTAAAACGACTTCAGCTTTACCATTACAGCATAACAGATAGTGTAAAACGACTATGGTTCACTGTATACAGTATCACATAGAGTAGAACGACTTTAGGTTCAACCGTACAGTATAAAGCAGAGTGTAAACTGGCTAGAGGTTTACTCGTCGACTATATCTTTACCCGTATAGCGTTTTATATAGAGTAGAACGACTTAGATTCAGGCGTACGGTATAAAGCAAAGTGCAAACTGGCTGTTTACTCGAGGATTAGTCTTTACCCGTGTACAGTATCACATAGAGTAGAACGACTTTAGGTTCAACCGTACAGTATAAAGCAGAGTGTAAACTGGCTAGCGGTTTACTCGTCGACTATGTCTTTACCCGTATAGCTTATTACATAGAGTAGAACAACTTTAGGTTCAGGCGTACAGCATAAACCAAAGTGTAGACTGACTAGAGGTTTACGCGTACAGCGTAATGCATAGTGTAAAACGACTTTAGCATTACCATTACAGCATAACAGATTGTGTAAAACGACTTTGGTTCACTGTATACCGTATCACATAGAGTAGAACGACTTTAGGTTCAGGCGTACAGCATAAACCAAAGTGTAGACTGACTAGAGGTTTACGCGTACAGCGTAATGCATAGTGTAAAACGACTTTAGCTTTACCATTACAGTATAACAGATAGTGTAAAACGACTATGGTTCACTGTATACAGTATCACATAGAGTAGAACGACTTTAGGTTCAACCGTATAGTATAAAGCAGAGTGTAAACTGGCTAGAGGTTTACTCGTCGACTATGTCTTTACCCGTATAGCGTATTCCATAAAGTAGAACGACTTAGATTCAGGCGCACAGTATAAAGCAGAGTGCAAACTGGCTAGACTTTTACTCGAGGATTAGTCTTTACCGGTGTACCGTATTTGATAGAGTAGAACAATTTTAGGTTCAGCCGTACAGCATAAACCAAAGTGTAGACTGACTAGAGGTTTACGCGTACAGCGTAATGCATAGTGTAAAACGACTTTAGCATTACCATTACAGCATAAAAGATAGTGCAAAACGACTATGATTCACTGTATACCGTATCACATAGAGTAGAACGACTTTAGGTTTAACCGTACAGCATAAAGTTGAGTGTAAACTGGCTAGAGGTTTACTCGTAGACTATGTCTTTACCCGTACAGCATATTCCATAAAGTAGAACGACTTAGATTCAGGCGCACAGTATAAAGCAGAGTGCAAACTGGCTAGACTTTTACTCGAGGATTAGTCTTTACCGGTGTACCGTATTTAATAGAGTAGAACAATTTTAGGTTCAGCCGTACAGCATAAACCAAAGTGTAAACTCACTAAAGGTTTACGCGTACAGCGTAATACACAGTGTAAAACGACTTTAACTTTACCATTACAGCATAACAGATAGTTTAAAAATAGTATGGTTCGCTGTATACCATATCAGATAGAGTAGAACAACTTAGATTCAGGCGCACGGTATAAAGCAGAGTGCAAACTGGCTGTTTACAGCGGTACAGCATAAACCAAAGTGTAAACTGACTAGAGGTTTACTCGTAGACTATGTTTTTACCCGTACAGCATATTACATAGAGCAGAACAACTTTAGGTTCAGGCGTACAGCATAAACCAAAGTGTAGACTGACTTAAGGTTTACGCGTACAGCGTAATGCACAGTGTAAAACGACTTTAGCTTTACCATTACAGCATAACAGATAGTGTAAAACGACTATGGTTCACTGTATACAGTATCACATAGAGTAGAACGACTTTAGGTTCAACCGTACAGTATAAAGCAGAGTGTAAACTGGCTAGAGGTTTACTCGTCCACTATATCTTTACCCGTATAGCTTATTACATAGAGTAGAACAACTTTAGGTTCAGGCGTACAGTATAAAGCAGAGTGTAAACTGGCTAGAAATTTACTCGTCGACTATGTTTTTACATGTATAGCTTATTACATAGAGTAGAACAACTTTAGGTTCAGGCGTACAGCATAAACCAAAGTGTAGACTGACTAGAGGTTTACGCGTACAGCGTAATGCATAGTGTAAAACGACTTTAGCGTTACCATTACAGCATAACAGATAGTGCAAAACGACTAAGATTCACATTATACCGTATCACATAGAGTAGAACGACTTTAGGTTTAACCGTAAAGCATAAAGTTGAGTGTAAACTGGCTAGAGGTTTACTCGTAGACTATGTCTTTACCCGTATAGCTTATTACATAGAGTAGAACAACTTTAGGTTCAGGCGTACAGCATAAACCAAAGTGTAGACTGACTAGATGTTTACGCGTACAGCGTAATGCACAGTGTAAAACGACTTCAGCTTTACCATTACAGCATAACAGATAGTGTAAAACGACTATGGTTCACTGTATACAGTATCACATAGAGTAGAACGACTTTAGGTTCAACCATACAGTATAAAGCAGAGTGTAAACTGGCTAGAGGTTTACTCGTCGACTATATCTTTACCCGTATAGCGTTTTATATAGAGTAGAACGACTTAGATTCAGGTGCACGGTATAAAGCAAAGTGCAAACTGGCTATTTACTCGAGGATTAGTCTTTACCCGTGTACAGTATCACATAGAGTAGAACGACTTTAGGTTCAACCGTACAGTATAAAGCAGAGTGTAAACTGGCTAGAAATTTACTCGTCGACTATGTTTTTACCCGTATAGCTTATTACATAGAGTAGAACAACTTTAGGTTCAGGCGTACAGCATAAACCAAAGTGTAGACTGACTAGAGGTTTACGCGTAGAGCGTAATGCATAGTGTAAAACGACTTTAGCGTTACCATTACAGCATAACAGATAGTGCAAAACGACTATGATTCACTGTATACCGTATCACATAGAGTAGAACGACTTTAGGTTTAACCGTAAAGCATAAAGTTGAGTGTAAACTGGCTAGAGGTTTACTCGTAGACTATGTCTTTACCCGTACAGCATATTCCATAAAGTAGAACGACTTAGATTCAGGCGAACAGTATAAAGCAGAGTGCAAACTGGCTATAAGTTTACTCGTAGACTATATCTTTACTCGTATACCATATTACATGCAGTAGAACAACTTTACGTTCAGCCGTACAGTATAAACCAAAGTGTAGACTGACTAAGGGTTTACGCGTACAGCGTAATGCACAGTGTAAAACGACTTTAACTTTACCATTACAGCATAACAGATAGTGTAAAACGAATATGGTTTACCGTATACCGTATCACATAGAGTACAACGACTTTAGGTTCAACCGTACAGTATAAAGCAGAGTGCAATCTGGCTGTTTACTCGAGGATTTGTCTTTACCCGTGTACCGTATTGCACAGAGTAGAACAACTTTAGGTTCAACCGTACAGCATAAACCAAAGTGTAGACTGACTAGAGGTTTACGCGTACATCGTAATGCACAGTGTAAAACGACTTTAGCTTTACCATTACAGAATAACAGATAGTGCAAAACGACTATGGTTCACTGTATACCGTATCACATAGAGTACAACGACTTTAGGTTCAACCGTTCAGTATAAAGCAGAGTGTAAACTGGCTAGAGTTTTACCCGTCGACTATGTCTTTACCCGTATAGCGTATTATATAGAGTAGAACGACTTAGATTCAAGCGCACGGTATAAAGCAGAGTGCAAACTGGCTGTTTACTCGTGAATTAATCTTTACCCGTGTACCGTATTGCATAGAGTAGAACAACTTTAGGTTCAGCCGTACAGCATAAACCAAAGTGTAGACTGACTAGAGGTTTACGCGTACATCGTAATGCGTAATGCGTAATGCGTGTAGAACGACTATGGTTCACTGTATAATGTATAAACCAAAGTGTAGACTGACCAGAGTTTAACGCGTACATCGTAATGCGTAATGCGTAATGCGTGTAGAACGACTATGGTTCACTGTATACCGTATCACATAGAGTAGAACGACTTTAGGTTCAGCGGTACAGCATAAACCAAAGTGTAAACTGACTAGAGGTTTACTCGTAGACAATGTTTTTACCCGCACAGTATATTACATAGTGTATAACAACTTAGGTTCAGGCGTACAGTACAAAGCAGAGTACAAACTGGCTAGAGGTTTACTCGAGGATTAGTCTTTACCCGTATACCGAATTGCATAGAGTAGAACAACTTTAGGTTCAACCTTACGGCATAAAGCAGAGTGTAAACTGACTAGAGGTTTACGCGTAGACTAAGTCTTTACCCGTACAGCATATTACATACATAGAGTAGAACGACTTAGGTTCAGGCGTACAGTACAAAGCAGAGTACAAACTGGCTAGAGGCTTACTCGAGGATTAGTCTTTACCCGTGTACCGTATTGCATAGAGTAGAACAACTTTAGGTTCAGCCGTACAGAATAAACCAAAGTGTAGACTGACTAGAGGTTTACGTGTACAGCGTAATGCACAGTGTAAAACGACTTTAGCTTTACCATTACAGCATAACTGATAGTGTAAAACGACTATGGTTCACTGTATACAGTATCACATAGTGTAGAACGACTTTAAGTTCAACCGTACAGTGTAAAGCAGAGTGTAAACTTGCTAGAGGTTTACTCGTCGACTATGTCTTTACCCGTATAGCGTTTTATATAGAGTAGAACGACTTAGATTCAGGCGCACGGTATAAAGCAGGGTGCAAACTGGCTGTTTACTCGAGGATTAGTCTTTACCCGTGTACCGTATTGCATAGAGTAAAACAACTTTAGATTCAGCGGTACAGCATAAACCAAAGTGTAGACTGACTAGAGGTTTACGCGTACAGCGTAATGCACAGTGTAAAACGACTTTAGCTTTACCATTACAGCATAACAGATTGTGTAAAACGACTATGGTTCACTGTATACAGTATCACATAGAGTACAACGACTTTACGTTCAACCGTACAGTATAAAGCAGAGTGTAAACTGGCTAGAGTTTTACTCGTCGACTATGTCTTAACCCGTATAGCGTTTTATATAGAGTAGAACGACTTAGATTCAGGCGCACGGTATAAAGCAGAGTGCAAACTGGCTGTTTACTCGAGGATTGGTCTTTACCCGGGTACCGTATTGCATAGAGTAGAACAACTTTAGGTTCAGCCGTACAGCATAAACCAAAGTGTAGACTGACTAGAGGTTTACGCGTACAGCGTAATGCACAGTGTAAAACGACTTTAGCTTTACATTACAGCTGTGTAAAACGACTATGGTTCACTGTATACAGTATCACATAAAGTAGAACGACTTTAGGTTCAACCGTACAGTATAAAGCAGAGTGTAAACTGGCTAGAGGTTTACTCGTCGACTATGTCTTTACCCGTATAGCGTATTATATAGAGTAGAACGACTTAGATTCAGGCGCACAGTATAAAGCTGAGTTCAAACTGGCTAGAGGTTTACTCGAGGATTAGTCTTTACCCGTGTACCGTATTGCATGGAGTAGAACAACTTTAGGTTCAGCCGTACAGCATAAACCAAAGTGTAGACTGACTAGAGGTTTACCCGTACATCGTAATCCACAGTGTAAAACGACTTTAGCATTACCATTACAGCATAACAGATAGTGTAAAACGACTATGGTTCACTGTATACCGTATCACATAGAGTAGAACGACTTTAGGTTCAACCGTACAGTATAAAGCAGAGTGTAAACTGGCTAGAGGTTTACTCGAGGATTAGTCTTTACCCGTGTACCGTATTGCATAGAGTAGAACAACTTTAGGTTCAGCCGTACAGCATAAACCAAAGTGTAGACTGACTAGAGGTTTACGTGTACAGCGTAATGCACAGTGTAAAACGACTTTAGCTTTACCATTACAGCATAACTGATAGTGTAAAACGACTATGGTTCACTGTATACAGTATCACATAGTGTAGAACGACTTTAAGTTCAACCGTACAGTGTAAAGCAGAGTGTAAACTTGCTAGAGGTTTACTCGTCGACTATGTCTTTACCCGTATAGCGTTTTATATAGAGTAGAACGACTTAGATTCAGGCGCACAGTATAAAGCTGAGTTCAAACTGGCTAGAGGTTTACTCGAGGATTAGTCTTTACCCGTGTACCGTATTGCATGGAGTAGAACAACTTTAGGTTCAGCCGTACAGCATAAACCAAAGTGTAGACTGACTAGAGGTTTACCCGTACATCGTAATCCACAGTGTAAGACGACTTTAGCATTACCATTACAGCATAACAGATAGTGTAAAACGACTATGGTTCACTGTATACCGTATCACATAGAGTACAACGACTTTACGTTCAACCGTACAGTATAAAGCAGAGTGTAAACTGGCTAGAGTTTTACTCGTCGACTATGTCTTAACCCGTATAGCGTATTATATAGAGTAGAACGACTTAGATTCAGGCGCACAGTATAAAGCTGAGTTCAAACTGGCTAGAGGTTTACTCGAGGATTAGTCTTTACCCTTGTACCGTATTGCATAGAGTAGAACAACTTTAGGTTCAGCCGTACAGCATAAACCAAAGTGTAGACTGACTAGAGGTTTACCCGTACATCGTAATGCACAGTGTAAAACGACTTTAGCTTTACCATTACAGCATAACTGATAGTGTAAAACGACTATGGTTCACTGTATACAGTATCACATAGTGTAGAACGACTTTAAGTTCAACCGTACAGTGTAAAGCAGAGTGTAAACTTGCTAGAGGTTTACTCGTCGACTATGTCTTTACCCGTATAGCGTTTTATATAGAGTAGAACGACTTAGATTCAGGCGCACGGTATAAAGCAGGGTGCAAACTGGCTGTTTACTCGAGGATTAGTCTTTACCCGTGTACCGTATTGCATAGAGTAAAACAACTTTAGATTCAGCGGTACAGCATAAACCAAAGTGTAGACTGACTAGAGGTTTACGCGTACAGCGTAATGCACAGTGTAAAACGACTTTAGCTTTACCATTACAGCATAACAGATTGTGTAAAACGACTATGGTTCACTGTATACAGTATCACATAGAGTACAACGACTTTACGTTCAACCGTACAGTATAAAGCAGAGTGTAAACTGGCTAGAGTTTTACTCGTCGACTATGTCTTAACCCGTATAGCGTTTTATATAGAGTAGAACGACTTAGATTCAGGCGCACGGTATAAAGCAGAGTGCAAACTGGCTGTTTACTCGAGGATTGGTCTTTACCCGGGTACCGTATTGCATAGAGTAGAACAACTTTAGGTTCAGCCGTACAGCATAAACCAAAGTGTAGACTGACTAGAGGTTTACGCGTACAGCGTAATGCACAGTGTAAAACGACTTTAGCTTTACATTACAGCTGTGTAAAACGACTATGGTTCACTGTATACAGTATCACATAAAGTAGAACGACTTTAGGTTCAACCGTACAGTATAAAGCAGAGTGTAAACTGGCTAGAGGTTTACTCGTCGACTATGTCTTTACCCGTATAGCGTATTATATAGAGTAGAACGACTTAGATTCAGGCGCACAGAATAAAGCTGAGTTCAAACTGGCTAGAGGTTTACTCGAGGATTAGTCTTTACCCGTGTACCGTATTGCATGGAGTAGAACAACTTTAGGTTCAGCCGTACAGCATAAACCAAAGTGTAGACTGACTAGAGGTTTACCCGTACATCGTAATCCACAGTGTAAAACGACTTTAGCATTACCATTACAGCATAACAGATAGTGTAAAACGACTATGGTTCACTGTATACCGTATCACATAGAGTAGAACGACTTTAGGTTCAACCGTACAGTATAAAGCAGAGTGTAAACTGGCTAGAGGTTTACTCGAGGATTAGTCTTTACCCGTGTACCGTATTGCATAGAGTAGAACAACTTTAGGTTCAGCCGTACAGCATAAACCAAAGTGTAGACTGACTAGAGGTTTACGTGTACAGCGTAATGCACAGTGTAAAACGACTTTAGCTTTACCATTACAGCATAACTGATAGTGTAAAACGACTATGGTTCACTGTATACAGTATCACATAGTGTAGAACGACTTTAAGTTCAACCGTACAGTGTAAAGCAGAGTGTAAACTTGCTAGAGGTTTACTCGTCGACTATGTCTTTACCCGTATAGCGTTTTATATAGAGTAGAACGACTTAGATTCAGGCGCACAGTATAAAGCTGAGTTCAAACTGGCTAGAGGTTTACTCGAGGATTAGTCTTTACCCGTGTACCGTATTGCATGGAGTAGAACAACTTTAGGTTCAGCCGTACAGCATAAACCAAAGTGTAGACTGACTAGAGGTTTACCCGTACATCGTAATCCACAGTGTAAGACGACTTTAGCATTACCATTACAGCATAACAGATAGTGTAAAACGACTATGGTTCACTGTATACCGTATCACATAGAGTAGAACGACTTTAGGTTCAACCGTACAGTATAAAGCAGAGTGTAAACTGGCTAGAGTTTTACTCGAGGATTAGTCTTTGCCCGTGTACCGTATTGCATAGAGCAGAACAACTTTAGGTTCAGCCGTACAGCATAAACCAAAGTGTAGACTGACTAGAGGTTTACGCGTACAGCGTAATGCACAGTGTAAAACGACTTTAGCTTTACCATTACAGCATAACAGATAGTGTAAAACGACTATGGTTGACCGCATACCGTATCACATAGAGGAGAACGACTTTAGGTTCAACCGTACAGTATAAAGCAGAGTGTAAACTGGCTAGAGGCTTACTCGAGGATTAGTCTTTACCCGTGTACCGTATTGCATAGAGTAAAACAACTTTAGGTTCAGCCGTACAGCATAAACCAAAGTGTAGACTGACTAGAGGTTTACGCGTACAGCGTAATGCACAGTGTAAAACGACTTTAGCTTTACCATTACAGCTGAACAGATAGTGTAAAACGACTATGGTTGACCGTATACCGTATCACATAGTGGAGAACGACTTTATGTTCAACGGTACAGCATAAACCAAAGTGTAAACTGGCTAGAGGTTTACTCGTAGACTATGTCTTTACTCGTATAGCGTTTTATATAGAGTAGAACGACTTAGATTCAGGCGCACGGTATAAAGCAGAGTGCAAACTGGCTGTTTACTCGAGGATTAGTCTTTACCCGGGTACCGTATTGCATAGAGTAGAACAACTTTAGGTTCGCCGTACAGCATAAACCAAAGGGTAGACTGACTAGAGGTTTACACGTACAGCGTAATGCACAGTGTAAAACGACTTTAGCTTTACATTACAGCATAGCAGATAGTGTAAAACGACTATGGTTCACTGTATACAGTATCACATAAAGTAGAACGACTTTATGTTCAACGGTACAGCATAAACCAAAGTGTAAACTGGTTAGAGGTTTACTCGTGGACTATGTCTTTACTCGTATAGCGTTTTATATAGAGTAGAACGACTTAGATTCAGGCGCACGGTATAAAGCAGAGTGCAAACTGGCTGTTTACTCGAGGATTAGTCTTTACCCGGGTACCGTATTGCATAGAGTAGAACAACTTTAGGTTCAGCCGTACAGCATATCCAAAGTGTAGACTGACTAGAGGTTTACGCGTACAGCGTAATGCACAGTGTAAAACGACTTAAGCTTTACCATTACAGCATAACAGATAGTGTAAAACGACTATGGTTGACCGTATACCGTATCACATAGTGGAGAACGACTTTATGTTCAACGGTACAGCATAAACCAAAGTGTAAACTGGCTAGAGGTTTACTCGTAGACTATGTCTTTACTCGTATAACGTTTTATATAGAGCAGAACGACTTAGATTCAGGCGCACGGTATAAAGCAGAGTGCAAACTGGCTGTTTACTCGAGGATTAGTCTTTACCCGGGTACCGTATTGCATAGAGTAGAACAACTTTAGGTTCAGCCGTACAGCATAAACCAAAGTGTAGACTGACTAGAGGTTTACGCGTACAGCGTAATGCACAGTGTAAAACGACTTTAGCTTTACATTACAGCATAACAGATAGTGTAAAACTACTATGGTTCTTTGTATACCGTATCACATAGAGTAGAACGACTTTAGGTTCAACCGTACAGTATAAAGCAGAGTGTAAACTGGCTAGAGGTTTACTCGAGGATTAGTCTTTACCCGTGTACCGTATTGCATAGAGTAGAACAACTTTAGGTTCAGCCGTACAGCATAAACCAAAGTGTAGACTGACTAGAGGTTTACGCGTACAGCGTAATGCACAGTGTAAAACGACTTTAGCTTTACATTACAGCTGTGTAAAACGACTATGGTTCACTGTATACAGTATCACATAAAGTAGAACGACTTTAGGTTCAACCGTACAGTATAAAGCAGAGTGTAAACTGGCTAGAGGTTTACTCGTCGACTATGTCTTTACCCGTATAGCGTATTATATAGAGTAGAACGACTTAGATTCAGGCGCACAGTATAAAGCTGAGTTCAAACTGGCTAGAGGTTTACTCGAGGATTAGTCTTTACCCGTGTACCGTATTGCATGGAGTAGAACAACTTTAGGTTCAGCCGTACAGCATATCCAAAGTGTAGACTGACTAGAGGTTTACGCGTACAGCGTAATGCACAGTGTAAAACGACTTAAGCTTTACCATTACAGCATAACAGATAGTGTAAAACGACTATGGTTGACCGTATACCGTATCACATAGTGGAGAACGACTTTATGTTCAACGGTACAGCATAAACCAAAGTGTAAACTGGCTAGAGGTTTACTCGTAGACTATGTCTTTACTCGTATAACGTTTTATATAGAGCAGAACGACTTAGATTCAGGCGCACGGTATAAAGCAGAGTGCAAACTGGCTGTTTACTCGAGGATTAGTCTTTACCCGGGTACCGTATTGCATAGAGTAGAACAACTTTAGGTTCAGCCGTACAGCATAAACCAAAGTGTAGACTGACTAGAGGTTTACGCGTACAGCGTAATGCTCAGTGTAAAACGACTTTAGCTTTACATTACAGCATAACAGATAGTGTAAAACTACTATGGTTCTTTGTATACCGTATCACATAGAGTAGAACGACTTTAGGTTCAACCGTACAGTATAAAGCAGAGTGTAAACTGGCTAGAGGTTTACTCGAGGATTAGTCTTTACCCGTGTACCGTATTGCATAGAGTAGAACAACTTTAGGTTCAGCCGTACAGCATAAACCAAAGTGTAGACTGACTAGAGGTTTACGCGTACAGCGTAATGCACAGTGTAAAACGACTTTAGCTTTACATTACAGCTGTGTAAAACGACTATGGTTCACTGTATACAGTATCACATAAAGTAGAACGACTTTAGGTTCAACCGTACAGTATAAAGCAGAGTGTAAACTGGCTAGAGGTTTACTCGTCGACTATGTCTTTACTCGTATAACGTTTTATATAGAGCAGAACGACTTAGGTTCAACCGTACAGTATAAAGCAGAGTGCAAACTGGCTGTTTACTCGAGGATTAGTCTTTACCCGGGTACCGTATTGCATAGAGTAGAACAACTTTAGGTTCAGCCGTACAGCATATCCAAAGTGTAGACTGACTAGAGGTTTACGCGTACAGCGTAATGCACAGTGTAAAACGACTTAAGCTTTACCATTACAGCATAACAGATAGTGTAAAACGACTATGGTTGACCGTATACCGTATCACATAGTGGAGAACGACTTTATGTTCAACGGTACAGCATAAACCAAAGTGTAAACTGGTTAGAGTTTTACTCGTCGACTATGTCTTAACCCGTATAGCGTTTTATATAGAGTAGAACGACTTAGATTCAGGCGCACGGTATAAAGCAGAGTGCAAACTGGCTGTTTACTCGAGGATTGGTCTTTACCCGGGTACCGTATTGCATAGAGTAAAACAACTTTAGGTTCAGCCGTACAGCATAAACCAAAGTGTAGACTGACTAGAGGTTTACGCGTACAGCGTAATGCACAGTGTAAAACGACTTTAGCTTTACATTACAGCTGTGTAAAACGACTATGGTTCACTGTATACAGTATCACATAAAGTAGAACGACTTTAGGTTCAACCGTACAGTATAAAGCAGAGTGTAAACTGGCTAGAGGTTTACTCGTCGACTATGTCTTTACCCGTATAGCGTATTATATAGAATAGAACGACTTAGATTCAGGCGCACAGTATAAAGCTGAGTTCAAACTGGCTAGAGGTTTACTCGAGGATTAGTCTTTACCCGTGTACCGTATTGCATGGAGTAGAACAACTTTAGGTTCAGCCGTACAGCATAAACCAAAGTGTAGACTGACTAGAGGTTTACCCGTACATTGTAATCCACAGTGTAAAACGACTTTAGCATTACCATTTCAGCATAACAGATAGTGTAAAACGACTATGGTTCACTGTATACCGTATCACATAGAGTAGAACGACTTTAGGTTCAACCGTACAGTATAAAGCAGAGTGTAAACTGGCTAGAGGTTTACTCGAGGATTAGTCTTTACCCGTGTACCGTATTGCATAGAGTAGAACAACTTTAGGTTCAGCCGTACAGCATAAACCAAAGTGTAGACTGACTAGAGGTTTACGTGTACAGCGTAATGCACAGTGTAAAACGACTTTAGCTTTACCATTACAGCATAACTGATAGTGTAAAACGACTATGGTTCACTGTATACAGTATCACATAGTGTAGAACGACTTTAAGTTCAACCGTACAGTGTAAAGCAGAGTGTAAACTTGCTTGAGGTTTACTCGTCGACTATGTCTTTACCCGTATAGCGTTTTATATAGAGTAGAACGACTTAGATTCAGGCGCACGGTATAAAGCAGGGTGCAAACTGGCTGTTTACTCGAGGATTAGTCTTTACCCGTGTACCGTATTGCATAGAGTAAAACAACTTTAGATTCAGCGGTACAGCATAAACCAAAGTGTAGACTGACTACAGGTTTACGCGTACAGCGTAATGCACAGTGTAAAACAACTTTAGCTTTACATTACAGCTGTGTAAAACGACTATGGTTCACTGTACAGTATCACATAAAGTAGAACGACTTTAGGTTCAACCGTACAGTATAAAGCAGAGTGTAAACTGGCTAGAGGTGTACTCGTCGACTATGTCTTTACCCGTATAGCGTATTATATAGAGTAGAACGACTTAGATTCAGGCGCACAGTATAAAGCTGAGTTCAAACTGGCTAGAGGTTTACTCGAGGATTAGTCTTTACCCGTGTACCGTATTGCATGGAGTAGAACAACTTTAGGTTCAGCCGTACAGCATAAACCAAAGTGTAGACTGACTAGAGGTTTACCCGTAC
This sequence comes from Xylota segnis, assembly GCA_963583995.1. Classification (NCBI taxonomy): domain Eukaryota; kingdom Metazoa; phylum Arthropoda; class Insecta; order Diptera; family Syrphidae; genus Xylota; species Xylota segnis. The sequence continues at coordinate 660,942 of OY757240.1, forward strand.
ATCGTAATCCACAGTGTAAAACGACTTTAGCATTACCATTACAGCATAACAGATAGTGTAAAACGACTATGGTTCACTGTATACCGTATCACATAGAGTAGAACGACTTTAGGTTCAACCGTACAGTATGAAGCAGAGTGTAAACTGGCTAGAGGTTTACTCGAGGACTAGTCTTTACCCGTGTACCGTATTGCATAGAGCAGAACAACTTTAGGTTCAGCCGTACAGCATAAACCAAAGTGTAGACTGACTAGAGGTTTACCCGTACATCGTAATCCACAGTGTAAAACGACTTTAGCATTACCATTACAGCATAACAGATAGTGTAAAACGACTATGGTTCACTGTATACAGTATCACATAGAGTACAATGACTTTAGGTTCAACCGTACAGTATAAAGCAGAGTGTAAACTGGCTAGAGTTTTACTCGTCGACTATGTCTTTACCCGTATAGCGTATTATATAGAGTAGAACGACTTAGATTCAGGCGCACAGTATAAAGCAGAGTTCAAACTGGCTAGAGGTTTACTCGAGGATTAGTCTTTACCCGTGTACCGTATTGCATGGAGTAGAACAACTTTAGGTTCAGCCGTACAGCATAAACCAAAGTGTAGACTGACTAGAGGTTTACGCGTACAGCGTAATGCACAGTGTAAAACGACTTTAGCTTTACCATTACAGCATAACAGATAGTGTAAAACGACTATGGTTGACCGCATACCGTATCACATAGAGGAGAACGACTTTAGGTTCAACCGTACAGTATAAAGCAGAGTGTAAACTGGCTAGAGGCTTACTCGAGGATTAGTCTTTACCCGTGTACCGTATTGCATAGAGTAAAACAACTTTAGGTTCAGCCGTACAGCATAAACCAAAGTGTAGACTGACTAGAGGTTTACCCGTACATCGTAATCCACAGTGTAAAACGACTTTAGCATTACCATTACAGCATAACAGATAGTGTAAAACGACTATGGTTCACTGTATACAGTATCACATAGAGTACAACGACTTTAGGTTCAACCGTACAGTATAAAGCAGAGTGTAAACTGGCTAGAGTTTTACTCGTCGACTATGTCTTAACCCGTATAGCGTTTTATATAGAGTAGAACGACTTAGATTCAGGCGCACGGTATAAAGCAGAGTGCAAACTGGCTGTTTACTCGAGGATTGGTCTTTACCCGGGTACCGTATTGCATAGAGTAGAACAACTTTAGGTTCAGCCGTACAGCATAAACCAAAGTGTAGACTGACTAGAGGTTTACGCGTACAGCGTAATGCACAGTGTAAAACGACTTTAGCTTTACATTACAGCTGTGTAAAACGACTATGGTTCACTGTATACAGTATCACATAAAGTAGAACGACTTTAGGTTCAACCGTACAGTATAAAGCAGAGTGTAAACTGGCTAGAGGTTTACTCGTCGACTATGTCTTTACCCGTATAGCGTATTATATAGAGTAGAACGACTTAGATTCAGGCGCACAGTATAAAGCTGAGTTCAAACTGGCTAGAGGTTTACTCGAGGATTAGTCTTTACCCGTGTACCGTATTGCATGGAGTAGAACAACTTTAGGTTCAGCCGTACAGCATAAACCAAAGTGTAGACTGACTAGAGGTTTACCCGTACATCGTAATCCACAGTGTAAAACGACTTTAGCATTACCATTACAGCATAACAGATAGTGTAAAACGACTATGGTTCACTGTATACCGTATCACATAGAGTAGAACGACTTTAGGTTCAACCGTACAGTATAAAGCAGAGTGTAAACTGGCTAGAGGTTTACTCGAGGATTAGTCTTTACGAGTGTACCGTATTGCATAGAGTAGAACAACTTTAGGTTCAGCCGTACAGCATAAACCAAAGTGTAAACTGGCTAGAGGTTTACTCGTAGACTATGTCTTTACTCGTATAGCGTTTTATATAGAGTAGAACGACTTAGATTCAGGCGCACGGTATAAAGCAGAGTGCAAACTGGCTGTTTACTCGAGGATTAGTCTTTACCCGGGTACCGTATTGCATAGAGTAGAACAACTTTAGGTTCGCCGTACAGCATAAACCAAAGGGTAGACTGACTAGAGGTTTACACGTACAGCGTAATGCACAGTGTAAAACGACTTTAGCTTTACATTACAGCATAGCAGATAGTGTAAAACGACTATGGTTCACTGTATACAGTATCACATAAAGTAGAACGACTTTATGTTCAACGGTACAGCATAAACCAAAGTGTAAACTGGTTAGAGGTTTACTCGTAGACTATGTCTTTACTCGTATAGCGTTTTATATAGAGTAGAACGACTTAGATTCAGGCGCACGGTATAAAGCAGAGTGCAAACTGGCAGTTTACTCGAGGATTAGTCTTTACCCGCGTACCGTATTGCATAGAGTAGAACAACTTTAGGTTCAGCCGTACAGCATAAACCAAAGTGTAGACTGACTAGAGGTTTACGCGTACAGCGTAATGCACAGTGTAAAACGACTTTAGCTTTACATTACAGCATAACAGATAGTGTAAAACTACTATGGTTCTTTGTATACCGTATCACATAGAGTAGAACGACTTTAGGTTCAACCGTACAGTATAAAGCAGAGTGTAAACTGGCTAGAGGTTTACTCGAGGATTAGTCTTTACCCGTGTACCGTATTGCATAGAGTAGAACAACTTTAGGTTCAGCCGTACAGCATAAACCAAAGTGTAGACTGACTAGAGGTTTACGCGTACAGCGTAATGCACAGTGTAAAACGACTTTAGCTTTACCATTGCAGCATAACAGATAGTGTAAAACGACTATGGTTGACCGTATACCGTATCACATAGAGGAGAACGACTTTAGGTTCATCCGTACAGTATAAAGCAGAGTGTAAACTGGCTAGAGGTTTACTCGAGGATTAGTCTTTACCCGTGTACCGTATTGCACAGAGTAAAACAACTTTAGGTTCAACCGTACAGCATAAACCAAAGTGTAGACTGACTAGAGGTTTACGCGTACATCGTAATGCACAGTGTAAAACGACTTTAGCTTTACCATTACAGAATAACAGATAGTGCAAAACGACTATGGTTCACTGTATACCGTATCACATAGTGGAGAACGACTTTATGTTCAACGGTACAGCATAAATCAAAGTGTAAACTGGCTAGAGGTTTACTCGTAGACTATGTCTTTACTCGTATAGCGTATTACATAGAGTAGAGCTACTTAGATTCAGGCGTACAGTACAAAGCAGAGTGCAAACTGGTTAGAGGGTTAACACGTAGACTATGTCTTTACCCGTACAGCGTATTATATAGAGTAGAACGACTTAGATTCAGGCGCACAGTATAAAGCAGAGCGCAAACTGACTGTTTACTCGAGGATTAGTCTTTACCCGTGTACCGTATTGCATAGAGTAGAACAACTTTAGGTTCAACCGTACAGCATAAACCAAAGTGTAGACTGACTAGAGGTTTACGCGTACATCGTTATGCACAGTGTAAAACGACTTTAGCTTTACCATTACAGAATAACAGATAGTGCAAAACGACTATGGTTCACTGTATACCGTATCACATAGAGTACAACGACTTTAGGTTCAACCGTTCAGTATAAAGCTGTGTTTAAACTGGCTAGAGGTTTACTCGTCGACTATGTCTTTACCCGTATAGCGTTTTATATAGAGTAGAACGACTTAGATTCAGGCGCACGGTATAAAGCAGAGCGCAAACTGGCTGTTTACTCGAGGATTAGTCTTTACCCCTGTACCGTATTGCATAGAGTGGAACAACTTTAGGTTCAACCGTACAGCATAAACCAAAGTGTAGACTGACTAGAGGTTTACGCGTACATCGTAATGCACAGTGTAAAACGACTTTAGCTTTACCATTACAGCATAACAGATAGTGTAAAACGACTATGGTTGACCGTATACCGTATCACATAGTGGAGAACGACTTTATGTTCAACGGTACAGCATAAACCAAAGTGTAAACTGGCTAGAGGTTTACTCGTAGACTATGTCTTTACTCGTATAACGTTTTATATAGAGCAGAACGACTTAGATTCAGGCGCACGGTATAAAGCAGAGTGCAAACTGGCTGTTTACTCGAGGATTAGTCTTTACCCGGGTACCGTATTGCATAGAGTAGAACAACTTTAGGTTCAGCCGTACAGCATAAACCAAAGTGTAGACTGACTAGAGGTTTACGCGTACAGCGTAATGCACAGTGTAAAACGACTTTAGCTTTACATTACAGCATAACAGATAGTGTAAAACTACTATGGTTCTTTGTATACCGTATCACATAGAGGAGAACGACTTTAGGTTCATCCGTACAGTATAAAGCAGAGTGTAAACTGGCTAGAGGTTTACTCGAGGATTAGTCTTTACCCGTGTACCGTATTGCACAGAGTAAAACAACTTTAGGTTCAACCGTACAGCATAAACCAAAGTGTAGACTGACTAGAGGTTTACGCGTACATCGTAATGCACAGTGTAAAACGACTTTAGCTTTACCATTACAGAATAACAGATAGTGCAAAACGACTATGGTTCACTGTATACCGTATCACATAGTGGAGAACGACTTTATGTTCAACGGTACAGCATAAACCAAAGTGTAAACTGGCTGGAGGTTTACTCGTAGACTATGTCTTTACTCGTATAGCGTATTACATAGAGTAGAGCTACTTAGATTCAGGCGTACAGTACAAAGCAGAGTGCAAACTGGTTAGAGGGTTAACACGTAGACTATGTCTTTACCCGTACAGCGTATTATATAGAGTAGAACGACTTAGATTCAGGCGCACAGTATAAAGCAGAGCGCAAACTGACTGTTTACTCGAGGATTAGTCTTTACCCGTGTACCGTATTGCATAGAGTAGAACAACTTTAGGTTCAACCGTACAGCATAAACCAAAGTGTAGACTGACTAGAGGTTTACGCGTACATCGTAATCCACAGTGTAAAACGACTTTAGCATTACCATTACAGCATAACAGATAGTGTAAAACGACTATGGTTCACTGTATACAGTATCACATAGAGTACAACGACTTTAGGTTCAACCGTACAGTATAAAGCAGAGTGTAAACTGGCTAGAGTTTTACTCGTCGACTATGTCTTAACCCGTATAGCGTTTTATATAGAGTAGAACGACTTAGATTCAGGCGCACGGTATAAAGCAGAGTGCAAACTGGCTGTTTACTCGAGGATTGGTCTTTACCCGGGTACCGTATTGCATAGAGTAGAACAACTTTAGGTTCAGCCGTACAGCATAAACCAAAGTGTAGACTGACTAGAGGTTTACGCGTACAGCGTAATGCACAGTGTAAAACGACTTTAGCTTTACATTACAGCTGTGTAAAACGACTATGGTTCACTGTATACAGTATCACATAAAGTAGAACGACTTTAGGTTCAACCGTACAGTATAAAGCAGAGTGTAAACTGGCTAGAGGTTTACTCGTCGACTATGTCTTTACCCGTTTAGCGTATTATATAGAGTAGAACGACTTAGATTCAGGCGCACAGTATAAAGCTGAGTTCAAACTGGCTAGAGGTTTACTCGAGGATTAGTCTTTACCCGTGTACCGTATTGCATGGAGTAGAACAACTTTAGGTTCAGCCGTACAGCATAAACCAAAGTGTAGACTGACTAGAGGTTTACCCGTACATCGTAATCCACAGTGTAAAACGACTTTAGCATTACCATTACAGCATAACAGATAGTGTAAAACGACTATGGTTCACTGTATACCGTATCACATAGAGTAGAACGACTTTAGGTTCAACCGTACAGTATAAAGCAGAGTGTAAACTGGCTAGAGGTTTACTCGAGGATTAGTCTTTACCCGTGTACCGTATTGCATAGAGTAGAACAACTTTAGGTTCAGCCGTACAGCATAAACCAAAGTGTAAACTGGCTAGAGGTTTACTCGTAGACTATGTCTTTACTCGTATAGCGTTTTATATAGAGTAGAACGACTTAGATTCAGGCGCACGGTATAAAGCAGAGTGCAAACTGGCTGTTTACTCGAGGATTAGTCTTTACCCGGGTACCGTATTGCATAGAGTAGAACAACTTTAGGTTCGCCGTACAGCATAAACCAAAGGGTAGACTGACTAGAGGTTTACACGTACAGCGTAATGCACAGTGTAAAACGACTTTAGCTTTACATTACAGCATAGCAGATAGTGTAAAACGACTATGGTTCACTGTATACAGTATCACATAAAGTAGAACGACTTTATGTTCAACGGTACAGCATAAACCAAAGTGTAAACTGGTTAGAGGTTTACTCGTAGACTATGTCTTTACTCGTATAGCGTTTTATATAGAGTAGAACGACTTAGATTCAGGCGCACGGTATAAAGCAGAGTGCAAACTGGCAGTTTACTCGAGGATTAGTCTTTACCCGCGTACCGTATTGCATAGAGTAGAACAACTTTAGGTTCAGCCGTACAGCATAAACCAAAGTGTAGACTGACTAGAGGTTTACGCGTACAGCGTAATGCACAGTGTAAAACGACTTTAGCTTTACATTACAGCATAACAGATAGTGTAAAACTACTATGGTTCTTTGTATACCGTATCATATAGAGTAGAACGACTTTAGGTTCAACCGTACAGTATAAAGCAGAGTGTAAACTGGCTAGAGGTTTACTCGAGGATTAGTCTTTACCCGTGTACCGTATTGCATAGAGTAGAACAACTTTAGGTTCAGCCGTACAGCATAAACCAAAGTGTAAACTGGCTAGAGGTTTACTCGTAGACTATGTCTTTACTCGTATAGCGTTTTATATAGAGTAGAACGACTTAGATTCAGGCGCACGGTATAAAGCAGAGTGCAAACTGGCAGTTTACTCGAGGATTAGTCTTTACCCGGGTACCGTATTGCATAGAGTAGAACAACTTTAGGTTCGCCGTACAGCATAAACCAAAGTGTAGACTGACTAGAGGTTTACGCGTACAGCGTAATGCACAGTGTAAAACGACTTTAGCTTTACATTACAGCATAGCAGATAGTGTAAAACGACTATGGTTCACTGTATACAGTATCACATAAAGTAGAACGACTTTATGTTCAACGGTACAGCATAAACCAAAGTGTAAACTGGTTAGAGGTTTACTCGTAGACTATGTCTTTACTCGTATAGCGTTTTATATAGAGTAGAACGACTTAGATTCAGGCGCACGGTATAAAGCAGAGTGCAAACTGGCAGTTTACTCGAGGATTAGTCTTTACCCGCGTACCGTATTGCATAGAGTAGAACAACTTTAGGTTCAGCCGTACAGCATAAACCAAAGTGTAGACTGACTAGAGGTTTACGCGTACAGCGTAATGCACAGTGTAAAACGACTTTAGCTTTACCATTACAGCATAACAGATAGTGTAAAACGACTATGGTTGACCGTATACCGTATCACATAGAGGAGAACGACTTTAGGTTCATCCGTACAGTATAAAGCAGAGTGTAAACTGGCTAGAGGTTTACTCGAGGATTAGTCTTTACCCGTGTACCGTATTGCACAGAGTAAAACAACTTTAGGTTCAACCGTACAGCATAAACCAAAGTGTAGACTGACTAGAGGTTTACGCGTACATCGTAATGCACAGTGTAAAACGACTTTAGCTTTACCATTACAGAATAACAGATAGTGCAAAACGACTATGGTTCACTGTATACCGTATCACATAGAGTACAACGACTTTAGGTTCAACCGTTCAGTATAAAGCTGTGTTTAAACTGGCTAGAGGTTTACTCGTCGACTATGTCTTTACCCGTATAGCGTTTTATATAGAGTAGAACGACTTAGATTCAGGCGCACGGTATAAAGCAGAGCGCAAACTGGCTGTTTACTCGAGGATTAGTCTTTACCCCTGTACCGTATTGCATAGAGTAGAACAACTTTAGGTTCAACCGTACAGCATAAACCAAAGTGTAGACTGACTAGAGGTTTACGCGTACATCGTAATGCACAGTGTAAAACGACTTTAGCTTTACCATTACAGCATAACAGATAGTGTAAAACGACTATGGTTGACCGTATACCGTATCACATAGTGGAGAACGACTTTATGTTCAACGGTACAGCATAAACCAAAGTGTAAACTGGCTAGAGGTTTACTCGTAGACTATGTCTTTACTCGTATAACGTTTTATATAGAGCAGAACGACTTAGATTCAGGCGCACGGTATAAAGCAGAGTGCAAACTGGCTGTTTACTCGAGGATTAGTCTTTACCCGGGTACCGTATTGCATAGAGTAGAACAACTTTAGGTTCAGCCGTACAGCATAAACCAAAGTGTAGACTGACTAGAGGTTTACGCGTACAGCGTAATGCACAGTGTAAAACGACTTTAGCTTTACATTACAGCATAACAGATAGTGTAAAACTACTATGGTTCTTTGTATACCGTATCACATAGAGTAGAACGACTTTAGGTTCAACCGTACAGTATAAAGCAGAGTGTAAACTGGCTAGAGGTTTACTCGAGGATTAGTCTTTACCCGTGTACCGTATTGCATAGAGTAGAACAACTTTAGGTTCAGCCGTACAGCATAAACCAAAGTGTAGACTGACTAGAGGTTTACGCGTACAGCGTAATGCACAGTGTAAAACGACTTTAGCTTTACCATTACAGCATAACAGATAGTGTAAAACGACTATGGTTGACCGTATACCGTATCACATAGAGGAGAACGACTTTAGGTTCATCCGTACAGTATAAAGCAGAGTGTAAACTGGCTAGAGGTTTACTCGAGGATTAGTCTTTACCCGTGTACCGTATTGCACAGAGTAAAACAACTTTAGGTTCAACCGTACAGCATAAACCAAAGTGTAGACTGACTAGAGGTTTACGCGTACATGGTAATGCACAGTGTAAAACGACTTTAGCTTTACCATTACAGAATAACAGATAGTGCAAAACGACTATGGTTCACTGTATACCGTATCACATAGTGGAGAACGACTTTATGTTCAACGGTACAGCATAAACCAAAGTGTAAACTGGCTAGAGGTTTACTCGTAGACTATGTCTTTACTCGTATAGCGTATTACATAGAGTAGAGCTACTTAGATTCAGGCGTACAGTACAAAGCAGAGTGCAAACTGGTTAGAGGGTTAACACGTAGACTATGTCTTTACCCGTACAGCGTATTATATAGAGTAGAACGACTTAGATTCAGGCGCACGGTATAAAGCAGAGCGCAAACTGGCTGTTTACTCGAGGATTAGTCTTTACCCCTGTACCGTATTGCATAGAGTAGAACAACTTTAGGTTCAACCGTACAGCATAAACCAAAGTGTAGACTGACTAGAGGTTTACGCGTACATCGTTATGCACAGTGTAAAACGACTTTAGCTTTACCATTACAGAATAACAGATAGTGCAAAACGACTATGGTTCACTGTATACCGTATCACATAGAGTACAACGACTTTAGGTTCAACCGTTCAGTATAAAGCTGTGTTTAAACTGGCTAGAGGTTTACTCGTCGACTATGTCTTTACCCGTATAGCGTTTTATATAGAGTAGAACGACTTAGATTCAGGCGCACGGTATAAAGCAGAGCGCAAACTGTACCGTATTGCATAGAGTAGAACAACTTTAGGTTCAACCGTACAGCATAAACCAAAGTGTAGACTGACTAGAGGTTTACGCGTACATCGTTATGCACAGTGTAAAACGACTTTAGCTTTACCATTACAGAATAACAGATAGTGCAAAACGACTATGGTTCACTGTATACCGTATCACATAGAGTACAACGACTTTAGGTTCAACCGTTCAGTATAAAGCAGTGTTTAAACTGGCTAGAGGTTTACTCGTCGACTATGTCTTTACCCGTATAGCGTATTATATAGAGTAGAACGACTTAGATTCAGGCGCACAGTATAAAGCAGAGCGCAAACTGACTGTTTACTCGAGGATTAGTCTTTACCCGTGTACCGTATTGCATAGAGTAGAACAACTTTAGGTTCAGCCGTACAGCATAAACCAAAGTGTAGACAGACTAGAGGTTTACGCGTACATCGTTATGCACAGTGTAAAACGACTTTAGCTTTACCATTACAGAATAACAGATAGTGCAAACCGACTGTGGTTCACTGTATACCGTATTACATAGAGTACAACGACTTTAGGTTCAACCGTTCAGTATAAAGCAGAGTGTAAACTGGCTAGAGTTTTACTCGTCGACTATGTCTTTACCCGTATAGCGTATTATATAGAGTAGAACGACTTAGATTCAGGCGCACATTATAAAGCAGAGCGCAAACTGACTGTTTACTCGAGGATTAGTCTTTACCCGTGTACCGTATTGCATAGAGTAGAACAACTTCAGGTTCAACCGTACAGCATAAACCAAAGTGTAGACTGACTAGAGGTTTACGCGTACATCGTTATGCACAGCGTAAAACGACTTTAGCTTTACCATTACAGAATAACAGATAGTGCAAAACGACTATGGTTCACTGTATACCGTATCACATAGAGTACAACGACTTTAGGTTCAACCGTTCAGTATAAAGCAGTGTTTAAACTGGCTAGAGGTTTACTCGTCGACTATGTCTTTACCCGTATAGCGTTTTATATAGAGTAGAACGACTTAGATTCAGGCGCACGGTATAAAGCAGAGCGCAAACTGGCTGTTTACTCGAGGATTAGTCTTTACCCCTGTACCGTATTGCATAGAGTAGAACAACTTTAGGTTCAACCGTACAGCATAAACCAAAGTGTAGACTGACTAGAGGTTTACGCGTACATCGTAATGCACAGTGTAAAACGACTTTAGCTTTACCATTACAAAATAACAGATAGTGCAAAACGACTATGGTTCACTGTATACCGTATCACATAGAGTAGAACGACTTAGATTCAGGCGCACGGTATAAAGCAGAGTGCAAACTGGCTGTTTACTCGAGGATTAGTCTTTACCCGTGTACCGTATTGCATAGAGTAAAACAACTTTAGGTTCAGCCGTACAGCATAAACCAAAGTGTAGACTGACTAGAGGTTTACGCGTACAGCGTAATGCACAGTGTAAAACGACTTTAGCATTACCATTACAGCATAACAGATAGTGTAAAACGACTATGGTTCACTGTATACAGTATCACATAAAGTAGAACGACTTTAGGTTCAACCGTACAGTATAAAGCAGAGTGTAAACTGGCTAGAGTTTTACTCGTCGACTATGTCTTAACCCGTTTAGCGTTTTATATAGAGTAGAACGACTTAGATTCAGGCGCACGGTATAAAGCAGAGTGCAAACTGGCTGTTTACTCGAGGATTGGTCTTTACCCGGGTACCGTATTGCATAGAGAAGAACAACTTTAGGTTCAGCCGTACAGCATAAACCAAAGTGTAGACTGACTAGAGGTTTACGCGTACAGCGTAATGCACAGTGTAAAACGACTTTAGCTTTACATTACAGCATAACAGATAGTGTAAAACGACTATGGTTCACTGTATACAGTATCACATAAAGTAGAACGGCTTTAGGTTCAACCGTACAGTATAAAGCAGAGTGTAAACTGGCTAGAGGTTTACTCGTCGACTATGTCTTTACCCGTATAGCGTATTATATAGAGTAGAACGACTTAGATTCAGGCGCACAGTATAAAGCTGAGTTCAAACTGGCTAGAGGTTTACTCGAGGATTAGTCTTTACCCTTGTACCGTATTGCATAGAGTAGAACAACTTTAGGTTCAGCCGTACAGCATAAACCAAAGTGTAGACTGACTAGAGGTTTACCCGTACATCGTAATGCACAGTGTAAAACGACTTTAGCATTACCATTACAGCATAACAGATAGTGTAAAACGACTATGGTTCACTGTATACCGTATCACATAGAGTAGAACGACTTTAGGTTCAACCGTACAGTATAAAGCAGAGTGTAAACTTTCTAGAGGTTTACTCGAGGATTAGTCTTTACCCGTGTACCGTATTGCATAGAGCAGAACAACTTTAGGTTCAGCCGTACAGCATAAACCAAAGTGTAGACTGACTAGAGGTTTACGCGTACAGCGTAATGCACAGTGTAAAACGACTTTAGCTTTACCATTACAGCATAACAGATAGTGTAAAACGACTATGGTTGACCGTATACCGTGTCACATAGAGGAGAACGACTTTAGGTTCAACCGTACAGTATAAAGCAGAGTGTAAACTGGCTAGAGGTTTACTCGAGGATTAGTCTTTACCCGTGTACCGTATTGCATAGAGTAAAACAACTTTAGGTTCAGCCGTACAGCATAAACCAAAGTGTAGACTGACTAGAGGTTTACGCGTACAGCGTAATGCACAGTGTAAAACGACTTTAGCTTTACCATTACAGCTTAACAGATAGTGTAAAACGACTATGGTTGAGCGTATACCGTATCACATAGTGGAGAACGACTTTATGTTCAACGGTACAGAATAAACCAAAGTGTAAACTGGCTAGAGGTTTACTCGTAGACTATGTCTTTACTCGTATAGCGTTTTATATAGAGTAGAACGACTTAGATTCAGGCGCACGGTATAAAGCAGAGTGCAAACTGGCAGTTTACTCGAGGATTAGTCTTTACCCGCGTACCGTATTGCATAGAGTAGAACAACTTTAGGTTCAGCCGTACAGCATAAACCAAAGTGTAGACTGACTAGAGGTTTACGCGTACAGCGTAATGCACAGTGTAAAACGACTTTAGCTTTACATTACAGCATAACAGATAGTGTAAAACGACTATGGTTCACTGTATACAGTATCACATAAAGTAGAACGACTTTATGTTCAACGGTACAGCATAAACCAAAGTGTAAACTGGCTAGAGGTTTACTCGTAGACTATGTCTTTACTCGTATAGCGTTTTATATAGAGTAGAACGACTTAGATTCAGGCGCACGGTATAAAGCAGAGTGCAAACTGGCTGTTTACTCGAGGATTAGTCTTTACCCGGGTACCGTATTGCATAGAGTAGAACAACTTTAGGTTCAGCCGTACAGCATATCCAAAGTGTAGACTGACTAGAGGTTTACGCGTACAGCGTAATGCACAGTGTGAAACGACTTAAGCTTTACCATTACAGCATAACAGATAGTGTAAAACGACTATGCTTGACCGTATACCGTATCACATAGTGGAGAACGACTTTATGTTCAACGGTACAGCATAAACCAAAGTGTAAACTGGCTGTTTACTCGAGGATTAGTCTTTACCCTGGTACCGTATTGCATAGAGTAGAACAACTTTAGGTTCAGCCGTACAGCATAAACCAAAGTGTAAACTGACTAGAGGTTTACGCGTACAGCGTAATGCACAGTGTAAAACGACTTTAGCTTTACATTACAGCATAACAGATAGTGTAAAACGACTATGGTTCTTTGTATACCGTATCACATAGAGTAGAACGACTTTAGGTTCAACCGTACAGTATAAAGCAGAGTGTAAACTGGCTAGAGGTTTACTCGTAGACTATGTCTTTACTCGTATAGCGTTTTATATAGAGTAGAACGACTTAGATTCAGGCGCACGGTATAAAGCAGAGTGCAAACTGGCAGTTTACTCGAGGATTAGTCTTTACCCGCGTACCGTATTGCATAGAGTAGAACAACTTTAGGTTCAGCCGTACAGCATAAACCAAAGTGTAGACTGACTAGAGGTTTACGCGTACAGCGTAATGCACAGTGTAAAACGACTTTAGCTTTACCATTACAGCTTAACAGATAGTGTAAAACGACTATGGTTGAGCGTATACCGTATCACATAGTGGAGAACGACTTTATGTTCAACGGTACAGAATAAACCAAAGTGTAAACTGGCTAGAGGTTTACTCGTAGACTATGTCTTTACTCGTATAGCGTTTTATATAGAGTAGAACGACTTAGATTCAGGCGCACGGTATAAAGCAGAGTGCAAACTGGCTGTTTACTCGAGGATTAGTCTTTACCCGGGTACCGTATTGCATAGAGTAGAACAACTTTAGGTTCAGCCGTACAGCATATCCAAAGTGTAGACTGACTAGAGGTTTACGCGTACAGCGTAATGCACAGTGTGAAACGACTTAAGCTTTACCATTACAGCATAACAGATAGTGTAAAACGACTATGCTTGACCGTATACCGTATCACATAGTGGAGAACGACTTTATGTTCAACGGTACAGCATAAACCAAAGTGTAAACTGGCTGTTTACTCGAGGATTAGTCTTTACCCTGGTACCGTATTGCATAGAGTAGAACAATTTTAGGTTCAGCCGTACAGCATAAACCAAAGTGTAAACTGACTAGAGGTTTACGCGTACAGCGTAATGCACAGTGTAAAACGACTTTAGCTTTACATTACAGCATAACAGATAGTGTAAAACGACTATGGTTCTTTGTATACCGTATCACATAGAGTAGAACGACTTTAGGTTCAACCGTACAGTATAAAGCAGAGTGTAAACTGGCTAGAGGTTTACTCGAGGATTAGTCTTTACACGTGTACCGTATTGCATAGAGTAGAACAACTTTAGGTTCAGCCGTACAGAATAAACCAAAGTGTAAACTGGCTAGAGGTTTACTCGTAGACTATGTCTTTACTCATATAGCGTTTTATATAGAGTAGAACGACTTAGATTCAGGCGCACGGTATAAAGCAGAGTGCAAACTGGCAGTTTACTCGAGGATTAGTCTTTACCCGCGTACCGTATTGCATAGAGTAGAACAACTTTAGGTTCAGCCGTACAGCATAAACCAAAGTGTAGACTGACTAGAGGTTTACGCGTACAGCGTAATGCACAGTGTAAAACGACTTTAGCTTTACATTACAGCATAACAGATAGTGTAAAACGACTATGGTTCCCTGTATACAGTATCACATAAAGTAGAACGGCTTTAGGTTCAACCGTACAGTATAAAGCAGAGTGTAAACTGGCTAGAGGTTTACTCGTCGACTATGTCTTTACCCGTATAGCGTATTATATAGAGTAGAACGACTTAGATTCAGGCGCACAGTATAAAGCTGAGTTCAAACTGGCTAGAGGTTTACTCGAGGATTAGTCTTTACCCGTGTACCGTATTGCATAGAGTACAACAACTTTAGGTTCAGCCGTACAGCATAAACCAAAGTGTAGACTGACTAAAGGTTTACGCGTACATCGTAATGCACAGTGTAAAACGACTTTAGCTTTACCATTACAGAATAACAGATAGTGCAAAACGACTATGGTTCACTGTATACCGTATCACATAAAGTAGAACGACTTTATGTTCAACGGTACAGCATAAACCAAAGTGTAAACTGGCTAGAGGTTTACTCGTAGACTATGTCTTTACTCGTATAGCGTTTTATATAGAGTAGAACGACTTAGATTCAGGCGCACGGTATAAAGCAGAGTGCAAACTGGCTGTTTACTCGAGGATTAGTCTTTACCCGGGTACCGTATTGCATAGAGTAGAACAACTTTAGGTTCAGCCGTACAGCATATCCAAAGTGTAGACTGACTAGAGGTTTACGCGTACAGCGTAATGCACAGTGTGAAACGACTTAAGCTTTACCATTACAGCATAACAGATAGTGTAAAACGACTATGCTTGACCGTATACCGTATCACATAGTGGAGAACGACTTTATGTTCAACGGTACAGCATAAACCAAAGTGTAAACTGGCTGTTTACTCGAGGATTAGTCTTTACCCTGGTACCGTATTGCATAGAGTAGAACAACTTTAGGTTCAGCCGTACAGCATAAACCAAAGTGTAAACTGACTAGAGGTTTACGCGTACAGCGTAATGCACAGTGTAAAACGACTTTAGCTTTACATTACAGCATAACAGATAGTGTAAAACGACTATGGTTCTTTGTATACCGTATCACATAGAGTAGAACGACTTTAGGTTCAACCGTACAGTATAAAGCAGAGTGTAAACTGGCTAGAGGTTTACTCGTAGACTATGTCTTTACTCGTATAGCGTTTTATATAGAGTAGAACGACTTAGATTCAGGCGCACGGTATAAAGCAGAGTGCAAACTGGCAGTTTACTCGAGGATTAGTCTTTACCCGCGTACCGTATTGCATAGAGTAGAACAACTTTAGGTTCAGCCGTACAGCATAAACCAAAGTGTAGACTGACTAGAGGTTTACGCGTACAGCGTAATGCACAGTGTAAAACGACTTTAGCTTTACCATTACAGCTTAACAGATAGTGTAAAACGACTATGGTTGAGCGTATACCGTATCACATAGTGGAGAACGACTTTATGTTCAACGGTACAGAATAAACCAAAGTGTAAACTGGCTAGAGGTTTACTCGTAGACTATGTCTTTACTCGTATAGCGTTTTATATAGAGTAGAACGACTTAGATTCAGGCGCACGGTATAAAGCAGAGTGCAAACTGGCTGTTTACTCGAGGATTAGTCTTTACCCGGGTACCGTATTGCATAGAGTAGAACAACTTTAGGTTCAGCCGTACAGCATATCCAAAGTGTAGACTGACTAGAGGTTTACGCGTACAGCGTAATGCACAGTGTGAAACGACTTAAGCTTTACCATTACAGCATAACAGATAGTGTAAAACGACTATGCTTGACCGTATACCGTATCACATAGTGGAGAACGACTTTATGTTCAACGGTACAGCATAAACCAAAGTGTAAACTGGCTGTTTACTCGAGGATTAGTCTTTACCCTGGTACCGTATTGCATAGAGTAGAACAATTTTAGGTTCAGCCGTACAGCATAAACCAAAGTGTAAACTGACTAGAGGTTTACGCGTACAGCGTAATGCACAGTGTAAAACGACTTTAGCTTTACATTACAGCATAACAGATAGTGTAAAACGACTATGGTTCTTTGTATACCGTATCACATAGAGTAGAACGACTTTAGGTTCAACCGTACAGTATAAAGCAGAGTGTAAACTGGCTAGAGGTTTACTCGAGGATTAGTCTTTACACGTGTACCGTATTGCATAGAGTAGAACAACTTTAGGTTCAGCCGTACAGAATAAACCAAAGTGTAAACTGGCTAGAGGTTTACTCGTAGACTATGTCTTTACTCATATAGCGTTTTATATAGAGTAGAACGACTTAGATTCAGGCGCACGGTATAAAGCAGAGTGCAAACTGGCAGTTTACTCGAGGATTAGTCTTTACCCGCGTACCGTATTGCATAGAGTAGAACAACTTTAGGTTCAGCCGTACAGCATAAACCAAAGTGTAGACTGACTAGAGGTTTACGCGTACAGCGTAATGCACAGTGTAAAACGACTTTAGCTTTACATTACAGCATAACAGATAGTGTAAAACGACTATGGTTCCCTGTATACAGTATCACATAAAGTAGAACGGCTTTAGGTTCAACCGTACAGTATAAAGCAGAGTGTAAACTGGCTAGAGGTTTACTCGTCGACTATGTCTTTACCCGTATAGCGTATTATATAGAGTAGAACGACTTAGATTCAGGCGCACAGTATAAAGCTGAGTTCAAACTGGCTAGAGGTTTACTCGAGGATTAGTCTTTACCCGTGTACCGTATTGCATAGAGTACAACAACTTTAGGTTCAGCCGTACAGCATAAACCAAAGTGTAGACTGACTAAAGGTTTACGCGTACATCGTAATGCACAGTGTAAAACGACTTTAGCTTTACCATTACAGAATAACAGATAGTGCAAAACGACTATGGTTCACTGTATACCGTATCACATAAAGTAGAACGACTTTATGTTCAACGGTACAGCATAAACCAAAGTGTAAACTGGCTAGAGGTTTACTCGTAGACTATGTCTTTACTCGTATAGCGTTTTATATAGAGTAGAACGACTTAGATTCAGGCGCACGGTATAAAGCAGAGTGCAAACTGGCTGTTTACTCGAGGATTAGTCTTTACCCGGGTACCGTATTGCATAGAGTAGAACAACTTTAGGTTCAGCCGTACAGCATATCCAAAGTGTAGACTGACTAGAGGTTTACGCGTACAGCGTAATGCACAGTGTGAAACGACTTAAGCTTTACCATTACAGCATAACAGATAGTGTAAAACGACTATGCTTGACCGTATACCGTATCACATAGTGGAGAACGACTTTATGTTCAACGGTACAGCATAAACCAAAGTGTAAACTGGCTGTTTACTCGAGGATTAGTCTTTACCCTGGTACCGTATTGCATAGAGTAGAACAACTTTAGGTTCAGCCGTACAGCATAAACCAAAGTGTAAACTGACTAGAGGTTTACGCGTACAGCGTAATGCACAGTGTAAAACGACTTTAGCTTTACATTACAGCATAACAGATAGTGTAAAACGACTATGGTTCTTTGTATACCGTATCACATAGAGTAGAACGACTTTAGGTTCAACCGTACAGTATAAAGCAGAGTGTAAACTGGCTAGAGGTTTACTCGTAGACTATGTCTTTACTCGTATAGCGTTTTATATAGAGTAGAACGACTTAGATTCAGGCGCACGGTATAAAGCAGAGTGCAAACTGGCAGTTTACTCGAGGATTAGTCTTTACCCGCGTACCGTATTGCATAGAGTAGAACAACTTTAGGTTCAGCCGTACAGCATAAACCAAAGTGTAGACTGACTAGAGGTTTACGCGTACAGCGTAATGCACAGTGTAAAACGACTTTAGCTTTACCATTACAGCTTAACAGATAGTGTAAAACGACTATTTTTGAGCGTATACCGTATCACATAGTGGAGAACGACTTTATGTTCAACGGTACAGAATAAACCAAAGTGTAAACTGGCTAGAGGTTTACTCGTAGACTATGTCTTTACTCGTATAGCGTTTTATATAGAGTAGAACGACTTAGATTCAGGCGCACGGTATAAAGCAGAGTGCAAAATGGCTGTTTACTCGAGGATTAGTCTTTACCCGGGTACCGTATTGCATAGAGTAGAACAACTTTAGGTTCAGCCGTACAGCATATCCAAAGTGTAGACTGACTAGAGGTTTACGCGTACAGCGTAATGCACAGTGTGAAACGACTTAAGCTTTACCATTACAGCATAACAGATAGTGTAAAACGACTATGCTTGACCGTATACCGTATCACATAGTGGAGAACGACTTTATGTTCAACGGTACAGCATAAACCAAAGTGTAAACTGGCTGTTTACTCGAGGATTAGTCTTTACCCTGGTACCGTATTGCATAGAGTAGAACAACTTTAGGTTCAGCCGTACAGCATAAACCAAAGTGTAAACTGACTAGAGGTTTACGCGTACAGCGTAATGCACAGTGTAAAACGACTTTAGCTTTACATTACAGCATAACAGATAGTGTAAAACGACTATGGTTCTTTGTATACCGTATCACATAGAGTAGAACGACTTTAGGTTCAACCGTACAGTATAAAGCAGAGTGTAAACTGGCTAGAGGTTTACTCGAGGATTAGTCTTTACACGTGTACCGTATTGCATAGAGTAGAACAACTTTAGGTTCAGCCGTACAGAATAAACCAAAGTGTAAACTGGCTAGAGGTTTACTCGTAGACTATGTCTTTACTCATATAGCGTTTTATATAGAGTAGAACGACTTAGATTCAGGCGCACGGTATAAAGCAGAGTGCAAACTGGCAGTTTACTCGAGGATTAGTCTTTACCCGCGTACCGTATTGCATAGAGTAGAACAACTTTAGGTTCAGCCGTACAGCATAAACCAAAGTGTAGACTGACTAGAGGTTTACGCGTACAGCGTAATGCACAGTGTAAAACGACTTTAGCTTTACATTACAGCATAACAGATAGTGTAAAACGACTATGGTTCCCTGTATACAGTATCACATAAAGTAGAACGGCTTTAGGTTCAACCGTACAGTATAAAGCAGAGTGTAAACTGGCTAGAGGTTTACTCGTCGACTATGTCTTTACCCGTATAGCGTATTATATAGAGTAGAACGACTTAGATTCAGGCGCACAGTATAAAGCTGAGTTCAAACTGGCTAGAGGTTTACTCGAGGATTAGTCTTTACCCGTGTACCGTATTGCATAGAGTACAACAACTTTAGGTTCAGCCGTACAGCATAAACCAAAGTGTAGACTGACTAAAGGTTTACGCGTACATCGTAATGCACAGTGTAAAACGACTTTAGCTTTACCATTACAGAATAACAGATAGTGCAAAACGACTATGGTTCACTGTATACCGTATCACATAGAGTAGAACGACTTAGATTCAGGCGCACGGTATAAAGCAGAGTGCAAACTGGCTGTTTACTCGAGGATTAGTCTTTACCCGTGTACCGTATTGCATAGAGTAAAACAACTTTAGGTTCAGCCGTACAGCATAAACCAAAGTGTAGACTGACTAGAGGTTTACGCGTACAGCGTAATGCACAGTGTAAAACGACTTTAGCATTACCATTACAGCATAACAGATAGTGTAAAACGACTATGGTTCACTGTATACAGTATCACATAAAGTAGAACGACTTTAGGTTCAACCGTACAGAATAAAGCAGAGTGTAAACTGGCTAGAGTTTTACTCGTCGACTATGTCTTAACCCGTTTAGCGTTTTATATAGAGTAGAACGACTTAGATTCAGGCGCACGGTATAAAGCAGAGTGCAAACTGGCTGTTTACTCGAGGATTGGTCTTTACCCGGGTACCGTATTGCATAGAGTAGAACAACTTTAGGTTCAGCCGTACAGCATAAACCAAAGTGTAGACTGACTAGAGGTTTACGCGTACAGCGTAATGCACAGTGTAAAACGACTTTAGCTTTACATTACAGCATAACAGATAGTGTAAAACGACTATGGTTCACTGTATACAGTATCACATAAAGTAGAACGGCTTTAGGTTCAACCGTACAGTATAAAGCAGAGTGTAAACTGGCTAGAGGTTTACTCGTCGACTATGTCTTTACCCGTATAGCGTATTATATAGAGTAGAACGACTTAGATTCAGGCGCACAGTATAAAGCTGAGTTCAAACTGGCTAGAGGTTTACTCGAGGATTAGTCTTTACCCTTGTACCGTATTGCATAGAGTAGAACAACTTTAGGTTCAGCCGTACAGCATAAACCAAAGTGTAGACTGACTAGAGGTTTACCCGTACATCGCAATGCACAGTGTAAAACGACTTTAGCATTACCATTACAGCATAACAGATAGTGTAAAACGACTATGGTTCACTGTATACCGTATCACATAGAGTAGAACGACTTTAGGTTCAACCGTACAGTATAAAGCAGAGTGTAAACTTTCTAGAGGTTTACTCGAGGATTAGTCTTTACCCGTGTACCGTATTGCATAGAGCAGAACAACTTTAGGTTCAGCCGTACAGCATAAACCAAAGTGTAGACTGACTAGAGGTTTACGCGTACAGCGTAATGCACAGTGTAAAACGACTTTAGCTTTACCATTACAGCATAACAGATAGTGTAAAACGACTATGGTTGACCGTATACCGTGTCACATAGAGGAGAACGACTTTAGGTTCAACCGTACAGTATAAAGCAGAGTGTAAACTGGCTAGAGGTTTACTCGAGGATTAGTCTTTACCCGTGTACCGTATTGCATAGAGTAAAACAACTTTAGGTTCAGCCGTACAGCATAAACCAAAGTGTAGACTGACTAGAGGTTTACGCGTACAGCGTAATGCACAGTGTAAAACGACTTTAGCTTTACCATTACAGCTTAACAGATAGTGTAAAACGACTATGGTTGAGCGTATACCGTATCACATAGTGGAGAACGACTTTATGTTCAACGGTACAGAATAAACCAAAGTGTAAACTGGCTAGAGGTTTACTCGTAGACTATGTCTTTACTCGTATAGCGTTTTATATAGAGTAGAACGACTTAGATTCAGGCGCACGGTATAAAGCAGAGTGCAAACTGGCAGTTTACTCGAGGAATAGTCTTTACCCGCGTACCGTATTGCATAGAGTAGAACAACTTTAGGTTCAGCCGTACAGCATAAACCAAAGTGTAGACTGACTAGAGGTTTACGCGTACAGCGTAATGCACAGTGTAAAACGAATTTAGCTTTACATTACAGCATAACAGATAGTGTAAAACGACTATGGTTCACTGTATACAGTATCACATAAAGTAGAACGACTTTATGTTCAACGGTACAGCATAAACCAAAGTGTAAACTGGCTAGAGGTTTACTCGTAGACTATGTCTTTACTCGTATAGCGTTTTATATAGAGTAGAACGACTTAGATTCAGGCGCACGGTATAAAGCAGAGTGCAAACTGGCTGTTTACTCGAGGATTAGTCTTTACCCGGGTACCGTATTGCATAGAGTAGAACAACTTTAGGTTCAGCCGTACAGCATATCCAAAGTGTAGACTGACTAGAGGTTTACGCGTACAGCGTAATGCACAGTGTGAAACGACTTAAGCTTTACCATTACAGCATAACAGATAGTGTAAAACGACTATGCTTGACCGTATACCGTATCACATAGTGGAGAACGACTTTATGTTCAACGGTACAGCATAAACCAAAGTGTAAACTGGCTGTTTACTCGAGGATTAGTCTTTACCCTGGTACCGTATTGCATAGAGTAGAACAACTTTAGGTTCAGCCGTACAGCATAAACCAAAGTGTAAACTGACTAGAGGTTTACGCGTACAGCGTAATGCACAGTGTAAAACGACTTTAGCTTTACATTACAGCATAACAGATAGTGTAAAACGACTATGGTTCTTTGTATACCGTATCACATAGAGTAGAACGACTTTAGGTTCAACCGTACAGTATAAAGCAGAGTGTAAACTGGCTAGAGGTTTACTCGTAGACTATGTCTTTACTCGTATAGCGTTTTATATAGAGTAGAACGAATTAGATTCAGGCGCACGGTATAAAGCAGAGTGGAAACTGGCAGTTTACTCGAGGATTGGTCTTTACCCGCGTACCGTATTGCATAGAGTAGAACAACTTTAGGTTCAGCCGTACAGCATAAACCAAAGTGTAGACTGACTAGAGGTTTACGCGTACAGCGTAATGCACAGTGTAAAACGACTTTAGCTTTACCATTACAGCTTAACAGATAGTGTAAAACGACTATGGTTGAGCGTATACCGTATCACATAGTGGAGAACGACTTTATGTTCAACGGTACAGAATAAACCAAAGTGTAAACTGGCTAGAGGTTTACTCGTAGACTATGTCTTTACTCGTACAGCGTTTTATATAGAGTAGAACGACTTAGATTCAGGCGCACGGTATAAAGCAGAGTGCAAACTGGCAGTTTACTCGAGGATTAGTCTTTACCCGCGTACCGTATTGCATAGAGTAGAACAACTTTAGGTTCAGCCGTACAGCATAAACCAAAGTGTAGACTGACTAGAGGTTTACGCGTACAGCGTAATGCACAGTGTAAAACGACTTTAGCTTTACATTACAGCATAACAGATAGTGTAAAACGACTATGGTTCTTTGTATACCGTATCACATAGAGTAGAACGACTTTAGGTTCAACGGTACAGAATAAACCAAAGTGTAAACTGGCTAGAGGTTTACTCGTAGACTATGTCTTTACTCGTATAGCGTTTTATATAGAGTAGAACGACTTAGATTCAGGCGCACGGTATAAAGCAGAGTGCAAACTGGCTGTTTACTCGAGGATTAGTCTTTACCCGGGTACCGTATTGCATAGAGTAGAACAACTTTAGGTTCAGCCGTACAGCATATCCAAAGTGTAGACTGACTAGAGGTTTACGCGTACAGCGTAATGCACAGTGTGAAACGACTTAAGCTTTACCATTACAGCATAACAGATAGTGTAAAACGACTATGCTTGACCGTATACCGTATCACATAGTGGAGAACGACTTTATGTTCAACGGTACAGCATAAACCAAAGTGTAAACTGGCTGTTTACTCGAGGATTAGTCTTTACCCTGGTACCGTATTGCATAGAGTAGAACAACTTTAGGTTCAGCCGTACAGCATAAACCAAAGTGTAAACTGACTAGAGGTTTACGCGTACAGCGTAATGCACAGTGTAAAACGACTTTAGCTTTACATTACAGCATAACAGATAGTGTAAAACGACTATGGTTCTTTGTATACCGTATCACATAGAGTAGAACGACTTTAGGTTCAACCGTACAGTATAAAGCAGAGTGTAAACTGGCTAGAGGTTTACTCGAGGATTAGTCTTTACCCGTGTACCGTATTGCATAGAGCAGAACAACTTTAGGTTCAGCCGTACAGCATAAACCAAAGTGTAGACTGACTAGAGGTTTACGCGTACAGCGTAATGCACAGTGTAAAACGACTTTAGCTTTACATTACAGCATAACAGATAGTGTAAAACGACTATGGTTCCCTGTATACAGTATCACATAAAGTAGAACGGCTTTAGGTTCAACCGTACAGTATAAAGCAGAGTGTAAACTGGCTAGAGGTTTACTCGTCGACTATGTCTTTACCCGTATAGCGTATTATATAGAGTAGAACGACTTAGATTCAGGCGCACAGTATAAAGCTGAGTTCAAACTGGCTAGAGGTTTACTCGAGGATTAGTCTTTACCCTTGTACCGTATTGCATAGAGTAGAACAACTTTAGGTTCAGCCGTACAGCATAAACCAAAGTGTAGACTGACTAGAGGTTTACCCGTACATCGTAATGCACAGTGTAAAACGACTTTAGCATTACCATTACAGCATAACAGATAGTGTAAAACGACTATGGTTCACTGTATACCGTATCACATAGAGTAGAACGACTTTAGGTTCAACCGTACAGTATAAAGCAGAGTGTAAACTTTCTAGAGGTTTACTCGAGGATTAGTCTTTACCCGTGTACCGTATTGCATAGAGCAGAACAACTTTAGGTTCAGCCGTACAGCATAAACCAAAGTGTAGACTGACTAGAGGTTTACACGTACAGCGTAATGCACAGTGTAAAACGACTTTAGCATTACCATTACAGCATAACAGATAGTGTAAAACGACTATGGTTCACTGTATACCGTATCACATAGAGTAGAACGACTTTAGGTTCAACCGTACAGTATAAAGCAGAGTGTAAACTTTCTAGAGGTTTACTCGAGGATTAGTCTTTACCCGTGTACCGTATTGCATAGAGCAGAACAACTTTAGGTTCAGCCGTACAGAATAAACCAAAGTGTAAACTGGCTAGAGGTTTACTCGTAGACTATGTCTTTACTCGTATAGCGTTTTATATAGAGTAGAACGACTTAGATTCAGGCGCACGGTATAAAGCAGAGTGCAAACTGGCAGTTTACTCGAGGATTAGTCTTTACCCGCGTACCGTATTGCATAGAGTAGAACAACTTTAGGTTCAGCCGTACAGCATAAACCAAAGTGTAGACTGACTAGAGGTTTACGCGTACAGCGTAATGCACAGTGTAAAACGACTTTAGCTTTACATTACAGCATAACAGATAGTGTAAAACGACTATGGTTCCCTGTATACAGTATCACATAAAGTAGAACGGCTTTAGGTTCAACCGTACAGTATAAAGCAGAGTGTAAACTGGCTAGAGGTTTACTCGTCGACTATGTCTTTACCCGTATAGCGTATTATATAGAGTAGAACGACTTAGATTCAGGCGCACAGTATAAAGCTGAGTTCA
This sequence comes from Xylota segnis, assembly GCA_963583995.1. Lineage (NCBI taxonomy): Eukaryota > Metazoa > Arthropoda > Insecta > Diptera > Syrphidae > Xylota > Xylota segnis. Next base: position 686,481 of record OY757240.1, read on the forward strand.
AACTGGCTAGAGGTTTACTCGAGGATTAGTCTTTACCCTTGTACCGTATTGCATAGAGTAGAACAACTTTAGGTTCAGCCGTACAGCATAAACCAAAGTGTAGACTGACTAGAGGTTTACCCGTACATCGTAATGCACAGTGTAAAACGACTTTAGCATTACCATTACAGCATAACAGATAGTGTAAAACGACTATGGTTCACTGTATACCGTATCACATAGAGTAGAACGACTTTAGGTTCAACCGTACAGTATAAAGCAGAGTGTAAACTTTCTAGAGGTTTACTCGAGGATTAGTCTTTACCCGTGTACCGTATTGCATAGAGCAGAACAACTTTAGGTTCAGCCGTACAGCATAAACCAAAGTGTAGACTGACTAGAGGTTTACACGTACAGCGTAATGCACAGTGTAAAACGACTTTAGCTTTACCATTACAGCATAACAGATAGTGTAAAACGACTATGGTTGACCGTATACCGTGTCACATAAAGTAGAACGGCTTTAGGTTCAACCGTATAGTATAAAGCAGAGTGTAAACTGGCTAGAGGTTTACTCGTCGACTATGTCTTTACCCGTATAGCGTATTATATAGAGTAGAACGACTTTAGGTTCAACCGTACAGTATAAAGCAGAGTGTAAACTGGCTAGAGGTTTACTCGAGGATTAGTCTTTACCCGTGTACCGTATTGCATAGAGCAGAACAACTTTAGGTTCAGCCGTACAGCATAAACCAAAGTGTAGACTGACTAGAGGTTTACGCGTACAGCGTAATGCACAGTGTAAAACGACTTTAGCTTTACATTACAGCATAACAGATAGTGTAAAACGACTATGGTTCACTGTATACAGTATCACATAAAGTAGAACGGCTTTAGGTTCAACCGTACAGTATAAAGCAGAGTGTAAACTGGCTAGAGGTTTACTCGTCGACTATGTCTTTACCCGTATAGCGTATTATATAGAGTAGAACGACTTTAGGTTCAACCGTACAGTATAAAGCAGAGTGTAAACTGGCTAGAGGTTTACTCGAGGATTAGTCTTTACCCGTGTACCGTATTGCATAGAGTAAAACAACTTTAGGTTCAGCCGTACAGCATAAACCAAAGTGTAGACTGACTAGAGGTTTACGCGTACAGCGTAATGCACAGTGTAAAACGACTTTAGCTTTACATTACAGCATAACAGATAGTGTAAAACGACTATGGTTCACTGTATACAGTATCACATAAAGTAGAACGACTTTATGTTCAACGGTACAGCACAAACCAAAGTGTAAACTGGCTAGAGGTTTACTCGTAGACTATGTCTTTACTGGTATAGCGTTTTATATAGAGTAGAACGACTTAGATTCAGGCGCACGGTATAAAGCAGAGTGCAAACTGGCAGTTTACTCGAGGATTAGTCTTTACCCGCGTACCGTATTGCATAGAGTAGAACAACTTTAGGTTCAGCCGTACAGCATATCCAAAGTGTAGACTGACTAGAGGTTTACGCGTACAGCGTAATGCACAGTGTGAAACGACTTAAGCTTTACCATTACAGCATAACAGATAGTGTAAAACGACTATGCTTGACCGTATACCGTATCACATAGTGGAGAACGACTTTATGTTCAACGGTACAGAATAAACCAAAGTGTAAACTGGCTAGAGGTTTACTCGTAGACTATGTCTTTACTCGTATAGCGTTTTATATAGAGTAGAACGACTTAGATTCAGGCGCACGGTATAAAGCAGAGTGCAAACTGGCAGTTTACTCGAGGATTAGTCTTTACCCGCGTACCGTATTGCATAGAGTAGAACAACTTTAGGTTTACGCGTACAGCGTAATGCACAGTGTAAAACGACTTTAGCTTTACATTACAGCATAACAGATAGTGTAAAACGACTATGGTTCACTGTATACAGTATCACATAAAGTAGAACGACTTTATGTTCAACGGTACAGCATAAACCAAAGTGTAAACTGGCTAGAGGTTTACTCGTAGACTATGTCTTTACTCGTATAGCGTTTTATATAGAGTAGAACGACTTAGATTCAGGCGCACGGTATAAAGCAGAGTGCAAACTGGCTGTTTACTCGAGGATTATTCTTTACCCGGGTACCGTATTGCATAGAGTAGAACAACTGTAGGTTCAGCCGTACAGCATATCCAAAGTGTAGACTGACTAGAGGTTTACGCGTACAGCGTAATGCACAGTGTGAAACGACTTAAGCTTTACCATTACAGCATAACAGATAGTGTAAAACGACTATGCTTGACCGTATACCGTATCACATAGTGGAGAACGACTTTATGTTCAACGGTACAGCATAAACCAAAGTGTAAACTGGCTGTTTACTCGAGGATTAGTCTTTACCCTGGTACCGTATTGCATAGAGTAGAACAACTTTAGGTTCAGCCGTACAGCATAAACCAAAGTGTAAACTGACTAGAGGTTTACGCGTACAGCGTAATGCACAGTGTAAAACGACTTTAGCTTTACATTACAGCATAACAGATAGTGTAAAACGACTATGGTTCTTTGTATACCGTATCACATAGAGTAGAACGACTTTAGGTTCAACCGTACAGTATAAAGCAGAGTGTAAACTGGCTAGAGGTTTACTCGAGGATTAGTCTTTACCCGTGTACCGTATTGCATAGAGTAGAACAACTTTAGGTTCAGCCGTACAGCATAAACCAAAGTGTAGACTGACTAGAGGTTTACGCGTACAGCGTAATGCACAGTGTAAAACGACATTAGCTTTACCATTACAGCATAACAGACAGTGTAAAACGACTATGGTTGACCGTATACCGTATCACATAGAGGAGAACGACTTTATGTTCAACGGTACAGAATAAACCAAAGTGTAAACTGGCTAGAGGTTTACTCGTAGACTATGTCTTTACTCGTATAGCGTTTTATATAGAGTAGAACGACTTAGATTCAGGCGCACGGTATAAAGCAGAGTGCAAACTGGCTGTTTACTCGAGGATTAGTCTTTACCCGGGTACCGTATTGCATAGAGTAGAACAACTTTAGGTTCATCCGTACAGCATATCCAAAGTGTAGACTGACTAGAGGTTTACGCGTACAGCGTAATGCACAGTGTGAAACGACTTAAGCTTTACAATTACAGCATAACAGATAGTGTAAAACGACTATGCTTGACCGTATACCGTATCACATAGTGGAGAACGACTTTATGTTCAACGGTACAGCATAAACCAAAGTGTAAACTGGCTGTTTACTCGAGGATTAGTCTTTACCCTGGTACCGTATTGCATAGAGTAGAACAACTTTAGGTTCAGCCGTACAGCATAAACCAAAGTGTAAACTGACTAGAGGTTTACGCGTACAGCGTAATGCACAGTGTAAAACGACTTTAGCTTTACATTACAGCATAACAGATAGTGTAAAACGACTATGGTTCACTGTATACAGTATCACATAAAGTAGAACGACTTTATGTTCAACGGTACAGCATAAACCAAAGTGTAAACTGGCTAGAGGTTTACTCGTAGACTATGTCTTTACTCGTATAGCGTTTTATATAGAGTAGAACGACTTAGATTCAGGCGCACGGTATAAAGCAGAGTGCAAACTGGCTGTTTACTCGAGGATTAGTCTTTACCCGGGTACCGTATTGCATAGAGTAGAACAACTTTAGGTTCAGCCGTACAGCATATCCAAAGTGTAGACTGACTAGAGGTTTACGCGTACAGCGTAATGCACAGTGTGAAACGACTTAAGCTTTACCATTACAGCATAACAGATAGTGTAAAACGACTATGCTTGACCGTATACCGTATCACATAGTGGAGAACGACTTTATGTTCAACGGTACAGCATAAACCAAAGTGTAAACTGGCTGTTTACTCGAGGATTAGTCTTTACCCTGGTACCGTATTGCATAGAGTAGAACAACTTTAGGTTCAGCCGTACAGCATAAACCAAAGTGTAAACTGACTAGAGGTTTACGCGTACAGCGTAATGCACAGTGTAAAACGACTTTAGCTTTACATTACAGCATAACAGATAGTGTAAAACGACTATGGTTCTTTGTATACCGTATCACATAGAGTAGAACGACTTTAGGTTCAACCGTACAGTATAAAGCAGAGTGTAAACTGGCTAGAGGTTTACTCGAGGATTAGTCTTTACCCGTGTACCGTATTGCATAGAGTAGAACAACTTTAGGTTCAGCCGTACAGCATAAACCAAAGTGTAGACTGACTAGAGGTTTACGCGTACAGCGTAATGCACAGTGTAAAACGACTTTAGCTTTACATTACAGCATAACAGATAGTGTAAAACGACTATGGTTCACTGTATACAGTATCACATAAAGTAGAACGACTTTATGTTCAACGGTACAGCATAAACCAAAGTGTAAACTGGCTAGAGGTTTACTCGTAGACTATGTCTTTACTCGTATAGCGTTTTATATAGAGTAGAACGACTTAGATTCAGGCGCACGGTATAAAGCAGAGTGCAAACTGGCTGTTTACTCGAGGATTAGTCTTTACCCGGGTACCGTATTGCATAGAGTAGAACAACTTTAGGTTCAGCCGTACAGCATATCCAAAGTGTAGACTGACTAGAGGTTTACGCGTACAGCGTAATGCACAGTGTGAAACGACTTAAGCTTTACCATTACAGCATAACAGATAGTGTAAAACGACTATGCTTGACCGTTTACCGTATCACATAGTGGAGAACGATTTTATGTTCAACGGTACAGCATAAACCAAAGTGTAAACTGGCTGTTTACTCGAGGATTAGTCTTTACCCTGGTACCGTATTGCATAGAGTAGAACAACTTTAGGTTCAGCCGTACAGCATAAACCAAAGTGTAAACTGACTAGAGGTTTACGCGTACAGCGTAATGCACAGTGTGAAACGACTTAAGCTTTACCAGTACAGCATAACAGATAGTGTAAAACGACTATGCTTGACCGTATACCGTATCACATAGTGGAGAACGACTTTATGTTCAACGGTACAGCATAAACCAAAGTGTAAACTGGCTGTTTACTCGAGGATTAGTCTTTACCCTGGTACCGTATTGCATAGAGTAGAACAACTTTAGGTTCAGCCGTACAGCATAAACCAAAGTGTAGACTGACTAGAGGTTTACGCGTACAGCGTAATGCACAGTGTAAAACGACATTAGCTTTACCATTACAGCATAACAGACAGTGTAAAACGACTATGGTTGACCGTATACCGTATCACATAGAGGAGAACGACTTTATGTTCAACGGTACAGAATAAACCAAAGTGTAAACTGGCTAGAGGTTTACTCGTAGACTATGTCTTTACTCGTATAGCGTTTTATATAGAGTAGAACGACTTAGATTCAGGCGCACGGTATAAAGCAGAGTGCAAACTGGCTGTTTACTCGAGGATTAGTCTTTACCCGGGTACCGTATTGCATAGAGTAGAACAACTTTAGGTTCATCCGTACAGCATATCCAAAGTGTAGACTGACTAGAGGTTTACGCGTACAGCGTAATGCACAGTGTGAAACGACTTAAGCTTTACAATTACAGCATAACAGATAGTGTAAAACGACTATGCTTGACCGTATACCGTATCACATAGTGGAGAACGACTTTATGTTCAACGGTACAGCATAAACCAAAGTGTAAACTGGCTGTTTACTCGAGGATTAGTCTTTACCCTGGTACCGTATTGCATAGAGTAGAACAACTTTAGGTTCAGCCGTACAGCATAAACCAAAGTGTAAACTGACTAGAGGTTTACGCGTACAGCGTAATGCACAGTGTAAAACGACTTTAGCTTTACATTACAGCATAACAGATAGTGTAAAACGACTATGGTTCACTGTATACAGTATCACATAAAGTAGAACGACTTTATGTTCAACGGTACAGCATAAACCAAAGTGTAAACTGGCTAGAGGTTTACTCGTAGACTATGTCTTTACTCGTATAGCGTTTTATATAGAGTAGAACGACTTAGATTCAGGCGCACGGTATAAAGCAGAGTGCAAACTGGCTGTTTACTCGAGGATTAGTCTTTACCCGGGTACCGTATTGCATAGAGTAGAACAACTTTAGGTTCAGCCGTACAGCATAAACCAAAGTGTAGACTGACTAGAGGTTTACGCGTACAGCGTAATGCACAGTGTAAAACGACTTTAGCTTTACATTACAGCATAACAGATAGTGTAAAACGACTATGGTTCACTGTATACAGTATCACATAAAGTAGAACGACTTTATGTTCAACGGTACAGCATAAACCAAAGTGTAAACTGGCTAGAGGTTTACTCGTAGACTATGTCTTTACTCGTATAGCGTTTTATATAGAGTAGAACGACTTAGATTCAGGCGCACGGTATAAAGCAGAGTGCAAACTGGCTGTTTACTCGAGGATTAGTCTTTACCCGGGTACCGTATTGCATAGAGTAGAACAACTTTAGGTTCAGCCGTACAGCATATCCAAAGTGTAGACTGACTAGAGGTTTACGCGTACAGCGTAATGCACAGTGTGAAACGACTTAAGCTTTACCATTACAGCATAACAGATAGTGTAAAACGACTATGCTTGACCGTATACCGTATCACATAGTGGAGAACGACTTTATGTTCAACGGTACAGCATAAACCAAAGTGTAAACTGGCTGTTTACTCGAGGATTAGTCTTTACCCTGGTACCGTATTGCATAGAGTAGAACAACTTTAGGTTCAGCCGTACAGCATAAACCAAAGTGTAAACTGACTAGAGGTTTACGCGTACAGCGTAATGCACAGTGTGAAACGACTTAAGCTTTACCATTACAGCATAACAGATAGTGTAAAACGACTATGCTTGACCGTATACCGTATCACATAGTGGAGAACGACTTTATGTTCAACGGTACAGCATAAACCAAAGTGTAAACTGGCTGTTTACTCGAGGATTAGTCTTTACCCTGGTACCGTATTGCATAGAGTAGAACAACTTTAGGTTCAGCCGTACAGCATAAACCAAAGTGTAAACTGACTAGAGGTTTACGCGTACAGCGTAATGCACAGTGTGAAACGACTTAAGCTTTACCATTACAGCATAACAGATAGTGTAAAACGACTATGCTTGACCGTATACCGTATCACATAGTGGAGAACGACTTTATGTTCAACGGTACAGCATAAACCAAAGTGTAAACTGGCTGTTTACTCGAGGATTAGTCTTTACCCTGGTACCGTATTGCATAGAGTAGAACAACTTTAGGTTCAGCCGTACAGCATAAACCAAAGTGTAAACTGACTAGAGGTTTACGCGTACAGCGTAATGCACAGTGTAAAACGACTTTAGCTTTACATTACAGCATAACAGATAGTGTAAAACGACTATGGTTCTTTGTATACCGTATCACATAGAGTAGAACGACTTTAGGTTCAACCGTACAGTATAAAGCAGAGTGTAAACTGGCTAGAGGTTTACTCGAGGATTAGTCTTTACCCGTGTACCGTATTGCATAGAGTAGAACAACTTTAGGTTCAGCCGTACAGCATAAACCAAAGTGTAGACTGACTAGAGGTTTACGCGTACAGCGTAATGCACAGTGTAAAACGACATTAGCTTTACCATTACAGCATAACAGACAGTGTAAAACGACTATGGTTGACCGTATACCGTATCACATAGAGGAGAACGACTTTATGTTCAACGGTACAGAATAAACCAAAGTGTAAACTGGCTAGAGGTTTACTCGTAGACTATGTCTTTACTCGTATAGCGTTTTATATAGAGTAGAACGACTTAGATTCAGGCGCACGGTATAAAGCAGAGTGCAAACTGGCTGTTTACTCGAGGATTAGTCTTTACCCGGGTACCGTATTGCATAGAGTAGAACAACTTTAGGTTCATCCGTACAGCATATCCAAAGTGTAGACTGACTAGAGGTTTACGCGTACAGCGTAATGCACAGTGTGAAACGACTTAAGCTTTACAATTACAGCATAACAGATAGTGTAAAACGACTATGCTTGACCGTATACCGTATCACATAGTGGAGAACGACTTTATGTTCAACGGTACAGCATAAACCAAAGTGTAAACTGGCTGTTTACTCGAGGATTAGTCTTTACCCTGGTACCGTATTGCATAGAGTAGAACAACTTTAGGTTCAGCCGTACAGCATAAACCAAAGTGTAAACTGACTAGAGGTTTACGCGTACAGCGTAATGCACAGTGTAAAACGACTTTAGCTTTACATTACAGCATAACAGATAGTGTAAAACGACTATGGTTCTTTGTATACCGTATCACATAGAGTAGAACGACTTTAGGTTCAACCGTACAGTATAAAGCAGAGTGTAAACTGGCTAGAGGTTTACTCGTCGACTATGTCTTTACCCGTATAGCGTATTATATAGAGTAGAACGACTTAGATTCAGGCGCACAGTATAAAGCTGAGTTCAAACTGGCTAGAGGTTTACTCGAGGATTAGTCTTTACCCTTGTACCGTATTGCATAGAGTAGAACAACTTTAGGTTCAGCCGTACCGCATAAACCAAAGTGTAGACTGACTAGAGGTTTACCCGTACATCGTAATGCACAGTGTAAAACGACTTTAGCATTACCATTACAGCATAACAGATAGTGTAAAACGACTATGGTTCACTGTATACCGTATCACATAGAGTAGAACGACTTTAGGTTCAACCGTACAGTATAAAGCAGAGTGTAAACTTTCTAGAGGTTTACTCGAGGATTAGTCTTTACCCGTGTACCGTATTGCATAGAGCAGAACAACTTTAGGTTCAGCCGTACAGCATAAACCAAAGTGTAGACTGACTAGAGGTTTACGCGTACAGCGTAATGCACAGTGTAAAACGACTTTAGCTTTACATTACAGCATAACAGATAGTGTAAAACGACTATGGTTGACCGTATACCGTGTCACATAAAGTAGAACGGCTTTAGGTTCAACCGTATAGTATAAAGCAGAGTGTAAACTGGCTAGAGGTTTACTCGTCGACTATGTCTTTACCCGTATAGCGTATTATATAGAGTAGAACGACTTTAGGTTCAACCGTACAGTATAAAGCAGAGTGTAAACTGGCTAGAGGTTTACTCGAGGATTAGTCTTTACCCGTGTACCGTATTGCATAGAGCAGAACAACTTTAGGTTCAGCCGTACAGCATAAACCAAAGTGTAGACTGACTAGAGGTTTACGCGTACAGCGTAATGCACAGTGTAAAACGACTTTAGCTTTACATTACAGCATAACAGATAGTGTAAAACGACTATGGTTCACTGTATACAGTATCACATAAAGTAGAACGGCTTTAGGTTCAACCGTACAGTATAAAGCAGAGTGTAAACTGGCTAGAGGTTTACTCGTCGACTATGTCTTTACCCGTATAGCGTATTATATAGAGTAGAACGACTTTAGGTTCAACCGTACAGTATAAAGCAGAGTGTAAACTGGCTAGAGGTTTACTCGAGGATTAGTCTTTACCCGTGTACCGTATTGCATAGAGTAAAACAACTTTAGGTTCAGCCGTACAGCATAAACCAAAGTGTAGACTGACTAGAGGTTTACGCGTACAGCGTAATGCACAGTGTAAAACGACTTTAGCTTTACCATTACAGCTTAACAGATAGTGTAAAACGACTATGGTTGAGCGTATACCGTATCACATAGTGGAGAACGACTTTATGTTCAACGGTACAGAATAAACCAAAGTGTAAACTGGCTAGAGGTTTACTCGTAGACTATGTCTTTACTCGTATAGCGTTTTATATAGAGTAGAACGACTTAGATTCAGGCGCACGGTATAAAGCAGAGTGCAAACTGGCAGTTTACTCGAGGATTAGTCTTTACCCGCGTACCGTATTGCATAGAGTAGAACAACTTTAGGTTCAGCCGTACAGCATAAACCAAAGTGTAGACTGACTACAGGTTTACGCGTACAGCGTAATGCACAGTGTAAAACGACTTTAGCTTTACATTACAGCATAACAGATAGTGTAAAACGACTATGGTTCACTGTATACAGTATCACATAAAGTAGAACGACTTTATGTTCAACGGTACAGCATAAACCAAAGTGTAAACTGGCTAGAGGTTTACTCGTAGACTATGTCTTTACTCGTATAGCGTTTTATATAGAGTAGAACGACTTAGATTCAGGCGCACGGTATAAAGCAGAGTGCAAACTGGCTGTTTACTCGAGGATTAGTCTTTACCCGGGTACCGTATTGCATAGAGTAGAACAACTTTAGGTTCAGCCGTACAGCATATCCAAAGTGTAGACTGACTAGAGGTTTACGCGTACAGCGTAATGCACAGTGTGAAACGACTTAAGCTTTACCATTACAGCATAACAGATAGTGTAAAACGACTATGCTTGACCGTATACCGTATCACATAGTGGAGAACGACTTTATGTTCAACGGTACAGCATAAACCAAAGTGTAAACTGGCTGTTTACTCGAGGATTAGTCTTTACCCTGGTACCGTATTGCATAGAGTAGAACAACTTTAGGTTCAGCCGTACAGCATAAACCAAAGTGTAAACTGACTAGAGGTTTACGCGTACAGCGTAATGCACAGTGTAAAACGACTTTAGCTTTACATTACAGCATAACAGATAGTGTAAAACGACTATGGTTCTTTGTATACCGTATCACATAGAGTAGAACGACTTTAGGTACAACCGTACAGTATAAAGCAGAGTGTAAACTGGCTAGAGGTTTACTCGAGGATTAGTCTTTACCCGTGTACCGTATTGCATAGAGTAGAACAACTTTAGGTTCAGCCGTACAGCATAAACCAAAGTGTAGACTGACTAGAGGTTTACGCGTACAGCGTAATGCACAGTGTAAAACGACATTAGCTTTACCATTACAGCATAACAGACAGTGTAAAACGACTATGGTTGACCGTATACCGTATCACATAGAGGAGAACGACTTTATGTTCAACGGTACAGAATAAACCAAAGTGTAAACTGGCTAGAGGTTTACTCGTAGACTATGTCTTTACTCGTATAGCGTTTTATATAGAGTAGAACGACTTAGATTCAGGCGCACGGTATAAAGCAGAGTGCAAACTGGCTGTTTACTCGAGGATTAGTCTTTACCCGGGTACCGTATTGCATAGAGTAGAACAACTTTAGGTTCATCCGTACAGCATATCCAAAGTGTAGACTGACTAGAGGTTTACGCGTACAGCGTAATGCACAGTGTGAAACGACTTAAGCTTTACAATTACAGCATAACAGATAGTGTAAAACGACTATGCTTGACCGTATACCGTATCACATAGTGGAGAACGACTTTATGTTCAACGGTACAGCATAAACCAAAGTGTAAACTGGCTGTTTACTCGAGGATTAGTCTTTACCCTGGTACCGTATTGCATAGAGTAGAACAACTTTAGGTTCAGCCGTACAGCATAAACCAAAGTGTAAACTGACTAGAGGTTTACGCGTACAGCGTAATGCACAGTGTAAAACGACTTTAGCTTTACATTACAGCATAACAGATAGTGTAAAACGACTATGGTTCTTTGTATACCGTATCACATAGAGTAGAACGACCTTAGGTTCAACCGTACAGTATAAAGCAGAGTGTAAACTGGCTAGAGGTTTACTCGAGGATTAGTCTTTACCCGTGTACCGTATTGCATAGAGTAGAACAACTTTAGGTTCAGCCGTACAGAATAAACCAAAGTGTAAACTGGCTAGAGGTTTACTCGTAGACTATGTCTTTACTCGTATAGCGTTTTATATAGAGTAGAACGACTTAGATTCAGGCGCACGGTATAAAGCAGAGTGCAAACTGGCAGTTTACTCGAGGATTAGTCTTTACCCGCGTACCGTATTGCATAGAGTACAACAACTTTAGGTTCAGCCGTACAGCATAAACCAAAGTCTAGACTGACTAGAGGTTTACGCGTACAGCGTAATGCACAGTGTAAAACGACTTTAGCTTTACATTACAGCATAACAGATAGTGTAAAACGACTATGGTTCACTGTATACAGTATCACATAAAGTAGAACGACTTTATGTTCAACGGTACAGCATAAACCAAAGTGTAAACTGGCCAGAGGTTTACTCGTAGACTATGTCTTTACTCGTATAGCGTTTACAGTGTGAAACGACTTAAGCTTTACCATTACAGCATAACAGATAGTGTAAAACGACCATGCTTGACCGTATACCGTATCACATAGTGGAGAACGACTTTATGTTCAACGGTACAGCATAAACCAAAGTGTAAACTGGCTGTTTACTCGAGGATTAGTCTTTACTCTGGTACCGTATTGCATAGAGTAGAAAAACTTTAGGTTCAGCCGTACAGCATAAACCAAAGTGTAAACTGACTAGAGGTTTACGCGTACAGCGTAATGCACAGTGTAAAACGACTTTAGCTTTACATTACAGCATAACAGATAGTGTAAAACGACTATGGTTCTTTGTATACCGTATCACATAGAGTAGAACGACTTTAGGTTCAACCGTACAGTATAAAGCAGAGTGTAAACTGGCTAGAGGTTTACTCGAGGATTAGTCTTTACCCGTGTACCGTATTGCATAGAGTAGAACAACTTTAGGTTCAGCCGTACAGCATAAACCAAAGTGTAAACTGACTAGAGGTTTACGCGTACAGCGTAATGCACAGTGTAAAACGACTTTAGCTTTACATTACAGCATAACAGATAGTGTAAAACGACTATGGTTCTTTGTATACCGTATCACATAGAGCAGAACGACTTTAGGTTCAACCGTACAGTATAAAGCAGAGTGTAAACTGGCTAGAGGTTTACTCGACGATTAGTCTTTACCCGTGTACCGTATTGCATAGAGTAAAACAACTTTAGGTTCAGCCGTACAGCATAAACCAAAGTGTAGACTGGCTAAAGGTTTACGCGTACAGCGCAATGCACAGTGTAAAACGACTTTAGCTTTACCATTACAGCATAACAGATAGTGCAAAACGACTATGGTTCACTGTATACCGTATCACATAGAGTAGAACGACTTAGATTCAGGCGCACGGTATAAAGCAGAGTGCAAACTGGCTGTTTACTCGAGGATTAGTCTTTACCCGTGTACCGTATTGCATAGAGTAAAACAACTTTAGGTTCAGCCGTACAGCATAAACCAAAGTGTAGACTGACTAGAGGTTTACGCGTACAGCGTAATGCACAGTGTAAAACGACTTTAGCATTACCATTACAGCATAACAGATAGTGTAAAACGACTATGGTTCACTGTATACAGTATCACATAAAGTAGAACGACTTTAGGTTCAACCGTACAGTATAAAGCAGAGTGTAAACTGGCTAGAGTTTTACTCGTCGACTATGTCTTAACCCGTTTAGCGTTTTATATAGAGTAGAACGACTTAGATTCAGGCGCACGGTATAAAGCAGAGTGCAAACTGGCTGTTTACTCGAGGATTGGTCTTTACCCGGGTACCGTATTGCATAGAGTAGAACAACTTTAGGTTCAACCGTACAGCATAAACCAAAGTGTAGACTGACTAGAGGTTTACGCGTACAGCGTAATGCACAGTGTAAAACGACTTTAGCTTTACATTACAGCATAACAGATAGTGTAAAACGACTATGGTTCACTGTATACAGTATCACATAAAGTAGAACGGCTTTAGGTTCAACCGTACAGTATAAAGCAGAGTGTAAACCGGCTAGAGGTTTACTCGTCGACTATGTCTTTACCCGTATAGCGTATTATATAGAGTAGAACGACTTAGATTCAGGCGCACAGTATAAAGCTGAGTTCAAACTGGCTAGAGGTTTACTCGAGGATTAGTCTTTACCCTTGTACCGTATTGCATAGAGTAGAACAACTTTAGGTTCAGCCGTACAGCATAAACCAAAGTGTAGACTGACTAGAGGTTTACCCGTACATCGTAATGCACAGTGTAAAACGACTTTAGCATTACCATTACAGCATAACAGATAGTGTAAAACGACTATGGTTCACTGTATACCGTATCACATAGAGTAGAACGACTTTAGGTTCAACCGTACAGTATAAAGCAGAGTGTAAACTTTCTAGAGGTTTACTCGAGGATTAGTCTTTACCCGTGTACCGTATTGCATAGAGCAGAACAACTTTAGGTTCAGCCGTACAGCATAAACCAAAGTGTAGACTGACTAGAGGTTTACGCGTACAGCGTAATGCACAGTGTAAAACGACTTTAGCTTTACCATTACAGCATAACAGATAGTGTAAAACGACTATGGTTGACCGTATACCGTGTCACATAAAGTAGAACGGCTTTAGGTTCAACCGTACAGTATAAAGCAGAGTGTAAACTGGCTAGAGGTTTACTCGTCGACTATGTCTTTACCCGTATAGCGTATTATATAGAGTAGAACGACTTTAGGTTCAACCGTACAGTATAAAGCAGAGTGTAAACTGGCTAGAGGTTTACTCGAGGATTAGTCTTTACCCGTGTACCGTATTGCATAGAGTAAAACAACTTTAGGTTCAGCCGTACAGCATAAACCAAAGTGTAGACTGACTAGAGGTTTACGCGTACAGCGTAATGCACAGTGTAAAACGACTTTAGCTTTACATTACAGCATAACAGATAGTGTAAAACGACTATGGTTCACTGTATACAGTATCACATAAAGTAGAACGACTTTATGTTCAACGGTACAGCATAAACCAAAGTGTAAACTGGCTAGAGGTTTACTCGTAGACTATGTCTTTACTCGTATAGCGTTTTATATAGAGTAGAACGACTTAGATTCAGGCGCACGGTATAAAGCAGAGTGCAAACTGACTGTTTACTCGAGGATTAGTCTTTACCCGCGTACCGTATTGCATAGAGTAGAACAACTTTAGGTTCAGCCGTACAGCATATCCAAAGTGTAGACTGACTAGAGGTTTACGCATACAGCGTAATGCACAGTGTGAAACGACTTAAGCTTTACCATTACAGCATAACAGATAGTGTAAAACGACTATGCTTGACCGTATACCGTATCACATAGTGGAGAACGACTTTATGTTCAACGGTACAGCATAAACCAAAGTGTAAACTGGCTGTTTACTCGAGGATTAGTCTTTACCCTGGTACCGTATTGCATAGAGTAGAACAACTTTAGGTTCAGCCGTACAGCATAAACCAAAGTGTAAACTGACTAGAGGTTTACGCGTACAGCGTAATGCACAGTGTAAAACGACTTTAGCTTTACATTACAGCATAACAGATAGTGTAAAACGACTATGGTTCTTTGTATACCGTATCACATAGAGTAGAACGACTTTAGGTTCAACCGTACAGTATAAAGCAGAGTGTAAACTGGCTAGAGGTTTACTCGAGGATTAGTCTTTACCCGTGTACCGTATTGCATAGAGTAGAACAACTTTAGGTTCAGCCGTACAGCATAAACCAAAGTGTAGACTGACTAGAGGTTTACGCGTACAGCGTAATGCACAGTGTAAAACGACATTAGCTTTACCATTACAGCATAACAGATAGTGTAAAACGACTATGGTTGACCGTATACCGTATCACATAGAGGAGAACGACTTTATGTTCAACGGTACAGAATAAACCAAAGTGTAAACTGGCTAGAGGTTTACTCGTAGACTATGTCTTTACTCGTATAGCGTTTTATATAGAGTAGAACGACTTAGATTCAGGCGCACGGTATAAAGCAGAGTGCAAACTGGCTGTTTACTCGAGGATTAGTCTTTACCCGGGTACCGTATTGCATAGAGTAGAACAACTTTAGGTTCAGCCGTACAGCATATCCAAAGTGTAGACTGACTAGAGGTTTACGCGTACAGCGTAATGCACAGTGTAAAACGACTTTAGCTTTACATTACAGCATAACAGATAGTGTAAAACGACTATGGTTCTTTGTATACCGTATCACATAGAGTAGAACGACTTTAGGTTCAACCGTACAGTATAAAGCAGAGTGTAAACTGGCTAGAGGTTTACTCGTAGACTATGTCTTTACTCGTATAGCGTTTTATATAGAGTAGAACGACTTAGATTCAGGCGCACGGTATAAAGCAGAGTGCAAACTGGCTGTTTACTCGAGGATTAGTCTTTACCCGTGTACCGTATTGCATAGAGTAGAACAACTTTAGGTTCAGCCGTACAGAATAAACCAAAGTGTAAACTGGCTAGAGGTTTACTCGTAGACTATGTCTTTACTCGTATAGCGTTTTATATAGAGTAGAACGACTTAGATTCAGGCGCACGGTATAAAGCAGAGTGCAAACTGGCAGTTTACTCGAGGATTAGTCTTTACCCGCGTACCGTATTGCATAGAGTACAACAACTTTAGGTTCAGCCGTACAGCATAAACCAAAGTGTAGACTGACTAGAGGTTTACGCGTACAGCGTAATGCACAGTGTAAAACGACTTTAGCTTTACATTACAGCATAACAGATAGTGTAAAACGACTATGGTTCACTGTATACAGTATCACATAAAGTAGAACGACTTTATGTTCAACGGTACAGCATAAACCAAAGTGTAAACTGGCTAGAGGTTTACTCGTAGACTATGTCTTTACTCGTATAGCGTTTACAGTGTGAAACGACTTAAGCTTTACCATTACAACATAACAGATAGTGTAAAACGACTATGCTTGACAGTATACCGTATCACATAGTGGAGAACGACTTTATGTTCAACGGTACAGCATAAACCAAAGTGTAAACTGGCTGTTTACTCGAGGATTAGTCTTTACCCTGGTACCGTATTGCATAGAGTAGAACAACTTTAGGTTCAGCCGTACAGCATAAACCAAAGTGTAAACTGACTAGAGGTTTACGCGTACAGCGTAATGCACAGTGTAAAACGACTTTAGCTTTACATTACAGCATAACAGATAGTGTAAAACGACTATGGTTCTTTGTATACCGTATCACATAGAGTAGAACGACTTTAGGTTCAACCGTACAGTATAAAGCAGAGTGTAAACTGGCTAGAGGTTTACTCGTAGACTATGTCTTTACTCGTATAGCGTTTTATATAGAGTAGAACGACTTAGATTCAGGCGCACGGTATAAAGCAGAGTGCAAACTGGCTGTTTACTCGAGGATTAGTCTTTACCCGTGTACCGTATTGCATAGAGTAGAACAACTTTAGGTTCAGCCGTACAGAATAAACCAAAGTGTAAACTGGCTAGAGGTTTACTCGTAGACTATGTCTTTACTCGTATAGCGTTTTATATAGAGTAGAACGACTTAGATTCAGGCGCACGGTATAAAGCAGAGTGCAAACTGGCAGTTTACTCGAGGATTAGTCTTTACCCGCGTACCGTATTGCATAGAGTACAACAACTTTAGGTTCAGCCGTACAGCATAAACCAAAGTGTAGACTGACTAGAGGTTTACGCGTACAGCGTAATGCACAGAGTAAAACGACTTTAGCTTTACATTACAGCGTAACAGATAGTGTAAAACGACTATGGTTCACTGTATACAGTATCACATAAAGTAGAACGACTTTATGTTCAACGGTACAGCATAAACCAAAGTGTAAACTGGCTAGAGGTTTACTCGTAGACTATGTCTTTACTCGTATAGCGTTTACAGTGTGAAACGACTTAAGCTTTACCATTACAGCATAACAGATAGTGTAAAACGACTATGCTTGACCGTATACCGTATCACATAGTGGAGAACGACTTTATGTTCAACGGTACAGCATAAACCAAAGTGTAAACTGGCTGTTTACTCGAGGATTAGTCTTTACCCTGGTACCGTATTGCATAGAGTAGAACAACTTTAGGTTCAGCCGTACAGCATAAACCAAAGTGTAAACTGACTAGAGGTTTACGCGTACAGCGTAATGCACAGTGTAAAACGACATTAGCTTTACATTACAGCATAACAGATAGTGTAAAACGACTATGGTTCTTTGTATACCGTATCACATAGAGTAGAACGACTTTAGGTTCAACCGTACAGTATAAAGCAGAGTGTAAACTGGCTAGAGGTTTACTCGAGGATTAGTCTTTACCCGTGTACCGTATTGCATAGAGTAGAACAACTTTAGGTTCAGCCGTACAGCATAAACCAAAGTGTAAACTGACTAGAGGTTTACGCGTACAGCGTAATGCACAGTGTAAAACGACTTTAGCTTTACATTACAGCATAACAGATTGTGTAAAACGACTATGGTTCTTTGTATACCGTATCACATAGAGTAGAACGACTTTAGGTTCAACCGTACAGTATAAAGCAGAGTGTAAACTGGCTAGAGGTTTACTCGAGGATTAGTCTTTACCCGTGTACCGTATTGCATAGAGTAAAACAACTTTAGGTTCAGCCGTACAGCATAAACCAAAGTGTAGACTGGCTAAAGGTTTACGCGAACAGCGCAATGCACAGTGTAAAACGACTTTAGCTTTACCATTACAGCATAACAGATAGTGCAAAACGACTGTGGTTCACTGTATACCGTATCACATAGAGTAGAACGACTTAGATTCAGGCGCACGGTATAAAGCAGAGTGCAAACTGGCTGTTTACTCGAGGATTAGTCTTTACCCGTGTACCGTATTGCATAGAGTAGAACAACTTTAGGTTCAGCCGTACAGCATAAACCAAAGTGTAGACTGACTAGAGGTTTACGCGTACAGCGTAATGCACAGTGTAAAACGACTTTAGCTTTACATTACAGCATAACAGATAGTGTAAAACGACTATGGTTCACTGTATACAGTATCACATAAAGTAGAACGGCTTTAGGTTCAACCCTACAGTATAAAGCAGAGTGTAAACCGGCTAGAGGTTTACTCGTCGACTATGTCTTTACCCGTACAGTATATTACATAGTGTATAACGACTTAGATTCAGGCGTACAGTACAAAGCAGAGTACAAACTGGCCAGAGTTTTACTCGAGGATTGGTCTTTACCCGGGTACCGTATTGCATAGAGTAGAACAACTTTAGGTTCAGCCGTACAGCATAAACCAAAGTGTAGACTGACTAGAGGTTTACGCGTACAGCGTAATGCACAGTGTAAAACGACTTTAGCTTTACATTACAGCATAACAGATAGTGTAAAACGACTATGGTTCACTGTATACAGTATCACATAAAGTAGAACGGCTTTAGGTTCAACCGTACAGTATAAAGCAGAGTGTAAACCGGCTAGAGGTTTACTCGTCGACTATGTCTTTACCCGTATAGCGTATTATATAGAGTAGAACGACTTAGATTCAGGCGCACAGTATAAAGCTGAGTTCAAACTGGCTAGAGGTTTACTCGAGGATTAGTCTTTACCCTTGTACCGTATTGCATAGAGTAGAACAACTTTAGGTTCAACCTTACAGCATAAAGCAGAGTGTAGACTGACTAGAGGTTTACGCGTACATCGTAATGCGTAATGCGTAATGCGTGTAGAACGACTATGGTTCACTGTATACCGTATCACATAGAGTAGAACGACTTTAGGTTCAGCGGTACAGCATAAACCAAAGTGTAAACTGACTAGAGGTTTACTCGTAGACTATGTCTTTACCCGTACAGTATATTACATAGTGTATAACGACTTAGATTCAGGCGTACAGTACAAAGCAGAGTACAAACTGGCCAGAGTTTTACTCGAGGATTGGTCTTTACCCGGGTACCGTATTGCATAGAGTAGAACAACTTTAGGTTCAGCCGTACAGCATAAACCAAAGTGTAGACTGACTAGAGGTTTACGCGTACAGCGTAATGCACAGTGTAAAACGACTTTAGCTTTACATTACAGCATAACAGATAATGTAAAACGACTATGGTTCACTGTATACAGTATCACATAAAGTAGAACGGCTTTAGGTTCAACCGTACAGTATAAAGCAGAGTGTAAACCGGCTAGAGGTTTACTCGTCGACTATGTCTTTACCCGTATAGCGTATTATATAGAGTAGAACGACTTAGATTTAGGCGCACAGTATAAAGCTGAGTTCAAACTGGCTAGAGGTTTACTCGAGGATTAGTCTTTACCCTTGTACCGTATTGCATAGAGTAGAACAACTTTAGGTTCAACCTTACAGCATAAAGCAGAGTGTAGACTGACTAGAGGTTTACGCGTACATCGTAATGCGTAATGCGTAATGCGTGTAGAACGACTATGGTTCACTGTATACCGTATCACATAGAGTAGAACGACTTTAGGTTCAACCTTACAGCATAAAGCAGAGTGTAGACTGACTAGAGGTTTACGCGTACATCGTAATGCGTAATGCGTAATGCGTGTAGAACGACTATGGTTCACTGTATACCGTATCACATAGAGTAGAACGACTTTATGTTCAACGGTACAGCATAAACCAAAGTGTAAACTGGCTAGAGGTTTACTCGTAGACTATGTCTTTACTCGTATAGCGTTTTATATAGAGTAGAACGACTTAGATTCAGGCGCACGGTATAAAGCAGAGTGCAAACTGGCTGTTTACTCGAGGATTAGTCTTTACCCGGGTACCGTATTGCATAGAGTAGAACAACTTTAGGTTCAGCCGTACAGCATATCCAAAGTGTAGACTGACTAGAGGTTTACGCGTACAGCATAGAGTATTGCATAGAGTAGAACAACTTTAGGTTCAGCCGTACAGCATATCCAAAGTGTAGACTGACTAGAGGTTTACGCGTACAGCGTAATGCACAGTGTGAAACGACTTAAGCTTTACCATTACAGCATAACAGATAGTGTAAAACGACTATGCTTGACCGTATACCGTATCACATAGTGGAGAACGACTTTATGTTCAACGGTACAGCATAAACCAAAGTGTAAACTGGCTGTTTACTCGAGGATTAGTCTTTACCCTGGTACCGTATTGCATAGAGTAGAACAACTTTAGGTTCAGCCGTACAGCATAAACCAAAGTGTAAACTGACTAGAGGTTTACGCGTACAGCGTAATGCACAGTGTAAAACGACTTTAGCTTTACATTACAGCATAACAGATAGTGTAAAACGACTATGGTTCTTTGTATACCGTATCACATAGAGTAGAACGACTTTAGGTTCAACCGTACAGTATAAAGCAGAGTGTAAACTGGCTAGAGGTTTACTCGAGGATTAGTCTTTACCCGTGTACCGTATTGCATAGAGTAGAACAACTTTAGGTTCAGCCGTACAGAATAAACCAAAGTGTAAACTGGCTAGAGGTTTACTCGTAGACTATGTCTTTACTCGTATAGCGTTTTATATAGAGTAGAACGACTTAGATTCAGGCGCACGGTATGAAGCAGAGTGCAAACTGGCAGTTTACTTGAGGATTAGTCTTTACCCGCGTACCGTATTGCATAGAGTACAACAACTTTAGGTTCAGCCGTACAGCATAAACCAAAGTGTAGACTGACTAGAGGTTTACGCGTACAGCGTAATGCACAGTGTAAAACGACTTTAGCTTTACATTACAGCATAACAGATAGTGTAAAACGACTATGGTTCACTGTATACAGTATCACATAAAGTAGAACGACTTTATGTTCAACGGTACAGCATAAACCAAAGTGTAAACTGGCTAGAGGTTTACTCGTAGACTATGTCTTTACTCGTATAGCGTTTACAGTGTGAAACGACTTAAGCTTTACCATTACAGCATAACAGATAGTGTAAAACGACTATGCTTGACCGTATACCGTATCACATAGTGGAGAACGACTTTATGTTCAACGGTACAGCATAAACCAAAGTGTAAACTGGCTGTTTACTCGAGGATTAGTCTTTACCCTG
Organism: Xylota segnis; assembly: GCA_963583995.1. Classification (NCBI taxonomy): domain Eukaryota; kingdom Metazoa; phylum Arthropoda; class Insecta; order Diptera; family Syrphidae; genus Xylota; species Xylota segnis. The sequence goes on from OY757240.1 coordinate 708,181, forward strand.
GTACCGTATTGCATAGAGTAGAACAACTTTAGGTTCAGCCGTACAGCATAAACCAAAGTGTAAACTGACTAGAGGTTTACGCGTACAGCGTAATGCACAGTGTAAAACGACTTTAGCTTTACATTACAGCATAACAGATAGTGTAAAACGACTATGGTTCTTTGTATACCGTATCACATAGAGTAGAACGACTTTAGGTTCAACCGTACAGTATAAAGCAGAGTGTAAACTGGCTAGAGGTGTACTCGAGGATTAGTCTTTACCCGTGTACCGTATTGCATAGAGTAGAACAACTTTAGGTTCAGCCGTACAGCATAAACCAAAGTGTAAACTGACTAGAGGTTTACGCGTACAGCGTAATGCACAGTGTAAAACGACTTTAGCTTTACATTACAGCATAACAGATAGTGTAAAACGACTATGGTTCTTTGTATACCGTATCACATAGAGTAGAACGACTTTAGGTTCAACCGTACAGTATAAAGCAGAGTGTAAACTGGCTAGAGGTTTACTCGAGGATTAGTCTTTACCCGTGTACCGTATTGCATAGAGTAAAACAACTTTAGGTTCAGCCGTACAGCATAAACCAAAGTGTAGACTGGCTAAAGGTTTACGCGTACAGCGCAATGCACAGTGTAAAACGACTTTAGCTTTACCATTACAGCATAACAGATAGTGCAAAACGACTATGGTTCACTGTATACCGTATCACATAGAGTAGAACGACTTAGATTCAGGCGCACGGTATAAAGCAGAGTGCAAACTGGCTGTTTACTCGAGGATTAGTCTTTACCCGTGTACCGTATTGCATAGAGTAAAACAACTTTAGGTTCAGCCGTACAGCATAAACCAAAGTGTAGACTGACTAGAGGTTTACGCGTACAGCGTAATGCACAGTGTAAAACGACTTTAGCATTACCATTACAGCATAACAGATAGTGTAAAACGACTATGGTTCACTGTATACAGTATCACATAAAGTAGAACGACTTTAGGTTCAACCGTACAGTATAAAGCAGAGTGTAAACTGGCTAGAGTTTTACTCGTCGACTATGTCTTAACCCGTTTAGCGTTTTATATAGAGTAGAACGACTTAGATTCAGGCGCACGGTATAAAGCAGAGTGCAAACTGGCTGTTTACTCGAGGATTGGTCTTTACCCGGGTACCGTATTGCATAGAGTAGAACAACTTTAGGTTCAGCCGTACAGCATAAGTCAAAGTGTAGACTGACTAGAGGTTTACGCGTACAGCGTAATGCACAGTGTAAAACGACTTTAGCTTTACATTACAGCATAACAGATAGTGTAAAACGACTATGGTTTACTGTATACAGTATCACATAAAGTAGAACGGCTTTAGGTTCAACCGTACAGTATAAAGCAGAGTGTAAACCGGCTAGAGGTTTACTCGTCGACTATGTCTTTACCCGTATAGCGTATTATATAGAGTAGAACGACTTAGATTCAGGCGCACAGTATAAAGCTGAGTTCAAACTGGCTAGAGGTTTACTCGAGGATTAGTCTTTACCCTTGTACCGTATTGCATAGAGTAGAACAACTTTAGGTTCAGCCGTACAGCATAAACCAAAGTGTAGACTGACTAGAGGTTTACCCGTACATCGTAATGCACAGTGTAAAACGACTTTAGCATTACCATTACAGCATAACAGATAGTGTAAAACGACTATGGTTCACTGTATACCGTATCACATAGAGTAGAACGACTTTAGGTTCAACCGTACAGTATAAAGCAGAGTGTAAACTTTCTAGAGGTTTACTCGAGGATTAGTCTTTACCCGTGTACCGTATTGCATAGAGCAGAACAACTTTAGGTTCAGCCGTACAGCATAAACCAAAGTGTAGACTGACTAGAGGTTTACGGGTAAAGCGTAATGCACAGTGTAAAACGACTTTAGCTTTACCATTACAGCATAACAGATAGTGTAAAACGACTATGGTTGACCGTATACCGTGTCACATAAAGTAGAACGGCTTTAGGTTCAACCGTACAGTATAAAGCAGAGTGTAAACTGGCTAGAGGTTTACTCGTCGACTATGTCTTTACCCGTATAGCGTATTATATAGAGTAGAACGACTTTAGGTTCAACCGTACAGTATAAAGCAGAGTGTAAACTGGCTAGAGGTTTACTCGAGGATTAGTCTTTACCCGTGTACCGTATTGCATAGAGCAGAACAACTTTAGGTTCAGCCGTACAGCATAAACCAAAGTGTAGACTGACTAGAGGTTTACGCGTACAGCGTAATGCACAGTGTAAAACGACTTTAGCTTTACATTACAGCATAACAGATAGTGTAAAACGACTATGGTTCACTGTATACAGTATCACATAAAGTAGAACGGCTTTAGGTTCAACCGTACAGTATAAAGCAGAGTGTAAACTGGCTAGAGGTTTACTCGTCGACTATGTCTTTACCCGTATAGCGTATTATATAGAGTAGAACGACTTTAGGTTCAACCGTACAGTATAAAGCAGAGTGTAAACTGGCTAGAGGTTTACTCGAGGATTAGTCTTTACCCGTGTACCGTATTGCATAGAGTAAAACAACTTTAGGTTCAGCCGTACAGCATAAACCAAAGTGTAGACTGACTAGAGGTTTACGCGTACAGCGTAATGCACAGTGTAAAACGACTTTAGCTTTACCATTACAGCTTAACAGATAGTGTAAAACGACTATGGTTGAGCGTATACCGTATCACGTAGTGGAGAACGACTTTATGTTCAACGGTACAGAATAAACCAAAGTGTAAACTGGCTAGAGGTTTACTCGTAGACTATGTCTTTACTCGTATAGCGTTTTATATAGAGTAGAACGACTTAGATTCAGGCGCACGGTATAAAGCAGAGTGCAAACTGGCAGTTTACTCGAGGATTAGTCTTTACCCGCGTACCGTATTGCATAGAGTAGAACAACTTTAGGTTCAGCCGTACAGCATAAAATAAAGTGTAGACTGACTAGAGGTTTACGCGTACAGCGTAATGCACAGTGTAAAACGACTTTAGCTTTACATTACAGCATAACAGATAGTGTAAAACGACTATGGTTCACTGTATACAGTATCACATAAAGTAGAACGACTTTATGTTCAACGGTACAGCATAAACCAAAGTGTAAACTGGCTAGAGGTTTACTCGTAGACTATGTCTTTACTCGTATAGCGTTTTATATAGAGTAGAACGACTTAGATTCAGGCGCACGGTATAAAGCAGAGTGCAAACTGGCTGTTTACTCGAGGATTAGTCTTTACCCGGGTACCGTATTGCATAGAGTAGAACAACTTTAGGTTCAGCCGTACAGCATATCCAAAGTGTAGACTGACTAGAGGTTTACGCATACAGCGTAATGCACAGTGTGAAACGACTTAAGCTTTACCATTACAGCATAACAGATAGTGTAAAACGACTATGCTTGACCGTATACCGTATCACATAGTGGAGAACGACTTTATGTTCAACGGTACAGCATAAACCAAAGTGTAAACTGGCTGTTTACTCGAGGATTAGTCTTTACCCTGGTACCGTATTGCATAGAGTAGAACAACTTTAGGTTCAGCCGTACAGCATAAACCAAAGTGTAAACTGACTAGAGGTTTACGCGTACAGCGTAATGCACAGTGTAAAACGACTTTAGCTTTACATTACAGCATAACAGATAGTGTAAAACGACTATGGTTCTTTGTATACCGTATCACATAGAGTAGAACGACTTTAGGTTCAACCGTACAGTATAAAGCAGAGTGTAAACTGGCTAGAGGTTTACTCGTAGACTATGTCTTTACTCGTATAGCGTTTTATATAGAGTAGAACGACTTAGATTCAGGCGCACGGTATAAAGCAGAGTGCAAACTGGTTGTTTACTCGAGGATTAGTCTTTACCCGGGTACCGTATTGCATAGAGTAGAACAACTTTAGGTTCAGCCGTACAGCATAAACCAAAGTGTAGACTGACTAGAGGTTTACGCGTACAGCGTAATGCACAGTGTAAAACGACTTTAGCTTTACATTACAGCATAACAGATAGTGTAAAACGACTATGGTTCACTGTATACAGTATCACATAAAGTAGAACGACTTTATGTTCAACGGTACAGCATAAACCAAAGTGTAAACTGGCTAGAGGTTTACTCGTAGACTATGTCTTTACTCGTATAGCGTTTTATATAGAGTAGAACGACTTAGATTCAGGCGCACGGTATAAAGCAGAGTGCAAACTGGCTGTTTACTCGAGGATTAGTCTTTACCCGGGTACCGTATTGCATAGAGTAGAACAACTTTAGGTTCAGCCGTACAGCATATCCAAAGTGTAGACTGACTAGAGGTTTACGCGTACAGCGTAATGCACAGTGTGAAACGACTTAAGCTTTACCATTACAGCATAACAGATAGTGTAAAACGACTATGCTTGACCGTATACCGTATCACATAGTGGAGAACGACTTTATGTTCAACGGTACAGCATAAACCAAAGTGTAAACTGGCTGTTTACTCGAGGATTAGTCTTTACCCTGGTACCGTATTGCATAGAGTAGAACAACTTTAGGTTCAGCCGTACAGCATAAACCAAAGTGTAAACTGACTAGAGGTTTACGCGTACAGCGTAATGCACAGTGTAAAACGACTTTAGCTTTACATTACAGCATAACAGATAGTGTAAAACGACTATGGTTCTTTGTATACCGTATCACATAGAGTAGAACGACTTTAGGTTCAACCGTACAGTATAAAGCAGAGTGTAAACTGGCTAGAGGTTTACTCGAGGATTAGTCTTTACCCGTGTACCGTATTGCATAGAGTAAAACATCTTTAGGTTCAGCCGTACAGCATAAACCAAAGTGTAGACTGACTAGAGGTTTACGCGTACAGCGTAATGCACAGTGTAAAACGACTTTAGCTTTACATTACAGCATAACAGATAGTGTAAAACGACTATGGTTCTTTGTATACCGTATCACATAGAGTAGAACGACTTTAGGTTCAACCGTACAGTATAAAGCAGAGTGTAAACTGGCTAGAGGTTTACTCGAGGATTAGTCTTTACCCGGGTACCGTATTGCATAGAGTAGAACAACTTTAGGTTCAGCCGTACAGCATAAACCAAAGTGTAGACTGACTAGAGGTTTACGCGTACAGCGTAATGCACAGTGTAAAACGACTTTAGCTTTACCATTACAGCTTAACAGATAGTGTAAAACGACTATGGTTGAGCGTATACCGTATCACATAGTGGAGAACGACTTTATGTTCAACGGTACAGAATAAACCAAAGTGTAAACTGGCTAGAGGTTTACTCGTAGACTATGTCTTAACCCGTATAGCGTTTTATATAGAGTAGAACGACTTAGATTCAGGCGCACGGTATAAAGCAGAGTGCAAACTGGCTGTTTACTCGAGGACTAGTCTTTACCCGGGTACCGTATTGCATAGAGTAGAACAACTTTAGGTTCAGCCGTACAGCATAAACCAAAGTGTAGACTGACTAGAGGTTTACGCGTACAGCGTAATGCACAGTGTAAAACGACTTTAGCTTTACATTACAGCATAACAGATAGTGTAAAACGACTATGGTTCACTGTATACAGTATCACATAAAGTAGAACGACTTTATGTTCAACGGTACAGCATAAACCAAAGTGTAAACTGGCTAGAGGTTTACTCGTAGACTATGTCTTTACTCGTATAGCGTTTTATATAGAGTAGAACGACTTAGATTCAGGCGCACGGTATAAAGCAGAGTGCAAACTGGCTGTTTACTCCAGGATTAGTCTTTACCCGGGTACCGTATTGCATAGAGTAGAACAACTTTAGGTTCAGCCGTACAGCATATCCAAAGTGTAGACTGACTAGAGGTTTACGCGTACAGCGTAATGCACAGTGTGAAACGACTTAAGCTTTACCATTACAGCATAACAGATAGTGTAAAACGACTATGCTTGACCGTATACCGTATCACATAGTGGAGAACGACTTTATGTTCAACGGTACAGCATAAACCAAAGTGTAAACTGGCTGTTTACTCGAGGATTAGTCTTTACCCTGGTACCGTATTGCATAGAGTAGAACAACTTTAGGTTTAGCCGTACAGCATAAACCAAAGTGTAGACTGACTAGAGGTTTACGCGTACAGCGTAATGCACAGTGTAAAACGACTTTAGCTTTACCATTACAGCTTAACAGATAGTGTAAAACGACTATGGTTGAGCGTATACCGTATCACATAGTGGAGAACGACTTTATGTTCAACGGTACAGAATAAACCAAAGTGTAAACTGGCTAGAGGTTTACTCGTAGACTATGTCTTAACCCGTATAGCGTTTTATATAGAGTAGAACGACTTAGATTCAGGCGCACGGTATAAAGCAGAGTGCAAACTGGCAGTTTACTCGAGGATCAGTCTTTACCCGCGTACCGTATTGCATAGAGTAGAACAACTTTAGGTTCAGCCGTACAGCATAAACCAAAGTGTAGACTGACTAGAGGTTTACGCGTACAGCGTAATGCACAGTGTAAAACGACTTTAGCTTTACATTACAGCATAACAGATAGTGTAAAACGACTATGGTTCACTGTATACAGTATCACATAAAGTAGAACGACTTTATGTTCAACGGTACAGCATAAACCAAAGTGTAAACTGGCTAGAGGTTTACTCGTAGACTATGTCTTTACTCGTATAGCGTTTTATATAGAGTAGAACGACTTAGATTCAGGCGCACGGTATAAAGCAGAGTGCAAACTGGCTGTTTACTCGAGGATTAGTCTTTACCCGGGTACCGTATTGCATAGAGTAGAACAACTTTAGGTTCAGCCGTACAGCATATCCAAAGTGTAGACTGACTAGAGGTTTACGCATACAGCGTAATGCACAGTGTGAAACGACTTAAGCTTTACCATTACAGCATAACAGATAGTGTAAAACGACTATGCTTGACCGTATACCGTATCACATAGTGGAGAACGACTTTATGTTCAACGGTACAGCATAAACCAAAGTGTAAACTGGCTGTTTACTCGAGGATTAGTCTTTACCCTGGTACCGTATTGCATAGAGTAGAACAACTTTAGGTTCAGCCGTACAGCATAAACCAAAGTGTAAACTGACTAGAGGTTTACGCGTACAGCGTAATGCACAGTGTAAAACGACTTTAGCTTTACATTACAGCATAACAGATAGTGTAAAACGACTATGGTTCACTGTATACAGTATCACATAAAGTAGAACGACTTTATGTTCAACGGTACAGCATAAACCAAAGTGTAAACTGGCTAGAGGTTTACTCGTAGACTATGTCTTTACTCGTATAGCGTTTTATATAGAGTAGAACGACTTAGATTCAGGCGCACGGTATAAAGCAGAGTGCAAACTGGCTGTTTACTCGAGGATTAGTCTTTACCCGGGTACCGTATTGCATAGAGTAGAACAACTTTAGGTTCAGTCGTACAGCATAAACCAAAGTGTAAACTGACTAGAGGTTTACGCGTACAGCGTAATGCACAGTGTAAAACGACTTTAGCTTTACATTACAGCATAACAGATAGTGTAAAACGACTATGGTTCTTTGTATACCGTATCACATAGAGTAGAACGACTTTAGGTTCAACCGTACAGTATAAAGCAGAGTGTAAACTGGCTAGAGGTTTACTCGAGGATTAGTCTTTACCCGTGTACCGTATTGCATAGAGTAAAACAACTTTAGGTTCAGCCGTACAGCATAAACCAAAGTGTAGACTGACTAGAGGTTTACGCGTACAGCGTAATGCACAGTGTAAAACGACTTTAGCTTTACATTACAGCATAACAGATAGTGTAAAACGACTATGGTTCTTTGTATACCGTATCACATAGAGTAGAACGACTTTAGGTTCAACCGTACAGTATAAAGCAGAGTGTAAACTGGCTAGAGGTTTACTCGAGGATTAGTCTTTACCCTGGTACCGTATTGCATAGAGTAAAACAACTTTAGGTTCAGCCGTACAGCATAAACCAAAGTGTAGACTGACTAGAGGTTTACGCGTACAGCGTAATGCACAGTGTAAAACGACTTTAGCTTTACATTACAGCATAACAGATAGTGTAAAATGACTATGGTTCTTTGTATACCGTATCACATAGAGTAGAACGACTTTAGGTTCAACCGTACAGTATAAAGCAGAGTGTAAACTGGCTAGAGGTTTACTCGAGGATTAGTCTTTACCCGGGTACCGTATTGCATAGAGTAGAACAACTTTAGGTTCAGCCGTACAGCATAAACCAAAGTGTAGACTGACTAGAGGTTTACGCGTACAGCGTAATGCACAGTGTAAAACGATTTTAGCTTTACCATTACAGCTTAACAGATAGTGTAAAACGACTATGGTTCTTTGTATACCGTATCACATAGAGTAGAACGACTTTAGGTTCAACCGTACAGTATAAAGCAGAGTGTAAACTGGCTAGAGGTTTACTCGAGGATTAGTCTTTACCCGTGTACCGTATTGCATAGAGTAAAACATCTTTAGGTTCAGCCGTACAGCATAAACCAAAGTGTAGACTGACTAGAGGTTTACGCGTACAGCGTAATGCACAGTGTAAAACGACTTTAGCTTTACATTACAGCATAACAGATAGTGTAAAACGACTATGGTTCTTTGTATACCGTATCACATAGAGTAGAACGACTTTAGGTTCAACCGTACAGTATAAAGCAGAGTGTAAACTGGCTAGAGGTTTACTCGAGGATTAGTCTTTACCCGGGTACCGTATTGCATAGAGTAGAACAACTTTAGGTTCAGCCGTACAGCATAAACCAAAGTGTAGACTGACTAGAGGTTTACGCGTACAGCGTAATGCACAGTGTAAAACGACTTTAGCTTTACCATTACAGCTTAACAGATAGTGTAAAACGACTATGGTTGAGCGTATACCGTATCACATAGTGGAGAACGACTTTATGTTCAACGGTACAGAATAAACCAAAGTGTAAACTGGCTAGAGGTTTACTCGTAGACTATGTCTTAACCCGTATAGCGTTTTATATAGAGTAGAACGACTTAGATTCAGGCGCACGGTATAAAGCAGAGTGCAAACTGGCTGTTTACTCGAGGACTAGTCTTTACCCGGGTACCGTATTGCATAGAGTAGAACAACTTTAGGTTCAGCCGTACAGCATAAACCAAAGTGTAGACTGACTAGAGGTTTACGCGTACAGCGTAATGCACAGTGTAAAACGACTTTAGCTTTACATTACAGCATAACAGATAGTGTAAAACGACTATGGTTCACTGTATACAGTATCACATAAAGTAGAACGACTTTATGTTCAACGGTACAGCATAAACCAAAGTGTAAACTGGCTAGAGGTTTACTCGTAGACTATGTCTTTACTCGTATAGCGTTTTATATAGAGTAGAACGACTTAGATTCAGGCGCACGGTATAAAGCAGAGTGCAAACTGGCTGTTTACTCCAGGATTAGTCTTTACCCGGGTACCGTATTGCATAGAGTAGAACAACTTTAGGTTCAGCCGTACAGCATATCCAAAGTGTAGACTGACTAGAGGTTTACGCGTACAGCGTAATGCACAGTGTGAAACGACTTAAGCTTTACCATTACAGCATAACAGATAGTGTAAAACGACTATGCTTGACCGTATACCGTATCACATAGTGGAGAACGACTTTATGTTCAACGGTACAGCATAAACCAAAGTGTAAACTGGCTGTTTACTCGAGGATTAGTCTTTACCCTGGTACCGTATTGCATAGAGTAGAACAACTTTAGGTTTAGCCGTACAGCATAAACCAAAGTGTAGACTGACTAGAGGTTTACGCGTACAGCGTAATGCACAGTGTAAAACGACTTTAGCTTTACCATTACAGCTTAACAGATAGTGTAAAACGACTATGGTTGAGCGTATACCGTATCACATAGTGGAGAACGACTTTATGTTCAACGGTACAGAATAAACCAAAGTGTAAACTGGCTAGAGGTTTACTCGTAGACTATGTCTTAACCCGTATAGCGTTTTATATAGAGTAGAACGACTTAGATTCAGGCGCACGGTATAAAGCAGAGTGCAAACTGGCAGTTTACTCGAGGATCAGTCTTTACCCGCGTACCGTATTGCATAGAGTAGAACAACTTTAGGTTCAGCCGTACAGCATAAACCAAAGTGTAGACTGACTAGAGGTTTACGCGTACAGCGTAATGCACAGTGTAAAACGACTTTAGCTTTACATTACAGCATAACAGATAGTGTAAAACGACTATGGTTCACTGTATACAGTATCACATAAAGTAGAACGACTTTATGTTCAACGGTACAGCATAAACCAAAGTGTAAACTGGCTAGAGGTTTACTCGTAGACTATGTCTTAACCCGTATAGCGTTTTATATAGAGTAGAACGACTTAGATTCAGGCGCACGGTATAAAGCAGAGTGCAAACTGGCTGTTTACTCGAGGATTAGTCTTTACCCGGGTACCGTATTGCATAGAGTAGAACAACTTTAGGTTCAGCCGTACAGCATATCCAAAGTGTAGACTGACTAGAGGTTTACGCATACAGCGTAATGCACAGTGTGAAACGACTTAAGCTTTACCATTACAGCATAACAGATAGTGTAAAACGACTATGCTTGACCGTATACCGTATCACATAGTGGAGAACGACTTTATGTTCAACGGTACAGCATAAACCAAAGTGTAAACTGGCTGTTTACTCGAGGATTAGTCTTTACCCTGGTACCGTATTGCATAGAGTAGAACAACTTTAGGTTCAGCCGTACAGCATAAACCAAAGTGTAAACTGACTAGAGGTTTACGCGTACAGCGTAATGCACAGTGTAAAACGACTTTAGCTTTACATTACAGCATAACAGATAGTGTAAAACGACTATGGTTCACTGTATACAGTATCACATAAAGTAGAACGACTTTATGTTCAACGGTACAGCATAAACCAAAGTGTAAACTGGCTAGAGGTTTACTCGTAGACTATGTCTTTACTCGTATAGCGTTTTATATAGAGTAGAACGACTTAGATTCAGGCGCACGGTATAAAGCAGAGTGCAAACTGGCTGTTTACTCGAGGATTAGTCTTTACCCGGGTACCGTATTGCATAGAGTAGAACAACTTTAGGTTCAGTCGTACAGCATAAACCAAAGTGTAAACTGACTAGAGGTTTACGCGTACAGCGTAATGCACAGTGTAAAACGACTTTAGCTTTACATTACAGCATAACAGATAGTGTAAAACGACTATGGTTCTTTGTATACCGTATCACATAGAGTAGAACGACTTTAGGTTCAACCGTACAGTATAAAGCAGAGTGTAAACTGGCTAGAGGTTTACTCGAGGATTAGTCTTTACCCGTGTACCGTATTGCATAGAGTAAAACAACTTTAGGTTCAGCCGTACAGCATAAACCAAAGTGTAGACTGACTAGAGGTTTACGCGTACAGCGTAATGCACAGTGTAAAACGACTTTAGCTTTACATTACAGCATAACAGATAGTGTAAAACGACTATGGTTCTTTGTATACCGTATCACATAGAGTAGAACGACTTTAGGTTCAACCGTACAGTATAAAGCAGAGTGTAAACTGGCTAGAGGTTTACTCGAGGATTAGTCTTTACCCTGGTACCGTATTGCATAGAGTAAAACAACTTTAGGTTCAGCCGTACAGCATAAACCAAAGTGTAGACTGACTAGAGGTTTACGCGTACAGCGTAATGCACAGTGTAAAACGACTTTAGCTTTACATTACAGCATAACAGATAGTGTAAAATGACTATGGTTCTTTGTATACCGTATCACATAGAGTAGAACGACTTTAGGTTCAACCGTACAGTATAAAGCAGAGTGTAAACTGGCTAGAGGTTTACTCGAGGATTAGTCTTTACCCGGGTACCGTATTGCATAGAGTAGAACAACTTTAGGTTCAGCCGTACAGCATAAACCAAAGTGTAGACTGACTAGAGGTTTACGCGTACAGCGTAATGCACAGTGTAAAACGATTTTAGCTTTACCATTACAGCTTAACAGATAGTGTAAAACGACTATGGTTGAGCGTATACCGTATCACATAGTGGAGAACGACTTTATGTTCAACGGTACAGAATAAACCAAAGTGTAAACTGGCTAGAGGTTTACTCGTAGACTATGTCTTAACCCGTATAGCGTTTTATATAGAGTAGAACGACTTAGATTCAGGCGCACGGTATAAAGCAGAGTGCAAACTGGCTGTTTACTCGAGGACTAGTCTTTACCCGGGTACCGTATTGCATAGAGTAGAACAACTTTAGGTTCAGCCGTACAGCATAAACCAAAGTGTAGACTGACTAGAGGTTTACGCGTACAGCGTAATGCACAGTGTAAAACGACTTTAGCTTTACATTACAGCATAACAGATAGTGTAAAACGACTATGGTTCACTGTATACAGTATCACATAAAGTAGAACGACTTTATGTTCAACGGTACAGCATAAACCAAAGTGTAAACTGGCTAGAGGTTTACTCGTAGACTATGTCTTTACTCGTATAGCGTTTTATATAGAGTAGAACGACTTAGATTCAGGCGCACGGTATAAAGCAGAGTGCAAACTGGCTGTTTACTCCAGGATTAGTCTTTACCCGGGTACCGTATTGCATAGAGTAGAACAACTTTAGGTTCAGCCGTACAGCATATCCAAAGTGTAGACTGACTAGAGGTTTACGCGTACAGCGTAATGCACAGTGTGAAACGACTTAAGCTTTACCATTACAGCATAACAGATAGTGTAAAACGACTATGCTTAACCGTATACCGTATCACATAGTGGAGAACGACTTTATGTTCAACGGTACAGCATAAACCAAAGTGTAAACTGGCTGTTTACTCGAGGATTAGTCTTTACCCTGGTACCGTATTGCATAGAGTAGAACAACTTTAGGTTTAGCCGTACAGCATAAACCAAAGTGTAGACTGACTAGAGGTTTACGCGTACAGCGTAATGCACAGTGTAAAACGACTTTAGCTTTACCATTACAGCTTAACAGATAGTGTAAAACGACTATGGTTGAGCGTATACCGTATCACATAGTGGAGAACGACTTTATGTTCAACGGTACAGAATAAACCAAAGTGTAAACTGGCTAGAGGTTTACTCGTAGACTATGTCTTAACCCGTATAGCGTTTTATATAGAGTAGAACGACTTAGATTCAGGCGCACGGTATAAAGCAGAGTGCAAACTGGCAGTTTACTCGAGGATCAGTCTTTACCCGCGTACCGTATTGCATAGAGTAGAACAACTTTAGGTTCAGCCGTACAGCATAAACCAAAGTGTAGACTGACTAGAGGTTTACGCGAACAGCGTAATGCACAGTGTAAAACGACTTTAGCTTTACATTACAGCATAACAGATAGTGTAAAACGACTATGGTTCACTGTATACAGTATCACATAAAGTAGAACGACTTTATGTTCAACGGTACAGCATAAACCAAAGTGTAAACTGGCTAGAGGTTTACTCGTAGACTATGTCTTTACTCGTATAGCGTTTTATATAGAGTAGAACGACTTAGATTCAGGCGCACGGTATAAAGCAGAGTGCAAACTGGCTGTTTACTCGAGGATTAGTCTTTACCCGGGTACCGTATTGCATAGAGTAGAACAACTTTAGGTTCAGCCGTACAGCATATCCAAAGTGTAGACTGACTAGAGGTTTACGCATACAGCGTAATGCACAGTGTGAAACGACTTAAGCTTTACCATTACAGCATAACAGATAGTGTAAAACGACTATGCTTGACCGTATACCGTATCACATAGTGGAGAACGACTTTATGTTCAACGGTACAGCATAAACCAAAGTGTAAACTGGCTGTTTACTCGAGGATTAGTCTTTACCCTGGTACCGTATTGCATAGAGTAGAACAACTTTAGGTTCAGCCGTACAGCATAAACCAAAGTGTAAACTGACTAGAGGTTTACGCGTACAGCGTAATGCACAGTGTAAAACGACTTTAGCTTTACATTACAGCATAACAGATAGTGTAAAACGACTATGGTTCACTGTATACAGTATCACATAAAGTAGAACGACTTTATGTTCAACGGTACAGCATAAACCAAAGTGTAAACTGGCTAGAGGTTTACTCGTAGACTATGTCTTTACTCGTATAGCGTTTTATATAGAGTAGAACGACTTAGATTCAGGCGCACGGTATAAAGCAGAGTGCAAACTGGCTGTTTACTCGAGGATTAGTCTTTACCCGGGTACCGTATTGCATAGAGTAGAACAACTTTAGGTTCAGCCGTACAGCATAAACCAAAGTGTAAACTGACTAGAGGTTTACGCGTACAGCGTAATGCACAGTGTAAAACGACTTTAGCTTTACATTACAGCATAACAGATAGTGTAAAACGACTATGGTTCTTTGTATACCGTATCACATAGAGTAGAACGACTTTAGGTTCAACCGTACAGTATAAAGCAGAGTGTAAACTGGCTAGAGGTTTACTCGAGGATTAGTCTTTACCCGTGTACCGTATTGCATAGAGTAAAACAACTTTAGGTTCAGCCGTACAGCATAAACCAAAGTGTAGACTGACTAGAGGTTTACGCGTACAGCGTAATGCACAGTGTAAAACGACTTTAGCTTTACATTACAGCATAACAGATAGTGTAAAACGACTATGGTTCTTTGTATACCGTATCACATAGAGTAGAACGACTTTAGGTTCAACCGTACAGTATAAAGCAGAGTGTAAACTGGCTAGAGGTTTACTCGAGGATTAGTCTTTACCCTGGTACCGTATTGCATAGAGTAGAACAACTTTAGGTTCAGCCGTGCAGCATAAACCAAAGTGTAAACTGACTAGAGGTTTACGCGTACAGCGTAATGCACAGTGTAAAACGACTTTAGCTTTACATTACAGCATAACAGATAGTGTAAAACGACTATGGTTCTTTGTATACCGTATCACATAGAGTAGAACGACTTTAGGTTCAACCGTACAGTATAAAGCAGAGTGTAAACTGGCTAGAGGTTTACTCGAGGATTAGTCTTTACCCGTGTACCGTATTGCATAGAGTAAAACAACTTTAGGTTCAGCCGTACAGCATAAACCAAAGTGTAGACTGACTAGAGGTTTACGCGTACAGCGTAATGCACAGTGTAAAACGACTTTAGCTTTACATTACAGCATAACAGATAGTGTAAAACGACTATGGTTCTTTGTATACCGTATCACATAGAGTAGAACGACTTTAGGTTCAACCGTACAGTATAAAGCAGAGTGTAAACTGGCTAGAGGTTTACTCGAGGATTAGTCTTTACCCGGGTACCGTATTGCATAGAGTAGAACAACTTTAGGTTCAGCAGTACAGCATAAACCAAAGTGTAGACTGACTAGAGGTTTACGCGTACAGCGTAATGCACAGTGTAAAACGACTTTAGCTTTACCATTACAGCTTAACAGATAGTGTAAAACGACTATGGTTGAGCGTATACCGTATCACATAGTGGAGAACGACTTTATGTTCAACGGTACAGAATAAACCAAAGTGTAAACTGGCTAGAGGTTTACTCGTAGACTATGTCTTAACCCGTATAGCGTTTTATATAGAGTAGAACGACTTAGATTCAGGCGCACGGTATAAAGCAGAGTGCAAACTGGCTGTTTACTCGAGGACTAGTCTTTACCCGGGTACCGTATTGCATAGAGTAGAACAACTTTAGGTTCAGCCGTACAGCATAAACCAAAGTGTAGACTGACTAGAGGTTTACGCGTACAGCGTAATGCACAGTGTAAAACGACTTTAGCTTTACATTACAGCATAACAGATAGTGTAAAACGACTATGGTTCACTGTATACAGTATCACATAAAGTAGAACGACTTTATGTTCAACGGTACAGCATAAACCAAAGTGTAAACTGGCTAGAGGTTTACTCGTAGACTATGTCTTTACTCGTATAGCGTTTTATATAGAGTAGAACGACTTAGATTCAGGCGCACGGTATAAAGCAGAGTGCAAACTGGCTGTTTACTCCAGGATTAGTCTTTACCCGGGTACCGTATTGCATAGAGTAGAACAACTTTAGGTTCAGCCGTACAGCATATCCAAAGTGTAGACTGACTAGAGGTTTACGCGTACAGCGTAATGCACAGTGTGAAACGACTTAAGCTTTACCATTACAGCATAACAGATAGTGTAAAACGACTATGCTTAACCGTATACCGTATCACATAGTGGAGAACGACTTTATGTTCAACGGTACAGCATAAACCAAAGTGTAAACTGGCTGTTTACTCGAGGATTAGTCTTTACCCTGGTACCGTATTGCATAGAGTAGAACAACTTTAGGTTTAGCCGTACAGCATAAACCAAAGTGTAGACTGACTAGAGGTTTACGCGTACAGCGTAATGCACAGTGTAAAACGACTTTAGCTTTACCATTACAGCTTAACAGATAGTGTAAAACGACTATGGTTGAGCGTATACCGTATCACATAGTGGAGAACGACTTTATGTTCAACGGTACAGAATAAACCAAAGTGTAAACTGGCTAGAGGTTTACTCGTAGACTATGTCTTAACCCGTATAGCGTTTTATATAGAGTAGAACGACTTAGATTCAGGCGCACGGTATAAAGCAGAGTGCAAACTGGCAGTTTACTCGAGGATCAGTCTTTACCCGCGTACCGTATTGCATAGAGTAGAACAACTTTAGGTTCAGCCGTACAGCATAAACCAAAGTGTAGACTGACTAGAGGTTTACGCGTACAGCGTAATGCACAGTGTAAAACGACTTTAGCTTTACATTACAGCATAACAGATAGTGTAAAACGACTATGGTTCACTGTATACAGTATCACATAAAGTAGAACGACTTTATGTTCAACGGTACAGCATAAACCAAAGTGTAAACTGGCTAGAGGTTTACTCGTAGACTATGTCTTTACTCGTATAGCGTTTTATATAGAGTAGAACGACTTAGATTCAGGCGCACGGTATAAAGCAGAGTGCAAACTGGCTGTTTACTCGAGGATTAGTCTTTACCCGGGTACCGTATTGCATAGAGTAGAACAACTTTAGGTTCAGCCGTACAGCATATCCAAAGTGTAGACTGACTAGAGGTTTACGCATACAGCGTAATGCACAGTGTGAAACGACTTAAGCTTTACCATTACAGCATAACAGATAGTGTAAAACGACTATGCTTGACCGTATACCGTATCACATAGTGGAGAACGACTTTATGTTCAACGGTACAGCATAAACCAAAGTGTAAACTGGCTGTTTACTCGAGGATTAGTCTTTACCCTGGTACCGTATTGCATAGAGTAGAACAACTTTAGGTTCAGCCGTACAGCATAAACCAAAGTGTAAACTGACTAGAGGTTTACGCGTACAGCGTAATGCACAGTGTAAAACGACTTTAGCTTTACATTACAGCATAACAGATAGTGTAAAACGACTATGGTTCACTGTATACAGTATCACATAAAGTAGAACGACTTTATGTTCAACGGTACAGCATAAACCAAAGTGTAAACTGGCTAGAGGTTTACTCGTAGACTATGTCTTTACTCGTATAGCGTTTTATATAGAGTAGAACGACTTAGATTCAGGCGCACGGTATAAAGCAGAGTGCAAACTGGCTGTTTACTCGAGGATTAGTCTTTACCCGGGTACCGTATTGCATAGAGTAGAACAACTTTAGGTTCAGCCGTACAGCATAAACCAAAGTGTAAACTGACTAGAGGTTTACGCGTACAGCGTAATGCACAGTGTAAAACGACTTTAGCTTTACATTACAGCATAACAGATAGTGTAAAACGACTATGGTTCTTTGTATACCGTATCACATAGAGTAGAACGACTTTAGGTTCAACCGTACAGTATAAAGCAGAGTGTAAACTGGCTAGAGGTTTACTCGAGGATTAGTCTTTACCCGTGTACCGTATTGCATAGAGTAAAACAACTTTAGGTTCAGCCGTACAGCATAAACCAAAGTGTAGACTGACTAGAGGTTTACGCGTACAGCGTAATGCACAGTGTAAAACGACTTTAGCTTTACATTACAGCATAACAGATAGTGTAAAACGACTATGGTTCTTTGTATACCGTATCACATAGAGTAGAACGACTTTAGGTTCAACCGTACAGTATAAAGCAGAGTGTAAACTGGCTAGAGGTTTACTCGAGGATTAGTCTTTACCCTGGTACCGTATTGCATAGAGTAAAACAACTTTAGGTTCAGCCGTACAGCATAAACCAAAGTGTAGACTGACTAGAGGTTTACGCGTACAGCGTAATGCACAGTGTAAAACGACTTTAGCTTTACATTACAGCATAACAGATAGTGTAAAACGACTATGGTTCTTTGTATACCGTATCACATAGAGTAGAACGACTTTAGGTTCAACCGTACAGTATAAAGCAGAGTGTAAACTGGCTAGAGGTTTACTCGAGGATTAGTCTTTACCCGGGTACCGTATTGCATAGAGTAGAACAACTTTAGGTTCAGCCGTACAGCATAAACCAAAGTGTAGACTGACTAGAGGTTTACGCGTACAGCGTAATGCACAGTGTAAAACGACTTTAGCTTTACCATTACAGCTTAACAGATAGTGTAAAACGACTATGGTTGAGCGTATACCGTATCACATAGTGGAGAACGACTTTATGTTCAACGGTACAGAATAAACCAAAGTGTAAACTGGCTAGAGGTTTACTCGTAGACTATGTCTAAACCCGTATAGCGTTTTATATAGAGTAGAACGACTTAGATTCAGGCGCACGGTATAAAGCAGAGTGCAAACTGGCTGTTTACTCGAGGACTAGTCTTTACCCGGGTACCGTATTGCATAGAGTAGAACAACTTTAGGTTCAGCCGTACAGCATAAACCAAAGTGTAGACTGACTAGAGGTTTACGCGTACAGCGTAATGCACAGTGTAAAACGACTTTAGCTTTACATTACAGCATAACAGATAGTGTAAAACGACTATGGTTCACTGTATACAGTATCACATAAAGTAGAACGACTTTATGTTCAACGGTACAGCATAAACCAAAGTGTAAACTGGCTAGAGGTTTACTCGTAGACTATGTCTTAACCCGTATAGCGTTTTATATAGAGTAGAACGACTTAGATTCAGGCGCACGGTATAAAGCAGAGTGCAAACTGGCTGTTTACTCGAGGACTAGTCTTTACCCGGGTACCGTATTGCATAGAGTAGAACAACTTTAGGTTCAGCCGTACAGCATAAACCAAAGTGTAGACTGACTAGAGGTTTACGCGTACAGCGTAATGCACAGTGTAAAACGACTTTAGCTTTACATTACAGCATAACAGATAGTGTAAAACGACTATGGTTCACTGTATACAGTATCACATAAAGTAGAACGACTTTATGTTCAACGGTACAGCATAAACCAAAGTGTAAACTGGCTAGAGGTTTACTCGTAGACTATGTCTTTACTCGTATAGCGTTTTATATAGAATAGAACGACTTAGATTCAGGCGCACGGTATAAAACAGAGTGCAAACTGGCTGTTTACTCCAGGATTAGTCTTTACCCGGGTACCGTATTGCATAGAGTAGAACAACTTTAGGTTCAGCCGTACAGCATATCCAAAGTGTAGACTGACTAGAGGTTTACGCGTACAGCGTAATGCACAGTGTGAAACGACTTAAGCTTTACCATTACAGCATAACAGATAGTGTAAAACGACTATGCTTAACCGTATACCGTATCACATAGTGGAGAACGACTTTATGTTCAACGGTACAGCATAAACCAAAGTGTAAACTGGCTGTTTACTCGAGGATTAGTCTTTACCCTGGTACCGTATTGCATAGAGTAGAACAACTTTAGGTTTAGCCGTACAGCATAAACCAAAGTGTAGACTGACTAGAGGTTTACGCGTACAGCGTAATGCACAGTGTAAAACGACTTTAGCTTTACCATTACAGCTTAACAGATAGTGTAAAACGACTATGGTTGAGCGTATACCGTATCACATAGTGGAGAACGACTTTATGTTCAACGGTACAGAATAAACCAAAGTGTAAACTGGCTAGAGGTTTACTCGTAGACTATGTCTTAACCCGTATAGCGTTTTATATAGAGTAGAACGACTTAGATTCAGGCGCACGGTATAAAGCAGAGTGCAAACTGGCAGTTTACTCGAGGATCAGTCTTTACCCGCGTACCGTATTGCATAGAGTAGAACAACTTTAGGTTCAGCCGTACAGCATAAACCAAAGTGTAGACTGACTAGAGGTTTACGCGAACAGCGTAATGCACAGTGTAAAACGACTTTAGCTTTACATTACAGCATAACAGATAGTGTAAAACGACTATGGTTCACTGTATACAGTATCACATAAAGTAGAACGACTTTATGTTCAACGGTACAGCATAAACCAAAGTGTAAACTGGCTAGAGGTTTACTCGTAGACTATGTCTTTACTCGTATAGCGTTTTATATAGAGTAGAACGACTTAGATTCAGGCGCACGGTATAAAGCAGAGTGCAAACTGGCTGTTTACTCGAGGATTAGTCTTTACCCGGGTACCGTATTGCATAGAGTAGAACAACTTTAGGTTCAGCCGTACAGCATATCCAAAGTGTAGACTGACTAGAGGTTTACGCATACAGCGTAATGCACAGTGTGAAACGACTTAAGCTTTACCATTACAGCATAACAGATAGTGTAAAACGACTATGCTTGACCGTATACCGTATCACATAGTGGAGAACGACTTTATGTTCAACGGTACAGCATAAACCAAAGTGTAAACTGGCTGTTTACTCGAGGATTAGTCTTTACCCTGGTACCGTATTGCATAGAGTAGAACAACTTTAGGTTCAGCCGTACAGCATAAACCAAAGTGTAAACTGACTAGAGGTTTACGCGTACAGCGTAATGCACAGTGTAAAACGACTTTAGCTTTACATTACAGCATAACAGATAGTGTAAAACGACTATGGTTCACTGTATACAGTATCACATAAAGTAGAACGACTTTATGTTCAACGGTACAGCATAAACCAAAGTGTAAACTGGCTAGAGGTTTACTCGTAGACTATGTCTTTACTCGTATAGCGTTTTATATAGAGTAGAACGACTTAGATTCAGGCGCACGGTATAAAGCAGAGTGCAAACTGGCTGTTTACTCGAGGATTAGTCTTTACCCGGGTACCGTATTGCATAGAGTAGAACAACTTTAGGTTCAGCCGTACAGCATGAACCAAAGTGTAAACTGACTAGAGGTTTACGCGTACAGCGTAATGCACAGTGTAAAACGACTTTAGCTTTACATTACAGCATAACAGATAGTGTAAAACGACTATGGTTCTTTGTATACCGTATCACATAGAGTAGAACGACTTTAGGTTCAACCGTACAGTATAAAGCAGAGTGTAAACTGGCTAGAGGTTTACTCGAGGATTAGTCTTTACCCGTGTACCGTATTGCATAGAGTAAAACAACTTTAGGTTCAGCCGTACAGCATAAACCAAAGTGTAGACTGACTAGAGGTTTACGCGTACAGCGTAATGCACAGTGTAAAACGACTTTAGCTTTACATTACAGCATAACAGATAGTGTAAAACGACTATGGTTCTTTGTATACCGTATCACATAGAGTAGAACGACTTTAGGTTCAACCGTACAGTATAAAGCAGAGTGTAAACTGGCTAGAGGTTTACTCGAGGATTAGTCTTTACCCTGGTACCGTATTGCATAGAGTAGAACAACTTTAGGTTCAGCCGTGCAGCATAAACCAAAGTGTAAACTGACTAGAGGTTTACGCGTACAGCGTAATGCACAGTGTAAAACGACTTTAGCTTTACATTACAGCATAACAGATAGTGTAAAACGACTATGGTTCTTTGTATACCGTATCACATAGAGTAGAACGACTTTAGGTTCAACCGTACAGTATAAAGCAGAGTGTAAACTGGCTAGAGGTTTACTCGAGGATTAGTCTTTACCCGTGTACCGTATTGCATAGAGTAAAACAACTTTAGGTTCAGCCGTACAGCATAAACCAAAGTGTAGACTGACTAGAGGTTTACGCGTACAGCGTAATGCACAGTGTAAAACGACTTTAGCTTTACATTACAGCATAACAGATAGTGTAAAACGACTATGGTTCTTTGTATATCGTATCACATAGAGTAGAACGACTTTAGGTTCAACCGTACAGTATAAAGCAGAGTGTAAACTGGCTAGAGGTTTACTCGAGGATTAGTCTTTACCCGGGTACCGTATTGCATAGAGTAGAACAACTTTAGGTTCAGCCGTACAGCATAAACCAAAGTGTAGACTGACTAGAGGTTTACGCGTACAGCGTAATGCACAGTGTAAAACGACTTTAGCTTTACCATTACAGCTTAACAGATAGTGTAAAACGACTATGGTTGAGCGTATACCGTATCACATAGTGGAGAACGACTTTATGTTCAACGGTACAGAATAAACCAAAGTGTAAACTGGCTAGAGGTTTACTCGTAGACTATGTCTTAACCCGTATAGCGTTTTATATAGAGTAGAACGACTTAGATTCAGGCGCACGGTATAAAGCAGAGTGCAAACTGGCTGTTTACTCGAGGACTAGTCTTTACCCGGGTACCGTATTGCATAGAGTAGAACAACTTTAGGTTCAGCCGTACAGCATAAACCAAAGTGTAGACTGACTAGAGGTTTACGCGTACAGCGTAATGCACAGTGTAAAACGACTTTAGCTTTACATTACAGCATAACAGATAGTGTAAAACGACTATGGTTCACTGTATACAGTATCACATAAAGTAGAACGACTTTATGTTCAACGGTACAGCATAAACCAAAGTGTAAACTGGCTAGAGGTTTACTCGTAGACTATGTCTTTACTCGTATAGCGTTTTATATAGAGTAGAACGACTTAGATTCAGGCGCACGGTATAAAGCAGAGTGCAAACTGGCTGTTTACTCCAGGATTAGTCTTTACCCGGGTACCGTATTGCATAGAGTAGAACAACTTTAGGTTCAGCCGTACAGCATATCCAAAGTGTAGACTGACTAGAGGTTTACGCGTACAGCGTAATGCACAGTGTGAAACGACTTAAGCTTTACCATTACAGCATAACAGATAGTGTAAAACGACTATGCTTAACCGTATACCGTATCACATAGTGGAGAACGACTTTATGTTCAACGGTACAGCATAAACCAAAGTGTAAACTGGCTGTTTACTCGAGGATTATTCTTTACCCTGGTACCGTATTGCATAGAGTAGAACAACTTTAGGTTTAGCCGTACAGCATAAACCAAAGTGTAGACTGACTAGAGGTTTACGCGTACAGCGTAATGCACAGTGTAAAACGACTTTAGCTTTACCATTACAGCTTAACAGATAGTGTAAAACGACTATGGTTGAGCGTATACCGTATCACATAGTGGAGAACGACTTTATGTTCAACGGTACAGAATAAACCAAAGTGTAAACTGGCTAGAGGTTTACTCGTAGACTATGTCTTAACCCGTATAGCGTTTTATATAGAGTAGAACGACTTAGATTCAGGCGCACGGTATAAAGCAGAGTGCAAACTGGCAGTTTACTCGAGGATCAGTCTTTACCCGCGTACCGTATTGCATAGAGTAGAACAACTTTAGGTTCAGCCGTACAGCATAAACCAAAGTGTAGACTGACTAGAGGTTTACGCGTACAGCGTAATGCACAGTGTAAAACGACTTTAGCTTTACATTACAGCATAACAGATAGTGTAAAACGACTATGGTTCACTGTATACAGTATCACATAAAGTAGAACGACTTTATGTTCAACGGTACAGCATAAACCAAAGTGTAAACTGGCTAGAGGTTTACTCGTAGACTATGTCTTTACTCGTATAGCGTTTTATATAGAGTAGAACGACTTAGATTCAGGCGCACGGTATAAAGCAGAGTGCAAACTGGCTGTTTACTCGAGGATTAGTCTTTACCCGGGTACCGTATTGCATAGAGTAGAACAACTTTAGGTTCAGCCGTACAGCATATCCAAAGTGTAGACTGACTAGAGGTTTACGCATACAGCGTAATGCACAGTGTGAAACGACTTAAGCTTTACCATTACAGCATAACAGATAGTGTAAAACGACTATGCTTGACCGTATACCGTATCACATAGTGGAGAACGACTTTATGTTCAACGGTACAGCATAAACCAAAGTGTAAACTGGCTGTTTACTCGAGGATTAGTCTTTACCCTGGTACCGTATTGCATAGAGTAGAACAACTTTAGGTTCAGCCGTACAGCATAAACCAAAGTGTAAACTGACTAGAGGTTTACGCGTACAGCGTAATGCACAGTGTAAAACGACTTTAGCTTTACATTACAGCATAACAGATAGTGTAAAACGACTATGGTTCACTGTATACAGTATCACATAAAGTAGAACGACTTTATGTTCAACGGTACAGCATAAACCAAAGTGTAAACTGGCTAGAGGTTTACTCGTAGACTATGTCTTTACTCGTATAGCGTTTTATATAGAGTAGAACGACTTAGATTCAGGCGCACGGTATAAAGCAGAGTGCAAACTGGCTGTTTACTCGAGGATTAGTCTTTACCCGGGTACCGTATTGCATAGAGTAGAACAACTTTAGGTTCAGCCGTACAGCATAAACCAAAGTGTAAACTGACTAGAGGTTTACGCGTACAGCGTAATGCACAGTGTAAAACGACTTTAGCTTTACATTACAGCATAACAGATAGTGTAAAACGACTATGGTTCTTTGTATACCGTATCACATAGAGTAGAACGACTTTAGGTTCAACCGTACAGTATAAAGCAGAGTGTAAACTGGCTAGAGGTTTACTCGAGGATTAGTCTTTACCCGTGTACCGTATTGCATAGAGTAAAACAACTTTAGGTTCAGCCGTACAGCATAAACCAAAGTGTAGACTGACTAGAGGTTTACGCGTACAGCGTAATGCACAGTGTAAAACGACTTTAGCTTTACATTACAGCATAACAGATAGTGTAAAACGACTATGGTTCTTTGTATACCGTATCACATAGAGTAGAACGACTTTAGGTTCAACCGTACAGTATAAAGCAGAGTGTAAACTGGCTAGAGGTTTACTCGAGGATTAGTCTTTACCCTGGTACCGTATTGCATAGAGTAAAACAACTTTAGGTTCAGCCGTACAGCATAAACCAAAGTGTAGACTGACTAGAGGTTTACGCGTACAGCGTAATGCACAGTGTAAAACGACTTTAGCTTTACATTACAGCATAACAGATAGTGTAAAACGACTATGGTTCTTTGTATACCGTATCACATAGAGTAGAACGACTTTAGGTTCAACCGTACAGTATAAAGCAGAGTGTAAACTGGTTAGAGGTTTACTCGAGGATTAGTCTTTACCCGGGTACCGTATTGCATAGAGTAGAACAACTTTAGGTTCAGCCGTACAGCATAAACCAAAGTGTAGACTGACTAGAGGTTTACGCGTACAGCGTAATGCACAGTGTAAAACGACTTTAGCTTTACCATTACAGCTTAACAGATAGTGTAAAACGACTATGGTTGAGCGTATACCGTATCACATAGTGGAGAACGACTTTATGTTCAACGGTACAGAATAAACCAAAGTGTAAACTGGCTAGAGGTTTACTCGTAGACTATGTCTTAACCCGTATAGCGTTTTATATAGAGTAGAACGACTTAGATTCAGGCGCACGGTATAAAGCAGAGTGCAAACTGGCTGTTTACTCGAGGACTAGTCTTTACCCGGGTACCGTATTGCATAGAGTAGAACAACTTTAGGTTCAGCCGTACAGCATAAACCAAAGTGTAGACTGACTAGAGGTTTACGCGTACAGCGTAATGCACAGTGTAAAACGACTTTAGCTTTACATTACAGCATAACAGATAGTGTAAAACGACTATGGTTCACTGTATACAGTATCACATAAAGTAGAACGACTTTATGTTCAACGGTACAGCATAAACCAAAGTGTAAACTGGCTAGAGGTTTACTCGTAGACTATGTCTTTACTCGTATAGCGTTTTATATAGAGTAGAACGACATAGATTCAGGCGCACGGTATAAAGCAGAGTGCAAACTGGCTGTTTACTCCAGGATTAGTCTTTACCCGGGTACCGTATTGCATAGAGTAGAACAACTTTAGGTTCAGCCGTACAGCATATCCAAAGTGTAGACTGACTAGAGGTTTACGCGTACAGCGTAATGCACAGTGTGAAACGACTTAAGCTTTACCATTACAGCATAACAGATAGTGTAAAACGACTATGCTTAACCGTATACCGTATCACATAGTGGAGAACGACTTTATGTTCAACGGTACAGCATAAACCAAAGTGTAAACTGGCTGTTTACTCGAGGATTAGTCTTTACCCTGGTACCGTATTGCATAGAGTAGAACAACTTTAGGTTTAGCCGTACAGCATAAACCAAAGTGTAGACTGACTAGAGGTTTACGCGTACAGCGTAATGCACAGTGTAAAACGACTTTAGCTTTACCATTACAGCTTAACAGATAGTGTAAAACGACTATGGTTGAGCGTATACCGTATCACATAGTGGAGAACGACTTTATGTTCAACGGTACAGAATAAACCAAAGTGTAAACTGGCTAGAGGTTTACTCGTAGACTATGTCTTAACCCGTATAGCGTTTTATATAGAGTAGAACGACTTAGATTCAGGCGCACGGTATAAAGCAGAGTGCAAACTGGCAGTTTACTCGAGGATCAGTCTTTACCCGCGTACCGTATTGCATAGAGTAGAACAACTTTAGGTTCAGCCGTACAGCATAAACCAAAGTGTAGACTGACTAGAGGTTTACGCGTACAGCGTAATGCACAGTGTAAAACGACTTTAGCTTTACATTACAGCATAACAGATAGTGTAAAACGACTATGGTTCACTGTATACAGTATCACATAAAGTAGAACGACTTTATGTTCAACGGTACAGCATAAACCAAAGTGTAAACTGGCTAGAGGTTTACTCGTAGACTATGTCTTTACTCGTATAGCGTTTTATATAGAGTAGAACGACTTAGATTCAGGCGCACGGTATAAAGCAGAGTGCAAACTGGCTGTTTACTCGAGGATTAGTCTTTACCCGGGTACCGTATTGCATAGAGTAGAACAACTTTAGGTTCAGCCGTACAGCATATCCAAAGTGTAGACTGACTAGAGGTTTACGCATACAGCGTAATGCACAGTGTAAAACGACTTTAGCTTTACATTACAGCATAACAGATAGTGTAAAACGACTATGGTTCACTGTATACAGTATCACATAAAGTAGAACGACTTTATGTTCAACGGTACAGCATAAACCAAAGTGTAAACTGGCTAGAGGTTTACTCGTAGACTATGTCTTTACTCGTATAGCGTTTTATATAGAGTAGAACGACTTAGATTCAGGCGCACGGTATAAAGCAGAGTGCAAACTGGCTGTTTACTCGAGGATTAGTCTTTACCCGGGTACCGTATTGCATAGAGTAGAACAACTTTAGGTTCAGCCGTACAGCATATCCAAAGTGTAGACTGACTAGAGGTTTACGCATACAGCGTAATGCACAGTGTGAAACGACTTAAGCTTTACCATTACAGCATAACAGATAGTGTAAAACGACTATGCTTGACCGTATACCGTATCACATAGTGGAGAACGACTTTATGTTCAACGGTACAGCATAAACCAAAGTGTAAACTGGCTGTTTACTCGAGGATTAGTCTTTACCCTGGTACCGTATTGCATAGAGTAGAACAACTTTAGGTTCAGCCGTACAGCATAAACCAAAGTGTAAACTGACTAGAGGTTTACGCGTACAGCGTAATGCACAGTGTAAAACGACTTTAGCTTTACATTACAGCATAACAGATAGTGTAAAACGACTATGGTTCACTGTATACAGTATCACATAAAGTAGAACGACTTTATGTTCAACGGTACAGCATAAACCAAAGTGTAAACTGGCTAGAGGTTTACTCGTAGACTATGTCTTAACCCGTATAGCGTTTTATATAGAGTAGAACGACTTAGATTCAGGCGCACGGTATAAAGCAGAGTGCAAACTGGCTGTTTACTCGAGGACTAGTCTTTACCCGGGTACCGTATTGCATAGAGTAGAACAACTTTAGGTTCAGCCGTACAGCATAAACCAAAGTGTAGACTGACTAGAGGTTTACGCGTACAGCGTAATGCACAGTGTAAAACGACTTTAGCTTTACATTACAGCATAACAGATAGTGTAAAACGACTATGGTTCACTGTATACAGTATCACATAAAGTAGAACGACTTTATGTTCAACGGTACAGCATAAACCAAAGTGTAAACTGGTTAGAGGTTTACTCGTAGACTATGTCTTTACTCGTATAGCGTTTTATATAGAGTAGAACGACATAGATTCAGGCGCACGGTATAAAGCAGAGTGCAAACTGGCTGTTTACTCCAGGATTAGTCTTTACCCGGGTACCGTATTGCATAGAGTAGAACAACTTTAGGTTCAGCCGTACAGCATATCCAAAGTGTAGACTGACTAGAGGTTTACGCATACAGCGTAATGCACAGTGTGAAACGACTTAAGCTTTACCATTACAGCATAACAGATAGTGTAAAACGACTATGCTTGACCGTATACCGTATCACATAGTGGAGAACGACTTTATGTTCAACGGTACAGCATAAACCAAAGTGTAAACTGGCTGTTTACTCGAGGATTAGTCTTTACCCTGGTACCGTATTGCATAGAGTAGAACAACTTTAGGTTTAGCCGTACAGCATAAACCAAAGTGTAGACTGACTAGAGGTTTACGCGTACAGCGTAATGCACAGTGTAAAACGACTTTAGCTTTACCATTACAGCTTAACAGATAGTGTAAAACGACTATGCTTAACCGTATACCGTATCACATAGTGGAGAACGACTTTATGTTCAACGGTACAGCATAAACCAAAGTGTAAACTGGCTGTTTACTCGAGGATTAGTCTTTACCCTGGTACCGTATTGCATAGAGTAGAACAACTTTAGGTTTAGCCGTACAGCATAAACCAAAGTGTAGACTGACTAGAGGTTTACGCGTACAGCGTAATGCACAGTGTAAAACGACTTTAGCTTTACCATTACAGCTTAACAGATAGTGTAAAACGACTATGGTTGAGCGTATACCGTATCACATAGTGGAGAACGACTTTATGTTCAACGGTACAGAATAAACCAAAGTGTAAACTGGCTAGAGGTTTACTCGTAGACTATGTCTTAACCCGTATAGCGTTTTATATAGAGTAGAACGACTTAGATTCAGGCGCACGGTATAAAGCAGAGTGCAAACTGGCAGTTTACTCGAGGATCAGTCTTTACCCGCGTACCGTATTGCATAGAGTAGAACAACTTTAGGTTCAGCCGTACAGCATAAACCAAAGTGTAGACTGACTAGAGGTTTACGCGTACAGCGTAATGCACAGTGTAAAACGACTTAAGCTTTACCATTACAGCATAACAGATAGTGTAAAACGACTATGCTTGACCGTATACCGTATCACATAGTGGAGAACGACTTTATGTTCAACGGTACAGCATAAACCAAAGTGTAAACTGGCTGTTTACTCGAGGATTAGTCTTTACCCTGGTACCGTATTGCATAGAGTAGAACAACTTTAGGTTTAGCCGTACAGCATAAACCAAAGTGTAGACTGACTAGAGGTTTACGCGTACAGCGTAATGCACAGTGTGAAACGACTTAAGCTTTACCATTACAGCATAACAGATAGTGTAAAACGACTATGCTTAACCGTATACCGTATCACATAGTGGAGAACGACTTTATGTTCAACGGTACAGCATAAACCAAAGTGTAAACTGGCTGTTTACTCGAGGATTAGTCTTTACCCTGGTACCGTATTGCATAGAGTAGAACAACTTTAGGTTTAGCCGTACAGCATAAACCAAAGTGTAGACTGACTAGAGGTTTACGCGTACAGCGTAATGCACAGTGTAAAACGACTTTAGCTTTACCATTACAGCTTAACAGATAGTGTAAAACGACTATGGTTGAGCGTATACCGTATCACATAGTGGAGAACGACTTTATGTTCAACGGTACAGAATAAACCAAAGTGTAAACTGGCTAGAGGTTTACTCGTAGACTATGTCTTAACCCGTATAGCGTTTTATATAGAGTAGAACGACTTAGATTCAGGCGCACGGTATAAAGCAGAGTGCAAACTGGCAGTTTACTCGAGGATCAGTCTTTACCCGCGTACCGTATTGCATAGAGTAGAACAACTTTAGGTTCAGCCGTACAGCATAAACCAAAGTGTAGACTGACTAGAGGTTTCCGCGTACAGCGTAATGCACAGTGTAAAACGACTTTAGCTTTACATTACAGCATAACAGATAGTGTAAAACGACTATGGTTCACTGTATACAGTATCACATAAAGTAGAACGACTTTATGTTCAACGGTACAGCATAAACCAACGTGTAAACTGGCTAGAGGTTTACTCGTAGACTATGTCTTTACTCGTATAGCGTTTTATATAGAGTAGAACGACTTAGATTCAGGCGCACGGTATAAAGCAGAGTGCAAACTGGCTGTTTACTCGAGGATTAGTCTTTACCCGGGTACCGTATTGCATAGAGTAGAACAACTTTAGGTTCAGCCGTACAGCATATCCAAAGTGTAGACTGACTAGAGGTTTACGCATACAGCGTAATGCACAGTGTGAAACGACTTAAGCTTTACCATTACAGCATAACAGATAGTGTAAAACGACTATGCTTGACCGTATACCGTATCACATAGTGGAGAACGACTTTATGTTCAACGGTACAGCATAAACCAAAGTGTAAACTGGCTGTTTACTCGAGGATTAGTCTTTACCCTGGTACCGTATTGCATAGAGTAGAACAACTTTAGGTTCAGCCGTACAGCATAAACCAAAGTGTAAACTGACTAGAGGTTTACGCGTACAGCGTAATGCACAGTGTAAAACGACTTTAGCTTTACATTACAGCATAACAGATAGTGTAAAACGACTATGGTTCACTGTATACAGTATCACATAAAGTAGAACGACTTTATGTTCAACGGTACAGCATAAACCAAAGTGTAAACTGGCTAGAGGTTTACTCGTAGACTATGTCTTTACTCGTATAGCGTTTTATATAGAGTAGAACGACTTAGATTCAGGCGCACGGTATAAAGCAGAGTGCAAACTGGCTGTTTACTCGAGGATTAGTCTTTACCCGGGTACCGTATTGCATAGAGTAGAACAACTTTAGGTTCAGCCGTACAGCATAAACCAAAGTGTAAACTGACTAGAGGTTTACGCGTACAGCGTAATGCACAGTGTAAAACGACTTTAGCTTTACATTACAGCATAACAGATAGTGTAAAACGACTATGGTTCTTTGTATACCGTATCACATAGAGTAGAACGACTTTAGGTTCAACCGTACAGTATAAAGCAGAGTGTAAACTGGCTAGAGGTTTACTCGAGGATTAGTCTTTACCCGTGTACCGTATTGCATAGAGTAAAACAACTTTAGGTTCAGCCGTACAGCATAAACCAAAGTGTAGACTGACTAGAGGTTTACGCGTACAGCGTAATGCACAGTGTAAAACGACTTTAGCTTTACATTACAGCATAACAGATAGTGTAAAACGACTATGGTTCTTTGTATACCGTATCACATAGAGTAGAACGACTTTAGGTTCAACCGTACAGTATAAAGCAGAGTGTAAACTGGCTAGAGGTTTACTCGAGGATTAGTCTTTACCCTGGTACCGTATTGCATAGAGTAGAACAACTTTAGGTTCAGCCGTACAGCATAAACCAAAGTGTAAACTGACTAGAGGTTTACGCGTACAGCGTAATGCACAGTGTAAAACGACTTTAGCTTTACATTACAGCATAACAGATAGTGTAAAACGACTATGGTTCTTTGTATACCGTATCACATAGAGTAGAACGACTTTAGGTTCAACCGTACAGTATAAAGCAGAGTGTAAACTGGCTAGAGGTTTACTCGAGGATTAGTCTTTACCCGGGTACCGTATTGCATAGAGTAGAACAACTTTAGGTTCAGCCGTACAGCATAAACCAAAGTGTAGACTGACTAGAGGTTTACGCGTACAGCGTAATGCACAGTGTAAAACGACTTTAGCTTTACCATTACAGCTTAACAGATAGTGTAAAACGACTATGGTTGAGCGTATACCGTATCACATAGTGGAGAACGACTTTATGTTCAACGGTACAGAATAAACCAAAGTGTAAACTGGCTAGAGGTTTACTCGTAGACTATGTCTTAACCCGTATAGCGTTTTATATAGAGTAGAACGACTTAGATTCAGGCGCACGGTATAAAGCAGAGTGCAAACTGGCAGTTTACTCGAGGATCAGTCTTTACCCGCGTACCGTATTGCATAGAGTAGAACAACTTTAGGTTCAGCCGTACAGCATAAACCAAAGTGTAGACTGACTAGAGGTTTACGCGTACAGCGTAATGCACAGTGTAAAACGACTTTAGCTTTACATTACAGCATAACAGATAGTGTAAAACGACTATGGTTCACTGTATACAGTATCACATAAAGTAGAACGACTTTATGTTCAACGGTACAGCATAAACCAAAGTGTAAACTGGCTAGAGGTTTACTCGTAGACTATGTCTTTACTCGTATAGCGTTTTATATAGAGTAGAACGACTTAGATTCAGGCGCACGGTATAAAGCAGAGTGCAAACTGGCTGTTTACTCCAGGATTAGTCTTTACCCGGGTACCGTATTGCATAGAGTAGAACAACTTTAGGTTCAGCCGTACAGCATATCCAAAGTGTAGACTGACTAGAGGTTTAAGCGTACAGCGTAATGCACAGTGTGAAACGACTTAAGCTTTACCATTACAGCATAACAGATAGTGTAAAATGACTATGCTTGACCGTATACCGTATCACATAGTGGAGAACGACTTTATGTTCAACGGTACAGCATAAACCAAAGTGTAAACTGGCTGTTTACTCGAGGATTAGTCTTTACCCTGGTACCGTATTGCATAGAGTAGAACAACTTTAGGTTCAGCCGTACAGCATAAACCAAAGTGTAAACTGACTAGAGGTTTACGCGTACAGCGTAATGCACAGTGTAAAACGACTTTAGCTTTACATTACAGCATAACAGATAGTGTAAAACGACTATGGTTCTTTGTATACCGTATCACATAGAGTAGAACGACTTTAGGTTCAACCGTACAGTATAAAGCAGAGTGTAAACTGGCTAGAGGTTTACTCGAGGATTAGTCTTTACCCGTGTACCGTATTGCATAGAGTAAAACAACTTTAGGTTCAGCCGTACAGCATAAACCAAAGTGTAGACTGACTAGAGGTTTACGCGTACAGCGTAATGCACAGTGTAAAACGACTTTAGCTTTACATTACAGCATAACAGATAGTGTAAAACGACTATGCTTGACCGTATACCGTATCACATAGTGGAGAACGACTTTATGTTCAACGGTACAGCATAAACCAAAGTGTAAACTGGCTGTTTACTCGAGGATTAGTCTTTACCCTGGTACCGTATTGCATAGAGTAGAACAACTTTAGGTTCAGCCGTACAGCATAAACCAAAGTGTAAACTGACTAGAGGTTTACGCGTACAGCGTAATGCACAGTGTAAAACGACTTTAGCTTTACATTACAGCATAACAGATAGTGTAAAACGACTATGGTTCTTTGTATACCGTATCACATAGAGTAGAACGACTTTAGGTTCAACCGTACAGTATAAAGCAGAGTGTAAACTGGCTAGAGGTTTACTCGAGGATTAGTCTTTACCCGTGTACCGTATTGCATAGAGTAAAACAACTTTAGGTTCAGCCGTACAGCATAAACCAAAGTGTAGACTGACTAGAGGTTTACGCGTACAGCGTAATGCACAGTGTAAAACGACTTTAGCTTTACATTACAGCATAACAGATAGTGTAAAACGACTATGGTTCTTTGTATACCGTATCACATAGAGTAGAACGACTTTAGGTTCAACCGTACAGTATAAAGCAGAGTGTAAACTGGCTAGAGGTTTACTCGAGGATTAGTCTTTACCCGGGTACCGTATTGCATAGAGTAGAACAACTTTAGGTTCAGCCGTACAGCATAAACCAAAGTGTAGACTGACTAGAGGTTTACGCGTACAGCGTAATGCACAGTGTAAAACGACTTTAGCTTTACCATTACAGCTTAACAGATAGTGTAAAACGACTATGGTTGAGCGTATACCGTATCACATAGTGGAGAACGACTTTATGTTCAACGGTACAGAATAAACCAAAGTGTAAACTGGCTAGAGGTTTACTCGAGGATTAGTCTTTACCCGGGTACCGTATTGCATAGAGTAGAACAACTTTAGGTTCAGCCGTACAGCATAAACCAAAGTGTAGACTGACTAGAGGTTTACGCGTACAGCGTAATGCACAGTGTGAAACGACTTAAGCTTTACCATTACAGCATAACAGATAGTGTAAAACGACTATGCTTGACCGTATACCGTATCACATAGTGAAGAACGACTTTATGTTCAACGGTACAGCATAAACCAAAGTGTAAACTGGCTGTTTACTCGAGGATTAGTCTTTACCCTGGTACCGTATTGCATAGAGTAGAACAACTTTAGGTTCAGCCGTACAGCATAAACCAAAGTGTAAACTGACTAGAGGTTTACGCGTACAGCGTAATGCACAGTGTAAAACGACTTTAGCTTTACATTACAGCATAACAGATAGTGTAAAACGACTATGGTTCTTTGTATACCGTATCACATAGAGTAGAACGACTTTAGGTTCAACCGTACAGTATAAAGCAGAGTGTAAACTGGCTAGAGGTTTACTCGAGGATTAGTCTTTACCCGTGTACCGTATTGCATAGAGTAGAACAACTTTAGGTTCAGCCGTACAGAATAAACCAAAGTGTAAACTGGCTAGAGGTTTACTCGTAGACTATGTCTTTACTCGTATAGCGTTTTATATAGAGTAGAACGACTTAGATTCAGGCGCACGGTATAAAGCAGAGTGCAAACTGGCAGTTTACTCGAGGATTAGTCTTCACCCGCGTACCGTATTGCATAGAGTAGAACAACTTTATTTTCAGCCGTACAGCATAAACCAAAGTGTAGACTGACTAGAGGTTTACGCGTACAGCGTAATGCACAGTGTAAAACGACTTTAGCTTTACATTACAGCATAACAGATAGTGTAAAACGACTATGGTTCACTGTATACAGTATCACATAAAGTAGAACGACTTTATGTTCAACGGTACAGCATAAACCAAAGTGTAAACTGGCTAGAGGTTTACTCGTAGACTATGTCTTTACTCGTATAGCGTTTTATATAGAGTAGAACGACTTAGATTCAGGCGCACGGTATAAAGCAGAGTGCAAACTGGCTGTTTACTCGAGGATTAGTCTTTACCCGGGTACCGTATTGCATAGAGTAGAACAACTTTAGGTTCAGCCGTACAGCATAAACCAAAGTGTAGACTGACTAGAGGTTTACGCGTACAGCGCAATGCACAGTGTAAAACGACTTTAGCTTTACATTACAGCATAACAGATAGTGTAAAACGACTATGGTTCTTTGTATACCGTATCACATAGAGTAGAACGACTTTAGGTTCAACCGTACAGTATAAAGCAGAGTGTAAACTGGCTAGAGGTTTACTCGTAGACTATGTCTTTACTCGTATAGCGTTTTATATAGAGTAGAACGACTTAGATTCAGGCGCACGGTATAAAGCAGAGTGCAAACTGGCTGTTTACTCGAGGATTAGTCTTTACCCGGGTACATTACAGCATAACAGATAGTGTAAAACGACTATGGTTCTTTGTATACCGTATCACATAGAGTAGAACGACTTTAGGTTCAACCGTACAGTATAAAGCAGAGTGTAAACTGGCTAGAGGTTTACTCGAGGATTAGTCTTTACCCGTGTACCGTATTGCATAGAGTAAAACAACTTTAGGTTCAGCCGTACAGCATAAACCAAAGTGTAGACTGACTAGAGGTTTACGCGTACAGCGTAATGCACAGTGTAAAACGACTTTAGCTTTACATTACAGCATAACAGATAGTGTAAAACGACTATGGTTCTTTGTATACCGTATCACATAGAGTAGAACGACTTTAGGTTCAACCGTACAGTATAAAGCAGAGTGTAAACTGGCTAGAGGTTTACTCGAGGATTAGTCTTTACCCGGGTACCGTATTGCATAGAGTAGAACAACTTTAGGTTCAGCCGTACAGCATAAACCAAAGTGTAGACTGACTAGAGGTTTACGCGTACAGCGTAATGCACAGTGTAAAACGACTTTAGCTTTACCATTACAGCTTAACAGATAGTGTAAAACGACTATGGTTGAGCGTATACCGTATCACATAGTGGAGAACGACTTTATGTTCAACGGTACAGAATAAACCAAAGTGTAAACTGGCTAGAGGTTTACTCGTAGACTATGTCTTTACTCGTATAGCGTTTTATATAGAGTAGAACGACTTAGATTCAGGCGCACGGTATAAAGCAGAGTGCAAACTGGCAGTTTACTCGAGGATCAGTCTTTACCCGCGTACCGTATTGCATAGAGTAGAACAACTTTAGGTTCAGCCGTACAGCATAAACCAAAGTGTAGACTGACTAGAGGTTTACGCGTACAGCGTAATGCACAGTGTAAAACGACTTTAGCTTTACATTACAGCATAACAGATAGTGTAAAACGACTATGGTTCACTGTATACAGTATCACATAAAGTAGAACGACTTTATGTTCAACGGTACAGCATAAACCAAAGTGTAAACTGGCTAGAGGTTTACTCGTAGACTATGTCTTTACTCGTATAGCGTTTTATATAGAGTAGAACGACTTAGATTCAGGCGCACGGTATAAAGCAGAGTGCAAACTGGCTGTTTACTCCAGGATTAGTCTTTACCCGGGTACCGTATTGCATAGAGTAGAACAACTTTAGGTTCAGCCGTACAGCATATCCAAAGTGTAGACTGACTAGAGGTTTACGCGTACAGCGTAATGCACAGTGTGAAACGACTTAAGCTTTACCATTACAGCATAACAGATAGTGTAAAACGACTATGCTTGACCGTATACCGTATCACATAGTGGAGAACGACTTTATGTTCAACGGTACAGCATAAACCAAAGTGTAAACTGGCTGTTTACTCGAGGATTAGTCTTTACCCTGGTACCGTATTGCATAGAGTAGAACAACTTTAGGTTCAGCCGTACAGCATAAACCAAAGTGTAAACTGACTAGAGGTTTACGCGTACAGCGTAATGCACAGTGTAAAACGACTTTAGCTTTACATTACAGCATAACAGATAGTGTAAAACGACTATGGTTCACTGTATACAGTATCACATAAAGTAGAACGACTTTATGTTCAACGGTACAGCATAAACCAAAGTGTAAACTGGCTAGAGGTTTACTCGTAGACTATGTCTTTACTCGTATAGCGTTTTATATAGAGTAGAACGACTTAGATTCAGGCGCACGGTATAAAGCAGAGTGCAAACTGGCTGTTTACTCGAGGATTAGTCTTTACCCGGGTACCGTATTGCATAGAGTAGAACAACTTTAGGTTCAGCCGTACAGCATATCCAAAGTGTAGACTGACTAGAGGTTTACGCGTACAGCGTAATGCACAGTGTGAAACGACTTAAGCTTTACCATTACAGCATAACAGATAGTGTAAAACGACTATGCTTGACCGTATACCGTATCACATAGTGGAGAACGACTTTATGTTCAACGGTACAGCATAAACCAAAGTGTAAACTGGCTGTTTACTCGAGGATTAGTCTTTACCCTGGTACCGTATTGCATAGAGTAGAACAACTTTAGGTTCAGCCGTACAGCATAAACCAAAGTGTAAACTGACTAGAGGTTTACGCGTACAGCGTAATGCACAGTGTAAAACGACTTTAGCTTTACATTACAGCATAACAGATAGTGTAAAACGACTATGGTTCTTTGTATACCGTATCACATAGAGTAGAACGACTTTAGGTTCAACCGTACAGTATAAAGCAGAGTGTAAACTGGCTAGAGGTTTACTCGAGGATTAGTCTTTACCCGTGTACTGTATTGCATAGAGTAAAACAACTTTAGGTTCAGCCGTACAGCATAAACCAAAGTGTAGACTGGCTAAAGGTTTACGCGTACAGCGTAATGCACAGTGTAAAACGACTTTAGCTTTACCATTACAGCATAACAGATAGTGTAAAACGACTATGGTTCACTGTATACAGTATGACATAGAGTACAACGACTTTAGGTTCAACCGTTCAGTATAAAGCAGTGTTTAAACTGGCTAGAGGTTTACTCGTCGACTAT
Source organism: Xylota segnis (assembly GCA_963583995.1). NCBI lineage: Eukaryota > Metazoa > Arthropoda > Insecta > Diptera > Syrphidae > Xylota > Xylota segnis. The sequence continues at coordinate 746,613 of OY757240.1, forward strand.
GTCTTTACCAGTATAGCGTTTTATATAGAGTAGAACGACTTAGATTCAGGCGCACGGTATAAAGCAGAGCGCAAACTGGCTGTTTACTCGAGGATTAGTCTTTACCCGTGTACCGTATTGCATAGAGTAGAACAACTTTATGTTCAACGGTACAGAATAAACCAAAGTGTAAACTGGCTAGAGGTTTACTCGTCGACTATGTCTTTACCCGTATAGCGTATTATATAGAGTAGAACGACTTAGATTCAGGCGCACGGTATAAAGCAGAGTGCAAACTGGCTGTTTACTCGTGAATTAATCTTTACCCGTGCACCGTACTGACTAGAGGTTTACGCGTACATCGTAATGCGTAATGCGTAATGCGTGTAGAACGACTATGGTTCACTGTATAATGTATAAACCAAAGTGTAGACTGACTAGAGGTTTACGCGTACATCGTAATGCGTGTAGAACGACTATGGTTCACTGTATACCGTATCACATAGAGTAGAACGACTTTAGGTTCAGCGGTACAGCATAAACCAAAGTGTAAACTGACTAGAGGTTTACTCGTAGACTATGTCTTTACCCGTACAGTATATTACATAGTGTATAACAACTTAGGTTCAGGCGTACAGTACAAAGCAGAGTACAAACTGGCTACAGGTTTACTCGAGGATTAGTCTTTACCCGTATACCGAATTGCATAGAGTAGAACAACTTTAGGTTCAACCTTACGGCATAAAGCAGAGTGTAAACTGACTAGAGGTTTACGCGTAGACTAAGTCTTTACCCGTACAGCATATTACATAGAGTAGAACGACTTAGGTTCATTCGTACAGTACAAAGCAGAGTACAAACTGGCTAGAGGCTTACTCGAGGATTAGTCTTTACCCGTGTACCGTATTGCATAGAATAGAACAACTTTAGGTTCAGCCGTACAGCATAAACCAAAGTGTAGACTGACTAGAGGTTTACGCGTACAGCGTAATGCACAGTGTAAAACGACTTTAGCTTTACCATTACAGCATAACTGATAGTGTAAAACGACTATGGTTCACTGTATACAGTATCGCATAGAGTAGAACGACTTTAGGTTCAACCGTACAGTATAAAGCAGAGTGTAAACTGGCTAGAGGTTTACTCGAGGATTAGTCTTTACCCGTGTACCGTATTGCATAGAGTAGAACAACTTTAGGTTCAGCCGTACAGCATAAACCAAAGTGTAGACTGACTAGAGGTTTACGCGTACAGCGTAATGCACAGTGTAAAACGACATTAGCTTTACCATTACAGCATAACAGATAGTGCAAAACGACTATGGTTGACCGTATACCGTATCACATAGTGGAGAACGACTTTATGTTCAACGGTACAGCATAAACCAAAGTGTAGACTGACTACAGGTTTACGCGTACAGCGTAATGCACAGTGTAAAACGACTTTAGCTTTACCATTACAGCATAACTGATAGTGTAAAACGACTATGGTTCACTGTATACAGTATCACATAGAGTAGAACGACTTTAGGTTCAACCGTACAGTGTAAAGCAGAGTGTAAACTTGCTAGAGGTTTACTCGTCGACTATGTCTTTACCCGTATAGCGTTTTATATAGAGTAGAACGACTTAGATTCAGGCGCACGGTATAAAGCAGAGTGCAAACTGGCTGTTTACTCGAGGATTAGTCTTTACCCGTGTACCGTATTGCATAGAGTAAAACAACTTTAGATTCAGCCGTACAGCATAAACCAAAGTGTAGACTGACTACAGGTTTACGCGTACAGCGTAATGCACAGTGTAAAACGACTTTAGCTTTACCATTACAGCATAACAGATAGTGTAAAACGACTATGGTTCACTGTAGTAACTACACACAGTGTAGTAACTACACTACATACACTCTATACCACACTCACTACAAAACCCAGTGCAGTGCCATTGTCACTTGGTTCCCACACATCCGAGCTCAGCCAATATGATTGTTTATGAATCCATTCATTCGGTTTAGTCCACACCCATAAAATACCAAAGTGATGACCTCATAAACATGTCTCTCTTTGGTAGGGAATAAGAGTACGATTTAACTATCTCTTACATATGCGGCATAAACAAACCGAAATGAGGGACGACGACGACACCAAAACATAAACAAACTGAGTAGATGAGCGGCACACTATGCTGATAATGCGATATATTGGGTGCAACAAACATGGGTACTTTGCTGATACACCCCAGCTTGAGCCTGTTGCGTTGCCCAATATATTGGTCTATATTAAGAATAGCTGATACGGCTGTGGGAATTGCGTAAGGCGTGTGCATGGTAGAAGGGAACGCATTCTTAAAAATCGTATATAAAAGGGGAAGGATCGAAAGGAAAAGGCAGAACGAGTTTTACATTAACACTCTAAGGTCGCAGCCAAAGCATTGAGACAGCTGGCCCTAGAGTCTAATAATAGTTCAATATTAATAATAACGTGAGTCTTTTTATTGACCTTAATAACCGTTCTCCCGGTTTCGACTCTTCTCCTTTATCCATAAGGAAAGCATGGCGAAATTCCGGTTATAACATTGGTGGCAGCGGTGGGATTCCCAAAGAGGTCCCAACTACCAAAACCAAGCTACGAGTCAACCTTGCACTCGATGCGTACTGGGGCTATACACCAGTGAAGAAAAAAAAAAGTACAAGTGAAAAGTCCCAAAAACGATAACGTATTTGCCAAATTTTACCCCCCATTCGGTAAAGGAATTCCCCTAATTCCCAACAATAACCTGTCCATGATACGAGTTCCTTTCAAGAATGGAAAATACAAGGATCTAGTCATAGATACTGGTGCCGAAATCAGTATCATACGAAGCTCCACCAACTCGCCGTTGCTCAAGACGGATATGATTATATCCACTATGAGTGGCGAAAAGGTAATAAGTTCCAATATGACCACTGAAACCTTGTTTTTCCAATCGGGGGAAGATTCAATCATGATACCTCACCCATTCCACATTTTGGACAACCAGGTTCAACAGAATTTCGACGGTGTTACCTACGGGTAATGCTGAGAAACACGGTAACAGAGCAGAAGGGTGTGCCCTAAGGCAACCAAACACTGACTCAACTTCCGGTAACCTCCAGCCTGCAATCAATGGGGCCAAACATATCGATTCTTGTTCTACCAAAACCATGTGTCTTAAAAACACAGGGGTAAGAAAAGAATCGACATGGGAACTGATGTCTGACTCCGCATCTCAAAACGGTAGTTCAGTAGTTCCACAAAGATACCCCCAGCTAGCTAGGAGCAAACCAATTTCCAGCAAGATTCAACATTTGAAGGATAATCTAGACGAGATAATTCTGGTATCATCAGAGGAAATTAAATTTGAAAATCCAGCAAAAGGTAAGCCTGAGGAGGAAAGTGCCTCTGCAGAAAGTAAGCCTGAGATAAAAACAAAACCGGCAGACGAAAAGTCTAAGAAGACAGAAACCTTAGCAGAGCATAAGACCGAATTTATAGAAAACTACGCTAAACAAGGGAAACAAAAAAATGCATTTACTACACTTAAACAAAGAAGCCAACAGATAGTCGAAATCCCATTCATTCAAGTAACCCCTTCAGAAATAATAGTAAAGAAAAAACAAATCAGCCCAGGGGTTTACTTAGGCGAAACGCTAGCCAAGCCCAGCTACTCAAAAATTAAAATACTTCTAATGAACACATTGGAAACAGATCAGGAAATTGATATGAATTCAATAAACTTAGAGTGGGACGAAATTGATAATTTTGATATAGTCAGAGGTAAGAATTTTAAAAATCCCGTAAGAAAACGGTTAAAAAAATTAAATAAACTAATTGACTTGGATCATTGCAACCCCGAAGAAAAAGAATCCATTCTTAAAATCTGTCGTGAATACAACGAACTTTTCTATGTCGAAGGAGACCACCTGACACATACCAACTCCATAGTACACAAAGTAATAACTGAAGAAGGTAAACCACCTCTATTTACAAGACCTTATCGACTCCCTGAAAGTCAAAGGGAGGAAATTCATAAACAAATCAACGAAATGTTGAAGGAAGGCATAGTACAGTCAAGCTATAGTCCGTGGAACTCGCCTTTGCTGCTAGTCCCTAAGAAGTCCGCCAAGGATGGAACGAAACGCTGGAGAGTAGTGGTAGATTTCAGAAAACTGAACGATCTAACCTTCAGTACTCCGTTTGGACACTATGAGTACAATCGCATGCCGTTCGGACTAAAAAACGCGCCCGCAACATTTCAGAGGTTGATGAATAACGTACTAATGGGACTACAAGGTACTGAATGCTTTGTCTACGTAGACGACATAGTTATTTACGGATATGATCTACACGATCACAACAAACGGTTGATTAAAGTTCTTAATCGTCTTCAAGAACACCATCTAAAGCTACAACCTGACAAGTGCCATTTCATAAGAAAAGAGCTTACCTACCTGGGACACGTTATTTCTGAAGATGGAATTAGACCAGACCCTGAAAAAATCAAGGCAGTAAAAACTTTCCCAGTACCAACAAAACCAAAGGACATAAAATCGTTCCTCGGTTTCGTAGGATACTACAGAAAGTTTATCCCTAATTTCACAGATCTGGCCAAACCTCTAACCAAACTATTAAAGAAAAACGTCGTTTTTAAGTGGGATGCTTTTTGTGATGAGTCATTTAGAAAACTAAAAGAAAAGATTATAAAACCTCCTATTCTCGTCTACCCTGATTTCAACCAAGAATTTATTGTCACCACTGATGCAAGTGACATAGCTTTAGGAGCAGTACTCTCTCAAGGCCCAATTGGAGAAGATAAACCGATTTCTTTCTCTAGCCGAACTCTTAACGACGCCGAGACGAGGTATACAACTTCTGAAAAGGAGTTACTCGCCATTACTTATGCACTACAACAATTTCGACCGTACATTTTCGGAAGAAAGTTTACGATCTGCACCGACCACAATAATTTATTATGGTTAATTGGACAAAAGAATCCTACCTCAAGACTTTTACGCTGGCGTATCTTGATGGAGGAATATGAGTTCAAAATCGTGCACAAATCCGGCAAAAGTAATGTCATCGCTGACGCTCTCAGTCGCGTTCGATTAAACAATGGAGAGGACACTAAAGTACTGGTAACTACAAGAAGTCAACAACAAGTTCTTAACCAAGACATCGAAACAAATAGGGTAGAACAAAACCCAAACTCTCATACTACCTTAAGCCTGACGCTTATCGAAAAAACGGATTCAATATTTTCAAACAACAAAGTTCCATTCAAAGTTGTACTCCTCCCTCTCATAGAATCCCCCGACGAAGGACTGCTACAAAAACAGTTCAACAATTTTGCAAAACCTGACATAGGACAAATCTTAACCATTTCGCAAACAAAACCCAATTGTCATTACCATATCGTCACCTTACCGATTCCTTTGAGGAGTACCACTGATCAACAAACCCTAACAAAATGTTTGCAAAGCATCTATAAAGAATGCAAAGAACGAAAGTTAAATTCTATAGCAATTTCCCTACCACTTACCGGCAATAACCAGGGCGAAATCAAAAATACAATATACGACATCTTTAAACAAGTGAACATAACTATTTACCTACACACCGACAAAAAGCTAATACTAGACAAACCAGAAGACATAGCACGAGTTCTGCACGAAAACCACGAGTCTCCTTTTGGAGGACACCAAGGAGTAACTCGTACTATAAAACGAATAAAACAAAGTTACTACTGGCCGACCATAACTAAGGACACGACAGAATACATACGCAAATGCGAATCATGCCAAAGGAACAAACCCTCCAAAAATCCAAAAATACCCTTAAAAATAACGACCACGAGTAAGACTCCATTCGAACGAGTAGCATTGGACATTGTGGGACCCTTACCTGTCAGTCACGACAACAACAAATACATACTGACTTTCCAGGACGATCTAACAAAATTTAGCGAAGCAATCGCAATCCCCAATGCAGAAGCTAATACAATAGCCCGAATGCTAATAGAACGAATAGTCTGTAGATTCGGAATTCCGGACTCAATACTAACGGACCAAGGTACGAACTTCCTCAGTACACTCTTCAAAGAAGTATGCAAGATCTTGAGGACAAAGAAGCTACAAACTACACCGTACCATCCCCAGACTAACGGCGCACTTGAACGAAGTCACAAGACCCTAGCAGAATACTTGAGACATTACGTTAATTTAGCCCATATGAACTACTGTACGGATATCCACCAAAAATACCCAGCTCACTCAACAGAAACCCGCAGATCTCATACAACTACGACAATTACGCTAACGAACTAAAAGCTCGACTACAGCATGGTTACAGAATTGCCAGAGAACAGCTTAACCCTCCGATCAGCGACAGTGCTGATAGCCTTATACAAGCAACAAGGTCCATAGGGACCTAGAGGCATTTGTGTGCAATTTTTCAAGAAATGTACTGCATTATCATTATGCAGTTGTGCCTTGATGTTCTGTTTGTTAATTTATGGTTGTATGAAGTGGGTAAATTCATATTGTAGAGAGAAATAAGAGCAAAAATAGAAGAAATTTGTAGATAATTTAAGTAATATATTATATTTATATTATATTATACATGGGTATTACTGTCGATCTAATGCAGCAATGCAAGTTTGCCACCGATGTAATAGTTCTGAGTGTTCAGCACAAACAGCTTTATTGCAGGTAAAGCAATACGCTCGGGTTTTCCGCTGACGCTAATGTTCAGCACGACATAAGTGGCATGACGGCCGATTCGTACGGGGTGCAAACGAGGGAGCAGATCCTGGTGTTGGTGTTGCTTCTACCTGAAAAGACAGAAAATAGAATTCACATATGTATGTTCTTTGTGGCTTTCATTTCAACTTACCACAACATCAAATGCTTCCATAGCATTTCGTATTTTGGGATAGCACGTTATGCGTGGATTGGTGGCCCGTTGTTCAATGTTTGAAATTGCTAATTGCCTCGTCAACAATTTCAAAAACGATCGTCGTTTGTCAGATTTTTGGACTGGATTCATTTCATCGTAAATTATAAATGCCGCCAATGCAGCAATATCCATCATGTTGTAGAACATTGCAAGCGGCCAACGATTTGTTGAACGTTTACATGAATAAGTGCCAAGCATTTGATCCATTGTATCCACCCCAGATTTATGGGCATTGTAATCCAATATAACCATTGGCTTTCGCTTATCGTTGGAATTATCTACATCACAAGTGTAATGCATAGTAGATAACAGCAGCACCGATTTGTTTTTCTTAGGCACATATGAGCACAGTGAAACTTTGCCTTCATAAAAACCAAATAATGAGTCGCTAACAGGACGCGAGGCTTTCTTCAAAAACTCGGGTGGAACGAAGGTTTTGTTTGAGCGTACCGTTCCAACATAGGCAGTTTTTCGGCTCATCAATATTTTTGCCACATCCAACGTTGAGAAGAAATTGTCAGCATAAATTGTTCGGCCGGTATCAAGGTATTTTTCAGCCAATCGAAATACGACATTTTGGCCTTGATTGATCTCGCGCTCCTGATTTGGCATCTTTCCACCATAAATTATACCCTTGAGGGGGTAGTAGGACTTCGAATCACACAACCACCATACTTTTATTCCGTACTTGGCTGGCTTAGATGGAATGTATTGTGTGAAACGCGTTCGTCCTCGATAAGGAAAAAGTTGTTCATCCACGGTCATAGAATCGTGTGGATTGTAAGCTGCTGCCAAATTAGCCTGCAACATAAGCCACAAATCATCAATAGCAGCAGTTTTGCTGGTGAGTAATCTTTCCGGCCTTGTTATTGCGTTATCAAAGCGAATGAATTTCGTAATGGATACGAAGCGGTTATATGATAAAGCGGCTTTGTATAGTGGAGCATGTGTTGGGCCCCATAGTTCCTTAGCAGGCTCGCTGTTTGATTTACACATCCCAGCATACAAAATGATAGCCAAAAAAGCATCAAACTCTTTCAGAGTCAACAGTTTACATTGTTCCTGCTTAGCTGGATTTGCTTCATTCCAGGTAGCTGTTATCTGCTTGGCTTTGCGATTCGATTCTCGTATGATGATGTGCGCCATATCTTCGGTGATTAGAGAACGAAAGATTGTAAATGGATCATGAATCATGTTCTTCAATGGCCCTGGCTGGCTTCTGGTGTAATCGACAATATTATGAGGACGAATGCGACTACTCTTTGGTGGGTCTTTGTACCATTTCGTCTCGTTTTTGGAAGTAAAATGGGCAGCATCAGTCTCAGCCCGATGACGGGAAGCATTGACGGCAGCAGCTTCTGCACGAAGCTGTTCTATCTCATCATCGTCGTCTTCATCGAATTCGTCATCATCCATTTCCACATTCACTTCGCTTTCGACATCGGACACATCAAAAGCACCTTCTGGATGATTTGTCAGTCCAGCGTCATCATCACATTCAAACAGATCAATAATATTTTCATTATCGCTCTCCTCATTCATAAATGCAGCATATCTTTCATCCACAGCACGCTTTTCCTCCTCGGTCATTAGTTGGTACCGTGTACGGTTATTTATCACCAAGTCGGCAACATCCCAACCTGTGTTTGCCATTGTCTAATATTTACAACACTATAATTATCAATTCAATACGTGCAGCTTGAATAATTACCTATAAATTCAATAAAACTTACCAAGAACAAAATTCCGTTGCAGCGATTTTTACTTGTAGAACGATTGTCACACACGAGCTAACCAAAGCCAAACACGACTGTGCCAAGAACAAAATTCCGCAGTAGCGATGTTTACTTATAGAACGATACTCACACACCAACTAACCAAACCCAAACACGAGTAAACATGATTTTTAAACCGTTATTTTCCATAGTTTCTTTTCTACAATACACACAGGTCCCTATGGACCTTGTAGCTGATTACCGTACTAAATGCCTTCAAAACGAAAAAAATCGGAAAGGAGTGCACGTATCGCTTCGGAATTAGTTTTAATCGCTCCAGCATTGCATATTTATGGAATACAGTTAGCATCAAGTTTCTAGCACACACATAAAAGGACATGTGAACATTCAAAAAATCCAAAAGTCCCTAGGGACCTTCTCGCTAATCGAAGGGTTAAAGACAAGAAAAAAAAAACAAAACTACAATATGACAAAAAGAGCAAGGCAAAACGGTTTAATGTAGGAGACAAGGTCCTAATAAGGAACCAGACAAGACAAAACAAACTTTCTACCCTCTGGGAAGGACCTTACGAAGTGACAAAAATCCTCACCGACGAGAACACAGTAGTCCAGATCGGAAGAAAATCGAAATTACTACACAACGACAACATACAACATCTACAAGATTAACATGCACTCATAAAAACACACCTTTTACAGAATGGAGGCGATATATTATATGCCAACAACTTAGAGACCATTAAACAAATAATAAAAAAAAAAAGAGAAGAAAAAAAAAAAAAAAAAAACCCTTTATTATTTCCTAAACCCGAACCAACACACATACACACACATATATGTATTTAAACTTTTGGTCAAGAGGTAATCAAAACCACTTTCCAGGTCATGCTACATACGCTGATATTTACGCTGATCCTGACCACCACCCAAGGTAGTCTGAAAATCGATCCCGTGAATCCTAACCCAGGCATATATTTCGAGGAGATAGGAAACGCTGAAATATACTACCACGAATGGAAACTCATAGTATACTACGACCTGGAACAATTAACAAAAGCTTTAGCACACGCTACTGTGTACGTAGGAGAAATCACCGCTCTATGCCAACAACTTAGAGACCATGCGGACTTTGGAATAATATGCAACGGTGCAGTTACCGAGATGACCCATCTCATGACGGAAATTTTTTTTTTTTTTTTTTTGTATATTAGGACCCTAGCCCATATGGCTGATACTGCGACCTAAAAGATCTATTGTATCTTAGGGTGTATTTTTACTCTAAGAGACGTCCCACCTCCCTGATGAAGGAAAGCACGTCCTTAGTTGCAGAGGTTTTAATATCTGCCGGCGAGCATGTTACCTTGCGGAAGATGCGCCACCTCAACCAATGCAGAGCTGGACATTCACAGAGAATGTGCTCGGATGATTCGTCATCTTCTGAGCAGAACCTGCATTCTATGTCTGGGCATAGATTGAGTTTGTTGAGGTGATATCTCAGGCCGCAATGACCTGTTAGAAAGCTCACCAGCTTCCTAATATTTTCTTTGTCTAAGTTTAGAATTTCCTTATAGGAATATGGCTTGATTAACCTCTTGGATTGTCGTAACCCTGGGACATTTTCCCAGTGGGTTAGGCGAAGATTATGCTCCCATGCGTTAATCAGCGCTGTGGCATAAGCCCAATTGACGCCACAGTAAGGTTCAGGTCCAATGAACGCAGATCCTGAGCCAGCCCTAGCTAGTTCATCTGCAGATTCGTTGCCTGCAATCCCCTGATGACCTGGAACCCATCCGAGTACCACACTATTGTGTCTAGCAAGAGATTGTAGTGCATCGTAACAGCATTTAACCGTTAAGGAGTCCATTACGTTGGACGACAGAGCTTTGAGAGCTGCCTGGCTATCTGAGAAGATGTAAATTTTTGCGCCCTTGATTCTCTTACTAAGGTTTATTCTGGCGCAGATCTCAATGGCATGGAGTTCAGCCTGGAAGACCGTGGGACACGTTCCCATAGGTATTGTGACTTTCGTATTGGGTCCAAAGACACCAGCACCCACTCCGGAGTCCATCTTTGATCCATCTGTGAACCATATCAGACCTCTAGGGTCCAGTGTAGGAACACCATTAGACCAGTCTGCACGGTCTAATATATTAACCTCAAATAACCTACCGAAACAGTATTCACTGACCATAACGTCGGGTACAGTGCAGAGCATGTCTCTTTGTGGGATTGAGTCAAGAATTTTCAGGTGTCCCACGTGGTCACCTGCCTTAAACTTGTATTCTAGTTGCAACTTGATAGCGCATCTAGCAGCCGTCTTCCTAATAAAGATTTGTAGAGGCGTGAGCCCAACGATGGCTTCTATAGCTGCCGTAGGGCAGGTACGCATGGCACCTGAGATACCGAGACAGGCTATTCTTTGTAGCTTCTGAAGCTTTGCAGCCGTTGTCCGTTCAAGTACTTTTGGCCACCATACGATGGCTGCGTACGTGATAATGGGCCTCACTATCATTGTGTATATCCAATGAATCATTTTAGGATTGAGACCCCAAGTTCTACCATAGAGGCGTCTACAGGCCCACATGGCCTTGGTGGCGCGTTCTATGGCGGACTTGATATGAGTATTCCAGTTGAGTCTTTTATCAAGGGTGACTCCGAGATATTTGACTTCATTGGAGCACACTAATGTGGTGCCTTTTATGGTGATAGGTCCCAGATTGACCAATCTTTTGTGAGTAAAAGGCACTAGAATGGTTTTGCTAGGGTTAATGGAAAGACCCTCGCTATTACACCATTCTAAAACGTGTAGTAAAGCACCCTGCATGACGCTAGAAACCGTCAAACCGTGTTTACCACTAACAATGATCGCCAGGTCATCTGCATAACCAATGGCGATGTAGCCTGATCTATAAAGATCTGCTAGGAGTCTGTCGATAACTAGTGACCACAGAAGTGGAGAAAGGACGCCCCCCTGGGGGCAACCTTTAACTGCGTTCACAGATACAGACACTTCTCCGGAGGAGGAAGTAATAATCCGACTTTCGAGCATGGCTCTAACCCATTGGTTGGTCGAATCTTCGATACCTTTGCTACTTATAGCCCTTGCTATTGAATCGTAGCCAGTGTTATCGAAAGCACCCTCAATATCCAGGAATGCACATAGGGCTATGTCCTTGGAACGTAAAGTTCCTTCTATCTTCTTGACAAGATAGTGAAGAGCGCCTTCGGTTGATTTACCTTTTCTATATGCAAATTGGCTTGAGTGTAGAGGGATGGACAAATCTAGTCGGCCTCTAATGTGAACATCAATGAGTCTCTCCATAGTTTTGAGAACAAAGGATGTTAGACTAATGGGTCTGTATGATTTAGGCAGCTCACTAGGTCTATTGCCTGGTTTAGGTATGAAGATTACATTCACCTGCCTCCAGGTAAACGGAATGTAACTCCAGTTATAGCTGGCTCTAAATAAAGCAATAATGGCCGGCAAGATGAGATCGATTGCCTTTTGCAGGAGAGCTGGAAAGATCCCATCACCACCGGGGGCTTTGAATGGTTTGAAAGAGCCTACGGCCCATCTTACCTTATCCGGACTGAATATTTTGCCAGATAAACTGTTCACTCTACTGGCGATACAGACCCTATGGTCAGATGCGTTCGAGTGTGTGCGGAATGCACAGGTGGTCGAACCAGGGAAGTGAACCTGAAGTAGGGTTCTAAGTGTATCCATTTGGTCCGACGTGTAGGTACCATCAGTCTTTTTGAGTAAACCTACACTATTTGCGTGATCCTTTACAAGTGCTTTATGGATGCGTGCCGCTACTGGCATGTCAGTTATGTTTTCACAGCATTTTCTCCATGTAGCGCGTTTGGATCGTCTTAATTCTGAATTGTATTCAGTGAGAGCGAATCTATATTCGTCCCAACTCTTCGTACGTTTTGCAACGTTGAAAAGTCTTCTAACCTTTTTCCTAATCTTAGCAAGTTGGTCATTCCACCAGGGAACCTTACGTCTACACACACTGGTTTTGGGGACGCAACTGCTATGATAGGAGGTAAGCAACACATTGTTTAATTGATAAGCTGCTTCATCTAGGTCCCACGTGGACGCAATAGATGGGATTAGCGTATCTAATTTTGAGAGGACAAGTCCTCGATACAGATTCCAGTCCGTGGATTTGGGATCGTATCTAGAAGAGTCATGTGTCAGTCTACCCGGAATGTCGAACCTGATGTGCAAGTGGTCGGACAACGAGGCTTCATCTGACACATGCCAGTTTACTACTGAGTTTGAAATAAATGGACTAGCGAGTGTGAGATCAAGTACCTCTTCGCGAATCGCATTTATGAAGGTTGGTTTAGAGCCCTTATTTACAATGTCTACACGATTACTAATAAGATATTCTAAAAGACACTCACCCCTTCTATTGATGCCACTACTGCCCCAGATCTTGTGATGCGCATTGGCATCGCAACCTATGATGTAGTGTAGGTTGCGTTTCTGGCAGTGTTGTATTAGTTCCTGGACCTCTGTGGGCGGAATATTGTCGTCGTCGCCGGGGAAATATGCCGAGGCACACACGATGTTCTGTGTTCCCCTCTCGGTCGGAACCTCTACCAGTAGGGCCACCAGGTCTTTAGTCAAAAATTCTGGAATAGAGAGAAAGTTAATAAATTTGCTTATCAAGCAGGCCGCCCTTGGCACTGACTCCCCGCATTTGTAAATTAACTTACTTGTCGTACTCCATAGACCTCTAATGTGTCCGCTGATAACCCAAGGTTCTTGAATAAGGCCAAGGGTTATATTTTCATCGGCGAACCGCTTGCTAAGGGTAGCGGACGCGCCCTTAGCGTGATGCAGGTTCGCCTGTAACACCTTAATGGTGCTCATTTAGTCCTCCTTGGAGGATCTAGCTTGTCTGAGTAGTTGGGCTTTTTTAGGGCCTTTTCCTCTGCGACAAGCAGCCAGATTTGGACGACCCAGTGGTCTGTTCCTGACCGACTCTTCTTCATGGCAGTAAGCGTGCCCACTGGCGCCGCTTGCTGGACGAGTTGAACCGGCTATGGTGCCGGTCGTTTGGGATATGTAGCTAGTGCCACCTCTACGGTAGCGATCCACAGATCTAGCTACTGTTCTGTTACCAGAACGGAAGGGACCAGCATGCCCTATGGCCCTGCTGGTTGAAGGAGTTGGTCGTGGAACCTGCTTAGTGGGCTGATTTCCGAAACCGCTATGAGCACCATGCCCAGTGGCGCTGGTGGTCGAAAGGGCAGATGTTGTTGCCGGGTTAACTATGGTTGTTTTGGAATCGCCGGGACTAACATGCCCAGTGGCGCTGTTAGACGAGGAAGCAGGTTGGGGATCCTGTCTGTCGGACACATTTCCGCAGTCAGGTGAAGGTCCAATTACCTCCTTATCGGAGGTACCGCAGCCAGACGCTGTTATCTTATCGGTGCTCCTTAAGATCAGCTTAACCTGGCCGAAGCGGTAACTAATTTTGCCTTTACAGGTGTTTAGCCTATTCATGGAAGAGTCATCAATAGCCATCACGAGGTGAAGGAGTGCACCATCCTTTTCCCTCTTGATAACCTTCCATGAATTGGCCTGCAGTCCAGCGTTTTGGGCAGTTATAGTCGCCAAAATCTTTTCTGAGGACAGCTCCAGACTTTGTGGAAAGAACCCTCGGACAATGTGTGGTTTAGGGAAAAAACCTTCCTCCACAAGTGTCACGTTCAGTCCACTTTTGGCTCTGATCCTCTCGAAATTCGAGCGCATCCACTCAGCAGTCGCAGTGTCTGAGCATATGAACACTAGCCACCCCGATCTGTGATGTGAACCAGAAAAATGCGGCCATACGCCGCTATTGCTCATCTCGATCGAGGTGTCTATAACCGCCTCTTGAAACAGTGCCATTTGCTCAGTTGTGAGGGGTTGAGTGGACAAGTCAGTCGGGACAACACCTAACCTGATGGTACTGGCCACTTGACTGTAAGTGGGAGTTACAGGTGTAGGTCCTGCCTTGACTTTCTTGGCGACCGATTCTATTGGTGTCTGATCCTCCGATCTGACACGTTTAGTTTCGCGGTGATTAGGGGTGGCAATCTTTGAGTATGCGAGAGCGCTCTCTCTACTCTTGCCAGTACTAAGCGCATGCTTAAACCGCCTTCTTTCTTTAGAGGTCAGTTTGAAAAATCCATCCTTTTGTTGTGGGATCTGTAGGTCACCAAGCATCTTCCCAATGGAGGAGCAACCGGATTTCTCCGCGATGATACTATAGGCATCAACAATGGTGGACGCGTCAGAATCAGATGTGGCAGATTCCACATCCCCGGTTCTGACCGCAGCGGAAGGTTTCAAAGGGGCCCATGTGGCAACGCCTTCTAAACGTTCAGGGGTGTTCGGTTGCTCGACAGCAGACCGAGAAGTAGAGGCCAAGGTAGCGTTGGCCGTCGAGTGCTCAGTAGCGCCTCGGGATACAGAGGGTTGCTCAACAGCAGAACCCAAGGTTGATGCGATCTGAGATGCATCCTTCTCATTGTTTATATTTATGTTTAAAGGTATTTTGGACCCACGAGTGTCCGGGAAGGGAGGTCGCCCATGGCGGAGCCCGGTATGCCACAGGAAGGCTGACTTAAAACCGAAGGGCGCCAGGTATTCGGAGTTCGCATACTAGCGACTAAGCACCCTCTTAGCCATGCATCCATCGGCGTATGCTGTTCCACCTTGGATTAGGGATTTGATAATGGGGTTTTCTCCCCATCGTCGCTCACTTTAGCCGGCCTTATGATAATTCCACAAAACCATCAAACTGATCAGCCAGAGAGGCACAAAGCCAGTAGCAGGTTGATCTGATTGTGGGTAGTTTCCTTAACATAGGAGCCGTTGCCCGGCGGCCGCCACGAGGAGGCAGTGAGTCTTCTTGAAGCGTTGCCGATAAGGATCGTCTAAAGACTTTACCCTATCGGTTCACACCTGGATGACGGACATACAAACCAAATACTACCTACTAAACCCAAGGTATAGAAGCAAAAGAGCTCTACTCAATGTAATAGGTACTATTAGCAAATCTCTGTTTGGGACATTAGACGAATACGACGCTAGGTATTATGACAAACAAATCGAACTGTCCAAAACTAACGAAAAACACTTATTATCACTAATGCGGAAACAAACAGTACTACTAGAAACAACTAAAAACGTTTTCAGCAAATCTGAGCAAACAATAGAGAATCAAATGACAGCAATCAGCGCAAAAATAGAGAACGCAAAACACATAATAAACGTCCTGGCTAACACTACACACGATCAGAAGGTATTCCTCGAAATAGAATCCTTAACCTCCCTGGTCATTTTAATCATTATACGTTACCAAAATACTCTTAATGATATATTAGACTTGGTAACCGACGTCAAACATGGCAAACCCCATCCAGCAATAATATCCCCAGATCAAATAAAATCCGCTCTTGTTCAAATCAAGCAAGAAATGCCAAACGGTATGAGATTACCATTCATAGTTAACGACGAAAATTTCCTCCATCTATACCAAACATGTACCACTAGAGTTGCTATCCTAACAGGAAAAATCATCTACGAGATTAAAATTCCTCTCCCACTAATAGATAATTTCCGAATTTACAAAGTAATACCACTCCCAACCCGATACAATAATCAATTTTTATTCATACAACCTTCAACCCAATACCTGATCATAAATTATAGAAAAGATCGGTTTGCAAATTTGAACAAAGATGACTTAGCAAGGTGCAAATCCTTGAACGGAAAATTCATTTGCCCTCTAACACACCCCCTATTCAATACAGATACTAATGACCTACAATGCGAGGTCCAATTATTAAAAGAAAACACAATTCTCCCAAATACCTGCGAAATAAAACACTCAAAACCCACGACAATATGGATCCAACTCTCCCAACCAAACAAATGGTTATTTTCGTCTCTCAACAAATACGTAGTCAACACAATATGTGGAGAAAACCCTACCACATATACGCTGACAAATACCTTAAAAGTAGAAATACAGAAAAACTGCTACCTAAAATCAAAAGAACTCACAATACAAGCAGTTAGCGAGATCCCATCAACTTTCACCAATTCCTATGCTCCCCCTTTAAACATTTCACATATCATCTCTAATAACTTAGCCAATTTCACATCTAATATAACAGTCATAAAATTCTCAAGCCAAAATGACTTGAAACTAATTTCACAAAGTATAGATGCTTTAAAAAGGGAAGAGGCAAAACCTATGCTGACGCTAGACAACCATAACCTACACCATTATACACTGATATATACGATAATAACAATAATACTTGTTCTATTTTGTTATAAACATTATCAAATTTATGTAGTCAACAAAACCAAAACACTTGACAAAAACAAAAGGACAACTGAAACGACTTCACAGACAGAAGAAACTGAAACCCCCGAGTTCAGACTGAACATTTTAACAGACGGTTAAGTGCATTGATCAAATTTTTCTAAATACATACAAATATATCTTAAATAAACAACAGGTTTGTAAAACTAGTGCTAAATGTAACTTAGCCCTAAAGTAATCTTTAAAAAAAAAAAAAAAAAAATCATAATAAGACTAAATTAATATCCTACAGATTGTTTCACCTTAAAATAAGCATTTTGTTAACTAGAAAATAAGCATTTTGTTAACTAGAAAATAAGAAATAAGCATTTTGTTAACTAGAAAATAAGAACTTACCTCATCCACCTTAGTTAAAAATTATTCACCCTAAACAACAAAAATCATTTTTCTAGCTAAAATTGTAAACTCTTCTTTTCGATCCTACCACTTACGTCAGAAAATTAACGTTTTCAAGTTATAATTTCCTCCCTTTAAGGAGAGCGGGATGTAGTAACTACACTACATACAGTCTATACCACACTCACTACAAAACCCAGTGCAGTGCCATTGTCACTTGGTTCCCACACATCCGAGCTCAGCCAATATGATTGTTTATGAATCCATCGCTCACATTAGTCCACACCCATAAAATACCAAAGTGATGACCTCATAAACATGTCTCTCTTTGGTAGGGAATAAGAGTACGATTTAACTATCTCTTACATATGCGGCATAAACAAACCGAAATGAGGGACGACGACGACACCAAAACATAAACAAACTGAGTCGATGAGCGGCACACTATGCTGATAATGCACTTTGACACATTGACCGATATATTGGGTGCAACAAACACGTGTACTTTGCTGATACACCCCAGCTTGAGCCTGTTGCGTTGCCCAATATATTGGTCTATATTAAGAATAGCTGATACGGCTGTGGGAATTGCGTAAGGCGTGTGCATGGTAGAAGGGAACGCATTCTTAAAAATCGTATATACAAGGGGAAGGATCGAAAGGAAAAGGCAGAACGAGTTTCACATTAACACTCTAAGGCCGCAGCCAAAGCATTGAGACAGCTGGCCCTAGAGTCTAATAAATGTTCAATATTAATAATAACGTGAGTCTTTTATTGACCTTAATAACCGTTCTCCCGGTTTCGACTCTTCTCCTTTATCCATAAGGAAAGCACGGCGAAATTCCGGTTATAACAACAGTATCACATAGAGTACAACGACTTTAGGTTCAACCGTACAGTATAAAGCAGAGTGTAAACTGGCTAGAGGTTTACTCGTCGACTATGTCTTAACCCGTATAGCGTTTTATATAGACTAGAACGACTTAGGTTCAGGCGTACAGTACAAAGCAGAGTACAAACTGGCTAGAGGCTTACTCGAGGATTAGTCTTTACCCGTGTACCGTATTGCATAGAGTAGAACAACTTTAGGTTCAGCCGTACAGCATGAACCAAAGTGTAGACTGACTAGAGGTTTACGCGTACAGCGTAATGCACAGTGTAAAACGACTTTAGCTTTACCATTACAGCATAACTGATAGTGTAAAACGACTATGGTTCACTGTATACAGTATCACATAGAGTAGAACGACTTTAGGTTCAACCGTACAATGTAAAGCAGAGTGTAAACTTGCTAGAGGTTTACTCGTCGACTATGTCTTTACCCGTATAGCGTTTTATATAGAGTAGAACGACTTAGATTCAGGCGCACGGTATAAAGCAGAGTGCAAACTGGCTGTTTACTCGAGGATTAGTCTTTACCCGTGTACCGTATTGCATAGAGTAAAACAACTCTAGATTCAGCCGTACAGCATAAACCAAAGTGTAGACTGACTACAGGTTTACGCGTACAGCGTAATGCACAGTGTAAAACGACTTTAGCTTTACCATTACAGCATAACAGATAGTGTAAAACGACTATGGTTCACTGTATACAGTATCACATAGAGTACAACGACTTTAGGTTCAACCGTACAGTATAAAGCAGAGTGTAAACTGGCTAGAGGTTTACTCGTCGACTATGTCTTAACCCGTATAGCGTTTTATATAGAGTAGAACGACTTAGGTTCAGGCGTACAGTACAAAGCAGAGTACAAACTGGCTAGAGGCTTACTCGAGGATTAGTCTTTACCCGTGTACCGTATTGCATAGAGTAGAACAACTTTAGGTTCAGCCGTACAGCATAAACCAAAGTGTTGACTGACTAGAGGTTTACGCGTACAGCGTAATGCACAGTGTAAAACGACTTTAGCTTTACCATTACAGCATAACTGATAGTGTAAAACGACTATGGTTCACTGTATACAGTATCACATAGAGTAGAACGACTTTAGGTTCAACCGTACAGTGTAAAGCAGAGTGTAAACTTGCTAGAGGTTTACTCGTCGACTATGTCTTTACCCGTAAAGCGTTTTATATAGAGTAGAACGACTTAGATTCAGGCGCACGGTATAAAGCAGAGTGCAAACTGGCTGTTTACTCGAGGATTAGTCTTTACCCGTGTACCGTATTGCATAGAGTAAAACAACTTTAGATTCAGCCGTACAGCATAAACCAAAGTGTAGACTGACTACAGGTTTACGCGTACAGCGTAATGCACAGTGCAAAACGACTTTAGCTTTACCATTACAGCATAACAGATAGTGTAAAACGACTATGGTTCACTGTATACAGTATCACATAGAGTACAACGACTTTAGGTTCAACCGTACAGTATAAAGCAGAGTGTAAACTGGCTAGAGGTTTACTCGTCGACTATGTCTTAACCCGTATAGCGTTTTATATAGAGTAGAACGACTTAGGTTCAGGCGTACAGTACAAAGCAGAGTACAAACTGGCTAGAGGCTTACTCTAGGATTAGTCTTTACCCGTGTACCGTATTGCATAGAGTAGAACAACTTTAGGTTCAGCCGTACAGCATAAACCAAAGTGTTGACTGACTAGAGGTTTACGCGTACAGCGTAATGCGCAGTGTAAAACGACTTTAGCTTTACCATTACAGCATAACTGATAGTGTAAAACGACTATGGTTCACTGTATACAGTATCACATAGAGTAGAACGACTTTAGGTTCAGTCGTACAGCATAAACCAAAGTGTTGACTGACTACAGGTTTACGCGTACAGCGTAATGCACAGTGTAAAACGACTTTAGCTTTACCATTACAGCATAACTGATAGTGTAAAACGGCTATGGTTCACTGTATACAGTATCACATAGAGTAGAACGACTTTAGGTTCAACCGTACAGTGTAAAGCAGAGTGTAAACTTGCTAGAGGTTTACTCGTCGACTATGTCTTTTGCAGAGTGCAAACTGGCTGTTTACTCGAGGATTAGTCTTTACCCGTGTACCGTATTGCATAGAGTAAAACAACTTTAGATTCAGCCGTACAGCATAAACCAAAGTGTAGACTGACTACAGGTTTACGCGTACAGCGTAATGCACAGTGTAAAACGACTTTAGCTTTACCATTACAGCATAACAGATAGTGTAAAACGACTATGGTTCACTGTATACAGTATCACATAAAGTACAACGACTTTAGGTTCAACCGTACAGTATAAAGCAGAGTGTAAACTGGCTAGAGGTTTACTCGTCGACTATGTCTTAACCCGTATAGCGTTTTATATAGAGTAGAACGACTTAGATTCAGGCGCACGGTATAAAGCAGAGTGCAAACTGGCTGTTTACTCGAGGATTAGCCTTTACCCGTGTACCGTATTGCATAGAGTAGAACAACTTTAGGTTCAGCCGTACAGCATAAACCAAAGTGTAGACTGACTAGAGGTTTACGCGTACAGCGTAATGCACAGTGTAAAACGACTTTAGCTTTACCATTACAGCATAACAGATAGTGTAAAACGACTATGGTTCACTGTATACAGTATCACATAAAGTACAACGACTTTAGGTTCAACCGTACAGTATAAAGCAGAGTGTAAACTGGCTAGAGGTTTACTCGTCGACTATGTCTTAACCCGTATAGCGTTTTATATAGAGTAGAACGACTTAGATTCAGGCGCACGGTATAAAGCAGAGTGCAAACTGGCTGTTTACTCGAGGATTAGCCTTTACCCGTGTACCGTATTGCATAGAGTAGAACAACTTTAGGTTCAGCCATACAGCATAAACCAAAGTGTAGACTGACTAGAGGTTTACGCGTACAGCGTAATGCACAGTGTAAAACGACTTTAGCTTTACCATTACAGCATAACAGATAGTGTAAAACGACTATGGTTCACTGTATACAGTATCACATAAAGTACAACGACTTTAGGTTCAACCGTACAGTATAAAGCAGAGTGTAAACTGGCTAGAGGTTTACTCGTCGACTATGTCTTAACCCGTATAGCGTTTTATATAGAGTAGAACGACTTAGATTCAGGCGCACGGTATAAAGCAGAGTGCAAACTGGCTGTTTACTCGAGGACTAGTCTTTACCCGGGTACCGTATTGCATAGAGTAGAACAACTTTAGGTTCAACCGTACAGTATAAAGCAGAGTGTAAACTGGCTAGAGGTTTACTCGTCGACTATGTCTTTACCCGTATAGCGTATTATATAGAGTAGAACGACTTAGATTCAGGCGCACAGTATAAAGCTGAGTGCAAACTGGCTAGAGGTTTACTCGAAGATTAGTCTTTACTCGTGTACCGTATTGCATAGAGTAGAACAACTTTAGGTTCAGCCGTACAGCATAAACCAAAGTGTAGACTGACTAGAGGTTTACCCGTACATCGTAATGCACAGTGTAAAACGACTTAAGCATTACCATTACAGCATAACAGATAGTGTAAAACGACTATGGTTCTTTGTATACCGTATCACATAGAGTAGAACGACTTTAGGTTCAACCGTACAGTATAAAGCAGAGTGTAAACTGGCTAGAGGTTTACTCGTCGACTATGTTTTAACCCGTATAGCGTTTTATATAGAGTAGAACGACTTAGATTCAGGCGCACGGTATAAAGCAGAGTGCAAACTGGCTGTTTACTCGAGGACTAGTCTTTACCCGGGTACCGTATTGCATAGAGTAGAACAACTTTAGGTTCAGCCGTACAGCATAAACCAAAGTGTAGACTGACTAGAGGTTTACCCGTACATCGTAATGCACAGTGTAAAAGGACTTAAGCATTACCATTACAGCATAACAGATAGTGTAAAACGACTATGGTTCTTTGTATACCGTATCACATAGAGTAGAACGACTTTAGGTTCAACCGTACAGTATAAAGCAGAGTGTAAACTGGCTAGAGGTTTACTCGTCGACTATGTCTTTACCCGTATAGCGTATTATATAGAGTAGAACGACTTAGATTCAGGCGCACAATATAAAGCTGAGTGCAAACTGGCTGTTTACTCGAGGATTGGTCTTTACCCGGGTACCGTATTGCATAGAGTAGAACAACTTTAGGTTCAGCCGTACAGCATAAACAAAAGTGTTGACTGACTAGAGGTTTACGCGTACAGCGTAATGCACAGTGCAAAACGACTTTAGTTTTACCATTACAGCATAACAGATAGTGTAAAACGACTATGGTTCACTGTATACAGTATCACATAGAGTACAACGACTTTAGGTTCAACCGTACAGTATAAAGCAGAGTGTAAACTGGCTAGAGGTTTACTCGTCGACTATGTCTTAACCCGTTTAGTGTTTTATATAGAGTACAACGACTTAGATTCAGGCGCACGGTATAAATCAGAGTGCAAACTGGCTGTTTACTCGAGGATTGGTCTTTACCCGGGTACCGTATTGCATAGAGTAGAACAACTTTAGGTTCAGCCGTACAGCATAAACCAAAGTGTAGACTGACTAGAGGTTTACGCGTACAGCGTAATGCACAGTGTAAAACGACTTTAGCTTTACCATTACAGCATAACTGATAGTGTAAAACGACTATGGTTCACTGTATACAGTATCACATAGAGTAGAGCGACTTTAGGTTCAACCGTACAGTGTAAAGCAGAGTGTAAACTTGCTAGAGGTTTACTCGTCGACTATGTCTTTACCCGTATAGCGTTTTATATAGAGTAGAACGACTTAGATTCAGGCGCACGGTATAAAGCAGAGTGCAAACTGGCTGTTTACTCGAGGATTAGTCTTTACCCGTGTACCGTATTGCATAGAGTAAAACAACTTTAGATTCAGCCGTACAGCATAAACCAAAGTGTAGACTGACTACAGGTTTACGCGTACAGCGTAATGCACAGTGTAAAACGACTTTAGCTTTACCATTACAGCATAACAGATAGTGTAAAACGACTATGGTTCACTGTATACAGTATCACATAAAGTGCAACGACTTTAGGTTCAACCGTACAGTATAAAGCAGAGTGTAAACTTGCTAGAGGTTTACTCGTCGACTATGTCTTTACCCGTATAGCGTTTTATATAGAGTAGAACGACTTAGATTCAGGCGCACGGTATAAAGCAGAGCGCAAACTGGCTGTTTACTCGAGGATTAGTCTTTACCCGTGTACCGTATTGCATAGAGTAAAACAACTTTAGATTCAGCCGTACAGCATAAACCAAAGTGTAGACTGACTACAGGTTTACGCGTACAGCGTAATGCACAGTGTAAAACGACTTTAGCTTTACCATTACAGCATAACAGATAGTGTAAAACGACTATGGTTCACTGTATACAGTATCACATAAAGTACAACGACTTTAGGTTCAACCGTACAGTATAAAGCAGAGTGTAAACTGGCTAGAGGTTTACTCGTCGACTATGTCTTAACCCGTATAGCGTTTTATATAGAGTAGAACGACTTAGATTCAGGCGCACGGTATAAAGCAGAGTGCAAACTGGCTGTTTACTCGAGGATTAGCCTTTACCCGTGTACCGTATTGCATAGAGTAGAACAACTTTAGGTTCAGCCATACAGCATAAACCAAAGTGTAGACTGACTAGAGGATTACAGCATAACAGATAGTGTAAAACGACTATGGTTCACTGTATACCGTATCACATAGAGTAGAACGACTTTAGGTTCAACCGTACAGTGTAAAGCAGAGTGTAAACTGGCCAGAGGTTTACTCGAGGATTAGTCTTTACCCGTGTACCGTATTGCATAGAGTAGAACAATTATAGGTTCAGCCGTACAGCATAAACCAAAGTGTAGACTGACTAGAGGTTTACGCGTACAGCGTAATGCACAGCGTAAAACGACTTTAGCTTTACCATTACAGCATAACAGATAGTGTAAAACGACTATGGTTGACCGTATACCGTATCACATAGAGTAGAACGACTTTAGGTTCAACCGTACAGTATAAAGCAGAGTGTAAACTAGCTAGAGGTTTACTCGTCGACTATGTCTTTACCGGTATAGCGTATTATATAGAGTAGAACGACTTAGATTCAGGCGCATGGTATAAAGCAGAGTGCAAACTGGCTGTTTACTCGAGGACTAGTCTTTACCCGGGTACCGTATTGCATAGAGTAGAACAACTTTATGTTCAGCCGTACAGAATAAACCAAAGTGTAGAATGACTAGGGGTTTACGCGTACAGCGTAATGCACAGTGTAAAACGACTTTAGCTTTACCATTACAGCATAACAGATAGTGTAAAACGACTATGGTTGACCGTATACCGTATCACATAGAGGAGAACGACTTTAGGTTCAACCGTACAGTATAAAGCAGAGTGTAAACTGGCTAGAGGTTTACTCTAGGATTAGTCTTTACCCGTGTACCGTATTGCATAGAGTAGAACAACTTTAGGTTCAGCCGTACAGCATAAACCAAAGTGTAGACTGACTAGAGGTTTACGCGTACAGCGTAATGCACTGTGTAAAACGACTTTAGCTTTACCATTACAGCATAACAGATAGTGTAAAACGACTATGGTTCACTGTATACCGTATCACATAGAGTAGAACGACTTTAGGTTCAACCGTACAGAGTAAAGCAGAGTGTAAACTGGCCAGAGGTTTACTCGAGGATTAGTCTTTACCCGTGTACCGTATTGCATAGAGTAGAACAATTATAGGTTCAGCCGTACAGCATAAACCAAAGTGTAGACTGACTAGAGGTTTACGCGTACAGCGTAATGCACAGTGTAAAACGACTTTAGCTTTACCATTACAGCATAACAGATAGTGTAAAACGACTATGGTTCACTGTATACAGTATCACATAAAGTACAACGACTTTAGGTTCAACCCTACAGTATAAAGCAGAGTGTAAACTGGCTAGAAGTTTACTCGTCGACTATGTCTTAACCCGTATAGCGTTTTATATAGAGTAGAACGACTTAGATTCAGGCGCACGGTATAAAGCAGAGTGCAAACTGGCTGTTTACTCGAGGACTAGTCTTTACCCGGGTACCGTATTGCATAGAGTAGAACAACTTTAGGTTCAACCGTACAGTATAAAGCAGAGTGTAAACTGGCTAGAGGTTTACTCGTCGACTATGTCTTTACCCGTATAGCGTATTATATAGAGTAGAACGACTTAGATTCAGGCGCACAGTATAAAGCTGAGTGCAAACTGGCTAGAGGTTTACTCGAAGATTAGTCTTTACCCGTGTACCGTATTGCATAGAGTAGAACAACTTTAGGTTCAGCCGTACAGCATAAACCAAAGTGTAGACTGACTAGAGGTTTACCCGTACATCGTAATGCACAGTGTAAAACGACTTAAGCATTACCATTACAGCATAACAGATAGTGTAAAACGACTATGGTTCTTTGTATACCGTATCACATAGAGTCGAACGACTTTAGGTTCAACCGTACAGTATAAAGCAGAGTGTAAACTGGCTAGAGGTTTACTCGTCGACTATGTTTTAACCCGTATAGCGTTTTATATAGAGTAGAACGACTTAGATTCAGGCGCACGGTATAAAGCAGAGTGCAAACTGGCTGTTTACTCGAGGACTAGTCTTTACCCGGGTACCGTATTGCATAGAGTAGAACAACTTTAGGTTCAGCCGTACAGCATAAACCAAAGTGTAGACTGACTAGAGGTTTACCCGTACATCGTAATGCACAGTGTAAAAGGACTTAAGCATTACCATTACAGCATAACAGATAGTGTAAAACGACTATGGTTCTTTGTATACCGTATCACATAGAGTAGAACGACTTTAGGTTCAACCGTACAGTATAAAGCAGAGTGTAAACTGGCTAGAGGTTTACTCGTCGACTATGTCTTTACCCGTATAGCGTATTATATAGAGTAGAACGACTTAGATTCAGGCGCACAATATAAAGCTGAGTGCAAACTGGCTGTTTACTCGAGGATTGGTCTTTACCCGGGTACCGTATTGCATAGAGTAGAACAACTTTAGGTTCAGCCGTACAGCATAAACAAAAGTGTTGACTGACTAGAGGTTTACGCGTACAGCGTAATGCACAGTGCAAAACGACTTTAGTTTTACCATTACAGCATAACAGATAGTGTAAAACGACTATGGTTCACTGTATACAGTATCACATAGAGTACAACGACTTTAGGTTCAACCGTACAGTATAAAGCAGAGTGTAAACTGGCTAGAGGTTTACTCGTCGACTATGTCTTAACCCGTTTAGTGTTTTATATAGAGTACAACGACTTAGATTCAGGCGCACGGTATAAATCAGAGTGCAAACTGGCTGTTTACTCGAGGATTGGTCTTTACCCGGGTACCGTATTGCATAGAGTAGAACAACTTTAGGTTCAGCCGTACAGCATAAACCAAAGTGTAGACTGACTAGAGGTTTACGCGTACAGCGTAATGCACAGTGTAAAACGACTTTAGCTTTACCATTACAGCATAACTGATAGTGTAAAACGACTATGGTTCACTGTATACAGTATCACATAGAGTAGAGCGACTTTAGGTTCAACCGTACAGTGTAAAGCAGAGTGTAAACTTGCTAGAGGTTTACTCGTCGACTATGTCTTTACCCGTATAGCGTTTTATATAGAGTAGAACGACTTAGATTCAGGCGCACGGTATAAAGCAGAGTGCAAACTGGCTGTTTACTCGAGGATTAGTCTTTACCCGTGTACCGTATTGCATAGAGTAAAACAACTTTAGATTCAGCCGTACAGCATAAACCAAAGTGTAGACTGACTAGAGGTTTACGCGTACAGCGTAATGCACAGTGTAAAACGACTTTAGCTTTACCATTACAGCATAACAGATAGTGTAAAACGACTATGGTTCACTGTATACAGTATCACATAAAGTGCAACGACTTTAGGTTCAACCGTACAGTATAAAGCAGAGTGTAAACTTGCTAGAGGTTTACTCGTCGACTATGTCTTTACCCGTATAGCGTTTTATATAGAGTAGAACGACTTAGATTCAGGCGCACGGTATAAAGCAGAGCGCAAACTGGCTGTTTACTCGAGGATTAGTCTTTACCCGTGTACCGTATTGCATAGAGTAAAACAACTTTAGATTCAGCCGTACAGCATAAACCAAAGTGTAGACTGACTACAGGTTTACGCGTACAGCGTAATGCACAGTGTAAAACGACTTTAGCTTTACCATTACAGCATAACAGATAGTGTAAAACGACTATGGTTCACTGTATACAGTATCACATAAAGTACAACGACTTTAGGTTCAACCGTACAGTATAAAGCAGAGTGTAAACTGGCTAGAGGTTTACTCGTCGACTATGTCTTAACCCGTATAGCGTTTTATATAGAGTAGAACGACTTAGATTCAGGCGCACGGTATAAAGCAGAGTGCAAACTGGCTGTTTACTCGAGGATTAGCCTTTACCCGTGTACCGTATTGCATAGAGTAGAACAACTTTAGGTTCAGCCATACAGCATAAACCAAAGTGTAGACTGACTAGAGGATTACAGCATCACAGATAGTGTAAAACGACTATGGTTCACTGTATACCGTATCACATAGAGTAGAACGACTTTAGGTTCAACCGTACAGTGTAAAGCAGAGTGTAAACTGGCCAGAGGTTTACTCGAGGATTAGTCTTTACCCGTGTACCGTATTGCATAGAGT
This sequence comes from Xylota segnis, assembly GCA_963583995.1. Lineage (NCBI taxonomy): Eukaryota > Metazoa > Arthropoda > Insecta > Diptera > Syrphidae > Xylota > Xylota segnis. The sequence goes on from OY757240.1 coordinate 774,663, forward strand.
AGAACAATTATAGGTTCAGCCGTACAGCATAAACCAAAGTGTAGACTGACTAGAGGTTTACGCGTACAGCGTAATGCACAGTGTAAAACGACTTTAGCTTTACCATTACAGCATAACAGATAGTGTAAAACGACTATGGTTGACCGTATACCGTATCACATAGAGGAGAACGACTTTAGGTTCAACCGTACAGTATAAAGCAGAGTGTAAACTAGCTAGAGGTTTACTCGTCGACTATGTCTTTACCGGTATAGCGTATTATATAGAGTAGAACGACTTAGATTCAGGCGCATGGTATAAAGCAGAGTGCAAACTGGCTGTTTACTCGAGGACTAGTCTTTACCCGGGTACCGTATTGCATAGAGTAGAACAACTTTATGTTCAGCCGTACAGAATAAACCAAAGTGTAGAATGACTAGGGGTTTACGCGTACAGCGTAATGCACAGTGTAAAACGACTTTAGCTTTACCATTACAGCATAACAGATAGTGTAAAACGACTATGGTTGACCGTATACCGTATCACATAGAGGAGAACGACTTTAGGTTCAACCGTACAGTATAAAGCAGAGTGTAAACTGGCTAGAGGTTTACTCTAGGATTAGTCTTTACCCGTGTACCGTATTGCATAGAGTAGAACAACTTTAGGTTCAGCCGTACAGCATAAACCAAAGTGTAGACTGACTAGAGGTTTACGCGTACAGCGTAATGCACTGTGTAAAACGACTTTAGCTTTACCATTACAGCATAACAGATAGTGTAAAACGACTATGGGTGACCGTATACCGTATCACATAGAGGAGAACGACTTTAGGTTCAACCGTACAGTATAAAGCAGAGTGTAAACTGGCTAGAGGTTTACTCGAGGATTAGTCTTTACCCGTGTACCGTATTGCATAGAGTAGAACAACTTTAGGTTCAGCCGTACAGCATAAACCAAAGTGTAGACTGACTAGAGGTTTACCCGTACATCGTAATGCACAGTGTAAAACGACTTTAGCATTACCATTACAGCATAACAGATAGTGTAAAACGACTATGGTTCACTGTATACCGTATCACATAGAGTAGAACGACTTTAGGTTCAACCGTACAGTGTAAAGCAGAGTGTAAACTGGCCAGAGGTTTACTCGAGGATTAGTCTTTACCCGTGTACCGTATTGCATAGAGTAGAACAATTATAGGTTCAGCCGTACAGCATAAACCAAAGTGTAGACTGACTAGAGGTTTACGCGTACAGCGTAATGCACAGTGTAAAACGACTTTAGCTTTACCATTACAGCATAACAGATAGTGTAAAACGACTATGGTTGACCGTATACCGTATCACATAGAGGAGAACGACTTTAGGTTCAACCGTACAGTATAAAGCAGAGTGTAAACTGGCTAGAGGTTTACTCGTCGACTATGTCTTTACCGGTATAGCGTATTATATAGAGTAGAACGACTTAGATTCAGGCGCATGGTATAAAGCAGAGTGCAAACTGGCTGTTTACTCGAGGACTAGTCTTTACCCGGGTACCGTATTGCATAGAGTAGAACAACTTTAGGTTCAGCCGTACAGAATAAACCAAAGTGTAGAATGACTAGGGGTTTACGCGTACAGCGTAATGCACAGTGTAAAACGACTTTAGCTTTACCATTACAGCATAACAGATAGTGTAAAACGACTATGGTTGACCGTATACCGTATCACATAGAGGAGAACGACTTTAGGTTCAACCGTACAGTATAAAGCAGAGTGTAAACTGGCTAGAGGTTTACTCTAGGATTAGTCTTTACCCGTGTACCGTATTGCATAGAGTAGAACAACGTTAGGTTCAGCCGTACAGCATAAACCAAAGTGTAGACTGACTAGAGGTTTACCCGTACATCGTAATGCACAGTGTAAAACGACTTTAGCATTACCATTACAGCATAACAGATAGTGTAAAACGACTATGGTTCACTGTATACCGTATCACATAGAGTAGAACGACTTTAGGTTCAACCGTACAGTATAAAGCAAAGTGTAAACTGGCTAGAGGTTTACTCGAGGATTAGTCTTTACCCGTGTACCGTATTGCATAGAGTAAAACAACTTTAGGTTCAGCCGTACAGCATAAATCAAAGTGTAGACTGACTAGAGGTTTACGCGTACAGCGTAATGCACAGTGTAAAACGACTTAAGCTTTACCATTACAGCATAACAGATAGTGTAAAACGACTATGGTTCTTTGTATACCGTATCACATAGAGTAGAACGACTTTAGGTTCAACCGTACAGTATAAAGCAGAGCGTAAACTGGCTAGAGGTTTACTCGTCGACTATGTCTTAACCCGTATAGCGTTTTATATAGAGTAGAACGACTTAGATTCAGGCGCACGGTATAAAGCAGAGTGCAAACTGGCTGTTTACTCGAGGACTAGTCTTTACCCGGGTACCGTATTGCATAGAGTAGAACAACTTTAGGTTCAGCCGTACAGCATAAACCAAAGTGTAGACTGACTAGAGGTTTACCCGTACATCGAAATGCACAGTGTAAAAGGACTTAAGCATTACCATTACAGCATAACAGATAGTGTAAAACGACTATGGTTCTTTGTATACCGTATCACATAGAGTAGAACGACTTTAGGTTCAACCGTACAGTATAAAGCAGAGTGTAAACTGGCTAGAGGTTTAACCCGTCGACTATGTCTTTACCCGTATAGCGTATTATATAGAGTAGAACGACTTAGATTCAGGCGCACAGTATAAAGCTGAGTGCAAACTGGCTAGAGGATTACTCGAGGATTAGTCTTTACCCGTGTACCGTATTGCATAGAGTAGAACAACCTTAGGTTCAGCCGTACAGCATAAACCAAAGTGTAGACTGACTAGAGGTTTACGCGTACAGCGTAATGCACAGTGTAAAACGACTGTAGCTTTACCATTACAGCATAACAGATAGTGTAAAACGACTATGGTTCACTGTATACAGTATCACATAAAGTACAACGACTTTAGGTTCAACCGTACAGTATAAAGCAGAGTGTAAACTGGCTAGAGGTTTACTCGTCGACTATGTCTTAACCCGTATAGCGTTTTATATAGAGTAGAACGACTTAGATTCAGGCGCACGGTATAAAGCAGAGTGCAAACTGGCTGTTTACTCGAGGACTAGTCTTTACCCGGGTACCGTATTGCATAGAGTAGAACAACTTTAGGTTCAGCCGTACAGCATAAACCAAAGTGTAGACTGACTAGAGGTTTACGCGTACAGCGTAATGCACAGTGTAAAACGACTTTAGCTTTACATTACAGCATAACAGATAGCGTAAAACGACTATGGTTCACTGTATACAGTATCACATAAAGTAGAACGACTTTAGGTTCAACCGTACAGTATAAAGCAGAGTGTAAACTGGCTAGAGGTTTACTCGTCGACTATGTCTTTACCCGTATAGCGTATTATATAGAGTAGAACGACTTAGATTCAGGCGCACAGTATAAAGCTGAGTGCAAACTGGCTAGAGGTTTACTCGAGGATTAGTCTTTACCCGTGTACCGTATTGCATAGAGTAGAACAACTTTAGGTTCAGCCGTACAGCATAAACCAAAGTGTAGACTGACTAGAGGTTTACCCGTACATCGTAATGCACAGTGTAAAACGACTTAAGCATTACCATTACAGCATAACAGATAGTGTAAAACGACTATGGTTCTTTGTATACCGTATCACATAGAGTAGAACGACTTTAGGTTCAACCGTACAGTATAAAGCAGAGTGTAAACTGGCTAGAGGTTTACTCGAGGATTAGTCTTTACCCGTGTACCGTATTGCATAGAGTAGAACAACTTTAGGTTCAGCCGTACAGCATAAACCAAAGTGTAGACTGACTAGAGGTTTACGCGTACAGCGTAATGCACAGTGTAAAACGACTTTAACTTTACCATTACAGCATAACAGATAGTGTAAAACGAGTATGGTTCGCTGTATACCATATCAGATAGAGTAGAACGACTTTATGTTCAACGGTACAGCATAAACCAAAGTTTAAACTGGCTAGAGGTTTACTCGTCGACTATGTCTTTACCCGTATAGCGTATTATATAGAGTAGAACGACTTAGATTCAGGCGCACAGTATAAAGCTGAGTGCAAACTGGCTAGAGGTTTACTCGAGGATTAGTCTTTACCCGTGTACCGTATTGCATAGAGTAGAACAATTTTAGGTTCAGCCGTACAGCATAAACCAAAGTGTAGACTGACTAGAGGTTTACGCGTACAGCGTAATGCACAGTGTAAAACGACTTTAGCTTTACCATTACAACCTAACAGATAGTGTAAAACGACTATGGTTCACCGTATACCGTATCACATAGTGGAGAACGACTTTATGTTCAATGGTACAGCATAAACCAAAGTGTAAACTGGCTAGAGGTTTACTCGTAGACTATGTCTTTACTCGTATAGCGTATTACATAGAGTAGAGCTACTTAGATTCAGGCGTACAGTACAAAGCAGAGTGCAAACTGGTTAGAGGTTAACCCGTAGACTATGTCTTTACCCGTACAGCGTATTACATAGATTAGAACTACTTAGGTTCAGGCTTACAGTATAAAGCAGAGTACAAACTGGCTGGAGGTTTACTCGAGGATTAGTCTTTACCCGTGTACCGTATTGCATAGAGTAGAACAACTTTAGGTTCAGCCGTACAGCATAAACCAAAGTGTAGACTGACTAGAGGTTTACGCGTACAGCGTAATGCACAGTGTAAAACGACTTTAACTTTACCATTACAGCATAACAGATAGTGTAAAACGAGTATGGTTCGCTGTATACCATATCAGATAGAGTAGAACGACTTTATGTTCAACGGTACAGCATAAACCAAAGTTTAATCTGGCTAGAGGTTTACTCGTCGACTATGTCTTTACCCGTATAGCGTATTATATAGAGTAGAACGACTTAGATTCAGGCGCACAGTATAAAGCTGAGTGCAAACTGGCTAGAGGTTTACTCGAGGATTAGTCTTTACCCGTGTACCGTATTGCATAGAGTAGAACAACTTTAGGTTCAGCCGTACAGCATAAACCAAAGTGTAGACTGACTAGAGGTTTACGCGTACAGCGTAATGCACTGTGTAAAACGACTTTAGCTTTACCATTACAGCATAACAGATAGTGTAAAACGACTATGGGTGACCGTATACCGTATCACATAGAGGAGAACGACTTTAGGTTCAACCGTACAGTATAAAGCAGAGTGTAAACTGGCTAGAGGTTTACTCGAGGATTAGTCTTTACCCGTGTACCGTATTGCATAGAGTAGAAGAACTTTAGGTTCAGCCGTACAGCATAAACCAAAGTGTAGACTGACTAGAGGTTTACCCGTACATCGTAATGCACAGTGTAAAACGACTTTAGCATTACCATTACAGCATAACAGATAGTGTAAAACGACTATGGTTCACTGTATACCGTATCACATAGAGTAGAACGACTTTAGGTTCAACCGTACAGTGTAAAGCAGAGTGTAAACTGGCCAGAGGTTTACTCGAGGATTAGTCTTTACCCGTGTACCGTATTGCATAGAGTAGAACAATTATAGGTTCAGCCGTACAGCATAAACCAAAGTGTAGACTGACTAGAGGTTTACGCGTACAGCGTAATGCACAGTGTAAAACGACTTTAGCTTTACCATTACAGCATAACAGATAGTGTAAAACGACTATGGTTGACCGTATACCGTATCACATAGAGGAGAACGACTTTAGGTTCAACCGTACAGTATAAAGCAGAGTGTAAACTGGCTAGAGGTTTACTCGTCGACTATGTCTTTACCGGTATAGCGTATTATATAGAGTAGAACGACTTAGATTCAGGCGCACGGTAAAAAAGCAGAGTGCAAACTGGCTGTTTACTCGAGGACTAGTCTTTACCCGGGTACCGTATTACATAGAGTAGAACAACTTTATGTTCAGCCGTACAGAATAAACCAAAGTGTAGAATGACTAGAGGTTTACCCGTACATCGTAATGCACAGTGTAAAACGACTTAAGCATTACCATTACAGCATAACAGATAGTGTAAAACGACTATGGTTCTTTGTATACCGTATCACATAGAGTAGAACGACTTTAGGTTCAACCGTACAGTATAAAGCAGAGTGTAAACTGGCTAGAGGTTTACTCGTCGACTATGTTTTAACCCGTATAGCGTTTTATATAGAGTAGAACGACTTAGATTCAGGCGCACGGTATAAAGCAGAGTGCAAACTGGCTGTTTACTCGAGGACTAGTCTTTACCCGGGTACCGTATTGCATAGAGTAGAACAACTTTAGGTTCAGCCGTACAGCATAAACCAAAGTGTAGACTGACTAGAGGTTTACCCGTACATCGTAATGCACAGTGTAAAAGGACTTAAGCATTACCATTACAGCATAACAGATAGTGTAAAACGACTATGGTTCTTTGTATACCGTATCACATAGAGTAGAACGACTTTAGGTTCAACCGTACAGTATAAAGCAGAGTGTAAACTGGCTAGAGGTTTACTCGTCGACTATGTCTTTACCCGTATAGCGTATTATATAGAGTAGAACGACTTAGATTCAGGCGCACAATATAAAGCTGAGTGCAAACTGGCTGTTTACTCGAGGATTGGTCTTTACCCGGGTACCGTATTGCATAGAGTAGAACAACTTTAGGTTCAGCCGTACAGCATAAACAAAAGTGTTGACTGACTAGAGGTTTACGCGTACAGCGTAATGCACAGTGCAAAACGACTTTAGTTTTACCATTACAGCATAACAGATAGTGTAAAACGACTATGGTTCACTGTATACAGTATCACATAGAGTACAACGACTTTAGGTTCAACCGTACAGTATAAAGCAGAGTGTAAACTGGCTAGAGGTTTACTCGTCGACTATGTCTTAACCCGTTTAGTGTTTTATATAGAGTACAACGACTTAGATTCAGGCGCACGGTATAAATCAGAGTGCAAACTGGCTGTTTACTCGAGGATTGGTCTTTACCCGGGTACCGTATTGCATAGAGTAGAACAACTTTAGGTTCAGCCGTACAGCATAAACCAAAGTGTAGACTGACTAGAGGTTTACGCGTACAGCGTAATGCACAGTGTAAAACGACTTTAGCTTTACCATTACAGCATAACTGATAGTGTAAAACGACTATGGTTCACTGTATACAGTATCACATAGAGTAGAGCGACTTTAGGTTCAACCGTACAGTGTAAAGCAGAGTGTAAACTTGCTAGAGGTTTACTCGTCGACTATGTCTTTACCCGTATAGCGTTTTATATAGAGTAGAACGACTTAGATTCAGGCGCACGGTATAAAGCAGAGTGCAAACTGGCTGTTTACTCGAGGATTAGTCTTTACCCGTGTACCGTATTGCATAGAGTAAAACAACTTTAGATTCAGCCGTACAGCATAAACCAAAGTGTAGACTGACTACAGGTTTACGCGTACAGCGTAATGCACAGTGTAAAACGACTTTAGCTTTACCATTACAGCATAACAGATAGTGTAAAACGACTATGGTTCACTGTATACAGTATCACATAAAGTGCAACGACTTTAGGTTCAACCGTACAGTATAAAGCAGAGTGTAAACTTGCTAGAGGTTTACTCGTCGACTATGTCTTTACCCGTATAGCGTTTTATATAGAGTAGAACGACTTAGATTCAGGCGCACGGTATAAAGCAGAGCGCAAACTGGCTGTTTACTCGAGGATTAGTCTTTACCCGTGTACCGTATTGCATAGAGTAAAACAACTTTAGATTCAGCCGTACAGCATAAACCAAAGTGTAGACTGACTACAGGTTTACGCGTACAGCGTAATGCACAGTGTAAAACGACTTTAGCTTTACCATTACAGCATAACAGATAGTGTAAAACGACTATGGTTCACTGTATACAGTATCACATAAAGTACAACGACTTTAGGTTCAACCGTACAGTATAAAGCAGAGTGTAAACTGGCTAGAGGTTTACTCGTCGACTATGTCTTAACCCGTATAGCGTTTTATATAGAGTAGAACGACTTAGATTCAGGCGCACGGTATAAAGCAGAGTGCAAACTGGCTGTTTACTCGAGGATTAGCCTTTACCCGTGTACCGTATTGCATAGAGTAGAACAACTTTAGGTTCAGCCATACAGCATAAACCAAAGTGTAGACTGACTAGAGGATTACAGCATAACAGATAGTGTAAAACGACTATGGTTCACTGTATACCGTATCACATAGAGTAGAACGACTTTAGGTTCAACCGTACAGTGTAAAGCAGAGTGTAAACTGGCCAGAGGTTTACTCGAGGATTAGTCTTTACCCGTGTACCGTATTGCATAGAGTAGAACAATTATAGGTTCAGCCGTACAGCATAAACCAAAGTGTAGACTGACTAGAGGTTTACGCGTACAGCGTAATGCACAGCGTAAAACGACTTTAGCTTTACCATTACAGCATAACAGATAGTGTAAAACGACTATGGTTGACCGTATACCGTATCACATAGAGTAGAACGACTTTAGGTTCAACCGTACAGTATAAAGCAGAGTGTAAACTAGCTAGAGGTTTACTCGTCGACTATGTCTTTACCGGTATAGCGTATTATATAGAGTAGAACGACTTAGATTCAGGCGCATGGTATAAAGCAGAGTGCAAACTGGCTGTTTACTCGAGGACTAGTCTTTACCCGGGTACCGTATTGCATAGAGTAGAACAACTTTATGTTCAGCCGTACAGAATAAACCAAAGTGTAGAATGACTAGGGGTTTACGCGTACAGCGTAATGCACAGTGTAAAACGACTTTAGCTTTACCATTACAGCATAACAGATAGTGTAAAACGACTATGGTTGACCGTATACCGTATCACATAGAGGAGAACGACTTTAGGTTCAACCGTACAGTATAAAGCAGAGTGTAAACTGGCTAGAGGTTTACTCTAGGATTAGTCTTTACCCGTGTACCGTATTGCATAGAGTAGAACAACTTTAGGTTCAGCCGTACAGCATAAACCAAAGTGTAGACTGACTAGAGGTTTACGCGTACAGCGTAATGCACTGTGTAAAACGACTTTAGCTTTACCATTACAGCATAACAGATAGTGTAAAACGACTATGGTTCACTGTATACCGTATCACATAGAGTAGAACGACTTTAGGTTCAACCGTACAGAGTAAAGCAGAGTGTAAACTGGCCAGAGGTTTACTCGAGGATTAGTCTTTACCCGTGTACCGTATTGCATAGAGTAGAACAATTATAGGTTCAGCCGTACAGCATAAACCAAAGTGTAGACTGACTAGAGGTTTACGCGTACAGCGTAATGCACAGTGTAAAACGACTTTAGCTTTACCATTACAGCATAACAGATAGTGTAAAACGACTATGGTTCACTGTATACAGTATCACATAAAGTACAACGACTTTAGGTTCAACCCTACAGTATAAAGCAGAGTGTAAACTGGCTAGAGGTTTACTCGTCGACTATGTCTTAACCCGTATAGCGTTTTATATAGAGTAGAACGACTTAGATTCAGGCGCACGGTATAAAGCAGAGTGCAAACTGGCTGTTTACTCGAGGACTAGTCTTTACCCGGGTACCGTATTGCATAGAGTAGAACAACTTTAGGTTCAACCGTACAGTATAAAGCAGAGTGTAAACTGGCTAGAGGTTTACTCGTCGACTATGTCTTTACCCGTATAGCGTATTATATAGAGTAGAACGACTTAGATTCAGGCGCACAGTATAAAGCTGAGTGCAAACTGGCTAGAGGTTTACTCGAAGATTAGTCTTTACCCGTGTACCGTATTGCATAGAGTAGAACAACTTTAGGTTCAGCCGTACAGCATAAACCAAAGTGTAGACTGACTAGAGGTTTACCCGTACATCGTAATGCACAGTGTAAAACGACTTAAGCATTACCATTACAGCATAACAGATAGTGTAAAACGACTATGGTTCTTTGTATACCGTATCACATAGAGTCGAACGACTTTAGGTTCAACCGTACAGTATAAAGCAGAGTGTAAACTGGCTAGAGGTTTACTCGTCGACTATGTTTTAACCCGTATAGCGTTTTATATAGAGTAGAACGACTTAGATTCAGGCGCACGGTATAAAGCAGAGTGCAAACTGGCTGTTTACTCGAGGACTAGTCTTTACCCGGGTACCGTATTGCATAGAGTAGAACAACTTTAGGTTCAGCCGTACAGCATAAACCAAAGTGTAGACTGACTAGAGGTTTACCCGTACATCGTAATGCACAGTGTAAAAGGACTTAAGCATTACCATTACAGCATAACAGATAGTGTAAAACGACTATGGTTCTTTGTATACCGTATCACATAGAGTAGAACGACTTTAGGTTCAACCGTACAGTATAAAGCAGAGTGTAAACTGGCTAGAGGTTTACTCGTCGACTATGTCTTTACCCGTATAGCGTATTATATAGAGTAGAACGACTTAGATTCAGGCGCACAATATAAAGCTGAGTGCAAACTGGCTGTTTACTCGAGGATTGGTCTTTACCCGGGTACCGTATTGCATAGAGTAGAACAACTTTAGGTTCAGCCGTACAGCATAAACAAAAGTGTTGACTGACTAGAGGTTTACGCGTACAGCGTAATGCACAGTGCAAAACGACTTTAGTTTTACCATTACAGCATAACAGATAGTGTAAAACGACTATGGTTCACTGTATACAGTATCACATAGAGTACAACGACTTTAGGTTCAACCGTACAGTATAAAGCAGAGTGTAAACTGGCTAGAGGTTTACTCGTCGACTATGTCTTAACCCGTTTAGTGTTTTATATAGAGTACAACGACTTAGATTCAGGCGCACGGTATAAATCAGAGTGCAAACTGGCTGTTTACTCGAGGATTGGTCTTTACCCGGGTACCGTATTGCATAGAGTAGAACAACTTTAGGTTCAGCCGTACAGCATAAACCAAAGTGTAGACTGACTAGAGGTTTACGCGTACAGCGTAATGCACAGTGTAAAACGACTTTAGCTTTACCATTACAGCATAACTGATAGTGTAAAACGACTATGGTTCACTGTATACAGTATCACATAGAGTAGAGCGACTTTAGGTTCAACCGTACAGTGTAAAGCAGAGTGTAAACTTGCTAGAGGTTTACTCGTCGACTATGTCTTTACCCGTATAGCGTTTTATATAGAGTAGAACGACTTAGATTCAGGCGCACGGTATAAAGCAGAGTGCAAACTGGCTGTTTACTCGAGGATTAGTCTTTACCCGTGTACCGTATTGCATAGAGTAAAACAACTTTAGATTCAGCCGTACAGCATAAACCAAAGTGTAGACTGACTAGAGGTTTACGCGTACAGCGTAATGCACAGTGTAAAACGACTTTAGCTTTACCATTACAGCATAACAGATAGTGTAAAACGACTATGGTTCACTGTATACAGTATCACATAAAGTGCAACGACTTTAGGTTCAACCGTACAGTATAAAGCAGAGTGTAAACTTGCTAGAGGTTTACTCGTCGACTATGTCTTTACCCGTATAGCGTTTTATATAGAGTAGAACGACTTAGATTCAGGCGCACGGTATAAAGCAGAGCGCAAACTGGCTGTTTACTCGAGGATTAGTCTTTACCCGTGTACCGTATTGCATAGAGTAAAACAACTTTAGATTCAGCCGTACAGCATAAACCAAAGTGTAGACTGACTACAGGTTTACGCGTACAGCGTAATGCACAGTGTAAAACGACTTTAGCTTTACCATTACAGCATAACAGATAGTGTAAAACGACTATGGTTCACTGTATACAGTATCACATAAAGTACAACGACTTTAGGTTCAACCGTACAGTATAAAGCAGAGTGTAAACTGGCTAGAGGTTTACTCGTCGACTATGTCTTAACCCGTATAGCGTTTTATATAGAGTAGAACGACTTAGATTCAGGCGCACGGTATAAAGCAGAGTGCAAACTGGCTGTTTACTCGAGGATTAGCCTTTACCCGTGTACCGTATTGCATAGAGTAGAACAACTTTAGGTTCAGCCATACAGCATAAACCAAAGTGTAGACTGACTAGAGGATTACAGCATCACAGATAGTGTAAAACGACTATGGTTCACTGTATACCGTATCACATAGAGTAGAACGACTTTAGGTTCAACCGTACAGTGTAAAGCAGAGTGTAAACTGGCCAGAGGTTTACTCGAGGATTAGTCTTTACCCGTGTACCGTATTGCATAGAGTAGAACAATTATAGGTTCAGCCGTACAGCATAAACCAAAGTGTAGACTGACTAGAGGTTTACGCGTACAGCGTAATGCACAGTGTAAAACGACTTTAGCTTTACCATTACAGCATAACAGATAGTGTAAAACGACTATGGTTGACCGTATACCGTATCACATAGAGGAGAACGACTTTAGGTTCAACCGTACAGTATAAAGCAGAGTGTAAACTAGCTAGAGGTTTACTCGTCGACTATGTCTTTACCGGTATAGCGTATTATATAGAGTAGAACGACTTAGATTCAGGCGCATGGTATAAAGCAGAGTGCAAACTGGCTGTTTACTCGAGGACTAGTCTTTACCCGGGTACCGTATTGCATAGAGTAGAACAACTTTATGTTCAGCCGTACAGAATAAACCAAAGTGTAGAATGACTAGGGGTTTACGCGTACAGCGTAATGCACAGTGTAAAACGACTTTAGCTTTACCATTACAGCATAACAGATAGTGTAAAACGACTATGGTTGACCGTATACCGTATCACATAGAGGAGAACGACTTTAGGTTCAACCGTACAGTATAAAGCAGAGTGTAAACTGGCTAGAGGTTTACTCTAGGATTAGTCTTTACCCGTGTACCGTATTGCATAGAGTAGAACAACTTTAGGTTCAGCCGTACAGCATAAACCAAAGTGTAGACTGACTAGAGGTTTACGCGTACAGCGTAATGCACTGTGTAAAACGACTTTAGCTTTACCATTACAGCATAACAGATAGTGTAAAACGACTATGGGTGACCGTATACCGTATCACATAGAGGAGAACGACTTTAGGTTCAACCGTACAGTATAAAGCAGAGTGTAAACTGGCTAGAGGTTTACTCGAGGATTAGTCTTTACCCGTGTACCGTATTGCATAGAGTAGAACAACTTTAGGTTCAGCCGTACAGCATAAACCAAAGTGTAGACTGACTAGAGGTTTACCCGTACATCGTAATGCACAGTGTAAAACGACTTTAGCATTACCATTACAGCATAACAGATAGTGTAAAACGACTATGGTTCACTGTATACCGTATCACATAGAGTAGAACGACTTTAGGTTCAACCGTACAGTGTAAAGCAGAGTGTAAACTGGCCAGAGGTTTACTCGAGGATTAGTCTTTACCCGTGTACCGTATTGCATAGAGTAGAACAATTATAGGTTCAGCCGTACAGCATAAACCAAAGTGTAGACTGACTAGAGGTTTACGCGTACAGCGTAATGCACAGTGTAAAACGACTTTAGCTTTACCATTACAGCATAACAGATAGTGTAAAACGACTATGGTTGACCGTATACCGTATCACATAGAGGAGAACGACTTTAGGTTCAACCGTACAGTATAAAGCAGAGTGTAAACTGGCTAGAGGTTTACTCGTCGACTATGTCTTTACCGGTATAGCGTATTATATAGAGTAGAACGACTTAGATTCAGGCGCATGGTATAAAGCAGAGTGCAAACTGGCTGTTTACTCGAGGACTAGTCTTTACCCGGGTACCGTATTGCATAGAGTAGAACAACTTTAGGTTCAGCCGTACAGAATAAACCAAAGTGTAGAATGACTAGGGGTTTACGCGTACAGCGTAATGCACAGTGTAAAACGACTTTAGCTTTACCATTACAGCATAACAGATAGTGTAAAACGACTATGGTTGACCGTATACCGTATCACATAGAGGAGAACGACTTTAGGTTCAACCGTACAGTATAAAGCAGAGTGTAAACTGGCTAGAGGTTTACTCTAGGATTAGTCTTTACCCGTGTACCGTATTGCATAGAGTAGAACAACGTTAGGTTCAGCCGTACAGCATAAACCAAAGTGTAGACTGACTAGAGGTTTACCCGTACATCGTAATGCACAGTGTAAAACGACTTTAGCATTACCATTACAGCATAACAGATAGTGTAAAACGACTATGGTTCACTGTATACCGTATCACATAGAGTAGAACGACTTTAGGTTCAACCGTACAGTATAAAGCAAAGTGTAAACTGGCTAGAGGTTTACTCGAGGATTAGTCTTTACCCGTGTACCGTATTGCATAGAGTAAAACAACTTTAGGTTCAGCCGTACAGCATAAATCAAAGTGTAGACTGACTAGAGGTTTACGCGTACAGCGTAATGCACAGTGTAAAACGACTGTAGCTTTACCATTACAGCATAACAGATAGTGTAAAACGACTATGGTTCACTGTATACAGTATCACATAAAGTACAACGACTTTAGGTTCAACCGTACAGTATAAAGCAGAGTGTAAACTGGCTAGAGGTTTACTCGTCGACTATGTCTTAACCCGTATAGCGTTTTATATAGAGTAGAACGACTTAGATTCAGGCGCACGGTATAAAGCAGAGTGCAAACTGGCTGTTTACTCGAGGACTAGTCTTTACCCGGGTACCGTATTGCATAGAGTAGAACAACTTTAGGTTCAGCCGTACAGCATAAACCAAAGTGTAGACTGACTAGAGGTTTACCCGTACATCGTAATGCACAGTGTAAAACGACTTTAGCATTACCATTACAGCATAACAGATAGTGTAAAACGACTATGGTTCACTGTATACCGTATCACATAGAGTAGAACGACTTTAGGTTCAACCGTACAGTATAAAGCAGAGCGTAAACTGGCTAGAGGTTTACTCGTCGACTATGTCTTAACCCGTATAGCGTTTTATATAGAGTAGAACGACTTAGATTCAGGCGCACGGTATAAAGCAGAGTGCAAACTGGCTGTTTACTCGAGGACTAGTCTTTACCCGGGTACCGTATTGCATAGAGTAGAACAACTTTAGGTTCAGCCGTACAGCATAAACCAAAGTGTAGACTGACTAGAGGTTTACCCGTACATCGAAATGCACAGTGTAAAAGGACTTAAGCATTACCATTACAGCATAACAGATAGTGTAAAACGACTATGGTTCTTTGTATACCGTATCACATAGAGTAGAACGACTTTAGGTTCAACCGTACAGTATAAAGCAGAGTGTAAACTGGCTAGAGGTTTAACCCGTCGACTATGTCTTTACCCGTATAGCGTATTATATAGAGTAGAACGACTTAGATTCAGGCGCACAGTATAAAGCTGAGTGCAAACTGGCTAGAGGATTACTCGAGGATTAGTCTTTACCCGTGTACCGTATTGCATAGAGTAGAACAACCTTAGGTTCAGCCGTACAGCATAAACCAAAGTGTAGACTGACTAGAGGTTTACGCGTACAGCGTAATGCACAGTGTAAAACGACTGTAGCTTTACCATTACAGCATAACAGATAGTGTAAAACGACTATGGTTCACTGTATACAGTATCACATAAAGTACAACGACTTTAGGTTCAACCGTACAGTATAAAGCAGAGTGTAAACTGGCTAGAGGTTTACTCGTCGACTATGTCTTAACCCGTATAGCGTTTTATATAGAGTAGAACGACTTAGATTCAGGCGCACGGTATAAAGCAGAGTGCAAACTGGCTGTTTACTCGAGGACTAGTCTTTACCCGGGTACCGTATTGCATAGAGTAGAACAACTTTAGGTTCAGCCGTACAGCATAAACCAAAGTGTAGACTGACTAGAGGTTTACGCGTACAGCGTAATGCACAGTGTAAAACGACTTTAGCTTTACATTACAGCATAACAGATAGCGTAAAACGACTATGGTTCACTGTATACAGTATCACATAAAGTAGAACGACTTTAGGTTCAACCGTACAGTATAAAGCAGAGTGTAAACTGGCTAGAGGTTTACTCGTCGACTATGTCTTTACCCGTATAGCGTATTATATAGAGTAGAACGACTTAGATTCAGGCGCACAGTATAAAGCTGAGTGCAAACTGGCTAGAGGTTTACTCGAGGATTAGTCTTTACCCGTGTACCGTATTGCATAGAGTAGAACAACTTTAGGTTCAGCCGTACAGCATAAACCAAAGTGTAGACTGACTAGAGGTTTACCCGTACATCGTAATGCACAGTGTAAAACGACTTAAGCATTACCATTACAGCATAACAGATAGTGTAAAACGACTATGGTTCTTTGTATACCGTATCACATAGAGTAGAACGACTTTAGGTTCAACCGTACAGTATAAAGCAGAGTGTAAACTGGCTAGAGGTTTACTCGAGGATTAGTCTTTACCCGTGTACCGTATTGCATAGAGTAGAACAACTTTAGGTTCAGCCGTACAGCATAAACCAAAGTGTAGACTGACTAGAGGTTTACGCGTACAGCGTAATGCACAGTGTAAAACGACTTTAACTTTACCATTACAGCATAACAGATAGTGTAAAACGAGTATGGTTCGCTGTATACCATATCAGATAGAGTAGAACGACTTTATGTTCAACGGTACAGCATAAACCAAAGTTTAAACTGGCTAGAGGTTTACTCGTCGACTATGTCTTTACCCGTATAGCGTATTATATAGAGTAGAACGACTTAGATTCAGGCGCACAGTATAAAGCTGAGTGCAAACTGGCTAGAGGTTTACTCGAGGATTAGTCTTTACCCGTGTACCGTATTGCATAGAGTAGAACAATTTTAGGTTCAGCCGTACAGCATAAACCAAAGTGTAGACTGACTAGAGGTTTACGCGTACAGCGTAATGCACAGTGTAAAACGACTTTAGCTTTACCATTACAACCTAACAGATAGTGTAAAACGACTATGGTTCACCGTATACCGTATCACATAGTGGAGAACGACTTTATGTTCAATGGTACAGCATAAACCAAAGTGTAAACTGGCTAGAGGTTTACTCGTAGACTATGTCTTTACTCGTATAGCGTATTACATAGAGTAGAGCTACTTAGATTCAGGCGTACAGTACAAAGCAGAGTGCAAACTGGCTAGAGATTAACTCGTAGACTATGTCTTTACCCGTACAGCGTATTACATAGATTAGAACTACTTAGGTTCAGGCTTACAGTATAAAGCAGAGTACAAACTGGCTGGAGGTTTACTCGAGGATTAGTCTTTACCCGTGTACCGTATTGCATAGAGTAGAACAACTTTAGGTTCAGCCGTACAGCATAAACCAAAGTGTAGACTGACTAGAGGTTTACGCGTACAGCGTAATGCACAGTGTAAAACGACTTTAACTTTACCATTACAGCATAACAGATAGTGTAAAACGAGTATGGTTCGCTGTATACCATATCAGATAGAGTAGAACGACTTTATGTTCAACGGTACAGCATAAACCAAAGTTTAATCTGGCTAGAGGTTTACTCGTCGACTATGTCTTTACCCGTATAGCGTATTATATAGAGTAGAACGACTTAGATTCAGGCGCACAGTATAAAGCTGAGTGCAAACTGGCTAGAGGTTTACTCGAGGATTAGTCTTTACCCGTGTACCGTATTGCATAGAGTAGAACAACTTTAGGTTCAGCCGTACAGCATAAACCAAAGTGTAGACTGACTAGAGGTTTACGCGTACAGCGTAATGCACTGTGTAAAACGACTTTAGCTTTACCATTACAGCATAACAGATAGTGTAAAACGACTATGGGTGACCGTATACCGTATCACATAGAGGAGAACGACTTTAGGTTCAACCGTACAGTATAAAGCAGAGTGTAAACTGGCTAGAGGTTTACTCGAGGATTAGTCTTTACCCGTGTACCGTATTGCATAGAGTAGAAGAACTTTAGGTTCAGCCGTACAGCATAAACCAAAGTGTAGACTGACTAGAGGTTTACCCGTACATCGTAATGCACAGTGTAAAACGACTTTAGCATTACCATTACAGCATAACAGATAGTGTAAAACGACTATGGTTCACTGTATACCGTATCACATAGAGTAGAACGACTTTAGGTTCAACCGTACAGTGTAAAGCAGAGTGTAAACTGGCCAGAGGTTTACTCGAGGATTAGTCTTTACCCGTGTACCGTATTGCATAGAGTAGAACAATTATAGGTTCAGCCGTACAGCATAAACCAAAGTGTAGACTGACTAGAGGTTTACGCGTACAGCGTAATGCACAGTGTAAAACGACTTTAGCTTTACCATTACAGCATAACAGATAGTGTAAAACGACTATGGTTGACCGTATACCGTATCACATAGAGGAGAACGACTTTAGGTTCAACCGTACAGTATAAAGCAGAGTGTAAACTGGCTAGAGGTTTACTCGTCGACTATGTCTTTACCGGTATAGCGTATTATATAGAGTAGAACGACTTAGATTCAGGCGCACGGTAAAAAAGCAGAGTGCAAACTGGCTGTTTACTCGAGGACTAGTCTTTACCCGGGTACCGTATTACATAGAGTAGAACAACTTTATGTTCAGCCGTACAGAATAAACCAAAGTGTAGAATGACTAGGGGTTTACGCGTACAGCGTAATGCACAGTGTAAAACGACTTTAGCTTTACCATTACAGCATAACAGATAGTGTAAAACGACTATGGTTGACCGTATACCGTATCACATAGAGGAGAACGACTTTAGGTTCAACCGTACAGTATAAAGCAGAGTGTAAACTGGCTAGAGGTTTACTCTAGGATTAGTCTTTACCCGTGTACCGTATTGCATAGAGTAGAACAACGTTAGGTTCAGCCGTACAGCATAAACCAAAGTGTAGACTGACTAGAGGTTTACGCGTACAGCGTAATGCACAGTGTAAAACGACTTAAGCATTACCATTACAGCATAACAGATAGTGTAAAACGACTATGGTTCACTGTATGCCGTATCACATAGAGTAGAACGACTTTAGGTTCAACCGTACAGTATAAAGCAGAGTGTAAACTGGCTAGAGGTTTACTCGAGGATTAGTCTTTACCCGTGTACCGTATTGCATAGAGTAGAACAACGTTAGGTTCAGCCGTACAGCATAAACCAAAGTGTAGACTGACTAGAGGTTTACGCGTACAGCGTAATGCACAGTGTAAAACGACTTTAGCTTTACCATTACAGCATAACAGATAGTGTAAAACGACTATGGTTGACCGTATACCGTATCACATAGAGGAGAACGACTTTATGTTCAACCGTACAGTATAAAGCAGAGTGTAAACTGGCTAGAGGTTTACTCGTCGACTATGTCTTAACCCGTATAGCGTTTTATATAGAGTAGAACGACTTAGATTCAGGCGCACGGTATAAAGCAGAGTGCAAACTGGCTGTTTACTCGAGGACTAGTCTTTACCCGGGTACCGTATTGCATAGAGTAGAACAACTTTAGGTTCAGCCGTACAGCATAAACCAAAGTGTAGACTGACTAGAGGTTTACCCGTACATCGTAATGCACAGTGTAAAACGACTTAAGCATTACCATTACAGCATAACAGATAGTGTAAAACGACTATGGTTCTTTATATACCGTATCACATAGAGTAGAACGACTTTAGGTTCAACCGTACAGTATAAAGCAGAGTGTAAACTGGCTAGAGGTTTACTCGAGGATTAGTCTTTACCCGTGTACCGTATTGCATAGTGTAGAACAACTTTAGGTTCAGCCGTACAGCATAAACCAAAGTGTAGACTGACTAGAGGTTTACGCGTACAGCGTAATGCACAGTGTAAAACGACTTTAGCTTTACCATTACAGCATAACAGATAGTGTAAAACGACTATGGTTGACCGTACACCGTATCACATAGAGGAGAACGACTTTAGGTTCAACCGTACAGTATAAAGCAGAGTGTAAACTGGCTAGAGGTTTACTCGAGGATTAGTCTTTACCCGTGTACCGTATTGCATAGAGTAAAACAACTTTAGGTTCAGCCGTACAGCATAAACCAAAGTGTAGACTGACTAGAGGTTTACGCGTACAGCGTAATGCACAGTGTAAAACGACTTAAGCTTTACCATTACAGCATAACAGATAGTGTAAAACGACAATGGTTGACCGTATACCGTATCACATTGTGGAGAACGACTTTATGTTCAACCGTACAGTATAAAGCAGAGTGTAAACTGGCTAGAGGTTTACTCGTCGACTATGTCTTAACCCTTATAGCGTTTTATATAGAGTAGAACGACTTAGATTCAAGCGCACAGTATAAAGCTGAGTGCAAACTGGCTAGATGTTTACTCGAGGATTAGTCTTTAACCGTGTACTGCATAGAGTAAAACAACTTTAGGTTCAGCCGTACAGCATAAACCAAAGTGTAGACTGACTAGAGGTTTACGCGTACAGCGTAATGCACAGTGTAAAACGACTTAAGCTTTACCATTACAGCATAACAGATAGTGTAAAACGACTATGGTTGACCGTATACCGTATCACATAGTGGAGAACGACTTTATGTTCAACGGTACAGCATAAACCAAAGTGTAAACTGGCTAGATGTTTACTCGTAGACTATGTCTTTACTCGTATAGCGTTTTATATAGAGTAGAACGACTTAGATTCAGGCGCACGGTATAAAGCAGAGCGCAAACTGGCTGTTTACTCGAGGATTAGTCTTTACCCGTGTACCGTATTGCATAGAGTAAAACAACTTTAGATTCAGCCGTACAGCATAAACCAAAGTGTAGACTGACTACAGGTTTACGCGTACAGCGTAATGCACAGTGTAAAACGACTTTAGCTTTACCATTACAGCATAACAGATAGTGTAAAACGACTATGGTTCACTGTATACAGTATCACATAAAGTAGAACGACTTTAGGTTCAACCGTACAGTATAAAGCAGAGTGTAAACTGGCTAGAGGTTTACTCGAGTATTTGTCTTTACCCGTGTACCGTATTGCATAGAGTAGAACAACTTTAGGTTCAGCCGTACAGCATAAACCAAAGTGTAGACTGACTAGAGGTTTACGCGTACAGCGTAATGCACAGTGTAAAACGACTTTAACTTTACCATTACAGCATAACAGATAGTGTAAAACGAGTATGGTTCGCTGTATACCATATCAGATAGAGTAGAACGACTTTATGTTCAACGGTACAGCATAAACCAAAGTTTAAACTGGCTAGAGGTTTACTCGTCGACTATGTCTTTACCCGTATAGCGTATTATATAGAGTAGAACGACTTAGATTCAGGCGCACAGTATAAAGCTGAGTGTAAACTGGCTAGAGGTTTACTCGAGGTTTAGTCTTTACCCGTGTACCGTATTGCATAGAGTAGAACAACTTTAGGTTCAGCCGTACAGCATAAACCAAAGTGTAAACTGGCTAGAGGTTTACTCGTAGACTATGTCTTTACTCGTATAGCGTATTACATAGAGTAGAGCTACTTAGATTCAGGCGTACAGTACAAAGCAGAGTGCAAACTGGTTAGAGGTTAACTCGTAGACTATGTCTTTACCAGTACAGCGTATTACATAGATTAGAACTACTTAGGTTCAGGCTTACAGTATAAAGCAGAGTACAAACTGGCTGGAGGTTTACTCGAGGATTAGTCTTTACCCGTGCACCGTATTGCATAGAGTAGAACAACTTTAGGTTCAGCCGTACAGCATAAAACAAAGTGTAGACTGACTAGAGGTTTACGCGTACAGCGTAATGCACAGTGTAAAACGACTTTAGCTTTACATTACAGCATAACAGATAGTGTAAAACGACTATGGTTCACTGTATACAGTATCACATAAAGTAGAACGACTTTAGGTTCAACCGTACAGTATAAAGCAGAGTGTAAACTTGCTAGAGGTTTACTCGTCGACTATGTCTTAACCCGTATAGCGTTTTATATAGCGTAGAATGACTTAGATTCAGGCGCACGGTATAAAGCAGAGCGCAAACTGGCTGTTTACTCGAGGACTAGTCTTTACCCGGGTACCGTATTGCATAGAGTAGAACAACTTTAGGTTCAGCCGTACAGCATAAACCAAAGTGTAGACTGACTACAGGTTTACGCGTACAGCGTAATGCACAGTGTAAAACGACTTTAGCTTTACCATTACAGCATAACAGATAGTGTAAAACGACTATGGTTCACTGTATACAGTATCACATAGAGTACAACGACTTTAGGTTCAACCGTGCAGTATAAAGCAGAGTGTAAACTGGCTAGAGGTTTACTCGTCCACTATGTCTTAACCCGTATAGCGTTTTATATAGAGTAGAACAACTTAGGTTCAGGCGTACAGTACAAAGCAGAGTACAAACTGGCTAGAGGTTTACTCGAGGACTAGTCTTTACCCGTGTACCGTATTGCATAGAGTAGAACAACTTTAGGTTCAGCCGTACAGCATAAACCAAAGTGTAGACTGACTAGAGGTTTACGCGTACAGCGTAATGCACAGTGTAAAACGACTTTAGCTTTACCATTACAGCATAACAGATAGTGTAAAACGACTATGGTTCACTGTATACAGTATCACATAGAGTTCAACGACTTTAGGTTCAGCCGTACAGCATAAAACAAAGTGTAAACTTGCTAGAGGTTTACTCGTCGACTATGTCTTAACCCGTATAGCGTTTTATATAGCGTAGAATGACTTAGATTCAGGCGCACGGTATAAAGCAGAGCGCAAACTGGCTGTTTACTCGAGGACTAGTCTTTACCCGGGTACCGTATTGCATAGAGTAGAACAACTTTAGGTTCAGCCGTACAGCATAAACCAAAGTGTAGACTGACTACAGGTTTACGCGTACAGCGTAATGCACAGTGTAAAACGACTTTAGCTTTACATTACAGCATAACAGATAGTGTAAAACGACTATGGTTCACTGTATGCCGTATCACATAGAGTAGAACGACTTTATGTCCAACGGTACAGCATAAACCAAAGTGTAAACTGACTAGAGGTTTACTCGTAGACTATGTCTTTACTCGTATAGCGTATTACATAGAGTAGAGCTACTTAGATTCAGGCGTACAGTACAAAGCATAGTGCAAACTGGTTAGAGGTTAACTCGTAGACTATGTCTTTACCCGTACAGCGTATTACATAGATTAGAACTACTTAGGTTCAGGCTTACAGTATAAAGCAGAGTACAAACTGGCTGGAGGTTTACTCGAGGATTAGTCTTTACCCGTGTACCGTATTGCATAGAGTACAACAACTTTAGGTTCAGCCGTACAGCATAAATCAAAGTGTAGACTGACTAGAGGTTTACGCGTACAGCGTAATGCACAGTGTAAAACGACTTAAGCTTTACCATTACAGCATAACAGATAGTGTAAAACGAGTATGGTTCGCTGTATACCATATCAGATAGAGTAGAACGACTTTATGTTCAACGGTACAGCATAAACCAAAGTTTAAACTGGCTAGAGGTTTACTCGTCGACTATGTCTTTACCCGTATAGCGTATTATATAGAGTAGAACGACTTCAGGCGCACAGTATAAAGCTGAGTGTAAACTGGCTAGAGGTTTACTCGAGGTTTAGTCTTTACCCGTGTACCGTATTGCATAGAGTAGAACAACTTTAGGTTCAGCCGTACAGCATAAACCAAAGTGTAAACTGGCTAGAGGTTTACTCGTAGACTATGTCTTTACTCGTATAGCGTATTACATAGAGTAGAGCTACTTAGATTCAGGCGTACAGTACAAAGCAGAGTGCAAACTGGTTAGAGGTTAACTCGTAGACTATGTCTTTACCCGTACAGCGTATTACATAGATTAGAACTACTTAGGTTCAGGCTTACAGTATAAAGCAGAGTACAAACTGGCTGGAGGTTTACTCGAGGATTAGTCTTTACCCGTGCACCGTATTGCATAGAGTAGAACAACTTTAGGTTCAGCCGTACAGCATAAAACAAAGTGTAGACTGACTAGAGGTTTACGCGTACAGCGTAATGCACAGTGTAAAACGACTTTAGCTTTACATTACAGCATAACAGATAGTGTAAAACGACTATGGTTCACTGTATACAGTATCACATAAAGTAGAACGACTTTAGGTTCAACCGTACAGTATAAAGCAGAGTGTAAACTTGCTAGAGGTTTACTCGTCGACTATGTCTTAACCCGTATAGCGTTTTATATAGCGTAGAATGACTTAGATTCAGGCGCACGGTATAAAGCAGAGCGCAAACTGGCTGTTTACTCGAGGACTAGTCTTTACCCGGGTACCGTATTGCATAGAGTAGAACAACTTTAGGTTCAGCCGTACAGCATAAACCAAAGTGTAGACTGACTACAGGTTTACGCGTACAGCGTAATGCACAGTGTAAAACGACTTTAGCTTTACCATTACAGCATAACAGATAGTGTAAAACGACTATGGTTCACTGTATACAGTATCACATAGAGTACAACGACTTTAGGTTCAGCCGTACAGCATAAAACAAAGTGTAAACTTGCTAGAGGTTTACTCGTCGACTATGTCTTAACCCGTATAGCGTTTTATATAGCGTAGAATGACTTAGATTCAGGCGCACGGTATAAAGCAGAGCGCAAACTGGCTGTTTACTCGAGGACTAGTCTTTACCCGGGTACCGTATTGCATAGAGTAGAACAACTTTAGGTTCAGCCGTACAGCATAAACCAAAGTGTAGACTGACTACAGGTTTACGCGTACAGCGTAATGCACAGTGTAAAACGACTTTAGCTTTACCATTACAGCATAACAGATAGTGTAAAACGACTATGGTTCACTGTATACAGTATCACATAGAGTACAACGACTTTAGGTTCAACCGTGCAGTATAAAGCAGAGTGTAAACTGGCTAGAGGTTTACTCGTCCACTATGTCTTAACCCGTATAGCGTTTTATATAGAGTAGAACAACTTAGGTTCAGGCGTACAGTACAAAGCAGAGTACAAACTGGCTAGAGGTTTACTCGAGGATTAGTCTTTACCCGTGTACCGTATTGCATAGGGTAGAACAACTTTAGGTTCAGCCGTACAGCATAAAACAAAGTGTAGACTGACTAGAGGTTTACGCGTACAGCGTAATGCACAGTGTAAAACGACTTTAGCTTTACATTACAGCATAACAGATAGTGTAAAACGACTATGGTTCACTGTATGCCGTATCACATAGAGTAGAACGACTTTATGTCCAACGGTACAGCATAAACCAAAGTGTAAACTGACTAGAGGTTTACTCGTAGACTATGTCTTTACTCGTATAGCGTATTACATAGAGTAGAGCTACTTAGATTCAGGCGTACAGTACAAAGCATAGTGCAAACTGGTTAGAGGTTAACTCGTAGACTATGTCTTTACCCGTACAGCGTATTACATAGATTAGAACTACTTAGGTTCAGGCTTACAGTATAAAGCAGAGTACAAACTGGCTGGAGGTTTACTCGAGGATTAGTCTTTACCCGTGTACCGTATTGCATAGAGTACAACAACTTTAGGTTCAGCCGTACAGCATAAATCAAAGTGTAGACTGACTAGAGGTTTACGCGTACAGCGTAATGCACAGTGTAAAACGACTTAAGCTTTACCATTACAGCATAACAGATAGTGTAAAACGACTATGGTTCACTGTATACAGTATCACATAAAGTAGAACGACTTTAGGTTCAACCGTACAGTATAAAGCAGAGTGTAAACTGGCTAGAGGTTTACTCGAGTATTTGTCTTTACCCGTGTACCGTGTTGCATAGAGTAGAACAACTTTAGGTTCAGCCGTACAGCATAAACCAAAGTGTAGACTGACTAGAGGTTTACGCGTACAGCGTAATGCACAGTGTAAAACGACTTTAACTTTACCATTACAGCATAACAGATACTGTAAAACGAGTATGGTTCGCTGTATACCATATCAGATAGAGTAGAACGACTTTATGTTCAACGGTACAGCATAAACCAAAGTTTAAACTGGCTAGAGGTTTACTCGTCGACTATGTCTTTACCCGTATAGCGTATTATATAGAGTAGAACGACTTAGATTCAGGCGCACAGTATAAAGCTGAGTGTAAACTGGCTAGAGGTTTACTCGAGGTTTAGTCTTTACCCGTGTACCGTATTGCATAGAGTAGAACAACTTTAGGTTCAGCCGTACAGCATAAACCAAAGTGTAAACTGGCTAGAGGTTTACTCGTAGACTATGTCTTTACTCGTATAGCGTATTACATAGAGTAGAGCTACTTAGATTCAGGCGTACAGTACAAAGCAGAGTGCAAACTGGTTAGAGGTTAACTCGTAGACTATGTCTTTACCCGTACAGCGTATTACATAGATTAGAACTACTTAGGTTCAGGCTTACAGTATAAAGCAGAGTACAAACTGGCTGGAGGTTTACTCGAGGATTAGTCTTTACCCGTGCACCGTATTGCATAGAGTAGAACAACTTTAGGTTCAGCCGTACAGCATAAAACAAAGTGTAGACTGACTAGAGGTTTACGCGTACAGCGTAATGCACAGTGTAAATCGACTTTAGCTTTACATTACAGCATAACAGATAGTGTAAAACGACTATGGTTCACTGTATACAGTATCACATAAAGTAGAACGACTTTAGGTTCAACCGTACAGTATAAAGCAGAGTGTAAACTTGCTAGAGGTTTACTCGTCGACTATGTCTTAACCCGTATAGCGTTTTATATAGCGTAGAATGACTTAGATTCAGGCGCACGGTATAAAGCAGAGCGCAAACTGGCTGTTTACTCGAGGACTAGTCTTTACCCGGGTACCGTATTGCATAGAGTAGAACAACTTTAGGTTCAGCCGTACAGCATAAACCAAAGTGTAGACTGACTACAGGTTTACGCGTACAGCGTAATGCGCAGTGTAAAACGACTTTAGCTTTACCATTACAGCATAACAGATAGTGTAAAACGACTATGGTTCACTGTATACAGTATCACATAGAGTACAACGACTTTAGGTTCAGCCGTACAGCATAAAACAAAGTGTAAACTTGCTAGAGGTTTACTCGTCGACTATGTCTTAACCCGTATAGCGTTTTATATAGCGTAGAATGACTTAGATTCAGGCGCACGGTATAAAGCAGAGCGCAAACTGGCTGTTTACTCGAGGACTAGTCTTTACCCGGGTACCGTATTGCATAGAGTAGAACAACTTTAGGTTCAGCCGTACAGCATAAACCAAAGTGTAGACTGACTACAGGTTTACGCGTACAGCGTAATGCACAGTGTAAAACGACTTTAGCTTTACCATTACAGCATAACAGATAGTGTAAAACGACTATGGTTCACTGTATACAGTATCACATAGAGTACAACGACTTTAGGTTCAACCGTGCAGTATAAAGCAGAGTGTAAACTGGCTAGAGGTTTACTCGTCCACTATGTCTTAACCCGTATAGCGTTTTATATAGAGTAGAACAACTTAGGTTCAGGCGTACAGTACAAAGCAGAGTACAAACTGGCTAGAGGTTTACTCGAGGATTAGTCTTTACCCGTGTACCGTATTGCATAGGGTAGAACAACTTTAGGTTCAGCCGTACAGCATAAAACAAAGTGTAGACTGACTAGAGGTTTACGCGTACAGCGTAATGCACAGTGTAAAACGACTTTAGCTTTACATTACAGCATAACAGATAGTGTAAAACGACTATGGTTCACTGTATGCCGTATCACATAGAGTAGAACGACTTTATGTCCAACGGTACAGCATAAACCAAAGTGTAAACTGACTAGAGGTTTACTCGTAGACTATGTCTTTACTCGTATAGCGTATTACATAGAGTAGAGCTACTTAGATTCAGGCGTACAGTACAAAGCATAGTGCAAACTGGTTAGAGGTTAACTCGTAGACTATGTCTTTACCCGTACAGCGTATTACATAGATTAGAACTACTTAGGTTCAGGCTTACAGTATAAAGCAGAGTACAAACTGG
Source organism: Xylota segnis (assembly GCA_963583995.1). Classification (NCBI taxonomy): domain Eukaryota; kingdom Metazoa; phylum Arthropoda; class Insecta; order Diptera; family Syrphidae; genus Xylota; species Xylota segnis. The sequence goes on from OY757240.1 coordinate 802,578, forward strand.
CTGGAGGTTTACTCGAGGATTAGTCTTTACCCGTGTACCGTATTGCATAGAGTACAACAACTTTAGGTTCAGCCGTACAGCATAAATCAAAGTGTAGACTGACTAGAGGTTTACGCGTACAGCGTAATGCACAGTGTAAAACGACTTAAGCTTTACCATTACAGCATAACAGATAGTGTAAAACGACTATGGTTGACCGTATACCGTATCACATAGTGGAGAACGACTTTATGTTCAACGGTACAGCATAAACCAAAGTGTAAACTGGCTAGATGTTTACTCGTAGACTATGTCTTTACTCGTATAGCGTTTTATATAGAGTAGAACGACTTAGATTCAGGCGCACGGTATAAAGCAGAGCGCAAACTGGCTGTTTACTCGAGGATTAGTCTTTACCCGTGTACCGTATTGCATAGAGTAAAACAACTTTAGATTCAGCCGTACAGCATAAACCAAAGTGTAGACTGACTACAGGTTTACGCGTACAGCGTAATGCACAGTGTAAAACGACTTTAGCTTTACCATTACAGCATAACAGATAGTGTAAAACGACTATGGTTCACTGTATACAGTATCACAAAAAGTAGAACGACTTTAGGTTCAACCGTACAGTATAAAGCAGAGTGTAAACTGGCTAGAGGTTTACTCGAGTATTTGTCTTTACCCGTGTACCGTATTGCATAGAGTAGAACAACTTTAGGTTCAGCCGTACAGCATAAACCAAAGTGTAGACTGACTAGAGGTTTACGCGTACAGCGTAATGCACAGTGTAAAACGACTTTAACTTTACCATTACAGCATAACAGATAGTGTAAAACGAGTATGGTTCGCTGTATACCATATCAGATAGAGTAGAACGACTTTATGTTCAACGGTACAGCATAAACCAAAGTTTAAACTGGCTAGAGGTTTACTCGTCGACTATGTCTTTACCCGTATAGCGTATTATATAGAGTAGAACGACTTAGATTCAGGCGCACAGTATAAAGCTGAGTGTAAACTGGCTAGAGGTTTACTCGAGGTTTAGTCTTTACCCGTGTACCGTATTGCATAGAGTAGAACAACTTTAGGTTCAGCCGTACAGCATAAACCAAAGTGTAAACTGGCTAGAGGTTTACTCGTAGACTATGTCTTTACTCGTATAGCGTATTACATAGAGTAGAGCTACTTAGATTCAGGCGTACAGTACAAAGCAGAGTGCAAACTGGTTAGAGGTTAACTCGTAGACTATGTCTTTACCCGTACAGCGTATTACATAGATTAGAACTACTTAGGTTCAGGCTTACAGTATAAAGCAGAGTACAAACTGGCTGGAGGTTTACTCGAGGATTAGTCTTTACCCGTGCACCGTATTGCATAGAGTAGAACAACTTTAGGTTCAGCCGTACAGCATAAAACAAAGTGTAGACTGACTAGAGGTTTACGCGTACAGCGTAATGCACAGTGTAAAACGACTTTAGCTTTACATTACAGCATAACAGATAGTGTAAAACGACTATGGTTCACTGTATACAGTATCACATAAAGTAGAACGACTTTAGGTTCAACCGTACAGTATAAAGCAGAGTGTAAACTTGCTAGAGGTTTACTCGTCGACTATGTCTTAACCCGTATAGCGTTTTATATAGCGTAGAATGACTTAGATTCAGGCGCACGGTATAAAGCAGAGCGCAAACTGGCTGTTTACTCGAGGACTAGTCTTTACCCGGGTACCGTATTGCATAGAGTAGAACAACTTTAGGTTCAGCCGTACAGCATAAACCAAAGTGTAGACTGACTACAGGTTTACGCGTACAGCGTAATGCACAGTGTAAAACGACTTTAGCTTTACCATTACAACATAACAGATAGTGTAAAACGACTATGGTTCACTGTATACAGTATCACATAGAGTACAACGACTTTAGGTTCAGCCGTACAGCATAAAACAAAGTGTAAACTTGCTAGAGGTTTACTCGTCGACTATGTCTTAACCCGTACAGCGTTTTATATAGCGTAGAATGACTTAGATTCAGGCGCACGGTATAAAGCAGAGCGCAAACTGGCTGTTTACTCGAGGACTAGTCTTTACCCGGGTACCGTATTGCATAGAGTAGAACAACTTTAGGTTCAGCCGTACAGCATAAACCAAAGTGTAGACTGACTACAGGTTTACGCGTACAGCGTAATGCACAGTGTAAAACGACTTTAGCTTTACCATTACAGCATAACAGATAGTGTAAAACGACTATGGTTCACTGTATACAGTATCACATAGAGTACAACGACTTTAGGTTCAACCGTGCAGTATAAAGCAGAGTGTAAACTGGCTAGAGGTTTACTCGTCCACTATGTCTTAACCCGTATAGCGTTTTATATAGAGTAGAACAACTTAGGTTCAGGCGTACAGTACAAAGCAGAGTACAAACTGGCTAGAGGTTTACTCGAGGATTAGTCTTTACCCGTGTACCGTATTGCATAGGGTAGAACAACTTTAGGTTCAGCCGTACAGCATAAAACAAAGTGTAGACTGACTAGAGGTTTACGCGTACAGCGTAATGCACAGTGTAAAACGACTTTAGCTTTACATTACAGCATAACAGATAGTGTAAAACGACTATGGTTCACTGTATGCCGTATCACATAGAGTAGAACGACTTTATGTCCAACGGTACAGCATAAACCAAAGTGTAAACTGACTAGAGGTTTACTCGTAGACTATGTCTTTACTCGTATAGCGTATTACATAGAGTAGAGCTACTTAGATTCAGGCGTACAGTACAAAGCAGAGTGCAAACTGGTTAGAGGTTAACTCGTAGACTATGTCTTTACCCGTACAGCGTATTACATAGATTAGAACTACTTAGGTTCAGGCTTACAGTATAAAGCAGAGTACAAACTGGCTGGAGGTTTACTCGAGGATTAGTCTTTACCCGTGTACCGTATTGCATAGAGTACAACAACTTTAGGTTCAGCCGTACAGCATAAATCAAAGTGTAGACTGACTAGAGGTTTACGCGTACAGCGTAATGCACAGTGTAAAACGACTTAAGCTTTACCATTACAGCATAACAGATAGTGTAAAACGACTATGGTTGACCGTATACCGTATCACATAGTGGAGAACGACTTTATGTTCAACGGTACAGCATAAACCAAAGTGTAAACTGGCTAGATGTTTACTCGTAGACTATGTCTTTACTCGTATAGCGTTTTATATAGAGTAGAACGACTTAGATTCAGGCGCACGGTATAAAGCAGAGCGCAAACTGGCTGTTTACTCGAGGATTAGTCTTTACCCGTGTACCGTATTGCATAGAGTAAAACAACTTTAGATTCAGCCGTACAGCATAAACCAAAGTGTAGACTGACTACAGGTTTACGCGTACAGCGTAATGCACAGTGTAAAACGACTTTAGCTTTACCATTACAGCATAACAGATAGTGTAAAACGACTATGGTTCACTGTATACAGTATCACAAAAAGTAGAACGACTTTAGGTTCAACCGTACAGTATAAAGCAGAGTGTAAACTGGCTAGAGGTTTACTCGAGTATTTGTCTTTACCCGTGTACCGTATTGCATAGAGTAGAACAACTTTAGGTTCAGCCGTACAGCATAAACCAAAGTGTAGACTGACTAGAGGTTTACGCGTACAGCGTAATGCACAGTGTAAAACGACTTTAACTTTACCATTACAGCATAACAGATAGTGTAAAACGAGTATGGTTCGCTGTATACCATATCAGATAGAGTAGAACGACTTTATGTTCAACGGTACAGCATAAACCAAAGTTTAAACTGGCTAGAGGTTTACTCGTCGACTATGTCTTTACCCGTATAGCGTATTATATAGAGTAGAACGACTTAGATTCAGGCGCACAGTATAAAGCTGAGTGTAAACTGGCTAGAGGTTTACTCGAGGTTTAGTCTTTACCCGTGTACCGTATTGCATAGAGTAGAACAACTTTAGGTTCAGCCGTACAGCATAAACCAAAGTGTAAACTGACTAGAGGTTTACTCGTAGACTTTACTCGTCTTTACTCGTATAGCGTATTACATAGAGTAGAGCTACTTAGATTCAGGCGTACAGTACAAAGCAGAGTGTAAACTGGCTAGAGGTTTACTCGTAGACTATGTCTTTACTCGTATAGCGTATTACATAGAGTAGAACGACTTAGATTCAGGCGCACAGTATAAAGCTGAGTGTAAACTGGCTAGAGGTTTACTCGAGTATTTGTCTTTACCCGTGTACCGTATTGCATAGAGTAGAACAACTTTAGGTTCAGCCGTACAGCATAAACCAAAGTGTAGACTGACTAGAGGTTTACGCGTACAGCGTAATGCACAGTGTAAAACGACTTTAGCTTTACATTACAGCATAACAGATAGTGTAAAACGACTATGGTTCACTGTATACAGTATCACAAAAAGTAGAACGACTTTAGGTTCAACCGTGCAGTATAAAGCAGAGTGTAAACTGGCTAGAGATTTACTCGTCGACTATGTCTTTACCCGTATAGCGTATTATATAGAGTAGAACGACTTAGATTCAGGCGCACAGTATAAAGCTGAGTGTAAACTGGCTAGAGGTTTACTCGAGGTTTAGTCTTTACCCGTGTACCGTATTGCATAGAGTAGAACAACTTTAGGTTCAGCCGTACAGCATAAACCAAAGTGTAAACTGGCTAGAGGTTTACTCGTAGACTATGTCTTTACTCGTATAGCGTATTACATAGAGTAGAGCTACTTAGATTCAGGCGTACAGTACAAAGCAGAGTGCAAACTGGTTAGAGGTTAACTCGTAGACTATGTCTTTACCCGTACAGCGTATTACATAGATTAGAACTACTTAGGTTCAGGCTTACAGTATAAAGCAGAGTACAAACTGGCTGGAGGTTTACTCGAGGATTAGTCTTTACCCGTGCACCGTATTGCATAGAGTAGAACAACTTTAGGTTCAGCCGTACAGCATAAAACAAAGTGTAGACTGACTAGAGGTTTACGCGTACAGCGTAATGCACAGTGTAAAACGACTTTAGCTTTACATTACAGCATAACAGATAGTGTAAAACGACTATGGTTCACTGTATACAGTATCACATAAAGTAGAACGACTTTAGGTTCAACCGTACAGTATAAAGCAGAGTGTAAACTTGCTAGAGGTTTACTCGTCGACTATGTCTTAACCCGTATAGCGTTTTATATAGCGTAGAATGACTTAGATTCAGGCGCACGGTATAAAGCAGAGCGCAAACTGGCTGTTTACTCGAGGACTAGTCTTTACCCGGGTACCGTATTGCATAGAGTAGAACAACTTTAGGTTCAGCCGTACAGCATAAACCAAAGTGTAGACTGACTACAGGTTTACGCGTACAGCGTAATGCACAGTGTAAAACGACTTTAGCTTTACCATTACAACATAACAGATAGTGTAAAACGACTATGGTTCACTGTATACAGTATCACATAGAGTACAACGACTTTAGGTTCAGCCGTACAGCATAAAACAAAGTGTAAACTTGCTAGAGGTTTACTCGTCGACTATGTCTTAACCCGTACAGCGTTTTATATAGCGTAGAATGACTTAGATTCAGGCGCACGGTATAAAGCAGAGCGCAAACTGGCTGTTTACTCGAGGACTAGTCTTTACCCGGGTACCGTATTGCATAGAGTAGAACAACTTTAGGTTCAGCCGTACAGCATAAACCAAAGTGTAGACTGACTACAGGTTTACGCGTACAGCGTAATGCACAGTGTAAAACGACTTTAGCTTTACCATTACAGCATAACAGATAGTGTAAAACGACTATGGTTCACTGTATACAGTATCACATAGAGTACAACGACTTTAGGTTCAACCGTGCAGTATAAAGCAGAGTGTAAACTGGCTAGAGGTTTACTCGTCCACTATGTCTTAACCCGTATAGCGTTTTATATAGAGTAGAACAACTTAGGTTCAGGCGTACAGTACAAAGCAGAGTACAAACTGGCTAGAGGTTTACTCGAGGATTAGTCTTTACCCGTGTACCGTATTGCATAGGGTAGAACAACTTTAGGTTCAGCCGTACAGCATAAAACAAAGTGTAGACTGACTAGAGGTTTACGCGTACAGCGTAATGCACAGTGTAAAACGACTTTAGCTTTACATTACAGCATAACAGATAGTGTAAAACGACTATGGTTCACTGTATACAGTATCACAAAAAGTAGAACGACTTTAGGTTCAACCGTGCAGTATAAAGCAGAGTGTAAACTGGCTAGAGGTTTACTCGTCGACTATGTCTTTACCCGTATAGCGTATTATATAGAGTAGAACGACTTAGATTCAGGCGCACAGTATAAAGCTGAGTGTAAACTGGCTAGAGGTTTACTCGAGGTTTAGTCTTTACCCGTGTACCGTATTGCATAGAGTAGAACAACTTTAGGTTCAGCCGTACAGCATAAACCAAAGTGTAAACTGGCTAGAGGTTTACTCGTAGACTATGTCTTTACTCGTATAGCGTATTACATAGAGTAGAGCTACTTAGATTCAGGCGTACAGTACAAAGCAGAGTGCAAACTGGTTAGAGGTTAACTCGTAGACTATGTCTTTACCCGTACAGCGTATTACATAGATTAGAACTACTTAGGTTCAGGCTTACAGTATAAAGCAGAGTACAAACTGGCTGGAGGTTTACTCGAGGATTAGTCTTTACCCGTGCACCGTATTGCATAGAGTAGAACAACTTTAGGTTCAGCCGTACAGCATAAAACAAAGTGTAGACTGACTAGAGGTTTACGCGTACAGCGTAATGCACAGTGTAAAACGACTTTAGCTTTACATTACAGCATAACAGATAGTGTAAAACGACTATGGTTCACTGTATACAGTATCACATAAAGTAGAACGACTTTAGGTTCAACCGTACAGTATAAAGCAGAGTGTAAACTTGCTAGAGGTTTACTCGTCGACTATGTCTTAACCCGTATAGCGTTTTATATAGCGTAGAATGACTTAGATTCAGGCGCACGGTATAAAGCAGAGCGCAAACTGGCTGTTTACTCGAGGACTAGTCTTTACCCGGGTACCGTATTGCATAGAGTAGAACAACTTTAGGTTCAGCCGTACAGCATAAACCAAAGTGTAGACTGACTACAGGTTTACGCGTACAGCGTAATGCACAGTGTAAAACGACTTTAGCTTTACCATTACAACATAACAGATAGTGTAAAACGACTATGGTTCACTGTATACAGTATCACATAGAGTACAACGACTTTAGGTTCAGCCGTACAGCATAAAACAAAGTGTAAACTTGCTAGAGGTTTACTCGTCGACTATGTCTTAACCCGTACAGCGTTTTATATAGCGTAGAATGACTTAGATTCAGGCGCACGGTATAAAGCAGAGCGCAAACTGGCTGTTTACTCGAGGACTAGTCTTTACCCGGGTACCGTATTGCATAGAGTAGAACAACTTTAGGTTCAGCCGTACAGCATAAACCAAAGTGTAGACTGACTACAGGTTTACGCGTACAGCGTAATGCACAGTGTAAAACGACTTTAGCTTTACCATTACAGCATAACAGATAGTGTAAAACGACTATGGTTCACTGTATACAGTATCACATAGAGTACAACGACTTTAGGTTCAACCGTGCAGTATAAAGCAGAGTGTAAACTGGCTAGAGGTTTACTCGTCCACTATGTCTTAACCCGTATAGCGTTTTATATAGAGTAGAACAACTTAGGTTCAGGCGTACAGTACAAAGCAGAGTACAAACTGGCTAGAGGTTTACTCGAGGATTAGTCTTTACCCGTGTACCGTATTGCATAGGGTAGAACAACTTTAGGTTCAGCCGTACAGCATAAAACAAAGTGTAGACTGACTAGAGGTTTACGCGTACAGCGTAATGCACAGTGTAAAACGACTTTAGCTTTACATTACAGCATAACAGATAGTGTAAAACGACTATGGTTCACTGTATGCCGTATCACATAGAGTAGAACGACTTTATGTCCAACGGTACAGCATAAACCAAAGTGTAAACTGACTAGAGGTTTACTCGTAGACTATGTCTTTACTCGTATAGCGTATTACATAGAGTAGAGCTACTTAGATTCAGGCGTACAGTATAAAGCAGAGTACAAACTGGCTGGAGGTTTACTCGAGGATTAGTCTTTACCCGTGCACCGTATTGCATAGAGTACAACAACTTTAGGTTCAGCCGTACAGCATAAATCAAAGTGTAGACTGACTAGAGGTTTACGCGTACAGCGTAATGCACAGTGTAAAACGACTTAAGCTTTACCATTACAGCATAACAGATAGTGTAAAACGACTATGGTTGACCGTATACCGTATCACATAGTGGAGAACGACTTTATGTTCAACGGTACAGCATAAACCAAAGTGTAAACTGGCTAGATGTTTACTCGTAGACTATGTCTTTACTCGTATAGCGTTTTATATAGAGTAGAACGACTTAGATTCAGGCGCACGGTATAAAGCAGAGCGCAAACTGGCTGTTTACTCGAGGATTAGTCTTTACCCGTGTACCGTATTGCATAGAGTAAAACAACTTTAGATTCAGCCGTACAGCATAAACCAAAGTGTAGACTGACTACAGGTTTACGCGTACAGCGTAATGCACAGTGTAAAACGACTTTAGCTTTACCATTACAGCATAACAGATAGTGTAAAACGACTATGGTTCACTGTATACAGTATCACAAAAAGTAGAACGACTTTAGGTTCAACCGTACAGTATAAAGCAGAGTGTAAACTGGCTAGAGGTTTACTCGAGTATTTGTCTTTACCCGTGTACCGTATTGCATAGAGTAGAACAACTTTAGGTTCAGCCGTACAGCATAAACCAAAGTGTAGACTGACTAGAGGTTTACGCGTACAGCGTAATGCACAGTGTAAAACGACTTTAACTTTACCATTACAGCATAACAGATAGTGTAAAACGAGTATGGTTCGCTGTATACCATATCAGATAGAGTAGAACGACTTTATGTTCAACGGTACAGCATAAACCAAAGTTTAAACTGGCTAGAGGTTTACTCGTCGACTATGTCTTTACCCGTATAGCGTATTATATAGAGTAGAACGACTTAGATTCAGGCGCACAGTATAAAGCTGAGTGTAAACTGGCTAGAGGTTTACTCGAGGTTTAGTCTTTACCCGTGTACCGTATTGCATAGAGTAGAACAACTTTAGGTTCAGCCGTACAGCATAAACCAAAGTGTAAACTGACTAGAGGTTTACTCGTAGACTTTACTCGTCTTTACTCGTATAGCGTATTACATAGAGTAGAGCTACTTAGATTCAGGCGTACAGTACAAAGCAGAGTGTAAACTGGCTAGAGGTTTACTCGTAGACTATGTCTTTACTCGTATAGCGTATTACATAGAGTAGAACGACTTAGATTCAGGCGCACAGTATAAAGCTGAGTGTAAACTGGCTAGAGGTTTACTCGAGTATTTGTCTTTACCCGTGTACCGTATTGCATAGAGTAGAACAACTTTAGGTTCAGCCGTACAGCATAAACCAAAGTGTAGACTGACTAGAGGTTTACGCGTACAGCGTAATGCACAGTGTAAAACGACTTTAGCTTTACATTACAGCATAACAGATAGTGTAAAACGACTATGGTTCACTGTATACAGTATCACAAAAAGTAGAACGACTTTAGGTTCAACCGTGCAGTATAAAGCAGAGTGTAAACTGGCTAGAGATTTACTCGTCGACTATGTCTTTACCCGTATAGCGTATTATATAGAGTAGAACGACTTAGATTCAGGCGCACAGTATAAAGCTGAGTGTAAACTGGCTAGAGGTTTACTCGAGGTTTAGTCTTTACCCGTGTACCGTATTGCATAGAGTAGAACAACTTTAGGTTCAGCCGTACAGCATAAACCAAAGTGTAAACTGGCTAGAGGTTTACTCGTAGACTATGTCTTTACTCGTATAGCGTATTACATAGAGTAGAGCTACTTAGATTCAGGCGTACAGTACAAAGCAGAGTGCAAACTGGTTAGAGGTTAACTCGTAGACTATGTCTTTACCCGTACAGCGTATTACATAGATTAGAACTACTTAGGTTCAGGCTTACAGTATAAAGCAGAGTACAAACTGGCTGGAGGTTTACTCGAGGATTAGTCTTTACCCGTGCACCGTATTGCATAGAGTAGAACAACTTTAGGTTCAGCCGTACAGCATAAAACAAAGTGTAGACTGACTAGAGGTTTACGCGTACAGCGTAATGCACAGTGTAAAACGACTTTAGCTTTACATTACAGCATAACAGATAGTGTAAAACGACTATGGTTCACTGTATACAGTATCACATAAAGTAGAACGACTTTAGGTTCAACCGTACAGTATAAAGCAGAGTGTAAACTTGCTAGAGGTTTACTCGTCGACTATGTCTTAACCCGTATAGCGTTTTATATAGCGTAGAATGACTTAGATTCAGGCGCACGGTATAAAGCAGAGCGCAAACTGGCTGTTTACTCGAGGACTAGTCTTTACCCGGGTACCGTATTGCATAGAGTAGAACAACTTTAGGTTCAGCCGTACAGCATAAACCAAAGTGTAGACTGACTACAGGTTTACGCGTACAGCGTAATGCACAGTGTAAAACGACTTTAGCTTTACCATTACAACATAACAGATAGTGTAAAACGACTATGGTTCACTGTATACAGTATCACATAGAGTACAACGACTTTAGGTTCAGCCGTACAGCATAAAACAAAGTGTAAACTTGCTAGAGGTTTACTCGTCGACTATGTCTTAACCCGTACAGCGTTTTATATAGCGTAGAATGACTTAGATTCAGGCGCACGGTATAAAGCAGAGCGCAAACTGGCTGTTTACTCGAGGACTAGTCTTTACCCGGGTACCGTATTGCATAGAGTAGAACAACTTTAGGTTCAGCCGTACAGCATAAACCAAAGTGTAGACTGACTACAGGTTTACGCGTACAGCGTAATGCACAGTGTAAAACGACTTTAGCTTTACCATTACAGCATAACAGATAGTGTAAAACGACTATGGTTCACTGTATACAGTATCACATAGAGTACAACGACTTTAGGTTCAACCGTGCAGTATAAAGCAGAGTGTAAACTGGCTAGAGGTTTACTCGTCCACTATGTCTTAACCCGTATAGCGTTTTATATAGAGTAGAACAACTTAGGTTCAGGCGTACAGTACAAAGCAGAGTACAAACTGGCTAGAGGTTTACTCGAGGATTAGTCTTTACCCGTGTACCGTATTGCATAGGGTAGAACAACTTTAGGTTCAGCCGTACAGCATAAAACAAAGTGTAGACTGACTAGAGGTTTACGCGTACAGCGTAATGCACAGTGTAAAACGACTTTAGCTTTACATTACAGCATAACAGATAGTGTAAAACGACTATGGTTCACTGTATACAGTATCACAAAAAGTAGAACGACTTTAGGTTCAACCGTGCAGTATAAAGCAGAGTGTAAACTGGCTAGAGGTTTACTCGTCGACTATGTCTTTACCCGTATAGCGTATTATATAGAGTAGAACGACTTAGATTCAGGCGCACAGTATAAAGCTGAGTGTAAACTGGCTAGAGGTTTACTCGAGGTTTAGTCTTTACCCGTGTACCGTATTGCATAGAGTAGAACAACTTTAGGTTCAGCCGTACAGCATAAACCAAAGTGTAAACTGGCTAGAGGTTTACTCGTAGACTATGTCTTTACTCGTATAGCGTATTACATAGAGTAGAGCTACTTAGATTCAGGCGTACAGTACAAAGCAGAGTGCAAACTGGTTAGAGGTTAACTCGTAGACTATGTCTTTACCCGTACAGCGTATTACATAGATTAGAACTACTTAGGTTCAGGCTTACAGTATAAAGCAGAGTACAAACTGGCTGGAGGTTTACTCGAGGATTAGTCTTTACCCGTGCACCGTATTGCATAGAGTAGAACAACTTTAGGTTCAGCCGTACAGCATAAAACAAAGTGTAGACTGACTAGAGGTTTACGCGTACAGCGTAATGCACAGTGTAAAACGACTTTAGCTTTACATTACAGCATAACAGATAGTGTAAAACGACTATGGTTCACTGTATACAGTATCACATAAAGTAGAACGACTTTAGGTTCAACCGTACAGTATAAAGCAGAGTGTAAACTTGCTAGAGGTTTACTCGTCGACTATGTCTTAACCCGTATAGCGTTTTATATAGCGTAGAATGACTTAGATTCAGGCGCACGGTATAAAGCAGAGCGCAAACTGGCTGTTTACTCGAGGACTAGTCTTTACCCGGGTACCGTATTGCATAGAGTAGAACAACTTTAGGTTCAGCCGTACAGCATAAACCAAAGTGTAGACTGACTACAGGTTTACGCGTACAGCGTAATGCACAGTGTAAAACGACTTTAGCTTTACCATTACAACATAACAGATAGTGTAAAACGACTATGGTTCACTGTATACAGTATCACATAGAGTACAACGACTTTAGGTTCAGCCGTACAGCATAAAACAAAGTGTAAACTTGCTAGAGGTTTACTCGTCGACTATGTCTTAACCCGTACAGCGTTTTATATAGCGTAGAATGACTTAGATTCAGGCGCACGGTATAAAGCAGAGCGCAAACTGGCTGTTTACTCGAGGACTAGTCTTTACCCGGGTACCGTATTGCATAGAGTAGAACAACTTTAGGTTCAGCCGTACAGCATAAACCAAAGTGTAGACTGACTACAGGTTTACGCGTACAGCGTAATGCACAGTGTAAAACGACTTTAGCTTTACCATTACAGCATAACAGATAGTGTAAAACGACTATGGTTCACTGTATACAGTATCACATAGAGTACAACGACTTTAGGTTCAACCGTGCAGTATAAAGCAGAGTGTAAACTGGCTAGAGGTTTACTCGTCCACTATGTCTTAACCCGTATAGCGTTTTATATAGAGTAGAACAACTTAGGTTCAGGCGTACAGTACAAAGCAGAGTACAAACTGGCTAGAGGTTTACTCGAGGATTAGTCTTTACCCGTGTACCGTATTGCATAGGGTAGAACAACTTTAGGTTCAGCCGTACAGCATAAAACAAAGTGTAGACTGACTAGAGGTTTACGCGTACAGCGTAATGCACAGTGTAAAACGACTTTAGCTTTACATTACAGCATAACAGATAGTGTAAAACGACTATGGTTCACTGTATGCCGTATCACATAGAGTAGAACGACTTTATGTCCAACGGTACAGCATAAACCAAAGTGTAAACTGACTAGAGGTTTACTCGTAGACTATGTCTTTACTCGTATAGCGTATTACATAGAGTAGAGCTACTTAGATTCAGGCGTACAGTACAAAGCATAGTGCAAACTGGTTAGAGGTTAACTCGTAGACTATGTCTTTACCCGTACAGCGTATTACATAGATTAGAACTACTTAGGTTCAGGCTTACAGTATAAAGCAGAGTACAAACTGGCTGGAGGTTTACTCGAGGATTAGTCTTTACCCGTGTACCGTATTGCATAGAGTACAACAACTTTAGGTTCAGCCGTACAGCATAAATCAAAGTGTAGACTGACTAAAGGTTTACGTGTACAGCGTAATGCACAGTGTAAAACGACTTTAGCATTACCATTACAGCATAACAGATAGTGTAAAACGACTATGGTTCACTGTATACCGTATCACATAGAGTAGAACGACTTAGATTCAGGCGCACGGTATAAAGCAGACTGCAAACTGGCTGTTTACTCGAGGACTAGTCTTTACCCGGGTACCGTATTGCATAGAGTAGAACAACTTTAGGTTCAGCCGTACAGCATAAACCAAAGTGTAGACTGACTACAGGTTTACGCGTACAGCGTAATGCACAGTGTAAAACGACTTTAGCTTTACCATTACAGCATAACAGATAGTGTAAAACGACTATGGTTCACTGTATACAGTATCACATAGAGTACAACGACTTTAGGTTCAGCCGTACAGCATAAAACAAAGTGTAAACTTGCTAGAGGTTTACTCGTCGACTATGTCTTAACCCGTATAGCGTTTTATATAGCGTAGAATGACTTAGATTCAGGCGCACGGTATAAAGCAGAGCGCAAACTGGCTGTTTACTCGAGGACTAGTCTTTACCCGGGTACCGTATTGCATAGAGTAGAACAACTTTAGGTTCAGCCGTACAGCATAAACCAAAGTGTAGACTGACTACAGGTTTACGCGTACAGCGTAATGCACAGTGTAAAACGACTTTAGCTTTACCATTACAGCATAACAGATAGTGTAAAACGACTATGGTTCACTGTATACAGTATCACATAGAGTACAACGACTTTAGGTTCAACCGTGCAGTATAAAGCAGAGTGTAAACTGGCTAGAGGTTTACTCGTCCACTATGTCTTAACCCGTATAGCGTTTTATATAGAGTAGAACAACTTAGGTTCAGGCGTACAGTACAAAGCAGAGTACAAACTGGCTAGAGGTTTACTCGAGGATTAGTCTTTACCCGTATACCGAATTGCATAGAGTAGAACAACTTTAGGTTCAACCTTACAGCATAAAGCAGAGTGTAAACTGACTAGAGGTTTACGCGTAGACTAAGTCTTTACCCGCACAGCATATTACATAGAGTAGAACGACTTAGATTCAGGCGTACAGTATAAAGCAGAGTGTAAACTGACTAGAGGTTTACTCGTAGACTAAGTCAATGTAAACAATGTAGAACGACTTTAGCTTTACCATTACAGCATAACAGATAGTGTAAAACGACTATGGTTCACCGTATACCGTATCACATAGAGTAGAACGACTTTAGGTTCAGCGGTACAGCATAAACCAAAGTGTAAACTGACTAGAGGTTTACTCGTAGACTATGTCTTTACCCGTATAGCGTATTACATAGAGTAGAACGACTTAGATTCAGGCGCACAGTACAAAGCAGAGTACAAATTGGCTATAGGTTTACTCGTAGACTATATCTTTACCCGTATACCATATTACATACAGTAGAACAACTTTGGGTTCAGCCGTACAGCATAAACCAAAGTGTAGACTGACCAGAGGTTTACGCGTACAGCGTAATGCATAGTGTAAAACGACTTTAACTTTACCATTACAGCATAACAGATAGTGTAAAACGAGTATGGTACACTATATACCATATCAGATAGAGTAGAACGACTTTAGGTTCAACCGTACAGTATAAAGCAGATTGTAAACTGACTAGAGGTTTACTCGTAGACTATGTCTTTACCCGTATAGCTTATTACATAGAGTAGAACAACATTAGGTTCAGCCGTACAGCATAAACCAAAGTGTAGACTGCCTAGAGATTTACGCGTACATCGTAATGCACAGTGTAAAACGACTTTAGCTTTACCATTACAGAATAACAGATAGTGCAAAACGACTATGGTTCACTGAATACCGTATCACAGAGAGTAGAACGACTTTACGTTCAACCGTACAGTATAAAGCAAAGTGTAAACTGGCTAGAGGTTTACTCGTCGACTATGTCTTTACCCGTATAGCGTATTACATAGAGTAGAACGACTTAGATTCAGGCGCACAGTACAAAGCAGAGTACAAATTGGCTATAGGTTTACTCGTAGACTATATCTTTACCCGTATACCATATTACATACAGTAGAACAACTTTGGGTTCAGCCGTACAGCATAAACCAAAGTGTAGACTGACCAGAGGTTTACGCGTACAGCGTAATGCATAGTGTAAAACGACTTTAACTTTACCATTACAGCATAACAGATAGTGCAAAACGAGTATGGTTCACTGTATACCATATCAGATAGAGTAGAACAGTACAGTATAAAGCAGATTGTAAACTGACTAGAGGTTTACTCGTAGACTATGTCTTTACCCGTATAGCATATTATATAGAGTAGAATGACTTAGATTCAGGCGCACAGCATAGACCAAAGTGTAGACTGACTAGAGGTTTACGCGCACTGCGTAATGCATAGTGTAAAACGACGTTAGCATTACCATTACAGCATAACAGATAGTGCAAAACGACTATGATTCACTGTATACCGTATCACATAGAGTAGAACGACTTTAGGTTTAACCGTACAGCATAAAGTTGAGTGTAAACTGGCTAGAGGTTTACTCGTAGACTATGTCTTTACCCGTACAGCATATTCCATAAAGTAGAACGACTTAGATTCAGGCGTACAGTATAAAGCACAGTGCAAACTGGCTAGAGGTTTACTCGAGGATTTAGACTATGTCTTTACCCGTACAGCATATTCCATAAAGTAGAACGACTTAGATTCAGGCGCACAGTACAAAGCAGAGTACAAATTGGCTATAGGTTTACTCGTAGACTATATCTTTACCCGTATAGCTTATTACATAGAGTAGAACAACATTAGGTTCAGCCGTAAAGCATAAACCAAAGTGTAGACTGACTAAAGGTTTACGCGTACAGCGTAATGCACAGTGTAAAACGACTTTAACTTTACCATTACAGCATAACAGATAATGTAAAACGAGTATGGTTCGCTGTATACCATATCAGATAGAGTAGAACGACTTTAGGTTCAGCGGTCCAGCATAAACCAAAGTGTAAACTGACTAGAGGTTTACTCGTAGACTATGTCTTTACCCGTATAGCTTATTACATAGAGTAGAACAACATTAGGTTCAGCCGTACAGCATAAACCAAAGTGTAGACTGCTTTGAGATTTACGCGTACATCGTTTTACACAGTGTAAAACGACTTTAGCTTTACCATTACAGAATAACAGATAGTGCAAAACGACTATGGCTCACTGTATACCGTATCACATAGAGTAGAACGACTTTAGGTTCAACCGTACAGTATAAAGCAAAGTGTAAACTGGCTAGAGGTATACTCGTCGACTATGTCTTTACCCGTATAGCGTATTACATAGAGTAGAACGACTTAGATTCAGGCGAACAGTACAAAGCACAGTGCAAACTGGCTAGAGGTTAACTCGTAGACTATGTCTTTACCCGTACAGCGTATTACATAGATTAGAACTACTTAGGTTCAGGCTTACAGTATAAAGCAGAGCACAAACTGGCTGGAGGTTTACTCGAGGATTAGTCTTTACCCGTGTACCGTATTGCATAGAGTTAAACAACTTTAGGTTCAGCCGTACAGCATAAACCAAAGTGTAGACTGACTAAAGGTTTACGCGTACAGCGTAATGCACAGTGTAAAACGACTTTAGCTTTACCATTACAGCATAACAGATAGTGTAAAACGACTATGGTTCACTGTATACCGTATCACATAGAGTAGAACGACTTAGATTCAGGCGCACGGTATAAAGCAGAGTGCAAACTGGCTGTTTACTCGAGGATTAGTCTTTACCCGTGTACCGTATTGCATAGAGTAAAACAACTTTAGGTTCAGCCGTACAGCATAAACCAAAGTGTAGACTGACTAGAGGTTTACGTGTACAGCGTAATGCACAGTGTAAAACGACTTTAGCATTTCCATTACAGCATAACAGATAGTGTAAAACGACTATGGTTCACTGTATACCGTATCACATAAAGGTGAACGACTTTAGGTTCAACGGTACAGCATAAACCAAAGTGTAAACTGGCTAGAGGTTTACTCGTAGACTATGTCTTTACTCGTATAGCGTATTACATAGAGTAGAGCTACTTAGATGCAGGCGTACAGTACAAAGCACAGTGCAAACTGGCTAGAGGTTAACTCGTAGACTATGTCTTTACCCGTACAGCGTATTACATAGATTAGAACTACTTAGGTTCAGGCTTACAGTATAAAGCAGAGTACAAACTGGCTGGAGGTTTACTCGAGGATTAGTCTTTACCCGTGTACCGTATTGCATAGAGTAAAACAACTTTAGGTTCAGCCGTACAGCATAAACCAAAGTGTAGACTGACTAGAGGTTTACGCGTACAGCGAAATGCATAGTGTAAAACGACTTTAGCATTACCATTACAGCATAACAGATAGTGTAAAACGACTATGGTTCACTGTATGCCGTATCACATAGAGTAGAACGACTTTAGGTTCAACCGTACAGTATAAAGCAGAGTGTAAACGGGCTAGAGGTTTACTCGTCGACTATGTCTTATGCCCGTATAGCTTATTACATATAGTAGAACAACTTTAGGTTCAGGCGTACAGCATAAACCAAAGTGTAAACTGACTAGAGGTTTACTCGTAGACTTTACTCGTCTTTACTCGTATAGCGTATTACATAGAGTAGAGCTACTTAGATTCAGGCGTACAGTACAAAGCAGAGTGTAAACTGCCTAGAGGTTTACTCGTAGACCATGTTTTTACCCGTACAGTATATTACATAGAGTAGAACAACTTAGGTTCAGGCTTACAGTATAAAGCAGAGTACAAACTGGCTAGAGGTTTACTCGAGGATTAGTCTTTACCCGTATACCGAATTGCATAGAGTAGAACAACTTTAGGTTCAACCTTACAGCATAAAGCAGAGTGTAAACTGACTAGCGGTTTACGCGTAGACTAAGTCTTTACCCGCACAGCATATTATATAGAGTAGAACGACTTAGATTCAGGCGTACAGTATAAAGCAGAGTGTAAACTGACTAGAGGTTTACTCGTAGACTAAGTCTTTACCCGCAGAGCATATTTCATAGAGTAGAACGACTTAGATTCAGGCGTACAGTATAAAGCAGAGTGTAAACTGACTAGAGGTTTACGCGTACAGCATAATGCACAATGTAGAACGACTTTAACTTTACCATTACAGCATAACAGATAGTGTAAAACGACTATGGTTCACCGTATACCGTATCACATAGAGTAGAACGACTTTAGGTTCAACCCTACAGTATAAAGCAGAGTGCAATCTGGCTGGAGGTTAATTCGTAGACTATGTCTTTACCCGTACAGCGTATTACATAGATTAGAACTACTTAGGTTCAGGCTTACAGTATAAAGCAGAGTACAAACTGGCTGGAGGTTTACTCGAGGATTAGTCTTTACCCGTGTACCGTATTGCATAGAGTACAACAACTTTAGGTTCAGCCGTACAGCATAAACCAAAGTGTAGACTGACTAAAGGTTTACGCGTACAGCGTAATGCATATTATAAAACGACTTTAGTTTTACCATTACAGCATAACAGATAGTGTAAAACGACTATGGTTGATTTTATACCGTATCACATAGAGGAGAACAACTTTAGGTTCAGCCGTACAGCATAAACCAAAGAGTAGACTGACTAAAGGTTTACGCGTACAGCGTAATGCACGGTGTAAAACGACTTTAACTTTACCATTACAGCATAACAGATAGTGTAAAACGAGTATGGTACACTATATACCATATCAGATAGAGTAGAACGACTTTAGGTTCAACCGTACAGTATAAAGCAGATTGTAAACTGACTAGAGGATTACTCGTAGACTATGTCTTTACCCGTATAGCGTATTATATAGAGTAGAACGACTTAGATTCAGGCGCACAGTATAAAGCAGAGTGCAAACTGGCTAGAGGTTTACTCGAGGATTAGTCTTTACCGGTGTACCGTATTTGATAGAGTAGAACAATTTTAGGTTCAGCCGTACAGCATGAACCAAAGTGTAAACTGACTAAAGGTTTACGCGTACAGCATAATACACAGTGTAAAACGACTTTAACTTTACCATTACAGCATAACAGATAGTTTAAAAATAGTATGGTTTGCTGTATACCATATCAGATAGAGTAGAACGACTTTGATTCAGGCGCACGGTATAAAGCAGAGTGCAAACTGGCTGTTTACAGCGGTACAGCATAAACCAAAGTGTAAACTGACTAGATTTTTACTCGTAGACTATGTTTTTACCCCTACAGCATATTACATAGAGCAGAACAACTTTAGGTTCAGGCGTACGGCATAAACCAAAGTGTAGACTGACTAGAGGTTTACGCGTACAGCGTAATGCATAGTGTAAAACGACTTTAGCATTACCATTACAGCATAACAGATAGTGCAAAACGACTATGATTCACTGTATACCGTATCACATAGAGTAGAACGACTTTAGGTTTAACCGTACACCATAAAGTTGAGTGTAAACTGGCTAGAGGTTTACTCGTAGACTATGCCTTTACCCGTACAGCATATTCCATAAAGTAGAACGACTTAGATTCAGGCGCACAGTATAAAGCAGAGTGCAAACTGGCTAGACTTTTACTCGAGGATTAGTCTTTACCGGTGTACCGTATTTGATAGAGTAGAACAATTTTAGGTTCAGCCGTACAGCATAAACCAAAGTGTAGACTGACTTACGGTTTAGGCGTACAGCGTAATGCACAGTGTAAAACGACCTTAACTTTACCATTACAGCATAACAGATAGTGTAAAACGAGTATGGTTCGCTGTATACCATATCAGATAGAGTAGAACGACTTTAGGTTCAACCGTACAGTATAAAGCAGATTGTAAACTGACTAGAGGATTACTCGTAGACTATGTCTTTACCCGTCTAGCGTATTCCATAAAGTAGAACGACTTAGATTCAGGCGCACAGTATAAAGCAGAGTGCAAACTGGCTAGAGGTTTACTCGAGGATTAGTCTTTACCGGTGTACCGTATTTGATAGAGTAGAACAATTTTAGGTTCAGCCGTACAGCATAAACCAAAGTGTAGACTGACTTAAGGTTTACGCGTACAGCGTAATGCACAGTGTAAAACGACTTTAGCATTACCATTACAGCATAACAGATTGTGTAAAACGACTTTGGTTCACTGTATACCGTATCACATAGAGTAGAACGACTTTAGGTTCAGCGGTACAGCATAAACCAAAGTGTAAACTGACTAGAGGTTTACTCGTAGACTATGTCTTTACCCGTATAGCTTATTACATAGAGTAGAACAACTTTAGGTTCAGGCGTACAGCATAAACCAAAGTGTAGACTGACTAGAGGTTTACGCGTACAGCGTAATGCATAGTGTAAAACGACTTTAGCATTACCATTACAGCATAACAGATAGTGCAAAACGACTATGATTCACTGTATACCGTATCACATAGAGTAGAACGACTTTAGGTTTAACCGTACAGCATAAAGTTGAGTGTAAACTGGCTAGAGGTTTACTCGTAGACTATGTCTTTACCCGTACAGCATATTGCATAAATAAGAACGACTTAGATTCAGGCGCACAGTATGAAGCAGAGTGCAAACTGGCTAGATGTCTACTCGAGGATTAGTCTTTACCGGTGTACCGTATTTGATAGAGTAGAACAATTTTAGGTTCAGCCGTAAAGCATAAACCAAAGTGTAGACTGACTAAAGGTTTACGCGTACAGCGTAATGCACAGTGTAAAACGACTTTAACTTTACCATTACAGCATAACAGAGAGTGTAAAACGAGTATGGTTCGCTGTATACCATATCAGATAGAGTAGAACGACTTTAGGTTCAACCGTACAGTATAAAGCAGATTGTAAACTGACTAGAAGATTACTCGTAGACTATGTCTTTACCCGTATAGCGTATTATATAGAGTAGAACGACTTAGATTCAGGCGCACAGTATAAAGCAGAGTGCAAACTGGCTAGAGGTTTACTCGAGGATTAGTCTTTACCGGTGTACCGTATTTGATAGAGTAGAACAATTTTAGGTTCAGCCGTACAGCATAAACCAAAGTGTAGACTGACTTAAGGTTTACGCGTACAGCGTAATGCACAGTGTAAAACGACTTTAGCATTACCATTACAGCATAACAGATTGTGTAAAACGACTTTGGTTCACTGTATACCGTATCACATAGAGTAGAACGACTTTATGTTCAGCGGTACAGCATAAACCAAAGTGTAAACTGACTAAAGGTTTACGCGTACAGCATAATACACAGTGTAAAACGACTTTAACTTTACCATTACAGCATAACAGATAGTTTAAAAATAGTATGGTTCGCTGTATACCATATCAGATAGAGTAGAACGACTTTGATTCAGGCGCACGGTATAAAGCAGAGTGCAAACTGGCTGTTTACAGCGGTACAGCATAAACCAAAGTGTAAACTGACTAGATTTTTACTCGTAGACTATGCTTTTACCCGTACAGCATATTACATAGAGCAGAACAACTTTAGGTTCAGCCGTACAGCATAAACCAAAGTGTAGACTGACTTAAGGTTTACGCGTACAGCGTAATGCACAGTGTAAAACGACTTTAGCATTACCATTACAGCATAACAGATTGTGTAAAACGATTTGGTTCACTGTATACCGTATCACATAGAGTAGAACGACTTTAGGTTCAGCGGTACAGCATAAACCAAAGTGTAAACTGACTAAAGGTTTACGCGTACAGCATAATACACACTGTAAAACGACTTTAACTTTACCATTACAGCATAACAGATAGTTTAAAAATAGTATGGTTCGCTGTATACCATATCAGATAGAGTAGAACGACTTTGATTCAGGCGCACGGTATAAAGCAGAGTGCAAACTGGCTGTTTACATCGGTACAGCATAAACCAAAGTGTAAACTGACTAGATTTTTACTCGTAGACTATGTTTTTACCCGTACAGCATATTATATAGAGCTGAACAACTTTAGGTTCAGGCGTACGGCATAAACCAAAGTGTAGACTGACTAGAGGTTTACGCGTACAGCGTAATGCATAGTGTAAAACGACTTTAGCATTACCATTACAGCATAACAGATAGTGCAAAACGACTATGATTCACTGTATACCGTATCACATAGAGTAGAACGACTTTAGGTTTAACCGTACAGCATAAAGTTGAGTGTAAACTGGCTAGAGGTTTACTCGTAGACTATGCCTTTACCCGTACAGCATATTCCATAAAGTAGAACGACTTAGATTCAGGCGCACAGTATAAAGCAGAGTGCAAACTGGCTAGACTTTTACTCGAGGATTAGTCTTTACCGGTGTACCGTATTTGATAGAGTAGAACAATTTTAGGTTCAGCCGTACAGCATAAACCAAAGTGTAGACTGACTTAAGGTTTAGGCGTACAGCGTAATGCACAGTGTAAAACGACCTTAACTTTACCATTACAGCATAACAGATAGTGTAAAACGAGTATGGTTCACTGTATACCATATCAGATAGAGTAGAACGACTTTAGGTTCAACCGTACATTATAAACCAGATTGTAAACTGACTAGAGGTTTACTCGTAGACTATGTCTTTACCCGTATAGCATATTATATAGAGTAGAATGACTTAGATTCAGGCGCACAGCATAGACCAAAGTGTAGACTGACTAGAGGTTTACGCGCACTGCGTAATGCATAGTGTAAAACGACGTTAGCATTACCATTACAGCATAACAGATAGTGCAAAACGACTATGATTCACTGTATACCGTATCACATAGAGTAGAACGACTTTAGGTTTAACCGTACAGCATAAAGTTGAGTGTAAACTGGCTAGAGGTTTACTCGTAGACTATGTCTTTACCCGTACAGCATATTCCATAAAGTAGAACGACTTAGATTCAGGCGTACAGTATAAAGCACAGTGCAAACTGGCTAGAGGTTTACTCGAGGATTTAGACTATGTCTTTACCCGTACAGCATATTCCATAAAGTAGAACGACTTAGATTCAGGCGCACAGTACAAAGCAGAGTACAAATTGGCTATAGGTTTACTCGTAGACTATATCTTTACCCGTATAGCTTATTACATGGAGTAGAACAACATTAGGTTCAGCCGTAAAGCATAAACCAAAGTGTAGACTGACTAAAGGTTTACGCGTACAGCGTAATGCACAGTGTAAAACGACTTTAACTTTACCATTACAGCATAACAGATAGTGTAAAACGAGTATGGTTCGCTGTATACCATATCAGATAGAGTAGAACGACTTTAGGTTCAGCGGTCCAGCATAAACCAAAGTGTAAACTGACTAGAGGTTTACTCGTAGACTATGTCTTTACCCGTATAGCTTATTACATAGAGTAGAACAACATTAGGTTCAGCCGTACAGCATAAACCAAAGTGTAGACTGCTTTGAGATTTACGCGTACATCGTTTTACACAGTGTAAAACGACTTTAGCTTTACCATTACAGAATAACAGATAGTGCAAAACGACTATGGCTCACTGTATACCGTATCACATAGAGTAGAACGACTTTAGGTTCAACCGTACAGTATAAAGCAAAGTGTAAACTGGCTAGAGGTTTACTCGTAGACTAAGTCTTTACCCGCAGAGCATATTTCATAGAGTAGAACGACTTAGATTCAGGCGTACAGTATAAAGCAGAGTGTAAACTGACTAGAGGTTTACGCGTACAGCATAATGCACAATGTAGAACGACTTTAACTTTACCATTACAGCATAACAGATAGTGTAAAACGACTATGGTTCACCGTATACCGTATCACATAGAGTAGAACGACTTTAGGTTCAACCCTACAGTATAAAGCAGAGTGCAATCTGGCTGGAGGTTAATTCGTAGACTATGTCTTTACCCGTACAGCGTATTACATAGATTAGAACTACTTAGGTTCAGGCTTACAGTATAAAGCAGAGTACAAACTGGCTGGAGGTTTACTCGAGGATTAGTCTTTACCCGTGTACCGTATTGCATAGAGTACAACAACTTTAGGTTCAGCCGTACAGCATAAACCAAAGTGTAAACTGACTAGAGGTTTACTCGTAGACTTTACTCGTCTTTACTCGTATAGCGTATTACATAGAGTAGAGCTACTTAGATTCAGGCGTACAGTACAAAGCAGAGTGTAAACTGCCTAGAGGTTTACTCGTAGACCATGTTTTTACCCGTACAGTATATTACATAGAGTAGAACAACTTAGGTTCAGGCTTACAGTATAAAGCAGAGTACAAACTGGCTAGAGGTTTACTCGAGGATTAGTCTTTACCCGTATACCGAATTGCATAGAGTAGAACAACTTTAGGTTCAACCTTACAGCATAAAGCAGAGTGTAAACTGACTAGCGGTTTACGCGTAGACTAAGTCTTTACCCGCACAGCATATTATATAGAGTAGAACGACTTAGATTCAGGCGTACAGTATAAAGCAGAGTGTAAACTGACTAGAGGTTTACTCGTAGACTAAGTCTTTACCCGCAGAGCATATTTCATAGAGTAGAACGACTTAGATTCAGGCGTACAGTATAAAGCAGAGTGTAAACTGACTAGAGGTTTACGCGTACAGCATAATGCACAATGTAGAACGACTTTAACTTTACCATTACAGCATAACAGATAGTGTAAAACGACTATGGTTCACCGTATACCGTATCACATAGAGTAGAACGACTTTAGGTTCAACCCTACAGTATAAAGCAGAGTGCAATCTGGCTGGAGGTTAATTCGTAGACTATGTCTTTACCCGTACAGCGTATTACATAGATTAGAACTACTTAGGTTCAGGCTTACAGTATAAAGCAGAGTACAAACTGGCTGGAGGTTTACTCGAGGATTAGTCTTTACCCGTGTACCGTATTGCATAGAGTACAACAACTTTAGGTTCAGCCGTACAGCATAAACCAAAGTGTAGACTGACTAAAGGTTTACGCGTACAGCGTAATGCATATTATAAAACGACTTTAGTTTTACCATTACAGCATAACAGATAGTGTAAAACGACTATGGTTGATTTTATACCGTATCACATAGAGGAGAACAACTTTAGGTTCAGCCGTACAGCATAAACCAAAGAGTAGACTGACTAAAGGTTTACGCGTACAGCGTAATGCACGGTGTAAAACGACTTTAACTTTACCATTACAGCATAACAGATAGTGTAAAACGAGTATGGTACACTATATACCATATCAGATAGAGTAGAACGACTTTAGGTTCAACCGTACAGTATAAAGCAGATTGTAAACTGACTAGAGGATTACTCGTAGACTATGTCTTTACCCGTATAGCGTATTATATAGAGTAGAACGACTTAGATTCAGGCGCACAGTATAAAGCAGAGTGCAAACTGGCTAGAGGTTTACTCGAGGATTAGTCTTTACCGGTGTACCGTATTTGATAGAGTAGAACAATTTTAGGTTCAGCCGTACAGCATGAACCAAAGTGTAAACTGACTAAAGGTTTACGCGTACAGCATAATACACAGTGTAAAACGACTTTAACTTTACCATTACAGCATAACAGATAGTTTAAAAATAGTATGGTTTGCTGTATACCATATCAGATAGAGTAGAACGACTTTGATTCAGGCGCACGGTATAAAGCAGAGTGCAAACTGGCTGTTTACAGCGGTACAGCATAAACCAAAGTGTAAACTGACTAGATTTTTACTCGTAGACTATGTTTTTACCCCTACAGCATATTACATAGAGCAGAACAACTTTAGGTTCAGGCGTACGGCATAAACCAAAGTGTAGACTGACTAGAGGTTTACGCGTACAGCGTAATGCATAGTGTAAAACGACTTTAGCATTACCATTACAGCATAACAGATAGTGCAAAACGACTATGATTCACTGTATACCGTATCACATAGAGTAGAACGACTTTAGGTTTAACCGTACACCATAAAGTTGAGTGTAAACTGGCTAGAGGTTTACTCGTAGACTATGCCTTTACCCGTACAGCATATTCCATAAAGTAGAACGACTTAGATTCAGGCGCACAGTATAAAGCAGAGTGCAAACTGGCTAGACTTTTACTCGAGGATTAGTCTTTACCGGTGTACCGTATTTGATAGAGTAGAACAATTTTAGGTTCAGCCGTACAGCATAAACCAAAGTGTAGACTGACTTAAGGTTTAGGCGTACAGCGTAATGCACAGTGTAAAACGACCTTAACTTTACCATTACAGCATAACAGATAGTGTAAAACGAGTATGGTTCGCTGTATACCATATCAGATAGAGTAGAACGACTTTAGGTTCAACCGTACAGTATAAAGCAGATTGTAAACTGACTAGAGGATTACTCGTAGACTATGTCTTTACCCGTCTAGCGTATTCCATAAAGTAGAACGACTTAGATTCAGGCGCACAGTATAAAGCAGAGTGCAAACTGGCTAGAGGTTTACTCGAGGATTAGTCTTTACCGGTGTACCGTATTTGATAGAGTAGAACAATTTTAGGTTCAGCCGTACAGCATAAACCAAAGTGTAGACTGACTTAAGGTTTACGCGTACAGCGTAATGCACAGTGTAAAACGACTTTAGCATTACCATTACAGCATAACAGATTGTGTAAAACGACTTTGGTTCACTGTATACCGTATCACATAGAGTAGAACGACTTTAGGTTCAGCGGTACAGCATAAACCAAAGTGTAAACTGACTAGAGGTTTACTCGTAGACTATGTCTTTACCCGTATAGCTTATTACATAGAGTAGAACAACTTTAGGTTCAGGCGTACAGCATAAACCAAAGTGTAGACTGACTAGAGGTTTACGCGTACAGCGTAATGCATAGTGTAAAACGACTTTAGCATTACCATTACAGCATAACAGATAGTGCAAAACGACTATGATTCACTGTATACCGTATCACATAGAGTAGAACGACTTTAGGTTTAACCGTACAGCATAAAGTTGAGTGTAAACTGGCTAGAGGTTTACTCGTAGACTATGTCTTTACCCGTACAGCATATTGCATAAATAAGAACGACTTAGATTCAGGCGCACAGTATGAAGCAGAGTGCAAACTGGCTAGATGTCTACTCGAGGATTAGTCTTTACCGGTGTACCGTATTTGATAGAGTAGAACAATTTTAGGTTCAGCCGTAAAGCATAAACCAAAGTGTAGACTGACTAAAGGTTTACGCGTACAGCGTAATGCACAGTGTAAAACGACTTTAACTTTACCATTACAGCATAACAGAGAGTGTAAAACGAGTATGGTTCGCTGTATACCATATCAGATAGAGTAGAACGACTTTAGGTTCAACCGTACAGTATAAAGCAGATTGTAAACTGACTAGAAGATTACTCGTAGACTATGTCTTTACCCGTATAGCGTATTATATAGAGTAGAACGACTTAGATTCAGGCGCACAGTATAAAGCAGAGTGCAAACTGGCTAGAGGTTTACTCGAGGATTAGTCTTTACCGGTGTACCGTATTTGATAGAGTAGAACAATTTTAGGTTCAGCCGTACAGCATAAACCAAAGTGTAGACTGACTTAAGGTTTACGCGTACAGCGTAATGCACAGTGTAAAACGACTTTAGCATTACCATTACAGCATAACAGATTGTGTAAAACGACTTTGGTTCACTGTATACCGTATCACATAGAGTAGAACGACTTTATGTTCAGCGGTACAGCATAAACCAAAGTGTAAACTGACTAAAGGTTTACGCGTACAGCATAATACACAGTGTAAAACGACTTTAACTTTACCATTACAGCATAACAGATAGTTTAAAAATAGTATGGTTCGCTGTATACCATATCAGATAGAGTAGAACGACTTTGATTCAGGCGCACGGTATAAAGCAGAGTGCAAACTGGCTGTTTACAGCGGTACAGCATAAACCAAAGTGTAAACTGACTAGATTTTTACTCGTAGACTATGCTTTTACCCGTACAGCATATTACATAGAGCAGAACAACTTTAGGTTCAGCCGTACAGCATAAACCAAAGTGTAGACTGACTTAAGGTTTACGCGTACAGCGTAATGCACAGTGTAAAACGACTTTAGCATTACCATTACAGCATAACAGATTGTGTAAAACGATTTGGTTCACTGTATACCGTATCACATAGAGTACAACGACTTTAGGTTCAGCGGTACAGCATAAACCAAAGTGTAAACTGACTAAAGGTTTACGCGTACAGCATAATACACTGTGTAAAACGACTTTAACTTTACCATTACAGCATAACAGATAGTTTAAAAATAGTATGGTTCGCTGTATACCATATCAGATAGAGTAGAACGACTTTGATTCAGGCGCACGGTATAAAGCAGAGTGCAAACTGGCTGTTTACAGCGGTACAGCATAAACCAAAGTGTAAACTGACTAGATTTTTACTCGTAGACTATGTTTTTACCCGTACAGCATATTATATAGAGCTGAACAACTTTAGGTTCAGGCGTACGGCATAAACCAAAGTGTAGACTGACTAGAGGTTTACGCGTACAGCGTAATGCATAGTGTAAAACGACTTTAGCATTACCATTACAGCATAACAGATAGTGCAAAACGACTATGATTCACTGTATACCGTATCACATAGAGTAGAACGACTTTAGGTTTAACCGTACAGCATAAAGTTGAGTGTAAACTGGCTAGAGGTTTACTCGTAGACTATGCCTTTACCCGTACAGCATATTCCATAAAGTAGAACGACTTAGATTCAGGCGCACAGTATAAAGCAGAGTGCAAACTGGCTAGACTTTTACTCGAGGATTAGTCTTTACCGGTGTACCGTATTTGATAGAGTAGAACAATTTTAGGTTCAGCCGTACAGCATAAACCAAAGTGTAGACTGACTTAAGGTTTAGGCGTACAGCGTAATGCACAGTGTAAAACGACCTTAACTTTACCATTACAGCATAACAGATAGTGTAAAACGAGTATGGTTCACTGTATACCATATCAGATAGAGTAGAACGACTTTAGGTTCAACCGTACATTATAAACCAGATTGTAAACTGACTAGAGGTTTACTCGTAGACTATGTCTTTACCCGTATAGCATATTATATAGAGTAGAATGACTTAGATTCAGGCGCACAGCATAGACCAAAGTGTAGACTGACTAGAGGTTTACGCGCACTGCGTAATGCATAGTGTAAAACGACGTTAGCATTACCATTACAGCATAACAGATAGTGCAAAACGACTATGATTCACTGTATACCGTATCACATAGAGTAGAACGACTTTAGGTTTAACCGTACAGCATAAAGTTGAGTGTAAACTGGCTAGAGGTTTACTCGTAGACTATGTCTTTACCCGTACAGCATATTCCATAAAGTAGAACGACTTAGATTCAGGCGTACAGTATAAAGCACAGTGCAAACTGGCTAGAGGTTTACTCGAGGATTTAGACTATGTCTTTACCCGTACAGCATATTCCATAAAGTAGAACGACTTAGATTCAGGCGCACAGTACAAAGCAGAGTACAAATTGGCTATAGGTTTACTCGTAGACTATATCTTTACCCGTATAGCTTATTACATAGAGTAGAACAACATTAGGTTCAGCCGAAAAGCATAAACCAAAGTGTAGACTGACTAAAGGTTTACGCGTACAGCGTAATGCACAGTGTAAAACGACTTTAACTTTACCATTACAGCATAACAGATAGTGTAAAACGAGTATGGTTCGCTGTATACCATATCAGATAGAGTAGAACGACTTTAGGTTCAGCGGTCCAGCATAAACCAAAGTGTAAACTGACTAGAGGTTTACTCGTAGACTATGTCTTTACCCGTATAGCTTATTACATAGAGTAGAACAACATTAGGTTCAGCCGTACAGCATAAACCAAAGTGTAGACTGCTTTGAGATTTACGCGTACATCGTTTTACACAGTGTAAAACGACTTTAGCTTTACCATTACAGAATAACAGATAGTGCAAAACGACTATGGCTCACTGTATACCGTATCACATAGAGTAGAACGACTTTAGGTTCAACCGTACAGTATAAAGCAAAGTGTAAACTGGCTAGAGGTTTACTCGTAGACTAAGTCTTTACCCGCAGAGCATATTTCATAGAGTAGAACGACTTAGATTCAGGCGTACAGTATAAAGCAGAGTGTAAACTGACTAGAGGTTTACGCGTACAGCATAATGCACAATGTAGAACGACTTTAACTTTACCATTACAGCATAACAGATAGTGTAAAACGACTATGGTTCACCGTATACCGTATCACATAGAGTAGAACGACTTTAGGTTCAACCCTACAGTATAAAGCAGAGTGCAATCTGGCTGGAGGTTAATTCGTAGACTATGTCTTTACCCGTACAGCGTATTACATAGATTAGAACTACTTAGGTTCAGGCTTACAGTATAAAGCAGAGTACAAACTGGCTGGAGGTTTACTCGAGGATTAGTCTTTACCCGTGTACCGTATTGCATAGAGTACAACAACTTTAGGTTCAGCCGTACAGCATAAACCAAAGTGTAGACTGACTAAAGGTTTACGCGTACAGCGTAATGCATATTATAAAACGACTTTAGTTTTACCATTACAGCATAACAGATAGTGTAAAACGACTATGGTTGATTTTATACCGTATCACATAGAGGAGAACAACTTTAGGTTCAGCCGTACAGCATAAACCAAAGAGTAGACTGACTAAAGGTTTACGCGTACAGCGTAATGCACGGTGTAAAACGACTTTAACTTTACCATTACAGCATAACAGATAGTTTAAAAATAGTATGGTTCGCTGTATACCATATCAGATAGAGTAGAACGACTTTAGGTTCAACCGTACAGTATAAAGCAGATTGTAAACTGACTAGAAGATTACTCGTAGACTATGTCTTTACCCGTATAGCGTATTATATAGAGTAGAACGACTTAGATTCAGGCGCACAGTATAAAGCAGAGTGCAAACTGGCTAGAGGTTTACTCGAGGATTAGTCTTTACCGGTGTACCGTATTTGATAGAGTAGAACAATTTTAGGTTCAGCCGTACAGCATGAACCAAAGTGTAAACTGACTAAAGGTTTACGCGTACAGCATAATACACAGTGTAAAACGACTTTAACTTTACCATTACAGCATAACAGATAGTTTAAAAATAGTATGGTTCGCTGTATACCATATCAGAGAGAGTAGAACGACTTTGATTCAGGCGCACGGTATAAAGCAGAGTGCAAACTGGCTGTTTACAGCGGTACAGCATAAACCAAAGTGTAAACTGACTAGATTTTTACTCGTAGACTATGTTTTTACCCCTACAGCATATTACATAGAGCAGAACAACTTTAGGTTCAGGCGTACGGCATAAACCAAAGTGTAGACTGACTAGAGGTTTACGCGTACAGCGTAATGCATAGTGTAAAACGACTTTAGCATTACCATTACAGCATAACAGATAGTGCAAAACGACTATGATTCACTGTATACCGTATCACATAGAGTAGAACGACTTTAGGTTTAACCGTACACCATAAAGTTGAGTGTAAACTGGCTAGAGGTTTACTCGTAGACTATGCCTTTACCCGTACAGCATATTCCATAAAGTAGAACGACTTAGATTCAGGCGCACAGTATAAAGCAGAGTGCAAACTGGCTAGACTTTTACTCGAGGATTAGTCTTTACCGGTGTACCGTATTTGATAGAGTAGAACAATTTTAGGTTCAGCCGTACAGCATAAACCAAAGTGTAGACTGACTTAAGGTTTACGCGTACAGCGTAATGCACAGTGTAAAACGACTTTAGCATTACCATTACAGCATAACAGATTGTGTAAAACGACTTTGGTTCACTGTATACCGTATCACATAGAGTAGAACGACTTTAGGTTCAGCGGTACAGCATAAACCAAAGTGTAAACTGACTAGAGGTTTACTCGTAGACTATGTCTTTACCCGTATAGCTTATTACATAGAGTAGAACAACTTTAGGTTCAGGCGTACAGCATAAACCAAAGTGTAGACTGACTAGAGGTTTACGCGTACAGCGTAATGCATAGTGTAAAACGACTTTAGCTTTAACTTTAGGTTTAGCCGTACAGCATAAAGTTGAGTGTAAACTGGCTAGAGGTTTACTCGTAGACTATGTCTTTACGCGTACAGCATATTGCATAAATAAGAACGACTTAGATTCAGGCGCACAGTATGAAGCAGAGTGCAAACTGGCTAGATGTCTAATCGAGGATTAGTCTTTACCGGTGTACCGTATTTGATAGAGTAGAACAATTTTAGGTTCAGCCGTAAAGCATAAACCAAAGTGTAGACTGACTAAAGGTTTACGCGTACAGCGTAATGCACAGTGTAAAACGACTTTAACTTTACCATTACAGCATAACAGAGAGTGTAAAACGAGTATGGTTCGCTGTATACCATATCAGATAGAGTAGAACGACTTTAGGTTCAACCGTACAGTATAAAGCAGATTGTAAACTGACTAGAAGATTACTCGTAGACTATGTCTTTACCCGTATAGCGTATTATATAGAGTAGAACGACTTAGATTCAGGCGCACAGTATAAAGCAGAGTGCAAACTGGCTAGAGGTTTACTCGAGGATTAGTCTTTACCGGTGTACCGTATTTGATAGAGTAGAACAATTTTAGGTTCAGCCGTACAGCACCAAAGTGTACACCAAAGTGTAGACTGACTTAAGGTTTACGCGTACAGCGTAATGCACAGTGTAAAACGACTTTAGCATTACCATTACAGCATAACAGATTGTGTAAAACGACTTTGGTTCACTGTATACCGTATCACATAGAGTAGAACGACTTTAGGTTCAGCGGTACAGCATAAACCAAAGTGTAAACTGACTAAAGGTTTACGCGTACAGCATAATACACAGTGTAAAACGACTTTAACTTTACCATTACAGCATAACAGATAGTTTAAAAATAGTATGGTTCGCTGTATACCATATCAGATAGAGTAGAACGACTTTGATTCAGGCGCACGGTATAAAGCAGAGTGCAAACTGGCTGTTTACAGCGGTACAGCATAAACCAAAGTGTAAACTGACTAGATTTTTACTCGTAGACTATGTTTTTACCCGTACAGCATATTACATAGAGCAGAACAACTTTAGGTTCAGCCGTACAGCATAAACCAAAGTGTAGACTGACTTAAGGTTTACGCGTACAGCGTAATGCACAGTGTAAAACGACTTTAGCATTACCATTACAGCATAACAGATTGTGTAAAACGATTTGGTTCACTGTATACCGTATCACATAGAGTAGAACGACTTTAGGTTCAGCGGTACAGCATAAACCAAAGTGTAAACTGACTAAAGGTTTACGCGTACAGCATAATACACAGTGTAAAACGACTTTAACTTTACCATTACAGCATAACAGATAGTTTAAAAATAGTATGGTTCGCTGTATACCATATCAGATAGAGTAGAACGACTTTGATTCAGGCGCACGGTATAAAGCAGAGTGCAAACTGGCTGTTTACAGCGGTACAGCATAAACCAAAGTGTAAACTGACTAGATTTTTACTCGTAGACTATGTTTTTACCCGTACAGCATATTATATAGAGCTGAACAACTTTAGGTTCAGGCGTACGGCATAAACCAAAGTGTAGACTGACTAGAGGTTTACGCGTACAGCGTAATGCATAGTGTAAAACGACTTTAGCATTACCATTACAGCATAACAGATAGTGCAAAACGACTATGATTCACTGTATACCGTATCACATAGAGTAGAACGACTTTAGGTTTAACCGTACAGCATAAAGTTGAGTGTAAACTGGCTAGAGGTTTACTCGTAGACTATGCCTTTACCCGTACAGCATATTCCATAAAGTAGAACGACTTAGATTCAGGCGCACAGTATAAAGCAGAGTGCAAACTGGCTAGACTTTTACTCGAGGATTAGTCTTTACCGGTGTACCGTATTTGATAGAGTAGAACAATTTTAGGTTCAGCCGTACAGCATAAACCAAAGTGTAGACTGACTTAAGGTTTAGGCGTACAGCGTAATGCACAGTGTAAAACGACCTTAACTTTACCATTACAGCATAACAGATAGTGTAAAACGAGTATGGTTCACTGTATACCATATCAGATAGAGTAGAACGACTTTAGGTTCAACCGTACATTATAAACCAGATTGTAAACTGACTAGAGGTTTACTCGTAGACTATGTCTTTACCCGTATAGCATATTATATAGAGTAGAATGACTTAGATTCAGGCGCACAGCATAGACCAAAGTGTAGACTGACTAGAGGTTTACGCGCACTGCGTAATGCATAGTGTAAAACGACGTTAGCATTACCATTACAGCATAACAGATAGTGCAAAACGACTATGATTCACTGTATACCGTATCACATAGAGTAGAACGACTTTAGGTTTAACCGTACAGCATAAAGTTGAGTGTAAACTGGCTAGAGGCTTACTCGTAGACTATGTCTTTACCCGTACAGCATATTCCATAAAGTAGAACGACTTAGATTCAGGCGTACAGTATAAAGCACAGTGCAAACTGGCTAGAGGTTTACTCGAGGATTTAGACTATGTCTTTACCCGTACAGCATATTCCATAAAGTAGAACGACTTAGATTCAGGCGCACAGTACAAAGCAGAGTACAAATTGGCTATAGGTTTACTCGTAGACTATATCTTTACCCGTATAGCTTATTACATAGAGTAGAACAACATTAGGTTCAGCCGTAAAGCATAAACCAAAGTGTAGACTGACTAAAGGTTTACGCGTACAGCGTAATGCACAGTGTAAAACGACTTTAACTTTACCATTACAGCATAACAGATAGTGTAAAACGAGTATGGTTCGCTGTATACCATATCAGATAGAGTAGAACGACTTTAGGTTCAGCGGTCCAGCATAAACCAAAGTGTAAACTGACTAGAGGTTTACTCGTAGACTATGTCTTTACCCGTATAGCTTATTACATAGAGTAGAACAACATTAGGTTCAGCCGTACAGCATAAACCAAAGTGTAGACTGCTTTGAGATTTACGCGTACATCGTTTTACACAGTGTAAAACGACTTTAGCTTTACCATTACAGAATAACAGATAGTGCAAAACGACTATGGCTCACTGTATACCGTATCACATAGAGTAGAACGACTTTAGGTTCAACCGTACAGTATAAAGCAAAGTGTAAACTGGCTAGAGGTATACTCGTCGACTATGTCTTTACCCGTATAGCGTATTACATAGAGTAGAACGACTTAGATTCAGGCGAACAGTACAAAGCACAGTGCAAACTGGCTAGAGGTTAACTCGTAGACTATGTCTTTACCCGTACAGCGTATTACATAGATTAGAACTACTTAGGTTCAGGCTTACAGTATAAAGCAGAGCACAAACTGGCTGGAGGTTTACTCAAGGATTAGTCTTTACCCGTGTACCGTATTGCATAGAGTTAAACAACTTTAGGTTCAGCCGTACAGCATAAACCAAAGTGTAGACTGACTAAAGGTTTACGCGTACAGCGTAATGCACAGTGTAAAACGACTTTAGCTTTACCATTACAGCATAACAGATAGTGTAAAACGACTATGGTTCACTGTATACCGTATCACATAGAGTAGAACGACTTAGATTCAGGCGCACGGTATAAAGCAGAGTGCAAACTGGCTGTTTACTCGAGGATTAGTCTTTACCCGTGTACCGTATTGCATAGAGTAAAACAACTTTAGGTTCAGCCGTACAGCATAAACCAAAGTGTAGACTGACTAGAGGTTTACGTGTACAGCGTAATGCACAGTGTAAAACGACTTTAGCATTTCCATTACAGCATAACAGATAGTGTAAAACGACTATGGTTCACTGTATACCGTATCACATAAAGGTGAACGACTTTAGGTTCAACGGTACAGCATAAACCAAAGTGTAAACTGGCTAGAGGTTTACTCGTAGACTATGTCTTTACTCGTATAGCGTATTACATAGAGTAGAGCTACTTAGATGCAGGCGTACAGTACAAAGCACAGTGCAAACTGGCTAGAGGTTAACTCGTAGACTATGTCTTTACCCGTACAGCGTATTACATAGATTAGAACTACTTAGGTTCAGGCTTACAGTATAAAGCAGAGTACAAACTGGCTGGAGGTTTACTCGAGGATTAGTCTTTACCCGTGTACCGTATTGCATAGAGTAAAACAACTTTAGGTTCAGCCGTACAGCATAAACCAAAGTGTAGACTGACTAGAGGTTTACGCGTACAGCGAAATGCATAGTGTAAAACGACTTTAGCATTACCATTACAGCATAACAGATAGTGTAAAACGACTATGGTTCACTGTATGCCGTATCACATAGAGTAGAACGACTTTAGGTTCAACCGTACAGTATAAAGCAGAGTGTAAACGGGCTAGAGGTTTACTCGTCGACTATGTCTTATGCCCGTATAGCTTATTACATATAGTAGAACAACTTTAGGTTCAGGCGTACAGCATAAACCAAAGTGTAAACTGACTAGAGGTTTACTCGTAGACTATGTCTTTACTCGTATAGCGTATTACATAGAGTAGAGCTACTTAGATTCAGGCGTACAGTACAAAGCAGAGTGTAAACTGCCTAGAGGTTTACTCGTAGACCATGTTTTTACCCGTACAGTATATTACATAGAGTAGAACAACTTAGGTTCAGGCTTACAGTATAAAGCAGAGTACAAACTGGCTAGAGGTTTACTCGAGGATTAGTCTTTACCCGTATACCGAATTGCATAGAGTAGAACAACTTTAGGTTCAACCTTACAGCATAAAGCAGAGTGTAAACTGACTAGCGGTTTACGCGTAGACTAAGTCTTTACCCGCACAGCATATTATATAGAGTAGAACGACTTAGATTCAGGCGTACAGTATAAAGCAGAGTGTAAACTGACTAGAGGTTTACTCGTAGACTAAGTCTTTACCCGCAGAGCATATTTCATAGAGTAGAACGACTTAGATTCAGGCGTACAGTATAAAGCAGAGTGTAAACTGACTAGAGGTTTACGCGTACAGCATAATGCACAATGTAGAACGACTTTAACTTTACCATTACAGCATAACAGATAGTGTAAAACGACTATGGTTCACCGTATACCGTATCACATAGAGTAGAACGACTTTAGGTTCAACCCTACAGTATAAAGCAGAGTGCAATCTGGCTGGAGGTTAATTCGTAGACTATGTCTTTACCCGTACAGCGTATTACATAGATTAGAACTACTTAGGTTCAGGCTTACAGTATAAAGCAGAGTACAAACTGGCTGGAGGTTTACTCGAGGATTAGTCTTTACCCGTGTACCGTATTGCATAGAGTACAACAACTTTAGGTTCAGCCGTACAGCATAAACCAAAGTGTAGACTGACTAAAGGTTTACGCGTACAGCGTAATGCATATTATAAAACGACTTTAGTTTTACCATTACAGCATAACAGATAGTGTAAAACGACTATGGTTGATTTTATACCGTATCACATAGAGGAGAACAACTTTAGGTTCAGCCGTACAGCATAAACCAAAGAGTAGACTGACTAAAGGTTTACGCGTACAGCGTAATGCACGGTGTAAAACGACTTTAACTTTACCATTACAGCATAACAGATAGTGTAAAACGAGTATGGTACACTATATACCATATCAGATAGAGTAGAACGACTTTAGGTTCAACCGTACAGTATAAAGCAGATTGTAAACTGACTAGAGGATTACTCGTAGACTATGTCTTTACCCGTATAGCGTATTATATAGAGTAGAACGACTTAGATTCAGGCGCACAGTATAAAGCAGAGTGCAAACTGGCTAGAGGTTTACTCGAGGATTAGTCTTTACCGGTGTACCGTATTTGATAGAGTAGAACAATTTTAGGTTCAGCCGTACAGCATGAACCAAAGTGTAAACTGACTAAAGGTTTACGAGTACAGCATAATACACAGTGTAAAACGACTTTAACTTTACCATTACAGCATAACAGATAGTTTAAAAATAGTATGGTTCGCTGTATACCATATCAGATAGAGTAGAACGACTTTGATTCAGGCGCACGGTATAAAGCAGAGTGCAAACTGGCTGTTTACAGCGGTACAGCATAAACCAAAGTGTAAACTGACTAGATTTTTACTCGTAGACTATGTTTTTACCCCTACAGCATATTACATAGAGCAGAACAACTTTAGGTTCAGGCGTACGGCATAAACCAAAGTGTAGACTGACTAGAGGTTTACGCGTACAGCGTAATGCATAGTGTAAAACGACTTTAGCATTACCATTACAGCATAACAGATAGTGCAAAACGACTATGATTCACTGTATACCGTATCACATAGAGTAGAACGACTTTAGGTTTAACCGTACACCATAAAGTTGAGTGTAAACTGGCTAGAGGTTTACTCGTAGACTATGCCTTTACCCGTACAGCATATTCCATAAAGTAGAACGACTTAGATTCAGGCGCACAGTATAAAGCAGAGTGCAAACTGGCTAGACTTTTACTCGAGGATTAGTCTTTACCGGTGTACCGTATTTGATAGAGTAGAACAATTTTAGGTTCAGCCGTACAGCATAAACCAAAGTGTAGACTGACTTAAGGTTTAGGCGTACAGCGTAATGCACAGTGTAAAACGACCTTAACTTTACCATTACAGCATAACAGATAGTGTAAAACGAGTATGGTTCGCTGTATACCATATCAGATAGAGTAGAACGACTTTAGGTTCAACCGTACAGTATAAAGCAGATTGTAAACTGACTAGAGGATTACTCGTAGACTATGTCTTTACCCGTATAGCGTATTCCATAAAGTAGAACGACTTAGATTCAGGCGCACAGTATAAAGCAGAGTGCAAACTGGCTAGAGGTTTACTCGAGGATTAGTCTTTACCGGTGTACCGTATTTGATAGAGTAGAACAATTTTAGGTTCAGCCGTACAGCATAAACCAAAGTGTAGACTGACTTAAGGTTTACGCGTACAGCGTAATGCACAGTGTAAAACGACTTTAGCATTACCATTACAGCATAACAGATTGTGTAAAACGACTTTGGTTCACTGTATACCGTATCACATAGAGTAGAACGACTTTAGGTTCAGCGGTACAGCATAAACCAAAGTGTAAACTGACTAGAGGTTTACTCGTAGACTATGTCTTTACCCGTATAGCTTATTACATAGAGTAGAACAACTTTAGGTTCAGGCGTACAGCATAAACCAAAGTGTAGACTGACTAGAGGTTTACGCGTACAGCGTAATGCATAGTGTAAAACGACTTTAGCTTTAACTTTAGGTTTAGCCGTACAGCATAAAGTTGAGTGTAAACTGGCTAGAGGTTTACTCGTAGACTATGTCTTTACCCGTACAGCATATTGCATAAATAAGAACGACTTAGATTCAGGCGCACAGTATGAAGCAGAGTGCAAACTGGCTAGATGTCTACTCGAGGATTAGTCTTTACCGGTGTACCGTATTTGATAGAGTAGAACAATTTTAGGTTCAGCCGTAAAGCATAAACCAAAGTGTAGACTGACTAAAGGTTTACGCGTACAGCGTAATGCACAGTGTAAAACGACTTTAACTTTACCATTACAGCATAACAGAGAGTTTAAAACGAGTATGGTTCGCTGTATACCATATCAGATAGAGTAGAACGACTTTAGGTTCAACCGTACAGTATAAAGCAGATTGTAAACTGACTAGAAGATTACTCGTAGACTATGTCTTTACCCGTATAGCGTATTATATAGAGTAGAACGACTTAGATTCAGGCGCACAGTATAAAGCAGAGTGCAAACTGGCTAGAGGTTTACTCGAGGATTAGTCTTTACCGGTGTACCGTATTTGATAGAGTAGAACAATTTTAGGTTCAGCCGTACAGCATAAACCAAAGTGTAGACTGACTTAAGGTTTACGCGTACAGCGTAATGCACAGTGTAAAACGACTTTAGCATTACCATTACAGCATAACAGATTGTGTAAAACGACTTTGGTTCACTGTATACCGTATCACATAGAGTAGAACGACTTTAGGTTCAGCGGTACAGCATAAACCAAAGTGTAAACTGACTAAAGGTTTACGCGTACAGCATAATACACAGTGTAAAACGACTTTAACTTTACCATTACAGCATAACAAATAGTTTAAAAATAGTATGGTTCGCTGTATACCATATCAGATAGAGTAGAACGACTTTGATTCAGGCGCACGGTATAAAGCAGAGTGCAAACTGGCTGTTTACAGCGGTACAGCATAAACCAAAGTGTAAACTGACCAGATTTTTACTCGTAGACTATGTTTTTACCCGTACAGCATATTACATAGAGCAGAACAACTTTAGGTTCAGCCGTACAGCATAAACCAAAGTGTAGACTGACTTAAGGTTTACGCGTACAGCGTAATGCACAGTGTAAAACGACTTTAGCATTACCATTACAGCATAACAGATTGTGTAAAACGATTTGGTTCACTGTATACCGTATCACATAGAGTAGAACGACTTTAGGTTCAGCGGTACAGCATAAACCAAAGTGTAAACTGACTAAAGGTTTACGCGTACAGCATAATACACAGTGTAAAACGACTTTAACTTTACCATTACAGCATAACAGATAGTTTAAAAATAGTATGGTTCGCTGTATACCATATCAGATAGAGTAGAACGACTTTGATTCAGGCGCACGGTATAAAGCAGAGTGCAAACTGGCTGTTTACAGCGGTACAGCATAAACCAAAGTGTAAACTGACTAGATTTTTACTCGTAGACTATGTTTTTACCCGTACAGCATATTATATAGAGCTGAACAACTTTAGGTTCAGGCGTACGGCATAAACCAAAGTGTAGACTGACTAGAGGTTTACGCGTACAGCGTAATGCATAGTGTAAAACGACTTTAGCATTACCATTACAGCATAACAGATAGTGCAAAACGACTATGATTCACTGTATACCGTATCACATAGAGTAGAACGACTTTAGGTTTAACCGTACACCATAAAGTTGAGTGTAAACTGGCTAGAGGTTTACTCGTAGACTATGCCTTTACCCGTACAGCATATTCCATAAAGTAGAACGACTTAGATTCAGGCGCACAGTATAAAGCAGAGTGCAAACTGGCTAGACTTTTACTCGAGGATTAGTCTTTACCGGTGTACCGTATTTGATAGAGTAGAACAATTTTAGGTTCAGCCGTACAGCATAAACCAAAGTGTAGACTGACTTAAGGTTTAGGCGTACAGCGTAATGCACAGTGTAAAACGACCTTAACTTTACCATTACAGCATAACAGATAGTGTAAAACGAGTATGGTTCGCTGTATACCATATCAGATAGAGTAGAACGACTTTAGGTTCAACCGTACAGTATAAAGCAGATTGTAAACTGACTAGAGGATTACTCGTAGACTATGTCTTTACCCGTATAGCGTATTCCATAAAGTAGAACGACTTAGATTCAGGCGCACAGTATAAAGCAGAGTGCAAACTGGCTAGAGGTTTACTCGAGGATTAGTCTTTACCGGTGTACCGTATTTGATAGAGTAGAACAATTTTAGGTTCAGCCGTACAGCATAAACCAAAGTGTAGACTGACTTAAGGTTTACGCGTACAGCGTAATGCACAGTGTAAAACGACTTTAGCATTACCATTACAGCATAACAGATTGTGTAAAACGACTTTGGTTCACTGTATACCGTATCACATAGAGTAGAACGACTTTAGGTTCAGCGGTACAGCATAAACCAAAGTGTAAACTGACTAGAGGTTTACTCGTAGACTATGTCTTTACCCGTATAGCTTATTACATAGAGTAGAACAACTTTAGGTTCAGGCGTACAGCATAAACCAAAGTGTAGACTGACTAGAGGTTTACGCGTACAGCGTAATGCATAGTGTAAAACGACTTTAGCTTTAACTTTAGGTTTAGCCGTACAGCATAAAGTTGAGTGTAAACTGGCTAGAGGTTTACTCGTAGACTATGTCTTTACCCGTACAGCATATTGCATAAATAAGAACGACTTAGATTCAGGCGCACAGTATGAAGCAGAGTGCAAACTGGCTAGATGTCTACTCGAGGATTAGTCTTTACCGGTGTACCGTATTTGATAGAGTAGAACAATTTTAGGTTCAGCCGTAAAGCATAAACCAAAGTGTAGACTGACTAAAGGTTTACGCGTACAGCGTAATGCACAGTGTAAAACGACTTTAACTTTACCATTACAGCATAACAGAGAGTTTAAAACGAGTATGGTTCGCTGTATACCATATCAGATAGAGTAGAACGACTTTAGGTTCAACCGTACAGTATAAAGCAGATTGTAAACTGACTAGAAGATTACTCGTAGACTATGTCTTTACCCGTATAGCGTATTATATAGAGTAGAACGACTTAGATTCAGGCGCACAGTATAAAGCAGAGTGCAAACTGGCTAGAGGTTTACTCGAGGATTAGTCTTTACCGGTGTACCGTATTTGATAGAGTAGAACAATTTTAGGTTCAGCCGTACAGCATAAACCAAAGTGTAGACTGACTTAAGGTTTACGCGTACAGCGTAATGCACAGTGTAAAACGACTTTAGCATTACCATTACAGCATAACAGATTGTGTAAAACGACTTTGGTTCACTGTATACCGTATCACATAGAGTAGAACGACTTTAGGTTCAGCGGTACAGCATAAACCAAAGTGTAAACTGACTAAAGGTTTACGCGTACAGCATAATACACAGTGTAAAACGACTTTAACTTTACCATTACAGCATAACAAATAGTTTAAAAATAGTATGGTTCGCTGTATACCATATCAGATAGAGTAGAACGACTTTGATTCAGGCGCACGGTATAAAGCAGAGTGCAAACTGGCTGTTTACAGCGGTACAGCATAAACCAAAGTGTAAACTGACCAGATTTTTACTCGTAGACTATGTTTTTACCCGTACAGCATATTACATAGAGCAGAACAACTTTAGGTTCAGCCGTACAGCATAAACCAAAGTGTAGACTGACTTAAGGTTTACGCGTACAGCGTAATGCACAGTGTAAAACGACTTTAGCATTACCATTACAGCATAAC
This sequence comes from Xylota segnis, assembly GCA_963583995.1. Classification (NCBI taxonomy): domain Eukaryota; kingdom Metazoa; phylum Arthropoda; class Insecta; order Diptera; family Syrphidae; genus Xylota; species Xylota segnis. The sequence goes on from OY757240.1 coordinate 846,167, forward strand.
AGATTGTGTAAAACGATTTGGTTCACTGTATACCGTATCACATAGAGTAGAACGACTTTAGGTTCAGCGGTACAGCATAAACCAAAGTGTAAACTGACTAAAGGTTTACGCGTACAGCATAATACACAGTGTAAAACGACTTTAACTTTACCATTACAGCATAACAGATAGTTTAAAAATAGTATGGTTCGCTGTATACCATATCAGATAGAGTAGAACGACTTTGATTCAGGCGCACGGTATAAAGCAGAGTGCAAACTGGCTGTTTACAGCGGTACAGCATAAACCAAAGTGTAAACTGACTAGATTTTTACTCGTAGACTATGTTTTTACCCGTACAGCATATTATATAGAGCTGAACAACTTTAGGTTCAGGCGTACGGCATAAACCAAAGTGTAGACTGACTAGAGGTTTACGCGTACAGCGTAATGCATAGTGTAAAACGACTTTAGCATTACCATTACAGCATAACAGATAGTGCAAAACGACTATGATTCACTGTATACCGTATCACATAGAGTAGAACGACTTTAGGTTTAACCGTACAGCATAAAGTTGAGTGTAAACTGGCTAGAGGTTTACTCGTAGACTATGCCTTTACCCGTACAGCATATTCCATAAAGTAGAACGACTTAGATTCAGGCGCACAGTATAAAGCAGAGTGCAAACTGGCTAGACTTTTACTCGAGGATTAGTCTTTACCGGTGTACCGTATTTGATAGAGTAGAACAATTTTAGGTTCAGCCGTACAGCATAAACCAAAGTGTAGACTGACTTAAGGTTTAGGCGTACAGCGTAATGCACAGAGTAAAACGACCTTAACTTTACCATTACAGCATAACAGATAGTGTAAAACGAGTATGGTTCACTGTATACCATATCAGATAGAGTAGAACGACTTTAGGTTCAACCGTACATTATAAACCAGATTGTAAACTGACTAGAGGTTTACTCGTAGACTATGCCTTTACCCGTATAGCGTATTCCATAAAGTAGAACGACTTAGATTCAGGCGCACAGTATAAAGCAGAGTGCAAACTGGCTAGAGGTTTACTCGAGGATTAGTCTTTACCGGTGTACCGTATTTGATAGAGTAGAACAATTTTAGGTTCAGCCGTACAGCATAAACCAAAGTGTAGACTGACTTAAGGTTTACGCGTACAGCGTAATGCACAGTGTAAAACGACTTTAGCATTACCATTACAGCATAACAGATTGTGTAAAACGACTTTGGTTCACTGTATACCGTATCACATAGAGTAGAACGACTTTAGGTTCAGCGGTACAGCATAAACCAAAGTGTAAACTGACTAGAGGTTTACTCGTAGACTATGTCTTTACCCGTATAGCTTATTACATAGAGTAGAACAACTCTAGGTTCAGGCGTACAGCATAAACCAAAGTGTAGACTGACTAGAGGTTTACGCGTACAGCGTAATGCATAGTGTAAAACGACTTTAGCTTTAACTTTAGGTTTAGCCGTACAGCATAAAGTTGAGTATAAACTGGCTAGAGGTTTACTCGTAGACTATGTCTTTATCCGTACAGCATATTGCATAAAGTAGAACGACTTAGATTCAGGCGCACAGTATGAAGCAGAGTGCAAACTGGCTAGATGTTTACTCGAGGATTAATCTTTACCGGTGTACCGTATTTGATAGAGTAGAACAATTTTAGGTTCAGCCGTACAGCATAAACCAAAGTGTAGACTGACTTAAGGTTTACGCGTACAGCGTAATGCACAGTGTAAAACCACTTTAGCATTACCATTACAGCATAACAGATTGTGTAAAACGACTTTGGTTCACTGTATACCGTATCACATAGAGTAGAACGACTTTAGGTTCAGCGGTACAGCATAAACCAAAGTGTAAACTGACTAGAGGTTTACTCGTAGACTATGTCTTTACCCGTATAGCTTATTACATAGAGTAGAACAACTTTAGGTTCAGGCGTACAGCATAAACCAAAGTGTAGACTGACTAGAGGTTTACGCGTACAGCGTAATGCATAGTGTAAAACGACTTTAGCTTTAACTTTAGGTTTAGCCGTACAGCATAAAGTTGAGTGTAAACTGGCTAGAGGTTTACTCGTAGACTATGTCTTTACCCGTACAGCATATTGCATAAATAAGAACGACTTAGATTCAAGCGCACAGTATGAAGCAGAGTGCAAACTGGCTAGATGTTTACTCGAGGATTAGTCTTTACCGGTGTACCGTATTTGATAGAGTAGAACAATTTTAGGTTCAGCCGTACAGCATAAACCAAAGTGTAGACTGACTTAAGGTTTACGCGTACAGCGTAATGCACAGTGTAAAACGACTTTAGCATTACCATTACAGCATAACAGATTGTGTAAAACGACTTTGGTTCACTGTATACCGTATCACATAGAGTAGAACGACTATAGGTTCAGCGGTACAGCATAAACCAAAGTGTAAACTGACTAAAGGTTTACGCGTACAGCATAATACACAGTGTAAAACGACTTTAACTTTACCATTACAGCATAACAGATAGTTTAAAAATAGTATGGTTCGCTGTATACCATATCAGATAGAGTAGAACGACTTTGATTCAGGCGCACGGTATAAAGCAGAGTGCAAACTGGCTGTTTACAGCGGTACAGCATAAACCAAAGTGTAAACTGACTAGATTTTTACTCGTAGACTATGTTTTTACCCGTACAGCATATTACATAGAGCAGAACAACTTTAGGTTCAGCCGTACAGCATAAACCAAAGTGTAGACTGACTTAAGGTTTACGCGTACAGCGTAATGCACAGTGTAAAACGACTTTAGCATTACCATTACAGCATAACAGATTGTGTAAAACGATTTGGTTCACTGTATACCGTATCACATAGAGTAGAACGACTTTAGGTTCAGCGGTACAGCATAAACCAAAGTGTAAACTGACTAAAGGTTTACGCGTACAGCATAATACACAGTGTAAAACGACTTTAACTTTACCATTACAGCATAACAGATAGTTTAAAAATAGTATGGTTCGCTGTATACCATATCAGATAGAGTAGAACGACTTTGATTCAGGCGCACGGTATAAAGCAGAGTGCAAACTGGCTGTTTACAGCGGTACAGCATAAACCAAAGTGTAAACTGACTAGATTTTTACTCGTAGACTATGTTTTTACCCGTACAGCATATTATATAGAGCTGAACAACTTTAGGTTCAGGCGTACGGCATAAACCAAAGTGTAGACTGACTAGAGGTTTACGCGTACAGCGTAATGCATAGTGTAAAACGACTTTAGCATTACCATTACAGCATAACAGATAGTGCAAAACGACTATGATTCACTGTATACCGTATCACATAGAGTAGAACGACTTTAGGTTTAACCGTACAGCATAAAGTTGAGTGTAAACTGGCTAGAGGTTTACTCGTAGACTATGCCTTTACCCGTACAGCATATTCCATAAAGTAGAACGACTTAGATTCAGGCGCACAGTATAAAGCAGAGTGCAAACTGGCTAGACTTTTACTCGAGGATTAGTCTTTACCGGTGTACCGTATTTGATAGAGTAGAACAATTTTAGGTTCAGCCGTACAGTATAAACCAAAGTGTAGACTGACTTAAGGTTTAGGCGTACAGCGTAATGCACAGTGTAAAACGACCTTAACTTTACCATTACAGCATAACAGATAGTGTAAAACGAGTATGGTTCACTGTATACCATATCAGATAGAGTAGAACGACTTTAGGTTCAACCGTACATTATAAACCAGATGGTAAACTGACTAGAGGTTTACTCGTAGACTATGCCTTTACCCGTATAGCGTAAAGTAGAACGACTTAGATTCAGGCGCACAGTATAAAGCAGAGTGCAAACTGGCTAGAGGTTTACTCGAGGATTAGTCTTTACCGGTGTACCGTATTTGATAGAGTAGAACAATTTTAGGTTCAGCCGTACAGCATAAACCAAAGTGTAGACTGACTTAAGGTTTACGCGTACATCGTAATGCACAGTGTAAAACGACTTTAGCATTACCATTACAGCATAACAGATTGTGTAAAACGACTTTGGTTCACTGTATACCGTATCACATAGAGTAGAACGACTTTAGGTTCAGCGGTACAGCATAAACCAAAGTGTAAACTGACTAGAGGTTTACTCGTAGACTATGTCTTTACCCGTATAGCTTATTACATAGAGTAGAACAACTCTAGGTTCAGGCGTACAGCATAAACCAAAGTGTAGACTGACTAGAGGTTTACGCGTACAGCGTAATGCATAGTGTAAAACGACTTTAGCTTTAACTTTAGGTTTAGCCGTACAGCATAAAGTTGAGTATAAACTGGCTAGAGGTTTACTCGTAGACTATGTCTTTATCCGTACAGCATATTGCATAAAGTAGAACGACTTAGATTCAGGCGCACAGTATGAAGCAGAGTGCAAACTGGCTAGATGTTTACTCGAGGATTAATCTTTACCGGTGTGCCGTATTTGATAGAGTAGAACAATTTTAGGTTCAGCCGTACAGCATAAACCAAAGTGTAGACTGACTTAAGGTTTACGCGTACAGCGTAATGCACAGTGTAAAACGACTTTAGCATTACCATTACAGCATAACAGATTGTGTAAAACGACTTTGGTTCACTGTATACCGTATCACATAGAGTAGAACGACTTTAGGTTCAGCGGTACAGCATAAACCAAAGTGTAAACTGACTAAAGGTTTACGCGTACAGCATAATACACAGTGTAAAACGACTTTAACTTTACCATTACAGCATAACAGATAGTTTAAAAATAGTATGGTTCGCTGTATACCATATCAGATAGAGTAGAACGACTTTGATTCAGGCGCACGGTATAAAGCAGAGTGCAAACTGGCTGTTTACAGCGGTACAGCATAAACCAAAGTGTAAACTGACTAGATTTTTACTCGTAGACTATGTTTTTACCCGTACAGCATATTATATAGAGCTGAACAACTTTAGGTTCAGGCGTACGGCATAAACCAAAGTGTAGACTGACTTAAGGTTTACGCGTACAGCGTAATGCACAGTGTAAAACGACTTTAGCATTACCATTACAGCATAACAGATTGTGTAAAACGACTTTGGTTCACTGTATACCGTATCACATAGAGTAGAACGACTTTAGGTTCAGCGGTACAGCATAAACCAAAGTGTAAACTGACTAGAGGTTTACTCGTAGACTATGTCTTTATCCGTACAGCATATTGCATAAAGTAGAACGACTTAGATTCAGGCGCACAGTATGAAGCAGAGTGCAAACTGGCTAGATGTTTACTCGAGGATTAATCTTTACCGGTGTACCGTATTTGATAGAGTAGAACAATTTTAGGTTCAGCCGTACAGCATAAACCAAAGTGTAGACTGACTTAAGGTTTACGCGTACAGCGTAATGCACAGTGTAAAACGACTTTAGCATTACCATTACAGCATAACAGATTGTGTAAAACGACTTTGGTTCACTGTATACCGTATCACATAGAGTAGAACGACTTTAGGTTCAGCGATACAGCATAAACCAAAGTGTAAACTGACTAGAGGTTTACTCGTAGACTATGTCTTTACCCGTATAGCTTATTACATAGAGTAGAACAACTTTAGGTTCAGGCGTACAGCATAAACCAAAGTGTAGACTGACTAGAGGTTTACGCGTACAGCGTAATGCATAGTGTAAAACGACTTTAGCTTTAACTTTAGGTTTAGCCGTACAGCATAAAGTTGAGTGTAAACTGGCTAGAGGTTTACTCGTAGACTATGTCTTTACCCGTACAGCATATTGCATAAATAAGAACGACTTAGATTCAAGCGCACAGTATGAAGCAGAGTGCAAACTGGCTAGATGTTTACTCGAGGATTAGTCTTTACCGGTGTACCGTATTTGATAGAGTAGAACAATTTTAGGTTCAGCCGTACAGCATAAACCAAAGTGTAGACTGACTTAAGGTTTACGCGTACAGCGTAATGCACAGTGTAAAACGACTTTAGCATTACCATTACAGCATAACAGATTGTGTAAAACGACTTTGGTTCACTGTATACCGTATCACATAGAGTAGAACGACTTTAGGTTCAGCGGTACAGCATAAACCAAAGTGTAAACTGACTAAAGGTTTACGCGTACAGCATAATACACAGTGTAAAACGACTTTAACTTTACCATTACAGCATAACAGATAGTTTAAAAATAGTATGGTTCGCTGTATACCATATCAGATAGAGTAGAACGACTTTGATTCAGGCGCACGGTATAAAGCAGAGTGCAAACTGGCTGTTTACAGCGGTACAGCATAAACCAAAGTGTAAACTGACTAGATTTTTACTCGTAGACTATGTTTTTACCCGTACAGCATATTACATAGAGCAGAACAACTTTAGGTTCAGCCGTACAGCATAAACCAAAGTGTAGACTGACTTAAGGTTTACGCGTACAGCGTAATGCACAGTGTAAAACGACTTTAGCATTACCATTACAGCATAACAGATTGTGTAAAACGATTTGGTTCACTGTATACCGTATCACATAGAGTAGAACGACTTTAGGTTCAGCGGTACAGCATAAACCAAAGTGTAAACTGACTAAAGGTTTACGCGTACAGCATAATACACAGTGTAAAACGACTTTAACTTTACCATTACAGCATAACAGATAGTTTAAAAATAGTATGGTTCGCTGTATACCATATCAGATAGAGTAGAACGACTTTGATTCAGGCGCACGGTATAAAGCAGAGTGCAAACTGGCTGTTTACAGCGGTACAGCATAAACCAAAGTGTAAACTGACTAGATTTTTACTCGTAGACTATGTTTTTACCCGTACAGCATATTATATAGAGCTGAACAACTTTAGGTTCAGGCGTACGGCATAAACCAAAGTGTAGACTGACTAGAGGTTTACGCGTACAGCGTAATGCATTGTGTAAAACGACTTTAGCATTACCATTACAGCATAACAGATAGTGCAAAACGACTATGATTCACTGTATACCGTATCACATAGAGTAGAACGACTTTAGGTTTAACCGTACAGCATAAAGTTGAGTGTAAACTGGCTAGAGGTTTACTCGTAGACTATGCCTTTACCCGTACAGCATATTCCATAAAGTAGAACGACTTAGATTCAGGCGCACAGTATAAAGCAGAGTGCAAACTGGCTAGACTTTTACTCGAGGATTAGTCTTTACCGGTGTACCGTATTTGATAGAGTAGAACAATTTTAGGTTCAGCCGTACAGCATAAACCAAAGTGTAGACTGACTTAAGGTTTAGGCGTACAGCGTAATGCACAGTGTAAAACGACCTTAACTTTACCATTACAGCATAACAGATAGTGTAAAACGAGTATGGTTCACTGTATACCATATCAGATAGAGTAGAACGACTTTAGGTTCAACCGTACATTATAAACCAGATTGTAAACTGACTAGAGGTTTACTCGTAGACTATGCCTTTACCCGTATAGCGTATTCCATAAAGTAGAACGACTTAGATTCAGGCGCACAGTATAAAGCAGAGTGCAAACTGGCTAGAGGTTTACTCGAGGATTAGTCTTTACCGGTGTACCGTATTTGATAGAGTAGAACAATTTTAGGTTCAGCCGTACAGCATAAACCAAAGTGTAGACTGACTTAAGGTTTACGCGTACAGCGTAATGCACAGTGTAAAACGACTTTAGCATTACCATTACAGCATAACAGATTGTGTAAAACGACTTTGGTTCACTGTATACCGTATCACATAGAGTAGAACGACTTTAGGTTCAACCGTACAGCATAAACCAAAGTGTAAACTGACTAGAGGTTTACTCGTAGACTATGTCTTTACCCGTATAGCTTATTACATAGAGTAGAACAACTTTAGGTTCAGGCGTACAGCATAAACCAAAGTGTAGACTGACTAGAGGTTTACGCGTACAGCGTAATGCATAGTGTAAAACGACTTTAGCTTTAACTTTAGGTTTAGCCGTACAGCATAAAGTTGAGTGTAAACTGGCTAGAGGTTTACTCGTAGACTATGTCTTTACCCGTAGAGCATATTGCATAAATAAGAACGACTTAGATTCAAGCGCACAGTATGAAGCAGAGTGCAAACTGGCTAGATGTTTACTCGAGGATTAGTCTTTACCGGTGTACCGTATTTGATAGAGTAGAACAATTTTAGGTTCAGCCGTAAAGCATAAACCAAAGTGTAGACTGACTAAAGGTTTACGCGTACAGCGTAATGCACAGTGTAAAACGACTTTAACTTTACCATTACAGCATAACAGAGAGTGTAAAACGAGTATGGTTCGCTGTATACCATATCAGATAGAGTAGAACGACTTTAGGTTCAACCGTACAGTATAAAGCAGATTGTAAACTGACTAGAAGATTACTCGTAGACTATGTCTTTACCCGTATAGCGTATTATATAGAGTAGAACGACTTAGATTCAGGCGCACAGTATAAAGCAGAGTGCAAACTGGCTAGAGGTTTACTCGAGGATTAGTCTTTACCGGTGTACCGTATTTGATAGAGTAGAACAATTTTAGGTTCAGCCGTCCATCATAAACCAAAGTGTAGACTGACTTAAGTTTTACGCGTACAGCGTAATGCACAGTGTAAAACGACTTTAGCACTACCATTACAGCATAACAGATTGTGTAAAACGACTTTGGTTCACTGTATACCGTATCACATAGAGTAGAACGACTTTAGGTTCAGCGGTACAGCATAAACCAAAGTGTAAACTGACTAAAGGTTTACGCGTACAGCATAATACACAGTGTAAAACGACTTTAACTTTACCATTACAGCATAACAGATAGTTTAAAAATAGTATGGTTCGCTGTATACCATATCAGATAGAGTAGAACGACTTTGATTCAGGCGCACGGTATAAAGCAGAGTGCAAACTGGCTGTTTACAGCGGTACAGCATAAACCAAAGTGTAAACTGACTAGATTTTTACTCGTAGACTATGTTTTTACCCGTACAGCATATTACATAGAGCAGAACAACTTTAGGTTCAGCCGTACAGCATAAACCAAAGTGTAGACTGACTTAAGGTTTACGCGTACAGCGTAATGCACAGTGTAAAACGACTTTAGCATTACCATTACAGCATAACAGATTGTGTAAAACGATTTGGTTCACTGTATACCGTATCACATAGAGTAGAACGACTTTAGGTTCAGCGGTACAGCATAAACCAAAGTGTAAACTGACTAAAGGTTTACGCGTACAGCATAATACACAGTGTAAAACGACTTTAACTTTACCATTACAGCATAACAGATAGTTTAAAAATAGTATGGTTCGCTGTATACCATATCAGATAGAGTAGAACGACTTTGATTCAGGCGCACGGTATAAAGCAGAGTGCAAACTGGCTGTTTACAGCGGTACAGCATAAACCAAAGTGTAAACTGACTAGATTTTTACTCGTAGACTATGTTTTTACCCGTACAGCATATTATATAGAGCTGAACAACTTTAGGTTCAGGCGTACGGCATAAACCAAAGTGTAGACTGACTAGAGGTTTACGCGTACAGCGTAATGCATAGTGTAAAACGACTTTAGCATTACCATTACAGCATAACAGATAGTGCAAAACGACTATGATTCACTGTATACCGTATCACATAGAGTAGAACGACTTTAGGTTTAACCGTACAGCATAAAGTTGAGTGTAAACTGGCTAGAGGTTTACTCGTAGACTATGCCTTTACCCGTACAGCATATTCCATAAAGTAGAACGACTTAGATTCAGGCGCACAGTATAAAGCAGAGTGCAAACTGGCTAGACTTTTACTCGAGGATTAGTCTTTACCGGTGTACCGTATTTGATAGAGTAGAACAATTTTAGGTTCAGCCGTACAGCATAAACCAAAGTGTAGACTGACTTAAGGTTTAGGCGTACAGCGTAATGCACAGTGTAAAACGACCTTAACTTTACCATTACAGCATAACAGATAGTGTAAAACGAGTATGGTTCACTGTATACCATATCAGATAGAGTAGAACGACTTTAGGTTCAACCGTACATTATAAACCAGATTGTAAACTGACTAGAGGTTTACTCGTAGACTATGCCTTTACCCGTATAGCGTATTCCATAAAGTAGAACGACTTAGATTCAGGCGCACAGTATAAAGCAGAGTGCAAACTGGCTAGAGGTTTACTCGAGGATTAGTCTTTACCGGTGTACCGTATTTGATAGAGTAGAACAATTTTAGGTTCAGCCGTACAGCATAAACCAAAGTGTAGACTGATTTAAGGTTTACGCGTACAGCGTAATGCACAGTGTAAAACGACTTTAGCTTTACCATTGCAGCGTAACAGATTGTGTAAAACGACTTTGGTTCACTGTATACCGTATCACATAGAGTAGAACGACTTTAGGTTCAGCGGTACAGCATAAACCAAAGTGTAAACTGACTAGAGGTTTACTCGTAGACTATGTCTTTACCCGTATAGCTTATTACATAGAGTAGAACAACTCTAGGTTCAGGCGTACAGCATAAACCAAAGTGTAGACTGACTAGAGGTTTACGCGTACAGCGTAATGCATAGTGTAAAACGACTTTAGCTTTAACTTTAGGTTTAGCCGTACAGCATAAAGTTGAGTATAAACTGGCTAGAGGTTTACTCGTAGACTATGTCTTTATCCGTACAGCATATTGCATAAAGTAGAACGACTTAGATTCAGGCGCACAGTATGAAGCAGAGTGCAAACTGGCTAGATGTTTACTCGAGGATTAGTCTTTACCGGTGTGCCGTATTTGATAGAGTAGAACAATTTTAGGTTCAGCCGTAAAGCATAAACCAAAGTGTAGACTGACTAAAGGTTTACGCGTACAGCGTAATGCACAGTGTAAAACGACTTTAACTTTACCATTACAGCATAACAGATAGTGTAAAACGAGTATGGTTCGCTGTATACCATATCAGATAGAGTAGAACGACTTTAGGTTCAACCGTACAATATAAAGCAGATTGTAAACTGACTAGAGGATTACTCGTAGACTATGTCTTTACCCGTATAGCGGTTTATATAGAGTAGAACGACTTAGATTCAGGCGCACAGTATAAAGCAGAGTGCAAACTGGCTAGAGGTTTACTCGAGGATTAGTCTTTACGGGTATACCGTATTTGATAGAGTAGAACAATTTTAGGTTCAGCCGTACAGCATAAACCAAAGTGTAGACTGACTTAAGGTTTACGCGTACAGCGTAATGCACAGTGTAAAACGACTTTAGCATTACCATTAGAGCATAACAGATTGTGTAAAACGACTTTGGTTCACTGTATACCGTATCACATAGAGTAGAACGACTTTAGGTTCAGCGGTCCAGCATAAACCAAAGTGTAAACTGACTAGAGGTTTACTCGTAGACTATGTCTTTACCCGTATAGCTTATTACATAGAGTAGAACAACATTAGGTTCAGCCGTACAGCATAAACCAAAGTGTAGACTGACCAGAGATTTACGCGTACATCGTAATGCACAGTGTAAAACGACTTTAGCTTTACCATTACAGAATAACAGATAGTGCAAAACGACTATGGTTCACTGTATACCGTATCACATAGAGTAGATCGACTTTACGTTCAACCGTACAGTATAAAGAAAAGTGTAAACTGGCTAGAGGTTTACTCGTCGACTATGTCTTTACCCGTATAGCGTATTACATAGAGAAGAACGACTTAGATTCAGGCGCGCAGTACAAAGCAGAGTACAAATTGGCTATAGGTTTACTCGTAGACTACGTTTTTACCCGTACAGCATATTACATAGAGCAGAACAACTTAGGGTCAGGCGTACAGTACAAAGCAGAGTACAAACTGGCTAGAGGTTTACTCGAGGATTAGTCTTTACCCGTACACCGAATTGCATAGAGTAGAACAACTTTAGGTTCTACCTTACAGCATAAAGCAGAGTGTAAACTGACTAGAGGATTACTACGTCTTTACCCGTATAGCTTATTACATAGAGTAGAACAACTTTAGGTTCAGGCGTACAGCATAAACCAAAGTGTAGACTGACTAGAGGTTTACGCGTACAGCGTAATGCACAGTGTAAAACGACTTTAGCATTACCATTACAGCATAACAGATTGTGTAAAACGACTTTGGTTCACTGTATACCGTATCACATAGAGTAGATCGACTTTACGTTCAACCGTACAGTATAAAGCAGAGTGTAAACTGGCTAGAGGTTTACTCGTCGACTATGTCTTTACCCGTACACCGAATTGCATAGAGTAGAACGACTTTAGGTTCAGCGGTACAGCATAAACCAAAGTGTAAACTGACTAGAGGATTACTCGTAGACTACGTCTTTACCCGTATAGCTTATTACATAGAGTAGAACAACTTTAGGTTCAGGCGTACAGCATAAACCAAAGTGTAGACTGACCAGAGATTTACGCGTACATCGTAATGCACAGTGTAAAACGACTTTAGCTTTACCATTACAGAATAACAGATAGTGCAAAACGACTATGGTTCACTGTATACCGTATCACATAGAGTAGATCGACTTTACGTTCAACCGTACAGTATAAAGAAAAGTGTAAACTGGCTAGAGGTTTACTCGTCGACTATGTCTTTACCCGTATAGCGTATTACATAGCGTAGAACGACTTAGATTCAGGCGCGCAGTACAAAGCAGAGTACAAATTGGCTATAGGTTTACTCGTAGACTACGTTTTTACCCGTACAGCATATTACATAGAGCAGAACAACTTAGGGTCAGGCGTACAGTACAAAGCAGAGTACAAACTGGCTAGAGGTTTACTCGAGGATTAGTCTTTACCCGTACACCGAATTGCATAGAGTAGAACAACTTTAGGTTCAACCTTACAGCATAAAGCAGAGTGTAAACTGACTAGAAGATTACTCGTAGACTATGCCTTTACCCGTACAGCATATTCCATAAAGTAGAACGACTTAGATTCAGGCGCACAGTATAAAGCAGAGTGCAAACTGGCTAGACTTTTACTCGAGGATTAGTCTTTACCGGTGTACCGTATTTAATAGAGTAGAACAATTTTAGGTTCAGCCGTACAGCATAAACCAAAGTGTAGACTGACTTAAGGTTTACGCGTACAGCGTAATGCACAGTGTAAAATGACTTTAGCATTACCATTACAGCATAACAGACTGTGTAAAACGACTTTGGTTCACTGTATACCGTATCACATAGAGTAGAACAACTTTAGGTTCAGGCGTACAGCATAAACCAAAGTGTAGACTGACTAGAGGTTTACGCGTACAGCGTAATGCATAGTGTAAAACGACTTTAGCATTACCATTACAGCATAACAGATAGTGCAAAACGACTATGATTCACTGTATACCGTATCACATAGAGTAGAACGACTTTAGGTTAAGCCGTACAGCATAAAGTTGAGTGTAAACTGGCTAGAGGTTTACTCGTAGGCTATGTCTTTACCCGTATAGCGTATTCCATAAAGTAGAACGACTTAGATTCAGGCGCACAGTATAAAGCAGAGTGCAAACTGGCTAGAGGTTTACTCGAGGATTAGTCCTTACCCGTGTACCGTATTGCATAGAGTAGAACAACTTTAGTTTCAGCCGTACAGCATAAACCAAAGTGTAGACTGACTAGAGGTTTACGCGTACAGCGTAATGCACAGTGTAAAACGACTTTAGCATTACCATTACAGCATAACAGATTGTGTAAAACGACTTTGGTTCACTGTATACCGTATCACATAGAGTAGAACGACTTTAGGTTCAGCGGTACAGCATAAACCAAAGTGTAAACTGACTAGAGGTTTACGCGTACAGCGTAATGCACAGTGTAAAACGACTTTAGCTTTACCATTACAGCATAACAGATAGTGTAAAACGACTATGGTTCACTGTATACAGTATCACATAGAGTAGAACGACTTTAGGTTCAACCGTACAGTATAAAGCAGAGTGTAAACTGGCTAGAGGTTTACTCGTCGACTATATCTTTACCCGTATAGCGTTTTATATAGAGTAGAACGACTTAGATTCAGGCGCACGGTATAAAGCAGAGTGCAAACTGGCTGTTTACTCGAGGATTAGTCTTTACCCGTGTACAGTATCACATAGAGTAGAACGACTTTAGGTTCATCCGTACAGTATAAAGCAGAGTGTAAACTGGCTAGAGGTTTACTCGTCGACTATGTCTTTACCCGTATAGCTTATTACATAGAGTAGAACAACTTTAGGTTCAGGCGTACAGCATAAACCAAAGTGTAGACTGACTAGAGGTTTACGCGTACAGCGTAATGCATAGTGTAAATCGATTTTAGCATTACCATTACAGCATAACAGATAGTGCAAAATGACTATGATTCACTGTATACCGTATCACATAGAGTAGAACGACTTTAGGTTTAACCGTACAGCATAAAGTTGAGTGTAAACTGTCTAGAGGTTTACTCGTAGACTATGTCTTTACCCGTACAGCATATTCCATAAAGTAGAACGACTTAGATTCAGGCGCACAGTATAAAGCAGAGTGCAAACTGGCTAGAGGTTTACTCGAGGATTAGTGTTTACCGGTGTACCGTATTTGATAAAGTAGAACAATTTTAGGTTCAGCCGTAAAGCATAAACCAAAGTGTAGACTGACTAAAGGTTTACGCGTACAGCGTAATGCACAATGTAAAACGACTTTAACTTTACCATTACAGCATAACAGATAGTGTAAAACGAGTATGGTTCGCTGTATACCATATCAGATAGAGTAGAACGACTTTAGGTTCAATCGTACAGTATAAAGCAGATTGTAAACTGGCTAGAGGTTTACTCGAGGATTAGTCTTTACGGGTGTACCGTATTTGATAGAGTAGAACAATTTTAGGTTCAGCCGTACAGCATAAACCAAAGTGTAGACTGACTTAAGGTTTACGCGTACAGCGTAATGCACAGTGTAAAACGACTTTAGCATTACCATTACAGCTTAACAGATTGTGTAAAACGACTTTGGTTCACTGTATACCGTATCACATAGAGTAGAACGACTTTAGGTTCAGCGGTCCAGCATAAACCAAAGTGTAAACTGACTAGAGGTTTACTCGTAGACTATGTCTTTACCCGTACAGCATATTCCATAAAGTAGAACGACTTAGATTCAGGCGCACAGTATAAAGCAGAGTGCAAACTGGCTAGAGGTTTACTCGAGGATTAGTCTTTACGGGTGTACCGTATTTGATAGAGTAGAACAATTTTAGGTTCAGCCGTACAGCATAAACCAAAGTGTAGACTGACTTAAGGTTTACGCGTACAGCGTAATGCACAGTGTAAAACGACTTTAGCATTACCATTACAGCTTAACAGATTGTGTAAAACGACTATGATTCACTGTATACCGTATCACATAGAGTAGAACGACTTTAGGTTTAACCGTACAGCATAAAGTTGAGTGTAAACTGGCTAGAGGTTTACTCGTAGACTATGCCTTTACCCGTACAGCATATTCCATAAAGTAGAACGACTTAGATTCAGGCGCACAGTATAAAGCAGAGTGCAAACTGGCTAGACTTTTACTCGAGGATTAGTCTTTACCGGTGTACCGTATTTGATAGAGTAGAACAATTTTAGGTTCAGCCGTACAGCATAAACCAAAGTGTAGACTGACTTAAGGTTTAGGCGTACAGCGTAATGCACAGTGTAAAACGACCTTAACTTTACCATTACAGCATAACAGATAGTGTAAAACGAGTATGGTTCACTGTATACCATATCAGATAGAGTAGAACGACTTTAGGTTCAACCGTACATTATAAACCAGATTGTAAACTGACTAGAGGTTTACTCGTAGACTATGCCTTTACCCGTATAGCGTATTCCATAAAGTAGAACGACTTAGATTCAGGCGCACAGTATAAAGCAGAGTGCAAACTGGCTAGAGGTTTACTCGAGGATTAGTCTTTACCGGTGTACCGTATTTGATAGAGTAGAACAATTTTAGGTTCAGCCGTACAGCATAAACCAAAGTGTAGACTGATTTAAGGTTTACGCGTACAGCGTAATGCACAGTGTAAAACGACTTTAGCTTTACCATTGCAGCGTAACAGATTGTGTAAAACGACTTTGGTTCACTGTATACCGTATCACATAGAGTAGAACGACTTTAGGTTCAGCGGTACAGCATAAACCAAAGTGTAAACTGACTAGAGGTTTACTCGTAGACTATGTCTTTACCCGTATAGCTTATTACATAGAGTAGAACAACTCTAGGTTCAGGCGTACAGCATAAACCAAAGTGTAGACTGACTAGAGGTTTACGCGTACAGCGTAATGCATAGTGTAAAACGACTTTAGCTTTAACTTTAGGTTTAGCCGTACAGCATAAAGTTGAGTATAAACTGGCTAGAGGTTTACTCGTAGACTATGTCTTTATCCGTACAGCATATTGCATAAAGTAGAACGACTTAGATTCAGGCGCACAGTATGAAGCAGAGTGCAAACTGGCTAGATGTTTACTCGAGGATTAGTCTTTACCGGTGTGCCGTATTTGATAGAGTAGAACAATTTTAGGTTCAGCCGTAAAGCATAAACCAAAGTGTAGACTGACTAAAGGTTTACGCGTACAGCGTAATGCACAGTGTAAAACGACTTTAACTTTACCATTACAGCATAACAGATAGTGTAAAACGAGTATGGTTCGCTGTATACCATATCAGATAGAGTAGAACGACTTTAGGTTCAACCGTACAGTATAAAGCAGATTGTAAACTGACTAGAGGATTACTCGTAGACTATGTCTTTACCCGTATAGCGGTTTATATAGAGTAGAACGACTTAGATTCAGGCGCACAGTATAAAGCAGAGTGCAAACTGGCTAGAGGTTTACTCGAGGATTAGTCTTTACGGGTATACCGTATTTGATAGAGTAGAACAATTTTAGGTTCAGCCGTACAGCATAAACCAAAGTGTAGACTGACTTAAGGTTTACGCGTACAGCGTAATGCACAGTGTAAAACGACTTTAGCATTACCATTAGAGCATAACAGATTGTGTAAAACGACTTTGGTTCACTGTATACCGTATCACATAGAGTAGAACGACTTTAGGTTCAGCGGTCCAGCATAAACCAAAGTGTAAACTGACTAGAGGTTTACTCGTAGACTATGTCTTTACCCGTATAGCTTATTACATAGAGTAGAACAACATTAGGTTCAGCCGTACAGCATAAACCAAAGTGTAGACTGACCAGAGATTTACGCGTACATCGTAATGCACAGTGTAAAACGACTTTAGCTTTACCATTACAGAATAACAGATAGTGCAAAACGACTATGGTTCACTGTATACCGTATCACATAGAGTAGATCGACTTTACGTTCAACCGTACAGTATAAAGAAAAGTGTAAACTGGCTAGAGGTTTACTCGTCGACTATGTCTTTACCCGTATAGCGTATTACATAGAGAAGAACGACTTAGATTCAGGCGCGCAGTACAAAGCAGAGTACAAATTGGCTATAGGTTTACTCGTAGACTACGTTTTTACCCGTACAGCATATTACATAGAGCAGAACAACTTAGGGTCAGGCGTACAGTACAAAGCAGAGTACAAACTGGCTAGAGGTTTACTCGAGGATTAGTCTTTACCCGTACACCGAATTGCATAGAGTAGAACAACTTTAGGTTCTACCTTACAGCATAAAGCAGAGTGTAAACTGACTAGAGGATTACTACGTCTTTACCCGTATAGCTTATTACATAGAGTAGAACAACTTTAGGTTCAGGCGTACAGCATAAACCAAAGTGTAGACTGACTAGAGGTTTACGCGTACAGCGTAATGCACAGTGTAAAACGACTTTAGCATTACCATTACAGCATAACAGATTGTGTAAAACGACTTTGGTTCACTGTATACCGTATCACATAGAGTAGATCGACTTTACGTTCAACCGTACAGTATAAAGCAGAGTGTAAACTGGCTAGAGGTTTACTCGTCGACTATGTCTTTACCCGTACACCGAATTGCATAGAGTAGAACGACTTTAGGTTCAGCGGTACAGCATAAACCAAAGTGTAAACTGACTAGAGGATTACTCGTAGACTACGTCTTTACCCGTATAGCTTATTACATAGAGTAGAACAACTTTAGGTTCAGGCGTACAGCATAAACCAAAGTGTAGACTGACCAGAGATTTACGCGTACATCGTAATGCACAGTGTAAAACGACTTTAGCTTTACCATTACAGAATAACAGATAGTGCAAAACGACTATGGTTCACTGTATACCGTATCACATAGAGTAGATCGACTTTACGTTCAACCGTACAGTATAAAGAAAAGTGTAAACTGGCTAGAGGTTTACTCGTCGACTATGTCTTTACCCGTATAGCGTATTACATAGCGTAGAACGACTTAGATTCAGGCGCGCAGTACAAAGCAGAGTACAAATTGGCTATAGGTTTACTCGTAGACTACGTTTTTACCCGTACAGCATATTACATAGAGCAGAACAACTTAGGGTCAGGCGTACAGTACAAAGCAGAGTACAAACTGGCTAGAGGTTTACTCGAGGATTAGTCTTTACCCGTACACCGAATTGCATAGAGTAGAACAACTTTAGGTTCAACCTTACAGCATAAAGCAGAGTGTAAACTGACTAGAAGATTACTCGTAGACTATGCCTTTACCCGTACAGCATATTCCATAAAGTAGAACGACTTAGATTCAGGCGCACAGTATAAAGCAGAGTGCAAACTGGCTAGACTTTTACTCGAGGATTAGTCTTTACCGGTGTACCGTATTTAATAGAGTAGAACAATTTTAGGTTCAGCCGTACAGCATAAACCAAAGTGTAGACTGACTTAAGGTTTACGCGTACAGCGTAATGCACAGTGTAAAATGACTTTAGCATTACCATTACAGCATAACAGACTGTGTAAAACGACTTTGGTTCACTGTATACCGTATCACATAGAGTAGAACAACTTTAGGTTCAGGCGTACAGCATAAACCAAAGTGTAGACTGACTAGAGGTTTACGCGTACAGCGTAATGCATAGTGTAAAACGACTTTAGCATTACCATTACAGCATAACAGATAGTGCAAAACGACTATGATTCACTGTATACCGTATCACATAGAGTAGAACGACTTTAGGTTAAGCCGTACAGCATAAAGTTGAGTGTAAACTGGCTAGAGGTTTACTCGTAGGCTATGTCTTTACCCGTATAGCGTATTCCATAAAGTAGAACGACTTAGATTCAGGCGCACAGTATAAAGCAGAGTGCAAACTGGCTAGAGGTTTACTCGAGGATTAGTCCTTACCCGTGTACCGTATTGCATAGAGTAGAACAACTTTAGTTTCAGCCGTACAGCATAAACCAAAGTGTAGACTGACTAGAGGTTTACGCGTACAGCGTAATGCACAGTGTAAAACGACTTTAGCATTACCATTACAGCATAACAGATTGTGTAAAACGACTTTGGTTCACTGTATACCGTATCACATAGAGTAGAACGACTTTAGGTTCAGCGGTACAGCATAAACCAAAGTGTAAACTGACTAGAGGTTTACGCGTACAGCGTAATGCACAGTGTAAAACGACTTTAGCTTTACCATTACAGCATAACAGATAGTGTAAAACGACTATGGTTCACTGTATACAGTATCACATAGAGTAGAACGACTTTAGGTTCAACCGTACAGTATAAAGCAGAGTGTAAACTGGCTAGAGGTTTACTCGTCGACTATATCTTTACCCGTATAGCGTTTTATATAGAGTAGAACGACTTAGATTCAGGCGCACGGTATAAAGCAGAGTGCAAACTGGCTGTTTACTCGAGGATTAGTCTTTACCCGTGTACAGTATCACATAGAGTAGAACGACTTTAGGTTCATCCGTACAGTATAAAGCAGAGTGTAAACTGGCTAGAGGTTTACTCGTCGACTATGTCTTTACCCGTATAGCTTATTACATAGAGTAGAACAACTTTAGGTTCAGGCGTACAGCATAAACCAAAGTGTAGACTGACTAGAGGTTTACGCGTACAGCGTAATGCATAGTGTAAATCGATTTTAGCATTACCATTACAGCATAACAGATAGTGCAAAATGACTATGATTCACTGTATACCGTATCACATAGAGTAGAACGACTTTAGGTTTAACCGTACAGCATAAAGTTGAGTGTAAACTGTCTAGAGGTTTACTCGTAGACTATGTCTTTACCCGTACAGCATATTCCATAAAGTAGAACGACTTAGATTCAGGCGCACAGTATAAAGCAGAGTGCAAACTGGCTAGAGGTTTACTCGAGGATTAGTGTTTACCGGTGTACCGTATTTGATAAAGTAGAACAATTTTAGGTTCAGCCGTAAAGCATAAACCAAAGTGTAGACTGACTAAAGGTTTACGCGTACAGCGTAATGCACAATGTAAAACGACTTTAACTTTACCATTACAGCATAACAGATAGTGTAAAACGAGTATGGTTCGCTGTATACCATATCAGATAGAGTAGAACGACTTTAGGTTCAATCGTACAGTATAAAGCAGATTGTAAACTGGCTAGAGGTTTACTCGAGGATTAGTCTTTACGGGTGTACCGTATTTGATAGAGTAGAACAATTTTAGGTTCAGCCGTACAGCATAAACCAAAGTGTAGACTGACTTAAGGTTTACGCGTACAGCGTAATGCACAGTGTAAAACGACTTTAGCATTACCATTACAGCTTAACAGATTGTGTAAAACGACTTTGGTTCACTGTATACCGTATCACATAGAGTAGAACGACTTTAGGTTCAGCGGTCCAGCATAAACCAAAGTGTAAACTGACTAGAGGTTTACTCGTAGACTATGTCTTTACCCGTACAGCATATTCCATAAAGTAGAACGACTTAGATTCAGGCGCACAGTATAAAGCAGAGTGCAAACTGGCTAGAGGTTTACTCGAGGATTAGTCTTTACGGGTGTACCGTATTTGATAGAGTAGAACAATTTTAGGTTCAGCCGTACAGCATAAACCAAAGTGTAGACTGACTTAAGGTTTACGCGTACAGCGTAATGCACAGTGTAAAACGACTTTAGCATTACCATTACAGCTTAACAGATTGTGTAAAACGACTTTGGTTCACTGTATACCGTATCACATAGAGTAGAACGACTTTAGGTTCAGCGGTCCAGCATAAACCAAAGTGTAAACTGACTAGAGGTTTACTCGTAGACTATGTCTTTACCCGTATAGCTTATTACATAGAGTAGAACAACTTTAGGTACAGGCGTACAGCATAAACCAAAGTGTAGACTGACTAGAGGTTTACGCGTACAGCGTAATGCATAGTGTAAAACGACTTTAGCTTTACCATTACAGCATAACAGATAGTGCAAAACGACTATGATTCACTGTATACCGTATCACATAGAGTAGAACGACTTTAGGTTTAACCGTACAGCATAAAGTTGAGTGTAAACTGGCTAGAGGTTTACTCGTAGACTATGTCTTTACCCGTACAGCATATTGCATAAATAAGAACGACTTAGATTCAAGCGCACAGTATGAAGCAGAGTGCAAACTGGCTAGATGTTTACTCGAGGATTAGTCTTTACCGGTGTACCGTATTTGATAGAGTAGAACAATTTTAGGTTCAGCCGTAAAGCATAAACCAAAGTGTAGACTGACTAAAGGTTTACGCGTACAGCGTAATGCACAGTGTAAAACGACTTTAACTTTACCATTACAGCATAACAGAGAGTGTAAAACGAGTATGGTTCGCTGTATACCATATCAGATAGAGTAGAACGACTTTAGGTTCAACCGTACAGTATAAAGCAGATTGTAAACTGACTAGAAGATTACTCGTAGACTATGTCTTTACCCGTATAGCGTATTATATAGAGTAGAACGACTTAGATTCAGGCGCACAGTATAAAGCAGAGTGCAAACTGGCTAGAGGTTTACTCGAGGATTAGTCTTTACCGGTGTACCGTATTTGATAGAGTAGAACAATTTTAGGTTCAGCCGTACAGCATAAACCAAAGTGTAGACTGACTTAAGTTTTACGCGTACAGCGTAATGCACAGTGTAAAACGACTTTAGCACTACCATTACAGCATAACAGATTGTGTAAAACGACTTTGGTTCACTGTATACCGTATCACATAGAGTAGAACGACTTTAGGTTCAGCGGTACAGCATAAACCAAAGTGTAAACTGACTAAAGGTTTACGCGTACAGCATAATACACAGTGTAAAACGACTTTAACTTTACCATTACAGCATAACAGATAGTTTAAAAATAGTATGGTTCGCTGTATACCATATCAGATAGAGTAGAACGACTTTGATTCAGGCGCACGGTATAAAGCAGAGTGCAAACTGGCTGTTTACAGCGGTACAGCATAAACCAAAGTGTAAACTGACTAGATTTTTACTCGTAGACTATGTTTTTACCCGTACAGCATATTACATAGAGCAGAACAACTTTAGGTTCAGCCGTACAGCATAAACCAAAGTGTAGACTGACTTAAGGTTTACGCGTACAGCGTAATGCACAGTGTAAAACGACTTTAGGATTACCATTACAGCATAACAGATTGTGTAAAACGATTTGGTTCACTGTATACCGTATCACATAGAGTAGAACGACTTTAGGTTCAGCGGTACAGCATAAACCAAAGTGTAAACTGACTAAAGGTTTACGCGTACAGCATAATACACAGTGTAAAACGACTTTAACTTTACCATTACAGCATAACAGATAGTTTAAAAATAGTATGGTTCGCTGTATACCATATCAGATAGAGTAGAACGACTTTGATTCAGGCGCACGGTATAAAGCAGAGTGCAAACTGGCTGTTTACAGCGGTACAGCATAAACCAAAGTGTAAACTGACTAGATTTTTACTCGTAGACTATGTTTTTACCCGTACAGCATATTATATAGAGCTGAACAACTTTAGGTTCAGGCGTACGGCATAAACCAAAGTGTAGACTGACTAGAGGTTTACGCGTACAGCGTAATGCATAGTGTAAAACGACTTTAGCATTACCATTACAGCATAACAGATAGTGCAAAACGACTATGATTCACTGTATACCGTATCACATAGAGTAGAACGACTTTAGGTTTAACCGTACAGCATAAAGTTGAGTGTAAACTGGCTAGAGGTTTACTCGTAGACTATGCCTTTACCCGTACAGCATATTCCATAAAGTAGAACGACTTAGATTCAGGCGCACAGTATAAAGCAGAGTGCAAACTGGCTAGACTTTTACTCGAGGATTAGTCTTTACCGGTGTACCGTATTTGATAGAGTAGAACAATTTTAGGTTCAGCCGTACAGCATAAACCAAAGTGTAGACTGACTTAAGGTTTAGGCGTACAGCGTAATGCACAGTGTAAAACGACCTTAACTTTACCATTACAGCATAACAGATAGTGTAAAACGAGTATGGTTCACTGTATACCATATCAGATAGAGTAGAACGACTTTAGGTTCAACCGTACATTATAAACCAGATTGTAAACTGACTAGAGGTTTACTCGTAGACTATGCCTTTACCCGTATAGCGTATTCCATAAAGTAGAACGACTTAGATTCAGGCGCACAGTATAAAGCAGAGTGCAAACTGGCTAGAGGTTTACTCGAGGATTAGTCTTTACCGGTGTACCGTATTTGATAGAGTAGAACAATTTTAGGTTCAGCCGTACAGCATAAACCAAAGTGTAGACTGATTTAAGGTTTACGCGTACAGCGTAATGCACAGTGTAAAACGACTTTAGCTTTACCATTGCAGCGTAACAGATTGTGTAAAACGACTTTGGTTCACTGTATACCGTATCACATAGAGTAGAACGACTTTAGGTTCAGCGGTACAGCATAAACCAAAGTGTAAACTGACTAGAGGTTTACTCGTAGACTATGTCTTTACCCGTATAGCTTATTACATAGAGTAGAACAACTCTAGGTTCAGGCGTACAGCATAAACCAAAGTGTAGACTGACTAGAGGTTTACGCGTACAGCGTAATGCATAGTGTAAAACGACTTTAGCTTTAACTTTAGGTTTAGCCGTACAGCATAAAGTTGAGTATAAACTGGCTAGAGGTTTACTCGTAGACTATGTCTTTATCCGTACAGCATATTGCATAAAGTAGAACGACTTAGATTCAGGCGCACAGTATGAAGCAGAGTGCAAACTGGCTAGATGTTTACTCGAGGATTAGTCTTTACCGGTGTGCCGTATTTGATAGAGTAGAACAATTTTAGGTTCAGCCGTAAAGCATAAACCAAAGTGTAGACTGACTAAAGGTTTACGCGTACAGCGTAATGCACAGTGTAAAACGACTTTAACTTTACCATTACAGCATAACAGATAGTGTAAAACGAGTATGGTTCGCTGTATACCATATCAGATAGAGTAGAACGACTTTAGGTTCAACCGTACAGTATAAAGCAGATTGTAAACTGACTAGAGGATTACTCGTAGACTATGTCTTTACCCGTATAGCGGTTTATATAGAGTAGAACGACTTAGATTCAGGCGCACAGTATAAAGCAGAGTGCAAACTGGCTAGAGGTTTACTCGAGGATTAGTCTTTACGGGTATACCGTATTTGATAGAGTAGAACAATTTTAGGTTCAGCCGTACAGCATAAACCAAAGTGTAGACTGACTTAAGGTTTACGCGTACAGCGTAATGCACAGTGTAAAACGACTTTAGCATTACCATTAGAGCATAACAGATTGTGTAAAACGACTTTGGTTCACTGTATACCGTATCACATAGAGTAGAACGACTTTAGGTTCAGCGGTCCAGCATAAACCAAAGTGTAAACTGACTAGAGGTTTACTCGTAGACTATGTCTTTACCCTTATAGCTTATTACATAGAGTAGAACAACATTAGGTTCAGCCGTACAGCATAAACCAAAGTGTAGACTGACCAGAGATTTACGCGTACATCGTAATGCACAGTGTAAAACGACTTTAGCTTTACCATTACAGAATAACAGATAGTGCAAAACGACTATGGTTCACTGTATACCGTATCACATAGAGTAGATCGACTTTACGTTCAACCGTACAGTATAAAGAAAAGTGTAAACTGGCTAGAGGTTTACTCGTCGACTATGTCTTTACCCGTATAGCGTATTACATAGAGAAGAACGACTTAGATTCAGGCACGCAGTACAAAGCAGAGTACAAATTGGCTATAGGTTTACTCGTAGACTACGTTTTTACCCGTACAGCATATTACATAGAGCAGAACAACTTAGGGTCAGGCGTACAGTACAAAGCAGAGTACAAACTGGCTAGAGGTTTACTCGAGGATTAGTCTTTACCCGTACACCGAATTGCATAGAGTAGAACAACTTTAGGTTCAACCTTACAGCATAAAGCAGAGTGTAAACTGACTAGAGGATTACTCGTAGACTACGTCTTTACCCGTATAGCTTATTACATAGAGTAGAACAACTTTAGGTTCAGGCGTACAGCATAAACCAAAGTGTAGACTGACTAGAGGTTTACGCGTACAGCGTAATGCACAGTGTAAAACGACTTTAGCATTACCATTACAGCATAACAGATTGTGTAAAACGACTTTGGTTCACTGTATACCGTATCACATAGAGTAGATCGACTTTACGTTCAACCGTACAGTATAAAGCAGAGTGTAAACTGGCTAGAGGTTTACTCGTCGACTATGTCTTTACCCGTACACCGAATTGCATAGAGTAGAACGACTTTAGGTTCAGCGGTACAGCATAAACCAAAGTGTAAACTGACTAGAGGATTACTCGTAGACTACGTCTTTACCCGTATAGCTTATTACATAGAGTAGAACAACTTTAGGTTCAGGCGTACAGCATAAACCAAAGTGTAGACTGACCAGAGATTTACGCGTACATCGTAATGCACAGTGTAAAACGACTTTAGCTTTACCATTACAGAATAACAGATAGTGCAAAACGACTATGGTTCACTGTATACCGTATCACATAGAGTAGATCGACTTTACGTTCAACCGTACAGTATAAAGAAAAGTGTAAACTGGCTAGAGGTTTACTCGTCGACTATGTCTTTACCCGTATAGCGTATTACATAGCGTAGAACGACTTAGATTCAGGCGCGCAGTACAAAGCAGAGTACAAATTGGCTATAGGTTTACTCGTAGACTACGTTTTTACCCGTACAGCATATTACATAGAGCAGAACAACTTAGGGTCAGGCGTACAGTACAAAGCAGATTACAAACTGGCTAGAGGTTTACTCGAGGATTAGTCTTTACCCGTACACCGAATTGCATAGAGTAGAACAACTTTAGGTTCAACCTTACAGCATAAAGCAGAGTGTAAACTGACTAGAAGATTACTCGTAGACTATGCCTTTACCCGTACAGCATATTCCATAAAGTAGAACGACTTAGATTCAGGCGCACAGTATAAAGCAGAGTGCAAACTGGCTAGACTTTTACTCGAGGATTAGTCTTTACCGGTGTACCGTATTTAATAGAGTAGAACAATTTTAGGTTCAGCCGTACAGCATAAACCAAAGTGTAGACTGACTTAAGGTTTACGCGTACAGCGTAATGCACAGTGTAAAATGACTTTAGCATTACCATTACAGCATAACAGACTGTGTAAAACGACTTTGGTTCACTGTATACCGTATCACATAGAGTAGAACAACTTTAGGTTCAGGCGTACAGCATAAACCAAAGTGTAGACTGACTAGAGGTTTACGCGTACAGCGTAATGCATAGTGTAAAACGACTTTAGCATTACCATTACAGCATAACAGATAGTGCAAAACGACTATGATTCACTGTATACCGTATCACATAGAGTAGAACGACTTTAGGTTAAGCCGTACAGCATAAAGTTGAGTGTAAACTGGCTAGAGGTTTACTCGTAGGCTATGTCTTTACCCGTATAGCGTATTCCATAAAGTAGAACGACTTAGATTCAGGCGCACAGTATAAAGCAGAGTGCAAACTGGCTAGAGGTTTACTCGAGGATTAGTCCTTACCCGTGTACCGTATTGCATAGAGTAGAACAACTTTAGTTTCAGCCGTACAGCATAAACCAAAGTGTAGACTGACTAGAGCTTTACGCGTACAGCGTAATGCACAGTGTAAAACGACTTTAGCATTACCATTACAGCATAACAGATTGTGTAAAACGACTTTGGTTCACTGTATACCGTATCACATAGAGTAGAACGACTTTAGGTTCAGCGGTACAGCATAAACCAAAGTGTAAACTGACTAGAGGTTTACGCGTACAGCGTAATGCACAGTGTAAAACGACTTTAGCTTTACCATTACAGCATAACAGATAGTGTAAAACGACTATGGTTCACTGTATACAGTATCACATAGAGTAGAACGACTTTAGGTTCAACCGTACAGTATAAAGCAGAGTGTAAACTGGCTAGAGGTTTACTCGTCGACTATATCTTTACCCGTATAGCGTTTTATATAGAGTAGAACGACTTAGATTCAGGCGCACGGTATAAAGCAGAGTGCAAACTGGCTGTTTACTCGAGGATTAGTCTTTACCCGTGTACAGTATCACATAGAGTAGAACGACTTTAGGTTCATCCGTACAGTATAAAGCAGAGTGTAAACTGGCTAGAGGTTTACTCGTCGACTATGTCTTTACCCGTATAGCTTATTACATAGAGTAGAACAACTTTAGGTTCAGGCGTACAGCATAAACCAAAGTGTAGACTGACTAGAGGTTTACGCGTACAGCGTAATGCATAGTGTAAATCGATTTTAGCATTACCATTACAGCATAACAGATAGTGCAAAATGACTATGATTCACTGTATACCGTATCACATAGAGTAGAACGACTTTAGGTTTAACCGTACAGCATAAAGTTGAGTGTAAACTGTCTAGAGGTTTACTCGTAGACTATGTCTTTACCCGTACAGCATATTCCATAAAGTAGAACGACTTAGATTCAGGCGCACAGTATAAAGCAGAGTGCAAACTGGCTAGAGGTTTACTCGAGGATTAGTGTTTACCGGTGTACCGTATTTGATAAAGTAGAACAATTTTAGGTTCAGCCGTAAAGCATAAACCAAAGTGTAGACTGACTAAAGGTTTACGCGTACAGCGTAATGCACAATGTAAAACGACTTTAACTTTACCATTACAGCATAACAGATAGTGTAAAACGAGTATGGTTCGCTGTATACCATATCAGATAGAGTAGAACGACTTTAGGTTCAACCGTACAGTATAAAGCAGATTGTAAACTGACTAGAGGATTACTCGTAGACTATGTCTTTACCCGTATAGCTTATTACATAAAGTAGAACAACTCTAGGTTCAGGCGTACAGCATAAACCAAAGTGTAGACTGACTAGAGGTTTACGCGTACAGCGTAATGCATAGTGTAAAACGACTTTAGCTTTAACTTTAGGTTTAGCCGTACAGCATAAAGTTGAGTATAAACTGGCTAGAGGTTTACTCGTAGACTATGTCTTTATCCGTACAGCATATTGCATAAAGTAGAACGACTTAGATTCAGGCGCACAGTATGAAGCAGAGTGCAAACTGGCTAGATGTTTACTCGAGGATTAGTCTTTACCGGTGTGCCGTATTTGATAGAGTAGAACAATTTTAGGTTCAGCCGTAAAGCATAAACCAAAGTGTAGACTGACTAAAGGTTTACGCGTACAGCGTAATGCACAGTGTAAAACGACTTTAACTTTACCATTACAGCATAACAGATAGTGTAAAACGAGTATGGTTCGCTGTATACCATATCAGATAGAGTAGAACGACTTTAGGTTCAACCGTACAGTATAAAGCAGATTGTAAACTGACTAGAGGATTACTCGTAGACTATGTCTTTACCCGTATAGCGGTTTATATAGAGTAGAACGACTTAGATTCAGGCGCACAGTATAAAGCAGAGTGCAAACTGGCTAGAGGTTTACTCGAGGATTAGTCTTTACGGGTATACCGTATTTGATAGAGTAGAACAATTTTAGGTTCAGCCGTACAGCATAAACCAAAGTGTAGACTGACTTAAGGTTTACGCGTACAGCGTAATGCACAGTGTAAAACGACTTTAGCATTACCATTAGAGCATAACAGATTGTGTAAAACGACTTTGGTTCACTGTATACCGTATCACATAGAGTAGAACGACTTTAGGTTCAGCGGTCCAGCATAAACCAAAGTGTAAACTGACTAGAGGTTTACTCGTAGACTATGTCTTTACCCGTATAGCTTATTACATAGAGTAGAACAACATTAGGTTCAGCCGTACAGCATAAACCAAAGTGTAGACTGACCAGAGATTTACGCGTACATCGTAATGCACAGTGTAAAACGACTTTAGCTTTACCATTACAGAATAACAGATAGTGCAAAACGACTATGGTTCACTGTATACCGTATCACATAGAGTAGATCGACTTTACGTTCAACCGTACAGTATAAAGAAAAGTGTAAACTGGCTAGAGGTTTACTCGTCGACTATGTCTTTACCCGTATAGCGTATTACATAGAGAAGAACGACTTAGATTCAGGCACGCAGTACAAAGCAGAGTACAAATTGGCTATAGGTTTACTCGTAGACTACGTTTTTACCCGTACAGCATATTACATAGAGCAGAACAACTTAGGGTCAGGCGTACAGTACAAAGCAGAGTACAAACTGGCTAGAGGTTTACTCGAGGATTAGTCTTTACCCGTACACCGAATTGCATAGAGTAGAACAACTTTAGGTTCAACCTTACAGCATAAAGCAGAGTGTAAACTGACTAGAGGATTACTCGTAGACTACGTCTTTACCCGTATAGCTTATTACATAGAGTAGAACAACTTTAGGTTCAGGCGTACAGCATAAACCAAAGTGTAGACTGACTAGAGGTTTACGCGTACAGCGTAATGCACAGTGTAAAACGACTTTAGCATTACCATTACAGCATAACAGATTGTGTAAAACGACTTTAGTTCACTGTATACCGTATCACATAGAGTAGATCGACTTTACGTTCAACCGTACAGTATAAAGCAGAGTGTAAACTGGCTAGAGGTTTACTCGTCGACTATGTCTTTACCCGTACACCGAATTGCATAGAGTAGAACGACTTTAGGTTCAGCGGTACAGCATAAACCAAAGTGTAAACTGACTAGAGGATTACTCGTAGACTACGTCTTTACCCGTATAGCTTATTACATAGAGTAGAACAACTTTAGGTTCAGGCGTACAGCATAAACCAAAGTGTAGACTGACCAGAGATTTACGCGTACATCGTAATGCACAGTGTAAAACGACTTTAGCTTTACCATTACAGAATAACAGATAGTGCAAAACGACTATGGTTCACTGTATACCGTATCACATAGAGTAGATCGACTTTACGTTCAACCGTACAGTATAAAGAAAAGTGTAAACTGGCTAGAGGTTTACTCGTCGACTATGTCTTTACCCGTATAGCGTATTACATAGCGTAGAACGACTTAGATTCAGGCGCGCAGTACAAAGCAGAGTACAAATTGGCTATAGGTTTACTCGTAGACTACGTTTTTACCCGTACAGCATATTACATAGAGCAGAACAACTTAGGGTCAGGCGTACAGTACAAAGCAGAGTACAAACTGGCTAGAGGTTTACTCGAGGATTAGTCTTTACCCGTACACCGAATTGCATAGAGTAGAACAACTTTAGGTTCAACCTTACAGCATAAAGCAGAGTGTAAACTGACTAGAAGATTACTCGTAGACTATGCCTTTACCCGTACAGCATATTCCATAAAGTAGAACGACTTAGATTCAGGCGCACAGTATAAAGCAGAGTGCAAACTGGCTAGACTTTTACTCGAGGATTAGTCTTTACCGGTGTACCGTATTTAATAGAGTAGAACAATTTTAGGTTCAGCCGTACAGCATAAACCAAAGTGTAGACTGACTTAAGGTTTACGCGTACAGCGTAATGCACAGTGTAAAATGACTTTAGCATTACCATTACAGCATAACAGACTGTGTAAAACGACTTTGGTTCACTGTATACCGTATCACATAGAGTAGAACAACTTTAGGTTCAGGCGTACAGCATAAACCAAAGTGTAGACTGACTAGAGGTTTACGCGTACAGCGTAATGCATAGTGTAAAACGACTTTAGCATTACCATTACAGCATAACAGATAGTGCAAAACGACTATGATTCACTGTATACCGTATCACATAGAGTAGAACGACTTTAGGTTAAGCCGTACAGCATAAAGTTGAGTGTAAACTGGCTAGAGGTTTACTCGTAGGCTATGTCTTTACCCGTATAGCGTATTCCATAAAGTAGAACGACTTAGATTCAGGCGCACAGTATAAAGCAGAGTGCAAACTGGCTAGAGGTTTACTCGAGGATTAGTCCTTACCCGTGTACCGTATTGCATAGAGTAGAACAACTTTAGTTTCAGCCGTACAGCATAAACCAAAGTGTAGACTGACTAGAGGTTTACGCGTACAGCGTAATGCACAGTGTAAAACGACTTTAGCATTACCATTACAGCATAACAGATTGTGTAAAACGACTTTGGTTCACTGTATACCGTATCACATAGAGTAGAACGACTTTAGGTTCAGCGGTACAGCATAAACCAAAGTGTAAACTG
Source organism: Xylota segnis (assembly GCA_963583995.1). Classification (NCBI taxonomy): domain Eukaryota; kingdom Metazoa; phylum Arthropoda; class Insecta; order Diptera; family Syrphidae; genus Xylota; species Xylota segnis. The sequence continues at coordinate 877,769 of OY757240.1, forward strand.
ACTAGAGGTTTACGCGTACAGCGTAATGCACAGTGTAAAACGACTTTAGCTTTACCATTACAGCATAACAGATAGTGTAAAACGACTATGGTTCACTGTATACAGTATCACATAGAGTAGAACGACTTTAGGTTCAACCGTACAGTATAAAGCAGAGTGTAAACTGGCTAGAGGTTTACTCGTCGACTATATCTTTACCCGTATAGCGTTTTATATAGAGTAGAACGACTTAGATTCAGGCGCACGGTATAAAGCAGAGTGCAAACTGGCTGTTTACTCGAGGATTAGTCTTTACCCGTGTACAGTATCACATAGAGTAGAACGACTTTAGGTTCATCCGTACAGTATAAAGCAGAGTGTAAACTGGCTAGAGGTTTACTCGTCGACTATGTCTTTACCCGTATAGCTTATTACATAGAGTAGAACAACTTTAGGTTCAGGCGTACAGCATAAACCAAAGTGTAGACTGACTAGAGGTTTACGCGTACAGCGTAATGCATAGTGTAAATCGATTTTAGCATTACCATTACAGCATAACAGATAGTGCAAAATGACTATGATTCACTGTATACCGTATCACATAGAGTAGAACGACTTTAGGTTTAACCGTACAGCATAAAGTTGAGTGTAAACTGTCTAGAGGTTTACTCGTAGACTATGTCTTTACCCGTACAGCATATTCCATAAAGTAGAACGACTTAGATTCAGGCGCACAGTATAAAGCAGAGTGCAAACTGGCTAGAGGTTTACTCGAGGATTAGTGTTTACCGGTGTACCGTATTTGATAAAGTAGAACAATTTTAGGTTCAGCCGTAAAGCATAAACCAAAGTGTAGACTGACTAAAGGTTTACGCGTACAGCGTAATGCACAATGTAAAACGACTTTAACTTTACCATTACAGCATAACAGATAGTGTAAAACGAGTATGGTTCGCTGTATACCATATCAGATAGAGTAGAACGACTTTAGGTTCAATCGTACAGTATAAAGCAGATTGTAAACTGGCTAGAGGTTTACTCGAGGATTAGTCTTTACGGGTGTACCGTATTTGATAGAGTAGAACAATTTTAGGTTCAGCCGTACAGCATAAACCAAAGTGTAGACTGACTTAAGGTTTACGCGTACAGCGTAATGCACAGTGTAAAACGACTTTAGCATTACCATTACAGCTTAACAGATTGTGTAAAACGACTTTGGTTCACTGTATACCGTATCACATAGAGTAGAACGACTTTAGGTTCAGCGGTCCAGCATAAACCAAAGTGTAAACTGACTAGAGGTTTACTCGTAGACTATGTCTTTACCCGTACAGCATATTCCATAAAGTAGAACGACTTAGATTCAGGCGCACAGTATAAAGCAGAGTGCAAACTGGCTAGAGGTTTACTCGAGGATTAGTCTTTACGGGTGTACCGTATTTGATAGAGTAGAACAATTTTAGGTTCAGCCGTACAGCATAAACCAAAGTGTAGACTGACTTAAGGTTTACGCGTACAGCGTAATGCACAGTGTAAAACGACTTTAGCATTACCATTACAGCTTAACAGATTGTGTAAAACGACTTTGGTTCACTGTATACCGTATCACATAGAGTAGAACGACTTTAGGTTCAGCGGTCCAGCATAAACCAAAGTGTAAACTGACTAGAGGTTTACTCGTAGACTATGTCTTTACCCGTATAGCTTATTACATAGAGTAGAACAACTTTAGGTACAGGCGTACAGCATAAACCAAAGTGTAGACTGACTAGAGGTTTACGCGTACAGCGTAATGCATAGTGTAAAACGACTTTAGCTTTACCATTACAGCATAACAGATAGTGCAAAACGACTATGATTCACTGTATACCGTATCACATAGAGTAGAACGACTTTAGGTTTAACCGTACAGCATAAAGTTGAGTGTAAACTGGCTAGAGGTTTACTCGTAGACTATGTCTTTACCCGTACAGCATATTCCATAAAGTAGAACGACTTAGATTCAGGCGCACAGTATAAAGCAGAGTGCAAACTGGCTAGATATTTACTCGAGGATTAGTGTTTACCGGTGTACCGTATTTGATAGAGTAGAACAATTTTAGGTTCAGCCGTAAAGCATAAACCAAAGTGTAGACTGACTAAAGGTTTACGCGTACAGCGTAATGCACAATGTAAAACGACTTTAACTTTACCATTACAGCATAACAGATAGTGTAAAACGAGTATGGTTCGCTGTATACCATATCAGATAGAGTAGAACGACTTTAGGTTCAACCGTACAGTATAAAGCAGATTGTAAACTGACTAGAGGATTACTCGTAGACTATGTCTTTACCCGTATCGCGGTTTATATAGAGTAGAACGACTTAGATTCAGGCGCACAGTATAAAGCAGAGTGCAAACTGGCTACAGGTTTACTCGAGGATTAGTCTTTACGGGTGTACCGTATTTGATAGAGTAGAACAATTTTAGGTTCAGCCGTACAGCATAAACCAAAGTGTAGACTGACTTAAGGTTTACGCGTACAGCGTAATGCACAGTGTAAAACGACTTTAGCATTACCATTACAGCTTAACAGATTGTGTAAAACGACTTTGGTTCACTGTATACCGTATCACATAGAGTAGAACGACTTTAGGTTTAACCGTACAGCATAAAGTTGAGTGTAAACTGACTAGAGGTTTACTCGTAGACTATGACTTTACCCGTACAGCATATTCCATAAAGTAGAACAACTTAGGTTCATGCGTACAGTATAAAGCAGAGCGCAAACTGGCTAAAGGTTTACTCGAGGATTAGTCTTTACCCGCGTACCGTATTGCATAGAGTAGAACAACTTTAGTTTCAGCCGTACAGCATAAACCAAAGTGTAGACTGACTAGAGGTTTACGCGTACAGCGTAATGCACAGTGTAAAACGACTTTAGCTTTACCATTACAGCATAACAGATAGTGTAAAACGACTATGGTTCACTGTATACAGTATCACATAGAGTAGAACGACTTTAGGTTCAACCGTACAGTATAAAGCAGAGTGTAAACTGGCTAGAGGTTTACTCGTCGACTATATCTTTACCCGTATAGCGTTTTATATAGAGTAGAACGACTTAGATTCAGTCGCACGGTATAAAGCAGAGTGCAAACTGGCTGTTTACTCGAGGATTAGTCTTTACCCGTGTACAGTATCACATAGAGTAGAACGACTTTAGGTTCAACCGTACAGTATAAAGCAGAGTGTAAACTGGCTAGAGGTTTATTCGTCGACTATGTCTTTACCCGTATAGCTTATTACATAGAGTAGAACAACTTTAGGTTCAGGCGTACAGCATAAACCAAAGTGTAGACTGACTAGAGGTTTACGCGTACAGCGTAATGCATAGTGTAAAACGACTTTTGCATTTCCATTACAGCATTACAGATAGTGCAAAACGACTTTGGTTCACTGTATACCGTATCACATAGAGTAGAACGACTTTAGGTTCAACCGTACAGTATAAAGCAGATTGTAAACTGACTAGAGGATTACTCGTAGACTATGTCTTTACCCGTATAGCGTATTCCATAAAGTAGAACGACTTAGATTCAGGCGCACAGTATAAAGCAGAGTGCAAACTGGCTAGAGGTTTACTCGAGGATTAGTCTTTACCGGTGTACCGTATTTGATAGAGTAGAACAATTTTAGGTTCAGCCGTACAGCATAAACCAAAGTGTAGACTGACTTAAGGTTTACGCGTACAGCGTAATGCACAGTGTAAAAAGACTTTAGCATTACCATTACAGCATAACAGATTGTGTAAAACGACTTTGGTTCACTGTATACCGTATCACATAGAGTAGAACGACTTTAGGTTCAGCGGTATAGCATAAACCAAAGTGTAAACTGACTAGAGGTTTACTCGTAGACTATGTCTTTACCCGTATAGCTTATTACATAGAGTAGAACAACTCTAGGTTCAGGCGTACAGCATAAACCAAAGTGTAGACTGACTAAAGGTTTACGCGTACAGCGTAATGCATAGTGTAAAACGACTTTAGCTTTAACTTTAGGTTTAGCCGTACAGCATAAAGTTGAGTATAAACTGGCTAGAGGTTTACTCGTAGACTATGTCTTTATCCGTACAGCATATTGCATAAAGTAGAACGACTTAGATTCAGGCGAACAGTATGAAGCAGAGTGCAAACTGGCTAGATGTTTACTCGAGGATTAGTCTTTACCGGTGAACCGTATTTGATAGAGTAGAACAATTTTAGGTTCAGCCGTAAAGCATAAACCAAAGTGTAGACTGACTAAAAGTTTACGCGTACAGCGTAATGCACAGTTTAAAACGACTTTAACTTTACCATTACAGCATAACAGATAGTGTAAAACGAGTATGGTTCGCTGTATACCATATCAGATAGAGTAGAACGACTTTAGGTTCAACCGTACAGTATAAAGCAGATTGTAAACTGACTAGAAGATTACTCGTAGACTATGTCTTTACCCGTATAACGTATTACATAGAGTAGAACGACTTAGATTCAGGCGCGCAGTACAAAGCAGAGTACAAATTGGCTATAGGTTTACTCGTAGACTACGTTTTTACCCGTACAGCATATTACATAGAGCAGAACAACTTAGGGTCAGGCGTACAGTACAAAGCAGAGTACAAACTGGCTAGAGGTTTACTCGAGGATTAGTCTTTACCCGTACACCGAATTGCATAGAGTAGAACAACTTTAGGTTCAACCTTACAGCATAAAGCAGAGTGTAAACTGACTAGAGGATTACTCGTAGACTACGTCTTTACCCGTATAGCTTATTACATAGAGTAGAACAACTTTAGGTTCAGGCGTACAGCATAAACCAAAGTGTAGACTGACTAGAGGTTTACGCGTACAGCGTAATGCATAGTGTAAAACGACTTTAGCATAACCATTACAGCATAACAAACTGGCTAGAGGTTTACTCGAGGATTAGTCTTTACGGGTGTACCGTATTTGATAGAGTAGAACAATTTTAGGTTCAGCCGTACAGCATAAACCAAAGTGTAGACTGACTTAAGGTTTACGCGTACAGCGTAATGCACAGTGTAAAACGACTTTAGCATTACCATTACAGCTTAACAGATTGTGTAAAACGACTTTGGTTCACTGTATACCGTATCACATAGAGTAGAACGACTTTAGGTTTAACCGTACAGCATAAAGTTGAGTGTAAACTGACTAGAGGTTTACTCGTAGACTATGACTTTACCCGTACAGCATATTCCATAAAGTAGAACAATTTAGGTTCATGCGTACAGTATAAAGCAGAGCGCAAACTGGCTAAAGGTTTACTCGAGGATTAGTCTTTACCCGCGTACCGTATTGCATAGAGTAGAACAACTTTAGTTTCAGCCGTACAGCATAAACCAAAGTGTAGACTGACTAGAGGTTTACGCGTACAGCGTAATGCACAGTGTAAAACGACTTTAGCTTTACCATTACAGCATAACAGATAGTGTAAAACGACTATGGTTCACTGTATACAGTATCACATAGAGTAGAACGACTTTAGGTTCAACCGTACAGTATAAAGCAGAGTGTAAACTGGCTAGAGGTTTATTCGTCGACTATGTCTTTACCCGTATAGCTTATTACATAGAGTAGAACAACTTTAGGTTCAGGCGTACAGCATAAACCAAAGTGTAGACTGACTAGAGGTTTACGCGTACAGCGTAATGCATAGTGTAAAACGACTTTTGCATTTCCATTACAGCATAACAGATTGTGTAAAACGACTTTGGTTCACTGTATACCGTATCACATAGAGTAGAACGACTTTAGGTTCAGCGGTACAGCATAAACCAAAGTGTAAACTGACTAGAGGTTTACTCGTAGACTATGTCTTTACCCGTATAGCTTATTACATAGAGTAGAACAACTCTAGGTTCAGGCGTACAGCATAAACCAAAGTGTAGACTGACTAGAGGTTTACGCGTACAGCGTAATGCATAGTGTAAAACGACTTTAGCTTTAACTTTAGGTTTAGCCGTACAGCATAAAGTTGAGTATAAACTGGCTAGAGGTTATCCGTACAGCATATTGCATAAAGTAGAACGACTTAGATTCAGGCGCACAGTATAAAGCAGAGTGCAAACTGGCTAGAGGTTTACTCGAGGATTAGTCTTTACCGGTGTACCGTATTTGATAGAGTAGAACAATTTTAGGTTCAGCCGTACAGCATAAACCAAAGTGTAGACTGACTTAAGGTTTACGCGTACAGCGTAATGCACAGTGTAAAAAGACTTTAGCATTACCATTACAGCATAACAGATAGTGTAAAACGAGTATGGTTCGCTGTATACCATATCAGATAGAGTAGAACGACTTTAGGTTCAACCGTACAGTATAAAGCAGATTGTAAACTGACTAGAAGATTACTCGTAGACTATGTCTTTACCCGTATAGCGTATTACATAGAGTAGAACGACTTAGATTCAGGCGCGCAGTACAAAGCAGAGTACAAATTGGCTATAGGTTTACTCGTAGACTACGTTTTTACCCGTACAGCATATTACATAGAGCAGAACAACTTAGGGTCAGGCGTACAGTACAAAGCAGAGTACAAACTGGCTAGAGGTTTACTCGAGGATTAGTCTTTACCCGTACACCGAATTGCATAGAGTAGAACAACTTTAGGTTCAACCTTACAGCATAAAGCAGAGTGTAAACTGACTAGAGGATTACTCGTAGACTACGTCTTTACCCGTATAGCTTATTACATAGAGTAGAACAACTTTAGGTTCAGGCGTACAGCATAAACCAAAGTGTAGACTGACTAGAGGTTTACGCGTACAGCGTAATGCATAGTGTAAAACGACTTTAGCTTTAACTTTAGGTTTAGCCGTACAGCATAAAGTTGAGTATAAACTGGCTAGAGGTTTACTCGTAGACTATGTCTTTATCCGTACAGCATATTGCATAAAGTAGAACGACTTAGATTCAGGCGCACAGTATAAAGCAGAGTGCAAACTGGCTAGAGGTTTACTCGAGGATTAGTCTTTACCGGTGTACCGTATTTGATAGAGTAGAACAATTTTAGGTTCAGCCGTACAGCATAAACCAAAGTGTAGACTGACTTAAGGTTTACGCGTACAGCGTAATGCACAGTGTAAAACGACTTTAGCATTACCATTACAGCATAACAGATTGTGTAAAACGACTTTGGTTCACTGTATACCGTATCACATAGAGTAGAACGACTTTAGGTTCAGCGGTCCAGCATAAACCAAAGTGTAAACTGACTAGAGGTTTACTCGAGGATTAGTGTTTACCGGTGTACCGTATTTGATAGAGTAGAACAATTTTAGGTTCAGCCGTAAAGCATAAACCAAAGTGTAGACTGACTAAAGGTTTACGCGTACAGCGTAATGCACAATGTAAAACGACTTTAACTTTATCATTACAGCATAACAGATAGTGTAAAACGACAATGGTTGACCGTATACCGTATCACATAGAGGAGAACGACTTTAGGTTCAACCGTACAGCATAAAGTTGAGTGTAAACTGGCTAGAGGTTTACTCGTAGACTATGTCTTTACCCGTACAGCATATTCCATAAAGTAGAACGACTTAGATTCAGGCGCACAGTATAAAGCAGAGTGCAAACTGGCTAGAGGTTTACTCGAGGATTAGTGTTTACCGGTGTACCGTATTTGATAGAGTAGAACAATTTTAGGTTCAGCCGTACAGCATAAACCAAAGTGTAGACTGACTAGAGGTTTACGCGTACAGCGTAATGCACAATGTAAAACGACTTTAACTTTACCATTACAGCATAACAGATAGTGTAAAACGAGTATGGTTCGCTGTATACCATATCAGATAGAGTAGAACGACTTTAGGTTCAACCGTACAGTATAAAGCAGATTGTAAACTGACTAGAGGATTACTCGTAGACTATGTCTTTACCCGTATAGCGGTTTATATAGAGTAGAACGACTTAGATTCAGGCGCACAGTATAAAGCAGAGTGCAAACTGGCTAGAGGTTTACTCGAGGATTAGTCTTTACGGGTGTACCGTATTTGATAGAGTAGAACAATTTTAGGTTCAGCCGTACAGCATAAACCAAAGTGTAGACTGACTTAAGGTTTACGCGTACAGCGTAATGCACAGTGTAAAACGACTTTAGCATTACCATTACAGCTTAACAGATTGTGTAAAACGACTTTGGTTCACTGTATACCGTATCACATAGAGTAGAACGACTTTAGGTTCAGCGGTCCAGCATAAACCAAAGTGTAAACTGACTAGAGGTTTACTCGTAGACTATGTCTTTACCCGTATAGCTTATTACATAGAGTAGAACAACTTTAGGTACAGGCGTACAGCATAAACCAAAGTGTAGACTGACTAGAGGTTTACGCGTACAGCGTAATGCATAGTGTAAAACGACTTTAGCTTTACCATTACAGCATAACAGATAGTGCAAAACGACTATGATTCACTGTATACCGTATCACATAGAGTAGAACGACTTTAGGTTTAACCGCACAGCATAAAGTTGAGTGTAAACTGACTAGAGGTTTACTCGTAGACTATGACTTTACCCGTACAGCATATTCCATAAAGTAGAACAACTTAGGTTCATGCGTACAGTATAAAGCAGAGCGTAAACTGGCTAAAGGTTTACTCGAGGATTAGTCTTTACCCGCGTACCGTATTGCATAGAGTAGAACAACTTTAGTTTCAGCCGTACAGCATAAACCAAAGTGTAGACTGACTAGAGGTTTACGCGTACAGCGTAATGCACAGTGTAAAACGACTTTAGCTTTACCATTACAGCATAACAGATAGTGTAAAACGACTATGGTTCACTGTATACAGTATCACATAGAGTAGAACGACTTTAGGTTCAACCGTACAGTATAAAGCAGAGTGTAAACTGGCTAGAGGTTTACTCGTCGACTATATCTTTACCCGTATAGCGTTTTATATAGAGTAGAACGGCTTAGATTCAGTCGCACGGTATAAAGCAGAGTGCAAACTGGCTGCTTACTCGAGGATTAGTCTTTACCCGTGTACAGTATCACATAGAGTAGAACGACTTTAGGTTCAACCGTACAGTATAAAGCAGAGTGTAAACTGGCTAGAGGTTTATTCGTCGACTATGTCTTTACCCGTATAGCTTATTACATAGAGTAGAACAACTTTAGGTTCAGGCGTACAGCATAAACCAAAGTGTAGACTGACTAGAGGTTTACGCGTACAGCGTAATGCATAGTGTAAAACGACTTTTGCATTTCCATTACAGCATTGCAGATAGTGCAAAACGACTTTGGTTCACTGTATACCGTATCACATAGAGTAGAACGACTTTAGGTTCAACCGTACAGTATAAAGCAGATTGTAAACTGACTAGAGGATTACTCGTAGACTATGTCTTTACCCGTATAGCGTATTCCATAAAGTTGAACGACTTAGATTCAGGCGCACAGTATAAAGCAGAGTGCAAACTGGCTAGAGGTTTACTCGAGGATTAGTCTTTACCGGTGTACCGTATTTGATAGAGTAGAACAATTTTAGGTTCAGCCGTACAGCATAAACCAAAGTGTAGACTGACTTAAGGTTTACGCGTACAGCGTAATGCACAGTGTAAAAAGACTTTAGCATTACCATTACAGCATAACAGATTGTGTAAAACGACTTTGGTTCACTGTATACCGTATCACATAGAGTAGAACGACTTTAGGTTCAGCGGTACAGCATAAACCAAAGTGTAGACTGACTTAAGGTTTACGCGTACAGCGTAATGCACAGTGTAAAAAGACTTTAGCATTACCATTACAGCATAACAGATTGTGTAAAACGACTTTGGTTCACTGTATACCGTATCACATAGAGTAGAACAACTTTAGGTTCAGGCTTACAGCATAAACCAAAGTGTAGACTGACTAGAGGTTTACGCGTACAGCGTAATGCATAGTGTAAATCGACTTTAGCATTACCATTACAGCATAACAGATAGTGCAAAACGACTATGATTCACTGTATACCGTATCACATAGAGTAGAACGACTTTAGGTTTAACCGTACAGCATAAAGTTGAGTGTAAACTGGCTAGAGGTTTACTCGTAGACTATGTCTTTACCCGTACAGCATATTTCATAAAGTAGAACGAATTAGATTCAGGCGCACAGTATAAAGCAGAGTGCAAACTGGCTAGAGGTTTACTAGTCGACTATGTCTTTACCCGTATAGCTTATTACATAGAGTAGAACAACTTTAGGTTCAGGCGTACAGCATAAACCAAAGTGTAGACTGGCTAGAGGTTTACGCGTACAGCGTAATGCACAGTGTAAAACGACTTTAGCATTACCATTACAGCATAACAGATTGTGTAAAACGACTTTGGTTCACTGTATACCGTATCACATAGAGTAGAACGACTTTAGGTTCAGCGGTACAGCATAAACCAAAGTGTAGACTGACTTAAGGTTTACGCGTACAGCGTAATGCACAGTGTAAAAAGACTTTAGCATTACCATTACAGCATAACAGATTGTGTAAAACGACTTTGGTTCACTGTATACCGTATCACATAGAGTAGAACGACTTTAGGTTCAGCGGTACAGCATAAACCAAAGTGTAGACTGACTTAAGGTTTACGCGTACAGCGTAATGCACAGTGTAAAAAGACTTTAGCATTACCATTACAGCATAACAGATTGTGTAAAACGACTTTGGTTCACTGTATACCGTATCACATAGAGTAGAACAACTTTAGGTTCAGGCTTACAGCATAAACCAAAGTGTAGACTGACTAGAGGTTTACGCGTACAGCGTAATGCATAGTGTAAATCGACTTTAGCATTACCATTACAGCATAACAGATAGTGCAAAACGACTATGATTCACTGTATACCGTATCACATAGAGTAGAACGACTTTAGGTTTAACCGTACAGCATAAAGTTGAGTGTAAACTGGCTAGAGGTTTACTCGTAGACTATGTCTTTACCCGTACAGCATATTTCATAAAGTAGAACGACTTAGATTCAGGCGCACAGTATAAAGCAGAGTGCAAACTGGCTAGAGGTTTACTAGTCGACTATGTCTTTACCCGTATAGCTTATTACATAGAGTAGAACGACTTTAGGTTCAGCGGTACAGCATAAACCAAAGTGTAGACTGACTTAAGGTTTACGCGTACAGCGTAATGCACAGTGTAAAAAGACTTTAGCATTACCATTACAGCATAACAGATTGTGTAAAACGACTTTGGTTCACTGTATACCGTATCACATAGAGTAGAACAACTTTAGGTTCAGGCTTACAGCATAAACCAAAGTGTAGACTGACTAGAGGTTTACGCGTACAGCGTAATGCATAGTGTAAATCGACTTTAGCATTACCATTACAGCATAACAGATTGTGCAAAACGACTATGATTCACTGTATACCGTATCACATAGAGTAGAACGACTTTAGGTTTAACCGTACAGCATAAAGTTGAGTGTAAACTGGCTAGAGGTTTACTCGTAGACTATGTCTTTACCCGTACAGCATATTTCATAAAGTAGAACGACTTAGATTCAGGCGCACAGTATAAAGCAGAGTGCAAACTGGCTAGAGGTTTACTAGTCGACTATGTCTTTACCCGTATAGCTTATTACATAGAGTAGAACAACTTTAGGTTCAGGCGTACAGCATAAACCAAAGTGTAGACTGACTAGAGGTTTACTAGTCGACTATGTCTTTACCCGTATAGCTTATTACATAGAGTAGAACGACTTTAGGTTCAGCGGTACAGCATAAACCAAAGTGTAGACTGACTTAAGGTTTACGCGTACAGCGTAATGCACAGTGTAAAAAGACTTTAGCATTACCATTACAGCATAACAGATTGTGCAAAACGACTATGATTCACTGTATACCGTATCACATAGAGTAGAACGACTTTAGGTTCAACCGTACAGTATAAAGCAGAGTGTAAACTGGCTAGAGGTTTACTCGTCGACTATGTCTTTACCCGTATAGCTTATTACATAGAGTAGAACAACTTTAGGTTCAGGCGTACAGCATAAACCAAAGTGTAGACTGACTAGAGGTTTACGCGTACAGCGTAATGCATAGTGTAAATCGACTTTAGCATTACCATTACAGCATAACAGATTGTGCAAAACGACTATATTCACTGTATACCGTATCACATAGAGTAGAACGACTTTAGGTTCAACCGTACAGTATAAAGCAGAGTGTAAACTGGCTAGAGGTTTACTCGTCGACTATGTCTTTACCCATATAGCTTATTACATAGAGTAGAACAACTTTAGGTTCAGGCGTACAGCATAAACCAAAGTGTAGACTGACTAGAGGTTTACTAGTCGACTATGTCTTTACCCGTATAGCTTATTACATAGAGTAGAACGACTTTAGGTTCAGCGGTACAGCATAAACCAAAGTGTAGACTGACTAGAGGTTTACGCGTACAGCGTAATGCATAGTGTAAATCGACTTTAGCATTACCATTACAGCATAACAGATTGTGCAAAACGACTATGATTCACTGTATACCGTATCACATAGAGTAGAACGACTTTAGGTTCAACCGTACAGTATAAAGCAGAGTGTAAACTGGCTAGAGGTTTACTCGTCGACTATGTCTTTACCCGTATAGCTTATTACATAGAGTAGAACAACTTTAGGTTCAGGCGTACAGCATAAACCAAAGTGTAGACTGACTAGAGGTTTACGCGTACAGCGTAATGCATAGTGTAAATCGACTTTAGCATTACCATTACAGCATAACAGATAGTGCAAAACGACTATGATTCACTGTATACCGTATCACATAGAGTAGAACGACTTTAGGTTTAACCGTACAGCATAAAGTTGAGTGTAAACTGGCTAGAGGTTTACTCGTCGACTATATCTTTACCCGTATAGCGTTTTATATAGAGTAGATCGACTTAGATTCAGTCGCACGGTATAAAGCAGAGTGCAAACTGGCTGTTTACTCGAGGATTAGTCTTTACCCGTGTACAGTATCACATAGAGTAGAACGACTTTAGGTTCAACCGTACAGTATAAAGCAGAGTGTAAACTGGCTAGAGGTTTATTCGTCGACTATGTCTTTACCCGTATAGCTTATTACATAGAGTAGAACAACTTTAGGTTCAGGCGTACAGCATAAACCAAAGTGTAGACTGACTAGAGGTTTACGCGTACAGCGTAATGCATAGTGTAAAACGACTTTTGCATTTCCATTACAGCATTGCAGATAGTGCAAAACGACTTTGGTTCACTGTATACCGTATCACATAGAGTAGAACGACTTTAGGTTCAACCGTACAGTATAAAGCAGATTGTAAACTGACTAGAGGATTACTCGTAGACTATGTCTTTATCCGTATAGCGTATTCCATAAAGTTGAACGACTTAGATTCAGGCGCACAGTATAAAGCAGAGTGCAAACTGGCTAGAGGTTTACTCGAGGATTAGTCTTTACCGGTGTACCGTATTTGATAGAGTAGAACAATTTTAGGTTCAGCCGTACAGCATAAACCAAAGTGTAGACTGACTTAAGGTTTACGCGTACAGCGTAATGCACAGTGTAAAAAGACTTTAGCATTACCATTACAGCATAACAGATTGTGTAAAACGACTTTGGTTCACTGCAGCATAAACCAAAGTGTAAACTGACTAGAGGTTTACGCGTACAGCGTAATGCACAGTGTAAAACGACTTTAGCATTACCATTACAGCATAACAGATTGTGTAAAACGACTTTGGTTCACTGTATACCGTATCACATAGAGTAGAACGACTTTAGGTTCAGCGGTACAGCATAAACCAAAGTGTAGACTGACTTAAGGTTTACGCGTACAGCGTAATGCACAGTGTAAAAAGACTTTAGCATTACCATTACAGCATAAGAGATTGTGTAAAACGACTTTGGTTCACTGTATACCGTATCACATAGAGTAGAACAACTTTAGGTTCAGGCTTACAGCATAAACCAAAGTGTAGACTGACTAGAGGTTTACGCGTACAGCGTAATGCATAGTGTAAATCGACTTTAGCATTACCATTACAGCATAACAAATAGTGCAAAACGACTATGATTCACTGTATACCGTATCACATAGAGTAGAACGACTTTAGGTTTAACCGTACAGCATAAAGTTGAGTGTAAACTGGCTAGAGGTTTACTCGTAGACTATGTCTTTACCCGTACAGCATATTTCATAAAGTAGAACGACTTAGATTCAGGCGCACAGTATAAAGCAGAGTGCAAACTGGCTAGAGGTTTACTAGCCGACTATGTCTTTACCCGTATAGCTTATTACATAGAGTAGAACAACTTTAGGTTCAGGCGTACAGCATAAACCAAAGTGTAGACTGACTAGGGGTTTACGCGTACAGCGTAATGCATAGTGTAAATCGACTTTAGCATTACCATTACAGCATAACAGATAGTGCAAAACGACTATGATTCACTGTATACCGTATCACATAGAGTAGAACGACTTTAGGTTCAACCGTACAGTATAAAGCAGAGTGTAAACTGGCTAGAGGTTTACTCGTCGACTATGTCTTTACCCGTATAGCTTATTACATAGAGTAGAACAACTTTAGGTTCAGGCGTACAGCATAAACCAAAGTGTAGACTGACTAGAGGTTTACGCGTACAGCGTAATGCATAGTGTAAATCGACTTTAGCATTACCATTACAGCATAACAGATAGTGCAAAACGACTATGATTCACTGTATACCGTATCACATAGAGTAGAACGACTTTAGGTTTAACCGTACAGCATAAAGTTGAGTGTAAACTGGCTAGAGGTTTACTCGTAGACTATGTCTTTACCCGTACAGCATATTCCATAAAGTAGAACGACTTAGATTCAGGCGCACAGTATAAAGCAGAGTGCAAACTGGCTAGAGGTTTACTCGAGGATTAGTTTTACCGGTGTACCGTATTTGATAGAGTAGAACAATTTTAGGTTCAGCCGTAAAGCATAAAACAAAGTGTAGACTGACTAAAGGTTTACTCGTAGACTATGTCTTTACCCGTATAGCTTATTACATAGAGTAGAACAACTTTAGGTACAGGCGTACAGCATAAACCAAAGTGTAGACTGACTAGAGGTTTACGCGTACAGCGTAATGCATAGTGGAAAACGACTTTAGCTTTACCATTACAGCATAGCAGATAGTGCAAAACGACTATGATTCACTGTATACCGTATCACATAGAGTAGAACGACTTTAGGTTTAACCGTACAGCATAAAGTTGAGTGTAAACTAACTAGAGGTTTACTCGTAGACTATGACTTTACCCGTACAGCATATTACATAGAGTAGAACAACTTAGGTTCAGGCGTACAGTACAAAGCAGAGTACAAACTGGCTAGAGGTTTACTCGAGGATTAGTCTTTACCCATATACCAAATTGCATAGAGTAGAACAACTTTAGGTTCAGCTGTACAGCATAAACCAAAGTGTAGACTGACTAGAGGTTTACTCGTAGACAATGTTTTTACCCGTA
Organism: Xylota segnis; assembly: GCA_963583995.1. Classification (NCBI taxonomy): domain Eukaryota; kingdom Metazoa; phylum Arthropoda; class Insecta; order Diptera; family Syrphidae; genus Xylota; species Xylota segnis. The sequence goes on from OY757240.1 coordinate 893,267, forward strand.
CAGCATATTACATAGAGTAGAACAACTTAGGTTCATGCGTACAGTATAAAGCAGAGCGCAAACTGGCTAGAGGTTTACTCGTCGACTATATCTTTACCCGTATAGCGTTTTATATAGAGTAGAACGACTTAGATTCAGTCGCACGGTATAAAGCAGAGTGCAAACTGGCTGTTTACTCGAGGATTAGTCTTTACCCGTGTACAGTATCACATAGAGTAGAACGACTTTAGGTTCAACCGTACAGTATAAAGCAGAGTGTAAACTGGCTAGAGGTTTATTCGTCGACTATGTCTTTACCCGTATAGCTTATTACATAGAGTAGAACAACTTTAGGTTCAGGCGTACAGCATAAACCAAAGTGTAGACTGACTAGAGGTTTACGCGTACAGCGTAATGCACAGTGTAAAACGACTTTAGCTTTACCATTACAGCATAACAGATAGTGTAAAACGACTATGGTTCACTGTATACAGTATCACATAGAGTAGAACGACTTTAGGTTCAACCGTACAGTATAAAGCAGAGTGTAAACTGGCTAGAGGTTTATTCGTCGACTATGTCTTTACCCGTATAGCTTATTACATAGAGTAGAACAACTTTAGGTTCAGGCGTACAGCATAAACCAAAGTGTAGACTGACTAGAGGTTTACGCGTACAGCGTAATACATAGTGTAAAACGACTTTTGCATTTCCATTACAGCATAACAGATAGTGCAAAACGACTTTGGTTCACTGTATACCGTATTGCATAGAGTAGAACAACTCTAGTTTCAGCCGTACAGCATAAACCAAAGTGTAGACTGACTAGAGGTTTACGCGTACAGCGTAATGCACAGTGTAAAACGACTTTAGCTTTACCATTACAGCATAACAGATAGTGTAAAACGACTATGGTTCACTGTATACAGTATCACATAGAGTAGAACGACTTTAGGTTCAACCGTACAGTATAAAGCAGAGTGTAAACTGGCTAGAGGTTTACTCGTCGACTATATCTTTACCCGTATAGCGTTTTATATAGAGTAGAACGACTTAGATTCAGTCGCACGGTATAAAGCAGAGTGCAAACTGGCTGTTTACTCGAGGATTAGTCTTTACCCGTGTACAGTATCACATAGAGTAGAACGACTTTAGGTTCAACCGTACAGTATAAAGCAGAGTGTAAACTGGCTAGAGGTTTATTCGTCGACTATGTCTTTACCCGTATAGCTTATTACATAGAGTAGAACAACTTTAGGTTCAGGCGTACAGCATAAACCAAAGTGTAGACTGACTAGAGGTTTACGCGTACAGCGTAATGCATAGTGTAAAACGACTTTTACATTTCCATTACAGCATAACAGATTGTGTAAAACGACTTTGGTTCACTGTATACCGTATCACATAGAGTAGAACGACTTTAGGTTCAGCGGTACAGCATAAACCAAAGTGTAAACTGACTAGAGGTTTATTCGTCGACTATGTCTTTACCCGTATAGCGTATTCCATAAAGTAGAACGACTTAGATTCAGGCGCACAGTATAAAGCAGAGTGCAAACTGGCTAGAGGTTTACTCGAGGATTAGTCTTTACCGGTGTACCGTATTTGATAGAGTAGAACAATTTTAGGTTCAGCCGTACAGCATAAACCAAAGTGTAGACTGACTTAAGGTTTACGCGGACAGCGTAATGCACAGTGTAAAAAGACTTTAGCATTACCATTACAGCATAACAGATTGTGTAAAACGACTTTGGTTCACTGTATACCGTATCACATAGAGTAGAACGACTTTAGGTTCAGCGGTACAGCATAAACCAAAGTGTAAACTGACTAGAGGTTTACGCGTACAGCGTAATGCACAGTGTAAAACGACTTTAGCATTACCATTACAGCATAACAGATTGTGTAAAACGACTTTGGTTCACTGTATACCGTATCACATAGAGTAGAACGACTTTAGGTTCAGCGGTACAGCATAAACCAAAGTGTAGACTGACTTAAGGTTTACGCGTACAGCGTAATGCACAGTGTAAAAAGACTTTAGCATTACCATTACAGCATAACAACTTTAGGTTCAGGCGTACAGCATAAACCAAAGTGTAGACTGACTAGAGGTTTACGCGTACAGCGTAATGCACAGTGTAAAACGACTTTAGCATTACCATTACAGCATAACAGATTGTGTAAAACGACTTTGGTTCACTGTATACCGTATCACATAGAGTAGAACGACTTTAGGTTTAACCGTACAGCATAAAGTTGAGTGTAAACTGACTAGAGGTTTACTCGTAGACTATGTCTTTACTCGTATAGCGTATTACATACAGTAGAGCTACTTAGATTCAGGCGTACAGTACAAAGCAGAGTGCAAACTGACTAGAGGTTTACTCGTAGACTATGTCTTTACCCGTATAGCTTATTACATAGAGTAGAACAACTTTAGGTTCAGGCGTACAGCATAAACCAAAGTGTAGACTGACTAGAAGTTTACGCGTACAGCGTAATGCATAGTGTAAAACGACTTTTGCATTTCCATTACAGCATAACAGATAGTGCAAAACGACTTTGGTTCACTGTATACCGTATCACATAGAGTAGAACGACTTTAGGTTCAACCGTACAGTATAAAGCAGATTGTAAACTGACTAGAGGATTACTCGTAGACTATGTCTTTACCCGTATAGCGTATTCCATAAAGTAGAACGACTTAGATTCAGGCGCACAGTATAAAGCAGAGTGCAATCTGGCTAGAGGTTTACTTGTAGACTATGTATTTACCCATATAGCTTATTACATAAAGTAGAACGACTTAGATTCAGGCGTACAGTATAAAGCAGAGTGCAAACTGACTAGAGGTTTACTCGTAGACTATGTCTTTACTCGTATAGCGTATTACATAGAGTAGAGCTACTTAGATTCAGGCGTACAGTACAAAGCAGAGTGCAAACTGACTAGAGGTTTACTCGTAGACTATGTCTTTACCCGTATAGCTTATTACATAGAGTAGAACAACTTTAGGTTCAGGCGTACAGCATAAACCAAAGTGTAGACTGACTAGAGGTTTACGCGTACAGCGTAATGCATAGTGTAAAACGACTTTTGCATTTCCATTACAGCATAACAGATAGTGCAAAACGACTTTGGTTCACTGTATACCGTATCACATAGAGTAGAACGACTTTAGGTTCAGCGGTACAGCATAAACCAAAGTGTAAACTGACTAGAGGTTTACGCGTACAGCGTAATGCACAGTGTAAAACGACTTTAGCATTACCATTACAGCATAACAGATTGTGTAAAACGACTTTGGTTCACTGTATACCGTATCACATAGAGTAGAACGACTTTAGGTTCAGCGGTACAGCATAAACCAAAGTGTAGACTGACTTAAGGTTTACGCGTACAGCGTAATGCACAGTGTAAAAAGACTTTAGCATTACCATTACAGCATAACAGATTGTGTAAATCGACTTTGGTTCACTGTATACCGTATCACATAGAGTAGAACAACTTTAGGTTCAGGCGTACAGCATAAACCAAAGTGTAGACTGACTAGAGGTTTACGCGTACAGCGTAATGCACAGTGTAAAACGACTTTAGCATTACCATTACAGCATAACAGATAGTGCAAAACGACTTTGGTTCACTGTATACCGTATCACATAGAGTAGAACGACTTTAGGTTCAGCGGTACAGCATAAACCAAAGTGTAAACTGACTAGAGGTTTACGCGTACAGCGTAATGCACAGTGTAAAACGACTTTAGCATTACCATTACAGCATAACAGATTGTGTAAAACGACTTTGGTTCACTGTATACCGTATCACATAGAGTAGAACGACTTTAGGTTTAACCGTACAGCACAAAGTTGAGTGTAAACTGACTAGAGGTTTACTCGTAGACTATGTCTTTACTCGTATAGCGTATTACATAGAGTAGAGCTACTTAGATTCAGGCGTACAGTACAAAGCAGAGTGCAAACTGACTAGAGGTTTACTCGTAGACTATGTCTTTACCCGTATAGCTTATTACATAGAGTAGAACAACTTTAGGTTCAGGCGTACAGTATAAAGCAGAGTGCAAACTGACTAGAGGTTTACTCGTAGACTATGTCTTTACTCGTATAGCGTATTACATAGAGTAGAACAACTTTAGGTTCAGGCGTACAGCATAAACCAAAGTGTAGACTGACTAGAGGTTTACGCGTACAGCGTAATGCATAGTGTAAAACGACTTTTGCATTTCCATTACAACATAACAGATAGTGCAAAACGACTTTGGTTCACTGTATACCGTATCACATAGAGAAGAACGACTTTAGGTTTAACCGTACAGCATAAAGTTGAGTGTAAACTGACTAGAGGTTTACTCGTAGACTATGACTTTACCCGTACAGCATATTCCATAAAGTAGAACAACTTAGGTTCATGCGTACAGTATAAAGCAGAGCGCAAACTTGCTAAAGGTTTACTCGAGGATTAGTCTTTACCCGCGTACCGTATTTTACGCGTACAGCGTAATGCACAGAGTAAAACGACTTTAGCTTTACCATTACAGCATAACAGATAGTGTAAAACGACTATGGTTCACTGTATACAGTATCACATAGAGTAGAACGACTTTAGGTTCAACCGTACAGTATAAAGCAGAGTGTAAACTGGCTAGAGGTTTACTCGTAGACTATGTCTTTACTCGTATAGCGTTTTATATAGAGTAGAACAACTTAGGTTCATGCGTACAGTATAAACCAAAGTGTAGACTGACTTAAGGTTTACGCGGACAGCGTAATGCACAGTGTAAAAAGACTTTAGCATTACCATTACAGCATAACAGATAGTGCAAAACGACTTTGGTTCACTGTATACCGTATCACATAGAGTAGAACGACTTTAGGTTCAGCGGTACAGCATAAACCAAAGTGTAAACTGACTAGAGGTTTACGCGTACAGCGTAATGCACAGTGTAAAACGACTTTAGCATTACCATTACAGCATAACAGATTGTGTAAAACGACGTTGGTTCACTGTATACCGTATCACATAGAGTAGAACGACTTTAGGTTCAGCGGTACAGCATAAACCAAAGTGCAAACTGACTAGAGGTTTACTCGTAGACTATGTCTTTACCCGTATAGCTTATTACATAGAGTAGAACAACTTTAGGTTCAGGCGTACAGCATAAACCAAAGTGTAGACTGACTTAAGGTTTACGCGTACAGCGTAATGCACAGTGTAAAACGACTTTAGCATTACCATTACAGCATAACAGATTGTGTAAAACGACTTTGGTTCACTGTATACCGTATCACATAGAGTAGAACGACTTTAGGTTCAGCGGTACAGCATAAACCAAAGTGTAAACTGACTAGAGGATTACTCGTAGACTATGTCTTTACCCGTATAGCGTATTCCATAAAGTAGAACGACTTAGATTCAGGCGCACAGTATAAAGCAGAGTGCAAACTGGCTAGAGGTTTACTCGAGGATTAGTCTTTACCGGTGTACCGTATTTGATAGAGTAGAACAATTTTAGGTTCAGCCGTACAGCATAAACCAAAGTGTAGACTGACTTAAGGTTTACGCGGACAGCGTAATGCACAGTGTAAAAAGACTTTAGCATTACCATTACAGCATAACAGATAGTGCAAAACGACTTTGGTTCACTGTATACCGTATCACATAGAGTAGAACGACTTTAGGTTCAGCGGTACAGCATAAACCAAAGTGTAAACTGACTAGAGGTTTACGCGTACAGCGTAATGCACAGTGTAAAACGACTTTAGCATTACCATTACAGCATAACAGATTGTGTAAAACGACTTTGGTTCACTGTATACCGTATCACATAGAGTAGAACGACTTTAGGTTTAACCGTACAGCACAAAGTTGAGTGTAAACTGACTAGAGGTTTACTCGTAGACTATGTCTTTACTCGTATAGCGTATTACATAGAGTAGAGCTACTTAGATTCAGGCGTACAGTACAAAGCAGAGTGCAAACTGACTAGAGGTTTACTCGTAGACTATGTCTTTACCCGTATAGCTTATTACATAGAGTAGAACAACTTTAGGTTCAGGCGTACAGTATAAAGCAGAGTGCAAACTGACTAGAGGTTTACTCGTAGACTATGTCTTTACTCGTATAGCGTATTACATAGAGTAGAACAACTTTAGGTTCAGGCGTACAGCATAAACCAAAGTGTAGACTGACTAGAGGTTTACGCGTACAGCGTAATGCATAGTGTAAAACGACTTTTGCATTTCCATTACAACATAACAGATAGTGCAAAACGACTTTGGTTCACTGTATACCGTATCACATAGAGAAGAACGACTTTAGGTTTAACCGTACAGCATAAAGTTGAGTGTAAACTGACTAGAGGTTTACTCGTAGACTATGACTTTACCCGTACAGCATATTCCATAAAGTAGAACAACTTAGGTTCATGCGTACGGTATAAAGCAGAGCGCAAACTTGCTAAAGGTTTACTCGAGGATTAGTCTTTACCCGCGTACCGTATTTTACGCGTACAGCGTAATGCACAGAGTAAAACGACTTTAGCTTTACCATTACAGCATAACAGATAGTGTAAAACGACTATGGTTCACTGTATACAGTATCACATAGAGTAGAACGACTTTAGGTTCAACCGTACAGTATAAAGCAGAGTGTAAACTGGCTAGAGGTTTACTCGTAGACTATGTCTTTACTCGTATAGCGTTTTATATAGAGTAGAACAACTTAGGTTCATGCGTACAGTATAAACCAAAGTGTAGACTGACTTAAGGTTTACGCGTACAGCGTAATGCACAGTGTAAAAAGACTTTAGCATTACCATTACAGCATAACAGATTGTGTAAAACGACTTTGGTTCACTGTATACCGTATCACATAGAGTAGAACGACTTTAGGTTCAGCGGTACAGCATAAACCAAAGTGTAAACTGACTAGAGGTTTACGCGTACAGCGTAATGCACAGTGTAAAACGACTTTAGCATTACCATTACAGCATAACAGATTGTGTAAAACGACGTTGGTTCACTGTATACCGTATCACATAGAGTAGAACGACTTTAGGTTCAGCGGTACAGCATAAACCAAAGTGCAAACTGACTAGAGGTTTACTCGTAGACTATGTCTTTACCCGTATAGCTTATTACATAGAGTAGAACAACTTTAGGTTCAGGCGTACAGCATAAACCAAAGTGTAGACTGACTTAAGGTTTACGCGTACAGCGTAATGCACAGTGTAAAACGACTTTAGCATTACCATTACAGCATAACAGATTGTGTAAAACGACTTTGGTTCACTGTATACCGTATCACATAGAGTAGAACGACTTTAGGTTCAGCGGTACAGCATAAACCAAAGTGTAAACTGACTAGAGGATTACTCGTAGACTATGTCTTTACCCGTATAGCGTATTCCATAAAGTAGAACGACTTAGATTCAGGCGCACAGTATAAAGCAGAGTGCAAACTGGCTAGAGGTTTACTCGAGGATTAGTCTTTACCGGTGTACCGTATTTGATAGAGTAGAACAATTTTAGGTTCAGCCGTACAGCATAAACCAAAGTGTAGACTGACTTAAGGTTTACGCGGACAGCGTAATGCACAGTGTAAAAAGACTTTAGCATTACCATTACAGCATAACAGATAGTGCAAAACGACTTTGGTTCACTGTATACCGTATCACATAGAGTAGAACGACTTTAGGTTCAGCGGTACAGCATAAACCAAAGTGTAAACTGACTAGAGGTTTACGCGTACAGCGTAATGCACAGTGTAAAACGACTTTAGCATTACCATTACAGCATAACAGATTGTGTAAAACGACTTTGGTTCACTGTATACCGTATCACATAGAGTAGAACGACTTTAGGTTTAACCGTACAGCACAAAGTTGAGTGTAAACTGACTAGAGGTTTACTCGTAGACTATGTCTTTACTCGTATAGCGTATTACATAGAGTAGAGCTACTTAGATTCAGGCGTACAGTACAAAGCAGAGTGCAAACTGACTAGAGGTTTACTCGTAGACTATGTCTTTACCCGTATAGCTTATTACATAGAGTAGAGCTACTTAGATTCAGGCGTACAGTACAAAGCAGAGTGCAAACTGACTAGAGGTTTACTCGTAGACTATGTCTTTACCCGTATAGCTTATTACATAGAGTAGAACAACTTTAGGTTCAGGCGTACAGCATAAACCAAAGTGTAGACTGACTAGAGGTTTACGCGTACAGCGTAATGCATAGTGTAAAACGACTTTTGCATTTCCATTACAACATAACAGATAGTGCAAAACGACTTTGGTTCACTGTATACCGTATCACATAGAGAAGAACGACTTTAGGTTTAACCGTACAGCATAAAGTTGAGTGTAAACTGACTAGAGGTTTACTCGTAGACTATGACTTTACCCGTACAGCATATTCCATAAAGTAGAACAACTTAGGTTCATGCGTACAGTATAAAGCAGAGCGCAAACTTGCTAAAGGTTTACTCGAGGATTAGTCTTTACCCGCGTACCGTATTTTACGCGTACAGCGTAATGCACAGAGTAAAACGACTTTAGCTTTACCATTACAGCATAACAGATAGTGTAAAACGACTATGGTTCACTGTATACAGTATCACATAGAGTAGAACGACTTTAGGTTCAACCGTACAGTATAAAGCAGAGTGTAAACTGGCTAGAGGTTTACTCGTCGACTATATCTTTACCCGTATAGCGTTTTATATAGAGTAGAACGACTTAGATTCAGGCGGACGGTATAAAGCAGAGTGCAAACTGGCTGTTTACTCGAGGATTAGTCTTTACCCGTGTACAGTATCACATAGAGTAGAACGACTTTAGGTTCAACCGTACAGTATAAAGCAGAGTGTAAACTGGCTAGAGGTTTATTCGTCGACTATGTCTTTACCCGTATAGCTTATTACATAGAGTAGAACAACTTTATTTTCAGGCGTACCGCATAAACCAAAGTGTAGACTGACTAGAGGTTTACGCGTACAGCGTAATGCACAGTGTAAAACGACTTTAGCATTACCATTACAGCATAACAGATTGTGTAAAACGACTTTGGTTCACTGTATACCGTATCACATAGAGTAGAACAACTTTAGGTTCAGGCGTACAGCATAAACCAAAGTGTAGACTGACTTAAGGTTTACGCGTACAGCGTAATGCACAGTGTAAAACGACTTTAGCATTACCATTACAGCATAACAGATTGTGTAAAACGACTTTGGTTCACTGTATACCGTATCACATAGAGTAGAACGACTGTAGGTTTAACCGTACAGCATAAAGTTGAGTGTAAACTGACTAGAGGTTTACTCGTAGACTATGGACTTTACCCGTACAGCATATTCCATAAAGTAGAACAACTTAGGTTCATGCGTACAGTATAAAGCAGAGCGCAAACTGGCTAAAGGTTTACTCGAGGATTAGTCTTTACCCGCGTACCGTATTGCATAGAGTAGAACAACTTTAGTTTCAGCCGTACAGCATAAACCAAAGTGTAGACTGACTAGAGGTTTACTCGTAGGCTATGTCTTTACCCGTATAGCTTATTACATAGAGGAGAACAACTTTAGGTTCAGGCGTACAGCATAAACCAAAGTGTAGACTGACTAGAGGTTTACGCGTACAGCGTAATGCATAGTGTAAAACGACTTTAGCTTTACCATTACAGCATAACAGATAGTGCAAAACGACAATGATTCACTGTACACCGTATCACATAGAGTAGAACGACTGTAGGTTTAACCGTACAGCATAAAGTTGAGTGTAAACTGACTAGAGGTTTACTCGTAGACTATGGACTTTACCCGTACAGCATATTCCATAAAGTAGAACAACTTAGGTTCATGCGTACAGTATAAAGCAGAGCGCAAACTGGTTAAAGGTTTACTCGAGGATTAGTCTTTACCCGCGTACCCGCGTATTGCATAGAGTAGAACAACTTTAGTTTCAGCCGTACAGCATAAACCAAAGTGTAGACTGACTAGAGGTTTACGCGTACAGCGTAATGCACAGTGTAAAACGACTTTAGCTTTACCATTACAGCATAACAGATAGTGTAAAACGACTATGGTTCACTGTATACAGTATCGCATAGAGTAGAACGACTTTAGGTTCAACCGTACAGTATAAAGCAGAGTGTAAACTGGCTAGAGGTTTACTCGTCGACTATATCTTTACCCGTATAGCGTTTTATATAGAGTAGAACGACTTAGATTCAGGCGCACGGTATAAAGCAGAGTGCAAACTGGCTGTTTACTCGAGGATTAGTCTTTACCCGTGTACAGTATCACATAGAGTAGAACGACTTTAGGTTCAACCGTACAGTATAAAGCAGATTGTAAACTGACTAGAGGATTACTCGTAGACTATGTCTTTACCCTTTTAGCGTATTCCATAAAGTAGAACGACTTAGATTCAGGCGCACAGTATAAAGCAGAGTGCAAACTGGCAAGAGGTTTACTCGAGGATTAGTCTTTACCGGTGTACCGTATTTGATAGAGTAGAACAATTTTAGGTTCAGCCGTACAGCATAAACCAAAGTGTAGACTGACTTAAGGTTTACGCGTACAGCGTAATGCACAGTGTAAAAAGACTTTAGCATTACCATTACAGCATAACAGATTGTGTAAAACGACTTTGGTTCACTGTATACCGTATCACATAGAGTAGAACGACTTTAGGTTCAGCGGTACAGCATAAACCAAAGTGTAAACTGACTAGAGGTTTACGCGTACAGCGTAATGCACAGTGTAAAACGACTTTAGCATTACCATTACAGCATAACAGATTGTGTAAAACGACTTTGGTTCACTGTATACCGTATCACATAGAGTAGAACGACTTTAGGTTCAGCGGTACAGCATAAACCAAAGTGTAGACTGACTTAAGGTTTACGCGTACAGCGTAATGCACAGTGTAAAAAGACTTTAGCATTACCATTACAGCATAACAGATTGTGTACAACGACTTTGGTTCACTGTATACCGTATCACATAGAGTAGAACAACTTTAGGTTCAGGCGTACAGCATAAACCAAAGTGTAGACTGACTAGTGGTTTACGCGTACAACGTAATGCATAGTGTAAAACGACTTTTGCATTTCCATTACAGCATAACAGATAGTGCAAAACGACTTTGGTTCACTGTATACCGTATCACATAGAGTAGAACGACTTTAGGTTCAACCGTACAGTATAAAGCAGATTGTAAACTGACTAGAGGATTACTCGTAGACTATGTCTTTACCCGTATAGCGTATTCCATAAAGTAGAACGACTTAGATTCAGGCGCACAGTATAAAGCAGAGTGCAAACTGGCTAGAGGTTTACTCGAGGATTAGTCGTTACCGGTGTACCGTATTTGATACAGTAGAACAATTTTAGGTTCAGCCGTACAGCATAAACCAAAGTGTAGACTGACTTAAGGTTTACGCGTACAGCGTAATGCACAGTGTAAAAAGACTTTAGCATTACCATTACAGCATAACAGATTGTGTAAAACGACTTTGGTTCACTGTATACCGTATCACATAGAGTAGAACGACTTTAGGTTCAGCGGTACAGCATAAACCAAAGTGTAAACTGACTAGAGGTTTACGCGTACAGCGTAATGCACAGTGTAAAACGACTTTAGCATTACCATTACAGCATAACAGATTGTGTAAAACGACTTTGGTTCACTGTATACCGTATCACATAGAGTAGAACGACTTTAGGTTCAGCGGTACAGCATAAACCAAAGTGCAAACTGACTAGAGGTTTACTCGTAGACTATGTCTTTACCCGTATAGCTTATTACATAGAGTAGAACAACTTTAGGTTCAGGCGTACAGCATAAACCAAAGTGTAGACTGACTTAAGGTTTACGCGTACAGCGTAATGCACAGTGTAAAACGACTTTAGCATTACCATTACAGCATAACAGATTGTGTAAAACGACTTTGGTTCACTGTATACCGTATCACATAGAGTAGAACGACTTTAGGTTCAGCGGTACAGCATAAACCAAAGTGTAAACTGACTAGAGGATTACTCGTAGACTATGTCTTTACCCGTATAGCGTATTCCATAAAGTAGAACGACTTAGATTCAGGCGCACAGTATAAAGCAGAGTGCAAACTGGCTAGAGGTTTACTCGAGGATTAGTCTTTACCGGTGTACCGTATTTGATAGAGTAGAACAATTTTAGGTTCAGCCGTACAGCATAAACCAAAAGTGTAGACTGACTTAAGGTTTACGCGTACAGCGTAATGCACAGTGTAAAACGACTTTTGCATTTCCATTACAGCATAACAGATAGTGCAAAACGACTTTGGTTCACTGTATACCGTATCACATAGAGTAGAACGACTTTAGGTTCAACCGTACAGTATAAAGCAGATTGTAAACTGACTAGAGGATTACTCGTAGACTATGTCTTTACCCGTATAGCGTATTCCATAAAGTAGAACGACTTAGATTCAGGCGCACAGTATAAAGCAGAGTGCAAACTGGCTAGAGGTTTACTCGAGGATTAGTCGTTACCGGTGTACCGTATTTGATACAGTAGAACAATTTTAGGTTCAGCCGTACAGCATAAACCAAAGTGTAGACTGACTTAAGGTTTACGCGTACAGCGTAATGCACAGTGTAAAACGACTTTAGCATTACCATTACAGCATAACAGATTGTGTAAAACGACTTTGGTTCACTGTATACCGAATCACATAGAGTAGAACAATTTTAGGTTCAGCCGTACAGCATAAACCAAAGTGTAAACCGCCCGTAACTAAGCGTCCTGTCCCTAAGGCAAGGTGTAATGCGACCCGTGCCGAGGTCTGAATGGTGCTGGGGACAAAAATCCATACAGCATCGCTAACGGAGCCCTCCAGATACCTGGCGCCCTCTGGTTGTAATGTAGCCTTACCACATTACAGGGGTCTCTGATGTGGTGGACCTTCCTTTCCCCCATACTCGTGGGATCCAATACAAAAATGAATCAAAAAGAAAACAAAACAAACATAAATAAAACAGAAAAAAAAGAACCAAACTCAGGAATCGAAAGTGCAGAGGAAAATCCATTTAGGAGAAGTTCTGTACTGATGCGAACACCGCCGCTAAAAATAATGGAGGAGGCGATCGATAGTAAGGACGTAGGGACGCCGTCTGCACCAGTAACGGAGCAGACATCCCCACAAAAGCAGCCGGACTTCCATCTTACAGAAGCACCAACTGCTAGCTTGACGCCTGAAACTAACAAGGAAGAAAGGCGAAGAGAAAACAGCGAAGAAAGAGAAAGACGTGAAGCCATGCAATCCCTGGGAAAGAACATCAATACGTTGATAGAATTCATCAACGGGAAAACAAACGTGCACCACGAAATCAGAAAGCTGACTAGTGCTATACGCAGACACTACAACTGTATAGCAAATTCCGAGAAAGACAACGTGGTAAAGAATAGATTGTCTAAAGCTACCCAAACCATTGAGTCATCCGAAATGAGCAAATCGGCGCCTTCTCATCCGTTGAAGCAACTACCAGAACCTAAGCGGAAAAGGACTAGATCTCCGAGCAATGAAGAACCCTCGACATTGACATACGCTGAGATAGTCACGAAAAAAGCAGCAATGTCAGTGCAACAAAACGTCCAGAAGTGCCAAAGTGAGAAGAAAGAAAAAGCGCTCCAAAAAAAACCAGGAAAGACGGCAAAACCGCGAGGCCGAGATGCAGACGAAAAATCCGCGAATCAAGACCACAACAAAGCCGAGTGGAAAAGAGTGGTAAAAAAAGGTCCAGGCAAGATGCATGTCAAGCCGGACGCATTGGTGATTAAAAAAACTGGAGAAACATCCTATTGCGATATACTCCGAAAAGTGAAGACCAACCCTGAGTTAAATGGTCTGGGATCGGACGTAATTCACATAAGGAAGACGGCCAAGGGAGAGTTACTGCTTGAGCTCAAGAAAGCAGCAGCTGGAAAAACCTCTGAGCACCAAAGCAAAGTAGGGCAAGTTCTCGGGGAAATGGCGGAAGCAAAGACCTAGACGATGTTACTACCAAAGAAGAGATCTGTCAAGCCCTGGCCGAGCAATTCGAGGAAGTACGAGGCATGCAGGCCTCATCCATCAAATCCATGAGGGAAGCTTATGCAGGAACACAAACTGCAGTCATTAGCCTCCCGATAAACGCTGCCAAAAAAGTTCTGGAGGTTGGGAGAGTCAAAATCGGATGGACGATATGCAGAATACGAGAGAAAGCGGTACCGCTGCGATGCTTTAGGTGCCTTAACTTCGGGCATCTAGCAAAGGCGTGTCCAAATACGGTGGACAGAAGTGAGGATTGCGTCAAGTGTGGACAGAAAGGCCATGTTTCTAAGAACTGCACCAATGATGCAAGGTGCGTGCTCTGCGAAGAAAAGGGGAGCACCAACTTCAAACACGCGGCAGGAAGCGCAGTATGTCCTGTATATCAGGAAGCAAAAAAAACCGCAAGAAGAATATGAAAGTGCTGCAATTAAATTTAAATCACTGCGAAGCGGCACAGGACCTCCTAACACAAGCCATTCGTGAGTCAAAAATAGATGTCGCCATACTATCCGAACAGTACAAGAATCTCGACGAAAAAGTCTGGGTAGCTGATTACTCAAAAGGAGCTGCTATTTGGACCTGTGGAGACTACGCCTTCGAAGAAAAAATGATGACACCCCAATCCGGGTTCGTTCGAGCCAAGGTAAAGGGTGTTAACATCTATAGTTGCTACGCATCCCCAAACAGCACTCTTGAAGAATTCCAGCGTATGTTGGATAGGCTCGTGGATGATGCTAGAGGCCGTAGCCCAATCATCGTGGCTGGGGATTTCAACGCATGGGCCACTGATTGGGGCAGCACTCGAACCAATAGAAGAGGTGAGGCACTACTCGAAGCGGTATCGTCACTAGATGTCATGCTGCTCAATACGGGAAGCGAGAATACCTTTAGCAGAAATGACGTAGGTTCCGTAGTTGACATAACCTTCGTAACTAGTTCCCTAGCGAGAGGCGCCAAGTGGAGAGTAAGTAAACAGTACACCCACAGCGACCACCTGGCCATCCTGTTTGAAATAGACCAGAAAAGATCCAACCGGGAACTCCCGCCAAAGAAGGCACAACGAATGGGGTGGAAAATAGGCACACTAGACGAAGATTCTTTTACTTTCACCTTTAGAGAATCTACAATAAGGCCAGGAACAGCAAATGCTATGGCAGCTGAGATTACGAAACAAGTAATGAGAGCATGCGATGCATCTATGATCCGGAAAACGTCAATAAATCGCCGGCCACCAGTATATTGGTGGAACCAAGAGATAGCAGAGCTACGCAGCAAGTGCCATAAAGCGAGAAGACTGTTCCAGCGATCCAGAGGCTTGCCCTCCCACCAGATCCTACAGGTGCAATACAAAGATAAGCGTAGAGACCTGAAATTAGCAATCCGGAGAAGCAAAAGTGACAACTTTAAAGAACTCTGTCAGCAAGCAGATGTAAATCCCTGGGGTACAGCCTATAAGGCAGTCATGGCAAAACTCAAGGGCACCACTAGGGCACCCTCGCCCTCATGCCCTTTGCTAATGCAAAAAATAGTGTCGGGCTTATTTCCACCGCAGAGAACTGCAGAGAGTATAGCAGCACCCCAGGATTTACATGAAATCACAACCGTCACGCAAACGGAACTTTTGGAAGTGTGCAAGCGGTTCGACGACAATAAGTCACCTGGATTGGATGGGATACCCAACAAGGCCCTTAAGTTAGCCATAAAAACAAATACGGAACCATTTCTGGAAATGTATAATAAGTGTCTAACCGAAGGGGTCTTTCCAGACCAGTGGAAGAAACAACGTCTGCTGCTGCCCAAAGGGAAAAAACCGCCAGATGAGCCCTCGTCATACCGTCCTATATGCCTGTTAGACACAATGGGTAAAATATTAGAAAAAATTATATGCAAACGACTGGAGGTGGCAATACATGAAGCCGGGGGACTTTCAAACGAACAGTATGGATTTAGTAGAACAATTTTAGCTTCAGCCGTACAGCATAAACCAAAGTGTAGACAGACTTAAAGTTTACGCGTACAGCGTAATGCACAGTGTAAAACGACTTTAGCATTACCATTACAGCATAACAGATTGTGTAAAACGACTTTGGTTCACTGTATACCGTATCACATAGAGTAGAACAACTTTAGGTTCAGGCGTACAGCATAAACCAAAGTGTAGACTGACTAGTGGTTTACGCGTACAACGTAATGCATAGTGTAAAACGACTTTTGCATTTCCATTACAGCATAACAGATTGTGTAAAACGACGTTGGTTCACTGTATACCGTATCACATAGAGTAGAACGACTTTAGGTTCAACCGTACAGTATAAAGCAGATTGTAAACTGACTAGAGGATTACTCGTAGACTATGTCTTTACCCGTATAGCGTATTCCATAAAGTAGAACGACTTAGATTCAGGCGCACAGTATAAAGCAGAGTGCAAACTGGCTAGAGGTTTACTCGAGGATTAGTCGTTACCGGTGTACCGTATTTGATACAGTAGAACAATTTTAGGTTCAGCCGTACAGCATAAACCAAAGTGTAGACTGACTTAAGGTTTACGCGTACAGCGTAATGCACAGTGTAAAAAGACTTTAGCATTACCATTACAGCATAACAGATTGTGTAAAACGACTTTGGTTCACTGTATACCGTATCACATAGAGTAGAACGACTTTAGGTTCAGCGGTACAGCATAAACCAAAGTGTAAACTGACTAGAGGTTTACGCGTACAGCGTAATGCACAGTGTAAAACGACTTTAGCATTACCATTACAGCATAACAGATTGTGTAAAACGACTTTGGTTCACTGTATACCGTATCACATAGAGTAGAACGACTTTAGGTTCAGCGGTACAGCATAAACCAAAGTGTAGACTGACTTAAGGTTTACGCGTACAGCGTAATGCACAGTGTAAAAAGACTTTAGCATTACCATTACAGCATAACAGATTGTGTACAACGACTTTGGTTCACTGTATACCGTATCACATAGAGTAGAACAACTTTAGGTTCAGGCGTACAGCATAAACCAAAGTGTAGACTGACTAGTGGTTTACGCGTACAACGTAATGCATAGTGTAAAACGACTTTTGCATTTCCATTACAGCATAACAGATAGTGCAAAACGACTTTGGTTCACTGTATACCGTATCACATAGAGTAGAACGACTTTAGGTTCAACCGTACAGTATAAAGCAGATTGTAAACTGACTAGAGGATTACTCGTAGACTATGTCTTTACCCGTATAGCGTATTCCATAAAGTAGAACGACTTAGATTCAGGCGCACAGTATAAAGCAGAGTGCAAACTGGCTAGAGGTTTACTCGAGGATTAGTCGTTACCGGTGTACCGTATTTGATACAGTAGAACAATTTTAGGTTCAGCCGTACAGCATAAACCAAAGTGTAGACTGACTTAAGGTTTACGCGTACAGCGTAATGCACAGTGTAAAAAGACTTTAGCATTACCATTACAGCATAACAGATTGTGTAAAACGACTTTGGTTCACTGTATACCGTATCACATAGAGTAGAACGACTTTAGGTTCAGCGGTACAGCATAAACCAAAGTGTAAACTGACTAGAGGTTTACGCGTACAGCGTAATGCACAGTGTAAAACGACTTTAGCATTACCATTACAGCATAACAGATTGTGTAAAACGACTTTGGTTCACTGTATACCGTATCACATAGAGTAGAACGACTTTAGGTTCAGCGGTACAGCATAAACCAAAGTGCAAACTGACTAGAGGTTTACTCGTAGACTATGTCTTTACCCGTATAGCTTATTACATAGAGTAGAACAACTTTAGGTTCAGGCGTACAGCATAAACCAAAGTGTAGACTGACTTAAGGTTTACGCGTACAGCGTAATGCACAGTGTAAAACGACTTTAGCATTACCATTACAGCATAACAGATTGTGTAAAACGACTTTGGTTCACTGTATACCGTATCACATAGAGTAGAACGACTTTAGGTTCAGCGGTACAGCATAAACCAAAGTGTAAACTGACTAGAGGATTACTCGTAGACTATGTCTTTACCCGTATAGCGTATTCCATAAAGTAGAACGACTTAGATTCAGGCGCACAGTATAAAGCAGAGTGCAAACTGGCTAGAGGTTTACTCGAGGATTAGTCTTTACCGGTGTACCGTATTTGATAGAGTAGAACAATTTTAGGTTCAGCCGTACAGCATAAACCAAAAGTGTAGACTGACTTAAGGTTTACGCGTACAGCGTAATGCACAGTGTAAAACGACTTTTGCATTTCCATTACAGCATAACAGATAGTGCAAAACGACTTTGGTTCACTGTATACCGTATCACATAGAGTAGAACGACTTTAGGTTCAACCGTACAGTATAAAGCAGATTGTAAACTGACTAGAGGATTACTCGTAGACTATGTCTTTACCCGTATAGCGTATTCCATAAAGTAGAACGACTTAGATTCAGGCGCACAGTATAAAGCAGAGTGCAAACTGGCTAGAGGTTTACTCGAGGATTAGTCGTTACCGGTGTACCGTATTTGATACAGTAGAACAATTTTAGGTTCAGCCGTACAGCATAAACCAAAGTGTAGACTGACTTAAGGTTTACGCGTACAGCGTAATGCACAGTGTAAAACGACTTTAGCATTACCATTACAGCATAACAGATTGTGTAAAACGACTTTGGTTCACTGTATACCGAATCACATAGAGTAGAACAATTTTAGGTTCAGCCGTACAGCATAAACCAAAGTGTAAACCGCCCGTAACTAAGCGTCCTGTCCCTAAGGCAAGGTGTAATGCGACCCGTGCCGAGGTCTGAATGGTGCTGGGGACAAAAATCCATACAGCATCGCTAACGGAGCCCTCCAGATACCTGGCGCCCTCTGGTTGTAATGTAGCCTTACCACATTACAGGGGTCTCTGATGTGGTGGACCTTCCTTTCCCCCATACTCGTGGGATCCAATACAAAAATGAATCAAAAAGAAAACAAAACAAACATAAATAAAACAGAAAAAAAAGAACCAAACTCAGGAATCGAAAGTGCAGAGGAAAATCCATTTAGGAGAAGTTCTGTACTGATGCGAACACCGCCGCTAAAAATAATGGAGGAGGCGATCGATAGTAAGGACGTAGGGACGCCGTCTGCACCAGTAACGGAGCAGACATCCCCACAAAAGCAGCCGGACTTCCATCTTACAGAAGCACCAACTGCTAGCTTGACGCCTGAAACTAACAAGGAAGAAAGGCGAAGAGAAAACAGCGAAGAAAGAGAAAGACGTGAAGCCATGCAATCCCTGGGAAAGAACATCAATACGTTGATAGAATTCATCAACGGGAAAACAAACGTGCACCACGAAATCAGAAAGCTGACTAGTGCTATACGCAGACACTACAACTGTATAGCAAATTCCGAGAAAGACAACGTGGTAAAGAATAGATTGTCTAAAGCTACCCAAACCATTGAGTCATCCGAAATGAGCAAATCGGCGCCTTCTCATCCGTTGAAGCAACTACCAGAACCTAAGCGGAAAAGGACTAGATCTCCGAGCAATGAAGAACCCTCGACATTGACATACGCTGAGATAGTCACGAAAAAAGCAGCAATGTCAGTGCAACAAAACGTCCAGAAGTGCCAAAGTGAGAAGAAAGAAAAAGCGCTCCAAAAAAAACCAGGAAAGACGGCAAAACCGCGAGGCCGAGATGCAGACGAAAAATCCGCGAATCAAGACCACAACAAAGCCGAGTGGAAAAGAGTGGTAAAAAAAGGTCCAGGCAAGATGCATGTCAAGCCGGACGCATTGGTGATTAAAAAAACTGGAGAAACATCCTATTGCGATATACTCCGAAAAGTGAAGACCAACCCTGAGTTAAATGGTCTGGGATCGGACGTAATTCACATAAGGAAGACGGCCAAGGGAGAGTTACTGCTTGAGCTCAAGAAAGCAGCAGCTGGAAAAACCTCTGAGCACCAAAGCAAAGTAGGGCAAGTTCTCGGGGAAATGGCGGAAGCAAAGACCTAGACGATGTTACTACCAAAGAAGAGATCTGTCAAGCCCTGGCCGAGCAATTCGAGGAAGTACGAGGCATGCAGGCCTCATCCATCAAATCCATGAGGGAAGCTTATGCAGGAACACAAACTGCAGTCATTAGCCTCCCGATAAACGCTGCCAAAAAAGTTCTGGAGGTTGGGAGAGTCAAAATCGGATGGACGATATGCAGAATACGAGAGAAAGCGGTACCGCTGCGATGCTTTAGGTGCCTTAACTTCGGGCATCTAGCAAAGGCGTGTCCAAATACGGTGGACAGAAGTGAGGATTGCGTCAAGTGTGGACAGAAAGGCCATGTTTCTAAGAACTGCACCAATGATGCAAGGTGCGTGCTCTGCGAAGAAAAGGGGAGCACCAACTTCAAACACGCGGCAGGAAGCGCAGTATGTCCTGTATATCAGGAAGCAAAAAAAACCGCAAGAAGAATATGAAAGTGCTGCAATTAAATTTAAATCACTGCGAAGCGGCACAGGACCTCCTAACACAAGCCATTCGTGAGTCAAAAATAGATGTCGCCATACTATCCGAACAGTACAAGAATCTCGACGAAAAAGTCTGGGTAGCTGATTACTCAAAAGGAGCTGCTATTTGGACCTGTGGAGACTACGCCTTCGAAGAAAAAATGATGACACCCCAATCCGGGTTCGTTCGAGCCAAGGTAAAGGGTGTTAACATCTATAGTTGCTACGCATCCCCAAACAGCACTCTTGAAGAATTCCAGCGTATGTTGGATAGGCTCGTGGATGATGCTAGAGGCCGTAGCCCAATCATCGTGGCTGGGGATTTCAACGCATGGGCCACTGATTGGGGCAGCACTCGAACCAATAGAAGAGGTGAGGCACTACTCGAAGCGGTATCGTCACTAGATGTCATGCTGCTCAATACGGGAAGCGAGAATACCTTTAGCAGAAATGACGTAGGTTCCGTAGTTGACATAACCTTCGTAACTAGTTCCCTAGCGAGAGGCGCCAAGTGGAGAGTAAGTAAACAGTACACCCACAGCGACCACCTGGCCATCCTGTTTGAAATAGACCAGAAAAGATCCAACCGGGAACTCCCGCCAAAGAAGGCACAACGAATGGGGTGGAAAATAGGCACACTAGACGAAGATTCTTTTACTTTCACCTTTAGAGAATCTACAATAAGGCCAGGAACAGCAAATGCTATGGCAGCTGAGATTACGAAACAAGTAATGAGAGCATGCGATGCATCTATGATCCGGAAAACGTCAATAAATCGCCGGCCACCAGTATATTGGTGGAACCAAGAGATAGCAGAGCTACGCAGCAAGTGCCATAAAGCGAGAAGACTGTTCCAGCGATCCAGAGGCTTGCCCTCCCACCAGATCCTACAGGTGCAATACAAAGATAAGCGTAGAGACCTGAAATTAGCAATCCGGAGAAGCAAAAGTGACAACTTTAAAGAACTCTGTCAGCAAGCAGATGTAAATCCCTGGGGTACAGCCTATAAGGCAGTCATGGCAAAACTCAAGGGCACCACTAGGGCACCCTCGCCCTCATGCCCTTTGCTAATGCAAAAAATAGTGTCGGGCTTATTTCCACCGCAGAGAACTGCAGAGAGTATAGCAGCACCCCAGGATTTACATGAAATCACAACCGTCACGCAAACGGAACTTTTGGAAGTGTGCAAGCGGTTCGACGACAATAAGTCACCTGGATTGGATGGGATACCCAACAAGGCCCTTAAGTTAGCCATAAAAACAAATACGGAACCATTTCTGGAAATGTATAATAAGTGTCTAACCGAAGGGGTCTTTCCAGACCAGTGGAAGAAACAACGTCTGCTGCTGCCCAAAGGGAAAAAACCGCCAGATGAGCCCTCGTCATACCGTCCTATATGCCTGTTAGACACAATGGGTAAAATATTAGAAAAAATTATATGCAAACGACTGGAGGTGGCAATACATGAAGCCGGGGGACTTTCAAACGAACAGTATGGATTTAGTAGAACAATTTTAGCTTCAGCCGTACAGCATAAACCAAAGTGTAGACAGACTTAAAGTTTACGCGTACAGCGTAATGCACAGTGTAAAACGACTTTAGCATTACCATTACAGCATAACAGATTGTGTAAAACGACTTTGGTTCACTGTATACCGTATCACATAGAGTAGAACAACTTTAGGTTCAGGCGTACAGCATAAACCAAAGTGTAGACTGACTAGTGGTTTACGCGTACAACGTAATGCATAGTGTAAAACGACTTTTGCATTTCCATTACAGCATAACAGATTGTGTAAAACGACGTTGGTTCACTGTATACCGTATCACATAGAGTAGAACGACTTTAGGTTCAACCGTACAGTATAAAGCAGATTGTAAACTGACTAGAGGATTACTCGTAGACTATGTCTTTACCCGTATAGCGTATTCCATAAAGTAGAACGACTTAGATTCAGGCGCACAGTATAAAGCAGAGTGCAAACTGGCTAGAGGTTTACTCGAGGATTAGTCGTTACCGGTGTACCGTATTTGATACAGTAGAACAATTTTAGGTTCAGCCGTACAGCATAAACCAAAGTGTAGACTGACTTAAGGTTTACGCGTACAGCGTAATGCACAGTGTAAAAAGACTTTAGCATTACCATTACAGCATAACAGATTGTGTAAAACGACTTTGGTTCACTGTATACCGTATCACATAGAGTAGAACGACTTTAGGTTCAGCGGTACAGCATAAACCAAAGTGTAAACTGACTAGAGGTTTACGCGTACAGCGTAATGCACAGTGTAAAACGACTTTAGCATTACCATTACAGCATAACAGATTGTGTAAAACGACGTTGGTTCACTGTATACCGTATCACATAGAGTAGAACGACTTTAGGTTCAGCGGTACAGCATAAACCAAAGTGCAAACTGACTAGAGGTTTACTCGTAGACTATGTCTTTACCCGTATAGCTTATTACATAGAGTAGAACAACTTTAGGGTCAGGCGTACAGCATAAACCAAAGTGTAGACTGACTTAAGGTTTACGCGTACAGCGTAATGCACAGTGTAAAACGACTTTAGCATTACCATTACAGCATAACAGATTGTGTAAAACGACTTTGGTTCACTGTATACCGTATCACATAGAGTAGAACGACTTTAGGTTCAGCGGTACAGCATAAACCAAAGTGTAAACTGACTAGAGGATTACTCGTAGACTATGTCTTTACCCGTATAGCGTATTCCATAAAGTAGAACGACTTAGATTCAGGCGCACAGTATAAAGCAGAGTGCAAACTGGCTAGAGGTTTACTCGAGGATTAGTCTTTACCGGTGTACCGTATTTGATAGAGTAGAACAATTTTAGGTTCAGCCGTACAGCATAAACCAAAAGTGTAGACTGACTTAAGGTTTACGCGTACAGCGTAATGCACAGTGTAAAACGACTTTTGCATTTCCATTACAGCATAACAGATAGTGCAAAACGACTTTGGTTCACTGTATACCGTATCACATAGAGTAGAACGACTTTAGGTTCAACCGTACAGTATAAAGCAGATTGTAAACTGACTAGAGGATTACTCGTAGACTATGTCTTTACCCGTATAGCGTATTCCATAAAGTAGAACGACTTAGATTCAGGCGCACAGTATAAAGCAGAGTGCAAACTGGCTAGAGGTTTACTCGAGGATTAGTCGTTACCGGTGTACCGTATTTGATACAGTAGAACAATTTTAGGTTCAGCCGTACAGCATAAACCAAAGTGTAGACTGACTTAAGGTTTACGCGTACAGCGTAATGCACAGTGTAAAACGACTTTAGCATTACCATTACAGCATAACAGATTGTGTAAAACGACTTTGGTTCACTGTATACCGAATCACATAGAGTAGAACAATTTTAGGTTCAGCCGTACAGCATAAACCAAAGTGTAAACCGCCCGTAACTAAGCGTCCTGTCCCTAAGGCAAGGTGTAATGCGACCCGTGCCGAGGTCTGAATGGTGCTGGGGACAAAAATCCATACAGCATCGCTAACGGAGCCCTCCAGATACCTGGCGCCCTCTGGTTGTAATGTAGCCTTACCACATTACAGGGGTCTCTGATGTGGTGGACCTTCCTTTCCCCCATACTCGTGGGATCCAATACAAAAATGAATCAAAAAGAAAACAAAACAAACATAAATAAAACAGAAAAAAAAGAACCAAACTCAGGAATCGAAAGTGCAGAGGAAAATCCATTTAGGAGAAGTTCTGTACTGATGCGAACACCGCCGCTAAAAATAATGGAGGAGGCGATCGATAGTAAGGACGTAGGGACGCCGTCTGCACCAGTAACGGAGCAGACATCCCCACAAAAGCAGCCGGACTTCCATCTTACAGAAGCACCAACTGCTAGCTTGACGCCTGAAACTAACAAGGAAGAAAGGCGAAGAGAAAACAGCGAAGAAAGAGAAAGACGTGAAGCCATGCAATCCCTGGGAAAGAACATCAATACGCTGATAGAATTCATCAACGGGAAAACAAACGTGCACCACGAAATCAGAAAGCTGACTAGTGCTATACGCAGACACTACAACTGTATAGCAAATTCCGAGAAAGACAACGTGGTAAAGAATAGATTGTCTAAAGCTACCCAAACCATTGAGTCATCCGAAATGAGCAAATCGGCGCCTTCTCATCCGTTGAAGCAACTACCAGAACCTAAGCGGAAAAGGACTAGATCTCCGAGCAATGAAGAACCCTCGACATTGACATACGCTGAGATAGTCACGAAAAAAGCAGCAATGTCAGTGCAACAAAACGTCCAGAAGTGCCAAAGTGAGAAGAAAGAAAAAGCGCTCCAAAAAAAACCAGGAAAGACGGCAAAACCGCGAGGCCGAGATGCAGACGAAAAATCCGCGAATCAAGACCACAACAAAGCCGAGTGGAAAAGAGTGGTAAAAAAAGGTCCAGGCAAGATGCATGTCAAGCCGGACGCATTGGTGATTAAAAAAACTGGAGAAACATCCTATTGCGATATACTCCGAAAAGTGAAGACCAACCCTGAGTTAAATGGTCTGGGATCGGACGTAATTCACATAAGGAAGACGGCCAAGGGAGAGTTACTGCTTGAGCTCAAGAAAGCAGCAGCTGGAAAAACCTCTGAGCACCAAAGCAAAGTAGGGCAAGTTCTCGGGGAAATGGCGGAAGTAAGGACCCTAACGCACGAGGTACTGATTGAGTGCAAAGACCTAGACGATGTTACTACCAAAGAAGAGATCTGTCAAGCCCTGGCCGAGCAATTCGAGGAAGTACGAGGCATGCAGGCCTCATCCATCAAATCCATGAGGAAAGCTTATGCAGGAACACAAACTGCAGTCATTAGCCTCCCGATAAACGCTGCCAAAAAAGTTCTGGAGGTTGGGAGAGTCAAAATCGGATGGACGATATGCAGAATACGAGAGAAAGCGGTACCGCTGCGATGCTTTAGGTGCCTTAACTTCGGGCATCTAGCAAAGGCGTGTCCAAATACGGTGGACAGAAGTGAGGATTGCGTCAAGTGTGGACAGAAAGGCCATGTTTCTAAGAACTGCACCAATGATGCAAGGTGCGTGCTCTGCGAAGAAAAGGGGAGCACCAACTTCAAACACGCGGCAGGAAGCGCAGTATGTCCTGTATATCAGGAAGCAAAAAAAACCGCAAGAAGAATATGAAAGTGCTGCAATTAAATTTAAATCACTGCGAAGCGGCACAGGACCTCCTAACACAAGCCATTCGTGAGTCAAAAATAGATGTCGCCATACTATCCGAACAGTACAAGAATCTCGACGAAAAAGTCTGGGTAGCTGATTACTCAAAAGGAGCTGCTATTTGGACCTGTGGAGACTACGCCTTCGAAGAAAAAATGATGACACCCCAATCCGGGTTCGTTCGAGCCAAGGTAAAGGGTGTTAACATCTATAGTTGCTACGCATCCCCAAACAGCACTCTTGAAGAATTCCAGCGTATGTTGGATAGGCTCGTGGATGATGCTAGAGGCCGTAGCCCAATCATCGTGGCTGGGGATTTCAACGCATGGGCCACTGATTGGGGCAGCACTCGAACCAATAGAAGAGGTGAGGCACTACTCGAAGCGGTATCGTCACTAGATGTCATGCTGCTCAATACGGGAAGCGAGAATACCTTTAGCAGAAATGACGTAGGTTCCGTAGTTGACATAACCTTCGTAACTAGTTCCCTAGCGAGAGGCGCCAAGTGGAGAGTAAGTAAACAGTACACCCACAGCGACCACCTGGCCATCCTGTTTGAAATAGACCAGAAAAGATCCAACCGGGAACTCCCGCCAAAGAAGGCACAACGAATGGGGTGGAAAATAGGCACACTAGACGAAGATTCTTTTACTTTCACCTTTAGAGAATCTACAATAAGGCCAGGAACAGCAAATGCTATGGCAGCTGAGATTACGAAACAAGTAATGAGAGCATGCGATGCATCTATGATCCGGAAAACGTCAATAAATCGCCGGCCACCAGTATATTGGTGGAACCAAGAGATAGCAGAGCTACGCAGCAAGTGCCATAAAGCGAGAAGACTGTTCCAGCGATCCAGAGGCTTGCCCTCCCACCAGATCCTACAGGTGCAATACAAAGATAAGCGTAGAGACCTGAAATTAGCAATCCGGAGAAGCAAAAGTGACAACTTTAAAGAACTCTGTCAGCAAGCAGATGTAAATCCCTGGGGTACAGCCTATAAGGCAGTCATGGCAAAACTCAAGGGCACCACTAGGGCACCCTCGCCCTCATGCCCTTTGCTAATGCAAAAAATAGTGTCGGGCTTATTTCCACCGCAGAGAACTGCAGAGAGTATAGCAGCACCCCAGGATTTACATGAAATCACAACCGTCACGCAAACGGAACTTTTGGAAGTGTGCAAGCGGTTCGACGACAATAAGTCACCTGGATTGGATGGGATACCCAACAAGGCCCTTAAGTTAGCCATAAAAACAAATACGGAACCATTTCTGGAAATGTATAATAAGTGTCTAACCGAAGGGGTCTTTCCAGACCAGTGGAAGAAACAACGTCTGCTGCTGCCCAAAGGGAAAAAACCGCCAGATGAGCCCTCGTCATACCGTCCTATATGCCTGTTAGACACAATGGGTAAAATATTAGAAAAAATTATATGCAAACGACTGGAGGTGGCAATACATGAAGCCGGGGGACTTTCAAACGAACAGTATGGATTTAGTAGAACAATTTTAGCTTCAGCCGTACAGCATAAACCAAAGTGTAGACAGACTTAAAGTTTACGCGTACAGCGTAATGCACAGTGTAAAACGACTTTAGCATTACCATTACAGCATAACAGATTGTGTAAAACGACTTTGGTTCACTGTATACCGTATCACATAGAGTAGAACAATTTTAGGTTCAGCCGTACAGCATAAACCAAAGTGTAGACTGACTTAAGGTTTACGCGTACAGCGTAATGCACAGTGTAAAACGACTTTAGCATTACCATTACAGCATAACAGATTCTGTAAAACGACTTTGGTTCACTGTATACAGTATCACATAGAGCAGAACGACTTTAGGTTCAGCGGTACAGCATAAACCAAAGTGTAAACTGACTAGAGGTTTACTCGTAGACTCTGTTTTTACCCGTACAGCATATTACATAGAGCAGAACAACTTTAGGTTCAGGCGTACAGCATAAACCAAAGTGTAGACTGACTAGAGGTTTACGCGTACAGCGTAATGCATAGTGTAAAACGACTTTAGCATTACCATTACAGCATAACAGATAGTGCAAAACGACTATGATTCACTGTATACCGTATCACATAGAGTAGAACGACTTTAGGTTTAACCGTACAGCATAAACTTGAGTGTAAACTGGCTAGAGGTTTAGTCTTTACGGGTGTACCGTATTTGATAGAGTAGAACAATTTTAGGTTCAGCCGTAAAGCATAAACCAAAGTGTAGACTGAATTAAGGTTTACGCGTACAGCGTAATGCACAGTGAAAAACGACTTTAGCATTACCATTACAGCATAACAGATAGTGTAAAACGAGTATGGTTTACTGTATACCATATCAGATAGAGTAGAACAGTGCAGTATAAAGCAGATTGTAAACTGACTAGAGGTTTACTCGTAGACTATGTCTTTACCCGTATAGCGTATTCCATAAAGTAGAACGACTTAGATTCAGGCGCACAGTATAAAGCAGAGTGCAAACTGGATAGAGGTTTACTCGAGGATTAGTCTTTACACGTGTACCGTATTGCATAGAGTAGAACAACTTTAGTTTCAACCGTACAGCATAAACCAAAGTGTAGACTGACTAGAGGTTTACGCGTACAGCGTAATGTACAGTGTAAAACGACTTTAGCTTTACCATTACAGCATAACTGATAGTGTAAAACGACTATGGTTCACTGTATACAGTATCACATAGAGTAGAACGACTTTAGGTTTAACCGTACAGCATAAACTTGAGTGTAAACTGGCTAGAGGTTTAGTCTTTACGGGTGTACCGTATTTGATAGAGTAGAACAATTTTAGGTTCAGCCGTACAGCATAAACCAAAAGTGTAGACTGACTTAAGGTTTACGCGTACAGCGTAATGCACAGTGTAAACCGACTTTTGCATTTCCATTACAGCATAACAGATAGTGCAAAACGACTTTGGTTCACTGTATACCGTATCACATAGAGTAGAACGACTTTAGGTTCAACCGTACAGTATAAAGCAGATTGTAAACTGACTAGAGGATTACTCGTAGACTATGTCTTTACCCGTATAGCGTATTCCATAAAGTAGAACGACTTAGATTCAGGCGCACAGTATAAAGCAGAGTGCAAACTGGCTAGAGGTTTACTCGAGGATTAGTCGTTACCGGTGTACCGTATTTGATACAGTAGAACAATTTTAGGTTCAGCCGTACAGCATAAACCAAAGTGTAGACTGACTTAAGGTTTACGCGTACAGCGTAATGCACAGTGTAAAACGACTTTAGCATTACCATTACAGCATAACAGATTGTGTAAAACGACTTTGGTTCACTGTATACCGAATCACATAGAGTAGAACAATTTTAGGTTCAGCCGTACAGCATAAACCAAAGTGTAAACCGCCCGTAACTAAGCGTCCTGTCCCTAAGGCAAGGTGTAATGCGACCCGTGCCGAGGTCTGAATGGTGCTGGGGACAAAAATCCATACAGCATCGCTAACGGAGCCCTCCAGATACCTGGCGCCCTCTGGTTGTAATGTAGCCTTACCACATTACAGGGGTCTCTGATGTGGTGGACCTTCCTTTCCCCCATACTCGTGGGATCCAATACAAAAATGAATCAAAAAGAAAACAAAACAAACATAAATAAAACAGAAAAAAAAGAACCAAACTCAGGAATCGAAAGTGCAGAGGAAAATCCATTTAGGAGAAGTTCTGTACTGATGCGAACACCGCCGCTAAAAATAATGGAGGAGGCGATCGATAGTAAGGACGTAGGGACGCCGTCTGCACCAGTAACGGAGCAGACATCCCCACAAAAGCAGCCGGACTTCCATCTTACAGAAGCACCAACTGCTAGCTTGACGCCTGAAACTAACAAGGAAGAAAGGCGAAGAGAAAACAGCGAAGAAAGAGAAAGACGTGAAGCCATGCAATCCCTGGGAAAGAACATCAATACGCTGATAGAATTCATCAACGGGAAAACAAACGTGCACCACGAAATCAGAAAGCTGACTAGTGCTATACGCAGACACTACAACTGTATAGCAAATTCCGAGAAAGACAACGTGGTAAAGAATAGATTGTCTAAAGCTACCCAAACCATTGAGTCATCCGAAATGAGCAAATCGGCGCCTTCTCATCCGTTGAAGCAACTACCAGAACCTAAGCGGAAAAGGACTAGATCTCCGAGCAATGAAGAACCCTCGACATTGACATACGCTGAGATAGTCACGAAAAAAGCAGCAATGTCAGTGCAACAAAACGTCCAGAAGTGCCAAAGTGAGAAGAAAGAAAAAGCGCTCCAAAAAAAACCAGGAAAGACGGCAAAACCGCGAGGCCGAGATGCAGACGAAAAATCCGCGAATCAAGACCACAACAAAGCCGAGTGGAAAAGAGTGGTAAAAAAAGGTCCAGGCAAGATGCATGTCAAGCCGGACGCATTGGTGATTAAAAAAACTGGAGAAACATCCTATTGCGATATACTCCGAAAAGTGAAGACCAACCCTGAGTTAAATGGTCTGGGATCGGACGTAATTCACATAAGGAAGACGGCCAAGGGAGAGTTACTGCTTGAGCTCAAGAAAGCAGCAGCTGGAAAAACCTCTGAGCACCAAAGCAAAGTAGGGCAAGTTCTCGGGGAAATGGCGGAAGCAAAGACCTAGACGATGTTACTACCAAAGAAGAGATCTGTCAAGCCCTGGCCGAGCAATTCGAGGAAGTACGAGGCATGCAGGCCTCATCCATCAAATCCATGAGGGAAG
This sequence comes from Xylota segnis, assembly GCA_963583995.1. Classification (NCBI taxonomy): domain Eukaryota; kingdom Metazoa; phylum Arthropoda; class Insecta; order Diptera; family Syrphidae; genus Xylota; species Xylota segnis. The sequence continues at coordinate 923,806 of OY757240.1, forward strand.
CTTATGCAGGAACACAAACTGCAGTCATTAGCCTCCCGATAAACGCTGCCAAAAAAGTTCTGGAGGTTGGGAGAGTCAAAATCGGATGGACGATATGCAGAATACGAGAGAAAGCGGTACCGCTGCGATGCTTTAGGTGCCTTAACTTCGGGCATCTAGCAAAGGCGTGTCCAAATACGGTGGACAGAAGTGAGGATTGCGTCAAGTGTGGACAGAAAGGCCATGTTTCTAAGAACTGCACCAATGATGCAAGGTGCGTGCTCTGCGAAGAAAAGGGGAGCACCAACTTCAAACACGCGGCAGGAAGCGCAGTATGTCCTGTATATCAGGAAGCAAAAAAAACCGCAAGAAGAATATGAAAGTGCTGCAATTAAATTTAAATCACTGCGAAGCGGCACAGGACCTCCTAACACAAGCCATTCGTGAGTCAAAAATAGATGTCGCCATACTATCCGAACAGTACAAGAATCTCGACGAAAAAGTCTGGGTAGCTGATTACTCAAAAGGAGCTGCTATTTGGACCTGTGGAGACTACGCCTTCGAAGAAAAAATGATGACACCCCAATCCGGGTTCGTTCGAGCCAAGGTAAAGGGTGTTAACATCTATAGTTGCTACGCATCCCCAAACAGCACTCTTGAAGAATTCCAGCGTATGTTGGATAGGCTCGTGGATGATGCTAGAGGCCGTAGCCCAATCATCGTGGCTGGGGATTTCAACGCATGGGCCACTGATTGGGGCAGCACTCGAACCAATAGAAGAGGTGAGGCACTACTCGAAGCGGTATCGTCACTAGATGTCATGCTGCTCAATACGGGAAGCGAGAATACCTTTAGCAGAAATGACGTAGGTTCCGTAGTTGACATAACCTTCGTAACTAGTTCCCTAGCGAGAGGCGCCAAGTGGAGAGTAAGTAAACAGTACACCCACAGCGACCACCTGGCCATCCTGTTTGAAATAGACCAGAAAAGATCCAACCGGGAACTCCCGCCAAAGAAGGCACAACGAATGGGGTGGAAAATAGGCACACTAGACGAAGATTCTTTTACTTTCACCTTTAGAGAATCTACAATAAGGCCAGGAACAGCAAATGCTATGGCAGCTGAGATTACGAAACAAGTAATGAGAGCATGCGATGCATCTATGATCCGGAAAACGTCAATAAATCGCCGGCCACCAGTATATTGGTGGAACCAAGAGATAGCAGAGCTACGCAGCAAGTGCCATAAAGCGAGAAGACTGTTCCAGCGATCCAGAGGCTTGCCCTCCCACCAGATCCTACAGGTGCAATACAAAGATAAGCGTAGAGACCTGAAATTAGCAATCCGGAGAAGCAAAAGTGACAACTTTAAAGAACTCTGTCAGCAAGCAGATGTAAATCCCTGGGGTACAGCCTATAAGGCAGTCATGGCAAAACTCAAGGGCACCACTAGGGCACCCTCGCCCTCATGCCCTTTGCTAATGCAAAAAATAGTGTCGGGCTTATTTCCACCGCAGAGAACTGCAGAGAGTATAGCAGCACCCCAGGATTTACATGAAATCACAACCGTCACGCAAACGGAACTTTTGGAAGTGTGCAAGCGGTTCGACGACAATAAGTCACCTGGATTGGATGGGATACCCAACAAGGCCCTTAAGTTAGCCATAAAAACAAATACGGAACCATTTCTGGAAATGTATAATAAGTGTCTAACCGAAGGGGTCTTTCCAGACCAGTGGAAGAAACAACGTCTGCTGCTGCCCAAAGGGAAAAAACCGCCAGATGAGCCCTCGTCATACCGTCCTATATGCCTGTTAGACACAATGGGTAAAATATTAGAAAAAATTATATGCAAACGACTGGAGGTGGCAATACATGAAGCCGGGGGACTTTCAAACGAACAGTATGGATTTAGTAGAACAATTTTAGCTTCAGCCGTACAGCATAAACCAAAGTGTAGACAGACTTAAAGTTTACGCGTACAGCGTAATGCACAGTGTAAAACGACTTTAGCATTACCATTACAGCATAACAGATTGTGTAAAACGACTTTGGTTCACTGTATACCGTATCACATAGAGTAGAACAATTTTAGGTTCAGCCGTACAGCATAAACCAAAGTGTAGACTGACTTAAGGTTTACGCGTACAGCGTAATGCACAGTGTAAAACGACTTTAGCATTACCATTACAGCATAACAGATTCTGTAAAACGACTTTGGTTCACTGTATACAGTATCACATAGAGCAGAACGACTTTAGGTTCAGCGGTACAGCATAAACCAAAGTGTAAACTGACTAGAGGTTTACTCGTAGACTATGTTTTTACCCGTACAGCATATTACATAGAGCAGAACAACTTTAGGTTCAGGCGTACAGCATAAACCAAAGTGTAGACTGACTAGAGGTTTACGCGTACAGCGTAATGCATAGTGTAAAACGACTTTAGCATTACCATTACAGCATAACAGATAGTGCAAAACGACTATGATTCACTGTATACCGTATCACATAGAGTAGAACGACTTTAGGTTTAACCGTACAGCATAAACTTGAGTGTAAACTGGCTAGAGGTTTAGTCTTTACGGGTGTACCGTATTTGATAGAGTAGAACAATTTTAGGTTCAGCCGTAAAGCATAAACCAAAGTGTAGACTGAATTAAGGTTTACGCGTACAGCGTAATGCACAGTGAAAAACGACTTTAGCATTACCATTACAGCATAACAGATAGTGTAAAACGAGTATGGTTTACTGTATACCATATCAGATAGAGTAGAACAGTGCAGTATAAAGCAGATTGTAAACTGACTAGAGGTTTACTCGTAGACTATGTCTTTACCCGTATAGCGTATTCCATAAAGTAGAACGACTTAGATTCAGGCGCACAGTATAAAGCAGAGTGCAAACTGGATAGAGGTTTACTCGAGGATTAGTCTTTACACGTGTACCGTATTGCATAGAGTAGAACAACTTTAGTTTCAACCGTACAGCATAAACCAAAGTGTAGACTGACTAGAGGTTTACGCGTACAGCGTAATGTACAGTGTAAAACGACTTTAGCTTTACCATTACAGCATAACTGATAGTGTAAAACGACTATGGTTCACTGTATACAGTATCACATAGAGTAGAACGACTTTAGGTTCAACCGTACAGTGTAAAGCAGAGTGTAAACTTGCTAGAGGTTTACTCGTCGACTATGTCTTTACCCGTAAAGCGTTTTATATAGAGTAGAACGACTTAGATTCAGGCGCACGGTATAAAGCAGAGTGCAAACTGGCTGTTTACTCGAGGATTAGTCTTTACCCGTGTACCGTATTGCATAGAGTAAAACAACTTTAGATTCAGCCGTACAGCATAAACCAAAGTGTAGACTGACTACAGGTTTACGCGTACAGCGTAATGCACAGTGTAAAACGACTTTAGCTTTACCATTACAGCATAACAGATAGTGTAAAACGACTATGGTTCACTGTATACAGTATCACATAGAGTACAACGACTTTAGGTTCAACCGTACAGTATAAAGCAGAGTGTAAACTGGCTAGAGGTTTACACGTCGACTATGTCTTAACCCGTATAGCGTTTTATATAGAGTACAACGACTTAGATTCAGGCGCACGGTATAAAGCAGAGTGCAAACTGGCTGTTTACTCGAGGATTGGTCTTTACCCGGGTACCGTATTGCATAGAGTAGAACAACTTTAGGTTCAGCCGTACAGCATAAACCAAAGTGTAGACTGACTAGAGGTTTACGCGTACAGCGTAATGCACAGTGTAAAACGACTTTAGCTTTACCATTACAGCATAACTGATAGTGTAAAACGACTATGGTTCACTGTATACACTGTATACAGTATCACATAGAGTAGAACGACTTTAGGTTCAACCGTACAGTGTAAAGCAGAGTGTAAACTTGCTAGAGGTTTACTCGTCGACTATGTCTTTACCCGTATAGCGTTTTATATAGAGTAGAACGACTTAGATTCAGGCGCACGGTATAAAGCAGAGTGCAAACTGGCTGTTTACTCGAGGATTAGTCTTTACCCGTGTACCGTATTGCATAGAGTAAAACAACTTTAGATTCAGCCGTACAGCATAAACCAAAGTGTAGACTGACTACAGGTTTACGCGTACAGCGTAATGCACAGTGTAAAACGACTTTAGCTTTACCATTACAGCATAACAGATAGTGTAAAACGACTATGGTTCACTGTATACAGTATCACATAGAGTACAACGACTTTAGGTTCAACCGTACAGTATAAAGCAGAGTGTAAACTGGCTAGAGGTTTACTCGTCGACTATGTCTTTACCCGTATAGCGTTTTATATAGAGTACAACGACTTAGATTCAGGCGCACGGTATAAAGCAGAGTGCAAACTGGCTGTTTACTCGAGGATTGGTCTTTACCCGGGTACCGTATTGCATAGAGTAGAACAACTTTAGGTTCAACCGTACAGCATAAACCAAAGTGTAGACTGACTACAGGTTTACGCGTACAGCGTAATGCACAGTGTAAAACGACTTTAGCTTTACCATTACAGCATAACAGATAGTGTAAAACGACTATGGTTCACTGTATACAGTATCACATAGAGTACAACGACTTTAGGTTCAACCGTACAGTATAAAGCAGAGTGTAAACTGGCTAGAGGTTTACTCGTCGACTATGTCTTTACCCGTATAGCGTTTTATATAGAGTAGAACGACTTAGATTCAGGCGCACAGTATAAAGCTGAGTGCAAACTGGCTAGAGGTTTACTCGAGGATTAGTCTTTACCCGTGTACCGTATTGCATAGAGTAGAACAACTTTAGGTTCAGGAGTACAGCATAAACCAAAGTGTAGACTGACTAGAGGTTTACCCGTACATCGTAATGCACAGAGTAAAACGACTTTAGCATTACCATTACAGCATAACAGATAGTGTAAAACGACTATGGTTCACTGTATACCGTATCACATAGAGTAGAACGACTTTAGGTTCAACCGTACAGTATAAAGCAGAGTGTAAACTGGCTAGAGGTTTACTCGAGGATTAGTCTTTACCCGTGTACCGTATTGCATAGAGTAGAACAACTTTAGGTTCAGCCGTACAGCATAAACCAAAGTGTAGACTGACTAGAGGTTTACGCGTACAGCGTAATGCACAGTGTAAAACGACTTTAGCTTTACCATTACAGCATAACAGATAGTGTAAAACGACAATGGTTGACCGTATACCGTATCACATAGAGGAGAACGACTTTAGGTTCAACCGTACAGTATAAAGCAGAGTGTAAACTGGCTAGAGGTTTACTCGAGGATTAGTCTTTACCCGTGTACCGTATTGCATAGAGTAAAACAACTTTAGGTTCAGCCGTACAGCATAAATCAAAGTGTAGACTGACTAGAGGTTTACGCGTACAGCGTAATGCACAGTGTAAAACGACTTAAGCTTTACCATTACAGCATAACAGATAGTGTAAAACGACTATGGTTGACCGTATACCGTATCACATAGTGGAGAACGACTTTATGTTCAACGGTACAACATAAACCAAAGTGTAAACTGGCTAGAGGTTTACTCGTAGACTATGTCTTTACTCGTATAGCGTTTTATATAGAGTAGAACGACTTAGATTCAGGCGCACGGTATAAAGCAGAGTGCAAACTGGCTGTTTACTCGAGGATACCCGTGTACCGTATTGCATAGAGTAGAACAACTTTAGGTTCAGCCGTACAGCATAAACCAAAGTGTAGACTGACTAGAGGTTTACGCGTACAGCGTAATGCACAGTGTAAAACGACTTTAGCTTTACCATTACAGCATAACAGATAGTGTAAAACGACTATGGTTGACCGTATACCGTATCACATAGTGGAGAACGACTTTATGTTCAACGGTACAACATAAACCAAAGTGTAAACTGGCTAGAGGTTTACTCGTAGACTATGTCTTAACCCGTATAGCGTTTTATATAGAGTAGAACGACTTAGATTCAGGCGCACGGTATAAAGCAGAGTGCAAACTGGCTGTTTACTCGAGGACTAGTCTTTACCCGGGTACCGTATTGCATAGAGTAGAACAACTTTAGGTTCAGCCGTACAGCATAAACCAAAGTGTAGACTGACTAGAGGTTTACCCGTACATCGTAATGCACGGTGTAAAACGACTTAAGCATTACCATTACAGCATAACAGATAGTGTAAAACGACTATGGTTCTTTGTATACCGTATCACATAGAGTAGAACGACTTTAGGTTCAACCGTACAGTATAAAGCAGAGTGTAAACTGGCTAGAGGTTTACTCGTCGACTATGTCTTAACCCGTATAGCGTTTTATATAGAGTAGAACGACTTAGATTCAGGCGCACGGTATAAAGCAGAGTGCAAACTGGCTGTTTACTCGAGGACTAGTCTTTACCCGTGTACCGTATTGCATAGAGTAGAACAACTTTAGGTTCTGCCGTACAGTATAAAGCAGAGTGTAAACTGGCTAGAGGTTTACTCGTCGACTATGTCTTTACCCGTATAGCGTATTATATAGAGTAGAACGACTTAGATTCAGGCGCACAGTATAAAGCTGAGTGCAAACTGGCTAGAGGTTTACTCGAGGATTAGTCTTTACCCGTGTACCGTATTGCATAGAGTAAAACAACTTTAGGTTCAGCCGTACAGCATAAACCAAAGTGTAGACTGACTAGAGGTTTACCCGTACATCGTAATGCACGGTGTAAAACGACTTAAGCATTACCATTACAGCATAACAGATAGTGTAAAACGACTATGGTTCTTTGTATACCGTATCACATAGAGTAGAACGACTTTAGGTTCAACCGTACAGTATAAAGCAGAGTGTAAACTGGCTAGAGGTTTACTCGTCGACTATGTCTTAACCCGTATAGCGTTTTATATAGAGTAGAACGACTTAGATTCAGGCGCACGGTATAAAGCAGAGTGCAAACTGGCTGTTTACTCGAGGACTAGTCTTTACCCGTGTACCGTATTGCATAGAGTAGAACAACTTTAGGTTCTGCCGTACAGCATAAACCAAAGTGTAGACTGACTAGAGGTTTACCCGTACATCGTAATGCACAGTGTAAAAGGACTTAAGCATTACCATTACAGCATAACAGATAGTGTAAAACGACTATGGTTCTTTGTATACCGTATCACATAGAGTAGAACGACTTTAGGTTCAACCGTACAGTATAAAGCAGAGTGTAAACTGGCTAGAGGTTTACTCGTCGACTATGTCTTTACCCGTATAGCGTATTATATAGAGTAGAACGACTTAGATTCAGGCGCACAGTATAAAGCTGAGTGCAAACTGGCTAGAGGTTTACTCGAGGATTAGTCTTTACCCGTGTACCGTATTGCATAGAGTAGAACAACTTTAGGTTCAGCCGTACAGCATAAACCAAAGTGTAGACTGACTAGAGGTTTACGCGTACAGCGTAATGCACAGTGTAAAACGACTGTAGCTTTACCATTACAGCATAACAGATAGTGTAAAACGACTATGGTTCACTGTATACAGTATCACATAAAGTACAACGACTTTAGGTTCAGCCGTACAGCATAAACCAAAGTGTAGACTGACTAGTGGTTTACGCGTACAGCGTAATGCACAGTGTAAAACGACTTCAGCTTTACCATTACAGCATAACAGATAGTGTAAAACGACTATGGTTCACTGTATACAGTATCACATAAAGTACAACGACTTTAGGTTCAGCCGTACAGCATAAACCAAAGTGTAGACTGACTAGAGGTTTACGCGTACAGCGTAATGCACAGTGTAAAACGACTTTAGCTTTACCATTACAGCATAACAGATAGTGTAAAACGACTATGGTTGACCGTATACCGTGTCACATAGAGGAGAACGACTTTAGGTTCAACCGTACAGTATAAAGCAGAGTGTAAACTGGCTAGAGGTTTACTCGAGGATTAGTCTTTACCCGTGTACCGTATTGCATAGAGTAAAACAACTTTAGGTTCAGCCGTACAGCATAAATCAAAGTGTAGACTGACTAGAGGTTTACGCGTACAGCGTAATGCACAGTGTAAAACGACTTAAGCTTTACCATTACAGCATAACAGATAGTGTAAAACGACTATGGTTGACCGTATACCGTATCACATAGTGGAGAACGACTTTATGTTCAACGGTACAACATAAACCAAAGTGTAAACTGGCTAGAGGTTTACTCGTAGACTATGTCTTTACTCGTATAGCGTTTTATATAGAGTAGAACGACTTAGATTCAGGCGCACGGTATAAAGCAGAGTGCAAACTGGCTGTTTACTCGAGGATACCCGTGTACCGTATTGCATAGAGTAGAACAACTTTAGGTTCAGCCGTACAGCATAAACCAAAGTGTAGACTGACTAGAGGTTTACGCGTACAGCGTAATGCACAGTGTAAAACGACTTAAGCTTTACCATTACAGCATAACAGATAGTGTAAAACGACTATGGTTGACCGTATACCGTATCACATAGTGGAGAACGACTTTATGTTCAACGGTACAACATAAACCAAAGTGTAAACTGGCTAGAGGTTTACTCGTAGACTATGTCTTTACTCGTATAGCGTTTTATATAGAGTAGAACGACTTAGATTCAGGCGCACGGTATAAAGCAGAGTGCAAACTGGCTGTTTACTCGAGGATACCCGTGTACCGTATTGCATAGAGTAGAACAACTTTAGGTTCAGCCGTACAGCATAAACCAAAGTGTAGACTGACTAGAGGTTTACCCGTACATCGTAATGCACGGTGTAAAACGACTTAAGCATTACCATTACAGCATAACAGATAGTGTAAAACGACTATGGTTCTTTGTATACCGTATCACATAGAGTAGAACGACTTTAGGTTCAACCGTACAGTATAAAGCAGAGTGTAAACTGGCTAGAGGTTTACTCGTCGACTATGTCTTAACCCGTATAGCGTTTTATATAGAGTAGAACGACTTAGATTCAGGCGCACGGTATAAAGCAGAGTGCAAACTGGCTGTTTACTCGAGGACTAGTCTTTACCCGTGTACCGTATTGCATAGAGTAGAACAACTTTAGGTTCTGCCGTACAGTATAAAGCAGAGTGTAAACTGGCTAGAGGTTTACTCGTCGACTATGTCTTTACCCGTATAGCGTATTATATAGAGTAGAACGACTTAGATTCAGGCGCACAGTATAAAGCTGAGTGCAAACTGGCTAGAGGTTTACTCGAGGATTAGTCTTTACCCGTGTACCGTATTGCATAGAGTAAAACAACTTTAGGTTCAGCCGTACAGCATAAACCAAAGTGTAGACTGACTAGAGGTTTACCCGTACATCGTAATGCACGGTGTAAAACGACTTAAGCATTACCATTACAGCATAACAGATAGTGTAAAACGACTATGGTTCTTTGTATACCGTATCACATAGAGTAGAACGACTTTAGGTTCAACCGTACAGTATAAAGCAGAGTGTAAACTGGCTAGAGGTTTACTCGTCGACTATGTCTTAACCCGTATAGCGTTTTATATAGAGTAGAACGACTTAGATTCAGGCGCACGGTATAAAGCAGAGTGCAAACTGGCTGTTTACTCGAGGACTAGTCTTTACCCGTGTACCGTATTGCATAGAGTAGAACAACTTTAGGTTCTGCCGTACAGCATAAACCAAAGTGTAGACTGACTAGAGGTTTACCCGTACATCGTAATGCACAGTGTAAAAGGACTTAAGCATTACCATTACAGCATAACAGATAGTGTAAAACGACTATGGTTCTTTGTATACCGTATCACATAGAGTAGAACGACTTTAGGTTCAACCGTACAGTATAAAGCAGAGTGTAAACTGGCTAGAGGTTTACTCGTCGACTATGTCTTTACCCGTATAGCGTATTATATAGAGTAGAACGACTTAGATTCAGGCGCACAGTATAAAGCTGAGTGCAAACTGGCTAGAGGTTTACTCGAGGATTAGTCTTTACCCGTGTACCGTATTGCATAGAGTAGAACAACTTTAGGTTCAGCCGTACAGCATAAACCAAAGTGTAGACTGACTAGAGGTTTACGCGTACAGCGTAATGCACAGTGTAAAACGACTGTAGCTTTACCATTACAGCATAACAGATAGTGTAAAACGACTATGGTTCACTGTATACAGTATCACATAAAGTACAACGACTTTAGGTTCAGCCGTACAGCATAAACCAAAGTGTAGACTGACTAGAGGTTTACGCGTACAGCGTAATGCACAGTGTAAAACGACTTTAGCTTTACCATTACAGCATAACAGATAGTGTAAAACGACTATGGTTGACCGTATACCGTGTCACATAGAGGAGAACGACTTTAGGTTCAACCGTACAGTTTAAAGCAGAGTGTAAACTGGCTAGTGGTTTATTCGAGGATTACTCTTTACCCGTGTACCGTATTGCATAGAGTAAAACAACTTTAGGTTCAGCCGTACAGCATAAACCAAAGTGTAGACTGACTAGAGGTTTACGCGTACAGCGTAATGCACAGTGTAAAACGATTTAAGCTTAACCATTACAGCATAACAGATAGTGTAAAACGACTATGGTTGACCGTATACCGTATCACATAGTGGAGAACGACTTTATGTTCAACGGTACAGCATAAACCAAAGTGTAAACTGGCTAGAGGTTTACTCGTAGACTATGTCTTTACTCGTATAGCGTTTTATATGGAGTAGAACGACTTAGATTCAGGCGCACGGTATAAAGCAGAGCGCAAACTGGCTGTTTACTCGAGGATTAATCTTTACCCGTGTACCGTATTGCATAGAGTAAAACAACTTTAGATTCAGCCGTACAGCATAAACCAAAGTGTAGACTGACTACAGGTTTACCCGTACATCGTAATGCACAGTGTAAAAGGACTTAAGCATTACCATTACAGCATAACAGATAGTGTAAAACGACTATGGTTGACCGTATACCGTATCACATAGTGGAGAACGACTTTATGTTCAACGGTACAGCATAAACCAAAGTGTAAACTGGCTAGAGGTTTACTCGTCGACTATGTCTTTACCCGTATAGCGTATTATATAGAGTAGAACGACTTAGATTCAGGCGCACAGTATAAAGCTGAGTGCAAACTGGCTAGAGGTTTACTCGAGGATTAGTCTTTACCCGTGTACCGTATTGCATAGAGTAAAACAACTTTAGGTTCAGCCGTACAGCATAAACCAAAGTGTAGACTGACTAGAGGTTTACCCGTACATCGTAATGCACAGTGTAAAACGACTTAAGCATTACCATTACAGCATAACAGATAGTGTAAAACGACTATGGTTCACTGTATACAGTATCACATAGAGTACAACGACTTTAGGTTCAACCGTACAGTATAAAGCAGAGTGTAAACTGGCTAGAGGTTTACTCGTCGACTATGTCTTTACCCGTATAGCGTTTTATATAGAGTAGAACGACTTAGATTCAGGCGCACAGTATAAAGCTGAGTGCAAACTGGCTAGAGGTTTACTCGAGGATTAGTCTTTACCCGTGTACCGTATTGCATAGAGTAGAACAACTTTAGGTTCAGGAGTACAGCATAAACCAAAGTGTAGACTGACTAGAGGTTTACCCGTACATCGTAATGCACAGTGTAAAACGACTTTAGCATTACCATTACAGCATGACAGATAGTGTAAAACGACTATGGTTCACTGTATACCGTATCACATAGAGTAGAACGACTTTAGGTTCAACCGTACAGTATAAAGCAGAGTGTAAACTGGCTAGAGGTTTACTCGAGGATTAGTCTTTACCCGTGTACCGTATTGCATAGAGTAGAACAACTTTAGGTTCAGCCGTACAGCATAAACCAAAGTGTAGACTGACTAGAGGTTTACGCGTACAGCGTAATGCACAGTGTAAAACGACTTTAGCTTTACCATTACAGCATAACAGATAGTGTAAAACGACAATGGTTGACCGTATACCGTATCACATAGAGGAGAACGACTTTAGGTTCAACCGTACAGTATAAAGCAGAGTGTAAACTGGCTAGAGGTTTACTCGAGGATTAGTCTTTACCCGTGTACCGTATTGCATAGAGTAAAACAACTTTAGGTTCAGCCGTACAGCATAAATCAAAGTGTAGACTGACTAGAGGTTTACGCGTACAGCGTAATGCACAGTGTAAAACGACTTAAGCTTTACCATTACAGCATAACAGATAGTGTAAAACGACTATGGTTGACCGTATACCGTATCACATAGTGGAGAACGACTTTATGTTCAACGGTACAACATAAACCAAAGTGTAAACTGGCTAGAGGTTTACTCGTAGACTATGTCTTTACTCGTATAGCGTTTTATATAGAGTAGAACGACTTAGATTCAGGCGCACGGTATAAAGCAGAGTGCAAACTGGCTGTTTACTCGAGGATACCCGTGTACCGTATTGCATAGAGTAGAACAACTTTAGGTTCAGCCGTACAGCATAAACCAAAGTGTAGACTGACTAGAGGTTTACGCGTACAGCGTAATGTACAGTGTAAAACGACTTTAGCTTTACCATTACAGCATAACAGATAGTGTAAAACGACTATGGTTCACTGTATACAGTATCACATAAAGTACAACGACTTTAGGTTCAACCGTACAGTATAAAGCAGAGTGTAAACTGGCTAGAGGTTTACTCGTCGACTATGTCTTAACCCGTATAGCGTTTTATATAGAGTAGAACGACTTAGATTCAGGCGCACGGTATAAAGCAGAGTGCAAACTGGCTGTTTACTCGAGGACTAGTCTTTACCCGGGTACCGTATTGCATAGAGTAGAACAACTTTAGGTTCAACCGTACAGTATAAAGCAGAGTGTAAACTGGCTAGAGGTTTACTCGTCGACTATGTCTTTACCCGTATAGCGTATTATATAGAGTAGAACGACTTAGATTCAGGCGCACAGTATAAAGCTGAGTGCAAACTGGCTAGAGGTTTACTCGAGGATTAGTCTTTACCCGTGTACCGTATTGCATAGAGTAAAACAACTTTAGGTTCAGCCGTACAGCATAAACCAAAGAGTAGACTGACTAGAGGTTTACCCGTACATCGTAATGCACAGTGTAAAACGACTTAAGCATTACCATTACAGCATAACAGATAGTGTAAAACGACTATGGTTCTTTGTATACCGTATCACATAGAGTAGAACGACTTTAGGTTCAACCGTACAGTATAAAGCAGAGTGTAAACTGGCTAGAGGTTTACTCGTCGACTATGTCTTAACCCGTATAGCGTTTTATATAGAGTAGAACGACTTAGATTCAGGCGCACGGTATAAAGCAGAGTGCAAACTGGCTGTTTACTCGAGGACTAGTCTTTACCCGTGTACCGTATTGCATAGAGTAGAACAACTTTAGGTTCTGCCGTACAGCATAAACCAAAGTGTAGACTGACTAGAGGTTTACCCGTACATCGTAATGCACAGTGTAAAAGGACTTAAGCATTACCATTACAGCATAACAGATAGTGTAAAACGACTATGGTTCTTTGTATACCGTATCACATAGAGTAGAACGACTTTAGGTTCAACCGTACAGTATAAAGCAGAGTGTAAACTGGCTAGAGGTTTACTCGTCGACTATGTCTTAACCCGTATAGCGTTTTATATAGAGTAGAACGACTTAGATTCAGGCGCACGGTATAAAGCAGAGTGCAAACTGGCTGTTTACTCGAGGACTAGTCTTTACCCGTGTACCGTATTGCATAGAGTAGAACAACTTTAGGTTCTGCCGTACAGCATAAACCAAAGTGTAGACTGACTAGAGGTTTACCCGTACATCGTAATGCACAGTGTAAAAGGACTTAAGCATTACCATTACAGCATAACAGATAGTGTAAAACGACTATGGTTCACTGTATACAGTATCACATAAAGTACAACGACTTTAGGTTCAACCGTACAGTATAAAGCAGAGTGTAAACTGGCTAGAGGTTTACTCGTCGACTATGTCTTAACCCGTATAGCGTTTTATATAGAGTAGAACGACTTAGATTCAGGCGCACGGTATAAAGCAGAGTGCAAACTGGCTGTTTACTCGAGGACTAGTCTTTACCCGGGTACCGTATTGCATAGAGTAGAACAACTTTAGGTTCAACCGTACAGTATAAAGCAGAGTGTAAACTGGCTAGAGGTTTACTCGTCGACTATGTCTTTACCCGTATAGCGTATTATATAGAGTAGAACGACTTAGATTCAGGCGCACAGTATAAAGCTGAGTGCAAACTGGCTAGAGGTTTACTCGAGGATTAGTCTTTACCCGTGTACCGTATTGCATAGAGTAAAACAACTTTAGGTTCAGCCGTACAGCATAAACCAAAGAGTAGACTGACTAGAGGTTTACCCGTACATCGTAATGCACAGTGTAAAACGACTTAAGCATTACCATTACAGCATAACAGATAGTGTAAAACGACTATGGTTCTTTGTATACCGTATCACATAGAGTAGAACGACTTTAGGTTCAACCGTACAGTATAAAGCAGAGTGTAAACTGGCTAGAGGTTTACTCGTCGACTATGTCTTAACCCGTATAGCGTTTTATATAGAGTAGAACGACTTAGATTCAGGCGCACGGTATAAAGCAGAGTGCAAACTGGCTGTTTACTCGAGGACTAGTCTTTACCCGTGTACCGTATTGCATAGAGTAGAACAACTTTAGGTTCTGCCGTACAGCATAAACCAAAGTGTAGACTGACTAGAGGTTTACCCGTACATCGTAATGCACAGTGTAAAAGGACTTAAGCATTACCATTACAGCATAACAGATAGTGTAAAACGACTATGGTTCTTTGTATACCGTATCACATAGAGTAGAACGACTTTAGGTTCAACCGTACAGTATAAAGCAGAGTGTAAACTGGCTAGAGGTTTACTCGTCGACTATGTCTTTACCCGTATAGCGTATTATATAGAGTAGAACGACTTAGATTCAGGCGCACAGTATAAAGCTGAGTGCAAACTGGCTAGAGGTTTACTCGAGGATTAGTCTTTACCCGTGTACCGTATTGCATAGAGTAGAACAACTTTAGGTTCAGCCGTACAGCATAAACCAAAGTGTAGACTGACTAGAGGTTTACGCGTACAGCGTAATGCACAGTGTAAAACGACTGTAGCTTTACCATTACAGCATAACAGATAGTGTAAAACGACTATGGTTCACTGTATACAGTATCACATAAAGTACAACGACTTTAGGTTCAGCCGTACAGCATAAACCAAAGTGTAGACTGACTAGAGGTTTACGCGTACAGCGTAATGCACAGTGTAAAACGATTTAAGCTTAACCATTACAGCATAACAGATAGTGTAAAACGACTATGGTTGACCGTATACCGTATCACATAGTGGAGAACGACTTTATGTTCAACGGTACAGCATAAACCAAAGTGTAAACTGGCTAGAGGTTTACTCGTAGACTATGTCTTTACTCGTATAGCGTTTTATATGGAGTAGAACGACTTAGATTCAGGCGCACGGTATAAAGCAGAGAGCAAACTGGCTGTTTACTCGAGGATTAATCTTTACCCGTGTACCGTATTGCATAGAGTAAAACAACTTTAGATTCAGCCGTACAGCATAAACCAAAGTGTAGACTGACTACAGGTTTACGCGTACAGCGTAATGCACAGTGTAAAACGACTATAGCTTTACCATTACAGCATAACAGATAGTGTAAAACGATTATGGTTCACTGTATACAGTATCACATAAAGTACAACGACTTTAGGTTCAACCGTACAGTATAAAGCAGAGTGTAGACTGGCTAGAGGTTTACTCGTCGACTATGTCTTTACCCGTATAGCGTATTATATAGAGTAGAACGACTTAGATTCAGGCGCACAGTATAAAGCTGAGTGCAAACTGGCTAGAGGTTTACTCGAGGATTAGTCTTTACCCGTGTACCGTATTGCATAGAGTACAACAACTTTAGGTTCAGCCGTACAGCATAAACCAAAGTGTAGACTGACTAGAGGTTTACGCGTACAGCGTAATGCACAGTGTAAAACGACTTCAGCTTTACCATTACAGCATAACAGATAGTGTAAAACGACTATGGTTCACTGTATACAGTATCACATAGAGTACAACTACTTTAGGTTCAACCGTTCAGTATAAAGCAGAGTGTAAACTGGCTAGAGGTTTACTCCTCGACTATGTCTTTACCCGTATAGCGTATTATATAGAGTAGAACGACTTAGATTCAGGCGTACAGTGCAAAGCAGAGTACAAACTGGCTAGAGGTTTACTCGAGGATTAGTCTTTACCCGTATACCGAACTGCATAGAGTAGAACAACTTTAGGTTCAGCCGTACAGCATAAACCAAAGTGTAGACTGACTAGAGGTTTACGCGTACAGCGTAATGCACAGTGTAAAACGACTTTAGCTTTACCATTACAGCATAACTGATAGTGTAAAACGACTATGGTTCACTGTATACAGTATCACATAGAGTAGAACGACTTTAGGTTCAACCGTACAGTGTAAAGCAGAGTGTAAACTTGCTAGAGGTTTACTCGTCGACTATGTCTTTACCCGTAAAGCGTTTTATATAGAGTAGAACGACTTAGATTCAGGCGCACGGTATAAAGCAGAGTGCAAACTGGCTGTTTACTCGAGGATTAGTCTTTACCCGTGTACCGTATTGCATAGAGTAAAACAACTTTAGATTCAGCCGTACAGCATAAACCAAAGTGTAGACTGACTACAGGTTTACGCGTACAGCGTAATGCACAGTGTAAAACGACTTTAGCTTTACCATTACAGCATAACAGGTAGTGTAAAACGACTATGGTTCACTGTATACAGTATCACATAGAGTACAACGACTTTAGGTTCAACCGTACAGTATAAAGCAGAGTGTAAACTGGCTAGAGGTTTACTCGTCGACTATGTCTTAACCCGTATAGCGTTTTATATAGAGTACAACGACTTAGATTCAGGCGCACGGTATAAAGCAAAGTGCAAACTGGCTGTTTACTCGAGGATTGGTCTTTACCCGGGTACCGTATTGCATAGAGTAGAACAACTTTAGGTTCAGCCGTACAGCATAAACCAAAGTGTAGACTGACTAGAGGTTTACGCGTACAGCGTAATGCACAGTGTAAAACGACTTTAGCTTTACCATTACAGCATAACTGATAGTGTAAAACGACTATGGTTCACTGTATACAGTATCACATAGAGTAGAACGACTTTAGGTTCAACCGTACAGTGTAAAGCAGAGTGTAAACTTGCTAGAGGTTTACTCGTCGACTATGTCTTTACCCGTATAGCGTTTTATATAGAGTAGAACGACTTAGATTCAGGCGCACGGTATAAAGCAGAGTGCAAACTGGCTGTTTACTCGAGGATTAGTCTTTACCCGTGTACCGTATTGCATAGAGTAAAACAACTTTAGATTCAGCCGTACAGCATAAACCAAAGTGTAGACTGACTACAGGTTTACGCGTACAGCGTAATGCACAGTGTAAAACGACTTTAGCTTTACCATTACAGCATAACAGATAGTGTAAAACGACTATGGTTCACTGTATACAGTATCACATAGAGTACAACGACTTTAGGTTCAACCGTACAGTATAAAGCAGAGTGTAAACTGGCTAGAGGTTTACTCGTCGACTATGTCTTTACCCGTATAGCGTTTTATATAGAGTACAACGACTTAGATTCAGGCGCACGGTATAAAGCAGAGTGCAAACTGGCTGTTTACTCGAGGATTGGTCTTTACCCGGGTACCGTATTGCATAGAGTAGAACAACTTTAGGTTCAGCCGTACAGCATAAACCAAAGTGTAGACTGACTAGAGGTTTACGCATACAGCGTAATGCACAGTGTAAAACGACTTTAGCTTTACATTACAGCATAACAGATAGTGTAAAACGACTATGGTTCACTGTATACAGTATCACATAGAGTAGAACGACTTTAGGTTCAACCGTACAGTGTAAAGCAGAGTGTAAACTTGCTAGAGGTTTACTCGTCGACTATGTCTTTACCCGTAAAGCGTTTTATATAGAGTAGAACGACTTAGATTCAGGCGCACGGTATAAAGCAGAGTGCAAACTGGCTGTTTACTCGAGGATTAGTCTTTACCCGTGTACCGTATTGCATAGAGTAAAACAACTTTAGATTCAGCCGTACAGCATAAACCAAAGTGTAGACTGACTACAGGTTTACGCGTACAGCGTAATGCACAGTGTAAAACGACTTTAGCTTTACCATTACAGCATAACAGGTAGTGTAAAACGACTATGGTTCACTGTATACAGTATCACATAGAGTACAACGACTTTAGGTTCAACCGTACAGTATAAAGCAGAGTGTAAACTGGCTAGAGGTTTACTCGTCGACTATGTCTTAACCCGTATAGCGTTTTATATAGAGTACAACGACTTAGATTCAGGCGCACGGTATAAAGCAGAGTGCAAACTGGCTGTTTACTCGAGGATTGGTCTTTACCCGGGTACCGTATTGCATAGAGTAGAACAACTTTAGGTTCAGCCGTACAGCATAAACCAAAGTGTAGACTGACTAGAGGTTTACGCGTACAGCGTAATGCACAGTGTAAAACGACTTTAGCTTTACCATTACAGCATAACTGATAGTGTAAAACGACTATGGTTCACTGTATACAGTATCACATAGAGTAGAACGACTTTAGGTTCAACCGTACAGTGTAAAGCAGAGTGTAAACTTGCTAGAGGTTTACTCGTCGACTATGTCTTTACCCGTATAGCGTTTTATATAGAGTAGAACGACTTAGATTCAGGCGCACGGTATAAAGCAGAGTGCAAACTGGCTGTTTACTCGAGGATTAGTCTTTACCCGTGTACCGTATTGCATAGAGTAAAACAACTTTAGATTCAGCCGTACAGCATAAACCAAAGTGTAGACTGACTACAGGTTTACGCGTACAGCGTAATGCACAGTGTAAAACGACTTTAGCTTTACCATTACAGCATAACAGATAGTGTAAAACGACTATGGTTCACTGTATACAGTATCACATAGAGTACAACGACTTTAGGTTCAACCGTACAGTATAAAGCAGAGTGTAAACTGGCTAGAGGTTTACTCGTCGACTATGTCTTTACCCGTATAGCGTTTTATATAGAGTACAACGACTTAGATTCAGGCGCACGGTATAAAGCAGAGTGCAAACTGGCTGTTTACTCGAGGATTGGTCTTTACCCGGGTACCGTATTGCATAGAGTAGAACAACTTTAGGTTCAGCCGTACAGCATAAACCAAAGTGTAGACTGACTAGAGGTTTACGCATACAGCGTAATGCACAGTGTAAAACGACTTTAGCTTTACATTACAGCATAACAGATAGTGTAAAACGACTATGGTTCACTGTATACAGTATCACATAAAGTACAACGACTTTAGGTTCAACCGTACAGTATAAAGCAGAGTGTAAACTGGCTAGAGGTTTACTCGTCGACTATGTCTTTACCCGTATAGCGTTTTATATAGAGTACAACGACTTAGATTCAGGCGCACGGTATAAAGCAGAGTGCAAACTGGCTGTTTACTCGAGGATTGGTCTTTACCCGGGTACCGTATTGCATAGAGTAGAACAACTTTAGGTTCAGCCGTACAGCATAAACCAAAGTGTAGACTGACTAGAGGTTTACGCATACAGCGTAATGCACAGTGTAAAACGACTTTAGCTTTACCATTACAGCATAACAGATAGTGTAAAACGACTATGGTTCACTGTATACAGTATCACATAGAGTACAACGACTTTAGGTTCAACCGTACAGTATAAAGCAGAGTGTAAAATGGCTAGAGGTTTACTCGTCGACTATGTCTTTACCCGTATAGCGTTTTATATAGAGTACAACGACATAGATTCAGGCGCACGGTATAAAGCAGAGTGCAAACTGGCTGTTTACTCGAGGATTGGTCTTTACCCGGGTACCGTATTGCATAGAGTAGAACAACTTTAGGTTCAGCCGTACAGCATAAACCAAAGTGTAGACTGACTAGAGGTTTACGCGTACAGCGTAATGCACAGTGTAAAACGACTGTAGCTTTACCATTACAGCATAACAGATAGTGTAAAACGACTATGGTTCACTGTATACATTATCACATAAAGTACAACGACTTTAGGTTCAGCCGTACAGCATAAACCAAAGTGTAGACTGACTAGAGGTTTACGCGTACAGCGTAATGCACAGTGTAAAACGACTTTAGCTTTACCATTACAGCATAACAGATAGTGTAAAACGACTATGGTTGACCGTATACCGTGTCACATAGAGGAGAACGACTTTAGGTTCAACCGTACAGTTTAAAGCAGAGTGTAAACTGGCTAGTGGTTTATTCGAGGATTACTCTTTACCCGTGTACCGTATTGCATAGAGTAAAACAACTTTAGGTTCAGCCGTACAGCATAAACCAAAGTGTAGACTGACTAGAGGTTTACGCGTACAGCGTAATGCACAGTGTAAAACGATTTAAGCTTAACCATTACAGCATAACAGATAGTGTAAAACGACTATGGTTGACCGTATACCGTATCACATAGTGGAGAACGACTTTATGTTCAACGGTACAGCATAAACCAAAGTGTAAACTGGCTAGAGGTTTACTCGTAGACTATGTCTTTACTCGTATAGCGTTTTATATGGAGTAGAACGACTTAGATTCAGGCGCACGGTATAAAGCAGAGAGCAAACTGGCTGTTTACTCGAGGATTAATCTTTACCCGTGTACCGTATTGCATAGAGTAAAACAACTTTAGATTCAGCCGTACAGCATAAACCAAAGTGTAGACTGACTACAGGTTTACGCGTACAGCGTAATGCACAGTGTAAAACGACTATAGCTTTACCATTACAGCATAACAGATAGTGTAAAACGATTATGGTTCACTGTATACAGTATCACATAAAGTACAACGACTTTAGGTTCAACCGTACAGTATAAAGCAGAGTGTAGACTGGCTAGAGGTTTACTCGTCGACTATGTCTTTACCCGTATAGCGTATTATATAGAGTAGAACGACTTAGATTCAGGCGCACAGTATAAAGCTGAGTGCAAACTGGCTAGAGGTTTACTCGAGGATTAGTCTTTACCCGTGTACCGTATTGCATAGAGTACAACAACTTTAGGTTCAGCCGTACAGCATAAACCAAAGTGTAGACTGACTAGAGGTTTACGCGTACAGCGTAATGCACAGTGTAAAACGACTTCAGCTTTACCATTACAGCATAACAGATAGTGTAAAACGACTATGGTTCACTGTATACAGTATCACATAGAGTACAACTACTTTAGGTTCAACCGTTCAGTATAAAGCAGAGTGTAAACTGGCTAGAGGTTTACTCCTCGACTATGTCTTTACCCGTATAGCGTATTATATAGAGTAGAACGACTTAGATTCAGGCGTACAGTGCAAAGCAGAGTACAAACTGGCTAGAGGTTTACTCGAGGATTAGTCTTTACCCGTATACCGAACTGCATAGAGTAGAACAACTTTAGGTTCAGCCGTACAGCATAAACCAAAGTGTAGACTGACTAGAGGTTTACGCGTACAGCGTAATGCACAGTGTAAAACGACTTTAGCTTTACCATTACAGCATAACTGATAGTGTAAAACGACTATGGTTCACTGTATACAGTATCACATAGAGTAGAACGACTTTAGGTTCAACCGTACAGTGTAAAGCAGAGTGTAAACTTGCTAGAGGTTTACTCGTCGACTATGTCTTTACCCGTAAAGCGTTTTATATAGAGTAGAACGACTTAGATTCAGGCGCACGGTATAAAGCAGAGTGCAAACTGGCTGTTTACTCGAGGATTAGTCTTTACCCGTGTACCGTATTGCATAGAGTAAAACAACTTTAGATTCAGCCGTACAGCATAAACCAAAGTGTAGACTGACTACAGGTTTACGCGTACAGCGTAATGCACAGTGTAAAACGACTTTAGCTTTACCATTACAGCATAACAGGTAGTGTAAAACGACTATGGTTCACTGTATACAGTATCACATAGAGTACAACGACTTTAGGTTCAACCGTACAGTATAAAGCAGAGTGTAAACTGGCTAGAGGTTTACTCGTCGACTATGTCTTAACCCGTATAGCGTTTTATATAGAGTACAACGACTTAGATTCAGGCGCACGGTATAAAGCAGAGTGCAAACTGGCTGTTTACTCGAGGATTGGTCTTTACCCGGGTACCGTATTGCATAGAGTAGAACAACTTTAGGTTCAGCCGTACAGCATAAACCAAAGTGTAGACTGACTAGAGGTTTACGCGTACAGCGTAATGCACAGTGTAAAACGACTTTAGCTTTACCATTACAGCATAACTGATAGTGTAAAACGACTATGGTTCACTGTATACAGTATCACATAGAGTAGAACGACTTTAGGTTCAACCGTACAGTGTAAAGCAGAGTGTAAACTTGCTAGAGGTTTACTCGTCGACTATGTCTTTACCCGTATAGCGTTTTATATAGAGTAGAACGACTTAGATTCAGGCGCACGGTATAAAGCAGAGTGCAAACTGGCTGTTTACTCGAGGATTAGTCTTTACCCGTGTACCGTATTGCATAGAGTAAAACAACTTTAGATTCAGCCGTACAGCATAAACCAAAGTGTAGACTGACTACAGGTTTACGCGTACAGCGTAATGCACAGTGTAAAACGACTTTAGCTTTACCATTACAGCATAACAGATAGTGTAAAACGACTATGGTTCACTGTATACAGTATCACATAGAGTACAACGACTTTAGGTTCAACCGTACAGTATAAAGCAGAGTGTAAACTGGCTAGAGGTTTACTCGTCGACTATGTCTTTACCCGTATAGCGTTTTATATAGAGTACAACGACTTAGATTCAGGCGCACGGTATAAAGCAGAGTGCAAACTGGCTGTTTACTCGAGGATTGGTCTTTACCCGGGTACCGTATTGCATAGAGTAGAACAACTTTAGGTTCAGCCGTACAGCATAAACCAAAGTGTAGACTGACTAGAGGTTTACGCATACAGCGTAATGCACAGTGTAAAACGACTTTAGCTTTACATTACAGCATAACAGATAGTGTAAAACGACTATGGTTCACTGTATACAGTATCACATAAAGTACAACGACTTTAGGTTCAACCGTACAGTATAAAGCAGAGTGTAAACTGGCTAGAGGTTTACTCGTCGACTATGTCTTTACCCGTATAGCGTATTATATAGAGTAGAACGACTTAGATTCAGGCGCACAGTATAAAGCTGAGTGCAAACTGGCTAGAGGTTTACTCGAGGATTAGTCTTTACCCGTGTACCGTATTGCATAGAGTAAAACAACTTTAGGTTCAGCCGTACAGCATAAACCAAAGTGTAGACTGACTAGAGGTTTACCCGTACATCGTAATGCACAGTGTAAAACGACTTAAGCATTACCATTACAGCATAACAGATAGTGTAAAACGACTATGGTTCTTTGTATACCGTATCACATAGAGTAGAACGACTTTAGGTTCAACTGTACAGTATAAAGCAGAGTGTAAACTGGCTAGAGGTTTACTCGTCGACTATGTCTTAACCCGTATAGCGTTTTATATAGAGTAGAACGACTTAGATTCAGGCGCACGGTATAAAGCAGAGTGCAAACTGGCTGTTTACTCGAGGACTAGTCTTTACCCGTGTACCGTATTGCATAGAGTAGAACAACTTTAGGTTCTGCCGTACAGCATAAACCAAAGTGTAGACTGACTAGAGGTTTACCCGTACATCGTAATGCACAGTGTAAAAGGACTTAAGCATTACCATTACAGCATAACAGATAGTGTAAAACGACTATGGTTCTTTGTATACCGTATCACATAGAGTAGAACGACTTTAGGTTCAACCGTACAGTATAAAGCAGAGTGTAAACTGGCTAGAGGTTTACTCGTCGACTATGTCTTTACCCGTATAGCGTATTATATAGAGTAGAACGACTTAGATTCAGGCGCACAGTATAAAGCTGAGTGCAAACTGGCTAGAGGTTTACTCGAGGATTAGTCTTTACCCGTGTACCGTATTGCATAGAGTAGAACAACTTTAGGTTCAGCCGTACAGCATAAACCAAAGTGTAGACTGACTAGAGGTTTACGCGTACAGCGTAATGCACAGTGTAAAACGACTTTAGCTTTACCATTACAGCATAACAGATAGTGTAAAACGACTATGGTTGACCGTATACCGTGTCACATAGAGGAGAACTACTTTAGGTTCAACCGTACAGTTTAAAGCAGAGTGTAAACTGGCTAGTGGTTTATTCGAGGATTAGTCTTTACCCGTGTACCGTATTGCATAGAGTAAAACAACTTTAGGTTCAGCCGTACAGCATAAACCAAAGTGTAGACTGACTAGAGGTTTACGCGTACAGCGTAATGCACAGTGTAAAACGATTTAAGCTTAACCATTACAGCATAACAGATAGTGTAAAACGACTATGGCTGACCGTATACCGTATCACATAGTGGAGAACGACTTTATGTTCAACGGTACAGCATAAACCAAAGTGTAAACTGGCTAGAGGTTTACTCGTAGACTATGTCTTTACTCGTATAGCGTTTTATATGGAGTAGAACGACTTAGATTCAGGCGCACGGTATAAAGCAGAGCGCAAACTGGCTGTTTACTCGAGGATTAGTCTTTACCCGTGTACCGTATTGCATAGAGTAAAACAACTTTAGATTCAGCCGTACAGCATAAACCAAAGTGTAGACTGACTACAGGTTTACGCGTACAGCGTAATGCACAGTGTAAAACGACTATAGCTTTACCATTACAGCATAACAGATAGTGTAAAACGACTATGGTTCACTGTATACAGTATCACATAAAGTACAACGACTTTAGGTTCAGCCGTACAGCATAAACCAAAGTGTAGACTGACTAGAGGTTTACGCGTACAGCGTAATGCATAGTGTAAAACGACTTAAGCTTAACCATTACAGTATAACAGATAGTGTAAAACGACTATGGTTGACCGTATACCGTATCACATAGTGGAGAACGACTTTATGTTCAACGGTACAGCATAAACCAAAGTGTAAACTGGCTAGAGGTTTACTCGTAGACTATGTCTTTACTCGTATAGCGTTTTATATGGAGTAGAACGACTTAGATTCAGGCGCACGGTATAAAGCAGAGCGCAAACTGGCTGTTTACTCGAGGATTAGTCTTTACCCGTGTACCGTATTGCATAGAGTAAAACAACTTTAGATTCAGCCGTACAGCATAAACCAAAGTGTAGACTGACTACAGGTTTACGCGTACAGCGTAATGCACAGTGTAAAACGACTATAGCTTTACCATTACAGCATAACAGATAGTGTAAAACGATTATGGTTCACTGTATACAGTATCACATAAAGTACAACGACTTTAGGTTCAACCGTACAGTATAAAGCAGAGTGTAAACTGGCTAGAGGTTTACTCGTCGACTATGTCTTTACCCGTATAGCGTATTATATAGAGTAGAACGACTTAGATTCAGGCGCACAGTATAAAGCTGAGTGCAAACTGGCTAGAGGTTTACTCGAGGATTAGTCTTTACCCGTGTACCGTATTGCATAGAGTACAACAACTTTAGGTTCAGCCGTACAGCATAAACCAAAGTGTAGACTGACTAGAGGTTTACGCGTACAGCGTAATGCACAGTGTAAAACGACTTCAGCTTTACCATTACAGCATAACAGATAGTGTAAAACGACTATGGTTCACTGTATACAGTATCACATAGAGTACAACTACTTTAGGTTCAACCGTTCAGTATAAAGCAGAGTGTAAACTGGCTAGAGGTTTACTCCTCGACTATGTCTTTACCCGTATAGCGTATTATATAGAGTAGAACGACTTAGATTCAGGCGTACAGTACAAAGCAGAGTACAAACTGGCTAGAGGTTTACTCGAGGATTAGTCTTTACCCGTATACCGAACTGCATAGAGTAGAACAACTTTAGGTTCAGCCGTACAGCATAAACCAAAGTGTAGACTGACTAGAGGTTTACGCGTACAGCGTAATGCACAGTGTAAAACGACTTAAGCTTAACCATTACAGCATAACAGATAGTGTAAAACGACTATGGTTGACCGTATACCGTATCACATAGTGGAGAACGACTTTATGTTCAACGGTACAGCATAAACCAAAGTGTAAACTGGCTAGAGGTTTACTCGTAGACTATGTCTTTACTCGTATAGCGTTTTATATGGAGTAGAACGACTTAGATTCAGGCGCACGGTATAAAGCAGAGCGCAAACTGGCTGTTTACTCGAGGATTAGTCTTTACCCGTGTTACGTATTGCTTAGAGTAGAACGACTTTAGGTTCAGCGGTACAGCATAAACCAAAGTGTAAACTGACTAGAGGTTTACTCGTAGACAATGTTTTTACCCGTACAGCATATTACATAGAGTAGAACAACTTAGGTTCAGGCGTACAGTACACAGCAGAGTACAAACTGGCTAGAGGTTTACTCGAGGATTAGTCTTTACCCGTATACCGAATTGCATAGAGTAGAACAACTTTAGGTTCAACCTTACAGCATAAAGCAGAGTGTAAACTGACTAGAGGTTTACGCGTACAGCGTAATGCACAGTGTAAAACGACTTCAGCTTTACCATTACAGCATAACAGATAGTGTAAAACTACTATGGTTCACTGTATACAGTATCACATAGAGTACAACGACTTTAGGTTCAACCGTACAGTATAAAGCAGAGTGCAATCTGGCTAGAGGTTTACTCGAGGATTAGTCTTTACCCGTATACCGAACTGCATAGAGTAGAACAACTTTAGGTACAGCCGTACAGCATAAACCAAAGTGTAGACTGACTAGAGGTTTACGCGTACAGCGTAATGCACAGTGTAAAACGACTTAAGCTTAACCATTACAGCATAACAGATAGTGTAAAACGACTATGGTTGACCGTATACCGTATCACATAGTGGAGAACGACTTTATGTTCAACGGTACAGCATAAACCAAAGTGTAAACTGACTAGAGGTTTACTCGTAGACAATGTTTTTACCCGTACAGCATATTACATAGAGTAGAACAACTTAGGTTCAGGCATACAGTACACAGCAGAGTACAAACTGGCTAGAGGTTTACTCGAGGATTAGTCTTTACCCGTGTACCGTATTGCTTAGAGTAGAACGACTTTAGGTTCAGCGGTACAGCATAAACAAAAGTGTAAACTGACTAGAGGTTTACTCGTAGACTATGTCTTTACTCGTATAGCGTATTACATAGAGTAGAGCTACTTAGATTCAGGCGTACAGTACAAAGCAGAGTGCAAACTGGCTAGAGATTAACTCGTAGACTATGTCTTTACCCGTACAGCGTATTACATAGATTAGAACTACTTAGGTTCAGGCTTACAGTATAAAGCAGAGTACAAACTGGCTGGAGGTTTACTCGAGGATTAGTCTTTACCCGTGTACCGTATTGCATAGAGTAGAACAACTTTAGGTTCAGCGGTACAGCATAAACAAAAGTGTAAACTGACTAGAGGTTTACTCGTAGACTATGTCTTTACTCGTATAGCGTATTACATAGAGTAGAGCTACTTAGATTCAGGCGTACAGTACAAAGCAGAGTGCAAACTGGCTAGAGATTAACTCGTAGACTATGTCTTTACCCGTACAGCGTATTACATAGATTAGAACTACTTAGGTTCAGGCTTACAGTATAAAGCAGAGTACAAACTGGCTGGATATTTACTCGAGGATTGGTCTTTACCCGTATACCGAATTGCATAGAGTAGAACAACTTTAGGTTCAGCCGTACAGCATAAACCAAAGTGTAGACTGACTAGAGGTTTACGCGTACAGCGTAATGCACAGTGTAAAACGACGTCAGCTTTACCATTACAGCATAACAGATAGTGTAAAACGACTATGGTTCACTGTATACAGTATCACATAGAGTACAACTACTTTAGGTTCAACCGTTCAGTATAAAGCAGAGTGTAAACTGGCTAGAGGTTTACTCCTCGACTATGTCTTTAATCGTATAGCGTATTATATAGAGTAGAACGACTTAGATTCAGGCGCACAGTATAAAGCTGAGTGCAAACTGGCTAGAGGTTTACTCGAGGATTAGTCTTTACCCGTGTACCGTATTGCATAGAGTACAACAACTTTAGGTTCAGCCGTACAGCATAAACCAAAGTGTAGACTGACTAGAGGTTTACGCGTACAGCGTAATGCACAGTGTAAAACGACTTCAGCTTTACCATTACAGCATAACAGATAGTGTAAAACGACTATGGTTCACTGTATACAGTATCACATAGAGTACAACTACTTTAGGTTCAACCGTTCAGTATAAAGCAGAGTGTAAACTGGCTAGAGGTTTACTCCTCGACTATGTCTTTACCCGTATAGCGTATTATATAGAGTAGAACGACTTAGATTCAGGCGTACAGTACAAAGCAGAGTACAAACTGGCTAGAGGTTTACTCGAGGATTAGTCTTTACCCGTATACCGAACTGCATAGAGTAGAACAACTTTAGGTTCAGCCGTACAGCATAAACCAAAGTGTAGACTGACTAGAGGTTTACGCGTACAGCGTAATGCACAGTGTAAAACGACTTAAGCTTAACCATTACAGCATAACAGATAGTGTAAAACGACTATGGTTGACCGTATACCGTATCACATAGTGGAGAACGACTTTATGTTCAACGGTACAGCATAAACCAAAGTGTAAACTGGCTAGAGGTTTACTCGTAGACTATGTCTTTACTCGTATAGCGTTTTATATGGAGTGGAACGACTTAGATTCAGGCGCACGGTATAAAGCAGAGCGCAAACTGGCTGTTTACTCGAGGATTAGTCTTTACCCGTGTACCGTATTGCTTAGAGTAGAACGACTTTAGGTTCAGCGGTACAGCATAAACCAAAGTGTAAACTGGTTAGAGATTAACTCGTAGACTATGTCTTTACCCGCACAGCGTATTACATAGATTAGAACTACTTAGGTTCAGGCTTACAGTATAAAGCAGAGTACAAACTGGCTGGATATTTACTCGAGGATTGGTCTTTACCCGTATACCGAATTGCATAGAGTAGAACAACTTTAGGTTCAGCCGTACAGCATAAACCAAAGTGTAGACTGACTAGAGGTTTACGCGTACAGCGTAATGCACAGTGTAAAACGACTTAAGCTTTACCATTACAGCATAACAGATAGTGTAAAACGACTATGGTTGACCGTATACCGTATCACATAGTGGAGAACGACTTTATGTTCAACGGTACAACATAAACCAAAGTGTAAACTGGCTAGAGGTTTACTCGTAGACTATGTCTTTACTCGTATAGCGTTTTATATGGAGTAGAACGACTTAGATTCAGGCGCACGGTATAAAGCAGAGCGCAAACTGGCTGTTTACTCGAGGATTAGTCTTTACACGTGTACCGTATTGCATAGAGTAAAACAACTTTAGATTCAGCCGTACAGCATAAACCAAAGTGTAGACTGACTACAGGTTTACGCGTACAGCGTAATGCACAGTGTAAAACGACAATAGCTTTACCATTACAGCATAACAGATAGTGTAAAACGACTATGGTTCACTGTATACAGTATCACATAAAGTACAACGACTTTAGGTTCAACCGTACAGTATAAAGCAGAGTGCAAACTGGCTAGAGGTTTACTCGAGGATTAGTCTTTACCCGTGTACCGTATTGCATAGAGTAGAACAACTTTAGGTTCAGCCGTACAGCATAAACCAAAGTGTAGACTGACTAGAGGTTTACGCGTACAGCGTAATGCACAGTGTAAAACGACTTCAGCTTTACCATTACAGCATAACAGATAGTGTAAAACGACTATGGTTCACTGTATACAGTATCACATAGAGTACAACTACTTTAGGTTCAACCGTTCAGTATAAAGCAGAGTGTAAACTGGCTAGAGGTTTACTCCTCGACTATGTCTTTACCCGTATAGCGTATTATATAGAGTAGAACGACTTAGATTCAGGCGTACAGTACAAAGCAGAGTACAAACTGGCTAGAGGTTTACTCGAGGATTAGTCTTTACCCGTATACCGAACTGCATAGAGTAGAACAACTTTAGGTTCAGCCGTACAGCATAAACCAAAGTGTAGACTTACTAGAGGTTTACGCGTACAGCGTAATGCACAGTGTAAAACGACTTAAGCTTAACCATTACAGCATAACAGATAGTGTAAAACGACTATGGTTGACCGTATACCGTATCACATAGTGGAGAACGACTTTATGTTCAACGGTACAGCATAAACCAAAGTGTAAACTGGCTAGAGGTTTACTCGTAGACTATGTCTTTACTCGTATAGCGTTTTATATGGAGTGGAACGACTTAGATTCAGGCGCACGGTATAAAGCAGAGCGCAAACTGGCTGTTTACTCGAGGATTAGTCTTTACCCGTGTACCGTATTGCTTAGAGTAGAACGACTTTAGGTTCAGCGGTACAGCATAAACCAAAGTGTAAACTGGTTAGAGATTAACTCGTAGACTATGTCTTTACCCGCACAGCGTATTACATAGATTAGAACTACTTAGGTTCAGGCTTACAGTATAAAGCAGAGTACAAACTGGCTGGATATTTACTCGAGGATTGGTCTTTACCCGTATACCGAATTGCATAGAGTAGAACAACTTTAGGTTCAGCCGTACAGCATAAACCAAAGTGTAGACTGACTAGAGGTTTACGCGTACAGCGTAATGCACAGTGTAAAACGACTTAAGCTTTACCATTACAGCATAACAGATAGTGTAAAACGACTATGGTTGACCGTATACCGTATCACATAGTGGAGAACGACTTTATGTTCAACGGTACAACATAAACCAAAGTGTAAACTGGCTAGAGGTTTACTCGTAGACTATGTTTTTACTCGTATAGCGTTTTATATGGAGTAGAACGACTTAGATTCAGGCGCACGGTATAAAGCAGAGCGCAAACTGGCTGTTTACTCGAGGATTAGTCTCTACCCGTGTACCGTATTGCATAGAGTACAACAACTTTAGGTTCAGCCGTACAGCATAAACCAAAGTGTAGACTGACTAGAGGTTTACGCGTACAGCGTAATGCACAGTGTAAAACGACTTCAGCTTTACCATTACAGCATAACAGATAGTGTAAAACGACTATGGTTCACTGTATACAGTATCACATAAAGTACAACGACTTTAGGTTCAACCGTACAGTATAAAGCAGAGTGTAAACTGGCTAGAGGTTTACTCGTCGACTATGTCTTTACCCGTATAGCGTATTATATAGAGTAGAACGACTTAGATTCAGGCGCACAGTATAAAGTTGAGTGCAAACTGGCTAGAGGTTTACTCGAGGATTAGTCTTTACCCGTGTACCGTATTGCATAGAGTACAACAACTTTAGGTTCAGCCGTACAGCATAAACCAAAGTGTAGACTGACTAGAGGTTTACGCGTACAGCGTAATGCACAGTGTAAAACGACTTCAGCTTTACCATTACAGCATAACAGATAGTGTAAAACGACTATGGTTCACTGTATACAGTATCACATAGAGTACAACTACTTTAGGTTCAACCGTTCAGTATAAAGCAGAGTGTAAACTGGCTAGAGGTTTAC
Organism: Xylota segnis; assembly: GCA_963583995.1. Taxonomy (NCBI): domain Eukaryota; kingdom Metazoa; phylum Arthropoda; class Insecta; order Diptera; family Syrphidae; genus Xylota; species Xylota segnis. The sequence goes on from OY757240.1 coordinate 955,432, forward strand.
TCCTCGACTATGTCTTTAATCGTATAGCGTATTATATAGAGTAGAACGACTTAGATTCAGGCGCACAGTATAAAGCTGAGTGCAAACTGGCTAGAGGTTTACTCGAGGATTAGTCTTTACCCGTGTACCGTATTGCATAGAGTACAACAACTTTAGGTTCAGCCGTACAGCATAAACCAAAGTGTAGACTGACTAGAGGTTTACGCGTACAGCGTAATGCACAGTGTAAAACGACTTCAGCTTTACCATTACAGCATAACAGATAGTGTAAAACGACTATGGTTCACTGTATACAGTATCACATAGAGTACAACTACTTTAGGTTCAACCGTTCAGTATAAAGCAGAGTGTAAACTGGCTAGAGGTTTACTCCTCGACTATGTCTTTACCCGTATAGCGTATTATATAGAGTAGAACGACTTAGATTCAGGCGTACAGTACAAAGCAGAGTACAAACTGGCTAGAGGTTTACTCGAGGATTAGTCTTTACCCGTATACCGAACTGCATAGAGTAGAACAACTTTAGGTTCAGCCGTACAGCATAAACCAAAGTGTAGACTGACTAGAGGTTTACGCGTACAGCGTAATGCACAGTGTAAAACGACTTAAGCTTAACCATTACAGCATAACAGATAGTGTAAAACGACTATGGTTGACCGTATACCGTATCACATAGTGGAGAACGACTTTATGTTCAACGGTACAGCATAAACCAAAGTGTAAACTGGCTAGAGGTTTACTCGTAGACTATGTCTTTACTCGTATAGCGTTTTATATGGAGTGGAACGACTTAGATTCAGGCGCACGGTATAAAGCAGAGCGCAAACTGGCTGTTTACTCGAGGATTAGTCTTTACCCGTGTACCGTATTGCTTAGAGTAGAACGACTTTAGGTTCAGCGGTACAGCATAAACCAAAGTGTAAACTGGTTAGAGATTAACTCGTAGACTATGTCTTTACCCGCACAGCGTATTACATAGATTAGAACTACTTAGGTTCAGGCTTACAGTATAAAGCAGAGTACAAACTGGCTGGATATTTACTCGAGGATTGGTCTTTACCCGTATACCGAATTGCATAGAGTAGAACAACTTTAGGTTCAGCCGTACAGCATAAACCAAAGTGTAGACTGACTAGAGGTTTACGCGTACAGCGTAATGCACAGTGTAAAACGACTTAAGCTTTACCATTACAGCATAACAGATAGTGTAAAACGACTATGGTTGACCGTATACCGTATCACATAGTGGAGAACGACTTTATGTTCAACGGTACAACATAAACCAAAGTGTAAACTGGCTAGAGGTTTACTCGTAGACTATGTCTTTACTCGTATAGCGTTTTATATGGAGTAGAACGACTTAGATTCAGGCGCACGGTATAAAGCAGAGCGCAAACTGGCTGTTTACTCGAGGATTAGTCTTTACACGTGTACCGTATTGCATAGAGTAAAACAACTTTAGATTCAGCCGTACAGCATAAACCAAAGTGTAGACTGGCTACAGGTTTACGCGTACAGCGTAATGCACAGTGTAAAACGACAATAGCTTTACCATTACAGCATAACAGATAGTGTAAAACGACTATGGTTCACTGTATACAGTATCACATAAAGTACAACGACTTTAGGTTCAACCGTACAGTATAAAGCAGAGTGCAAACTGGCTAGAGGTTTACTCGAGGATTAGTCTTTACCCGTGTACCGTATTGCATAGAGTAGAACAACTTTAGGTTCAGCCGTACAGCATAAACCAAAGTGTAGACTGACTAGAGGTTTACGCGTACAGCGTAATGCACAGTGTAAAACGACTTCAGCTTTACCATTACAGCATAACAGATAGTGTAAAACGACTATGGTTCACTGTATACAGTATCACATAGAGTACAACTACTTTAGGTTCAACCGTTCAGTATAAAGCAGAGTGTAAACTGGCTAGAGGTTTACTCCTCGACTATGTCTTTACCCGTATAGCGTATTATATAGAGTAGAACGACTTAGATTCAGGCGTACAGTACAAAGCAGAGTACAAACTGGCTAGAGGTTTACTCGAGGATTAGTCTTTACCCGTATACCGAACTGCATAGAGTAGAACAACTTTAGGTTCAGCCGTACAGCATAAACCAAAGTGTAGACTTACTAGAGGTTTACGCGTACAGCGTAATGCACAGTGTAAAACGACTTAAGCTTAACCATTACAGCATAACAGATAGTGTAAAACGACTATGGTTGACCGTATACCGTATCACATAGTGGAGAACGACTTTATGTTCAACGGTACAGCATAAACCAAAGTGTAAACTGGCTAGAGGTTTACTCGTAGACTATGTCTTTACTCGTATAGCGTTTTATATGGAGTGGAACGACTTAGATTCAGGCGCACGGTATAAAGCAGAGCGCAAACTGGCTGTTTACTCGAGGATTAGTCTTTACCCGTGTACCGTATTGCTTAGAGTAGAACGACTTTAGGTTCAGCGGTACAGCATAAACCAAAGTGTAAACTGGTTAGAGATTAACTCGTAGACTATGTCTTTACCCGCACAGCGTATTACATAGATTAGAACTACTTAGGTTCAGGCTTACAGTATAAAGCAGAGTACAAACTGGCTGGATATTTACTCGAGGATTGGTCTTTACCCGTATACCGAATTGCATAGAGTAGAACAACTTTAGGTTCAGCCGTACAGCATAAACCAAAGTGTAGACTGACTAGAGGTTTACGCGTACAGCGTAATGCACAGTGTAAAACGACTTAAGCTTTACCATTACAGCATAACAGACAGTGTAAAACGACTATGGTTGACCGTATACCGTATCACATAGTGGAGAACGACTTTATGTTCAACGGTACAACATAAACCAAAGTGTAAACTGGCTAGAGGTTTACTCGTAGACTATGTTTTTACTCGTATAGCGTTTTATATGGAGTAGAACGACTTAGATTCAGGCGCACGGTATAAAGCAGAGCGCAAACTGGCTGTTTACTCGAGGATTAGTCTTTACCCGTGTACCGTATTGCATAGAGTACAACAACTTTAGGTTCAGCCGTACAGCATAAACCAAAGTGTAGACTGACTAGAGGTTTACGCGTACAGCGTAATGCACAGTGTAAAACGACTTCAGCTTTACCATTACAGCATAACAGATAGTGTAAAACGACTATGGTTCACTGTATACAGTATCACATAAAGTACAACGACTTTAGGTTCAACCGTACAGTATAAAGCAGAGTGTAAACTGGCTAGAGGTTTACTCGTCGACTATGTCTTTACCCGTATAGCGTATTATATAGAGTAGAACGACTTAGATTCAGGCGCACAGTATAAAGTTGAGTGCAAACTGGCTAGAGGTTTACTCGAGGATTAGTCTTTACCCGTGTACCGTATTGCATAGAGTAGAACAACTTTAGGTTCAGCCGTACAGCATAAACCAAAGTGTAGACTGACTAGAGGTTTACGCGTACAGCGTAATGCACAGTGTAAAACGACTTCAGCTTTACCATTACAGCATAACAGATAGTGTAAAACGACTATGGTTCACTGTATACAGTATCACATAGAGTACAACTACTTTAGGTTCAACCGTTCAGTATAAAGCAGAGTGTAAACTGGCTAGAGGTTTACTCCTCGACTATGTCTTTACCCGTATAGCGTATTATATAGAGTAGAACGACTTAGATTCAGGCGTACAGTACAAAGCAGAGTACAAACTGACTAGAGGTTTACTCGTAGACTATGTCTTTACCCGTACAGCATATTACATAGAGTAGAACAACTTAGGTTCAGGCGTACAGTATACAGCAGAGTACAAACTGGCTAGAGGTTTACTCGAGGATTAGTCTTTACCCGTGTACCGTATTGCTTAGAGTAGAACGACTTTAGGTTCAGCGGTACAGCATAAACAAAAGTGTAAACTGACTAGAGGTTTACTCGTAGACTATGTTTTTACCCGTACAGCATATTACATAGTGTAGAACAACTTAGGTTCAGGCGTACAGTACAAAGCAGAGTGCAAACTAGCTAGAGGTTTACTCGAGGATTAGTCTGTACCGGTGTACCGTATTTGATAGAGTAGAACAATTTTAGGTTCAGCCGTACAGCATAAACAAAAGTGTAAACTGACTAGAGGTTTACTCGTAGACAATGTTTTTACCCGTACAGCATATTACATAGAGTAGAACAACTTAGGTTCAGGCGTACAGTACACAGCAGAGTACAAACTGGCTAGAGGTTTACTCGAGGATTAGTCTTTAGAGTAGAACAACTTTAGGTTCAGCGGTACAGCATAAACAAAAGTGTAAACTGACTAGAGGTTTACTCGTAGACTATGTCTTTACTCGTATAGCGTATTACATAGAGTAGAGCTACTTAGATTCAGGCGTACAGTACAAAGCAGAGTGCAAACTGGCTAGAGGTTTACTCGAGGATTAGTCTTTACCCGTATACCGAATTGCATAGAGTAGAACAACTTTAGGTTCAGCCGTACAGCATAAACCAAAGTGTAGACTGATTTAAGGTTTACGCGTACAGCGTAATGCAAAGTGTAAAACGACTTTAGCTTTACCATTACAGCATAACAGATAGTGTAAAACGACTATGGTTCACTGTATACCGTATCACATAGAGTAGAACGACTTAGATTCAGGCGCACGGTATAAGGCAGAGTGCAAACTGGCTGGTTACTCGAGGATTAGTCTTTACCCGTGTACCGTATCACATAGAGGAGAACGACTTTAGGTTCAACCGTACAGTATAAAGCAGAGTGTAAACTGGCTAGAGGTTTACTCGAGGATTAGTCTTTACCCGTGTACCGTATTGCATAGAGTAAAACAACTTTAGGTTCAGCCGTACAGCATAAATCAAAGTGTAGACTGACTAGAGGTTTACGCGTACAGCGTAATGCACAGTGTAAAACGACTTAAGCTTTACCATTACAGCATAACAGATAGTGTAAAACGACTATGGTTGACCGTATACCGTATCACATAGTGGAGAACGACTTTATGTTCAACGGTACAACATAAACCAAAGTGTAAACTGGCTAGAGGTTTACTCGTAGACTATGTCTTTACTCGTATAGCGTTTTATATGGAGTAGAACGACTTAGATTCAGGCGCACGGTATAAAGCAGAGCGCAAACTGGCTGTTTACTCGAGGATTAGTCTTTACACGTGTACCGTATTGCATAGAGTAAAACAACTTTAGATTCAGCCGTACAGCATAAACCAAAGTGTAGACTGACTACAGGTTTACGCGTACAGCGTAATGCATAGTGTAAAACGACAATAGCTTTACCATTACAGCATAACAGATAGTGTAAAACGACTATGGTTCACTGTATACAGTATCACATAAAGTACAACGACTTTAGGTTCAACCGTACAGTATAAAGCAGAGTGTAAACTGGCTAGAGGTTTACTCGTCGACTATGTCTTTACCCGTATAGCGTATTATATAGAGTAGAACGACTTAGATTCAGGCGCACAGTATAAAGTTGAGTGCAAACTGGCTAGAGGTTTACTCGAGGATTAGTCTTTACCCGTGTACCGTATTGCATAGAGTAGAACAACTTTAGGTTCAGCCGTACAGCATAAACCAAAGTGTAGACTGACTAGAGGTTTACGCGTACAGCGTAATGCACAGTGTAAAACGACTGTAGCTTTACCATTACAGCATAACAGATAGTGTAAAACGACTATGGTTCACTGTATACAGTATCACATAAAGTACAACGACTTTAGGTTCAGCCGTACAGCATAAACCAAAGTGTAGACTGACTAGAGGTTTACGCGTACAGCGTAATGCACAGTGTAAAACGACTTTAGCTTTACCATTACAGCATAACAGATAGTGTAAAACGACTATGGTTGACCGTATACCGTGTCACATAGAGGAGAACGACTTTAGGTTCAACCGTACAGTTTAAAGCAGAGTGTAAACTGGCTAGAGGTTTACTCGAGGATTAGTCTTTACCCGTGTACCGTATTGCATAGAGTACAACAACTTTAGGTTCAGCCGTACAGCATAAACCAAAGTGTAGACTGACTAGAGGTTTACGCGTACAGCGTAATGCACAGTGTAAAACGACTTCAGCTTTACCATTACAGCATAACAGATAGTGTAAAACGACTATGGTTCACTGTATACAGTATCACATAGAGTACAACTACTTTAGGTTCAACCGTTCAGTATAAAGCAGAGTGTAAACTGGCTAGAGGTTTACTCCTCGACTATGTCTTTACCCGTATAGCGTATTATATAGAGTAGAACGACTTAGATTCAGGCGTACAGTACAAAGCAGAGTACAAACTGGCTAGAGGTTTACTCGAGGATTAGTCTTTACCCGTATACCGAACTGCATAGAGTAGAACAACTTTAGGTTCAGCCGTACAGCATAAACCAAAGTGTAGACTGACTAGAGGTTTACGCGTACAGCGTAATGCATAGTGTAAAACGACTTAAGCTTAACCATTACAGCATAACAGATAGTGTAAAACGACTATGGTTGACCGTATACCGTATCACATAGTGGAGAACGACTTTATGTTCAACGGTACAGCATAAACCAAAGTGTAAACTGGCTAGAGGTTTACTCGTAGACTATGTCTTTACTCGTATAGCGTTTTATATGGAGTAGAACGACTTAGATTCAGGCGCACGGTATAAAGCAGAGCGCAAACTGGCTGTTTACTCGAGGATTAGTCTTTACACGTGTACCGTATTGCATAGAGTAAAACAACTTTAGATTCAGCCGTACAGCATAAACCAAAGTGTAGACTGACTACAGGTTTACGCGTACAGCGTAATGCACAGTGTAAAACGACAATAGCTTTACCATTACAGCATAACAGATAGTGTAAAACGATTATGGTTCACTGTATACAGTATCACATAAAGTACAACGACTTTAGGTTCAACCGTACAGTATAAAGCAGAGTGTAAACTGGGTAGAGGTTTACTCGTCGACTATGTCTTTACCCGTATAGCGTATTATATAGAGTAGAACGACTTAGATTCAGGCGCACAGTATAAAGCTGAGTGCAAACTGGCTAGAGGTTTACTCGAGGATTAGTCTTTACCCGTGTACCGTATTGCATAGAGTAGAACAACTTTAGGTTCAGCCGTACAGCATAAACCAAAGTGTAGACTGACTAGAGGTTTACGCGTACAGCGTAATGCACAGTGTAAAACGACTGTAGCTTTACCATTACAGCATAACAGATAGTGTAAAACGACTATGGTTCACTGTATACAGTATCACATAAAGTACAACGACTTTAGGTTCAGCCGTACAGCATAAACCAAAGTGTAGACTGACTAGAGGTTTACGCGTACAGCGTAATGCACAGTGTAAAACGACTTTAGCTTTACCATTACAGCATAACAGATAGTGTAAAACGACTATGGTTGACCGTATACCGTGTCACATAGAGGAGAACGACTTTAGGTTCAACCGTACAGTTTAAAGCAGAGTGTAAACTGGCTAGTGGTTTATTCGAGGATTAGACTTTACCCGTGTACCGTATTGCATAGAGTAAAACAACTTTAGGTTCAGCCGTACAGCATAAACCAAAGCGTAGACTGACTAGAGGTTTACGCGTACAGCGTAATGCACAGTGTAAAACGATTTAAGCTTAACCATTACAGCATAACAGATAGTGTAAAACGACTATGGTTGACCGTATACCGTATCACATAGTGGAGAACGACTTTATGTTCAACGGTACAGCATAAACCAAAGTGTAAACTGGCTAGAGGTTTACTCGTAGACTATGTCTTTACTCGTATAGCGTTTTATAGGAGGATTAATCTTTACCCGTGTACCGTATTGCATAGAGTAAAACAACTTTAGATTCAGCCGTACAGCATAAACCAAAGTGTAGACTGACTACAGGTTTACGCGTACAGCGTAATGCACAGTGTAAAACGACTATAGCTTTACCATTACAGCATAACAGATAGTGTAAAACGATTATGGTTCACTGTATACAGTATCACATAAAGTACAACGACTTTAGGTTCAACCGTACAGTATAAAGCAGAGTGTAAACTGGCTAGAGGTTTACTCGTCGACTATGTCTTTACCCGTATAGCGTATTATATAGAGTAGAACGACTTAGATTCAGGCGCACAGTATAAAGCTGAGTGCAAACTGGCTAGAGGTTTACTCGAGGATTAGTCTTTACCCGTGTACCGTATTGCATAGAGTACAACAACTTTAGGTTCAGCCGTACAGCATAAACCAAAGTGTAGACTGACTAGAGGTTTACGCGTACAGCGTAATGCACAGTGTAAAACGACTTCAGCTTTACCATTACAGCATAACAGATAGTGTAAAACGACTATGGTTCACTGTATACAGTATCACATAGAGTACAACTACTTTAGGTTCAACCGTTCAGTATAAAGCAGAGTGTAAACTGGCTAGAGGTTTACTCCTCGACTATGTCTTTACCCGTATAGCGTATTATATAGAGTAGAACGACTTAGATTCAGGCGTACAGTACAAAGCAGAGTACAAACTGGCTAGAGGTTTACTCGAGGATTAGTCTTTACCCGTATACCGAACTGCATAGAGTAGAACAACTTTAGGTTCAGCCGTACAGCATAAACCAAAGTGTAGACTGACTAGAGGTTTACGCGTACAGCGTAATGCACAGTGTAAAACGACTTAAGCTTAACCATTACAGCATAACAGATAGTGTAAAACGACTATGGTTGACCGTATACCGTATCACATAGTGGAGAACGACTTTAGGTTCAACCGTACAGTGTAAAGCAGAGTGTAAACTTGCTAGAGGTTTACTCGTCGACTATGTCTTTACCCGTATAGCGTTTTATATAGAGTAGAACGACTTAGATTCAGGCGCACGGTATAAAGCAGAGTGCAAACTGGCTGTTTACTCGAGGATTAGTCTTTACCCGTGTACCGTATTGCATAGAGTAAAACAACTTTAGATTCAGCCGTACAGCATAAACCAAAGTGTAGACTGACTACAGGTTTACGCGTACAGCGTAATGCACAGTGTAAAACGACAATAGCTTTACCATTACAGCATAACAGATAGTGTAAAACGATTATGGTTCACTGTATACAGTATCACATAAAGTACAACGACTTTAGGTTCAACCGTACAGTATAAAGCAGAGTGTAAACTGGCTAGAGGTTTACTCGTCGACTATGTCTTTACCCGTATAGCGTATTATATAGAGTAGAACGACTTAGATTCAGGCGCACAGTATAAAGCTGAGTGCAAACTGGCTAGAGGTTTACTCGAGGATTAGTCTTTACCCGTGTACCGTATTGCATAGAGTAGAACAACTTTAGGTTCAGCCGTACAGCATAAACCAAAGTGTAGACTGACTAGAGGTTTACGCGTACAGCGTAATGCACAGTGTAAAACGACTGTAGCTTTACCATTACAGCATAACAGATAGTGTAAAACGACTATGGTTCACTGTATACAGTATCACATAAAGTACAACGACTTTAGGTTCAGCCGTACAGCATAAACCAAAGTGTAGACTGACTAGAGGTTTACGCGTACAGCGTAATGCACAGTGTAAAACGACTTTAGCTTTACCATTACAGCATAACAGATAGTGTAAAACGACTATGGTTGACCGTATACCGTGTCACATAGAGGAGAACGACTTTAGGTTCAACCGTACAGTTTAAAGCAGAGTGTAAACTGGCTAGTGGTTTATTCGAGGATTAGACTTTACCCGTGTACCGTATTGCATAGAGTAAAACAACTTTAGGTTCAGCCGTACAGCATAAACCAAAGCGTAGACTGACTAGAGGTTTACGCGTACAGCGTAATGCACAGTGTAAAACGATTTAAGCTTAACCATTACAGCATAACAGATAGTGTAAAACGACTATGGTTGACCGTATACCGTATCACATAGTGGAGAACGACTTTATGTTCAACGGTACAGCATAAACCAAAGTGTAAACTGGCTAGAGGTTTACTCGTAGACTATGTCTTTACTCGTATAGCGTTTTATAGGAGGATTAATCTTTACCCGTGTACCGTATTGCATAGAGTAAAACAACTTTAGATTCAGCCGTACAGCATAAACCAAAGTGTAGACTGACTACAGGTTTACGCGTACAGCGTAATGCACAGTGTAAAACGACTATAGCTTTACCATTACAGCATAACAGATAGTGTAAAACGATTATGGTTCACTGTATACAGTATCACATAAAGTACAACGACTTTAGGTTCAACCGTACAGTATAAAGCAGAGTGTAAACTGGCTAGAGGTTTACTCGTCGACTATGTCTTTACCCGTATAGCGTATTATATAGAGTAGAACGACTTAGATTCAGGCGCACAGTATAAAGCTGAGTGCAAACTGGCTAGAGGTTTACTCGAGGATTAGTCTTTACCCGTGTACCGTATTGCATAGAGTACAACAACTTTAGGTTCAGCCGTACAGCATAAACCAAAGTGTAGACTGACTAGAGGTTTACGCGTACAGCGTAATGCACAGTGTAAAACGACTTCAGCTTTACCATTACAGCATAACAGATAGTGTAAAACGACTATGGTTCACTGTATACAGTATCACATAGAGTACAACTACTTTAGGTTCAACCGTTCAGTATAAAGCAGAGTGTAAACTGGCTAGAGGTTTACTCCTCGACTATGTCTTTACCCGTATAGCGTATTATATAGAGTAGAACGACTTAGATTCAGGCGTACAGTACAAAGCAGAGTACAAACTGGCTAGAGGTTTACTCGAGGATTAGTCTTTACCCGTGTACCGTATTGCATAGAGTAGAACAACTTTAGGTTCAGCCGTACAGCATAAACCAAAGTGTAGACTGACTAGAGGTTTACGCGTACAGCGTAATGCACAGTGTAAAACGACTTTAGCTTTACCATTACAGCATAACAGATAGTGTAAAACGACAATGGTTGACCGTATACCGTATCACATAGAGGAGAACGACTTTAGGTTCAACCGTACAGTATAAAGCAGAGTGCAAACTGGCTAGAGGTTTACTCGAGGATTAGTCTTTACCCGTGTACCGTATTGCATAGAGTAAAACAACTTTAGGTTCAGCCGTACAGCATAAACCAAAGCGTAGACTGACTAGAGGTTTACGCGTACAGCGTAATGCACAGTGTAAAACGATTTAAGCTTAACCATTACAGCATAACAGATAGTGTAAAACGACTATGGTTGACCGTATACCGTATCACATAGTGGAGAACGACTTTATGTTCAACGGTACAGCATAAACCAAAGTGTAAACTGGCTAGAGGTTTACTCGTAGACTATGTCTTTACTCGTATAGCGTTTTATAGGAGGATTAATCTTTACCCGTGTACCGTATTGCATAGAGTAAAACAACTTTAGATTCAGCCGTACAGCATAAACCAAAGTGTAGACTGACTACAGGTTTACGCGTACAGCGTAATGCACAGTGTAAAACGACTATAGCTTTACCATTACAGCATAACAGATAGTGTAAAACGATTATGGTTCACTGTATACAGTATCACATAAAGTACAACGACTTTAGGTTCAACCGTACAGTATAAAGCAGAGTGTAAACTGGCTAGAGGTTTACTCGTCGACTATGTCTTTACCCGTATAGCGTATTATATAGAGTAGAACGACTTAGATTCAGGCGCACAGTATAAAGCTGAGTGCAAACTGGCTAGAGGTTTACTCGAGGATTAGTCTTTACCCGTGTACCGTATTGCATAGAGTACAACAACTTTAGGTTCAGCCGTACAGCATAAACCAAAGTGTAGACTGACTAGAGGTTTACGCGTACAGCGTAATGCACAGTGTAAAACGACTTCAGCTTTACCATTACAGCATAACAGATAGTGTAAAACGACTATGGTTCACTGTATACAGTATCACATAGAGTACAACTACTTTAGATTCAACCGTTCAGTATAAAGCAGAGTGTAAACTGGCTAGAGGTTTACTCCTCGACTATGTCTTTACCCGTATAGCGTATTATATAGAGTAGAACGACTTAGATTCAGGCGTACAGTACAAAGCAGAGTACAAACTGGCTAGAGGTTTACTCGAGGATTAGTCTTTACCCGTATACCGAACTGCATAGAGTAGAACAACTTTAGGTTCAGCCGTACAGCATAAACCAAAGTGTAGACTGACTAGAGGTTTACGCGTACAGCGTAATGCACAGTGTAAAACGACTTAAGCTTAACCATTACAGCATAACAGATAGTGTAAAACGACTATGGTTGACCGTATACCGTATCACATAGTGGAGAACGACTTTAGGTTCAACCGTACAGTGTAAAGCAGAGTGTAAACTTGCTAGAGGTTTACTCGTCGACTATGTCTTTACCCGTATAGCGTTTTATATAGAGTAGAACGACTTAGATTCAGGCGCACGGTATAAAGCAGAGTGCAAACTGGCTGTTTACTCGAGGATTAGTCTTTACCCGTGTACCGTATTGCATAGAGTAAAACAACTTTAGATTCAGCCGTACAGCATAAACCAAAGTGTAGACTGACTACAGGTTTACGCGTACAGCGTAATGCACAGTGTAAAACGACAATAGCTTTACCATTACAGCATAACAGATAGTGTAAAACGATTATGGTTCACTGTATACAGTATCACATAAAGTACAACGACTTTAGGTTCAACCGTACAGTATAAAGCAGAGTGTAAACTGGCTAGAGGTTTACTCGTCGACTATGTCTTTACCCGTATAGCGTATTATATAGAGTAGAACGACTTAGATTCAGGCGCACAGTATAAAGCTGAGTGCAAACTGGCTAGAGGTTTACTCGAGGATTAGTCTTTACCCGTGTACCGTATTGCATAGAGTAGAACAACTTTAGGTTCAGCCGTACAGCATAAACCAAAGTGTAGACTGACTAGAGGTTTACGCGTACAGCGTAATGCACAGTGTAAAACGACAATAGCTTTACCATTACAGCATAACAGATAGTGTAAAACGATTATGGTTCACTGTATACAGTATCACATAAAGTACAACGACTTTAGGTTCAACCGTACAGTATAAAGCAGAGTGTAAACTGGCTAGAGGTTTACTCGTCGACTATGTCTTTACCCGTATAGCGTATTATATAGAGTAGAACGACTTAGATTCAGGCGCACAGTATAAAGCTGAGTGCAAACTGGCTGTTTACTCGAGGATTAGTCTTTACCCGTGTACCGTATTGCATAGAGTAAAACAACTTTAGATTCAGCCGTACAGCATAAAACAAAGTGTAGACTGACTACAGGTTTACGCGTACAGCGTAATGCACAGTGTAAAACGACAATAGCTTTACCATTACAGCATAACAGATAGTGTAAAACGATTATGGTTCACTGTATACAGTATCACATAAAGTACAACGACTTTAGGTTCAACCGTACAGTATAAAGCAGAGTGTAAACTGGCTAGAGGTTTACTCGTCGACTATGTCTTTACCCGTATAGCGTATTATATAGAGTAGAACGACTTAGATTCAGGCGCACAGTATAAAGCTGAGTGCAAACTGGCTAGAGGTTTACTCGAGGATTAGTCTTTACCCGTGTACCGTATTGCATAGAGTAGAACAACTTTAGGTTCAGCCGTACAGCATAAACCAAAGTGTAGACTGACTAGAGGTTTACGCGTACAGCGTAATGCACAGTGTAAAACGACTGTAGCTTTACCATTACAGCATAACAGATAGTGTAAAACGACTATGGTTCACTGTATACAGTATCACATAAAGTACAACGACTTTAGGTTCAGCCGTACAGCATAAACCAAAGTGTAGACTGACTAGAGGTTTACGCGTACAGCGTAATGCACAGTGTAAAACGACTTTAGCTTTACCATTACAGCATAACAGATAGTGTAAAACGACTATGGTTGACCGTATACCGTGTCACATAGAGGAGAACGACTTTAGGTTCAACCGTACAGTTTAAAGCAGAGTGTAAACTGGCTAGTGGTTTATTCGAGGATTAGACTTTACCCGTGTACCGTATTGCATAGAGTAAAACAACTTTAGGTTCAGCCGTACAGCATAAACCAAAGCGTAGACTGACTAGAGGTTTACGCGTACAGCGTAATGCACAGTGTAAAACGATTTAAGCTTAACCATTACAGCATAACAGATAGTGTAAAACGACTATGGTTGACCGTATACCGTATCACATAGTGGAGAACGACTTTATGTTCAACGGTACAGCATAAACCAAAGTGTAAACTGGCTAGAGGTTTACTCGTAGACTATGTCTTTACTCGTATAGCGTTTTATAGGAGGATTAATCTTTACCCGTGTACCGTATTGCATAGAGTAAAACAACTTTAGATTCAGCCGTACAGCATAAACCAAAGTGTAGACTGACTACAGGTTTACGCGTACAGCGTAATGCACAGTGCAAAACGACTATAGCTTTACCATTACAGCATAACAGATAGTGTAAAACGATTATGGTTCACTGTATACAGTATCACATAAAGTACAACGACTTTAGGTTCAACCGTACAGTATAAAGCAGAGTGTAAACTGGCTAGAGGTTTACTCGTCGACTATGTCTTTACCCGTATAGCGTATTATATAGAGTAGAACGACTTAGATTCAGGCGCACAGTATAAAGCTGAGTGCAAACTGGCTAGAGGTTTACTCGAGGATTAGTCTTTACCCGTGTACCGTATTGCATAGAGTACAACAACTTTAGGTTCAGCCGTACAGCATAAACCAAAGTGTAGACTGACTAGAGGTTTACGCGTACAGCGTAATGCACAGTGTAAAACGACTTCAGCTTTACCATTACAGCATAACAGATAGTGTAAAACGACTATGGTTCACTGTATACAGTATCACATAGAGTACAACTACTTTAGGTTCAACCGTTCAGTATAAAGCAGAGTGTAAACTGGCTAGAGGTTTACTCCTCGACTATGTCTTTACCCGTATAGCGTATTATATAGAGTAGAACGACTTAGATTCAGGCGTACAGTACAAAGCAGAGTACAAACTGGCTAGAGGTTTACTCGAGGATTAGTCTTTACCCGTATACCGAACTGCATAGAGTAGAACAACTTTAGGTTCAGCCGTACAGCATAAACCAAAGTGTAGACTGACTAGAGGTTTACGCGTACAGCGTAATGCACAGTGTAAAACGACTTAAGCTTAACCATTACAGCATAACAGATAGTGTAAAACGACTATGGTTGACCGTATACCGTATCACATAGTGGAGAACGACTTTAGGTTCAACCGTACAGTGTAAAGCAGAGTGTAAACTTGCTAGAGGTTTACTCGTCGACTATGTCTTTACCCGTATAGCGTTTTATATAGAGTAGAACGACTTAGATTCAGGCGCACGGTATAAAGCAGAGTGCAAACTGGCTGTTTACTCGAGGATTAGTCTTTACCCGTGTACCGTATTGCATAGAGTAAAACAACTTTAGATTCAGCCGTACAGCATAAACCAAAGTGTAGACTGACTACAGGTTTACGCGTACAGCGTAATGCACAGTGTAAAACGACTTTAGCTTTACCATTACAGCATAACAGATAGTGTAAAACGACTATGGTTCACTGTATACAGTATCACATAGAGTACAACGACTTTAGGTTCAACCGTACAGTATAAAGCAGAGTGTAAACTGGCTAGAGGTTTACTCGTCGACTATGTCTTTACCCGTATAGCGTTTTATATAGAGTACAACGACTTAGATTCAGGCGCACGGTATAAAGCAGAGTGCAAACTGGCTGTTTACTCGAGGATTGGTCTTTACCCGGGTACCGTATTGCATAGAGTAGAACAACTTTAGGTTCAGCCGTACAGCATAAACCAAAGTGTAGACTGACTAGAGGTTTACGCATACAGCGTAATGCACAGTGTAAAACGACTTTAGCTTTACATTACAGCATAACAGATAGTGTAAAACGACTATGGTTCACTGTATACAGTATCACATAAAGTACAACGACTTTAGGTTCAACCGTACAGTATAAAGCAGAGTGTAAACTGGCTAGAGGTTTACTCGTCGACTATGTCTTTACCCGTATAGCGTATTGTATAGAGTAGAACGACTTAGATTCAGGCGCACAGTATAAAGCTGAGTGCAAACTGGCTAGAGGTTTACTCGAGGATTAGTCTTTACCCGTGTACCGTATTGCATAGAGTAGAACAACTTTAGGTTCAGGAGTACAGCATAAACCAAAGTGTAGACTGACTAGAGGTTTACCCGTACATCGTAATGCACAGTGTAAAACGACTTTAGCATTACCATTACAGCATAACAGATAGTGTAAAACGACTATGGTTCACTGTATACCGTATCACATAGAGTAGAACGACTTTAGGTTCAACCGTAGAGTATAAAGCAGAGTGTAAACTGGCTAGAGGTTTACTCGAGGATTAGTCTTTACCCGTGTACCGTATTGCATAGAGTAGAACAACTTTAGGTTCAGCCGTACAGCATAAACCAAAGTGTAGACTGACTAGAGGTTTACGCGTACAGCGTAATGCACAGTGTAAAACGACTGTAGCTTTACCATTACAGCATAACAGATAGTGTAAAACGACTATGGTTCACTGTATACAGTATCACATAAAGTACAACGACTTTAGGTTCAGCCGTACAGCATAAACCAAAGTGTAGACTGACTAGAGGTTTACGCGTACAGCGTAATGCACAGTGTAAAACGACTTTAGCTTTACCATTACAGCATAACAGATAGTGTAAAACGACTATGGTTGACCGTATACCGTGTCACATAGAGGAGAACGACTTTAGGTTCAACCGTACAGTTTAAAGCAGAGTGTAAACTGGCTAGTGGTTTATTCGAGGATTAGACTTTACCCGTGTACCGTATTGCATAGAGTAAAACAACTTTAGGTTCAGCCGTACAGCATAAACCAAAGCGTAGACTGACTAGAGGTTTACGCGTACAGCGTAATGCACAGTGTAAAACGATTTAAGCTTAACCATTACAGCATAACAGATAGTGTAAAACGACTATGGTTGACCGTATACCGTATCACATAGTGGAGAACGACTTTATGTTCAACGGTACAGCATAAACCAAAGTGTAAACTGGCTAGAGGTTTACTCGTAGACTATGTCTTTACTCGTATAGCGTTTTATAGGAGGATTAATCTTTACCCGTGTACCGTATTGCATAGAGTAAAACAACTTTAGATTCAGCCGTACAGCATAAACCAAAGTGTAGACTGACTACAGGTTTACGCGTACAGCGTAATGCACAGTGTAAAACGACTATAGCTTTACCATTACAGCATAACAGATAGTGTAAAACGATTATGGTTCACTGTATACAGTATCACATAAAGTACAACGACTTTAGGTTCAACCGTACAGTATAAAGCAGAGTGTAAACTGGCTAGAGGTTTACTCGTCGACTATGTCTTTACCCGTATAGCGTATTATATAGAGTAGAACGACTTAGATTCAGGCGCACAGTATAAAGCTGAGTGCAAACTGGCTAGAGGTTTACTCGAGGATTAGTCTTTACCCGTGTACCGTATTGCATAGAGTACAACAACTTTAGGTTCAGCCGTACAGCATAAACCAAAGTGTAGACTGACTAGAGGTTTACGCGTACAGCGTAATGCACAGTGTAAAACGACTTCAGCTTTACCATTACAGCATAACAGATAGTGTAAAACGACTATGGTTCACTGTATACAGTATCACATAGAGTACAACTACTTTAGGTTCAACCGTTCAGTATAAAGCAGAGTGTAAACTGGCTAGAGGTTTACTCCTCGACTATGTCTTTACCCGTATAGCGTATTATATAGAGTAGAACGACTTAGATTCAGGCGTACAGTACAAAGCAGAGTACAAACTGGCTAGAGGTTTACTCGAGGATTAGTCTTTACCCGTATACCGAACTGCATAGAGTAGAACAACTTTAGGTTCAGCCGTACAGCATAAACCAAAGTGTAGACTGACTAGAGGTTTACGCGTACAGCGTAATGCACAGTGTAAAACGACTTAAGCTTAACCATTACAGCATAACAGATAGTGTAAAACGACTATGGTTGACCGTATACCGTATCACATAGTGGAGAACGACTTTAGGTTCAACCGTACAGTGTAAAGCAGAGTGTAAACTTGCTAGAGGTTTACTCGTCGACTATGTCTTTACCCGTATAGCGTTTTATATAGAGTAGAACGACTTAGATTCAGGCGCACGGTATAAAGCAGAGTGCAAACTGGCTGTTTACTCGAGGATTAGTCTTTACCCGTGTACCGTATTGCATAGAGTAAAACAACTTTAGATTCAGCCGTACAGCATAAACCAAAGTGTAGACTGACTACAGGTTTACGCGTACAGCGTAATGCACAGTGTAAAACGACTTTAGCTTTACCATTACAGCATAACAGATAGTGTAAAACGACTATGGTTCACTGTATACAGTATCACATAGAGTACAACGACTTTAGGTTCAACCGTACAGTATAAAGCAGAGTGTAAACTGGCTAGAGGTTTACTCGTCGACTATGTCTTTACCCGTATAGCGTTTTATATAGAGTACAACGACTTAGATTCAGGCGCACGGTATAAAGCAGAGTGCAAACTGGCTGTTTACTCGAGGATTGGTCTTTACCCGGGTACCGTATTGCATAGAGTAGAACAACTTTAGGTTCAGCCGTACAGCATAAACCAAAGTGTAGACTGACTAGAGGTTTACGCATACAGCGTAATGCACAGTGTAAAACGACTTTAGCTTTACATTACAGCATAACAGATAGTGTAAAACGACTATGGTTCACTGTATACAGTATCACATAAAGTACAACGACTTTAGGTTCAACCGTACAGTATAAAGCAGAGTGTAAACTGGCTAGAGGTTTACTCGTCGACTATGTCTTTACCCGTATAGCGTATTGTATAGAGTAGAACGACTTAGATTCAGGCGCACAGTATAAAGCTGAGTGCAAACTGGCTAGAGGTTTACTCGAGGATTAGTCTTTACCCGTGTACCGTATTGCATAGAGTAGAACAACTTTAGGTTCAGGAGTACAGCATAAACCAAAGTGTAGACTGACTAGAGGTTTACCCGTACATCGTAATGCACAGTGTAAAACGACTTTAGCATTACCATTACAGCATAACAGATAGTGTAAAACGACTATGGTTCACTGTATACCGTATCACATAGAGTAGAACGACTTTAGGTTCAACCGTAGAGTATAAAGCAGAGTGTAAACTGGCTAGAGGTTTACTCGAGGATTAGTCTTTACCCGTGTACCGTATTGCATAGAGTAGAACAACTTTAGGTTCAGCCGTACAGCATAAACCAAAGTGTAGACTGACTAGAGGTTTACGCGTACAGCGTAATGCACAGTGTAAAACGACTTTAGCTTTACCATTACAGCATAACAGATAGTGTAAAACGACAATGGTTGACCGTATACCGTATCACATAGAGGAGAACGACTTTAGGTTCAACCGTACAGTATAAAGCAGAGTGCAAACTGGCTAGAGGTTTACTCGAGGATTAGTCTTTACCCGTGTACCGTATTGCATAGAGTAAAACAACTTTAGGTTCAGCCGTACAGCATAAACCAAAGCGTAGACTGACTAGAGGTTTACGCGTACAGCGTAATGCACAGTGTAAAACGATTTAAGCTTAACCATTACAGCATAACAGATAGTGTAAAACGACTATGGTTGACCGTATACCGTATCACATAGTGGAGAACGACTTTATGTTCAACGGTACAGCATAAACCAAAGTGTAAACTGGCTAGAGGTTTACTCGTAGACTATGTCTTTACTCGTATAGCGTTTTATAGGAGGATTAATCTTTACCCGTGTACCGTATTGCATAGAGTAAAACAACTTTAGATTCAGCCGTACAGCATAAACCAAAGTGTAGACTGACTACAGGTTTACGCGTACAGCGTAATGCACAGTGTAAAACGACTATAGCTTTACCATTACAGCATAACAGATAGTGTAAAACGATTATGGTTCACTGTATACAGTATCACATAAAGTACAACGACTTTAGGTTCAACCGTACAGTATAAAGCAGAGTGTAAACTGGCTAGAGGTTTACTCGTCGACTATGTCTTTACCCGTATAGCGTATTATATAGAGTAGAACGACTTAGATTCAGGCGCACAGTATAAAGCTGAGTGCAAACTGGCTAGAGGTTTACTCGAGGATTAGTCTTTACCCGTGTACCGTATTGCATAGAGTACAACAACTTTAGGTTCAGCCGTACAGCATAAACCAAAGTGTAGACTGACTAGAGGTTTACGCGTACAGCGTAATGCACAGTGTAAAACGACTTCAGCTTTACCATTACAGCATAACAGATAGTGTAAAACGACTATGGTTCACTGTATACAGTATCACATAGAGTACAACTACTTTAGGTTCAACCGTTCAGTATAAAGCAGAGTGTAAACTGGCTAGAGGTTTACTCCTCGACTATGTCTTTACCCGTATAGCGTATTATATAGAGTAGAACGACTTAGATTCAGGCGTACAGTACAAAGCAGAGTACAAACTGGCTAGAGGTTTACTCGAGGATTAGTCTTTACCCGTATACCGAACTGCATAGAGTAGAACAACTTTAGGTTCAGCCGTACAGCATAAACCAAAGTGTAGACTGACTAGAGGTTTACGCGTACAGCGTAATGCACAGTGTAAAACGACTTAAGCTTAACCATTACAGCATAACAGATAGTGTAAAACGACTATGGTTGACCGTATACCGTATCACATAGTGGAGAACGACTTTAGGTTCAACCGTACAGTGTAAAGCAGAGTGTAAACTTGCTAGAGGTTTACTCGTCGACTATGTCTTTACCCGTATAGCGTTTTATATAGAGTAGAACGACTTAGATTCAGGCGCACGGTATAAAGCAGAGTGCAAACTGGCTGTTTACTCGAGGATTAGTCTTTACCCGTGTACCGTATTGCATAGAGTAAAACAACTTTAGATTCAGCCGTACAGCATAAACCAAAGTGTAGACTGACTACAGGTTTACGCGTACAGCGTAATGCACAGTGTAAAACGACAATAGCTTTACCATTACAGCATAACAGATAGTGTAAAACGATTATGGTTCACTGTATACAGTATCACATAAAGTACAACGACTTTAGGTTCAACCGTACAGTATAAAGCAGAGTGTAAACTGGCTAGAGGTTTACTCGTCGACTATGTCTTTACCCGTATAGCGTATTATATAGAGTAGAACGACTTAGATTCAGGCGCACAGTATAAAGCTGAGTGCAAACTGGCTAGAGGTTTACTCGAGGATTAGTCTTTACCCGTGTACCGTATTGCATAGAGTAGAACAACTTTAGGTTCAGCCGTACAGCATAAACCAAAGTGTAGACTGACTAGAGGTTTACGCGTACAGCGTAATGCACAGTGTAAAACGACTGTAGCTTTACCATTACAGCATAACAGATAGTGTAAAACGACTATGGTTCACTGTATACAGTATCACATAAAGTACAACGACTTTAGGTTCAGCCGTACAGCATAAACCAAAGTGTAGACTGACTAGAGGTTTACGCGTACAGCGTAATGCACAGTGTAAAACGACTTTAGCTTTACCATTACAGCATAACAGATAGTGTAAAACGACTATGGTTGACCGTATACCGTGTCACATAGAGGAGAACGACTTTAGGTTCAACCGTACAGTTTAAAGCAGAGTGTAAACTGGCTAGTGGTTTATTCGAGGATTAGACTTTACCCGTGTACCGTATTGCATAGAGTAAAACAACTTTAGGTTCAGCCGTACAGCATAAACCAAAGCGTAGACTGACTAGAGGTTTACGCGTACAGCGTAATGCACAGTGTAAAACGATTTAAGCTTAACCATTACAGCATAACAGATAGTGTAAAACGACTATGGTTGACCGTATACCGTATCACATAGTGGAGAACGACTTTATGTTCAACGGTACAGCATAAACCAAAGTGTAAACTGGCTAGAGGTTTACTCGTAGACTATGTCTTTACTCGTATAGCGTTTTATAGGAGGATTAATCTTTACCCGTGTACCGTATTGCATAGAGTAAAACAACTTTAGATTCAGCCGTACAGCATAAACCAAAGTGTAGACTGACTACAGGTTTACGCGTACAGCGTAATGCACAGTGTAAAACGACTATAGCTTTACCATTACAGCATAACAGATAGTGTAAAACGATTATGGTTCACTGTATACAGTATCACATAAAGTACAACGACTTTAGGTTCAACCGTACAGTATAAAGCAGAGTGTAAACTGGCTAGAGGTTTACTCGTCGACTATGTCTTTACCCGTATAGCGTATTATATAGAGTAGAACGACTTAGATTCAGGCGCACAGTATAAAGCTGAGTGCAAACTGGCTAGAGGTTTACTCGAGGATTAGTCTTTACCCGTGTACCGTATTGCATAGAGTACAACAACTTTAGGTTCAGCCGTACAGCATAAACCAAAGTGTAGACTGACTAGAGGTTTACGCGTACAGCGTAATGCACAGTGTAAAACGACTTCAGCTTTACCATTACAGCATAACAGATAGTGTAAAACGACTATGGTTCACTGTATACAGTATCACATAGAGTACAACTACTTTAGGTTCAACCGTTCAGTATAAAGCAGAGTGTAAACTGGCTAGAGGTTTACTCCTCGACTATGTCTTTACCCGTATAGCGTATTATATAGAGTAGAACGACTTAGATTCAGGCGTACAGTACAAAGCAGAGTACAAACTGGCTAGAGGTTTACTCGAGGATTAGTCTTTACCCGTATACCGAACTGCATAGAGTAGAACAACTTTAGGTTCAGCCGTACAGCATAAACCAAAGTGTAGACTGACTAGAGGTTTACGCGTACAGCGTAATGCACAGTGTAAAACGACTTAAGCTTAACCATTACAGCATAACAGATAGTGTAAAACGACTATGGTTGACCGTATACCGTATCACATAGTGGAGAACGACTTTAGGTTCAACCGTACAGTGTAAAGCAGAGTGTAAACTTGCTAGAGGTTTACTCGTCGACTATGTCTTTACCCGTATAGCGTTTTATATAGAGTAGAACGACTTAGATTCAGGCGCACGGTATAAAGCAGAGTGCAAACTGGCTGTTTACTCGAGGATTAGTCTTTACCCGTGTACCGTATTGCATAGAGTAAAACAACTTTAGATTCAGCCGTACAGCATAAACCAAAGTGTAGACTGACTACAGGTTTACGCGTACAGCGTAATGCACAGTGTAAAACGACTTTAGCTTTACCATTACAGCATAACAGATAGTGTAAAACGACTATGGTTCACTGTATACAGTATCACATAGAGTACAACGACTTTAGGTTCAACCGTACAGTATAAAGCAGAGTGTAAACTGGCTAGAGGTTTACTCGTCGACTATGTCTTTACCCGTATAGCGTTTTATATAGAGTACAACGACTTAGATTCAGGCGCACGGTATAAAGCAGAGTGCAAACTGGCTGTTTACTCGAGGATTGGTCTTTACCCGGGTACCGTATTGCATAGAGTAGAACAACTTTAGGTTCAGCCGTACAGCATAAACCAAAGTGTAGACTGACTAGAGGTTTACGCATACAGCGTAATGCACAGTGTAAAACGACTTTAGCTTTACATTACAGCATAACAGATAGTGTAAAACGACTATGGTTCACTGTATACAGTATCACATAAAGTACAACGACTTTAGGTTCAACCGTACAGTATAAAGCAGAGTGTAAACTGGCTAGAGGTTTACTCGTCGACTATGTCTTTACCCGTATAGCGTATTGTATAGAGTAGAACGACTTAGATTCAGGCGCACAGTATAAAGCTGAGTGCAAACTGGCTAGAGGTTTACTCGAGGATTAGTCTTTACCCGTGTACCGTATTGCATAGAGTAGAACAACTTTAGGTTCAGGAGTACAGCATAAACCAAAGTGTAGACTGACTAGAGGTTTACCCGTACATCGTAATGCACAGTGTAAAACGACTTTAGCATTACCATTACAGCATAACAGATAGTGTAAAACGACTATGGTTCACTGTATACCGTATCACATAGAGTAGAACGACTTTAGGTTCAACCGTAGAGTATAAAGCAGAGTGTAAACTGGCTAGAGGTTTACTCGAGGATTAGTCTTTACCCGTGTACCGTATTGCATAGAGTAGAACAACTTTAGGTTCAGCCGTACAGCATAAACCAAAGTGTAGACTGACTAGAGGTTTACGCGTACAGCGTAATGCACAGTGTAAAACGACTTTAGCTTTACCATTACAGCATAACAGATAGTGTAAAACGACAATGGTTGACCGTATACCGTATCACATAGAGGAGAACGACTTTAGGTTCAACCGTACAGTATAAAGCAGAGTGCAAACTGGCTAGAGGTTTACTCGAGGATTAGTCTTTACCCGTGTACCGTATTGCATAGAGTAAAACAACTTTAGGTTCAGCCGTACAGCATAAATCAAAGTGTAGACTGACTAGAGGTTTACGCGTACAGCGTAATGCACAGTGTAAAACGACTTAAGCTTTACCATTACAGCATAACAGATAGTGTAAAACGACTATGGTTGACCGTATACCGTATCACATAGTGGAGAACGACTTTATGTTCAACGGTACAACATAAACCAAAGTGTAAACTGGCTAGAGGTTTACTCGTAGACTATGTCTTTACTCGTATAGCGTTTTATATAGAGTAGAACGACTTAGATTCAGGCGCACGGTATAAAGCAGAGTGCAAACTGGCTGTTTACTCGAGGATACCCGTGTACCGTATTGCATAGAGTAGAACAACTTTAGGTTCAGCCGTACAGCATAAACCAAAGTGTAGACTGACTAGAGGTTTACGCGTACAGCGTAATGCACAGTGTAAAACGACTTTAGCTTTACCATTACAGCATAACAGATAGTGTAAAACGACTATGGTTCACTGTATACAGTATCACATAAAGTACAACAACTTTAGGTTCAACCGTACAGTATAAAGCAGAGTGTAAACTGGCTAGAGGTTTACTCGTCGACTATGTCTTAACCCGTATAGCGTTTTATATAGAGTAGAACGACTTAGATTCAGGCGCACGGTATAAAGCAGAGTGCAAACTGGCTGTTTACTCGAGGACTAGTCTTTACCCGGGTACCGTATTGCATAGAGTAGAACAACTTTAGGTTCAACCGTACAGTATAAAGCAGAGTGTAAACTGGCTAGAGGTTTACTCGTCGACTATGTCTTAACCCGTATAGCGTTTTATATAGAGTAGAACGACTTAGATTCAGGCGCACGGTATAAAGCAGAGTGCAAACTGGCTGTTTACTCGAGGACTAGTCTTTACCCGGGTACCGTATTGCATAGAGTAGAACAACTTTAGGTTCAACCGTACAGTATAAAGCAGAGTGTAAAGTGGCTAGAGGTTTACTCGTCGACTATGTCTTTACCCGTATAGCGTTTTATATAGAGTAGAACGACTTAGATTCAGGCGCACAGTATAAAGCTGAGTGCAAACTGGCTAGAGGTTTACTCGAGGATTAGTCTTTACCCGTGTACCGTATTGCATAGAGTAAAACAACTTTAGGTTCAGCCGTACAGCATAAACCAAAGTGTAGACTGACTAGAGGTTTACCCGTACATCGTAATGCACAGTGTAAAACGACTTAAGCATTACCATTACAGCATAACAGATAGTGTAAAACGACTATGGTTCTTTGTATACCGTATCACATAGAGTAGAACGACTTTAGGTTCAACGGTACAGTATAAAGCAGAGTGTAAACTGGCTAGAGGTTTACTCGTCGACTATGTCTTAACCCGTATAGCGTTTTATATAGAGTAGAACGACTTAGATTCAGGCGCACGGTATAAAGCAGAGTGCAAACTGGCTGTTTACTCGAGGACTAGTCTTTACCCGTGTACCGTATTGCATAGAGTAGAACAACTTTAGGTTCTGCCGTACAGCATAAACCAAAGTGTAGACTGACTAGAGGTTTACCCGTACATCGTAATGCACAGTGTAAAAGGACTTAAGCATTACCATTACAGCATAACAGATAGTGTAAAACGACTATGGTTCTTTGTATACCGTATCACATAGAGTAGAACGACTTTAGGTTCAACCGTACAGTATAAAGCAGAGTGTAAACTGGCTAGAGGTTTACTCGTCGACTATGTCTTTACCCGTATAGCGTATTATATAGAGTAGAATGACTTAGATTCAGGCGCACAGTATAAAGCTGAGTGCAAACTGGCTAGAGGTTTACTCGAGGATTAGTCTTTACCCGTGTACCGTATTGCATAGAGTAGAACAACTTTAGGTTCAGCCGTACAGCATAAACCAAAGTGTAGACTGACTAGAGGTTTACGCGTACAGCGTAATGCACAGTGTAAAACGACTGTAGCTTTACCATTACAGCATAACAGATAGTGTAAAACGACTATGGTTCACTGTATACAGTATCACATAAAGTACAACGACTTTAGGTTCAGCCGTACAGCATAAACCAAAGTGTAGACTGACTAGAGGTTTACGCGTACAGCGTAATGCACAGTGTAAAACGACTTTAGCTTTACAATTACAGCATAACAGATAGTGTAAAACGACTATGGTTGACCGTATACCGTGTCACATAGAGGAGAACGACTTTAGGTTCAACCGTACAGTTTAAAGCAGAGTGTAAACTGGCTAGTGGTTTATTCGAGGATTAGTCTTTACCCGTGTACCGTATTGCATAGAGTAAAACAACTTTAGGTTCAGCCGTACAGCATAAACCAAAGTGTAGACTGACTAGAGGTTTACGCGTACAGCGTAATGCACAGTGTAAAACGATTTAAGCTTAACCATTACAGCATAACAGATAGTGTAAAACGACTATGGTTGACCGTATACCGTATCACATAGTGGAGAACGACTTTATGTTCAACGGTACAGCATAAACCAAAGTGTAAACTGGCTAGAGGTTTACTCGTCGACTATGTCTTTACCCGTATAGCGTATTATATAGAGTAGAATGACTTAGATTCAGGCGCACAGTATAAAGCTGAGTGCAAACTGGCTAGAGGTTTACTCGAGGATTAGTCTTTACCCGTGTACCGTATTGCATAGAGTAGAACAACTTTAGGTTCAGCCGTACAGCATAAACCAAAGTGTAGACTGACTACAGGTTTGCGCGTACAGCGTAATGCACAGTGTAAAACGACTTTACAGAATAACAGATAGTGTAAAACGATTATGGTTCACTGTATACAGTATCACATAAAGTACAACGACTTTAGGTTCAACCGTACAGTATAAAGCAGAGTGTAAACTGGCTAGAGGTTTACTCGTAGACTATGTCTTTACTCGTATAGCGTTTTATATAGAGTATAACGACTTAGATTCAGGCGCACGGTATAAAGCAGAGTGCAAACTGGCTGTTTACTCGAGGATTAGCCTTTACCCGTGTACCGTATTGCATAGAGTAGAACAACTTTAGGTTCAGAAGTACAGCATAAACCAAAGTGTAGACTGACTAGAGGTTTACGCGTACAGCGTAATGCACAGTGTAAAACGACAATAGCTTTACCATTACAGCATAACAGATAGTGTAAAACGACTATGGTTGACCGTATACCGTATCACATAGTGGAGAACGACTTTATGTTCAACGGTACAGCATAAACCAAAGTGTAAACTGGCTAGAGGTTTACTCGTAGACTATGTCTTTACTCGTATAGCTTTTTATATGGAGTAGAACGACTTAGATTCAGGCGCACGGTATAAAGCAGAGCGCAAACTGGCTGTTTACTCGAGGATTAGTCTTTACACGTGTACCGTATTGCATAGAGTAAAACAACTTTAGATTCAGCCGTACAGCATAAACCAAAGTGTAGACTGACTAGAGGTTTACGCGTACAGCGTAATGCACAGTGTAAAACGATTTAAGCTTAACCATTACAGCATAACAGATAGTGTAAAACGACTATGGTTGACCGTATACCGTATCACATAGTGGAGAACGACTTTATGTTCAACGGTACAGCATAAACCAAAGTGTAAACTGGCTAGAGGTTTACTCGTAGACTATGTCTTTACTCGTAAAGCGTTTTATATGGAGTAGAACGACTTAGATTCAGGCGCACGGTATAAAGCAGAGCGCAAACTGGCTGTTTACTCGAGGATTAATCTTTACCCGTGTACCGTATTGCATAGAGTAAAACAACTTTAGATTCAGCCGTACAGCATAAACCAAAGTGTAGACTGACTACAGGTTTGCGCGTACAGCGTAATGCACAGTGTAAAACGACTTTACAGAATAACAGATAGTGTAAAACGATTATGGTTCACTGTATACAGTATCACATAAAGTACAACGACTTTAGGTTCAACCGTACAGTATAAAGCAGAGTGTAAACTGGCTAGAGGTTTACTCGTAGACTATGTCTTTACTCGTATAGCGTTTTATATAGAGTATAACGACTTAGATTCAGGCGCACGGTATAAAGCAGAGTGCAAACTGGCTGTTTACTCGAGGATTAGCCTTTACCCGTGTACCGTATTGCATAGAGTAGAACAACTTTAGGTTCAGAAGTACAGCATAAACCAAAGTGTAGACTGACTAGAGGTTTACGCGTACAGCGTAATGCACAGTGTAAAACGACAATAGCTTTACCATTACAGCATAACAGATAGTGTAAAACGACTATGGTTGACCGTATACCGTATCACATAGTGGAGAACGACTTTATGTTCAACGGTACAGCATAAACCAAAGTGTAAACTGGCTAGAGGTTTACTCGTAGACTATGTCTTTACTCGTATAGCGTTTTATATGGAGTAGAACGACTTAGATTCAGGCGCACGGTATAAAGCAGAGCGCAAACTGGCTGTTTACTCGAGGATTAGTCTTTACACGTGTACCGTATTGCATAGAGTAAAACAACTTTAGATTCAGCCGTACAGCATAAACCAAAGTGTAGACTGACTACAGGTTTACGCGTACAGCGTAATGCACAGTGTAAAACGACAATAGCTTTACCATTACAGCATAACAGATAGTGTAAAACGACTATGGTTCACTGTATACAGTATCACATAAAGTACAACGACTTTAGGTTCAACCGTACAGTATAAAGCAGAGTGTAAACTGGCTAGAGGTTTACTCGTCGACTATGTCTTTACCCGTATAGCGTATTATATAGAGTAGAACGACTTAGATTCAGGCGCACAGTATAAAGTTGAGTGCAAACTGGCTAGAGGTTTACTCGAGGATTAGTCTTTACCCGTGTACCGTATTGCATAGAGTAGAACAACTTTAGGTTCAGCCGTACAGCATAAACCAAAGTGTAGACTGACTAGAGGTTTACGCGTACAGCGTAATGCACAGTGTAAAACGACTGTAGCTTTACCATTACAGCATAACAGATAGTGTAAAACGACTATGGTTCACTGTATACAGTATCACATAAAGTACAACGACTTTAGGTTCAGCCGTACAGCATAAACCAAAGTGTAGACTGACTAGAGGTTTACGCGTACAGCGTAATGCACAGTGTAAAACGACTTTAGCTTTACCATTACAGCATAACAGATAGTGTAAAACGACTATGGTTGACCGTATACCGTGTCACATAGAGGAGAACGACTTTAGGTTCAACCGTACAGTTTAAAGCAGAGTGTAAACTGGCTAGTGGTTTATTCGAGGATTAGACTTTACCCGTGTACCGTATTGCATAGAGTAAAACAACTTTAGGTTCAGCCGTACAGCATAAACCAAAGCGTAGACTGACTAGAGGTTTACGCGTACAGCGTAATGCACAGTGTAAAACGATTTAAGCTTAACCATTACAGCATAACAGATAGTGTAAAACGACTATGGTTGACCGTATACCGTATCACATAGTGGAGAACGACTTTATGTTCAACGGTACAGCATAAACCAAAGTGTAAACTGGCTAGAGGTTTACTCGTAGACTATGTCTTTACTCGTATAGCGTTTTATAGGAGGATTAATCTTTACCCGTGTACCGTATTGCATAGAGTAAAACAACTTTAGATTCAGCCGTACAGCATAAACCAAAGTGTAGACTGACTACAGGTTTACGCGTACAGCGTAATGCACAGTGTAAAACGACTATAGCTTTACCATTACAGCATAACAGATAGTGTAAAACGATTATGGTTCACTGTATACAGTATCACATAAAGTACAACGACTTTAGGTTCAACCGTACAGTATAAAGCAGAGTGTAAACTGGCTAGAGGTTTACTCGTCGACTATGTCTTTACCCGTATAGCGTATTATATAGAGTAGAACGACTTAGATTCAGGCGCACAGTATAAAGCTGAGTGCAAACTGGCTAGAGGTTTACTCGAGGATTAGTCTTTACCCGTGTACCGTATTGCATAGAGTACAACAACTTTAGGTTCAGCCGTACAGCATAAACCAAAGTGTAGACGGACTAGAGGTTTACGCGTACAGCGTAATGCACAGTGTAAAACGACTTCAGCTTTACCATTACAGCATAACAGATAGTGTAAAACGACTATGGTTCACTGTATACATTATCACATAGAGTACAACTACTTTAGGTTCAACCGTTCAGTATAAAGCAGAGTGTAAACTGGCTAGAGGTTTACTCCTCGACTATGTCTTTACCCGTATAGCGTATTATATAGAGTAGAACGACTTAGATTCAGGCGTACAGTACAAAGCAGAGTACAAACTGGCTAGAGGTTTACTCGAGGATTAGTCTTTACCCGTATACCGAACTGCATAGAGTAGAACAACTTTAGGTTCAGCCGTACAGCATAAACCAAAGTGTAGACTGACTAGAGGTTTACGCGTACAGCGTAATGCATAGTGTAAAACGACTTAAGCTTAACCATTACAGCATAACAGATAGTGTAAAACGACTATGGTTGACCGTATACCGTATCACATAGTGGAGAACGACTTTATGTTCAACGGTACAGCATAAACCAAAGTGTAAACTGGCTAGAGGTTTACTCGTAGACTATGTCTTTACTCGTATAGCGTTTTATATGGAGTAGAACGACTTAGATTCAGGCGCACGGTATAAAGCAGAGCGCAAACTGGCTGTTTACTCGAGGATTAGTCTTTACACGTGTACCGTATTGCATAGAGTAAAACAACTTTAGATTCAGCCGTACAGCATAAACCAAAGTGTAGACTGACTACAGGTTTACGCGTACAGCGTAATGCACAGTGTAAAACGACAATAGCTTTACCATTACAGCATAACAGATAGTGTAAAACGATTATGGTTCACTGTATACAGTATCACATAAAGTACAACGACTTTAGGTTCAACCGTACAGTATAAAGCAGAGTGTAAACTGGCTAGAGGTTTACTCGTCGACTATGTCTTTACCCGTATAGCGTATTATATAGAGTAGAACGACTTAGATTCAGGCGTACAGTACAAAGCAGAGTACAAACTGGCTAGAGGTTTACTCGAGGATTAGTCTTTACCCGTATACCGAACTGCATAGAGTAGAACAACTTTAGGTTCAGCCGTACAGCATAAACCAAAGTGTAGACTGACTAGAGGTTTACGCGTACAGCGTAATGCACAGTGTAAAACGACTTAAGCTTAACCATTACAGCATAACAGATAGTGTAAAACGACTATGGTTGACCGTATACCGTATCACATAGTGGAGAACGACTTTATGTTCAACGGTACAGCATAAACCAAAGTGTAAACTGGCTAGAGGTTTACTCGAGGATTAGTCTTTACCCGTATACCGAACTGCATAGAGTAGAACAACTTTAGGTTCAGCCGTACAGCATAAACCAAAGTGTAGACTGACTAGAGGTTTACGCGTACAGCGTAATGCACAGTGTAAAACGACTTAAGCTTAACCATTACAGCATAACAGATAGTGTAAAACGACTATGGTTGACCGTATACCGTATCACATAGTGGAGAACGACTTTAGGTTCAACCGTACAGTATAAAGCAGAGTGTAAACTGGCTAGAGGTTTACTCGTCGACTATGTCTTTACCCGTATAGCGTATTATATAGAGTAGAACGACTTAGATTCAGGCGTACAGTACAAAGCAGAGTACAAACTGGCTAGAGGTTTACTCGAGGATTAGTCTTTACCCGTATACCGAACTGCATAGAGTAGAACAACTTTAGGTTCAGCCGTACAGCATAAACCAAAGTGTAGACTGACTAGAGGTTTACGCGTACAGCGTAATGCACAGTGTAAAACGACTTAAGCTTAACCATTACAGCATAACAGATAGTGTAAAACGACTATGGTTGACCGTATACCGTATCACATAGTGGAGAACGACTTTAGGTTCAACCGTACAGTATAAAGCAGAGTGTAAACTGGCTAGAGGTTTACTCGTCGACTATGTCTTTACCCGTATAGCGTATTATATAGAGTAGAACGACTTAGATTCAGGCGTACAGTACAAAGCAGAGTACAAACTGGCTAGAGGTTTACTCGAGGATTAGTCTTTACCCGTATACCGAACTGCATAGAGTAGAACAACTTTAGGTTCAGCCGTACAGCATAAACCAAAGTGTAGACTGACTAGAGGTTTACGCGTACAGCGTAATGCATAGTGTAAAACGACTTAAGCTTAACCATTACAGCATAACAGATAGTGTAAAACGACTATGGTTGACCGTATACCGTATCACATAGTGGAGAACGACTTTATGTTCAACGGTACAGCATAAACCAAAGTGTAAACTGGCTAGAGGTTTACTCGTAGACTATGTCTTTACTCGTATAGCGTTTTATATGGAGTAGAACGACTTAGATTCAGGCGCACGGTATAAAGCAGAGCGCAAACTGGCTGTTTACTCGAGGATTAGTCTTTACACGTGTACCGTATTGCATAGAGTAAAACAACTTTAGATTCAGCCGTACAGCATAAACCAAAGTGTAGACTGACTACAGGTTTACGCGTACAGCGTAATGCACAGTGTAAAACGACAATAGCTTTACCATTACAGCATAACAGATAGTGTAAAACGATTATGGTTCACTGTATACAGTATCACATAAAGTACAACGACTTTAGGTTCAACCGTACAGTATAAAGCAGAGTGTAAACTGGCTAGAGGTTTACTCGTCGACTATGTCTTTACCCGTATAGCGTTTTATATAGAGTACAACGACTTAGATTCAGGCGCACGGTATAAAGCAGAGTGCAAACTGGCTGTTTACTCGAGGATTGGTCTTTACCCGGGTACCGTATTGCATAGAGTAGAACAACTTTAGGTTCAGCCGTACAGCATAAACCAAAGTGTAGACTGACTAGAGGTTTACGCATACAGCGTAATGCACAGTGTAAAACGACTTTAGCTTTACATTACAGCATAACAGATAGTGTAAAACGACTATGGTTCACTGTATACAGTATCACATAAAGTACAACGACTTTAGGTTCAACCGTACAGTATAAAGCAGAGTGTAAACTGGCTAGAGGTTTACTCGTCGACTATGTCTTTACCCGTATAGCGTATTGTATAGAGTAGAACGACTTAGATTCAGGCGCACAGTATAAAGCTGAGTGCAAACTGGCTAGAGGTTTACTCGAGGATTAGTCTTTACCCGTGTACCGTATTGCATAGAGTAGAACAACTTTAGGTTCAGGAGTACAGCATAAACCAAAGTGTAGACTGACTAGAGGTTTACCCGTACATCGTAATGCACAGTGTAAAACGACTTTAGCATTACCATTACAGCATAACAGATAGTGTAAACCGACTATGGTTCACTGTATACCGTATCACATAGAGTAGAACGACTTTAGGTTCAACCGTAGAGTATAAAGCAGAGTGTAAACTGGCTAGAGGTTTACTCGAGGATTAGTCTTTACCCGTGTACCGTATTGCATAGAGTAAAACAACTTTAGGTTCAGCCGTACAGCATAAATCAAAGTGTAGACTGACTAGAGGTTTACGCGTACAGCGTAATGCACAGTGTAAAACGACTTAAGCTTTACCATTACAGCATAACAGATAGTGTAAAACGACTATGGTTGACCGTATACCGTATCACATAGTGGAGAACGACTTTATGTTCAACGGTACAACATAAACCAAAGTGTAAACTGGCTAGAGGTTTACTCGTAGACTATGTCTTTACTCGTATAGCGTTTTATATAGAGTAGAACGACTTAGATTCAGGCGCACGGTATAAAGCAGAGTGCAAACTGGCTGTTTACTCGAGGATACCCGTGTACCGTATTGCATAGAGTAGAACAACTTTAGGTTCAGCCGTACAGCATAAACCAAAGTGTAGACTGACTAGAGGTTTACGCGTACAGCGTAATGCACAGTGTAAAACGACTTTAGCTTTACCATTACAGCATAACAGATAGTGTAAAACGACTATGGTTCACTGTATACAGTATCACATAAAGTACAACGACTTTAGGTTCAACCGTACAGTATAAAGCAGAGTGTAAACTGGCTAGAGGTTTACTCGTCGACTATGTCTTAACCCGTATAGCGTTTTATATAGAGTAGAACGACTTAGATTCAGGCGCACGGTATAAAGCAGAGTGCAAACTGGCTGTTTACTCGAGGACTAGTCTTTACCCGTGTACCGTATTGCATAGAGTAGAACAACTTTAGGTTCAACCGTACAGTATAAAGCAGAGTGTAAACTGGCTAGAGGTTTACTCGTCGACTATGTCTTAACCCGTATAGCGTTTTATATAGAGTAGAACGACTTAGATTCAGGCGCACGGTATAAAGCAGAGTGCAAACTGGCTGTTTACTCGAGGACTAGTCTTTACCCGTGTACCGTATTGCATAGAGTAGAACAACTTTAGGTTCAACCGTACAGTATAAAGCAGAGTGTAAACTGGCTAGAGGTTTACTCGTCGACTATGTCTTAACCCGTATAGCGTTTTATATAGAGTAGAACGACTTAGATTCAGGCGCACGGTATAAAGCAGAGTGCAAACTGGCTGTTTACTCGAGGACTAGTCTTTACCCGGGTACCGTATTGCATAGAGTAGAACAACTTTAGGTTCAACCGTACAGTATAAAGCAGAGTGTAAACTGGCTAGAGGTTTACTCGTCGACTATGTCTTTACCCGTATAGCGTTTTATATAGAGTAGAACGACTTAGATTCAGGCGCACGGTATAAAGCAGAGTGCAAACTGGCTGTTTACTCGAGGACTAGTCTTTACCCGTGTACCGTATTGCATAGAGTAGAACAACTTTAGGTTCAACCGTACAGTATAAAGCAGAGTGTAAACTGGCTAGAGGTTTACTCGTCGACTATGTCTTAACCCGTATAGCGTTTTATATAGAGTAGAACGACTTAGATTCAGGCGCACGGTATAAAGCAGAGTGCAAACTGGCTGTTTACTCGAGGACTAGTCTTTACCCGGGTACCGTATTGCATAGAGTAGAACAACTTTAGGTTCAACCGTACAGTATAAAGCAGAGTGTAAACTGGCTAGAGGTTTACTCGTCGACTATGTCTTAACCCGTATAGCGTTTTATATAGAGTAGAACGACTTAGATTCAGGCGCACGGTATAAAGCAGAGTGCAAACTGGCTGTTTACTCGAGGACTAGTCTTTACCCGGGTACCGTATTGCATAGAGTAGAACAACTTTAGGTTCAACCGTACAGTATAAAGCAGAGTGTAAACTGGCTAGAGGTTTACTCGTCGACTATGTCTTTACCCGTATAGCGTTTTATATAGAGTAGAACGACTTAGATTCAGGCGCACAGTATAAAGCTGAGTGCAAACTGGCTAGAGGTTTACTCGAGGATTAGTCTTTACCCGTGTACCGTATTGCATAGAGTAAAACAACTTTAGGTTCAGCCGTACAGCATAAACCAAAGTGTAGACTGACTAGAGGTTTACCCGTACATCGTAATGCACAGTGTAAAACGACTTAAGCATTACCATTACAGCATAACAGATAGTGTAAAACGACTATGGTTCTTTGTATACCGTATCACATAGAGTAGAACGACTTTAGGTTCAATGGTACAGTATAAAGCAGAGTGTAAACTGGCTAGAGGTTTACTCGTCGACTATGTCTTAACCCGTATAGCGTTTTATATAGAGTAGAACGACTTAGATTCAGGCGCACGGTATAAAGCAGAGTGCAAACTGGCTGTTTACTCGAGGACTAGTCTTTACCCGTGTACCGTATTGCATAGAGTAGAACAACTTTAGGTTCTGCCGTACAGCATAAACCAAAGTGTAGACTGACTAGAGGTTTACCCGTACATCGTAATGCACAGTGTAAAAGGACTTAAGCATTACCATTACAGCATAACAGATAGTGTAAAACGACTATGGTTCTTTGTATACCGTATCACATAGAGTAGAACGACTTTAGGTTCAACCGTACAGTATAAAGCAGAGTGTAAACTGGCTAGAGGTTTACTCGTCGACTATGTCTTTACCCGTATAGCGTATTATATAGAGTAGAACGACTTAGATTCAGGCGCACAGTATAAAGCTGAGTGCAAACTGGCTAGAGGTTTACTCGAGGATTAGTCTTTACCCGTGTACCGTATTGCATAGAGTAGAACAACTTTAGGTTCAGCCGTACAGCATAAACCAAAGTGTAGACTGACTAGAGGTTTACGCGTACAGCGTAATGCACAGTGTAAAACGACTGTAGCTTTACCATTACAGCATAACAGATAGTGTAAAACGACTATGGTTCACTGTATACAGTATCACATAAAGTACAACGACTTTAGGTTCAGCCGTACAGCATAAACCAAAGTGTAGACTGACTAGAGGTTTACGCGTACAGCGTAATGCACAGTGTAAAACGACTTTAGCTTTACAATTACAGCATAACAGATAGTGTAAAACGACTATGGTTGACCGTATACCGTGTCACATAGAGGAGAACGACTTTAGGTTCAACCGTACAGTTTAAAGCAGAGTGTAAACTGGCTAGTGGTTTATTCGAGGATTAGTCTTTACCCGTGTACCGTATTGCATAGAGTAAAACAACTTTAGGTTCAGCCGTACAGCATAAACCAAAGTGTAGACTGACTAGAGGTTTACGCGTACAGCGTAATGCGCAGTGTAAAACGATTTAAGCTTAACCATTACAGCATAACAGATAGTGTAAAACGACTATGGTTGACCGTATACCGTATCACATAGTGGAGAACGACTTTATGTTCAACGGTACAGCATAAACCAAAGTGTAAACTGGCTAGAGGTTTACTCGTAGACTATGTCTTTACTCGTAAAGCGTTTTATATGGAGTAGAACGACTTAGATTCAGGCGCACGGTATAAAGCAGAGCGCAAACTGGCTGTTTACTCGAGGATTAATCTTTACCCGTGTACCGTATTGCATAGAGTAAAACAACTTTAGATTCAGCCGTACAGCATAAACCAAAGTGTAGACTGACTACAGGTTTGCGCGTACAGCGTAATGCACAGTGTAAAACGACTTTACAGAATAACAGATAGTGTAAAACGATTATGGTTCACTGTATACAGTATCACATAAAGTACAACGACTTTAGGTTCAACCGTACAGTATAAAGCAGAGTGTAAACTGGCTAGAGGTTTACTCGTCGACTATGTCTTTACCCGTATAGCGTATTATATAGAGTAGAACGACTTAGATTCAGGCGCACAGTATAAAGCTGAGTGCAAACTGGCTAGAGGTTTACTCGAGGATTAGTCTTTACCCGTGTACCGTATTGCATAGAGTACAACAACTTTAGGTTCAGCCGTACAGCATAAACCAAAGTGTAGACTGACTAGAGGTTTACGCGTACAGCGTAATGCACAGTGTAAAACGACTTCAGCTTTACCATTACAGCATAACAGATAGTGTAAAACGACTATGGTTCACTGTATACAGTATCACATAGAGTACAACTACTTTAGGTTCAACCGTTCAGTATAAAGCAGAGTGTAAACTGGCTAGAGGTTTACTCCTCGACTATGTCTTTACCCGTATAGCGTATTATATAGAGTAGAACGACTTAGATTCGGGCGTACAGTACAAAGCAGAGTACAAACTGGCTAGAGGTTTACTCGAGGATTAGTCTTTACCCGTATACCGAACTGCATAGAGTAGAACAACTTTAGGTTCAGCCGTACAGCATAAACCAAAGTGTAAACTGACTAGAGGTTTACGCGTACAGCGTAATGCACAGTGTAAAACGACTTAAGCTTAACCATTACAGCATAACAGATAGTGTAAAACGACTATGGTTGACCGTATACCGTATCACATAGTGGAGAACGACTTTATGTTCAACGGTACAGCATAAACCAAAGTGTAAACTGGCTAGAGGTTTACTCGTAGACTATGTCTTTACTCGTATAGCGTTTTATATGGAGTAGAACGACTTAGATTCAGGCGCACGGTATAAAGCAGAGCGCAAACTGGCTGTTTACTCGAGGATTAGTCTTTACCCGTGTTACGTATTGCTTAGAGTAGAACGACTTTAGGTTCAGCGCTACAGCATAAACCAAAGTGTAAACTGACTAGAGGTTTACTCGTAGACAATGTTTTTACCCGTACAGCATATTACATAGAGTAGAACAACTTAGGTTCAGGCGTACAGTACACAGCAGAGTACAAACTGGCTAGAGGTTTACTCGAGGATTAGTCTTTACCCGTGTACCGTATTGCTTAGAGTAGAACGACTTTAGGTTCAGCGGTACAGCATAAACCAAAGTGTAAACTGACTAGAGGTTTACTCGTAGACTATGTCTTTACTCGTATAGCGTATTACATAGAGTAGAGCTACTTAGATTCAGGCGTACAGTACAAAGCAGAGTGCAAACTGGCTAGAGATTAACTCGTAGACTATGTCTTTACCCGTACAGCGTATTACATAGATTAGAACTACTTAGGTTCAGGCTTACAGTATAAAGCAGAGTACAAACTGGCTGGAGGTTTACTCGAGGATTAGTCTTTACCCGTGTACCGTATTGCATAGAGTAGAACAACTTTAGGTTCAGCGGTACAGCATAAACAAAAGTGTAAACTGACTAGAGGTTTACTCGTAGACTATGTCTTTACTCGTATAGCGTATAACATAGAGTAGAGCTACTTAGATTCAGGCGTACAGTACAAAGCAGAGTGCAAACTGGCTAGAGATTAACTCGTAGACTATGTCTTTACCCGTACAGCGTATTACATAGATTAGAACTACTTAGGTTCAGGCTTACAGTATAAAGCAGAGTACAAACTGGCTGGATATTTACTCGAGGATTAGTCTTTACCCGTGTACCGTATTG
The DNA here is from genome assembly GCA_963583995.1 of Xylota segnis. Taxonomy (NCBI): domain Eukaryota; kingdom Metazoa; phylum Arthropoda; class Insecta; order Diptera; family Syrphidae; genus Xylota; species Xylota segnis. The sequence goes on from OY757240.1 coordinate 994,656, forward strand.
CATAGAGTAAAACAACTTTAGGTTCAGCCGTACAGCATAAACCAAAGTGTAGACTGACTAGAGGTTTACGCGTACAGCGTAATGCACAGTGTAAAACGACGTCAGCTTTACCATTACAGCATAACAGATAGTGTAAAACGACTATGGTTCACTGTATACAGTATCACATAGAGTACAACTACTTTAGGTTCAACCGTTCAGTATAAAGCAGAGTGTAAACTGGCTAGAGGTTTACTCCTCGACTATGTCTTTAATCGTATAGCGTATTATATAGAGTAGAACGACTTAGATTCAGGCGCACAGTATAAAGCTGAGTGCAAACTGGCTAGAGGTTTACTCGAGGATTAGTCTTTACCCGTGTACCGTATTGCATAGAGTAGAACAACTTTAGGTTCAGCCGTACAGCATAAACCAAAGTGTAGACTGACTAGAGGTTTACGCGTACAGCGTAATGCACAGTGTAAAACGACTTCAGCTTTACCATTACAGCATAACAGATAGTGTAAAACGACTATGGTTCACTGTATACAGTATCACATAGAGTACAACTACTTTAGGTTCAACCGTTCAGTATAAAGCAGAGTGTAAACTGGCTAGAGGTTTACTCCTCGACTATGTCTTTACCCGTATAGCGTATTATATAGAGTAGAACGACTTAGATTCAGGCGTACAGTACAAAGCAGGGTACAAACTGGCTAGAGGTTTACTCGAGGATTAGTCTTTACCCGTATACCGAACTGCATAGAGTAGAACAACTTTAGGTTCAGCCGTACAGCATAAACCAAAGTGTAGACTGACTAGAGGTTTACGCGTACAGCGTAATGCAAAGTGTAAAACGACTTAAGCTTAACCATTACAGCATAACAGATAGTGTAAAACGACTATGGTTGACCGTATACCGTATCACATAGTGGAGAACGACTTTATGTTCAACGGTACAGCATAAACCAAAGTGTAAACTGGCTAGAGGTTTACTCGTAGACTATGTCTTTACTCGTATAGCGTTTTATATGGAGTGGAAAGACTTAGATTCAGGCGCACGGTATAAAGCAGAGCGCAAACTGGCTGTTTACTCGAGGATTAGTCTTTACCCGTGTACCGTATTGCTTAGAGTAGAACGACTTTAGGTTCAGCGGTACAGCATAAACCAAAGTGTAAACTGACTAGAGGTTTACGCGTACAGCGTAATGCACAGTGTAAAACGACTTTAGCTTTACCATTACAGCATAACAGATAGTGTAAAACTACTATGGTTCACTGTATACAGTATCACATAGAGTACAACGACTTTAGGTTCAACCGTTCAGTATAAAGCAGGGTGTAAACTGGCTAGAGGTTTACTCGTCGACTATGTCTTTAATCGTATAGCGTATTATATAGAGTAGAACGACTTAGATTCAGGCGCACAATATAAAGCAGAGTGCAAACTGGCTAGAGATTAACTCGTAGACTATGTCTTTACCCGCACAGCGTATTACATAGATTAGAACTACTTAGGTTCAGGCTTACAGTATAAAGCAGAGTACAAACTGGCTGGATATTTACTCGAGGATTGGTCTTTACCCGTATACCGAATTGCATAGAGTAGAACAACTTTAGGTTCAGCCGTACAGCATAAACCAAAGTGTAGACTGACTAGAGGTTTACGCGTACAGCGTAATGCACAGTGTAAAACGACGTCAGCTTTACCATTACAGCATAACAGATAGTGTAAAACGACTATGGTTCACTGTATACCGTATCACATAGAGTAGAACGACTTAGATTCAGGCGCACGGTATAAGGCAGAGTGCAAACTGGCTGGTTACTCGAGGATTAGTCTTTACCCGTGTACCGTATCACATAGAGGAGAACGACTTTAGGTTCAACCGTACAGTATAAAGCAGAGTGTAAACTGGCTAGAGGTTTACTCGAGGATTAGTCTTTACCCGTGTACCGTATTGCATAGAGTAAAACAACTTTAGGTTCAGCCGTACAGCATAAATCAAAGTGTAGACTGACTAGAGGTTTACGCGTACAGCGTAATGCACAGTGTAAAACGACTTAAGCTTTACCATTACAGCATAACAGATAGTGTAAAACGACTATGGTTGACCGTATACCGTATCACATAGTGGAGAACGACTTTATGTTCAACGGTACAACATAAACCAAAGTGTAAACTGGCTAGAGGTTTACTCGTAGACTATGTCTTTACTCGTATAGCGTTTTATATAGAGTAGAACGACTTAGATTCAGGCGCACGGTATAAAGCAGAGTGCAAACTGGCTGTTTACTCGAGGATTAGCCTTTACCCGTGTACCGTATTGCATAGAGTAGAACAACTTTAGGTTCAGCCGTACAGCATAAACCAAAGTGTAGACTGACTAGAGGTTTACGCGTACAGCGTAATGCACAGTGTAAAACGACTTTAGCTTTACCATTACAGCATAACAGATAGTGTAAAACTACTATGGTTCACTGTATACAGTATCACATAGAGTACAACGACTTTAGGTTCAACCGTTCAGTATAAAGCAGGGTGTAAACTGGCTAGAGGTTTACTCGTCGACTATGTCTTTAATCGTATAGCGTATTATATAGAGTAGAACGACTTAGATTCAGGCGCACAATATAAAGCAGAGTGCAAACTGGCTAGAGATTAACTCGTAGACTATGTCTTTACCCGCACAGCGTATTACATAGATTAGAACTACTTAGGTTCAGGCTTACAGTATAAAGCAGAGTACAAACTGGCTGGATATTTACTCGAGGATTGGTCTTTACCCGTATACCGAATTGCATAGAGTAGAACAACTTTAGGTTCAGCCGTACAGCATAAACCAAAGTGTAGACTGACTAGAGGTTTACGCGTACAGCGTAATGCACAGTGTAAAACGACGTCAGCTTTACCATTACAGCATAACAGATAGTGTAAAACGACTATGGTTCACTGTATACCGTATCACATAGAGTAGAACGACTTAGATTCAGGCGCACGGTATAAGGCAGAGTGCAAACTGGCTGGTTACTCGAGGATTAGTCTTTACCCGTGTACCGTATCACATAGAGGAGAACGACTTTAGGTTCAACCGTACAGTATAAAGCAGAGTGTAAACTGGCTAGAGGTTTACTCGAGGATTAGTCTTTACCCGTGTACCGTATTGCATAGAGTAAAACAACTTTAGGTTCAGCCGTACAGCATAAATCAAAGTGTAGACTGACTAGAGGTTTACGCGTACAGTGTAATGCACAGTGTAAAACGACTTAAGCTTTACCATTACAGCATAACAGATAGTGTAAAACGACTATGGTTGACCGTATACCGTATCACATAGTGGAGAACGACTTTATGTTCAACGGTACAACATAAACCAAAGTGTAAACTGGCTAGAGGTTTACTCGTAGACTATGTCTTTACTCGTATAGCGTTTTATATAGAGTAGAACGACTTAGATTCAGGCGCACGGTATAAAGCAGAGTGCAAACTGGCTGTTTACTCGAGGATTAGCCTTTACCCGTGTACCGTATTGCATAGAGTAGAACAACTTTAGGTTCAGCCGTACAGCATAAACCAAAGTGTAGACTGACTAGAGGTTTACGCGTACAGCGTAATGCACAGTGTAAAACGACTTTAGCTTTACCATTACAGCATAACAGATAGTGTAAAACGACTATGGTTCACTGTATACAGTATCACATAAAGTACAACGACTTTAGGTTCAACCGTACAGTATAAAGCAGAGTGTAAACTGGCTAGAGGTTTACTCGTCGACTATGTCTTAACCCGTATAGCGTTTTATATAGAGTAGAACGACTTAGATTCAGGCGCACGGTATAAAGCAGAGTGCAAACTGGCTGTTTACTCGAGGACTAGTCTTTACCCGGGTACCGTATTGCATAGAGTAGAACAACTTTAGGTTCAACCGTACAGTATAAAGCAGAGTGTAAACTGGCTAGAGGTTTACTCGTCGACTATGTCTTTACCCGTATAGCGTATTATATAGAGTAGAACGACTTAGATTCAGGCGCACAGTATAAAGTTGAGTGCAAACTGGCTAGAGGTTTACTCGAGGATTAGTCTTTACCCGTGTACCGTATTGCATAGAGTAGAACAACTTTAGGTTCAGCCGTACAGCATAAACCAAAGTGTAGACTGACTAGAGGTTTACGCGTACAGCGTAATGCACAGTGTAAAACGACTGTAGCTTTACCATTACAGCATAACAGATAGTGTAAAACGACTATGGTTCACTGTATACAGTATCACATAAAGTACAACGACTTTAGGTTCAGCCGTACAGCATAAACCAAAGTGTAGACTGACTAGAGGTTTACGCGTACAGCGTAATGCACAGTGTAAAACGACTTTAGCTTTACCATTACAGCATAACAGATAGTGTAAAACGACTATGGTTGACCGTATACCGTGTCACATAGAGGAGAACGACTTTAGGTTCAACCGTACAGTTTAAAGCAGAAGTGTAAAATGGCTAGTGGTTTATTCGAGGATTAGACTTTACCCGTGTACCGTATTGCATAGAGTAAAACAACTTTAGGTTCAGCCGTACAGCATAAACCAAAGCGTAGACTGACTAGAGGTTTACGCGTACAGCGTAATGCACAGTGTAAAACGATTTAAGCTTAACCATTACAGCATAACAGATAGTGTAAAACGACTATGGTTGACCGTATACCGTATCACATAGTGGAGAACGACTTTATGTTCAACGGTACAGCATAAACCAAAGTGTAAACTGGCTAGAGGTTTACTCGTAGACTATGTCTTTACTCGTATAGCGTTTTATATGGAGTAGAACGACTTAGATTCAGGCGCACGGTATAAAGCAGAGCGCAAACTGGCTGTTTACTCGATGATTAATCTTTACCCGTGTACCGTATTGCATAGAGTAAAACAACTTTAGATTCAGCCGTACAGCATAAACCAAAGTGTAGACTGACTACAGGTTTACGCGTACAGCGTAATGCACAGTGTAAAACGACTATAGCTTTACCATTACAGCATAACAGATAGTGTAAAACGATTATGGTTCACTGTATACAGTATCACATAAAGTACAACGACTTTAGGTTCAACCGTACAGTATAAAGCAGAGTGTAAACTGGCTAGAGGTTTACTCGTCGACTATGTCTTTACCCGTATAGCGTATTATATAGAGTAGAACGACTTAGATTCAGGCGCACAGTATAAAGCTGAGTGCAAACTGGCTAGAGGTTTACTCGAGGATTAGTCTTTACCCGTGTACCGTATTGCATAGAGTAAAACAACTTTAGGTTCAGCCGTACAGCATAAACCAAAGTGTAGACTGACTAGAGGTTTACCCGTACATCGTAATGCACAGTGTAAAACGACTTAAGCATTACCATTACAGCATAACAGATAGTGTAAAACGACTATGGTTCTTTGTATACCGTATCACATAGAGTAGAACGACTTTAGGTTCAACCGTACAGTATAAAGCAGAGTGTAAACTGGCTAGAGGTTTACTCGTCGACTATGTCTTAACCCGTATAGCGTTTTATATAGAGTAGAACGACTTAGATTCAGGCGCACGGTATAAAGCAGAGTGCAAACTGGCTGTTTACTCGAGGACTAGTCTTTACCCGTGTACCGTATTGCATAGAGTAGAACAACTTTAGGTTCTGCCGTACAGCATAAACCAAAGTGTAGACTGACTAGAGGTTTACCCGTACATCGTAATGCACAGTGTAAAAGGACTTAAGCATTACCATTACAGCATAACAGATAGTGTAAAACGACTATGGTTCTTTGTATACCGTATCACATAGAGTAGAACGACTTTAGGTTCAACCGTACAGTATAAAGCAGAGTGTAAACTGGCTAGAGGTTTACTCGTCGACTATGTCTTTACCCGTATAGCGTATTATATAGAGTAGAACGACTTAGATTCAGGCGCACAGTATAAAGTTGAGTGCAAACTGGCTAGAGGTTTACTCGAGGATTAGTCTTTACCCGTGTACCGTATTGCATAGAGTAGAACAACTTTAGGTTCAGCCGTACAGCATAAACCAAAGTGTAGACTGACTAGAGGTTTACGCGTACAGCGTAATGCACAGTGTAAAACGACTTCAGCTTTACCATTACAGCATAACAGATAGTGTAAAACGACTATGGTTCACTGTATACAGTATCACATAGAGTACAACTACTTTAGGTTCAACCGTTCAGTATAAAGCAGAGTGTAAACTGGCTAGAGGTTTACTCCTCGACTATGTCTTTACCCGTATAGCGTATTATATAGAGTAGAACGACTTAGATTCAGGCGTACAGTACAAAGCAGAGTACAAACTGGCTAGAGGTTTACTCGAGGATTAGTCTTTACCCGTATACCGAACTGCATAGAGTAGAACAACTTTAGGTTCAGCCGTACAGCATAAACCAAAGTGTAGACTGACTAGAGGTTTACGCGTACAGCGTAATGCATAGTGTAAAACGACTTAAGCTTAACCATTACAGCATAACAGATAGTGTAAAACGACTATGGTTGACCGTATACCGTATCACATAGTGGAGAACGACTTTATGTTCAACGGTACAGCATAAACCAAAGTGTAAACTGGCTAGAGGTTTACTCGTAGACTATGTCTTTACTCGTATAGCGTTTTATATGGAGTAGAACGACTTAGATTCAGGCGCACGGTATAAAGCAGAGCGCAAACTGGCTGTTTACTCGAGGATTAGTCTTTACCCGTGTACCGTATTGCATAGAGTAAAACAACTTTAGATTCAGCCGTACAGCATAAACCAAAGTGTAGACTGACTACAGGTTTACGCGTACAGCGTAATGCACAGTGTAAAACGACAATAGCTTTACCATTACAGCATAACAGATAGTGTAAAACGATTATGGTTCACTGTATACAGTATCACATAAAGTACAACGGCTTTAGGTTCAACCGTACAGTATAAAGCAGAGTGTAAACTGGCTAGAGGTTTACTCCTCGACTATGTCTTTACCCGTATAGCGTATTATATAGAGTAGAACGACTTAGATTCAGGCGTACAGTACAAAGCAGAGTACAAACTGGCTAGAGGTTTACTCGAGGATTAGTCTTTACCCGTATACCGAACTGCATAGAGTAGAACAACTTTAGGTTCAGCCGTACAGCAGAAACCAAAGTGTAGACTGACTAGAGGTTTACGCGTACAGCGTAATGCACAGTGTAAAACGACTTAAGCTTAACCATTACAGCATAACAGATAGTGTAAAACGACTATGGTTGACCGTATACCGTATCACATAGTGGAGAACGACTTTATGTTCAACGGTACAACATAAACCAAAGTGTAAACTGGCTAGAGGTTTACTCGTAGACTATGTCTTTACTCGTATAGCGTTTTATATGGAGTAGAACGACTTAGATTCAGGCGCACGGTATAAAGCAGAGCGCAAACTGGCTGTTTACTCGAGGATTAGTCTTTACCCGTGTTACGTATTGCTTAGAGTAGAACGACTTTAGGTTCAGCGGTACAGCATAAACCAAAGTGTAAACTGACTAGAGGTTTACTCGTAGACAATGTTTTTACCCGTACAGCATATTACATAGAGTAGAACAACTTAGGTTCAGGCGTACAGTACACAGCAGAGTACAAACTGGCTAGAGGTTTACTCGAGGATTAGTCTTTACCCGTGTACCGTATTGCATAGAGTAGAACAACTTTAGGTTCAGCGGTACAGCATAAACAAAAGTGTAAACTGACTAGAGGTTTACTCGTAGACTATGTCTTTACTCGTATAGCGTATTACATAGAGTAGAGCTACTTAGATTCAGGCGTACAGTACAAAGCAGAGTGCAAACTGGCTAGAGATTAACTCGTAGACTATGTCTTTACCCGTACAGCGTATTACATAGATTAGAACTACTTAGGTTCAGGCTTACAGTATAAAGCAGAGTACAAACTGGCTTTAGGTTTACTCGAGAATTGGTCTTTACCCGTGTACCGTATTGCATAGAGTACAACAACTTTAGGTTCAGCCGTACAGCATAAACCAAAGTGTAGACTGACTAAAGGTTTACGCGTACAGCGTAATGCACAGTGTAAAACGACTTTAACTTTACCATTACAGCATAACAGATAGTGTAAAACGACTATGGTTCACTGTATACCGTATCACATAGAGTAGAACGACTTTAGGTTCAACCGTACAGCATAAAGCAGAGTGTAAACTGACTAGAGGTTTACTCGAGGATTAGTCTTTACCCGTGTACCGTATTGCATAGAGTAAAACAACTCTAGGTTCAGCCGTACAGCATAAATCAAAGTGTAGACTGACTAGAGGTTTACGCGTACAGCGTAATGCACAGTGTAAAACGACTTAAGCTTTACCATTACAGCATAACAGATAGTGTAAAACGACTATGGTTGACCGTATACCGTATCACATAGTGGAGAACGACTTTAGGTTCAACCGTACAGTATAAAGCAGAGTGTAAACTGACAAGAGGTTTACTCGAGGATTAGTCTTTACCCGTGTACCGTATTGCATAGAGTAAAACAACTTTAGGTTCAGCCGTACAGCATAAATCAAAGTGTAGACTGACTAGAGGTTTACGCGTACAGCGTAATGCACAGTGTAAAACGACTTAAGCTTTACCATTACAGCATAACAGATAGTGTAAAACGACTATGGTTGACCGTATACCGTATCACATAGTGGAGAACGACTTTAGGTTCAACCGTACAGTATAAAGCAGAGTGCAAACTGGCTAGAGGTTTACTCGAGGATTAGTCTTTACCCGTGTACCGTATTGCATAGAGTAAAACAACTTTAGGTTCAGCCGTACAGCATAAACCAAAGTGTAGACTGACTAGAGGTTTACCCGTACATCGTAATGCACAGTGTAAAACGACTTAAGCATTACCATTACAGCATAACAGATAGTGTAAAACGACTATGGTTCTTTGTATACCGTATCACATAGAGTAGAACGACTTTAGGTTCAACCGTACAGTATAAAGCAGAGTGTAAACTGGCTAGAGGTTTACTCGTCGACTATGTCTTAACCCGTATAGCGTTTTATATAGAGTAGAACGACTTAGATTCAGGCGCACGGTATAAAGCAGAGTGCAAACTGGCTGTTTACTCGAGGACTAGTCTTTACCCGTGTACCGTATTGCATAGAGTAGAACAACTTTAGGTTCTGCCGTACAGCATAAACCAAAGTGTAGACTGACTAGAGGTTTACCCGTACATCGTAATGCACAGTGTAAAAGGACTTAAGCATTACCATTACAGCATAACAGATAGTGTAAAACGACTATGGTTCTTTGTATACCGTATCACATAGAGTAGAACGACTTTAGGTTCAACCGTACAGTATAAAGCAGAGTGTAAACTGGCTAGAGGTTTACTCGTCGACTATGTCTTTACCCGTATAGCGTTTTATATAGAGTAGAACGACTTAGATTCAGGCGCACGGTATAAAGCAGAGTGCAAACTGGCTGTTTACTCGAGGACTAGTCTTTACCCGTGTACCGTATTGCATAGAGTAGAACAACTTTAGGTTCTGCCGTACAGCATAAACCAAAGTGTAGACTGACTAGAGGTTTACCCGTACATCGTAATGCACAGTGTAAAAGGACTTAAGCATTACCATTACAGCATAACAGATAGTGTAAAACGACTATGGTTCTTTGTATACCGTATCACATAGAGTAGAACGACTTTAGGTTCAACCGTACAGTATAAAGCAGAGTGTAAACTGGCTAGAGGTTTACTCGTCGACTATGTCTTTACCCGTATAGCATATTATATAGAGTAGAAAGACTTAGATTCAGGCGCACAGTATAAAGCTGAGTGCAAACTGGCTAGAGGTTTACTCGAGGATTAGTCTTTACCCGTGTACCGTATTGCATAGAGTAAAACAACTTTAGGTTCAGCCGTACAGCATAAACCAAAGTGTAGACTGACTAGAGGTTTACCCGTACATCGTAATGCACAGTGTAAAACGACTTAAGCATTACCATTACAGCATAACAGATAGTGTAAAACGACTATGGTTCTTTGTATACCGTATCACATAGAGTAGAACGACTTTAGGTTCAACCGTACAGTATAAAGCAGAGTGTAAACTGGCTAGAGGTTTACTCGTCGACTATGTCTTAACCCGTATAGCGTTTTATATAGAGTAGAACGACTTAGATTCAGGCGCACGGTATAAAGCAGAGTGCAAACTGGCTGTTTACTCGAGGACTAGTCTTTACCCGTGTACCGTATTGCATAGAGTAGAACAACTTTAGGTTCTGCCGTACAGCATAAACCAAAGTGTAGACTGACTAGAGGTTTACCCGTACATCGTAATGCACAGTGTAAAAGGACTTAAGCATTACCATTACAGCATAACAGATAGTGTAAAACGACTATGGTTCTTTGTATACCGTATCACATAGAGTAGAACGACTTTAGGTTCAACCGTACAGTATAAAGCAGAGTGTAAACTGGCTAGAGGTTTACTCGTCGACTATGTCTTTACCCGTATAGCGTATTATATAGAGTAGAACGACTTAGATTCAGGCGCACAGTATAAAGTTGAGTGCAAACTGGCTAGAGGTTTACTCGAGGATTAGTCTTTACCCGTGTACCGTATTGCATAGAGTAGAACAACTTTAGGTTCAGCCGTACAGCATAAACCAAAGTGTAGACTGACTAGAGGTTTACGCGTACAGCGTAATGCACAGTGTAAAACGACTGTAGCTTTACCATTACAGCATAACAGATAGTGTAAAACGACTATGGTTCACTGTATACAGTATCACATAAAGTACAACGACTTTAGGTTCAGCCGTACAGCATAAACCAAAGTGTAGACTGACTAGAGGTTTACGCGTACAGCGTAATGCACAGTGTAAAACGACTTTAGCTTTACCATTACAGCATAACAGATAGTGTAAAACGACTATGGTTGACCGTATACCGTGTCACATAGAGGAGAACGACTTTAGGTTCAAGCGTACAGTTTAAAGCAGAGTGTAAAATGGCTAGTGGTTTATTCGAGGATTAGACTTTACCCGTGTACCGTATTGCATAGAGTAAAACAACTTTAGGTTCAGCCGTACAGCATAAACCAAAGCGTAGACTGACTAGAGGTTTACGCGTACAGCGTAATGCACAGTGTAAAACGATTTAAGCTTAACCATTACAGCATAACAGATAGTGTAAAACGACTATGGTTGACCGTATACCGTATCACATAGTGGAGAACGACTTTATGTTCAACGGTACAGCATAAACCAAAGTGTAAACTGGCTAGAGGTTTACTCGTAGACTATGTCTTTACTCGTATAGCGTTTTATATGGAGTAGAACGACTTAGATTCAGGCGCACGGTATAAAGCAGAGCGCAAACTGGCTGTTTACTCGATGATTAATCTTTACCCGTGTACCGTATTGCATAGAGTAAAACAACTTTAGATTCAGCCGTACAGCATAAACCAAAGTGTAGACTGACTACAGGTTTACGCGTACAGCGTAATGCACAGTGTAAAGCGACTATAGCTTTACCATTACAGCATAACAGATAGTGTAAAACGATTATGGTTCACTGTATACAGTATCACATAAAGTACAACGACTTTAGGTTCAACCGTACAGTATAAAGCAGAGTGTAAACTGGCTAGAGGTTTACTCGTCGACTATGTCTTTACCCGTATAGCGTATTATATAGAGTAGAACGACTTAGATTCAGGCGCACAGTATAAAGCTGAGTGCAAACTGGCTAGAGGTTTACTCGAGGATTAGTCTTTACCCGTGTACCGTATTGCATAGAGTAAAACAACTTTAGGTTCAGCCGTACAGCATAAACCAAAGTGTAGACTGACTAGAGGTTTACCCGTACATCGTAATGCACAGTGTAAAACGACTTAAGCATTACCATTACAGCATAACAGATAGTGTAAAACGACTATGGTTCTTTGTATACCGTATCACATAGAGTAGAACGACTTTAGGTTCAACCGTACAGTATAAAGCAGAGTGTAAACTGGCTAGAGGTTTACTCGTCGACTATGTCTTAACCTGTATAGCGTTTTATATAGAGTAGAACGACTTAGATTCAGGCGCACGGTATAAAGCAGAGTGCAAACTGGCTGTTTACTCGAGGACTAGTCTTTACCCGTGTACCGTATTGCATAGAGTAGAACAACTTTAGGTTCTGCCGTACAGCATAAACCAAAGTGTAGACTGACTAGAGGTTTACCCGTACATCGTAATGCACAGTGTAAAAGGACTTAAGCATTACCATTACAGCATAACAGATAGTGTAAAACGACTATGGTTCTTTGTATACCGTATCACATAGAGTAGAACGACTTTAGGTTCAACCGTACAGTATAAAGCAGAGTGTAAACTGGCTAGAGGTTTACTCGTCGACTATGTCTTTACCCGTATAGCGTTTTATATAGAGTAGAACGACTTAGATTCAGGCGCACGGTATAAAGCAGAGTGCAAACTGGCTGTTTACTCGAGGACTAGTCTTTACCCGTGTACCGTATTGCATAGAGTAGAACAACTTTAGGTTCTGCCGTACAGCATAAACCAAAGTGTAGACTGACTAGAGGTTTACCCGTACATCGTAATGCACAGTGTAAAAGGACTTAAGCATTACCATTACAGCATAACAGATAGTGTAAAACGACTATGGTTCTTTGTATACCGTATCACATAGAGTAGAACGACTTTAGGTTCAACCGTACAGTATAAAGCAGAGTGTAAACTGGCTAGAGGTTTACTCGTCGACTATGTCTTTACCCGTATAGCATATTATATAGAGTAGAAAGACTTAGATTCAGGCGCACAGTATAAAGCTGAGTGCAAACTGGCTAGAGGTTTACTCGAGGATTAGTCTTTACCCGTGTACCGTATTGCATAGAGTAAAACAACTTTAGGTTCAGCCGTACAGCATAAACCAAAGTGTAGACTGACTAGAGGTTTACCCGTACATCGTAATGCACAGTGTAAAACGACTTAAGCATTACCATTACAGCATAACAGATAGTGTAAAACGACTATGGTTCTTTGTATACCGTATAACATAGAGTAGAACGACTTTAGGTTCAACCGTACAGTATAAAGCAGAGTGTAAACTGGCTAGAGGTTTACTCGTCGACTATGTCTTAACCCGTATAGCGTTTTATATAGAGTAGAACGACTTAGATTCAGGCGCACGGTATAAAGCAGAGTGCAAACTGGCTGTTTACTCGAGGACTAGTCTTTACCCGTGTACCGTATTGCATAGAGTAGAACAACTTTAGGTTCTGCCGTACAGCATAAACCAAAGTGTAGACTGACTAGAGGTTTACCCGTACATCGTAATGCACAGTGTAAAAGGACTTAAGCATTACCATTACAGCATAACAGATAGTGTAAAACGACTATGGTTCTTTGTATACCGTATCACATAGAGTAGAACGACTTTAGGTTCAACCGTACAGTATAAAGCAGAGTGTAAACTGGCTAGAGGTTTACTCGTCGACTATGTCTTTACCCGTATAGCGTATTATATAGAGTAGAACGACTTAGATTCAGGCGCACAGTATAAAGTTGATTGCAAACTGGCTAGAGGTTTACTCGAGGATTAGTCTTTACCCGTGTACCGTATTGCATAGAGTAGAACAACTTTAGGTTCAGCCGTACAGCATAAACCAAAGTGTAGACTGACTAGAGGTTTACGCGTACAGCGTAATGCACAGTGTAAAACGACTGTAGCTTTACCATTACAGCATAACAGATAGTGTAAAACGACTATGGTTCACTGTATACAGTATCACATAAAGTACAACGACTTTAGGTTCAGCCGTACAGCATAAACCAAAGTGTAGACTGACTAGAGGTTTACGCGTACAGCGTAATGCACAGTGTAAAACGACTTTAGCTTTACCATTACAGCATAACAGATAGTGTAAAACGACTATGGTTGACCGTATACCGTGTCACATAGAGGAGAACGACTTTAGGTTCAACCGTACAGTTTAAAGCAGAGTGTAAAATGGCTAGTGGTTTATTCGAGGATTAGACTTTACCCGTGTACCGTATTGCATAGAGTAAAACAACTTTAGGTTCAGCCGTACAGCATAAACCAAAGCGTAGACTGACTAGAGGTTTACGCGTACAGCGTAATGCACAGTGTAAAACGATTTAAGCTTAACCATTACAGCATAACAGATAGTGTAAAACGACTATGGTTGACCGTATACCGTATCACATAGTGGAGAACGACTTTATGTTCAACGGTACAGCATAAACCAAAGTGTAAACTGGCTAGAGGTTTACTCGTAGACTATGTCTTTACTCGTATAGCGTTTTATATGGAGTAGAACGACTTAGATTCAGGCGCACGGTATAAAGCAGAGCGCAAACTGGCTGTTTACTCGATGATTAATCTTTACCCGTGTACCGTATTGCATAGAGTAAAACAACTTTAGATTCAGCCGTACAGCATAAACCAAAGTGTAGACTGACTACAGGTTTACGCGTACAGCGTAATGCACAGTGTAAAACGACTATAGCTTTACCATTACAGCATAACAGATAGTGTAAAACGATTATGGTTCACTGTATACAGTATCACATAAAGTACAACGACTTTAGGTTCAACCGTACAGTATAAAGCAGAGTGTAAACTGGCTAGAGGTTTACTCGTCGACTATGTCTTTACCCGTATAGCGTATTATATAGAGTAGAACGACTTAGATTCAGGCGCACAGTATAAAGCTGAGTGCAAACTGGCTAGAGGTTTACTCGAGGATTAGTCTTTACCCGTGTACCGTATTGCATAGAGTAAAACAACTTTAGGTTCAGCCGTACAGCATAAACCAAAGTGTAGACTGACTAGAGGTTTACCCGTACATCGTAATGCACAGTGTAAAACGACTTAAGCATTACCATTACAGCATAACAGATAGTGTAAAACGACTATGGTTCTTTGTATACCGTATCACATAGAGTAGAACGACTTTAGGTTCAACCGTACAGTATAAAGCAGAGTGTAAACTGGCTAGAGGTTTACTCGTCGACTATGTCTTAACCTGTATAGCGTTTTATATAGAGTA
The DNA here is from genome assembly GCA_963583995.1 of Xylota segnis. Classification (NCBI taxonomy): domain Eukaryota; kingdom Metazoa; phylum Arthropoda; class Insecta; order Diptera; family Syrphidae; genus Xylota; species Xylota segnis. The sequence continues at coordinate 1,009,725 of OY757240.1, forward strand.
GAACGACTTAGATTCAGGCGCACGGTATAAAGCAGAGTGCAAACTGGCTGTTTACTCGAGGACTAGTCTTTACCCGTGTACCGTATTGCATAGAGTAGAACAACTTTAGGTTCTGCCGTACAGCATAAACCAAAGTGTAGACTGACCATTACCCGTACATCGTAATGCACAGTGTAAAAGGACTTAAGCATTACCATTACAGCATAACAGATAGTGTAAAACGACTATGGTTCTTTGTATACCGTATCACATAGAGTAGAACGACTTTAGGTTCAACCGTACAGTATAAAGCAGAGTGTAAACTGGCTAGAGGTTTACTCGTCGACTATGTCTTTACCCGTATAGCGTATTATATAGAGTAGAACGACTTAGATTCAGGCGCACAGTATAAAGCTGAGTGCAAACTGGCTAGAGGTTTACTCGAGGATTAGTCTTTACCCGTGTACCGTATTGCATAGAGTAAAACAACTTTAGGTTCAGCCGTACAGCATAAACCAAAGTGTAGACTGACTAGAGGTTTACCCGTACATCGTAATGCACAGTGTAAAACGACTTAAGCATTACCATTACAGCATAACAGATAGTGTAAAACGACTATGGTTCTTTGTATACCGTATCACATAGAGTAGAACGACTTTAGGTTCAACCGTACAGTATAAAGCAGAGTGTAAACTGGCTAGAGGTTTACTCGTCGACTATGTCTTAACCCGTATAGCGTTTTATATAGAGTAGAACGACTTAGATTCAGGCGCACGGTATAAAGCAGAGTGCAAACTGGCTGTTTACTCGAGGACTAGTCTTTACCCGTGTACCGTATTGCATAGAGTAGAACAACTTTAGGTTCTGCCGTACAGCATAAACCAAAGTGTAGACTGACTAGAGGTTTACCCGTACATCGTAATGCACAGTGTAAAAGGACTTAAGCATTACCATTACAGCATAACAGATAGTGTAAAACGACTATGGTTCTTTGTATACCGTATCACATAGAGTAGAACGACTTTAGGTTCAACCGTACAGTATAAAGCAGAGTGTAAACTGGCTAGAGGTTTACTCGTCGACTATGTCTTTACCCGTATAGCGTATTATATAGAGTAGAACGACTTAGATTCAGGCGCACAGTATAAAGTTGAGTGCAAACTGGCTAGAGGTTTACTCGAGGATTAGTCTTTACCCGTGTACCGTATTGCATAGAGTAGAACAACTTTAGGTTCAGCCGTACAGCATAAACCAAAGTGTAGACTGACTAGAGGTTTACGCGTACAGCGTAATGCACAGTGTAAAACGACTGTAGCTTTACCATTACAGCATAACAGATAGTGTAAAACGACTATGGTTCACTGTATACAGTATCACATAAAGTACAACGACTTTAGGTTCAGCCGTACAGCATAAACCAAAGTGTAGACTGACTAGAGGTTTACGCGTACAGCGTAATGCACAGTGTAAAACGACTTTAGCTTTACCATTACAGCATAACAGATAGTGTAAAACGACTATGGTTGACCGTATACCGTGTCACATAGAGGAGAACGACTTTAGGTTCAACCGTACAGTTTAAAGCAGAGTGTAAAATGGCTAGTGGTTTATTCGAGGATTAGACTTTACCCGTGTACCGTATTGCATAGAGTAAAACAACTTTAGGTTCAGCCGTACAGCATAAACCAAAGCGTAGACTGACTAGAGGTTTACGCGTACAGCGTAATGCACAGTGTAAAACGATTTAAGCTTAACCATTACAGCATAACAGATAGTGTAAAACGACTATGGTTGACCGTATACCGTATCACATAGTGGAGAACGACTTTATGTTCAACGGTACAGCATAAACCAAAGTGTAAACTGGCTAGAGGTTTACTCGTAGACTATGTCTTTACTCGTATAGCGTTTTATATGGAGTAGAACGACTTAGATTCAGGCGCACGGTATAAAGCAGAGCGCAAACTGGCTGTTTACTCGATGATTAATCTTTACCCGTGTACCGTATTGCATAGAGTAAAACAACTTTAGATTCAGCCGTACAGCATAAACCAAAGTGTAGACTGACTACAGGTTTACGCGTACAGCGTAATGCACAGTGTAAAACGACTATAGCTTTACCATTACAGCATAACAGATAGTGTAAAACGATTATGGTTCACTGTATACAGTATCACATAAAGTACAACGACTTTAGGTTCAACCGTACAGTATAAAGCAGAGTGTAAACTGGCTAGAGGTTTACTCGTCGACTATGTCTTTACCCGTATAGCGTATTATATAGAGTAGAACGACTTAGATTCAGGCGCACAGTATAAAGCTGAGTGCAAACTGGCTAGAGGTTTACTCGAGGATTAGTCTTTACCCGTGTACCGTATTGCATAGAGTAAAACAACTTTAGGTTCAGCCGTACAGCATAAACCAAAGTGTAGACTGACTAGAGGTTTACCCGTACATCGTAATGCACAGTGTAAAACGACTTAAGCATTACCATTACAGCATAACAGATAGTGTAAAACGACTATGGTTCTTTGTATACCGTATCACATAGAGTAGAACGACTTTAGGTTCAACCGTACAGTATAAAGCAGAGTGTAAACTGGCTAGAGGTTTACTCGTCGACTATGTCTTAACCCGTATAGCGTTTTATATAGAGTAGAACGACTTAGATTCAGGCGCACGGTATAAAGCAGAGTGCAAACTGGCTGTTTACTCGAGGACTAGTCTTTACCCGTGTACCGTATTGCATAGAGTAGAACAACTTTAGGTTCTGCCGTACAGCATAAACCAAAGTGTAGACTGACTAGAGGTTTACCCGTACATCGTAATGCACAGTGTAAAAGGACTTAAGCATTACCATTACAGCATAACAGATAGTGTAAAACGACTATGGTTCTTTGTATACCGTATCACATAGAGTAGAACGACTTTAGGTTCAACCGTACAGTATAAAGCAGAGTGTAAACTGGCTAGAGGTTTACTCGTCGACTATGTCTTTACCCGTATAGCGTATTATATAGAGTAGAACAACTTAGATTCAGGCGCACAGTATAAAGTTGAGTGCAAACTGGCTAGAGGTTTACTCGAGGATTAGTCTTTACCCGTGTACCGTATTGCATAGAGTAGAACAACTTTAGGTTCAGCCGTACAGCATAAACCAAAGTGTAGACTGACTAGAGGTTTACGCGTACAGCGTAATGCACAGTGTAAAACGACTTCAGCTTTACCATTACAGCATAACAGATAGTGTAAAACGACTATGGTTCACTGTATACAGTATCACATAGAGTACAACTACTTTAGGTTCAACCGTTCAGTATAAAGCAGAGTGTAAACTGGCTAGAGGTTTACTCCTCGACTATGTCTTTACCCGTATAGCGTATTATATAGAGTAGAACGACTTAGATTCAGGCGTACAGTACAAAGCAGAGTACAAACTGGCTAGAGGTTTACTCGAGGATTAGTCTTTACCCGTATACCGAACTGCATAGAGTAGAACAACTTTAGGTTCAGCCGTACAGCATAAACCAAAGTGTAGACTGACTAGAGGTTTACGCGTACAGCGTAATGCATAGTGTAAAACGACTTAAGCTTAACCATTACAGCATAACAGATAGTGTAAAACGACTATGGTTGACCGTATACCGTATCACATAGTGGAGAACGACTTTATGTTCAACGGTACAGCATAAACCAAAGTGTAAACTGGCTAGAGGTTTACTCGTAGACTATGTCTTTACTCGTATAGCGTTTTATATGGAGTAGAACGACTTAGATTCAGGTGCACGGTATAAAGCAGAGCGCAAACTGGCTGTTTACTCGAGGATTAGTCTTTACCCGTGTACCGTATTGCATAGAGTAAAACAACTTTAGATTCAGCCGTACAGCATAAACCAAAGTGTAGACTGACTACAGGTTTACGCGTACAGCGTAATGCACAGTGTAAAACGACAATAGCTTTACCATTACAGCATAACAGATAGTGTAAAACGATTATGGTTCACTGTATACAGTATCACATAAAGTACAACGGCTTTAGGTTCAACCGTACAGTATAAAGCAGAGTGTAAACTGGCTAGAGGTTTACTCGTCGACTATGTCTTTACCCGTATAGCGTATTATATAGAGTAGAACGACTTAGATTCAGGCACACAGTATAAAGCTGAGTGCAAACTGGCTAGAGGTTTACTCGAGGATTAGTCTTTACCCGTGTACCGTATTGCATAGAGTACAACAACTTTAGGTTCAGCCGTACAGCATAAACCAAAGTGTAGACTGACTAGAGGTTTACGCGTACAGCGTAATGCACAGTGTAAAACGACTTCAGCTTTACCATTACAGCATAACAGATAGTGTAAAACGACTATGGTTCACTGTATACAGTATCACATAGAGTACAACTACTTTAGGTTCAACCGTTCAGTATAAAGCAGAGTGTAAACTGGCTAGAGGTTTACTCCTCGACTATGTCTTTACCCGTATAGCGTATTATATAGAGTAGAACGACTTAGATTCAGGCGTACAGTACAAAGCAGAGTACAAACTGGCTAGAGGTTTACTCGAGGATTAGTCTTTACCCGTATACCGAACTGCATAGAGTAGAACAACTTTAGGTTCAGCCGTACAGCAGAAACCAAAGTGTAGACTGACTAGAGGTTTACGCGTACAGCGTAATGCACAGTGTAAAACGACTTAAGCTTAACCATTACAGCATAACAGATAGTGTAAAACGACTATGGTTGACCGTATACCGTATCACATAGTGGAGAACGACTTTATGTTCAACGGTACAGCATAAACCAAAGTGTAAACTGGCTAGAGGTTTACTCGTAGACTATGTCTTTACTCGTATAGCGTTTTATATGGAGTAGAACGACTTAGATTCAGGCGCACGGTATAAAGCACGGTATTGCTTAGAGTAGAACGACTTTAGGTTCAGCGGTACAGCATAAACCAAAGTGTAAACTGACTAGAGGTTTACTCGTAGACAATGTTTTTACCCGTACAGCATATTACATAGAGTAGAACAACTTAGGTTCAGGCGTACAGTACACAGCAGAGTACAAACTGGCTAGAGGTTTACTCGAGGATTAGTCTTTACCCGTATACCGAATTGCATAGAGTAGAACAACTTTAGGTTCAACCTTACAGCATAAAGCAGAGTGTAAACTGACTAGAGGTTTACGCGTACAGCGTAATGCACAGTGTAAAACGACTTCAGCTTTACCATTACAGCATAACAGATAGTGTAAAACTACTATGGTTCACTGTATACAGTATCACATAGAGTACAACGACTTTAGGTTCATCCGTACAGTATAAAGCAGAGTGCAATCTGGCTAGAGGTTTACTCGAGGATTAGTCTTTACCCGTATACCGAACTGCATAGAGTAGAACAACTTTAGGTTCAGCCGTACAGCATAAACCAAAGTGTAGACTGACTAGAGGTTTACGCGTACAGCGTAATGCACAGTGTAAAACGACTTAAGCTTAACCATTACAGCATAACAGATAGTGTAAAACGACTATGGTTGACCGTATACCGTATCACATAGTGGAGAACGACTTTATGTTCAACGGTACAGCATAAACCAAAGTGTAAACTGGCTAGAGGTTTACTCGTAGACTATGTCTTTACTCGTATAGCGTTTTATATGGAGTAGAACGACTTAGATTCAGGCGCACGGTATAAAGCAGAGCGCAAACTGGCTGTTTACTCGAGGATTAGTCTTTACCCGTGTTACGTATTGCTTAGAGTAGAACGACTTTAGGTTCAGCGGTACAGCATAAACCAAAGTGTAAACTGACTAGAGGTTTACTCGTAGACAATGTTTTTACCCGTACAGCATATTACATAGAGTAGAACAACCTAGGTTCAGGCGTACAGTACACAGCAGAGTACAAACTGGCTAGAGGTTTACTCGAGGATTAGTCTTTACCCGTGTACCGTATTGCTTAGAGTAGAACGACTTTAGGTTCAGCGGTACAGCATAAACCAAAGTGTAAACTGACTAGAGGTTTACTCGTAGACTATGTCTTTACTCGTATAGCGTATTACATAGAGTAGAGCTACTTAGATTCAGGCGTACAGTACAAAGCAGAGTGCAAACTGGCTAGAGATTAACTCGTAGACTATGTCTTTACCCGTACAGCGTATTACATAGATTAGAACTACTTAGGTTCAGGCTTACAGTATAAAGCAGAGTACAAACTGGCTGGATATTTACTCGAGGATTGGTCTTTACCCGTATACCGAATTGCATAGAGTAGAACAACTTCAGGTTCAGCCGTACAGCATAAACCAAAGTGTAGACTGACTAGAGGTTTACGCGTACAGCGTAATGCACAGTGTAAAACGACGTCAGCTTTACCATTACAGCATAACAGATAGTGTAAAACGACTATGGTTCACTGTATACAGTATCACATAGAGTACAACTACTTTAGGTTCAACCGTTCAGTATAAAGCAGAGTGTAAACTGGCTAGAGGTTTACTCCTCGACTATGTCTTTAATCGTATAGCGTATTATATAGATTAGAACGACTTAGATTCAGGCGCACAGTATAAAGCTTAGTGCAAACTGGCTAGAGGTTTACTCGAGGATTAGTCTTTACCCGTGTACCGTATTGCATAGAGTAAAACAACTTTAGGTTCAGCCGTACAGCATAAACCAAAGTGTAGACTGACTAGAGGTTTACGCGTACAGCGTAATGCACAGTGTAAAACGACTTCAGCTTTACCATTACAGCATAACAGATAGTGTAAAACGACTATGGTTCACTGTATACAGTATCACATAGAGTACAACTACTTTAGGTTCAACCGTTCAGTATAAAGCAGAGTGTAAACTGGCTAGAGGTTTACTCCTCGACTATGTCTTTACCCGTATAGCGTATTATATAGAGTAGAACGACTTAGATTCAGGCGTACAGTACAAAGCAGAGTACAAACTGGCTAGAGGTTTACTCGAGGATTAGTCTTTACCCGTATACCGAACTGCATAGAGTAGAACAACTTTAGGTTCAGCCGTACAGCATAAACCAAAGTGTAGACTGACTAGAGGTTTACGCGTACAGCGTAATGCACAGTGTAAAACGACTTAAGCTTAACCATTACAGCATAACAGATAGTGTAAAACGACTATGGTTGACCGTATACCGTATCACATAGTGGAGAACGACTTTATGTTCAACGGTACAGCATAAACCAAAGTGTAAACTGGCTAGAGGTTTACTCGTAGACTATGTCTTTACTCGTATAGCGTTTTATATGGAGTGGAACGACTTAGATTCAGGCGCACGGTATAAAGCAGAGCGCAAACTGGCTGTTTACTCGAGGATTAGTCTTTACCCGTGTACCGTATTGCTTAGAGTAGAACGACTTTTGGTTCAGCGGTACAGCATAAACCAAAGTGTAAACTGACTAGAGGTTTACTCGTAGACAATGTTTTTACCCGTACAGCATATTACATAGAGTAGAACAACTTAGGTTCAGGCGTACAGTACACAGCAGAGTACAAACTGGCTAGAGGTTTACTCGAGGATTAGTCTTTACCCGTATACCGAATTGCATAGAGTAGAACAACTTTAGGTTCAGCCGTACAGCGTAAACCAAAGTGTAGACTGACTAGAGGTTTACGCGTACAGCGTAATGCACAGTGTAAAACGACTTTAGCTTTACCATTACAGCATAACAGATAGTGTAAAACTACTATGGTTCACTGTATACAGTATCACATAGAGTACAACGACTTTAGGTTCAACCGTTCAGTATAAAGCAGGGTGTAAACTGGCTAGAGGTTTACTCGTCGACTATGTCTTTAATCGTATAGCGTATTATATAGAGTAGAACGACTTAGATTCAGGCGCACAATATAAAGCAGAGTGCAAACTGGCTAGAGATTAACTCGTAGACTATGTCTTTACCCGCACAGCGTATTACATAGATTAGAACTACTTAGGTTCATGCTTACAGTATAAAGCAGAGTACAAACTGGCTGGATATTTACTCGAGGATTGGTCTTTACCCGTATACCGAAGTGCATAGAGTAGAACAACTTTAGGTTCAGCCGTACAGCATAAACCAAAGTGTAGACTGACTAGAGGTTTACGCGTACAGCGTAATGCACAGTGTAAAACGACGTCAGCTTTACCATTACAGCATAACAGATAGTGTAAAACGACTATGGTTCACTGTATACCGTATCACATAGAGTAGAACGACTAAGATTCAGGCGCACGGTATAAGGCAGAGTGCAAACTGGCTGGTTACTCGAGGATTAGTCTTTACCCGTGTACCGTATTGCTTAGAGTAGAACGACTTTAGGTTCAGCGGTACAGCATAAACCAAAGTGTAAACTGACTAGAGGTTTACTCGTAGACAATGTTTTTACCCGTACAGCATATTACATAGAGTAGAACAACTTAGGTTCAGGCGTACAGTACACAGCAGAGTACAAACTGGCTAGAGGTTTACTCGAGGATTAGTCTTTACCCGTGTACCGTATTGCATAGAGTAGAACAACTTTAGGTTCAGCGGTACAGCATAAACAAAAGTGTAAACTGACTAGAGGTTTACTCGTAGACTATGTCTTTACTCGTATAGCGTATTACATAGAGTAGAGCTACTTAGATTCAGGCGTACAGTACAAAGCAGAGTGCAAACTGGCTAGAGATTAACTCGTAGACTATGTCTTTACCCGTACAGCGTATTACATAGATTAGAACTACTTAGGTTCGGGCTTACAGTATAAAGCAGAGTACAAACTGGCTGGAGGTTTACTCGAGAATTGGTCTTTACCCGTGTACCGTATTGCATAGAGTACAACAACTTTAGGTTCAGCCGTACAGCATAAACCAAAGTGTAGACTGACTAAAGGTTTACGCGTACAGCGTAATGCACAGTGTAAAACGACTTTAACTTTACCATTACAGCATAACAGATAGTGTAAAACGACTATGGTTCACTGTATACCGTATCACATAGAGTAGAACGACTTAGATTCAGGCGCACGGTATAAGGCAGAGTGCAAACTGGCTGGTTACTCGAGGATTAGTCTTTACCCGTGTACCGTATTGCTTAGAGTAGAACGACTTTAGGTTCAGCGGTACAGCATAAACCAAAGTGTAAACTGACTAGAGGTTTACTCGTAGACTATGTTTTTACCCGTACAGTATATTACATAGTGTAGAACAACTTAGGTTCAGGCGTACAGTACAAAGCAGAGTGCAAACTAGCTAGAGGTTTACTCGAGGATTAGTCTGTACCGGTGTACCGTATTTGATAGAGTAGAACAATTTTAGGTTCAGCCGTACAGCATAAACAAAAGTGTAAACTGACAAGAGGTTTACTCGTAGACAATGTTTTTACCCGTACAGCATATTACATAGAGTAGAACAACTTAAGTTCAGGCGTACAGTACACAGCAGAGTACAAACTGGCTAGAGGTTTACTCGAGGATTAGTCTTTACCCGTATACCGAATTGCATAGAGTAGAACAACTTTAGGTTCAGCGGTACAGCATAAACAAAAGTGTAAACTGACTAGAAGTTTACTCGTAGACTATGTCTTTACCCGTATAGCGTATTATATAGAGTAGAACGACTTAGATTCAGGCGCACAATATAAAGCAGAGCGCAAACTGGCTAGAGGTTTACTCGAGGATTAGTCTTTACCCGTGTACCGTATTGCATAGAGTACAACAACTTTAGGTTCAGCCGTACAGCATAAACCAAAGTGTAAACTGACTAGAGGTTTACTCGTAGACTATGTCTTTACTCGTATAGCGTATTACATAGAGTAGAGCTACTTAGATTCAGGCGTACAGTACACAGCAGAGTACAAACTGGCTAGAGGTTTACTCGAGGATTAGTCTTTACCCGTGTACCGTATTGCTTAGAGTAGAACGACTTTAGGTTCAGCGGTACAGCATAAACCAAAGTGTAAACTGACTAGAGGTTTACTCGTAGACAATGTTTTTACCCGTACAGCATATTACATAGAGTAGAACAACTTAGGTTCAGGCGTACAGTACACAGCAGAGTACAAACTGGCTAGAGGTTTACTCGAGGATTAGTCTTTACCCGTATACCGAATTGCATAGAGTAGAACAACTTTAGGTTCAGCGGTACAGCATAAACAAAAGTGTAAACTGACTAGAGGTTTACTCGTAGACTATGTCTTTACCCGTACAGCATATTACATAGAGTAGAACAACTTAGGTTCAGGCGTACAGTACACAGCAGAGTACAAACTGGCTAGAGGTTTACTCGAGGATTAGTCTTTACCCGTGTACCGTATTGCTTAGAGTAGAACGACTTTAGGTTCAGCGGTACAGCATAAACCAAAGTGTAAACTGACTAGAGGTTTACTCGTAGACAATGTTTTTACCCGTACAGCATATTACATAGAGTAGAACAACTTAGGTTCAGGCGTACAGTACACAGCAGAGTACAAACTGGCTAGAGGTTTACTCGAGGATTAGTCTTTACCCGTGTACCGTATTGCATAGAGTAGAACAACTTTAGGTTCAGCGGTACAGCATAAACAAAAGTGTAAACTGACTAGAGGTTTACTCGTAGACTATGTCTTTACTCGTATAGCGTATTACATAGAGTAGAGCTACTTAGATTCAGGCGTACAGTACAAAGCAGAGTGCAAACTGGCTAGAGATTAACTCGTAGACTATGTCTTTACCCGTACAGCGTATTACATAGATTAGAACTACTTAGGTTCAGGCTTACAGTATAAAGCAGAGTACAAACTGGCTGGAGGTTTACTCGAGAATTGGTCTTTACCCGTGTACCGTATTGCATAGAGTACAACAACTTTAGGTTCAGCCGTACAGCATAAACCAAAGTGTAGACTGACTAAAGGTTTACGCGTACAGCGTAATGCACAGTGTAAAACGACTTTAACTTTACCATTACAGCATAACAGATAGTGTAAAACGACTATGGTTCACTGTATACCGTATCACTTAGAGTAGAACGACTTTAGGTTCAGCGGTACAGCATAAACCAAAGTGTAAACTGACTAGAGGTTTACTCGTAGACAATGTTTTTACCCGTACAGCATATTACATAGAGTAGAACAACTTAGGTTCAGGCGTACAGTACACAGCAGAGTACAAACTGGCTAGAGGTTTACTCGAGGATTAGTCTTTACCCGTGTACCGTATTGCATAGAGTAGAACAACTTTAGGTTCAGCGGTACAGCATAAACAAAAGTGTAAACTGACTAGAGGTTTACTCGTAGACTATGTCTTTAGTCGTATAGCGTATTACATAGAGTAGAGCTACTTAGATTCAGGCGTACAGTACAAAGCAGAGTGCAAACTGGCTAGAGATTAACTCGTAGACTATGTCTTTACCCGTACAGCGTATTACATAGATTAGAACTACTTAGGTTCAGGCTTACAGTATAAAGCAGAGTACAAACTGGCTGGAGGTTTACTCGAGAATTGGTCTTTACCCGTGTACCGTATTGCATAGAGTACAACAACTTTAGGTTCAGCCGTACAGCATAAACCAAAGTGTAGACTGACTAAAGGTTTACGCGTACAGCGTAATGCACAGTGTAAAACGACTTTAACTTTACCATTACAGCATAACAGATAGTGTAAAACGACTATGGTTCACTGTATACCGTATCACATAGAGTAGAACGACTTAGATTCAGGCGCACGGTATAAGGCAGAGTGCAAACTGGCTGGTTACTCGAGGATTAGTCTTTACCCGTGTACCGTATTGCTTAGAGTAGAACGACTTTAGGTTCAGCGGTACAGCATAAACCAAAGTGTAAACTGACTAGAGGTTTACTCGTAGACAATGTTTTTACCCGTACAGCATATTACATAGAGTAGAACAACTTAGGTTCAGGCGTACAGTACACAGCAGAGTACAAACTGGCTAGAGGTTTACTCGAGGATTAGTCTTTACCCGTGTACCGTATTGCATAGAGTAGAACAACTTTAGGTTCAGCGGTACAGCATAAACAAAAGTGTAAACTGACTAGAGGTTTACTCGTAGACTATGTCTTTACTCGTATAGCGTATTACATAGAGTAGAGCTACTTAGATTCAGGCGTACAGTACAAAGCAGAGTGCAAACTGGCTAGAGATTAACTCGTAGACTATGTCTTTACCCGTACAGCGTATTACATAGATTAGAACTACTTAGGTTCAGGCTTACAGTATAAAGCAGAGTACAAACTGGCTGGAGGTTTACTCGAGAATTGGTCTTTACCCGTGTACCGTATTGCATAGAGTACAACAACTTTAGGTTCAGCCGTACAGCATAAACCAAAGTGTAGACTGACTAAAGGTTTACGCGTACAGCGTAATGCACAGTGTAAAACGACTTTAACTTTACCATTACAGCATAACAGATAGTGTAAAACGACTATGGTTCACTGTATACCGTATCACATAGAGTAGAACGACTTAGATTCAGGCGCACGGTATAAGGCAGAGTGCAAACTGGCTGGTTACTCGAGGATTAGTCTTTACCCGTGTACCGTATTGCTTAGAGTAGAACGACTTTAGGTTCAGCGGTACAGCATAAACCAAAGTGTAAACTGACTAGAGGTTTACTCGTAGACTATGTTTTTACCCGTACAGTATATTACATAGTGTAGAACAACTTAGGTTCAGGCGTACAGTACAAAGCAGAGTGCAAACTAGCTAGAGGTTTACTCGAGGATTAGTCTGTACCGGTGTACCGTATTTGATAGAGTAGAACAATTTTAGGTTCAGCCGTACAGCATAAACAAAAGTGTAAACTGACAAGAGGTTTACTCGTAGACAATGTTTTTACCCGTACAGCATATTACATAGAGTAGAACAACTTAAGTTCAGGCGTACAGAACACAGCAGAATACAAACTGGCTAGAGGTTTACTCGAGGATTAGTCTTTACCCGTATACCGAATTGCATAGAGTAGAACAACTTTAGGTTCAGCGGTACAGCATAAACAAAAGTGTAAACTGACTAGAAGTTTACTCGTAGACTATGTCTTTACCCGTATAGCGTATTATATAGAGTAGAACGACTTAGATTCAGGCGCACAATATAAAGCAGAGCGCAAACTGGCTAGAGGTTTACTCGAGGATTAGTCTTTACCCGTGTACCGTATTGCATAGAGTACAACAACTTTAGGTTCAGCCGTACAGCATAAACCAAAGTGTAAACTGACTAGAGGTTTACTCGTAGACTATGTCTTTACTCGTATAGCGTATTACATAGAGTAGAGCTACTTAGATTCAGGCGTACAGTACACAGCAGAGTACAAACTGGCTAGAGGTTTACTCGAGGATTAGTCTTTACCCGTGTACCGTATTGCTTAGAGTAGAACGACTTTAGGTTCAGCGGTACAGCATAAACCAAAGTGTAAACTGACTAGAGGTTTACTCGTAGACAATGTTTTTACCCGTACAGCATATTACATAGAGTAGAACAACTTAGGTTCAGGCGTACAGTACACAGCAGAGTACAAACTGGCTAGAGGTTTACTCGAGGATTAGTCTTTACCCGTATACCGAATTGCATAGAGTAGAACAACTTTAGGTTCAGCGGTACAGCATAAACAAAAGTGTAAACTGACTAGAGGTTTACTCGTAGACTATGTCTTTACCCGTACAGCATATTACATAGAGTAGAACAACTTAGGTTCAGGCGTACAGTACACAGCAGAGTACAAACTGGCTAGAGGTTTACTCGAGGATTAGTCTTTACCCGTGTACCGTATTGCTTAGAGTAGAACGACTTTAGGTTCAGCGGTACAGCATAAACCAAAGTGTAAACTGACTAGAGGTTTACTCGTAGACAATGTTTTTACCCGTACAGCATATTACATAGAGTAGAACAACTTAGGTTCAGGCGTACAGTACACAGCAGAGTACAAACTGGCTAGAGGTTTACTCGAGGATTAGTCTTTACCCGTGTACCGTATTGCATAGAGTAGAACAACTTTAGGTTCAGCGGTACAGCATAAACAAAAGTGTAAACTGACTAGAGGTTTACTCGTAGACTATGTCTTTACTCGTATAGCGTATTACATAGAGTAGAGCTACTTAGATTCAGGCGTACAGTACAAAGCAGAGTGCAAACTGGCTAGAGATTAACTCGTAGACTATGTCTTTACCCGTACAGCGTATTACATAGATTAGAACTACTTAGGTTCAGGCTTACAGTATAAAGCAGAGTACAAACTGGCTGGAGGTTTACTCGAGAATTGGTCTTTACCCGTGTACCGTATTGCATAGAGTACAACAACTTTAGGTTCAGCCGTACAGCATAAACCAAAGTGTAGACTGACTAAAGGTTTACGCGTACAGCGTAATGCACAGTGTAAAACGACTTTAACTTTACCATTACAGCATAACAGATAGTGTAAAACGACTATGGTTCACTGTATACCGTATCACTTAGAGTAGAACGACTTTAGGTTCAGCGGTACAGCATAAACCAAAGTGTAAACTGACTAGAGGTTTACTCGTAGACAATGTTTTTACCCGTACAGCATATTACATAGAGTAGAACAACTTAGGTTCAGGCGTACAGTACACAGCAGAGTACAAACTGGCTAGAGGTTTACTCGAGGATTAGTCTTTACCCGTGTACCGTATTGCATAGAGTAGAACAACTTTAGGTTCAGCGGTACAGCATAAACAAAAGTGTAAACTGACTAGAGGTTTACTCGTAGACTATGTCTTTACTCGTATAGCGTATTACATAGAGTAGAGCTACTTAGATTCAGGCGTACAGTACAAAGCAGAGTGCAAACTGGCTAGAGATTAACTCGTAGACTATGTCTTTACCCGTACAGCATATTACATAGAGTAGAACAACTTAGGTTCAGGCGCACAGTACACAGCAGAGTACAAACTGGCTAGAGGTTTACTCGAGGATTAGTCTTTACCCGTGTACCGTATTGCATAGAGTAGAACAACTTTAGGTTCAGCGGTACAGCATAAACAAAAGTGTAAACTGACTAGAGGTTTACTCGTAGACTATGTCTTTAGTCGTATAGCGTATTACATAGAGTAGAGCTACTTAGATTCAGGCGTACAGTACAAAGCAGAGTGCAAACTGGCTAGAGATTAACTCGTAGACTATGTCTTTACCCGTACAGCGTATTACATAGATTAGAACTACTTAGGTTCAGGCTTACAGTATAAAGCAGAGTACAAACTGGCTGGAGGTTTACTCGAGAATTGGTCTTTACCCGTGTACCGTATTGCATAGAGTACAACAACTTTAGGTTCAGCCGTACAGCATAAACCAAAGTGTAGACTGACTAAAGGTTTACGCGTACAGCGTAATGCACAGTGTAAAACGACTTTAACTTTACCATTACAGCATAACAGATAGTGTAAAACGACTATGGTTCACTGTATACCGTATCACATAGAGTAGAACGACTTAGATTCAGGCGCACGGTATAAGGCAGAGTGCAAACTGGCTGGTTACTCGAGGATTAGTCTTTACCCGTGTACCGTATTGCTTAGAGTAGAACGACTTTAGGTTCAGCGGTACAGCATAAACCAAAGTGTAAACTGACTAGAGGTTTACTCGTAGACTATGTTTTTACCCGTACAGCATATTACATAGTGTAGAACAACTTAGGTTCAGGCGTACAGTACAAAGCAGAGTGCAAACTAGCTAGAGGTTTACTCGAGGATTAGTCTGTACCGGTGTACCGTATTTGATAGAGTAGAACAATTTTAGGTTCAGCCGTACAGCATAAACAAAAGTGTAAACTGACAAGAGGTTTACTCGTAGACAATGTTTTTACCCGTACAGCATATTACATAGAGTAGAACAACTTAGGTTCAGGCGTACAGTACACAGCAGAGTACAAACTGGCTAGAGGTTTACTCGAGGATTAGTCTTTACCCGTATACCGAATTGCATAGAGTAGAACAACTTTAGGTTCAGCGGTACAGCATAAACAAAAGTGTAAACTGACTAGAAGTTTACTCGTAGACTATGTCTTTACCCGTATAGCGTATTATATAGAGTAGAACGACTTAGATTCAGGCGCACAATATAAAGCAGAGTGCAAACTAGCTAGAGGTTTACTCGAGGATTAGTCTGTACCGGTGTACCGTATTTGATAGAGTAGAACAATTTTAGGTTCAGCCGTACAGCATAAACAAAAGTGTAAACTGACAAGAGGTTTACTCGTAGACAATGTTTTTACCCGTACAGCATATTACATAGAGTAGAACAACTTAGGTTCAGGCGTACAGTACACAGCAGAGTACAAACTGGCTAGAGGTTTACTCGAGGATTAGTCTTTACCCGTATACCGAATTGCATAGAGTAGAACAACTTTAGGTTCAGCGGTACAGCATAAACAAAAGTGTAAACTGACTAGAGGTTTACTCGTAGACTATGTCTTTACCCGTACAGCATATTACATAGAGTAGAACAACTTAGGTTCAGGCGTACAGTACACAGCAGAGTACAAACTGGCTAGAGGTTTACTCGAGGATTAGTCTTTACCCGTGTACCGTATTGCTTAGAGTAGAACGACTTTAGGTTCAGCGGTACAGCATAAACCAAAGTGTAAACTGACTAGAGGTTTACTCGTAGACAATGTTTTTACCCGTACAGCATATTACATAGAGTAGAACAACTTAGGTTCAGGCGTACAGTACACAGCAGAGTACAAACTGGCTAGAGGTTTACTCGAGGATTAGTCTTTACCCGTATACCGAATTGCATAGAGTAGAACAACTTTAGGTTCAGCGGTACAGCATAAACAAAAGTGTAAACTGACTAGAGGTTTACTCGTAGACTATGTCTTTACCCGTACAGCATATTACATAGAGTAGAACAACTTAGGTTCAGGCGTACAGTACACAGCAGAGTACAAACTGGCTAGAGGTTTACTCGAGGATTAGTCTTTACCCGTGTACCGTATTGCTTAGAGTAGAACGACTTTAGGTTCAGCGGTACAGCATAAACCAAAGTGTAAACTGACTAGAGGTTTACTCGTAGACAATGTTTTTACCCGTACAGCATATTACATAGAGTAGAACAACTTAGGTTCAGGCGTACAGTACACAGCAGAGTACAAACTGGCTAGAGGTTTACTCGAGGATTAGTCTTTACCCGTATACCGAATTGCATAGAGTAGAACAACTTTAGGTTCAGCGGTACAGCATAAACAAAAGTGTAAACTGACTAGAGGTTTACTCGTAGACTATGTCTTTACCCGTATAGCGTATTATATAGAGTAGAACGACTTAGATTCAGGCGCACAATATAAAGCAGAGTGCAAACTAGCTAGAGGTTTACTCGAGGATTAGTCTGTACCGGTGTACCGTATTTGATAGAGTAGAACAATTTTAGGTTCAGCCGTACAGCATAAACAAAAGTGTAAACTGACAAGAGGTTTACTCGTAGACAATGTTTTTACCCGTACAGCATATTACATAGAGTAGAACAACTTAGGTTCAGGCGTACAGTACACAGCAGAGTACAAACTGGCTAGAGGTTTACTCGAGGATTAGTCTTTACCCGTATACCGAATTGCATAGAGTAGAACAACTTTAGGTTCAGCGGTACAGCATAAACAAAAGTGTAAACTGACTAGAGGTTTACTCGTAGACTATGTCTTTACCCGTACAGCATATTACATAGAGTAGAACAACTTAGGTTCAGGCGTACAGTACACAGCAGAGTACAAACTGGCTAGAGGTTTACTCGAGGATTATTCTTTACCCGTGTACCGTATTGCTTAGAGTAGAACGACTTTAGGTTCAGCGGTACAGCATAAACCAAAGTGTAAACTGACTAGAGGTTTACTCGTAGACAATGTTTTTACCCGTACAGCATATTACATAGAGTAGAACAACTTAGGTTCAGGCGTACAGTACACAGCAGAGTACAAACTGGCTAGAGGTTTACTCGAGGATTAGTCTTTACCCGTATACCGAATTGCATAGAGTAGAACAACTTTAGGTTCAGCGGTACAGCATAAACAAAAGTGTAAACTGACTAGAGGTTTACTCGTAGACTATGTCTTTACCCGTACAGCATATTACATAGAGTAGAACAACTTAGGTTCAGGCGTACAGTATACAGCAGAGTACAAACTGGCTAGAGGTTTACTCGAGGATTAGTCTTTACCCGTGTACCGTATTGCTTAGAGTAGAACGACTTTAGGTTCAGCGGTACAGCATAAACAAAAGTGTAAACTGACTAGAGGTTTACTCGTAGACTATGTTTTTACCCGTACAGCATATTACATAGTGTAGAACAACTTAGGTTCAGGCGTACAGTACAAAGCAGAGTGCAAACTAGCTAGAGGTTTACTCGAGGATTAGTATGTACCGGTGTACCGTATTTGATAGAGTAGAACAATTTTAGGTGCAGCCGTACAGCATAAACAAAAGTGTAAACTGACTAGAGGTTTACTCGTAGACAATGTTTTTACCCGTACAGCATATTACATAGAGTAGAACAACTTAGGTTCAGGCGTACAGTACACAGCAGAGTACAAACTGGCTAGAGGTTTACTCGAGGATTAGTCTTTAGAGTAGAACAACTTTAGGTTCAGCGGTACAGCATAAACAAAAGTGTAAACTGACTAGAGGTTTACTCGTAGACTATGTCTTTACTCGTATAGCGTATTACATAGAGTAGAGCTACTTAGATTCAGGCGTACAGTACAAAGCAGAGTGCAAACTGGCTAGAGGTTTACTCGAGGATTAGTCTTTACCCGTATACCGAATTGCATAGAGTAGAACAACTTTAGGTTCAGCCGTACAGCATAAACCAAAGTGTAGACTGATTTAAGGTTTACGCGTACAGCGTAATGCAAAGTGTAAAACGACTTTAGCTTTACCATTACAGCATAACAGATAGTGTAAAACGACTATGGTTCACTGTATACCGTATCACATAGAGTAGAACGACCTAGATTCAGGCGCACGGTATAAAGCAGAGTGCAAACTGGCTGTTTACTCGAGGATTAGTCTTTACCCGTGTACCGTATTGCAGAGTAGAACAACTTTAGGTTCAGCGGTACAGCATAAACCAAAGTGTAAACTGACTAGAGGCTTACTCGTAGACAATGTTTTTACCCGTACAGCATATTAGAACATAGAGTAGAACAACTTAGGTTCAGGCGTACAGTACAAAGCAGAGTACAAACTGGCTAGAGGTTTACTCGAGGATTAGTCTTTACCCGTATACCGAATTGCATAGAGTAGAACAACTTTAGGTTCAGCCGTACAGCATAAACCAATGTGTAGACTGACTAGAGGTTTACGCGTACAACGTAATGCACAGTGTAAAACGACTTTAAAGAATAACAGATAGTGCAAAACGACTATGGTTCACTGTATACCGTATCACATAGAGTAGAACGACTTTAGGTTCAACCGTACAGTATAAAGCAAAGTGGAAACTGGCTAGAGGTTTACTCGTCGACTATGTCTTTACCCGTATAACGTATTACATAGAGTAGAACGCCTTAGATTCAGGCGAACAGTTTAAAGCAGAGTGCAAACTGGCTATAGGTTTACTCGTAGACTATATCTTTACCCGAATACCATATTACATACAGTAGAACAACTTTAGGTTCAGCCGTACAGCATAAACCAAAGTGTAGACTGACTAGAGGTTTACTCGTAGACAATGTTTTTACCAGTACAGCATATTACATAGAGTAGAACAACTTAGGTTCAGGCGTACAGTACAAAGCAGAGTACAAACTGGCTAGAGGTTTACTCGAGGATTAGTCTTTACCCGTATACCGAATTGCATAGAGTAGAACAACTTTAGGTTCAGCCGTACAGCATAAACCAAAGTGTAGACTGACTAGAGGTTTACGCGTACAACGTAATGCACAGTGTAAAATGACTTTAAAGAATAACAGATAGTGCAAAACGACTATGGTTCACTGTATACCGTATCACATAGAGTAGAACGACTTTACGTTCAACCGTACAGTATAAAGCAAAGTGGAAACTGGCTAGAGGTTTACTCGTCGACTATGTCTTTACCCGTATAACGTATTACATAGAGTAGAACGCCTTAGATTCAGGCGAACAGTATAAAGCAGAGTGCAAACTGGCTATAGGTTTACTCGTCGACTATGTCTTTACCCGTATAGCTTATTACATAGAATAGAACAACTTTAGGTTCAGCGGTACAGCATAAACCAAAGTGTAAACTGACTAGAGGCTTACTCGTAGACAATGTTTTTACCCGTACAGCATATTACATAGAGTAGAACAACTTAGGTTCAGGCGTACAGTACAAAGCAGAGTACAAACTGGCTAGAGGTTTACTCGAGGATTAGTCTTTACCCGTATACCGAATTGCATAGAGTAGAACAACTTTAGGTTCAGCCGTACAGCATAAACCAAAGTGTAGACTGACTAGAGGTTTACGCGTACAACGTAATGCACAGTGTAAAACGACTTTAAAGAATAACAGATAGTGCAAAACGACTATGGTTCACTGTATACCGTATCACATAGAGTAGAACGACTTTAGGTTCAACCGTACAGCATAAAGTTGAGTGTAAACTGACTAGAGGTTTACTCGTCGACTATGTCTTTACCCGTATAGCTTATTACATAGAGTAGAACAACTTTAGGTTCAGCGGTACAGCATAAACCAAAGTGTAAACTGACTAGAGGCTTACTCGTAGACTATGTCTTTACCCGTACAGCATATTACATAGAGTAGAACAACTTAGGTTAAGGCGTACAGTACAAAGCAGAGTACAAACTGGCTAGAGGTTTACTCGAGGATTAGTCTTTACCCGTATACCGAATTGCATAGAGTAGAACAACTTTAGGTTCAGCTGTACAGCATAAACCAAAGTGTACACTGACTAGAGGTTTACTCGTAGACAATGTTTTTACCCGTACAGCATATTACATAGAGTAGAACAACTTTAGGTTCAGCGGTACAGCATAAACCAAAGTGTAGACTGACTAGAGGTCTACTCCTAGACAATGGTTTTACCCGTACAGCATATTACATAGAGTAGAACAACTTTAGGTTCAGCGGTACAGAATAAACCAAAGTGTCAACTGACTAGAGGCTTACTCGTGGACTATGTTTTTACCCGTACAGCATATTACATAGAGTAGAACAACTTAGGTTCAGGCGTACAGTATAAAGCAGAGCGCAAACTGGCTAGAGGTTTACTCGAGGATTAGTCTTTACCCGTGTACCGTATTGCATAGAGCAGAACAACTTTAGGTTCAGGCGTACAGCATAAACCAAAGTGTAGACTGACTAGAGGTTTACGCGTATAGCGTAATGCACAGTGTAAAACGACTTTACAGAATAACAGATAGTGCAAAACGACTATGGTTCACTGTATACCGTATCACATAGAGTAGAACGACTTTAGGTTCAGCGGTACAGCATAAACCAAAGTGTAAACTGACTAGAGGTTTACTCGTAGACTATGTCTTTACACGTATAGCTTATTACATAGAGTAGAACAACTTTAGGTTCAGGCGTAAACCAAAGTGTAGACTGACTAGAGGTTTACGCGTACAGCGTAATGCATAGTGTAAAACGACTTTAGCTTTAGTGCAAAACGACTATGATTCACTGTATACCGTATCACATAGAGTAGAACGACTTTAGGTTTAACCGTACAGCATAAAGTTGAGTGTAAACTGACTAGAGGTTTACTCGTACACTATGTCTTTACCCGTACAGCATATTCCATAAAGTAGAACAACTTAGGTTCATGCGTACAGTATAAAGCAGAGCGCAAACTGGCTAGAGGTTTACTCGAGGATTAGTCTTTACCAGTATACCGAATTGCATAGAGTAGAACAACTTTAGGTTCAGCCGTACAGCATAAACCAAAGTGTAGACTGACTAGAGGTTTACGCGTACAGCGTAATGCACAGTGTAAAACGACTTTACAGAATAACAGATAGTGCAAAACGACTATGGTTCACTGTATACCGTATCACATAGAGTAGAACGACTTTAGGTTTAACCGTACAGCATAAAGTTGGGTGTAAACTGACTAGAGGTTTACTCGTAGACTATGTCTTTACCCGTACAGCATATTCCATAAAGTAGAACAACTTAGGTTCATGCGTACAGTATAAAGCAGAGCGCAAACTGGCTAGAGGTTTACTCGAGGATTAGTCTTTACCCGTGAACCGTATTGCATAGAGCAGAACAACTTTAGGTTCACTGTATACCGTATCACATAGAAAACGACTATCGTTCACTGTATACCGTATCACATAGAGTAGAACGACTTTAGGTTCAACCGTACAGTATAAAGCAAAGTGTAAACTGGCTAGAGGTTTACTCGTCGACTATGTCTTTACCCGTATAACGTATTACATAGAGTAGAACGACTTAGATTCAGGCGAACAGTATAAAGCAGAGTGCAAACTGGCTATAGGTTTACTCGTAGACTATACTTTACCCGAATACCATATTACATACAGTAGAATAACTTTAGGTTCAGCCGTACAGCATAAACCAAAGTGTAGACGGACTTAAGGTTTACGCGTACAGCGTAATGCACAGTGTAAAACGACTTTAGCATTACCATTACAGCATAACAGATTGTGTAAAACGACTATGGTTCACTGTATACCGTATCACATAGAGTAGAACGACTTTAGGTTCAGCGGTACAGCATAAACCAAAAGGTTTACTCGTAGACTATGTCTTTACCCGTATAGCTTATTACATAGAGTAGAACAACTTTAGGTTCAGGCGTACAGCATAAACCAAAGTGTAGACTGACTAGAGGTTGACGCGTACAGCGTAATGCATAGTGTAAAAGGACTTTAGCTTTAGTGCAAAACGACTATGATTCACTGTATACCGTATCACATAGAGTAGAACGACTTTAGGTTTAACCGTACAGTATAAAACAAAGTGTAAACTGGCTAGAGGTTTACTCGTAGACTATGTCGTTACCCGTATAGCGTATTATATAGAGTAGAACGACTTAGATTCAGGCGCACAATATAAAGCAGAGTGCAAACTGGCGAGAGGTTTACTCGAGGATTAGTCTGTACCGGTGTACCGTATTTGATAGAGTAGAACAATTTTAGGTTCAGCCGTACAGCATAAACCAAAGTGTAGACTGGCTAGAGGTTTACTCGTCGACTATGTCTTTACCCGTATATTACATAGAGTAGAACGACTTAGATTCAGGCGAACAGTATAAAGCAGAGTGCAAACTGGCTATAGGTTTACTCGTAGACTATATCTTTAACCGAATACCATATTACATACAGTAGAACAACTTTAGGTTCAGCCGTACAGCATAAACCAAAGTGTAGACTGACTAGAGGTTTACTCGTAGACAATGTTTTTACCCGTACAGCATATTACATAGAGTAGAACGACTTAGATTCAGGCGAACAGTATAAAGCAGAGTGCAAACTGGCTATAGGTTTACTCGTAGACTATATCTTTAACCGAATACCATATTACATACAGTAGAACAACTTTAGGTTCAGCCGTACAGCATAAACCAAAGTGTAGACTGACTTTAGGTTCAGCCGTACAGCATAAACCAAAGTGTAGACTGACTAGAGGTTTACTCGTAGACAATGTTTTTACCCGTACAGCATATTACATAGAGTAGAACAACTTAGGTTCAGGCGTGCAGTACAAAGCAGAGTACAAACTGGCTAGAGGGTTACTCGAGGATTAGTCTTTACCCGTATACCGAATTGCATAGAGTAGAACAACTTTATGTTCAGCCGTACAGCATAAACCAAAGTGTAGACTGACTAGAGGTTTACGCGTACAGCGTAATGCACAGTGTAAAACGACTTTAGCATTACCATTACAGCATAACAGACAGTGCAAAACGACTATGGTTCACTGTATACCGTATCACATAGAGTAGAACGACTTTAGGTTCAACCGTACAGTATAAAGCAAAGTGTAAACTGGCTAGAGGTTAACTCGTCGACTATGTCTTTACCCGTATAACGTATTACATAGAGTAGAACGACTTAGATTCAGGCGAACAGTATAAAGCAGAGTGCAAACTGGCTATAGGTTTACTCGTAGACTATAT
This sequence comes from Xylota segnis, assembly GCA_963583995.1. NCBI lineage: Eukaryota > Metazoa > Arthropoda > Insecta > Diptera > Syrphidae > Xylota > Xylota segnis. Next base: position 1,033,761 of record OY757240.1, read on the forward strand.
CTTTAACCGAATACCATATTACATACAGTAGAACAACTTTAGGTTCAGCCGTACAGCATAAACCAAAGTGTAGACTGACTAGAGGTTTACTCGTAGACAATGTTTTTACCAGTACAGCATATTACATAGAGTAGAACAACTTAGGTTCAGGCGTACAGTACAAAGCAGAGTACAAACTGGCTAGAGGTTTACTCGAGGATTAGTCTTTACCCGTGTACAGTATCACATAGAGTAGAACGACTTTAGGTTCAACCGTACAGCATAAAGTTGAGTGTAAACTGACTAGAGGTTTACTCGTCGACTATGTCTTTACCCGTATAGCTTATTACATAGAATAGAACAACTTTAGGTTCAGCGGTACAGCATAAACCAAAGTGTAAACTGACTAGAGGCTTACTCGTAGACAATGTTTTTACCCGTACAGCATATTACATAGAGTAGAACAACTTAGGTTCAGGCGTACAGTACAAAGCAGAGTACAAACTGGCTAGAGGTTTACTCGAGGATTAGTCTTTACCCGTATACCGAATTGCATAGAGTAGAACAACTTTAGGTTCAGCCGTACAGCATAAACCAAAGTGTAGACTGACTAGAGGTTTACGCGTACAACGTAATGCACAGTGTAAAACGACTTTAAAGAATAACAGATAGTGCAAAACGACTATGGTTCACTGTATACCGTATCACATAGAGTAGAACGACTTTAGGTTCAACCGTACAGTATAAAGCAAAGTGGAAACTGGCTAGAGGTTTACTCGTCGACTATGTCTTTACCCGTATAACGTATTACATAGAGTAGAACGCCTTAGATTCAGGCGAACAGTATAAAGCAGAGTGCAAACTGGCTATAGGTTTACTCGTAGACTATATCTTTACCCGAATACCATATTACATACAGTAGAACAACTTTAGGTTCAGCCGTACAGCATAAACCAAAGTGTAGACTGACTAGAGGTTTACTCGTAGACAATGTTTTTACCAGTACAGCATATTACATAGAGTAGAACAACTTAGGTTCAGGCGTACAGTACAAAGCAGAGTACAAACTGGCTAGAGGTTTACTCGAGGATTAGTCTTTAGCCGTATACCGAATTGCATAGAGTAAAACAACTTTAGGTTCAACCTTACAGCATAAAGCAGAGTGTAAACTGACTAGAGGTTTACGCGTAGACTAAGTCTTTACCCGTACAGCATATTACATAGAGTAGAACGACTTAGATTCAGGCGTACAGTATAAAGCAGAGTACAAATTGGCTAGAATTTTACTCGAGGATTAGTCTTAGGCCGTGTACCGTATTGCATAGATTAGAACAACTTTAGGTTCAGCAGTATAGGATAAACCAAAGTGTAGACTGACTAGAGGTTTACGCGTACATCGAAATGCATAGTGTAAAACGACGTTTGCTTTAGCATTACATCATAACAGATAGTGTAAAACAACTATGGTTCACTGTATACCGTATCACATAGAGTAGAACGACTTTAGGTTCAACCGTACAGTATAAAGCAAAGTGGAAACTGGCTAGAGGTTTACTCGTCGACTATGTCTTTACCCGTATAACGTATTACATAGAGTAGAACGCCTTAGATTCAGGCGAACAGTATAAAGCAGAGTGCAAACTGGCTATAGGTTTACTCGTAGACTATATCTTTACCCGAATACCATATTACATACAGTAGAACAACTTTAGGTTCAGCCGTACAGCATAAACCAAAGTGTAGACTGACTAGAGGTTTACTCGTAGACAATGTTTTTACCAGTACAGCATATTACATAGAGTAGAACAACTTAGGTTCAGGCGTACAGTACAAAGCAGAGTACAAACTGGCTAGAGGTTTACTCGAGGATTAGTCTTTACCCGTATACCGAATTGCATAGAGTAGAACAACTTTAGGTTCAGCCGTACAGCATAAACCAAAGTGTAGACTGACTAGAGGTTTACGCGTACAACGTAATGCACAGTGTAAAACGACTTTAAAGAATAACAGATAGTGCAAAACGACTATGGTTCACTGTATACCGTATCACATAGAGTAGAACGACTTTACGTTCAACCGTACAGTATAAAGCAAAGTGGAAACTGGCTAGAGGTTTACTCGTCGACTATGTCTTTACCCGTATAACGTATTACATAGAGTAGAACGCCTTAGATTCAGGCGAACAGTATAAAGCAGAGTGCAAACTGGCTATAGGTTTACTCGTCGACTATGTCTTTACCCGTATAGCTTATTACATAGAATAGAACAACTTTAGGTTCAGCGGTACAGCATAAACCAAAGTGTAAACTGACTAGAGGCTTACTCGTAGACAATGTTTTTACCCGTACAGCATATTACATAGAGTAGAACAACTTAGGTTCAGGCGTACAGTACAAAGCAGAGTACAAACTGGCTAGAGGTTTACTCGAGGATTAGTCTTTACCCGTATACCGAATTGCATAGAGTAGAACAACTTTAGGTTCAGCCGTACAGCATAAACCAAAGTGTAGACTGACTAGAGGTTTACGCGTACAACGTAATGCACAGTGTAAAACGACTTTAAAGAATAACAGATAGTGCAAAACGACTATGGTTCACTGTATACCGTATCACATAGAGTAGAACGACTTTAGGTTCAACCGTACAGTATAAAGCAGAGTGCAAACTGGCTGTTTACTCGAGGATTAGTCTTTACCCGTGTACAGTATCACATAGAGTAGAACGACTTTAGGTTCAACCGTACAGCATAAAGTTGAGTGTAAACTGACTAGAGGTTTACTCGTCGACTATGTCTTTACCCGTATAGCTTATTACATAGAATAGAACAACTTTAGGTTCAGCGGTACAGCATAAACCAAAGCGTAAACTCACTAGAGGTTTACTCGTAGACTATGTTTTTTCCCGTACAGCATATTACATAGAGTAGAACAACTTAGGTTCAGGCGTACAGTACAAAGCAGAGTACAAACTGGCTAGAGGTTTACTCGAGGATTAGCCTTTACCTATACCGTATCACATAGAGTAGAACGACTTAGATTCAGGCGCACGGTATAAAGCAGAGTGCAAACTATCTGTTTACTCGAGGATTAGTCTTTACCCATGTACCGTATTGCATAGAGTAGAACAACTTTAGGTTCAACCTTACAGCATAAAGCAGAGTGTAAACTGACTAGAGGTTTACGCGTAGACTATGTCTTTACTTGTATAGCGTATTACATAGAGTAGAACAACTTAGGTTCATGCGTACAGTATAAAGCAGAGTACAAACTGGCTAGAGGCTTACTCGAGGATTAGTCTTTACCCGTGTATCGTATTGCATAGAGCAGAACAACTTTAGGTTCACTGTATACCGTATCCCATAGAGTAGAACGACTTAGATTCAGGCGCACGGTATAAAGCAGAGTGCAAACTGGCTGTTTACTCGAGGATTAGTCTTTACCCGTATACAGTATCACATAGAGTAGAACGACTTTAGGTTCAACCGTACAGTATAAAGCAGAGTGTAAACGGGCTAGAGGTTTACTCGTCGACTATGTCTTTACCCGTATAGCTTATTACATAGAGTAGAACAACTTTAGGTTCAGCGATACAGCATAAACCAAAGTGTAAACTGACTAGAGGCTTACTCGTAGACTATGTCTTTACCCGTACAGCATATTACATAGAGTAGAACAACTTAGGTTAAGGCGTACAGTACAAAGCAGAGTACAAACTGGCTAGAGGTTTACTCGAGGATTAGTCTTTACCCGTATACCGAATTGCATAGAGTAGAACAACTTTAGGTTCAGCTGTACAGCATAAACCAAAGTGTACACTGACTAGAGGTTTACTCGTAGACAATGTTTTTACCCGTACAGCATATTACATAGAGTAGAACAACTTTAGGTTCAGCGGTACAGCATAAACCAAAGTGTAGACTGACTAGAGGTCTACTCCTAGACAATGGTTTTACCCGTACAGCATATTACATAGAGTAGAACAACTTTAGGTTCAGCGGTACAGAATAAACCAAAGTGTCAACTGACTAGAGGCTTACTCGTGGACTATGTTTTTACCCGTACAGCATATTACATAGAGTAGAACAACTTAGGTTCAGGCGTACAGTATAAAGCAGAGCGCAAACTGGCTAGAGGTTTACTCGAGGATTAGTCTTTACCGGTGTACCGTATTGCATAGAGTACAACAACTTTAGGTTCAGCCGTACAGCATAAACCAAAGTGTAGACTGACTAGAGGTTTACGCGTACAGCGTAATGCATAGTGTAAAACGACTTTAGCTTTAGTGCAAAACGACTATGATTCACTGTATACCGTATCACATAGATTAGAACGACTTTAGGTTCAGCGGTACAGCATAAACCAAAGTGTAAACTGACTAGAGGTTTACTCGTAGACTATGTCTTTACCCGTATAGCTTATTACATAGAGTAGAACAACTTTAGGTTCAGCGGTAAAGCATAAACCAAAGTGTCAACTGACTAGAGGTTTACGCGTACAACGTAATGCACAGTGTAAAACGACTTTAAAGAATAACAGATAGTGCAAAACGACTATGGTTCACTGTATACCGTATCACATAGAGTAGAACGACTTTACGTTCAACCGTACAGTATAAAGCAAAGTGGAAACTGGCTAGAGGTTTACTCGTCGACTATGTCTTTACCCGTATAACGTATTACATAGAGTAGAACGCCTTAGATTCAGGCGAACAGTATAAAGCAGAGTGCAAACTGGCTATAGGTTTACTCGTCGACTATGTCTTTACCCGTATAGCTTATTACATAGAATAGAACAACTTTAGGTTCAGCGGTACAGCATAAACCAAAGTGTAAACTGACTAGAGGCTTACTCGTAGACAATGTTTTTACCCGTACAGCATATTACATAGAGTAGAACAACTTAGGTTCAGGCGTACAGTACAAAGCAGAGTACAAACTGGCTAGAGGTTTACTCGAGGATTAGTCTTTACCCGTATACCGAATTGCATAGAGTAGAACAACTTTAGGTTCAGCCGTACAGCATAAACCAAAGTGTAGACTGACTAGAGGTTTACGCGTACAACGTAATGCACAGTGTAAAACGACTTTAAAGAATAACAGATAGTGCAAAACGACTATGGTTCACTGTATACCGTATCACATAGAGTAGAACGACTTTAGGTTCAACCGTACAGTATAAAGCAGAGTGCAAACTGGCTGTTTGCTCGAGGATTAGTCTTTACCCGTGTACAGTATCACATAGAGTAGAACGACTTTAGGTTCAACCGTACAGCATAAAGTTGAGTGTAAACTGACTAGAGGTTTACTCGTCGACTATGTCTTTACCCGTATAGCTTATTACATAGAATAGAACAACTTTAGGTTCAGCGGTACAGCATAAACCAAAGCGTAAACTTACTAGAGGTTTACTCGTAGACTATGTTTTTTCCCGTACAGCATATTACATAGAGTAGAACAACTTAGGTTCAGGCGTACAGTACAAAGCAGAGTACAAACTGGCTAGAGGTTTACTCGAGGATTAGCCTTTACCTATACCGTATCACATAGAGTAGAACGACTTAGATTCAGGCGCACGGTATAAAGCAGAGTGCAAACTATCTGTTTATTCGAGGATTAGTCTTTACCCGTGTACCGTATTGCATAGAGTAAAACAACTTTAGGTTCAGCCGTACAGCATAAACCAAAGTGTAGACTGACTAGAGGTTTACGCGTACAGCGTAATGCACAGTGTAAAACGATTTAAGCTTAACCATTACAGCATAACAGATAGTGTAAAACGACTATGGTTGACCGTATACCGTATCACATAGTGGAGAACGACTTTATGTTCAACGGTACAGCATAAACCAAAGTGTAAACTGGCTAGAGGTTTACTCGTAGACTATGTCTTTACTCGTATAGCGTTTTATATGGAGTAGAACGACTTAGATTCAGGCGCACGGTATAAAGCAGAGCGCAAACTGGCTGTTTACTCGAGGATTAGTCTTTACCGGTGTACCGTATTGCATAGAGTACAACAACTTTAGGTTCAGCCGTACAGCATAAACCAAAGTGTAGACTGACTAGAGGTTTACGCGTACAGCGTAATGCATAGTGTAAAACGACTTTAGCTTTAGTGCAAAACGACTATGATTCACTGTATACCGTATCACATAGATTAGAACGACTTTAGGTTCAGCGGTACAGCATAAACCAAAGTGTAAACTGACTAGAGGTTTACTCGTAGACTATGTCTTTACCCGTATAGCTTATTACATAGAGTAGAACAACTTTAGGTTCAGCGGTAAAGCATAAACCAAAGTGTCAACTGACTAGAGGTTTACGCGTACAACGTAATGCACAGTGTAAAACGACTTTAAAGAATAACAGATAGTGCAAAACGACTATGGTTCACTGTATACCGTATCACATAGAGTAGAACGACTTTACGTTCAACCGTACAGTATAAAGCAAAGTGGAAACTGGCTGTTTACTCGAGGATTAGTCTTTACCCGTATACAGTATCACATAGAGTAGAACGACTTTAGGTTCAACCGTACAGTATAAAGCAGAGTGTAAACGGGCTAGAGGTTTACTCGTCGACTATGTCTTTACCCGTATAGCTTATTACATAGAGTAGAACAACTTTAGGTTCAGCGGTACAGCATAAACCAAAGTGTAAACTGACTAGAGGCTTACTCGTAGACTATGTCTTTACCCGTACAGCATATTACATAGAGTAGAACAACTTAGGTTAAGGCGTACAGTACAAAGCAGAGTACAAACTGGCTAGAGGTTTACTCGAGGATTAGTCTTTACCCGTATACCGAATTGCATAGAGTAGAACAACTTTAGGTTCAGCTGTACAGCATAAACCAAAGTGTACACTGACTAGAGGTTTACTCGTAGACAATGTTTTTACCCGTACAGCATATTACATAGAGTAGAACAACTTTAGGTTCAGCGGTACAGCATAAACCAAAGTGTAGACTGACTAGAGGTCTACTCCTAGACAATGGTTTTACCCGTACAGCATATTACATAGAGTAGAACAACTTTAGGTTCAGCGGTACAGAATAAACCAAAGTGTCAACTGACTAGAGGCTTACTCGTGGACTATGTTTTTACCCGTACAGCATATTACATAGAGTAGAACAACTTAGGTTCAGGCGTACAGTATAAAGCAGAGCGCAAACTGGCTAGAGGTTTACTCGAGGATTAGTCTTTACCGGTGTACCGTATTGCATAGAGTACAACAACTTTAGGTTCAGCCGTACAGCATAAACCAAAGTGTAGACTGACTAGAGGTTTACGCGTACAGCGTAATGCATAGTGTAAAACGACTTTAGCTTTAGTGCAAAACGACTATGATTCACTGTATACCGTATCACATAGATTAGAACGACTTTAGGTTCAGCGGTACAGCATAAACCAAAGTGTAAACTGACTAGAGGTTTACTCGTAGACTATGTCTTTACCCGTATAGCTTATTACATAGAGTAGAACAACTTTAGGTTCAGCGGTAAAGCATAAACCAAAGTGTCAACTGACTAGAGGCTTACTCGTAGACTATGTTTTTACCCGTACAGCACATTACATAGAGTAGAACAACTTAGGTTCAGGCGTACAGTACAAAGCAGAGTACAAACTGGCTAGAGGTTTACTCGAGGATTAGTCTTTACCCGTATACCGAATTGCATAGAGTAGAACAACTTTAGGTTGAGCCGTACAGCATAAACCAAAGTGTAGACTGACTAGAGGTTTACGCGTACAGCGTAATGCACAGTGTAAAACGACTTTACAGAATAACAGATAGTGCAAAACGACTATGGTTCACTGTATACCGTATCACATAGAGTAGAACGACTTTAGGTTCAGCGGTACAGCATAAACCAAAGTGTAAACTGACTAGAGGTTTACTCGTAGACTATGTCTTTACACGTATAGCTTATTACATAGAGTAGAACAACCTTAGGTTCAGGCGTAAACCAAAGTGTAGACTGACTAGAGGTTTACGCGTACAGCGTAATGCATAGTGTAAAACGACTTTAGCTTTAGTGCAAAACGACTATGATTCACTGTATACCGTATCACATAGAGTAGAACGACTTTAGGTTTAACCGTACAGCATAAAGTTGAGTGTAAACTGACTAGAGGTTTACTCGTACACTATGTCTTTACCCGTACAGCATATTCCATAAAGTAGAACAACTTAGGTTCATGCGTACAGTATAAAGCAGAGCGCAAACTGGCTAGAGGTTTACTCGAGGATTAGTCTTTACCAGTATACCGAATTGCATAGAGTAGAACAACTTTAGGTTCAGCCGTACAGCATAAACCAAAGTGTAGACTGACTAGAGGTTTACGCGTACAGCGTAATGCACAGTGTAAAACGACTTTACAGAATAACAGATAGTGCAAAACGACTATGGTTCACTGTATACCGTATCACATAGAGTAGAACGACTTTAGGTTTAACCGTACAGCATAAAGTTGGGTGTAAACTGACTAGAGGTTTACTCGTAGACTATGTCTTTACCCGTACAGCATATTCCATAAAGTAGAACAACTTAGGTTCATGCGTACAGTATAAAGCAGAGCGCAAACTGGCTAGAGGTTTACTCGAGGATTAGTCTTTACCCGTGTACCGTATTGCATAGAGCAGAACAACTTTAGGTTCACTGTATACCGTATCACATAGAAAACGACTATCGTTCACTGTATACCGTATCACATAGAGTAGAACGACTTTAGGTTCAACCGTACAGTATAAAGCAAAGTGTAAACTGGCTAGAGGTTTACTCGTCGACTATGTCTTTACCCGTATAACGTATTACATAGAGTAGAACGACTTAGATTCAGGCGAACAGTATAAAGCAGAGTGCAAACTGGCTATAGGTTTACTCGTAGACTATACTTTACCCGAATACCATATTACATACAGTAGAATAACTTTAGGTTCAGCCGTACAGCATAAACCAAAGTGTAGACGGACTTAAGGTTTACGCGTACAGCGTAATGCACAGTGTAAAACGACTTTAGCATTACCATTACAGCATAACAGATTGTGTAAAACGACTATGGTTCACTGTATACCGTATCACATAGAGTAGAACGACTTTAGGTTCAGCGGTACAGCATAAACCAAAAGGTTTACTCGTAGACTATGTCTTTACCCGTATAGCTTATTACATAGAGTAGAACAACTTTAGGTTCAGGCGTACAGCATAAACCAAAGTGTAGACTGACTAGAGGTTGACGCGTACAGCGTAATGCATAGTGTAAAAGGACTTTAGCTTTAGTGCAAAACGACTATGATTCACTGTATACCGTATCACATAGAGTAGAACGACTTTAGGTTTAACCGTACAGTATAAAACAAAGTGTAAACTGGCTAGAGGTTTACTCGTAGACTATGTCGTTACCCGTATAGCGTATTATATAGAGTAGAACGACTTAGATTCAGGCGCACAATATAAAGCAGAGTGCAAACTGGCTAGAGGTTTACTCGAGGATTAGTCTGTACCGGTGTACCGTATTTGATAGAGTAGAACAATTTTAGGTTCAGCCGTACAGCATAAACCAAAGTGTAGACTGGCTAGAGGTTTACTCGTCGACTATGTCTTTACCCGTATATTACATAGAGTAGAACGACTTAGATTCAGGCGAACAGTATAAAGCAGAGTGCAAACTGGCTATAGGTTTACTCGTAGACTATATCTTTAACCGAATACCATATTACATACAGTAGAACAACTTTAGGTTCAGCCGTACAGCATAAACCAAAGTGTAGACTGACTAGAGGTTTACTCGTAGACAATGTTTTTACCCGTACAGCATATTACATAGAGTAGAACGACTTAGATTCAGGCGAACAGTATAAAGCAGAGTGCAAACTGGCTATAGGTTTACTCGTAGACTATATCTTTAACCGAATACCATATTACATACAGTAGAACAACTTTAGGTTCAGCCGTACAGCATAAACCAAAGTGTAGACTGACTTTAGGTTCAGCCGTACAGCATAAACCAAAGTGTAGACTGACTAGAGGTTTACTCGTAGACAATGTTTTTACCCGTACAGCATATTACATAGAGTAGAACAACTTAGGTTCAGGCGTGCAGTACAAAGCAGAGTACAAACTGGCTAGAGGGTTACTCGAGGATTAGTCTTTACCCGTATACCGAATTGCATAGAGTAGAACAACTTTATGTTCAGCCGTACAGCATAAACCAAAGTGTAGACTGACTAGAGGTTTACGCGTACAGCGTAATGCACAGTGTAAAACGACTTTAGCATTACCATTACAGCATAACAGATTGTGTAAAACGACTATGGTTCACTGTATACGGTATCACATAGAGTAGAACGACTTTAGGTTCAGCGGTACAGCATAAACCAAAGTGTAAACTGACTAGAGGTTTACTCGTAGACTATGTCTTTACCCGTATAGCTTATTACATAGAGTAGAACAACTTTATGTTCAGCCGTACAGCATAAACCAAAGTGTAGACGGACTTAAGGTTTACGCGTACAGAGCAATGCACAGTGTAAAACGACTTTACAGAATAACAGATAGTGCAAAACGACTATGGTTCAGTGTATACCGTATCACATAGAGTAGAACGACTTTAGGTTTAACCGTACAGCATAAAGTTGAGTGTAAACTGACTAGAGGTTTACTCGTAGACTATGTCTTTACCCGTACAGCATATTCCATAAAGTAGAACAACTTAGGTTCATGCGTACAGTATAAAGCAGAGCGCAAACTGGCTAGAGGTTTACTCGAGGATTAGTCTTTACCCGTGTACCGTATTGCATAGAGCAGAACAACTTTAGGTTCACTGTATACCGTATCACATAGAGTAGAACGACTTAGATTCAGGCGCACGGTATAAAGCAGAGTGCAAACTGGCTGTTTACTCGAGGATTAGTCTTTACCCGTGTACAGTATCACATAGAGTAGAACGACTTTAGGTTCAACCGTACAGCATAAAGTTGAGTGTAAACTGACTAGAGGTTTACTCGTCGACTATGTCTTTACCCGTATAGCTTATTACATAGAATAGAACAACTTTAGGTTCAGCGGTACAGCATAAACCAAAGTGTAAACTGACTAGAGGCTTACTCGTAGACAATGTTTTTACCCGTACAGCATATTACATAGAGTAGAACAACTTAGGTTCAGGCGTACAGTACAAAGCAGAGTACAAACTGGCTAGAGGTTTACTCGAGGATTAGTCTTTACCCGTGTACCGTATTGCATAGAGCAGAACAACTTTAGGTTCACTGTATACCGTATCACATAGAGTAGAACGACTTAGATTCAGGCGCACGGTATAAAGCAGAGTGCAAACTGGCTGTTTACTCGAGGATTAGTCTTTACCCGTGTACAGTATCACATAGAGTAGAACGACTTTAGGTTCAACCGTACAGCATAAAGTTGAGTGTAAACTGACTAGAGGTTTACTCGTCGACTATGTCTTTACCCGTATAGCTTATTACATAGAATAGAACAACTTTAGGTTCAGCCGTACAGCATAAACCAATGTGTAGACTGACTAGAGGTTTACGCGTACAGCGTAATGCACAGTGTAAAACGACTTTACAGAATAACAGACAGTGCAAAACGACTATGGTTCACTGTATACCGTATCACATAGAGTAGAACGACTTTAGGTTCAACCGTACAGTATAAAGCAAAGTGTAAACTGGCTAGAGGTTAACTCGTCGACTATGTCTTTACCCGTATAACGTATTACATACAGTAGAACGACTTAGATTCAGGCGAACAGTATAAAGCAGAGTGCAAACTGGCTATAGGTTTACTCGTAGACTATATCTTTAACCGAATACCATATTACATACAGTAGAACAACTTTAGGTTCAGCCGTACAGCATAAACCAAAGTGTAGACTGACTAGAGGTTTACTCGTAGACAATGTTTTTACCCGTACAGCATATTACATAGAGTAGAACGACTTAGATTCAGGCGAACAGTATAAAGCAGAGTGCAAACTGGCTATAGGTTTACTCGTAGACTATATCTTTAACCGAATACCATATTACATACAGTAGAACAACTTTAGGTTCAGCCGTACAGCATAAACCAAAGTGTAGACTGACTAGAGGTTTACTCGTAGACAATGTTTTTACCCGTACAGCATATTACATAGAGTAGAACAACTTAGGTTCAGGCGTGCAGTACAAAACAGAGTACAAACTGGCTGGCTGTTTACTCGAGGATTAGTCTTTACCCGTGTACAGTATCACATAGAGTAGAACGACTTTAGGTTCAACCGTACAGCATAAAGTTGAGTGTAAACTGACTAGAGGTTTACTCGTCGACTATGTCTTTACCCGTATAGCTTATTACATAGAATAGAACAACTTTAGGTTCAGCGGTACAGCATAAACCGAAGTGTAAACTGACTAGAGGCTTACTCGTAGACAATGTTTTTACCCGTACAGCATATTACATAGAGTAGAACAACTTAGGTTCAGGCGTACAGTACAAAGCAGAGTACAAACTGGCTAGAGGTTTACTCGAGGATTAGTCTTTACCCGTGTACCGTATTGCATAGAGCAGAACAACTTTAGGTTCACTGTATACCGTATCACATAGAGTAGAACGACTTAGATTCAGGCGCACGGTATAAAGCAGAGTGCAAACTGGCTGTTTACTCGAGGATTAGTCTTTACCCGTGTACAGTATCACATAGAGTAGAACGACTTTAGGTTCAACCGTACAGCATAAAGTTGAGTGTAAACTGACTAGAGGTTTACTCGTCGACTATGTCTTTACCCGTATAGCTTATTACATAGAATAGAACAACTTTAGGTTCAGCCGTACAGCATAAACCAAAGTGTAGACTGACTAGAGGTTTACGCGTACAGCGTAATGCACAGTGTAAAACGACTTTACAGAATAACAGACAGTGCAAAACGACTATGGTTCACTGTATACCGTATCACATAGAGTAGAACGACTTTAGGTTCAACCGTACAGTATAAAGCAAAGTGGAAACTGGCTAGAGGTTAACTCGTCGACTATGTCTTTACCCGTATAACGTATTACATACAGTAGAACGACTTAGATTCAGGCGAACAGTATAAAGCAGAGTGCAAACTGGCTATAGGTTTACTCGTAGACTATATCTTTAACCGAATACCATATTACATACAGTAGAACAACTTTAGGTTCAGCCGTACAGCATAAACCAAAGTGTAGACTGACTAGAGGTTTACTCGTAGACAATGTTTTTACCCGTACAGCATATTACATAGAGTAGAACGACTTAGATTCAGGCGAACAGTATAAAGCAGAGTGCAAACTGGCTATAGGTTTACTCGTAGACTATATCTTTAACCGAATACCATATTACATACAGTAGAACAACTTTAGGTTCAGCCGTACAGCATAAACCAAAGTGTAGACTGACTAGAGGTTTACTCGTAGACAATGTTTTTACCCGTACAGCATATTACATAGAGTAGAACAACTTAGGTTCAGGCGTGCAGTACAAAACAGAGTACAAACTGGCTAGAGGTTTACTCGAGGATTAGTCTTTACCCGTGTACCGTATTGCATAGATTAGAACAACTTTAGGTTCAGCCGTACAGGATAAACCAAAGTGTAAACTGGCTAGAGGTTTACTCGTCGACTATGTCTTTACCCGTATAACGTATTACATACAGTAGAACGACTTAGATTCAGGCGAACAGTATAAAGCAGAGTGCAAACTGGCTATAGGTTTACTCGTAGACTATATCTTTACCCGAATACCATATTACATACAGTAGAACAACTTTAGGTTCAGCCGTACAGCATAAAGCAGAGTGTAAACTGACTAGAGGTTTACGCGTAGACTAAGTCTTTACCCGTACAGCATATTACATAGAGTAGAACGACTTAGATTCAGGCGTACAGTACAAAGCAGAGTACAAACTGGCTAGAGGTTTACTCGAGGATTAATCTTTACCCGTATACCGAATTGCATAGAGTAGAACAACTTTAGGTTCAGCCGTACAGCATAAACCAAAGTGTAGACTGACTAGAGGTTTACGCGTACAGCGTAATGCACAGTGTAAAACGACTTTAGCTTTACCATTACAGCATAACAGATAGTGTAAAACGACTATGGTTCACTGTATACCGTATCACATAGAGTAGAACGACTTAGATTCAGGCGCGCGGTATAAAGCAGAGTGCAAACTGGCTGTTTACTCGAGGATTAGTCTTTACCCGTGTACCGTATTGCATAGAGTAGAACAACTTTAGGTTCAGCGGTACAGCATAAACCAAAGTGTAAACTGACTAGAGGTTTACTCGTAGACTATGTCTTTACCCGTATAGCTTATTACATAGAGTAGAACAACTTTAGGTTCAGGCGTACAGCATAAACCAAAGTGTAGACTGACTAGAGGTTGACGCGTACAGCGTAATGCATAGTGTAAAAGGACTTTAGCTTTAGTGCAAAACGACTATGATTCACTGTATACCGTATCACATAGAGTAGAACGACTTTAGGTTTAACCGTACAGTATAAAGCAAAGTGTAAACTGGCTAGAGGTTTACTCGTAGACTATGTCGTTACCCGTATAGCGTATTATATAGAGTAGAACGACTTAGATTCAGGCGCACAATATAAAGCAGAGTGCAAACTGGCTAGAGGTTTACTCGAGGATTAGTCTGTACCGGTGTACCGTATTTGATAGAGTAGAACAATTTTAGGTTCAGCCGTACAGCATAAACCAAAGTGTAGACTGGCTAGAGGTTTACTCGTCGACTATGTCTTTACCCGTATAACGTATTACATAGAGTAGAACGACTTAGATTCAGGCGAACAGTATAAAGCAGAGTGCAAACTGGCTATAGGTTTACTCGTAGACTATATCTTTAACCGAATACCATATTACATACAGTAGAACAACTTTAGGTTCACCCGTACAGCATAAACCAAAGTGTAGACTGACTAGAGGTTTACTCGTAGACAATGTTTTTACCCGTACAGCATATTACATAGAGTAGAACGACTTAGATTAAGGCGAACAGTATAAAGCAGAGTGCAAACTGGCTATAGGTTTACTCGTAGACTATATCTTTAACCGAGTACCATATTACATACAGTAGAACAACTTTAGGTTCAGCCGTACAGCATAAACCAAAGTGTAGACTGACTTTAGGTTCAGCCGTACAGCATAAACCAAAGTGTAGACTGACTAGAGGTTTGCTCGTAGACAATGTTTTTACCCGTACAGCATATTACATAGAGTAGAACAACTTAGGTTCAGGCGTGCAGTACAAGGCAGAGTACAAACTGGCTAGAGGGTTACTCGAGGATTAGTCTTTACCCGTATACCGAATTGCATAGAGTAGAACAACTTTATGTTCAGCCGTACAGCATAAACCAAAGTGTAGACTGACTAGAGGTTTACGCGTACAGCGTAATGCACAGTGTAAAACGACTTTAGCATTACCATTACAGCATAACAGATTGTGTAAAACGACTATGGTTCACTGTATACGGTATCACATAGAGTAGAACGACTTTAGGTTCAGCGGTACAGCATAAACCAAAGTGTAAACTGACTAGAGGTTTACTCGTAGACTATGTCTTTACCCGTATAGCTTATTACATAGAGTAGAACAACTTTATGTTCAGCCGTACAGCATAAACCAAAGTGTAGACGGACTTAAGGTTTACGCGTACAGAGCAATGCACAGTGTAAAACGACTTTACAGAATAACAGATATTGCAAAACGACTATGGTTCACTGTATACCGTATCACATAGAGTAGAACGACTTTAGGTTTAACCGTACAGCATAAAGTTGAGTGTAAACTGACTAGAGGTTTACTCGTAGACTATGTCTTTACCCGTACAGCATATTCCATAAAGTAGAACAACTTAGGTTCATGCGTACAGTATAAAGCAGAGCGCAAACTGGCTAGAGGTTTACTCGAGGATTAGTCTTTACCCGTGTACCGTATTGCATAGAGCAGAACAACTTTAGGTTCACTGTATACCGTATCACATAGAGTAGAACGACTTAGATTCAGGCGCACGGTATAAAGCAGAGTGCAAACTGGCTGTTTACTCGAGGATTAGTCTTTACCCGTGTACAGTATCACATAGAGTAGAACGACTTTAGGTTCAACCGTACAGCATAAAGTTGAGTGTAAACTGACTAGAGGTTTACTCGTCGACTATGTCTTTACCCGTATAGCTTATTACATAGAATAGAACAACTTTATGTTCAGCCGTACAGCATAAACCAAAGTGTAGACGGACTTAAGGTTTACGCGTACAGAGCAATGCACAGTGTAAAACGACTTTACAGAATAACAGATAGTGCAAAACGACTATGGTTCACTGTATACGGTATCACATAGAGTAGAACGACTTTAGGTTCAGCGGTACAGCATAAACCAAAGTGTAAACTGACTAGAGGTTTACTCGTAGACTATGTCTTTACCCGTATAGCTTATTACATAGAGTAGAACAACTTTATGTTCAGCCGTACAGCATAAACCAAAGTGTAGACGGACTTAAGGTTTACGCGTACAGAGCAATGCACAGTGTAAAACGACTTTACAGAATAACAGATAGTGCAAAACGACTATGGTTCACTGTATACGGTATCACATAGAGTAGAACGACTTTAGGTTCAGCGGTACAGCATAAACCAAAGTGTAAACTGACCAGAGGTTTACTCGTAGACTATGTCTTTACCCGTATAGCTTATTACATAGAGTAGAACAACTTTATGTTCAGCCGTACAGCATAAACCAAAGTGTAGACGGACTTAAGGTTTACGCGTACAAAGCAATGCACAGTGTAAAACGACTTTACAGAATAACAGATAGTGCAAAACGACTATGGTTCACTGTATACCGTATCACATAGAGTAGAACGACTTTAGGTTTAACCGTACAGCATAAAGTTGAGTGTAAACTGACTAGAGGTTTACTCGTAGACTATGTCTTTACCCGTACAGCATATTCCATAAAGTAGAACAACTTAGGTTCATGCGTACAGTATAAAGCAGAGCGCAAACTGGCTAGAGGTTTACTCGAGGATTAGTCTTTACCCGTGTACCGTATTGCATAGAGCAGAACAACTTTAGGTTCACTGTATACCGTATCACATAGAGTAGAACGACTTAGATTCAGGCGCACGGTATAAAGCAGAGTGCAAACTGGCTGTTTACTCGAGGATTAGTCTTTACCCGTGTACAGTATCACATAGAGTAGAACGACTTTAGGTTCAACCGTACAGCATAAAGTTGAGTGTAAACTGACTAGAGGTTTACTCGTCGACTATGTCTTTACCCGTATAGCTTATTACATAGAATAGAACAACTTTAGGTTCAGCGGTGCAGCATAAACCAAAGTGTAAACTGACTAGAGGCTTACTCGTAGACAATGTTTTTACCCGTACAGCATATTACATAGAGTAGAACAACTTAGGTTCAGGCGTACAGTACAAAGCAGAGTACAAACTGGCTAGAGGTTTACTCGAGGATTAGTCTTTACCCGTATACCGAATTGCACAGAGTAGAACAACTTTAGGTTCAGCCGTACAGCATAAACCAAAGTGTAGACTGACTAGAGGTTTACGCGTACAGCGTAATGCACAGTGTAAAACGACTTTACAGAATAACAGACAGTGCAAAACGACTATGGTTCACTGTATACCGTATCACATAGTGTAGAACGACTTTAGGTTCAACCGTACAGTATAAAGCAGAGTGTAAACTGGCTAGAGGTTAACTCGTCGACTATGTCTTTACCCGTATAACGTATTACATAGAGTAGAACGACTTAGATTCAGGCGAACAGTATAAAGCAGAGTGCAAACTGGCTATAGGTTTACTCGTAGACTATATCTTTAACCGAATACCATATTACATACAGTAGAACAACTTTAGGTTCAGCCGTACAGCATAAACCAAAGTGTAGACTGACTAGAGGTTTACTCGTAGACAATGTTTTTACCCGTACAGCATATTACATAGAGTAGAACGACTTAGATTCAGGCGAACAGTATAAAGCAGAGTGCAAACTGGCTATAGGTTTACTCGTGGACTATATCTTTAACCGAATACCATATTACATACAGTAGAACAACTTTAGGTTCAGCCGTACAGCATAAACCAAAGTGTAGACTGACTAGAGGTTTACTCGTAGACAATGTTTTTACCCGTACAGCATATTACATAGAGTAGAACAACTTAGGTTCAGGCGTGCAGTACAAAACAGAGTACAAACTGGCTAGAGGTTTACTCGAGGATTAGTCTTTACCCGTGTACCGTATTGCATAGATTAGAACAACTTTAGGTTCAGCCGTACAGGATAAACCAAAGTGTAAACTGGCTAGAGGTTTACTCGTCGACTATGTCTTTACCCGTATAACGTATTACATACAGTAGAACGACTTAGATTCAGGCGAACAGTATAAAGCAGAGTGCAAACTGGCTATAGGTTTACTCGTAGACTATATCTTTACCCGAATACCATATTACATACAGTAGAACAACTTTAGGTTCAGCCGTACAGCATAAAGCAGAGTGTAAACTGACTAGAGGTTTACGCATAGACTAAGTCTTTACCCGTACAGCATATTACATAGAGTAGAACGACTTAGATTCAGGCGTACAGTACAAAGCAGAGTACAAACTGGCTAGAGGTTTACTCGAGGATTAATCTTTACCCGTATACCGAATTGCATAGAGTAGAACAACTTTAGGTTCAGCCGTACAGCATAAACCAAAGTGTAGACTGACTAGAGGTTTACGCGTACAGCGTAATGCACAGTGTAAAACGACTTTAGCTTTACCATTACAGCATAACAGATAGTGTAAAACGACTATGGTTCACTGTATACCGTATCACATAGAGTAGAACGACTTAGATTCAGGCGCGCGGTATAAAGCAGAGTGCAAACTGGCTGTTTATTCGAGGATTAGTCTTTACCCGTGTACCGTATTGCATAGAGTAGAACAACTTTAGGTTCAGCGGTACAGCATAAACCAAAGTGTAAACTGACTAGAGGTTTACTCGTAGACTATGTTTTTACCCGTACAGCATATTACATAAAGTAGAACAACTTAGGTTCATGCGTACAGTACAAAGCAGAGTACAAACTGGCTAGAGGTTTACTCGAGGATTAGCCTTTACCCGTATACTGAATTGCATAGAGTAGAACAACTTTGGGTTCAACCTTACAGCATAAAGCAGAGTGTAAACTGACTAGAGGTTTACGCGTAGACTAAGTCTTTACCCGTACAGCATATTACATAGAGTAGAACGACTTAGATTCAGGCGTACAGTATAAAGCAGAGTGCAAATTGGCTAGAGTTTTACTCGAGGATTAGTCTTTACCCGTATACCGAATTGCATAGAGTAGAACAACTTTAGGTTCAGCCGTACAGCATAAACCAAAGTGTAGACTGACTAGAGGTTTACGCGTACAGCGTAATGCACAGTGTAAAACGACTTTAGCTTTACCATTACAGCATAACAGATAGTGTAAAACGACTATGGTTCACTGTATACCGTATCACATAGAGTAGAACGACTTAAATTCAGGCGCGCGGTATAAAGCAGAGTGCAAACTGGCTGTTTACTCGAGGATTAGTCTTTACCCGTGTACCGTATTGCATAGAGTAGAACAACTTTAGGTTCAGCGGTACAGCATAAACCAAAGTGTAAACTGACTAGAGGTTTACTCGTAGACTATGTTTTTACCCGTACAGCATATTACATAAAGTAGAACAACTTAGGTTCATGCGTACAGTACAAAGCAGAGTACAAACTGGCTAGAGGTTTACTCGAGGATTAGCCTTTACCCGTATACTGAATTGCATAGAGTAGAACAACTTTATTTTCAGCCGTACAGGATAAACCAAAGTGTAGACTGACTAGAAGTTTACGCGTACATCGAAATGCATAGTGTAAAACGACGTTTGCTTTAGCATTACATCATAACAGATAGTGTAAAACAACTATGGTTCACCGGATACCGTATCACATAGAGTAGAACGACTTTAGGTTCATCCGTACAGTATAAAGCAGAGTGCAATCTGGCTAGAGGTTTACTTATAGGCTATGTCTTTGAACGTACAGCATATTACATAAAGTAGAGCAACTTAGGTTCAGGCGTACAGTACAAAGCAGAGTACAAACTGGCTAGAGGTTTACTCGAGGATTAGCCTTTACCTATACCGTATCACATAGAGTAGAACGACTTAGATTCAGGCGCAAGGTATAAAGCAGAGCGCAAACTGGCTGTTTACACGAGGATTAGTCTTTACCCGTGTACCGTATTGCATAGAGTAAAACAACTTTAGATTCAGCCGTACAGCATAAACCAAAGTGTAGACTGACTAGAGGTTTACCCGTACATCGTAATGCACAGTGTAAAACGACTTAAGCATTACCATTACAGCAGAACAGATAGTGTAAAACGACTATGGTTCACTGTATACAGTATCACATAAAGTACAACAACTTTAGGTTCAGCCGTACAGCATAAACCAAAGTGTAGACTGACTAGTGGTTTACGCGTACAGCGTAATGCACAGTGTAAAACGACTTCAGCTTTACCATTACAGCATAACAGATAGTGTAAAACGACTATGGTTGACCGTACAGTTTAAAGCAGAGTGTAAACTGGCTAGTGGTTTATTCGAGGATTAGTCTTTACCCGTGTACCGTATTGCATAGAGTAAAACAACTTTAGGTTCAGCCGTACAGCATAAACCAAAGTGTAGACTGACTAGAGGTTTACGCGTACAGCGTAATGCACAGTGTAAAACGATTTAAGCTTAACCATTACAGCATAAAAGATAGTGTAAAACGACTATGGTTGACCGTATACCGTATCACATAGTGGAGAACGACTTTATGTTCAACGGTACAGCATAAACCAAAGTGTAAACTGGCTAGAGGTTTACTCGTAGACTATGTCTTTACTCGTATAGCGTTTTATATGGAGTAGAACGACTTAGATTCAGGCGCACGGTATAAAGCAGAGCGCAAACTGGCTGTTTACTCGAGGATTAGTCTTTACCCGTGTACCGTATTGCATAGAGTAAAACAACTTTAGATTCAGCCGTACAGCATAAACCAAAGTGTAGACTGCCTACAGGTTTACGCGTACAGCGTAATGCACAGTGTAAAACGACTATAGCTTTACCATTACAGCATAACAGATAGTGTAAAACAATTATGGTTCACTGTATACAGTATCACATAAAGTACAACGACTTTAGGTTCAACCGTACAGTATAAAGCAGAGTGTAAACTGGCTAGAGGTTTACTCGTCGACTATGTCTTTACCCGTATAGCGTATTATATAGAGTAGAACGACTTAGATTCAGGCGCACAGTATAAAGCTGAGTGCAAACTGGCTAGAGGTTTACTCGAGGATTAGTCTTTACCGGTGTACCGTATTGCATAGGGTACAACAACTTTAGGTTATGGATTATGGTACAGCATAAACCAAAGTGTAGACTGACTACAGGTTTACGCGTACAGCGTAATGCACAGTGTAAAACGACTATAGCTTTACCATTACAGCATAACAGATAGTGTAAAACGATTATGGTTCACTGTATACAGTATCACATAAAGTACAACGACTTTAGGTTCAACCGTACAGTATAAAGCAGAGTGTAAACTGGCTAGAGGTTTACTCGTCGACTATGTCTTTACCCGTATAGCGTATTATATAGAGTAGAACGACTTAGATTCAGGCGCACAGTATAAAGCTGAGTGCAAACTGGCTAGAGGTTTACTCGAGGATTAGTCTTTACCCGTGTACCGTATTGCATAGAGTACAACAACTTTAGGTTCAGCCGTACAGCATAAACCAAAGTGTAGACTGACTAGAGGTTTACGCGTACAGCGTAATGCACAGTGTAAAACGACTTCAGCTTTACCATTACAGCATAACAGATAGTGTAAAACGACTATGGTTGACCGTATACCGTGTCACATAGAGGAGAACGACTTTAGGTTCAACCGTACAGTTTAAAGCAGAGTGTAAACTGGCTAGTGGTTTATTCGAGGATTAGTCTTTACCCGTGTACCGTATTGCATAGAGTAAAACAACTTTAGGTTCAGCCGTACAGCATAAACCAAAGTGTAGACTGACTAGAGGTTTACGCGTACAGCGTAATGCACAGTGTAAAACGATTTAAGCTTAACCATTACAGCATAACAGATAGTGTAAAACGACTATGGTTGACCGTATACCGTATCACATAGTGGAGAACGACTTTATGTTCAACGGTACAGCATAAACCAAAGTGTAAACTGGCTAGAGGTTTACTCGTAGACTATGTCTTTACTCGTATAGCGTTTTATATGGAGTAGAACGACTTAGATTCAGGCGCACGGTATAAAGCAGAGCGCAAACTGGCTGTTTACTCGAGGATTAGTCTTTACCCGTGTACCGTATTGCATAGAGTAAAACAACTTTAGATTCAGCCGTACAGCATAAACCAAAGTGTAGACTGCCTACAGGTTTACGCGTACAGCGTAATGCACAGTGTAAAACGACTATAGCTTTACCATTACAGCATAACAGATAGTGTAAAACAATTATGGTTCACTGTATACAGTATCACATAAAGTACAACGACTTTAGGTTCAACCGTACAGTATAAAGCAGAGTGTAAACTGGCTAGAGGTTTACTCGTCGACTATGTCTTTACCCGTATAGCGTATTATATAGAGTAGAACGACTTAGATTCAGGCGCACAGTATAAAGCTGAGTGCAAACTGGCTAGAGATTTACTCGAGGATTAGTCTTTACCGGTGTACCGTATTGCATAGAGTACAACAACTTTAGGTTCAGCCGTACAGCATAAACCAAAGTGTAGACTGACTAGAGGTTTACGCGTACAGCGTAATGCACAGTGTAAATCGACTTCAGCTTTACCATTACAGCATAACAGATAGTGTAAAACGACTACGGTTCACTGTATACAGTATCACATAGAGTACAACTACTTTAGGTTCAACCGTTCAGTATAAAGCAGAGTGTAAACTGGCTAGAGGTTTACTCCTCGACTATGTCTTTACCCGTATAGCGTATTATATAGAGTAGAACGACTTAGATTCAGGCGTACAGTACAAAGCAGAGTACAAACTGGCTAGAGGTTTACTCGAGGATTAGTCTTTACCCGTATACCGAACTGCATAGAGTAGAACAACTTTAGGTTCAGCCGTACAGCATAAACCAAAGTGTAGACTGACTAGAGGTTTACGCGAACAGCGTAATGCACAGTGTAAAACGACTTAAGCTTAACCATTACAGCATAACAGATAGTGTAAAACGACTATGGTTCACCGTATACCGTATCACATAGTGGAGAACGACTTTATGTTCAACGGTACAGCATAAACCAAAGTGTAAACTGGCTAGAGGTTTACTCGTAGACTATGTCTTTACTCGTATAGCGTTTTATATGGAGTAGAACGACTTAGATTCAGGCGCACGGTATAAAGCAGAGCGCAAACTGGCTGTTTACTCGAGGATTAGTCTTTACCCGTGTACCGTATTGCATAGAGTAAAACAACTTTAGGTTCAGCCGTACAGCATAAACCAAAGTGTAGACTGACTAGAGGTTTACGCGTACAGCGTAATGCACAGTGTAAAACGACTTCAGCTTTACCATTACAGCATAACAGATAGTGTAAAACGATTATGGATTATGGTACAGCATAAACCAAAGTGTAGACTGACTACAGGTTTACGCGTACAGCGTAATGCACAGTGTAAAACGACTATAGCTTTACCATTACAGCATAACAGATAGTGTAAAACGATTATGGTTCACTGTATACAGTATCACATAAAGTACAACGACTTTAGGTTCAACCGTACAGTATAAAGCAGAGTGTAAACTGGCTAGAGGTTTACTCGTCGACTATGTCTTTACCCGTATAGCGTATTATATAGAGTAGAACGACTTAGATTCAGGCGCACAGTATAAAGCTGAGTGCAAACTGGCTAGAGGTTTACTCGAGGATTAGTCTTTACCCGTGTACCGTATTGCATAGAGTACAACAACTTTAGGTTCAGCCGTACAGCATAAACCAAAGTGTAGACTGACTAGAGGTTTACGCGTACAGCGTAATGCACAGTGTAAAACGACTTCAGCTTTACCATTACAGCATAACAGATAGTGTAAAACGACTATGGTTGACCGTATACCGTGTCACATAGAGGAGAACGACTTTAGGTTCAACCGTACAGTTTAAAGCAGAGTGTAAACTGGCTAGTGGTTTATTCGAGGATTAGTCTTTACCCGTGTACCGTATTGCATAGAGTAAAACAACTTTAGGTTCAGCCGTACAGCATAAACCAAAGTGTAGACTGACTAGAGGTTTACGCGTACAGCGTAATGCACAGTGTAAAACGATTTAAGCTTAACCATTACAGCATAACAGATAGTGTAAAACGACTATGGTTGACCGTATACCGTATCACATAGTGGAGAACGACTTTATGTTCAACGGTACAGCATAAACCAAAGTGTAAACTGGCTAGAGGTTTACTCGTAGACTATGTCTTTACTCGTATAGCGTTTTATATGGAGTAGAACGACTTAGATTCAGGCGCACGGTATAAAGCAGAGCGCAAACTGGCTGTTTACTCGAGGATTAGTCTTTACCCGTGTACCGTATTGCATAGAGTAAAACAACTTTAGATTCAGCCGTACAGCATAAACCAAAGTGTAGACTGCCTACAGGTTTACGCGTACAGCGTAATGCACAGTGTAAAACGACTATAGCTTTACCATTACAGCATAACAGATAGTGTAAAACAATTATGGTTCACTGTATACAGTATCACATAAAGTACAACGACTTTAGGTTCAACCGTACAGTATAAAGCAGAGTGTAAACTGGCTAGAGGTTTACTCGTCGACTATGTCTTTACCCGTATAGCGTATTATATAGAGTAGAACGACTTAGATTCAGGCGCACAGTATAAAGCTGAGTGCAAACTGGCTAGAGGTTTACTCGAGGATTAGTCTTTACCGGTGTACCGTATTGCATAGAGTACAACAACTTTAGGTTATGGATTATGGTACAGCATAAACCAAAGTGTAGACTGACTACAGGTTTACGCGTACAGCGTAATGCACAGTGTAAAACGACTATAGCTTTACCATTACAGCATAACAGATAGTGTAAAACGATTATGGTTCACTGTATACAGTATCACATAAAGTACAACGACTTTAGGTTCAACCGTACAGTATAAAGCAGAGTGTAAACTGGCTAGAGGTTTACTCGTCGACTATGTCTTTACCCGTATAGCGTATTATATAGAGTAGAACGACTTAGATTCAGGCGCACAGTATAAAGCTGAGTGCAAACTGGCTAGAGGTTTACTCGAGGATTAGTCTTTACCCGTGTACCGTATTGCATAGAGTACAACAACTTTAGGTTCAGCCGTACAGCATAAACCAAAGTGTAGACTGACTAGAGGTTTACGCGTACAGCGTAATGCACAGTGTAAAACGACTTCAGCTTTACCATTACAGCATAACAGATAGTGTAAAACGACTATGGTTGACCGTATACCGTGTCACATAGAGGAGAACGACTTTAGGTTCAACCGTACAGTTTAAAGCAGAGTGTAAACTGGCTAGTGGTTTATTCGAGGATTAGTCTTTACCCGTGTACCGTATTGCATAGAGTAAAACAACTTTAGGTTCAGCCGTACAGCATAAACCAAAGTGTAGACTGACTAGAGGTTTACGCGTACAGCGTAATGCACAGTGTAAAACGATTTAAGCTTAACCATTACAGCATAACAGATAGTGTAAAACGACTATGGTTGACCGTATACCGTATCACATAGTGGAGAACGACTTTATGTTCAACGGTACAGCATAAACCAAAGTGTAAACTGGCTAGAGGTTTACTCGTAGACTATGTCTTTACTCGTATAGCGTTTTATATGGAGTAGAACGACTTAGATTCAGGCGCACGGTATAAAGCAGAGCGCAAACTGGCTGTTTACTCGAGGATTAGTCTTTACCCGTGTACCGTATTGCATAGAGTAAAACAACTTTAGATTCAGCCGTACAGCATAAACCAAAGTGTAGACTGCCTACAGGTTTACGCGTACAGCGTAATGCACAGTGTAAAACGACTATAGCTTTACCATTACAGCATAACAGATAGTGTAAAACAATTATGGTTCACTGTATACAGTATCACATAAAGTACAACGACTTTAGGTTCAACCGTACAGTATAAAGCAGAGTGTAAACTGGCTAGAGGTTTACTCGTCGACTATGTCTTTACCCGTATAGCGTATTATATAGAGTAGAACGACTTAGATTCAGGCGCACAGTATAAAGCTGAGTGCAAACTGGCTAGAGGTTTACTCGAGGATTAGTCTTTACCGGTGTACCGTATTGCATAGAGTACAACAACTTTAGGTTCAGCCGTACAGCATAAACCAAAGTGTAGACTGACTAGAGGTTTACGCGTACAGCGTAATGCACAGTGTAAATCGACTTCAGCTTTACCATTACAGCATAACAGATAGTGTAAAACGACTACGGTTCACTGTATACAGTATCACATAGAGTACAACTACTTTAGGTTCAACCGTTCAGTATAAAGCAGAGTGTAAACTGGCTAGAGGTTTACTCCTCGACTATGTCTTTACCCGTATAGCGTATTATATAGAGTAGAACGACTTAGATTCAGGCGTACAGTACAAAGCAGAGTACAAACTGGCTAGAGGTTTACTCGAGGATTAGTCTTTACCCGTATACCGAACTGCATAGAGTAGAACAACTTTAGGTTCAGCCGTACAGCATAAACCAAAGTGTAGACTGACTAGAGGTTTACGCGAACAGCGTAATGCACAGTGTAAAACGACTTAAGCTTAACCATTACAGCATAACAGATAGTGTAAAACGACTATGGTTGACCGTATACCGTATCACATAGTGGAGAACGACTTTATGTTCAACGGTACAGCATAAACCAAAGTGTAAACTGGCTAGAGGTTTACTCGTAGACTATGTCTTTACTCGTATAGCGTTTTATATGGAGTAGAACGACTTAGATTCAGGCGCACGGTATAAAGCAGAGCGCAAACTGGCTGTTTACTCGAGGATTAGTCTTTACCCGTGTACCGTATTGCATAGAGTAAAACAACTTTAGGTTCAGCCGTACAGCATAAACCAAAGTGTAGACTGACTAGAGGTTTACGCGTACAGCGTAATGCACAGTGTAAAACGACTTCAGCTTTACCATTACAGCATAACAGATAGTGTAAAACGATTATGGATTATGGTACAGCATAAACCAAAGTGTAGACTGACTACAGGTTTACGCGTACAGCGTAATGCACAGTGTAAAACGACTATAGCTTTACCATTACAGCATAACAGATAGTGTAAAACGATTATGGTTCACTGTATACAGTATCACATAAAGTACAACGACTTTAGGTTCAACCGTACAGTATAAAGCAGAGTGTAAACTGGCTAGAGGTTTACTCGTCGACTATGTCTTTACCCGTATAGCGTATTATATAGAGTAGAACGACTTAGATTCAGGCGCACAGTATAAAGCTGAGTGCAAACTGGCTAGAGGTTTACTCGAGGATTAGTCTTTACCCGTGTACCGTATTGCATAGAGTACAACAACTTTAGGTTCAGCCGTACAGCATAAACCAAAGTGTAGACTGACTAGAGGTTTACGCGTACAGCGTAATGCACAGTGTAAAACGACTTCAGCTTTACCATTACAGCATAACAGATAGTGTAAAACGACTATGGTTGACCGTATACCGTGTCACATAGAGGAGAACGACTTTAGGTTCAACCGTACAGTTTAAAGCAGAGTGTAAACTGGCTAGTGGTTTATTCGAGGATTAGTCTTTACCCGTGTACCGTATTGCATAGAGTAAAACAACTTTAGGTTCAGCCGTACAGCATAAACCAAAGTGTAGACTGACTAGAGGTTTACGCGTACAGCGTAATGCACAGTGTAAAACGATTTAAGCTTAACCATTACAGCATAACAGATAGTGTAAAACGACTATGGTTGACCGTATACCGTATCACATAGTGGAGAACGACTTTATGTTCAACGGTACAGCATAAACCAAAGTGTAAACTGGCTAGAGGTTTACTCGTAGACTATGTCTTTACTCGTATAGCGTTTTATATGGAGTAGAACGACTTAGATTCAGGCGCACGGTATAAAGCAGAGCGCAAACTGGCTGTTTACTCGAGGATTAGTCTTTACCCGTGTACCGTATTGCATAGAGTAAAACAACTTTAGATTCAGCCGTACAGCATAAACCAAAGTGTAGACTGCCTACAGGTTTACGCGTACAGCGTAATGCACAGTGTAAAACGACTATAGCTTTACCATTACAGCATAACAGATAGTGTAAAACAATTATGGTTCACTGTATACAGTATCACATAAAGTACAACGACTTTAGGTTCAACCGTACAGTATAAAGCAGAGTGTAAACTGGCTAGAGGTTTACTCCTCGACTATGTCTTTACCCGTATAGCGTATTATATAGAGTAGAACGACTTAGATTCAGGCGTACAGTACAAAGCAGAGTACAAACTGGCTAGAGGTTTACTCGAGGATTAGTCTTTACCCGTATACCGAACTGCATAGAGTAGAACAACTTTAGGTTCAGCCGTACAGCATAAACCAAAGTGTAGACTGACTAGAGGTTTACGCGTACAGCGTAATGCACAGTGTAAAACGACTTAAGCTTAACCATTACAGCATAACAGATAGTGTAAAACGACTATGGTTGACCGTATACCGTATCACATAGTGGAGAACGACTTTAGGTTCAACCGTACAGTTTAAAGCAGAGTGTAAACTGGCTAGTGGTTTATTCGAGGATTAGTCTTTACCCGTGTACCGTATTGCATAGAGTAAAACAACTTTAGGTTCAGCCGTACAGCATAAACCAAAGTGTAGACTGACTAGAGGTTTACGCGTACAGCGTAATGCACAGTGTAAAACGATTTAAGCTTAACCATTACAGCATAACAGATAGTGTAAAACGACTATGGTTGACCGTATACCGTATCACATAGTGGAGAACGACTTTATGTTCAACGGTACAGCATAAACCAAAGTGTAAACTGGCTAGAGGTTTACTCGTAGACTATGTCTTTACTCGTATAGCGTTTTATATGGAGTAGAACGACTTAGATTCAGGCGCACGGTATAAAGCAGAGCGCAAACTGGCTGTTTACTCGAGGATTAGTCTTTACCCGTGTACCGTATTGCATAGAGTAAAACAATTTTAGATTCAGCCGTACAGCATAAACCAAAGTGTAGACTGCCTACAGGTTTACGCGTACAGCGTAATGCACAGTGTAAAACGACTATAGCTTTACCATTACAGCATAACAGATAGTGTAAAACAATTATGGTTCACTGTATACAGTATCACATAAAGTACAACGACTTTAGGTTCAACCGTACAGTATAAAGCAGAGTGTAAACTGGCTAGAGGTTTACTCGTCGACTATGTCTTTACCCGTATAGCGTATTATATAGAGTAGAACGACTTAGATTCAGGCGCACAGTATAAAGCTGAGTGCAAACTGGCTAGAGGTTTACTCGAGGATTAGTCTTTACCGGTGTACCGTATTGCATAGAGTACAACAACTTTAGGTTCAGCCGTACAGCATAAACCAAAGTGTAGACTGACTAGAGGTTTACGCGAACAGCGTAATGCACAGTGTAAAACGACTTAAGCTTAACCATTACAGCATAACAGATAGTGTAAAACGACTATGGTTGACCGTATACCGTGTCACATAGAGGAGAACGACTTTAGGTTCAACCGTACAGTTTAAAGCAGAGTGTAAACTGGCTAGTGGTTTATTCGAGGATTAGTCTTTACCCGTGTACCGTATTGCATAGAGTAAAACAACTTTAGGTTCAGCCGTACAGCATAAACCAAAGTGTAGACTGACTAGAGGTTTACGCGTACAGCGTAATGCACAGTGTAAAACGATTTAAGCTTAACCATTACAGCATAACAGATAGTGGAAAACGACTATGGTTGACCGTATACCGTATCACATAGTGGAGAACGACTTTATGTTCAACGGTACAGCATAAACCAAAGTGTAAACTGGCTAGAGGTTTACTCGTAGACTATGTCTTTACTCGTATAGCGTTTTATATGGAGTAGAACGACTTAGATTCAGGCGCACGGTATAAAGCAGAGCGCAAACTGGCTGTTTACTCGAGGATTAGTCTTTACCCGTGTACCGTATTGCATAGAGTAAAACAACTTTAGGTTCAGCCGTACAGCATAAACCAAAGTGTAGACTGACTAGAGGTTTACGCGTACAGCGTAATGCACAGTGTAAAACGACTTCAGCTTTACCATTACAGCATAACAGATAGTGTAAAACGATTATGGATTATGGTACAGCATAAACCAAAGTGTAGACTGACTACAGGTTTACGCGTACAGCGTAATGCACAGTGTAAAACGACTATAGCTTTACCATTACAGCATAACAGATAGTGTAAAACGATTATGGTTCACTGTATACAGTATCACATAAAGTACAACGACTTTAGGTTCAACCGTACAGTATAAAGCAGAGTGTAAACTGGCTAGAGGTTTACTCGTCGACTATGTCTTTACCCGTATAGCGTATTATATAGAGTAGAACGACTTAGATTCAGGCGCACAGTATAAAGCTGAGTGCAAACTGGCTAGAGGTTTACTCGAGGATTAGTCTTTACCCGTGTACCGTATTGCATAGAGTACAACAACTTTAGGTTCAGCCGTACAGCATAAACCAAAGTGTAGACTGACTAGAGGTTTACGCGTACAGCGTAATGCACAGTGTAAAACGACTTCAGCTTTACCATTACAGCATAACAGATAGTGTAAAACGACTATGGTTGACCGTATACCGTGTCACATAGAGGAGAACGACTTTAGGTTCAACCGTACAGTTTAAAGCAGAGTGTAAACTGGCTAGTGGTTTATTCGAGGATTAGTCTTTACCCGTGTACCGTATTGCATAGAGTAAAACAACTTTAGGTTCAGCCGTACAGCATAAACCAAAGTGTAGACTGACTAGAGGTTTACGCGTACAGCGTAATGCACAGTGTAAAACGATTTAAGCTTAACCATTACAGCATAACAGATAGTGTAAAACGACTATGGTTGACCGTATACCGTATCACATAGTGGAGAACGACTTTATGTTCAACGGTACAGCATAAACCAAAGTGTAAACTGGCTAGAGGTTTACTCGTAGACTATGTCTTTACTCGTATAGCGTTTTATATGGAGTAGAACGACTTAGATTCAGGCGCACGGTATAAAGCAGAGTAAAAATTGCATAGAGTAAAACAACTTTAGATTCAGCCGTACAGCATAAACCAAAGTGTAGACTGCCTACAGGTTTACGCGTACAGCGTAATGCACAGTGTAAAACGACTATAGCTTTACCATTACAGCATAACAGATAGTGTAAAACAATTATGGTTCACTGTATACAGTATCACATAAAGAACAACGACTTTAGGTTCAACCGTACAGTATAAAGCAGAGTGTAAACTGGCTAGAGGTTTACTCGTCGACTATGTCTTTACCCGTATAGCGTATTATATAGAGTAGAACGACTTAGATTCAGGCGCACAGTATAAAGCTGAGTGCAAACTGGCTAGAGGTTTACTCGAGGATTAGTCTTTACCGGTGTACCGTATTGCATAGAGTACAACAACTTTAGGTTCAGCCGTACAGCATAAACCAAAGTGTAGACTGACTAGAGGTTTACGCGTACAGCGTAATGCACAGTGTAAATCGACTTCAGCTTTACCATTACAGCATAACAGATAGTGTAAAACGACTATGGTTCACTGTATACAGTATCACATAGAGTACAACTACTTTAGGTTCAACCGTTCAGTATAAAGCAGAGTGTAAACTGGCTAGAGGTTTACTCCTCGACTATGTCTTTACCCGTATAGCGTATTATATAGAGTAGAACGACTTAGATTCAGGCGTACAGTACAAAGCAGAGTACAAACTGGCTAGAGGTTTACTCGAGGATTAGTCTTTACCCGTATACCGAACTGCATAGAGTAGAACAACTTTAGGTTCAGCCGTACAGCATAAACCAAAGTGTAGACTGACTAGAGGTTTACGCGAACAGCGTAATGCACAGTGTAAAACGACTTAAGCTTAACCATTACAGCATAACAGATAGTGTAAAACGACTATGGTTGACCGTATACCGTATCACATAGTGGAGAACGACTTTATGTTCAACGGTACAGCATAAACCAAAGTGTAAACTGGCTAGAGGTTTACTCGTAGACTATGTCTTTACTCGTATAGCGTTTTATATGGAGTAGAACGACTTAGATTCAGGCGCACGGTATAAAGCAGAGCGCAAACTGGCTGTTTACTCGAGGATTAGTCTTTACCCGTGTACCGTATTGCATAGAGTAAAACAACTTTAGGTTCAGCCGTACAGCATAAACCAAAGTGTAGACTGACTAGAGGTTTACGCGTACAGCGTAATGCACAGTGTAAAACGACTTCAGCTTTACCATTACAGCATAACAGATAGTGTAAAACGATTATGGATTATGGTACAGCATAAACCAAAGTGTAGACTGACTACAGGTTTACGCGTACAGCGTAATGCACAGTGTAAAACGACTATAGCTTTACCATTACAGCATAACAGATAGTGTAAAACGATTATGGTTCACTGTATACAGTATCACATAAAGTACAACGACTTTAGGTTCAACCGTACAGTATAAAGCAGAGTGTAAACTGGCTAGAGGTTTACTCGTCGACTATGTCTTTACCCGTATAGCGTATTATATAGAGTAGAACGACTTAGATTCAGGCGCACAGTATAAAGCTGAGTGCAAACTGGCTAGAGGTTTACTCGAGGATTAGTCTTTACCCGTGTACCGTATTGCATAGAGTACAACAACTTTAGGTTCAGCCGTACAGCATAAACCAAAGTGTAGACTGACTAGAGGTTTACGCGTACAGCGTAATGCACAGTGTAAAACGACTTCAGCTTTACCATTACAGCATAACAGATAGTGTAAAACGACTATGGTTGACCGTATACCGTATCACATAGTGGAGAACGACTTTATGTTCAACGGTACAGCATAAACCAAAGTGTAAACTGGCTAGAGGTTTACTCGTAGACTATGTCTTTACTCGTATAGCGTTTTATATGGAGTAGAACGACTTAGATTCAGGCGCACGGTATAAAGCAGAGCGCAAACTGGCTGTTTACTCGAGGATTAGTCTTTACCCGTGTACCGTATTGCATAGAGTAAAACAACTTTAGATTCAGCCGTACAGCATAAACCAAAGTGTAGACTGCCTACAGGTTTACGCGTACAGCGTAATGCACAGTGTAAAACGACTATAGCTTTACCATTACCGCATAACAGATAGTGTAAAACAATTATGGTTCACTGTATACAGTATCACATAAAGTACAACGACTTTAGGTTCAACCGTACAGTATAAAGCAGAGTGTAAACTGGCTAGAGGTTTACTCGTCGACTATGTCTTTACCCGTATAGCGTATCATATAGAGTAGAACGACTTAGATTCAGGCGCACAGTATAAAGCTGAGTGCAAACTGGCTAGAGGTTTACTCGAGGATTAGTCTTTACCGGTGTACCGTATTGCATAGAGTACAACAACTTTAGGTTCAGCCGTACAGCATAAACCAAAGTGTAGACTGACTAGAGGTTTACGCGTACAGCGTAATGCACAGTGTAAATCGACTTCAGCTTTACCATTACAGCATAACAGATAGTGTAAAACGACTATGGTTCACTGTATACAGTATCACATAGAGTACAACTACTTTAGGTTCAACCGTTCAGTATAAAGCAGAGTGTAAACTGGCTAGAGGTTTACTCCTCGACTATGTCTTTACCCGTATAGCGTATTATATAGAGTAGAACGACTTAGATTCAGGCGTACAGTACAAAGCAGAGTACAAACTGGCTAGAGGTTTACTCGAGGATTAGTCTTTACCCGTATACCGAACTGCATAGAGTAGAACAACTTTAGGTTCAGCCGTACAGCATAAACCAAAGTGTAGACTGACTAGAGGTTTACGCGAACAGCGTAATGCACAGTGTAAAACGACTTAAGCTTAACCATTACAGCATAACAGATAGTGTAAAACGACTATGGTTGACCGTATACCGTATCACATAGTGGAGAACGACTTTATGTTCAACGGTACAGCATAAACCAAAGTGTAAACTGGCTAGAGGTTTACTCGTAGACTATGTCTTTACTCGTATAGCGTTTTATATGGAGTAGAATGACTTAGATTCAGGCGCACGGTATAAAGCAGAGCGCAAACTGGCTGTTTACTCGAGGATTAGTCTTTACCCGTGTACCGTATTGCATAGAGTAAAACAACTTTAGATTCAGCCGTACAGCATAAACCAAAGTGTAGACTGCCTACAGGTTTACGCGTACAGCGTAATGCACAGTGTAAAACGACTATAGCTTTACCATTACAGCATAACAGATAGTGTAAAACAATTATGGTTCACTGTATACAGTATCACATAAAGTACAACGACTTTAGGTTCAACCGTACAGTATAAAGCAGAGTGTAAACTGGCTAGAGGTTTACTCGTCGACTATGTCTTTACCCGTATAGCGTATTATATAGAGTAGAACGACTTAGATTCAGGCGCACAGTATAAAGCTGAGTGCAAACTGGCTAGAGGTTTACTCGAGGATTAGTCTTTACCGGTGTACCGTATTGCATAGAGTACAACAACTTTAGGTTCAGCCGTACAGCATAAACCAAAGTGTAGACTGACTAGAGGTTTACGCGTACAGCGTAATGCACAGTGTAAATCGACTTCAGCTTTACCATTACAGCATAACAGATAGTGTAAAACGACTATGGTTCACTGTATACAGTATCACATAGAGTACAACTACTTTAGGTTCAACCGTTCAGTATAAAGCAGAGTGTAAACTGGCTAGAGGTTTACTCCTCGACTATGTCTTTACTCGTATAGCGTATTATATAGAGTAGAACGACTTAGATTCAGGCGTACAGTACAAAGCAGAGTACAAACTGGCTAGAGGTTTACTCGAGGATTAGTCTTTACCCGTATACCGAACTGCATAGAGTAGAACAACTTTAGGTTCAGCCGTACAGCATAAACCAAAGTGTAGACTGACTAGAGGTTTACGCGAACAGCGTAATGCACAGTGTAAAACGACTTAAGCTTAACCATTACAGCATAACAGATAGTGTAAAACGACTATGGTTGACCGTATACCGTATCACATAGTGGAGAACGACTTTATGTTCAACGGTACAGCATAAACCAAAGTGTAAACTGGCTAGAGGTTTACTCGTAGACTATGTCTTTACTCGTATAGCGTTTTATATGGAGTAGAACGACTTAGATTCAGGCGCACGGTATAAAGCAGAGCGCAAACTGGCTGTTTACTCGAGGATTAGTCTTTACCCGTGTACCGTATTGCATAGAGTAAAACAACTTTAGGTTCAGCCGTACAGCATAAACCAAAGTGTAGACTGACTAGAGGTTTACGCGTACAGCGTAATGCACAGTGTAAAACGACTTCAGCTTTACCATTACAGCATAACAGATAGTGTAAAACGATTATGGATTATGGTACAGCATAAACCAAAGTGTAGACTGACTACAGGTTTACGCGTACAGCGTAATGCACAGTGTAAAACGACTATAGCTTTACCATTACAGCATAACAGATAGTGTAAAACGATTATGGTTCACTGTATACAGTATCACATAAAGTACAACGACTTTAGGTTCAACCGTACAGTATAAAGCAGAGTGTAAACTGGCTAGAGGTTTACTCGTCGACTATGTCTTTACCCGTATAGCGTATTATATAGAGTAGAACGACTTAGATTCAGGCGCACAGTATAAAGCTGAGTGCAAACTGGCTAGAGGTTTACTCGAGGATTAGTCTTTACCCGTGTACCGTATTGCATAGAGTACAACAACTTTAGGTTCAGCCGTACAGCATAAACCAAAGTGTAGACTGACTAGAGGTTTACGCGTACAGCGTAATGCACAGTGTAAAACGACTTCAGCTTTACCATTACAGCATAACAGATAGTGTAAAACGACTATGGTTGACCGTATACCGTGTCACATAGAGGAGAACGACTTTAGGTTCAACCGTACAGTTTAAAGCAGAGTGTAAACTGGCTAGTGGTTTATTCGAGGATTAGTCTTTACCCGTGTACCGTATTGCATAGAGTAAAACAACTTTAGGTTCAGCCGTACAGCATAAACCAAAGTGTAGACTGACTAGAGGTTTACGCGTACAGCGTAATGCACAGTGTAAAACGATTTAAGCTTAACCATTACAGCATAACAGATAGTGTAAAACGACTATGGTTGACCGTATACCGTATCACATAGTGGAGAACGACTTTATGTTCAACGGTACAGCATAAACCAAAGTGTAAACTGGCTAGAGGTTTACTCGTAGACTATGTCTTTACTCGTATAGCGTTTTATATGGAGTAGAACGACTTAGATTCAGGCGCACGGTATAAAGCAGAGCGCAAACTGGCTGTTTACTCGAGGATTAGTCTTTACCCGTGTACCGTATTGCATAGAGTAAAACAACTTTAGATTCAGCCGTACAGCATAAACCAAAGTGTAGACTGCCTACAGGTTTACGCGTACAGCGTAATGCACAGTGTAAAACGACTATAGCTTTACCATTACAGCATAACAGATAGTGTAAAACAATTATGGTTCACTGTATACAGTATCACATAAAGTACAACGACTTTAGGTTCAACCGTACAGTATAAAGCAGAGTGTAAACTGGCTAGAGGTTTACTCGTCGACTATGTCTTTACCCGTATAGCGTATTATATAGAGTAGAACGACTTAGATTCAGGCGCACAGTATAAAGCTGAGTGCAAACTGGCTAGAGGTTTACTCGAGGATTAGTCTTTACCGGTGTACCGTATTGCATAGAGTACAACAACTTTAGGTTCAGCCGTACAGCATAAACCAAAGTGTAGACTGACTAGAGGTTTACGCGTACAGCGTAATGCACAGTGTAAATCGACTTCAGCTTTACCATTACAGCATAACAGATAGTGTAAAACGACTATGGTTCACTGTATACAGTATCACATAGAGTACAACTACTTTAGGTTCAACCGTTCAGTATAAAGCAGAGTGTAAACTGGCTAGAGGTTTACTCCTCGACTATGTCTTTACCCGTATAGCGTATTATATAAAGTAGAACGACTTAGATTCAGGCGTACAGTACAAAGCAGAGTACAAACTGGCTAGAGGTTTACTCGAGGATTAGTCTTTACCCGTATACCGAACTGCATAGAGTAGAACAACTTTAGGTTCAGCCGTACAGCATAAACCAAAGTGTAGACTGACTAGAGGTTTACGCGAACAGCGTAATGCACAGTGTAAAACGACTTAAGCTTAACCATTACAGCATAACAGATAGTGTAAAACGACTATGGTTGACCGTATACCGTATCACATAGTGGAGAACGACTTTATGTTCAACGGTACAGCATAAACCAAAGTGTAAACTGGCTAGAGGTTTACTCGTAGACTATGTCTTTACTCGTATAGCGTTTTATATGGAGTAGAACGACTTAGATTCAGGCGCACGGTATAAAGCAGAGCGCAAACTGGCTGTTTACTCGAGGATTAGTCTTTACCCGTGTACCGTATTGCATAGAGTAAAACAACTTTAGGTTCAGCCGTACAGCATAAACCAAAGTGTAGACTGACTAGAGGTTTACGCGTACAGCGTAATGCACAGTGTAAAACGACTTCAGCTTTACCATTACAGCATAACAGATAGTGTAAAACGATTATGGATTATGGTACAGCATAAACCAAAGTGTAGACTGACTACAGGTTTACGCGTACAGCGTAATGCACAGTGTAAAACGACTATAGCTTTACCATTACAGCATAACAGATAGTGTAAAACGATTATGGTTCACTGTATACAGTATCACATAAAGTACAACGACTTTAGGTTCAACCGTACAGTATAAAGCAGAGTGTAAACTGGCTAGAGGTTTACTCGTCGACTATGTCTTTACCCGTATAGCGTATTATATAGAGTAGAACGACTTAGATTCAGGCGCACAGTATAAAGCTGAGTGCAAACTGGCTAGAGGTTTACTCGAGGATTAGTCTTTACCCGTGTACCGTATTGCATAGAGTACAACAACTTTAGGTTCAGCCGTACAGCATAAACCAAAGTGTAGACTGACTAGAGGTTTACGCGTACAGCGTAATGCACAGTGTAAAACGACTTCAGCTTTACCATTACAGCATAACAGATAGTGTAAAACGACTATGGTTGACCGTATACCGTGTCACATAGAGGAGAACGACTTTAGGTTCAACCGTACAGTTTAAAGCAGAGTGTAAACTGGCTAGTGGTTTATTCGAGGATTAGTCTTTACCCGTGTACCGTATTGCATAGAGTAAAACAACTTTAGGTTCAGCCGTACAGTATAAACCAAAGTGTAGACTGACTAGAGGTTTACGCGTACAGCGTAATGCACAGTGTAAAACGATTTAAGCTTAACCATTACAGCATAACAGATAGTGTAAAACGACTATGGTTGACCGTATACCGTATCACATAGTGGAGAACGACTTTATGTTCAACGGTACAGCATAAACCAAAGTGTAAACTGGCTAGAGGTTTACTCGTAGACTATGTCTTTACTCGTATAGCGTTTTATATGGAGTAGAACGACTTAGATTCAGGCGCACGGTATAAAGCAGAGCGCAAACTGGCTGTTTACTCGAGGATTAGTCTTTACCCGTGTACCGTATTGCATAGAGTAAAACAACTTTAGATTCAGCCGTACAGCATAAACCAAAGTGTAGACTGCCTACAGGTTTACGCGTACAGCGTAATGCACAGTGTAAAACGACTATAGCTTTACCATTACAGCATAACAGATAGTGTAAAACAATTATGGTTCACTGTATACAGTATCACATAAAGTACAACGACTTTAGGTTCAACCGTACAGTATAAAGCAGAGTGTAAACTGGCTAGAGGTTTACTCGTCGACTATGTCTTTACCCGTATAGCGTATTATATAGAGTAGAACGACTTAGATTCAGGCGCACAGTATAAAGCTGAGTGCAAACTGGCTAGAGGTTTACTCGAGGATTAGTCTTTACCGGTGTACCGTATTGCATAGAGTACAACAACTTTAGGTTCAGCCGTACAGCATAAACCAAAGTGTAGACTGACTAGAGGTTTACGCGTACAGCGTAATGCACAGTGTAAATCGACTTCAGCTTTACCATTACAGCATAACAGATAGTGTAAAACGACTATGGTTCACTGTATACAGTATCACATAGAGTACAACTACTTTAGGTTCAACCGTTCAGTATAAAGCAGAGTGTAAACTGGCTAGAGGTTTACTCCTCGACTATGTCTTTACCCGTATAGCGTATTATATAGAGTAGAACGACTTAGATTCAGGCGTACAGTACAAAGCAGAGTACAAACTGGCTAGAGGTTTACTCGAGGATTAGTCTTTACCCGTATACCGAACTGCATAGAGTAGAACAACTTTAGGTTCAGCCGTACAGCATAAACCAAAGTGTAGACTGACTAGAGGTTTACGCGAACAGCGTAATGCACAGTGTAAAACGACTTAAGCTTAACCATTACAGCATAACAGATAGTGTAAAACGACTATGGTTGACCGTATACCGTATCACATAGTGGAGAACGACTTTATGTTCAACGGTACAGCATAAACCAAAGTGTAAACTGGCTAGAGGTTTACTCGTAGACTATGTCTTTACTCGTATAGCGTTTTATATGGAGTAGAACGACTTAGATTCAGGCGCACGGTATAAAGCAGAGCGCAAACTGGCTGTTTACTCGAGGATTAGTCTTTACCCGTGTACCGTATTGCATAGAGTAAAACAACTTTAGGTTCAGCCGTACAGCATAAACCAAAGTGTAGACTGACTAGAGGTTTACGCGTACAGCGTAATGCACAGTGTAAAACGACTTCAGCTTTACCATTACAGCATAACAGATAGTGTAAAACGATTATGGATTATGGTACAGCATAAACCAAAGTGTAGACTGACTACAGGTTTACGCGTACAGCGTAATGCACAGTGTAAAACGACTATAGCTTTACCATTACAGCATAACAGATAGTGTAAAACGATTATGGTTCACTGTATACAGTATCACATAAAGTACAACGACTTTAGGTTCAACCGTACAGTATAAAGCAGAGTGTAAACTGGCTAGAGGTTTACTCGTCGACTATGTCTTTACCCGTATAGCGTATTATATAGAGTAGAATGACTTAGATTCAGGCGCACAGTATAAAGCTGAGTGCAAACTGGCTAGAGGTTTACTCGAGGATTAGTCTTTACCCGTGTACCGTATTGCATAGAGTACAACAACTTTAGGTTCAGCCGTACAGCATAAACCAAAGTGTAGACTGACTAGAGGTTTACGCGTACAGCGTAATGCACAGTGTAAAACGACTTCAGCTTTACCATTACAGCATAACAGATAGTGTAAAACGACTATGGTTGACCGTATACCGTGTCACATAGAGGAGAACGACTTTAGGTTCAACCGTACAGTTTAAAGCAGAGTGTAAACTGGCTAGTGGTTTATTCGAGGATTAGTCTTTACCCGTGTACCGTATTGCATAGAGTAAAACAACTTTAGGTTCAGCCGTACAGCATAAACCAAAGTGTAGACTGACTAGAGGTTTACGCGTACAGCGTAATGCACAGTGTAAAACGATTTAAGCTTAACCATTACAGCATAACAGATAGTGTAAAACGACTATGGTTGACCGTATACCGTATCACATAGTGGAGAACGACTTTATGTTCAACGGTACAGCATAAACCAAAGTGTAAACTGGCTAGAGGTTTACTCGTAGACTATGTCTTTACTCGTATAGCGTTTTATATGGAGTAGAACGACTTAGATTCAGGCGCACGGTATAAAGCAGAGCGCAAACTGGCTGTTTACTCGAGGATTAGTCTTTACCCGTGTACCGTATTGCATAGAGTAAAACAACTTTAGATTCAGCCGTACAGCATAAACCAAAGTGTAGACTGCCTACAGGTTTACGCGTACAGCGTAATGCACAGTGTAAAACGACTATAGCTTTACCATTACAGCATAACAGATAGTGTAAAACAATTATGGTTCACTGTATACAGTATCACATAAAGTACAACGACTTTAGGTTCAACCGTACAGTATAAAGCAGAGTGTAAACTGGCTAGAGGTTTACTCGTCGACTATGTCTTTACCCGTATAGCGTATTATATAGAGTAGAACGACTTAGATTCAGGCGCACAGTATAAAGCTGAGTGCAAACTGGCTAGAGGTTTACTCGAGGATTAGTCTTTACCGGTGTACCGTATTGCATAGAGTACAACAACTTTAGGTTCAGCCGTACAGCATAAACCAAAGTGTAGACTGACTAGAGGTTTACGCGTACAGCGTAATGCACAGTGTAAATCGACTTCAGCTTTACCATTACAGCATAACAGATAGTGTAAAACGACTATGGTTCACTGTATACAGTATCACATAGAGTACAACTACTTTAGGTTCAACCGTTCAGTATAAAGCAGAGTGTAAACTGGCTAGAGGTTTACTCCTCGACTATGTCTTTACCCGTATAGCGTATTATATAGAGTAGAACGACTTAGATTCAGGCGTACAGTACAAAGCAGAGTACAAACTGGCTAGAGGTTTACTCGAGGATTAGTCTTTACCCGTATACCGAACTGCATAGAGTAGAACAACTTTAGGTTCAGCCGTACAGCATAAACCAAAGTGTAGACTGACTAGAGGTTTACGCGAACAGCGTAATGCACAGTGTAAAACGACTTAAGCTTAACCATTACAGCATAACAGATAGTGTAAAACGACTATGGTTGACCGTATACCGTATCACATAGTGGAGAACGACTTTATGTTCAACGGTACAGCATAAACCAAAGTGTAAACTGGCTAGAGGTTTACTCGTAGACTATGTCTTTACTCGTATAGCGTTTTATATGGAGTAGAACGACTTAGATTCAGGCGCACGGTATAAAGCAGAGCGCAAACTGGCTGTTTACTCGAGGATTAGTCTTTACCCGTGTACCGTATTGCATAGAGTAAAACAACTTTAGGTTCAGCCGTACAGCATAAACCAAAGTGTAGACTGACTAGAGGTTTACGCGTACAGCGTAATGCACAGTGTAAAACGACTTCAGCTTTACCATTACAGCATAACAGATAGTGTAAAACGATTATGGATTATGGTACAGCATAAACCAAAGTGTAGACTGACTACAGGTTTACGCGTACAGCGTAATGCACAGTGTAAAACGACTATAGCTTTACCATTACAGCATAACAGATAGTGTAAAACGATTATGGTTCACTGTATACAGTATCACATAAAGTACAACGACTTTAGGTTCAACCGTACAGTATAAAGCAGAGTGTAAACTGGCTAGAGGTTTACTCGTCGACTATGTCTTTACCCGTATAGCGTATTATATAGAGTAGAATGACTTAGATTCAGGCGCACAGTATAAAGCTGAGTGCAAACTGGCTAGAGGTTTACTCGAGGATTAGTCTTTACCCGTGTACCGTATTGCATAGAGTACAACAACTTTAGGTTCAGCCGTACAGCATAAACCAAAGTGTAGACTGACTAGAGGTTTACGCGTACAGCGTAATGCACAGTGTAAAACGACTTCAGCTTTACCATTACAGCATAACAGATAGTGTAAAACGACTATGGTTGACCGTATACCGTGTCACATAGAGGAGAACGACTTTAGGTTCAACCGTACAGTTTAAAGCAGAGTGTAAACTGGCTAGTGGTTTATTCGAGGATTAGTCTTTACCCGTGTACCGTATTGCATAGAGTAAAACAACTTTAGGTTCAGCCGTACAGCATAAACCAAAGTGTAGACTGACTAGAGGTTTACGCGTACAGCGTAATGCACAGTGTAAAACGATTTAAGCTTAACCATTACAGCATAACAGATAGTGTAAAACGACTATGGTTGACCGTATACCGTATCACATAGTGGAGAACGACTTTATGTTCAACGGTACAGCATAAACCAAAGTGTAAACTGGCTAGAGGTTTACTCGTAGACTATGTCTTTACTCGTATAGCGTTTTATATGGAGTAGAACGACTTAGATTCAGGCGCACGGTATAAAGCAGAGCGCAAACTGGCTGTTTACTCGAGGATTAGTCTTTACCCGTGTACCGTATTGC
The DNA here is from genome assembly GCA_963583995.1 of Xylota segnis. Lineage (NCBI taxonomy): Eukaryota > Metazoa > Arthropoda > Insecta > Diptera > Syrphidae > Xylota > Xylota segnis. Next base: position 1,077,139 of record OY757240.1, read on the forward strand.
ATAGAGTAAAACAACTTTAGATTCAGCCGTACAGCATAAACCAAAGTGTAGACTGCCTACAGGTTTACGCGTACAGCGTAATGCACAGTGTAAAACGACTATAGCTTTACCATTACAGCATAACAGATAGTGTAAAACAATTATGGTTCACTGTATACAGTATCACATAAAGTACAACGACTTTAGGTTCAACCGTACAGTATAAAGCAGAGTGTAAACTGGCTAGAGGTTTACTCGTCGACTATGTCTTTACCCGTATAGCGTATTATATAGAGTAGAACGACTTAGATTCAGGCGCACAGTATAAAGCTGAGTGCAAACTGGCTAGAGGTTTACTCGAGGATCAGTCTTTACCGGTGTACCGTATTGCATAGAGTACAACAACTTTAGGTTCAGCCGTACAGCATAAACCAAAGTGTAGACTGACTAGAGGTTTACGCGTACAGCGTAATGCACAGTGTAAATCGACTTCAGCTTTACCATTACAGCATAACAGATAGTGTAAAACGACTATGGTTCACTGTATACAGTATCACATAGAGTACAACTACTTTAGGTTCAACCGTTCAGTATAAAGCAGAGTGTAAACTGGCTAGAGGTTTACTCCTCGACTATGTCTTTACCCGTATAGCGTATTATATAGAGTAGAACGACTTAGATTCAGGCGTACAGTACAAAGCAGAGTACAAACTGGCTAGAGGTTTACTCGAGGATTAGTCTTTACCCGTATACCGAACTGCATAGAGTAGAACAACTTTAGGTTCAGCCGTACAGCATAAACCAAAGTGTAGACTGTAAGCTTAACCATTACAGCATAACAGATAGTGTAAAACGACTATGGTTGACCGTATACCGTATCACATAGTGGAGAACGACTTTATGTTCAACGGTACAGCATAAACCAAAGTGTAAACTGGCTAGAGGTTTACTCGTAGACTATGTCTTTACTCGTATAGCGTTTTATATGGAGTAGAACGACTTAGATTCAGGCGCACGGTATAAAGCAGAGCGCAAACTGGCTGTTTACTCGAGGATTAGTCTTTACCCGTGTACCGTATTGCATAGAGTAAAACAACTTTAGGTTCAGCCGTACAGCATAAACCAAAGTGTAGACTGACTAGAGGTTTACGCGTACAGCGTAATGCACAGTGTAAAACGACTTCAGCTTTACCATTACAGCATAACAGATAGTGTAAAACGATTATGGATTATGGTACAGCATAAACCAAAGTGTAGACTGACTACAGGTTTACGCGTACAGCGTAATGCACAGTGTAAAACGACTATAGCTTTACCATTACAGCATAACAGATAGTGTAAAACGATTATGGTTCACTGTATACAGTATCACATAAAGTACAACGACTTTAGGTTCAACCGTACAGTATAAAGCAGAGTGTAAACTGGCTAGAGGTTTACTCCTCGACTATGTCTTTACCCGTATAGCGTATTATATAGAGTAGAACGACTTAGATTCAGGCGCACAGTATAAAGCTGAGTGCAAACTGGCTAGAGGTTTACTCGAGGATTAGTCTTTACCCGTGTACCGTATTGCATAGAGTACAACAACTTTAGGTTCAGCCGTACAGCATAAACCAAAGTGTAGACTGACTAGAGGTTTACGCGTACAGCGTAATGCACAGTGTAAAACGACTTCAGCTTTACCATTACAGCATAACAGATAGTGTAAAACGACTATGGTTGACCGTATACCGTGTCACATAGAGGAGAACGACTTTAGGTTCAACCGTACAGTTTAAAGCAGAGTGTAAACTGGCTAGTGGTTTATTCGAGGATTAGTCTTTACCCGTGTACCGTATTGCATAGAGTAAAACAACTTTAGGTTCAGCCGTACAGCATAAACCAAAGTGTAGACTGACTAGAGGTTTACGCGTACAGCGTAATGCACAGTGTAAAACGATTTAAGCTTAACCATTACAGCATAACAGATAGTGTAAAACGACTATGGTTGACCGTATACCGTATCACATAGTGGAGAACGACTTTATGTTCAACGGTACAGCATAAACCAAAGTGTAAACTGGCTAGAGGTTTACTCGTAGACTATGTCTTTACTCGTATAGCGTTTTATATGGAGTAGAACGACTTAGATTCAGGCGCACGGTATAAAGCAGAGCGCAAACTGGCTGTTTACTCGAGGATTAGTCTTTACCCGTGTACCGTATTGCATAGAGTAAAACAACTTTAGATTCAGCCGTACAGCATAAACCAAAGTGTAGACTGCCTACAGGTTTACGCGTACAGCGTAATGCACAGTGTAAAACGACTATAGCTTTACCATTACAGCATAACAGATAGTGTAAAACAATTATGGTTCACTGTATACAGTATCACATAAAGTACAACGACTTTAGGTTCAACCGTACAGTATAAAGCAGAGTGTAAACTGGCTAGAGGTTTACTCGTCGACTATGTCTTTACCCGTATAGCGTATTATATAGAGTAGAACGACTTAGATTCAGGCGCACAGTATAAAGCTGAGTGCAAACTGGCTAGAGGTTTACTCGAGGATTAGTCTTTACCGGTGTACCGTATTGCATAGAGTACAACAACTTTAGGTTCAGCCGTACAGCATAAACCAAAGTGTAGACTGACTAGAGGTTTACGCGTACAGCGTAATGCACAGTGTAAATCGACTTCAGCTTTACCATTACAGCATAACAGATAGTGTAAAACGACTATGGTTCACTGTATACACTATCACATAGAGTACAACTACTTTAGGTTCAACCGTTCAGTATAAAGCAGAGTGTAAACTGGCTAGAGGCTTACTCCTCGACTATGTCTTTACCCGTATAGCGTATTATATAGAGTAGAACGACTTAGATTCAGGCGTACAGTACAAAGCAGAGTACAAACTGGCTAGAGGTTTACTCGAGGATTAGTCTTTACCCGTATACCGAACTGCATAGAGTAGAACAACTTTAGGTTCAGCCGTACAGCATAAACCAAAGTGTAGACTGACTAGAGGTTTACGCGAACAGCGTAATGCACAGTGTAAAACGACTTAAGCTTAACCATTACAGCATAACAGATAGTGTAAAACGACTATGGTTGACCGTATACCGTATCACATAGTGGAGAACGACTTTATGTTCAACGGTACAGCATAAACCAAAGTGTAAACTGGCTAGAGGTTTACTCGTAGACTATGTCTTTACTCGTATAGCGTTTTATATGGAGTAGAACGACTTAGATTCAGGCGCACGGTATAAAGCAGAGCGCAAACTGGCTGTTTACTCGAGGATTAGTCTTTACCCGTGTACCGTATTGCATAGAGTAAAACAACTTTAGGTTCAGCCGTACAGCATAAACCAAAGTGTAGACTGACTAGAGGTTTACGCGTACAGCGTAATGCACAGTGTAAAACGACTTCAGCTTTACCATTACAGCATAACAGATAGTGTAAAACGATTATGGATTATGGTACAGCATAAACCAAAGTGTAGACTGACTACAGGTTTACGCGTACAGCGTAATGCACAGTGTAAAACGACTATAGCTTTACCATTACAGCATAACAGATAGTGTAAAACGATTATGGTTCACTGTATACAGTATCACATAAAGTACAACGACTTTAGGTTCAACCGTACAGTATAAAGCAGAGTGTAAACTGGCTAGAGGTTTACTCGTCGACTATGTCTTTACCCGTATAGCGTATTATATAGAGTAGAACGACTTAGATTCAGGCGCACAGTATAAAGCTGAGTGCAAACTGGCTAGAGGTTTACTCGAGGATTAGTCTTTACCCGTGTACCGTATTGCATAGAGTACAACAACTTTAGGTTCAGCCGTACAGCATAAACCAAAGTGTAGACTGACTAGAGGTTTACGCGTACAGCGTAATGCACAGTGTAAAACGACTTCAGCTTTACCATTACAGCATAACAGATAGTGTAAAACGACTATGGTTGACCGTATACCGTGTCACATAGAGGAGAACGACTTTAGGTTCAACCGTACAGTTTAAAGCAGAGTGTAAACTGGCTAGTGGTTTATTCGAGGATTAGTCTTTACCCGTGTACCGTATTGCATAGAGTAAAACAACTTTAGGTTCAGCCGTACAGCATAAACCAAAGTGTAGACTGACTAGAGGTTTACGCGTACAGCGTAATGCACAGTGTAAAACGATTTAAGCTTAACCATTACAGCATAACAGATAGTGTAAAACGACTATGGTTGACCGTATACCGTATCACATAGTGGAGAACGACTTTATGTTCAACGGTACAGCATAAACCAAAGTGTAAACTGGCTAGAGGTTTACTCGTAGACTATGTCTTTACTCGTATAGCGTTTTATATGGAGTAGAACGACTTAGATTCAGGCGCACGGTATAAAGCAGAGCGCAAACTGGCTGTTTACTCGAGGATTAGTCTTTACCCGTGTACCGTATTGCATAGAGTAAAACAACTTTAGATTCAGCCGTACAGCATAAACCAAAGTGTAGACTGCCTACAGGTTTACGCGTACAGCGTAATGCACAGTGTAAAACGACTATAGCTTTACCATTACAGCATAACAGATAGTGTAAAACAATTATGGTTCACTGTATACAGTATCACATAAAGTACAACGACTTTAGGTTCAACCGTACAGTATAAAGCAGAGTGTAAACTGGCTAGAGGTTTACTCGTCGACTATGTCTTTACCCGTATAGCGTATTATATAGAGTAGAACGACTTAGATTCAGGCGCACAGTATAAAGCTGAGTGCAAACTGGCTAGAGGTTTACTCGAGGATTAGTCTTTACCGGTGTACCGTATTGCATAGAGTACAACAACTTTAGGTTCAGCCGTACAGCATAAACCAAAGTGTAGACTGACTAGAGGTTTACGCGTACAGCGTAATGCACAGTGTAAATCGACTTCAGCTTTACCATTACAGCATAACAGATAGTGTAAAACGACTATGGTTCACTGTATACACTATCACATAGAGTACAACTACTTTAGGTTCAACCGTTCAGTATAAAGCAGAGTGTAAACTGGCTAGAGGCTTACTCCTCGACTATGTCTTTACCCGTATAGCGTATTATATAGAGTAGAACGACTTAGATTCAGGCGTACAGTACAAAGCAGAGTACAAACTGGCTAGAGGTTTACTCGAGGATTAGTCTTTACCCGTATACCGAACTGCATAGAGTAGAACAACTTTAGGTTCAGCCGTACAGCATAAACCAAAGTGTAGACTGACTAGAGGTTTACGCGAACAGCGTAATGCACAGTGTAAAACGACTTAAGCTTAACCATTACAGCATAACAGATAGTGTAAAACGACTATGGTTGACCGTATACCGTATCACATAGTGGAGAACGACTTTATGTTCAACGGTACAGCATAAACCAAAGTGTAAACTGGCTAGAGGTTTACTCGTAGACTATGTCTTTACTCGTATAGCGTTTTATATGGAGTAGAACGACTTAGATTCAGGCGCACGGTATAAAGCAGAGCGCAAACTGGCTGTTTACTCGAGGATTAGTCTTTACCCGTGTACCGTATTGCATAGAGTAAAACAACTTTAGATTCAGCCGTACAGCATAAACCAAAGTGTAGACTGCCTACAGGTTTACGCGTACAGCGTAATGCACAGTGTAAAACGACTATAGCTTTACCATTACAGCATAACAGATAGTGTAAAACAATTATGGTTCACTGTATACAGTATCACATAAAGTACAACGACTTTAGGTTCAACCGTACAGTATAAAGCAGAGTGTAAACTGGCTAGAGGTTTACTCGTCGACTATGTCTTTACCCGTATAGCGTATTATATAGAGTAGAACGACTTAGATTCAGGCGCACAGTATAAAGCTGAGTGCAAACTGGCTAGAGGTTTACTCGAGGATTAGTCTTTACCGGTGTACCGTATTGCATAGAGTACAACAACTTTAGGTTCAGCCGTACAGCATAAACCAAAGTGTAGACTGACTAGAGGTTTACGCGTACAGCGTAATGCACAGTGTAAATCGACTTCAGCTTTACCATTACAGCATAACAGATAGTGTAAAACGACTATGGTTCACTGTATACAGTATCACATAGAGTACAACTACTTTAGGTTCAACCGTTCAGTATAAAGCAGAGTGTAAACTGGCTAGAGGTTTACTCCTCGACTATGTCTTTACCCGTATAGCGTATTATATAGAGTAGAACGACTTAGATTCAGGCGTACAGTACAAAGCAGAGTACAAACTGGCTAGAGGTTTACTCGAGGATTAGTCTTTACCCGTATACCGAACTGCATAGAGTAGAACAACTTTAGGTTCAGCCGTACAGCATAAACCAAAGTGTAGACTGTAAGCTTAACCATTACAGCATAACAGATAGTGTAAAACGACTATGGTTGACCGTATACCGTATCACATAGTGGAGAACGACTTTATGTTCAACGGTACAGCATAAACCAAAGTGTAAACTGGCTAGAGGTTTACTCGTAGACTATGTCTTTACTCGTATAGCGTTTTATATGGAGTAGAACGACTTAGATTCAGGCGCACGGTATAAAGCAGAGCGCAAACTGGCTGTTTACTCGAGGATTAGTCTTTACCCGTGTACCGTATTGCATAGAGTAAAACAACTTTAGGTTCAGCCGTACAGCATAAACCAAAGTGTAGACTGACTAGAGGTTTACGCGTACAGCGTAATGCACAGTGTAAAACGACTTCAGCTTTACCATTACAGCATAACAGATAGTGTAAAACGATTATGGATTATGGTACAGCATAAACCAAAGTGTAGACTGACTACAGGTTTACGCGTACAGCGTAATGCACAGTGTAAAACGACTATAGCTTTACCATTACAGCATAACAGATAGTGTAAAACGATTATGGTTCACTGTATACAGTATCACATAAAGTACAACGACTTTAGGTTCAACCGTACAGTATAAAGCAGAGTGTAAACTGGCTAGAGGTTTACTCCTCGACTATGTCTTTACCCGTATAGCGTATTATATAGAGTAGAACGACTTAGATTCAGGCGCACAGTATAAAGCTGAGTGCAAACTGGCTAGAGGTTTACTCGAGGATTAGTCTTTACCCGTGTACCGTATTGCATAGAGTACAACAACTTTAGGTTCAGCCGTACAGCATAAACCAAAGTGTAGACTGACTAGAGGTTTACGCGTACAGCGTAATGCACAGTGTAAAACGACTTCAGCTTTACCATTACAGCATAACAGATAGTGTAAAACGACTATGGTTGACCGTATACCGTGTCACATAGAGGAGAACGACTTTAGGTTCAACCGTACAGTTTAAAGCAGAGTGTAAACTGGCTAGTGGTTTATTCGAGGATTAGTCTTTACCCGTGTACCGTATTGCATAGAGTAAAACAACTTTAGGTTCAGCCGTACAGCATAAACCAAAGTGTAGACTGACTAGAGGTTTACGCGTACAGCGTAATGCACAGTGTAAAACGATTTAAGCTTAACCATTACAGCATAACAGATAGTGTAAAACGACTATGGTTGACCGTATACCGTATCACATAGTGGAGAACGACTTTATGTTCAACGGTACAGCATAAACCAAAGTGTAAACTGGCTAGAGGTTTACTCGTAGACTATGTCTTTACTCGTATAGCGTTTTATATGGAGTAGAACGACTTAGATTCAGGCGCACGGTATAAAGCAGAGCGCAAACTGGCTGTTTACTCGAGGATTAGTCTTTACCCGTGTACCGTATTGCATAGAGTAAAACAACTTTAGATTCAGCCGTACAGCATAAACCAAAGTGTAGACTGCCTACAGGTTTACGCGTACAGCGTAATGCACAGTGTAAAACGACTATAGCTTTACCATTACAGCATAACAGATAGTGTAAAACAATTATGGTTCACTGTATACAGTATCACATAAAGTACAACGACTTTAGGTTCAACCGTACAGTATAAAGCAGAGTGTAAACTGGCTAGAGGTTTACTCGTCGACTATGTCTTTACCCGTATAGCGTATTATATAGAGTAGAACGACTTAGATTCAGGCGCACAGTATAAAGCTGAGTGCAAACTGGCTAGAGGTTTACTCGAGGATTAGTCTTTACCGGTGTACCGTATTGCATAGAGTACAACAACTTTAGGTTCAGCCGTACAGCATAAACCAAAGTGTAGACTGACTAGAGGTTTACGCGTACAGCGTAATGCACAGTGTAAATCGACTTCAGCTTTACCATTACAGCATAACAGATAGTGTAAAACGACTATGGTTCACTGTATACACTATCACATAGAGTACAACTACTTTAGGTTCAACCGTTCAGTATAAAGCAGAGTGTAAACTGGCTAGAGGCTTACTCCTCGACTATGTCTTTACCCGTATAGCGTATTATATAGAGTAGAACGACTTAGATTCAGGCGTACAGTACAAAGCAGAGTACAAACTGGCTAGAGGTTTACTCGAGGATTAGTCTTTACCCGTATACCGAACTGCATAGAGTAGAACAACTTTAGGTTCAGCCGTACAGCATAAACCAAAGTGTAGACTGACTAGAGGTTTACGCGAACAGCGTAATGCACAGTGTAAAACGACTTAAGCTTAACCATTACAGCATAACAGATAGTGTAAAACGACTATGGTTGACCGTATACCGTATCACATAGTGGAGAACGACTTTATGTTCAACGGTACAGCATAAACCAAAGTGTAAACTGGCTAGAGGTTTACTCGTAGACTATGTCTTTACTCGTATAGCGTTTTATATGGAGTAGAACGACTTAGATTCAGGCGCACGGTATAAAGCAGAGCGCAAACTGGCTGTTTACTCGAGGATTAGTCTTTACCCGTGTACCGTATTGCATAGAGTAAAACAACTTTAGGTTCAGCCGTACAGCATAAACCAAAGTGTAGACTGACTAGAGGTTTACGCGTACAGCGTAATGCACAGTGTAAAACGACTTCAGCTTTACCATTACAGCATAACAGATAGTGTAAAACGATTATGGATTATGGTACAGCATAAACCAAAGTGTAGACTGACTACAGGTTTACGCGTACAGCGTAATGCACAGTGTAAAACGACTATAGCTTTACCATTACAGCATAACAGATAGTGTAAAACGATTATGGTTCACTGTATACAGTATCACATAAAGTACAACGACTTTAGGTTCAACCGTACAGTATAAAGCAGAGTGTAAACTGGCTAGAGGTTTACTCGTCGACTATGTCTTTACCCGTATAGCGTATTATATAGAGTAGAACGACTTAGATTCAGGCGCACAGTATAAAGCTGAGTGCAAACTGGCTAGAGGTTTACTCGAGGATTAGTCTTTACCCGTGTACCGTATTGCATAGAGTACAACAACTTTAGGTTCAGCCGTACAGCATAAACCAAAGTGTAGACTGACTAGAGGTTTACGCGTACAGCGTAATGCACAGTGTAAAACGACTTCAGCTTTACCATTACAGCATAACAGATAGTGTAAAACGACTATGGTTGACCGTATACCGTGTCACATAGAGGAGAACGACTTTAGGTTCAACCGTACAGTTTAAAGCAGAGTGTAAACTGGCTAGTGGTTTATTCGAGGATTAGTCTTTACCCGTGTACCGTATTGCATAGAGTAAAACAACTTTAGGTTCAGCCGTACAGCATAAACCAAAGTGTAGACTGACTAGAGGTTTACGCGTACAGCGTAATGCACAGTGTAAAACGATTTAAGCTTAACCATTACAGCATAACAGATAGTGTAAAACGACTATGGTTGACCGTATACCGTATCACATAGTGGAGAACGACTTTATGTTCAACGGTACAGCATAAACCAAAGTGTAAACTGGCTAGAGGTTTACTCGTAGACTATGTCTTTACTCGTATAGCGTTTTATATGGAGTAGAACGACTTAGATTCAGGCGCACGGTATAAAGCAGAGCGCAAACTGGCTGTTTACTCGAGGATTAGTCTTTACCCGTGTACCGTATTGCATAGAGTAAAACAACTTTAGATTCAGCCGTACAGCATAAACCAAAGTGTAGACTGCCTACAGGTTTACGCGTACAGCGTAATGCACAGTGTAAAACGACTATAGCTTTACCATTACAGCATAACAGATAGTGTAAAACAATTATGGTTCACTGTATACAGTATCACATAAAGTACAACGACTTTAGGTTCAACCGTACAGTATAAAGCAGAGTGTAAACTGGCTAGAGGTTTACTCGTCGACTATGTCTTTACCCGTATAGCGTATTATATAGAGTAGAACGACTTAGATTCAGGCGCACAGTATAAAGCTGAGTGCAAACTGGCTAGAGGTTTACTCGAGGATTAGTCTTTACCGGTGTACCGTATTGCATAGAGTACAACAACTTTAGGTTCAGCCGTACAGCATAAACCAAAGTGTAGACTGACTAGAGGTTTACGCGTACAGCGTAATGCACAGTGTAAATCGACTTCAGCTTTACCATTACAGCATAACAGATAGTGTAAAACGACTATGGTTCACTGTATACACTATCACATAGAGTACAACTACTTTAGGTTCAACCGTTCAGTATAAAGCAGAGTGTAAACTGGCTAGAGGCTTACTCCTCGACTATGTCTTTACCCGTATAGCGTATTATATAGAGTAGAACGACTTAGATTCAGGCGTACAGTACAAAGCAGAGTACAAACTGGCTAGAGGTTTACTCGAGGATTAGTCTTTACCCGTATACCGAACTGCATAGAGTAGAACAACTTTAGGTTCAGCCGTACAGCATAAACCAAAGTGTAGACTGACTAGAGGTTTACGCGAACAGCGTAATGCACAGTGTAAAACGACTTAAGCTTAACCATTACAGCATAACAGATAGTGTAAAACGACTATGGTTGACCGTATACCGTATCACATAGTGGAGAACGACTTTATGTTCAACGGTACAGCATAAACCAAAGTGTAAACTGGCTAGAGGTTTACTCGTAGACTATGTCTTTACTCGTATAGCGTTTTATATGGAGTAGAACGACTTAGATTCAGGCGCACGGTATAAAGCAGAGCGCAAACTGGCTGTTTACTCGAGGATTAGTCTTTACCCGTGTACCGTATTGCATAGAGTAAAACAACTTTAGGTTCAGCCGTACAGCATAAACCAAAGTGTAGACTGACTAGAGGTTTACGCGTACAGCGTAATGCACAGTGTAAAACGACTTCAGCTTTACCATTACAGCATAACAGATAGTGTAAAACGATTATGGATTATGGTACAGCATAAACCAAAGTGTAGACTGACTACAGGTTTACGCGTACAGCGTAATGCACAGTGTAAAACGACTATAGCTTTACCATTACAGCATAACAGATAGTGTAAAACGATTATGGTTCACTGTATACAGTATCACATAAAGTACAACGACTTTAGGTTCAACCGTACAGTATAAAGCAGAGTGTAAACTGGCTAGAGGTTTACTCGTCGACTATGTCTTTACCCGTATAGCGTATTATATAGAGTAGAACGACTTAGATTCAGGCGCACAGTATAAAGCTGAGTGCAAACTGGCTAGAGGTTTACTCGAGGATTAGTCTTTACCCGTGTACCGTATTGCATAGAGTACAACAACTTTAGGTTCAGCCGTACAGCATAAACCAAAGTGTAGACTGACTAGAGGTTTACGCGTACAGCGTAATGCACAGTGTAAAACGACTTCAGCTTTACCATTACAGCATAACAGATAGTGTAAAACGACTATGGTTGACCGTATACCGTGTCACATAGAGGAGAACGACTTTAGGTTCAACCGTACAGTTTAAAGCAGAGTGTAAACTGGCTAGTGGTTTATTCGAGGATTAGTCTTTACCCGTGTACCGTATTGCATAGAGTAAAACAACTTTAGGTTCAGCCGTACAGCATAAACCAAAGTGTAGACTGGCTAGAGGTTTACGCGTACAGCGTAATGCACAGTGTAAAACGATTTAAGCTTAACCATTACAGCATAACAGATAGTGTAAAACGACTATGGTTGACCGTATACCGTATCACATAGTGGAGAACGACTTTATGTTCAACGGTACAGCATAAACCAAAGTGTAAACTGGCTAGAGGTTTACTCGTAGACTATGTCTTTACTCGTATAGCGTTTTATATGGAGTAGAACGACTTAGATTCAGGCGCACGGTATAAAGCAGAGCGCAAACTGGCTGTTTACTCGAGGATTAGTCTTTACCCGTGTACCGTATTGCATAGAGTAAAACAACTTTAGATTCAGCCGTACAGCATAAACCAAAGTGTAGACTGCCTACAGGTTTACGCGTACAGCGTAATGCACAGTGTAAAACGACTATAGCTTTACCATTACAGCATAACAGATAGTGTAAAACAATTATGGTTCACTGTATACAGTATCACATAAAGTACAACGACTTTAGGTTCAACCGTACAGTATAAAGCAGAGTGTAAACTGGCTAGAGGTTTACTCGTCGACTATGTCTTTACCCGTATAGCGTATTATATAGAGTAGAACGACTTAGATTCAGGCGCACAGTATAAAGCTGAGTGCAAACTGGCTAGAGGTTTACTCGAGGATTAGTCTTTACCGGTGTACCGTATTGCATAGAGTACAACAACTTTAGGTTCAGCCGTACAGCATAAACCAAAGTGTAGACTGACTAGAGGTTTACGCGTACAGCGTAATGCACAGTGTAAATCGACTTCAGCTTTACCATTACAGCATAACAGATAGTGTAAAACGACTATGGTTCACTGTATACAGTATCACATAGAGTACAACTACTTTAGGTTCAACCGTTCAGTATAAAGCAGAGTGTAAACTGGCTAGAGGTTTACTCCTCGACTATGTCTTTACCCGTATAGCGTATTATATAGAGTAGAACGACTTAGATTCAGGCGTACAGTACAAAGCAGAGTACAAACTGGCTAGAGGTTTACTCGAGGATTAGTCTTTACCCGTATACCGAACTGCATAGAGTAGAACAACTTTAGGTTCAGCCGTACAGCATAAACCAAAGTGTAGACTGACTAGAGGTTTACGCGAACAGCGTAATGCACAGTGTAAAACGACTTAAGCTTAACCATTACAGCATAACAGATAGTGTAAAACGACTATGGTTGACCGTATACCGTATCACATAGTGGAGAACGACTTTATGTTCAACGGTACAGCATAAACCAAAGTGTAAACTGGCTAGAGGTTTACTCGTAGACTATGTCTTTACTCGTATAGCGTTTTATATGGAGTAGAACGACTTAGATTCAGGCGCACGGTATAAAGCAGAGCGCAAACTGGCTGTTTACTCGAGGATTAGTCTTTACCCGTGTACCGTATTGCATAGAGTAAAACAACTTTAGGTTCAGCCGTACAGCATAAACCAAAGTGTAGACTGACTAGAGGTTTACGCGTACAGCGTAATGCACAGTGTAAAACGACTTCAGCTTTACCATTACAGCATAACAGATAGTGTAAAACGATTATGGATTATGGTACAGCATAAACCAAAGTGTAGACTGACTACAGGTTTACGCGTACAGCGTAATGCACAGTGTAAAACGACTATAGCTTTACCATTACAGCATAACAGATAGTGTAAAACGATTATGGTTCACTGTATACAGTATCACATAAAGTACAACGACTTTAGGTTCAACCGTACAGTATAAAGCAGAGTGTAAACTGGCTAGAGGTTTACTCGTCGACTATGTCTTTACCCGTATAGCGTATTATATAGAGTAGAACGACTTAGATTCAGGCGCACAGTATAAAGCTGAGTGCAAACTGGCTAGAGGTTTACTCGAGGATTAGTCTTTACCCGTGTACCGTATTGCATAGAGTACAACAACTTTAGGTTCAGCCGTACAGCATAAACCAAAGTGTAGACTGACTAGAGGTTTACGCGTACAGCGTAATGCACAGTGTAAAACGACTTCAGCTTTACCATTACAGCATAACAGATAGTGTAAAACGACTATGGTTGACCGTATACCGTGTCACATAGAGGAGAACGACTTTAGGTTCAACCGTACAGTTTAAAGCAGAGTGTAAACTGGCTAGTGGTTTATTCGAGGATTAGTCTTTACCCGTGTACCGTATTGCATAGAGTAAAACAACTTTAGGTTCAGCCGTACAGCATAAACCAAAGTGTAGACTGACTAGAGGTTTACGCGTACAGCGTAATGCACAGTGTAAAACGATTTAAGCTTAACCATTACAGCATAACAGATAGTGTAAAACGACTATGGTTGACCGTATACCGTATCACATAGTGGAGAACGACTTTATGTTCAACGGTACAGCATAAACCAAAGTGTAAACTGGCTAGAGGTTTACTCGTAGACTATGTCTTTACTCGTATAGCGTTTTATATGGAGTAGAACGACTTAGATTCAGGCGCACGGTATAAAGCAGAGCGCAAACTGGCTGTTTACTCGAGGATTAGTCTTTACCCGTGTACCGTATTGCATAGAGTAAAACAACTTTAGATTCAGCCGTACAGCATAAACCAAAGTGTAGACTGCCTACAGGTTTACGCTTACAGCGTAATGCACAGTGTAAAACGACTATAGCTTTACCATTACAGCATAACAGATAGTGTAAAACAATTATGGTTCACTGTATACAGTATCACATAAAGTACAACGACTTTAGGTTCAACCGTACAGTATAAAGCAGAGTGTAAACTGGCTAGAGGTTTACTCGTCGACTATGTCTTTACCCGTATAGCGTATTATATAGAGTAGAACGACTTAGATTCAGGCGCACAGTATAAAGCTGAGTGCAAACTGGCTAGAGGTTTACTCGAGGATTAGTCTTTACCGGTGTACCGTATTGCATAGAGTACAACAACTTTAGGTTCAGCCGTACAGCATAAACCAAAGTGTAGACTGACTAGAGGTTTACGCGTACAGCGTAATGCACAGTGTAAATCGACTTCAGCTTTACCATTACAGCATAACAGATAGTGTAAAACGACTATGGTTCACTGTATACAGTATCACATAGAGTACAACTACTTTAGGTTCAACCGTTCAGTATAAAGCAGAGTGTAAACTGGCTAGAGGTTTACTCCTCGACTATGTCTTTACCCGTATAGCGTATTATATAGAGTAGAACGACTTAGATTCAGGCGTACAGTACAAAGCAGAGTACAAACTGGCTAGAGGTTTACTCGAGGATTAGTCTTTACCCGTATACCGAACTGCATAGAGTAGAACAACTTTAGGTTCAGCCGTACAGCATAAACCAAAGTGTAGACTGACTAGAGGTTTACGCGAACAGCGTAATGCACAGTGTAAAACGACTTAAGCTTAACCATTACAGCATAACAGATAGTGTAAAACGACTATGGTTGACCGTATACCGTATCACATAGTGGAGAACGACTTTATGTTCAATGGTACAGCATAAACCAAAGTGTAAACTGGCTAGAGGTTTACTCGTAGACTATGTCTTTACTCGTATAGCGTTTTATATGGAGTAGAACGACTTAGATTCAGGCGCACGGTATAAAGCAGAGCGCAAACTGGCTGTTTACTCGAGGATTAGTCTTTACCCGTGTACCGTATTGCATAGAGTAAAACAACTTTAGGTTCAGCCGTACAGCATAAACCAAAGTGTAGACTGACTAGAGGTTTACGCGTACAGCGTAATGCACAGTGTAAAACGACTTCAGCTTTACCATTACAGCATAACAGATAGTGTAAAACGATTATGGATTATGGTACAGCATAAACCAAAGTGTAGACTGACTACAGGTTTACGCGTACAGCGTAATGCACAGTGTAAAACGACTATAGCTTTACCATTACAGCATAACAGATAGTGTAAAACGATTATGGTTCACTGTATACAGTATCACATAAAGTACAACGACTTTAGGTTCAACCGTACAGTATAAAGCAGAGTGTAAACTGGCTAGAGGTTTACTCGTCGACTATGTCTTTACCCGTATAGCGTATTATATAGAGTAGAACGACTTAGATTCAGGCGCACAGTATAAAGCTGAGTGCAAACTGGCTAGAGGTTTACTCGAGGATTAGTCTTTACCCGTGTACCGTATTGCATAGAGTACAACAACTTTAGGTTCAGCCGTACAGCATAAACCAAAGTGTAGACTGACTAGAGGTTTACGCGTACAGCGTAATGCACAGTGTAAAACGACTTCAGCTTTACCATTACAGCATAACAGATAGTGTAAAACGACTATGGTTGACCGTATACCGTGTCACATAGAGGAGAACGACTTTAGGTTCAACCGTACAGTTTAAAGCAGAGTGTAAACTGGCTAGTGGTTTATTCGAGGATTAGTCTTTACCCGTGTACCGTATTGCATAGAGTAAAACAACTTTAGGTTCAGCCGTACAGCATAAACCAAAGTGTAGACTGACTAGAGGTTTACGCGTACAGCGTAATGCACAGTGTAAAACGATTTAAGCTTAACCATTACAGCATAACAGATAGTGTAAAACGACTATGGTTGACCGTATACCGTATCACATAGTGGAGAACGACTTTATGTTCAACGGTACAGCATAAACCAAAGTGTAAACTGGCTAGAGGTTTACTCGTAGACTATGTCTTTACTCGTATAGCGTTTTATATGGAGTAGAACGACTTAGATTCAGGCGCACGGTATAAAGCAGAGCGCAAACTGGCTGTTTACTCGAGGATTAGTCTTTACCCGTGTACCGTATTGCATAGAGTAAAACAACTTTAGATTCAGCCGTACAGCATAAACCAAAGTGTAGACTGCCTACAGGTTTACGCGTACAGCGTAATGCACAGTGTAAAACGACTATAGCTTTACCATTACAGCATAACAGATAGTGTAAAACAATTATGGTTCACTGTATACAGTATCACATAAAGTACAACGACTTTAGGTTCAACCGTACAGTATAAAGCAGAGTGTAAACTGGCTAGAGGTTTACTCGTCGACTATGTCTTTACCCGTATAGCGTATTATATAGAGTAGAACGACTTAGATTCAGGCGCACAGTATAAAGCTGAGTGCAAACTGGCTAGAGGTTTACTCGAGGATTAGTCTTTACCGGTGTACCGTATTGCATAGAGTACAACAACTTTAGGTTCAGCCGTACAGCATAAACCAAAGTGTAGACTGACTAGAGGTTTACGCGTACAGCGTAATGCACAGTGTAAATCGACTTCAGCTTTACCATTACAGCATAACAGATAGTGTAAAACGACTATGGTTCACTGTATACAGTATCACATAGAGTACAACTACTTTAGGTTCAACCGTTCAGTATAAAGCAGAGTGTAAACTGGCTAGAGGTTTACTCCTCGACTATGTCTTTACCCGTATAGCGTATTATATAGAGTAGAACGACTTAGATTCAGGCGTACAGTACAAAGCAGAGTACAAACTGGCTAGAGGTTTACTCGAGGATTAGTCTTTACCCGTATACCGAACTGCATAGAGTAGAACAACTTTAGGTTCAGCCGTACAGCATAAACCAAAGTGTAGACTGACTAGAGGTTTACGCGAACAGCGTAATGCACAGTGTAAAACGACTTAAGCTTAACCATTACAGCATAACAGATAGTGTAAAACGACTATGGTTGACCGTATACCGTATCACATAGTGGAGAACGACTTTATGTTCAACGGTACAGCATAAACCAAAGTGTAAACTGGCTAGAGGTTTACTCGTAGACTATGTCTTTACTCGTATAGCGTTTTATATGGAGTAGAACGACTTAGATTCAGGCGCACGGTATAAAGCAGAGCGCAAACTGGCTGTTTACTCGAGGATTAGTCTTTACCCGTGTACCGTATTGCATAGAGTAAAACAACTTTAGGTTCAGCCGTACAGCATAAACCAAAGTGTAGACTGACTAGAGGTTTACGCGTACAGCGTAATGCACAGTGTAAAACGACTTCAGCTTTACCATTACAGCATAACAGATAGTGTAAAACGATTATGGATTATGGTACAGCATAAACCAAAGTGTAGACTGACTACAGGTTTACGCGTACAGCGTAATGCACAGTGTAAAACGACTATAGCTTTACCATTACAGCATAACAGATAGTGTAAAACGATTATGGTTCACTGTATACAGTATCACATAAAGTACAACGACTTTAGGTTCAACCGTACAGTATAAAGCAGAGTGTAAACTGGCTAGAGGTTTACTCGTCGACTATGTCTTTACCCGTATAGCGTATTATATAGAGTAGAACGACTTAGATTCAGGCGCACAGTATAAAGCAGAGTACAAACTGGCTAGAGGTTTACTCGAGGATTAGTCTTTACCGGTGTACCGTATTGCATAGAGTACAACAACTTTAGGTTCAGCCGTACAGCATAAACCAAAGTGTAGACTGACTAGAGGTTTACGCGTACAGCGTAATGCACAGTGTAAATCGACTTCAGCTTTACCATTACAGCATAACAGATAGTGTAAAACGACTATGGTTCACTGTATACAGTATCACATAGAGTACAACTACTTTAGGTTCAACCGTTCAGTATAAAGCAGAGTGTAAACTGGCTAGAGGTTTACTCCTCGACTATGTCTTTACCCGTATAGCGTATTATATAGAGTAGAACGACTTAGATTCAGGCGTACAGTACAAAGCAGAGTACAAACTGGCTAGAGGTTTACTCGAGGATTAGTCTTTACCCGTATACCGAACTGCATAGAGTAGAACAACTTTAGGTTCAGCCGTACAGCATAAACCAAAGTGTAGACTGACTAGAGGTTTACGCGTACAGCGTAATGCACAGTGTAAAACGATTTAAGCTTAACCATTACAGCATAACAGATAGTGTAAAACGACTATGGTTGACCGTATACCGTATCACATAGTGGAGAACGACTTTATGTTCAACGGTACAGCATAAACCAAAGTGTAAACTGGCTAGAGGTTTACTCGTAGACTATGTCTTTACTCGTATAGCGTTTTATATGGAGTAGAACGACTTAGATTCAGGCGCACGGTATAAAGCAGAGCGCAAACTGGCTGTTTACTCGAGGATTAGTCTTTACCCGTGTACCGTATTGCATAGAGTAAAACAACTTTAGATTCAGCCGTACAGCATAAACCAAAGTGTAGACTGCCTACAGGTTTACGCGTACAGCGTAATGCACAGTGTAAAACGACTATAGCTTTACCATTACAGCATAACAGATAGTGTAAAACAATTATGGTTCACTGTATACAGTATCACATAAAGTACAACGACTTTAGGTTCAACCGTACAGTATAAAGCAGAGTGTAAACTGGCTAGAGGTTTACTCGTCGACTATGTCTTTACCCGTATAGCGTATTATATAGAGTAGAACGACTTAGATTCAGGCGCACAGTATAAAGCTGAGTGCAAACTGGCTAGAGGTTTACTCGAGGATTAGTCTTTACCGGTGTACCGTATTGCATAGAGTACAACAACTTTAGGTTCAGCCGTACAGCATAAACCAAAGTGTAGACTGACTAGAGGTTTACGCGTACAGCGTAATGCACAGTGTAAATCGACTTCAGCTTTACCATTACAGCATAACAGATAGTGTAAAACGACTATGGTTCACTGTATACAGTATCACATAGAGTACAACTACTTTAGGTTCAACCGTTCAGTATAAAGCAGAGTGTAAACTGGCTAGAGGTTTACTCCTCGACTATGTCTTTACCCGTATAGCGTATTATATAGAGTAGAACGACTTAGATTCAGGCGTACAGTACAAAGCAGAGTACAAACTGGCTAGAGGTTTACTCGAGGATTAGTCTTTACCCGTATACCGAACTGCATAGAGTAGAACAACTTTAGGTTCAGCCGTACAGCATAAACCAAAGTGTAGACTGACTAGAGGTTTACGCGAACAGCGTAATGCACAGTGTAAAACGACTTAAGCTTAACCATTACAGCATAACAGATAGTGTAAAACGACTATGGTTGACCGTATACCGTATCACATAGTGGAGAACGACTTTATGTTCAACGGTACAGCATAAACCAAAGTGTAAACTGGCTAGAGGTTTACTCGTAGACTATGTCTTTACTCGTATAGCGTTTTATATGGAGTAGAACGACTTAGATTCAGGCGCACGGTATAAAGCAGAGCGCAAACTGGCTGTTTACTCGAGGATTAGTCTTTACCCGTGTACCGTATTGCATAGAGTAAAACAACTTTAGGTTCAGCCGTACAGCATAAACCAAAGTGTAGACTGACTAGAGGTTTACGCGTACAGCGTAATGCACAGTGTAAAACGACTTCAGCTTTACCATTACAGCATAACAGATAGTGTAAAACGATTATGGATTATGGTACAGCATAAACCAAAGTGTAGACTGACTACAGGTTTACGCGTACAGCGTAATGCACAGTGTAAAACGACTATAGCTTTACCATTACAGCATAACAGATAGTGTAAAACGATTATGGTTCTCTGTATACAGTATCACATAAAGTACAACGACTTTAGGTTCAACCGTACAGTATAAAGCAGAGTGTAAACTGGCTAGAGGTTTACTCGTCGACTATGTCTTTACCCGTATAGCGTATTATATAGAGTAGAACGACTTAGATTCAGGCGCACAGTATAAAGCTGAGTGCAAACTGGCTAGAGGTTTACTCGAGGATTAGTCTTTACCCGTGTACCGTATTGCATAGAGTACAACAACTTTAGGTTCAGCCGTACAGCATAAACCAAAGTGTAGACTGACTAGAGGTTTACGCGTACAGCGTAATGCACAGTGTAAAACGACTTCAGCTTTACCATTACAGCATAACAGATAGTGTAAAACGACTATGGTTGACCGTATACCGTGTCACATAGAGGAGAACGACTTTAGGTTCAACCGTACAGTTTAAAGCAGAGTGTAAACTGGCTAGTGGTTTATTCGAGGATTAGTCTTTACCCGTGTACCGTATTGCATAGAGTAAAACAACTTTAGGTTCAGCCGTACAGCATAAACCAAAGTGTAGACTGACTAGAGGTTTACGCGTACAGCGTAATGCACAGTGTAAAACGATTTAAGCTTAACCATTACAGCATAACAGATAGTGTAAAACGACTATGGTTGACCGTATACCGTATCACATAGTGGAGAACGACTTTATGTTCAACGGTACAGCATAAACCAAAGTGTAAACTGGCTAGAGGTTTACTCGTAGACTATGTCTTTACTCGTATAGCGTTTTATATGGAGTAGAACGACTTAGATTCAGGCGCACGGTATAAAGCAGAGCGCAAACTGGCTGTTTACTCGAGGATTAGTCTTTACCCGTGTACCGTATTGCATAGAGTAAAACAACTTTAGATTCAGCCGTACAGCATAAACCAAAGTGTAGACTGCCTACAGGTTTACGCGTACAGCGTAATGCACAGTGTAAAACGACTATAGCTTTACCATTACAGCATAACAGATAGTGTAAAACAATTATGGTTCACTGTATACAGTATCACATAAAGTACAACGACTTTAGGTTCAACCGTACAGTATAAAGCAGAGTGTAAACTGGCTAGAGGTTTACTCGTAGACTATGTCTTTACTCGTATAGCGTTTTATATGGAGTAGAACGACTTAGATTCAGGCGCACGGTATAAAGCAGAGCGCAAACTGGCTGTTTACTCGAGGATTAGTCTTTACCCGTGTACCGTATTGCATAGAGTAAAACAACTTTAGGTTCAGCCGTACAGCATAAACCAAAGTGTAGACTGACTAGAGGTTTACGCGTACAGCGTAATGCACAGTGTAAAACGACTTCAGCTTTACCATTACAGCATAACAGATAGTGTAAAACGATTATGGATTATGGTACAGCATAAACCAAAGTGTAGACTGACTACAGGTTTACGCGTACAGCGTAATGCACAGTGTAAAACGACTATAGCTTTACCATTACAGCATAACAGATAGTGTAAAACGATTATGGTTCACTGTATACAGTATCACATAAAGTACAACGACTTTAGGTTCAACCGTACAGTATAAAGCAGAGTGTAAACTGGCTAGAGGTTTACTCGTCGACTATGTCTTTACCCGTATAGCGTATTATATAGAGTAGAACGACTTAGATTCAGGCGCACAGTATAAAGCTGAGTGCAAACTGGCTAGAGGTTTATTCGAGGATTAGTCTTTACCCGTGTACCGTATTGCATAGAGTAAAACAACTTTAGGTTCAGCCGTACAGCATAAACCAAAGTGTAGACTGACTAGAGGTTTACGCGTACAGCGTAATGCACAGTGTAAAACGATTTAAGCTTAACCATTACAGCATAACAGATAGTGTAAAACGACTATGGTTGACCGTATACCGTATCACATAGTGGAGAACGACTTTATGTTCAACGGTACAGCATAAACCAAAGTGTAAACTGGCTAGAGGTTTACTCGTAGACTATGTCTTTACTCGTATAGCGTTTTATATGGAGTAGAACGACTTAGATTCAGGCGCACGGTATAAAGCAGAGCGCAAACTGGCTGTTTACTCGAGGATTAGTCTTTACCCGTGTACCGTATTGCATAGAGTAAAACAACTTTAGATTCAGCCGTACAGCATAAACCAAAGTGTAGACTGCCTACAGGTTTACGCGTACAGCGTAATGCACAGTGTAAAACGACTATAGCTTTACCATTACAGCATAACAGATAGTGTAAAACAATTATGGTTCACTGTATACAGTATCACATAAAGTACAACGACTTTAGGTTCAACCGTACAGTATAAAGCAGAGTGTAAACTGGCTAGAGGTTTACTCGTCGACTATGTCTTTACCCGTATAGCGTATTATATAGAGTAGAACGACTTAGATTCAGGCGCACAGTATAAAGCTGAGTGCAAACTGGCTAGAGGTTTACTCGAGGATTAGTCTTTACCGGTGTACCGTATTGCATAGAGTACAACAACTTTAGGTTCAGCCGTACAGCATAAACCAAAGTGTAGACTGACTAGAGGTTTACGCGTACAGCGTAATGCACAGTGTAAATCGACTTCAGCTTTACCATTACAGCATAACAGATAGTGTAAAACGACTATGGTTCACTGTATACAGTATCACATAGAGTACAACTACTTTAGGTTCAACCGTTCAGTATAAAGCAGAGTGTAAACTGGCTAGAGGTTTACTCCTCGACTATGTCTTTACCCGTATAGCGTATTATATAGATTAGAACGACTTAGATTCAGGCGTACAGTACAAAGCAGAGTACAAACTGGCTAGAGGTTTACTCGAGGATTAGTCTTTACCCGTATACCGAACTGCATAGAGTAGAACAACTTTAGGTTCAGCCGTACAGCATAAACCAAAGTGTAGACTGACTAGAGGTTTACGCGAACAGCGTAATGCACAGTGTAAAACGACTTAAGCTTAACCATTACAGCATAACAGATAGTGTAAAACGACTATGGTTGACCGTATACCGTATCACATAGTGGAGAACGACTTTATGTTCAACGGTACAGCATAAACCAAAGTGTAAACTGGCTAGAGGTTTACTCGTAGACTATGTCTTTACTCGTATAGCGTTTTATATGGAGTAGAACGACTTAGATTCAGGCGCACGGTATAAAGCAGAGCGCAAACTGGCTGTTTACTCGAGGATTAGTCTTTACCCGTGTACCGTATTGCATAGAGTAAAACAACTTTAGGTTCAGCCGTACAGCATAAACCAAAGTGTAGACTGACTAGAGGTTTACGCGTACAGCGTAATGCACAGTGTAAAACGACTTCAGCTTTACCATTACAGCATAACAGTTAGTGTAAAACGATTATGGATTATGGTACAGCATAAACCAAAGTGTAGACTGACTACAGGTTTACGCGTACAGCGTAATGCACAGTGTAAAACGACTATAGCTTTACCATTACAGCATAACAGATAGTGTAAAACGATTATGGTTCACTGTATACAGTATCACATAAAGTACAACGACTTTAGGTTCAACCGTACAGTATAAAGCAGAGTGTAAACTGGCTAGAGGTTTACTCGTCGACTATGTCTTTACCCGTATAGCGTATTATATAGAGTAGAACGACTTAGATTCAGGCGCACAGTATAAAGCTGAGAGCAAACTGGCTAGAGGTTTACTCGAGGATTAGTCTTTACCCGTGTACCGTATTGCATAGAGTACAACAACTTTAGGTTCAGCCGTACAGCATAAACCAAAGTGTAGACTGACTAGAGGTTTACGCGTACAGCGTAATGCACAGTGTAAAACGACTTCAGCTTTACCATTACAGCATAACAGATAGTGTAAAACAATTATGGTTCACTGTATACAGTATCACATAAAGTACAACGACTTTAGGTTCAACCGTACAGTATAAAGCAGAGTGTAAACTGGCTAGAGGTTTACTCGTAGACTATGTCTTTACTCGTATAGCGTTTTATATGGAGTAGAACGACTTAGATTCAGGCGCACGGTATAAAGCAGAGCGCAAACTGGCTGTTTACTCGAGGATTAGTCTTTACCCGTGTACCGTATTGCATAGAGTAAAACAACTTTAGGTTCAGCCGTACAGCATAAACCAAAGTGTAGACTGACTAGAGGTTTACGCGTACAGCGTAATGCACAGTGTAAAACGACTTCAGCTTTACCATTACAGCATAACAGATAGTGTAAAACGATTATGGATTATGGTACAGCATAAACCAAAGTGTAGACTGACTACAGGTTTACGCGTACAGCGTAATGCACAGTGTAAAACGACTATAGCTTTACCATTACAGCATAACAGATAGTGTAAAACGATTATGGTTCACTGTATACAGTATCACATAAAGTACAACGACTTTAGGTTCAACCGTACAGTATAAAGCAGAGTGTAAACTGGCTAGAGGTTTACTCGTCGACTATGTCTTTACCCGTATAGCGTATTATATAGAGTAGAACGACTTAGATTCAGGCGCACAGTATAAAGCTGAGTGCAAACTGGCTAGAGGTTTATTCGAGGATTAGTCTTTACCCGTGTACCGTATTGCATAGAGTAAAACAACTTTAGGTTCAGCCGTACAGCATAAACCAAAGTGTAGACTGACTAGAGGTTTACGCGTACAGCGTAATGCACAGTGTAAAACGATTTAAGCTTAACCATTACAGCATAACAGATAGTGTAAAACGACTATGGTTGACCGTATACCGTATCACATAGTGGAGAACGACTTTATGTTCAACGGTACAGCATAAACCAAAGTGTAAACTGGCTAGAGGTTTACTCGTAGACTATGTCTTTACTCGTATAGCGTTTTATATGGAGTAGAACGACTTAGATTCAGGCGCACGGTATAAAGCAGAGCGCAAACTGGCTGTTTACTCGAGGATTAGTCTTTACCCGTGTACCGTATTGCATAGAGTAAAACAACTTTAGATTCAGCCGTACAGCATAAACCAAAGTGTAGACTGCCTACAGGTTTACGCGTACAGCGTAATGCACAGTGTAAAACGACTATAGCTTTACCATTACAGCATAACAGATAGTGTAAAACAATTATGGTTCACTGTATACAGTATCACATAAAGTACAACGACTTTAGGTTCAACCGTACAGTATAAAGCAGAGTGTAAACTGGCTAGAGGTTTACTCGTCGACTATGTCTTTACCCGTATAGCGTATTATATAGAGTAGAACGACTTAGATTCAGGCGCACAGTATAAAGCTGAGTGCAAACTGGCTAGAGGTTTACTCGAGGATTAGTCTTTACCGGTGTACCGTATTGCATAGAGTACAACAACTTTAGGTTCAGCCGTACAGCATAAACCAAAGTGTAGACTGACTAGAGGTTTACGCGTACAGCGTAATGCACAGTGTAAATCGACTTCAGCTTTACCATTACAGCATAACAGATAGTGTAAAACGACTATGGTTCACTGTATACAGTATCACATAGAGTACAACTACTTTAGGTTCAACCGTTCAGTATAAAGCAGAGTGTAAACTGGCTAGAGGTTTACTCCTCGACTATGTCTTTACCCGTATAGCGTATTATATAGATTAGAACGACTTAGATTCAGGCGTACAGTACAAAGCAGAGTACAAACTGGCTAGAGGTTTACTCGAGGATTAGTCTTTACCCGTATACCGAACTGCATAGAGTAGAACAACTTTAGGTTCAGCCGTACAGCATAAACCAAAGTGTAGACTGACTAGAGGTTTACGCGAACAGCGTAATGCACAGTGTAAAACGACTTAAGCTTAACCATTACAGCATAACAGATAGTGTAAAACGACTATGGTTGACCGTATACCGTATCACATAGTGGAGAACGACTTTATGTTCAACGGTACAGCATAAACCAAAGTGTAAACTGGCTAGAGGTTTACTCGTAGACTATGTCTTTACTCGTATAGCGTTTTATATGGAGTAGAACGACTTAGATTCAGGCGCACGGTATAAAGCAGAGCGCAAACTGGCTGTTTACTCGAGGATTAGTCTTTACCCGTGTACCGTATTGCATAGAGTAAAACAACTTTAGGTTCAGCCGTACAGCATAAACCAAAGTGTAGACTGACTAGAGGTTTACGCGTACAGCGTAATGCACAGTGTAAAACGACTTCAGCTTTACCATTACAGCATAACAGTTAGTGTAAAACGATTATGGATTATGGTACAGCATAAACCAAAGTGTAGACTGACTACAGGTTTACGCGTACAGCGTAATGCACAGTGTAAAACGACTATAGCTTTACCATTACAGCATAACAGATAGTGTAAAACGATTATGGTTCACTGTATACAGTATCACATAAAGTACAACGACTTTAGGTTCAACCGTACAGTATAAAGCAGAGTGTAAACTGGCTAGAGGTTTACTCGTCGACTATGTCTTTACCCGTATAGCGTATTATATAGAGTAGAACGACTTAGATTCAGGCGCACAGTATAAAGCTGAGAGCAAACTGGCTAGAGGTTTACTCGAGGATTAGTCTTTACCCGTGTACCGTATTGCATAGAGTACAACAACTTTAGGTTCAGCCGTACAGCATAAACCAAAGTGTAGACTGACTAGAGGTTTACGCGTACAGCGTAATGCACAGTGTAAAACGACTTCAGCTTTACCATTACAGCATAACAGATAGTGTAAAACGACTATGGTTGACCGTATACCGTGTCACATAGAGGAGAACGACTTTAGGTTCAACCGTACAGTTTAAAGCAGAGTGTAAACTGGCTAGTGGTTTATTCGAGGATTAGTCTTTACCCGTGTACCGTATTGCATAGAGTAAAACAACTTTAGGTTCAGCCGTACAGCATAAACCAAAATGTAGACTGACTAGAGGTTTACGCGTACAGCGTAATGCACAGTGTAAAACGATTTAAGCTTAACCATTACAGCATAACAGATAGTGTAAAACGACTATGGTTGACCGTATACCGTATCACATAGTGGAGAACGACTTTATGTTCAACGGTACAGCATAAACCAAAGTGTAAACTGGCTAGAGGTTTACTCGTAGACTATGTCTTTACTCGTATAGCGTTTTATATGGAGTAGAACGACTTAGATTCAGGCGCACGGTATAAAGCAGAGCGCAAACTGGCTGTTTACTCGAGGATTAGTCTTTACCCGTGTACCGTATTGCATAGAGTAAAACAACTTTAGATTCAGCCGTACAGCATAAACCAAAGTGTAGACTGCCTACAGGTTTACGCGTACAGCGTAATGCACAGTGTAAAACGACTATAGCTTTACCATTACAGCATAACAGATAGTGTAAAACAATTATGGTTCACTGTATACAGTATCACATAAAGTACAACGACTTTAGGTTCAACCGTACAGTATAAAGCAGAGTGTAAACTGGCTAGAGGTTTACTCGTCGACTATGTCTTTACCCGTATAGCGTATTATATAGAGTAGAACGACTTAGATTCAGGCGCACAGTATAAAGCTGAGTGCAAACTGGCTAGAGGTTTACTCGAGGATTAGTCTTTACCGGTGTACCGTATTGCATAGAGTACAACAACTTTAGGTTCAGCCGTACAGCATAAACCAAAGTGTAGACTGACTAGAGGTTTACGCGTACAGCGTAATGCACAGTGTAAATCGACTTCAGCTTTACCATTACAGCATAACAGATAGTGTAAAACGACTATGGTTCACTGTATACAGTATCACATAGAGTACAACTACTTTAGGTTCAACCGTTCAGTATAAAGCAGAGTGTAAACTGGCTAGAGGTTTACTCCTCGACTATGTCTTTACCCGTATAGCGTATTATATAGAGTAGAACGACTTAGATTCAGGCGTACAGTACAAAGCAGAGTACAAACTGGCTAGAGGTTTACTCGAGGATTAGTCTTTACCCGTATACCGAACTGCATAGAGTAGAACAACTTTAGGTTCAGCCGTACAGCATAAACCAAAGTGTAGACTGACTAGAGGTTTACGCGAACAGCGTAATGCACAGTGTAAAACGACTTAAGCTTAACCATTACAGCATAACAGATAGTGTAAAACGACTATGGTTGACCGTATACCGTATCACATAGTGGAGAACGACTTTATGTTCAACGGTACAGCATAAACCAAAGTGTAAACTGGCTAGAGGTTTACTCGTAGACTATGTCTTTACTCGTATAGCGTTTTATATGGAGTAGAACGACTTAGATTCAGGCGCACGGTATAAAGCAGAGCGCAAACTGGCTGTTTACTCGAGGATTAGTCTTTACCCGTGTACCGTATTGCATAGAGTAAAACAACTTTAGGTTCAGCCGTACAGCATAAACCAAAGTGTAGACTGACTAGAGGTTTACGCGTACAGCGTAATACACAGTGTAAAATGACTTCAGCTTTACCATTACAGCATAACAGATAGTGTAAAACGATTATGGATTATGGTACAGCATAAACCAAAGTGTAGACTGACTACAGGTTTACGCGTACAGCGTAATGCACAGTGTAAAACGACTATAGCTTTACCATTACAGCATAACAGATAGTGTAAAACGATTATGGTTCACTGTATACAGTATCACATAAAGTACAACGACTTTAGGTTCAACCGTACAGTATAAAGCAGAGTGTAAACTGGCTAGAGGTTTACTCGTCGACTATGTCTTTACCCGTATAGCGTATTATATAGAGTAGAACGACTTAGATTCAGGCGCACAGTATAAAGCTGAGTGCAAACTGGCTAGAGGTTTACTCGAGGATTAGTCTTTACCCGTGTACCGTATTGCATAGAGTACAACAACTTTAGGTTCAGCCGTACAGCATAAACCAAAGTGTAGACTGACTAGAGGTTTACGCGTACAGCGTAATGCACAGTGTAAAACGACTTCAGCTTTACCATTACAGCATAACAGATAGTGTAAAACGACTATGGTTGACCGTATACCGTGTCACATAGAGGAGAACGACTTTAGGTTCAACCGTACAGTTTAAAGCAGAGTGTAAACTGGCTAGTGGTTTATTCGAGGATTAGTCTTTACCCGTGTACCGTATTGCATAGAGTAAAACAACTTTAGGTTCAGCCGTACAGCATAAACCAAAGTGTAGACTGACTAGAGGTTTACGCGTACAGCGTAATGCACAGTGTAAAACGATTTAAGCTTAACCATTACAGCATAACAGATAGTGTAAAACGACTATGGTTGACCGTATACCGTATCACATAGTGGAGAACGACTTTATGTTCAACGGTACAGCATAAACCAAAGTGTAAACTGGCTAGAGGTTTACTCGTAGACTATGTCTTTACTCGTATAGCGTTTTATATGGAGTAGAACGACTTAGATTCAGGCGCACGGTATAAAGCAGAGCGCAAACTGGCTGTTTACTCGAGGATTAGTCTTTACCCGTGTACCGTATTGCATAGAGTAAAACAACTTTAGATTCAGCCGTACAGCATAAACCAAAGTGTAGACTGCCTACAGGTTTACGCGTACAGCGTAATGCACAGTGTAAAACGACTATAGCTTTACCATTACAGCATAACAGATAGTGTAAAACAATTATGGTTCACTGTATACAGTATCACATAAAGTACAACGACTTTAGGTTCAACCGTACAGTATAAAGCAGAGTGTAAACTGGCTAGAGGTTTACTCGTCGACTATGTCTTTACCCGTATAGCGTATTATATAGAGTAGAACGACTTAGATTCAGGCGCACAGTATAAAGCTGAGTGCAAACTGGCTAGAGGTTTACTCGAGGATTAGTCTTTACCGGTGTACCGTATTGCATAGAGTACAACAACTTTAGGTTCAGCCGTACAGCATAAACCAAAGTGTAGACTGACTAGAGGTTTACGCGTACAGCGTAATGCACAGTGTAAATCGACTTCAGCTTTACCATTACAGCATAACAGATAGTGTAAAACGACTATGGTTCACTGTATACAGTATCACATAGAGTACAACTACTTTAGGTTCAACCGTTCAGTATAAAGCAGAGTGTAAACTGGCTAGAGGTTTACTCCTCGACTATGTCTTTACCCGTATAGCGTATTATATAGAGTAGAACGACTTAGATTCAGGCGTACAGTACAAAGCAGAGTACAAACTGGCTAGAGGTTTACTCGAGGATTAGTCTTTACCCGTATACCGAACTGCATAGAGTAGAACAACTTTAGGTTCAGCCGTACAGCATAAACCAAAGTGTAGACTGACTAGAGGTTTACGCGAACAGCGTAATGCACAGTGTAAAACGACTTAAGCTTAACCATTACAGCATAACAGATAGTGTAAAACGACTATGGTTGACCGTATACCGTATCACATAGTGGAGAACGACTTTATGTTCAACGGTACAGCATAAACCAAAGTGTAAACTGGCTAGAGGTTTACTCGTAGACTATGTCTTTACTCGTATAGCGTTTTATATGGAGTAGAACGACTTAGATTCAGGCGCACGGTATAAAGCAGAGCGCAAACTGGCTGTTTACTCGAGGATTAGTCTTTACCCGTGTACCGTATTGCATAGAGTAAAACAACTTTAGGTTCAGCCGTACAGCATAAACCAAAGTGTAGACTGACTAGAGGTTTACGCGTACAGCGTAATGCACAGTGTAAAACGACTTCAGCTTTACCATTACAGCATAACAGATAGTGTAAAACGATTATGGATTATGGTACAGCATAAACCAAAGTGTAGACTGACTACAGGTTTACGCGTACAGCGTAATGCACAGTGTAAAACGACTATAGCTTTACCATTACAGCATAACAGATAGTGTAAAACGATTATGGTTCACTGTATACAGTATCACATAAAGTACAACGACTTTAGGTTCAACCGTACAGTATAAAGCAGAGTGTAAACTGGCTAGAGGTTTACTCGTCGACTATGTCTTTACCCGTATAGCGTATTATGTAGAGTAGAACGACTTAGATTCAGGCGCACAGTATAAAGCTGAGTGCAAACTGGCTAGAGGTTTACTCGAGGATTAGTCTTTACCCGTGTACCGTATTGCATAGAGTACAACAACTTTAGGTTCAGCCGTACAGCATAAACCAAAGTGTAGACTGACTAGAGGTTTACGCGTACAGCGTAATGCACAGTGTAAAACGACTTCAGCTTTACCATTACAGCATAACAGATAGTGTAAAACGACTATGGTTGACCGTATACCGTGTCACATAGAGGAGAACGACTTTAGGTTCAACCGTACAGTTTAAAGCAGAGTGTAAACTGGCTAGTGGTTTATTCGAGGATTAGTCTTTACCCGTGTACCGTATTGCATAGAGTAAAACAACTTTAGGTTCAGCCGTACAGCATAAACCAAAGTGTAGACTGACTAGAGGTTTACGCGTACAGCGTAATGCACAGTGTAAAACGATTTAAGCTTAACCATTACAGCATAACAGATAGTGTAAAACGACTATGGTTGACCGTATACCGTATCACATAGTGGAGAACGACTTTATGTTCAACGGTACAGCATAAACCAAAGTGTAAACTGGCTAGAGGTTTACTCGTCGACTATGTCTTTACCCGTATAGCGTTTTATATAGAGTAGAACGACTTAGATTCAGGCGCACGGTATAAAGCAGAGCGCAAACTGGCTGTTTACTCGAGGATTAGTCTTTACCCGTGTACCGTATTGCATAGAGTAAAACAACTTTAGATTCAGCCGTACAGCATATACCAAAGTGTAGACTGACAACAGGTTTACGCGTACAGCGTAATGCACAGTGTAAAACGACTTTAGCTTTACCATTACAGCATAACAGATAGTGTAAAACGACTATGGTTCACTGTATACAGTATCACATAAAGTACAACGACTTTAGGTTCAACCGTACAGTATAAAGCAGAGTGTAAACTTGCTAGAGGTTTACTCGTCGACTATGTCTTTACCCGTATAGCGTTTTATATAGAGTAGAACGACGTAGATTCAGGCGCACGGTATAAAGCAGAGCGCAAACGGGCTGTTTACTCGAGGATTAGTCTTTACCCGTGTACCGAATTGCATAGA
This sequence comes from Xylota segnis, assembly GCA_963583995.1. Classification (NCBI taxonomy): domain Eukaryota; kingdom Metazoa; phylum Arthropoda; class Insecta; order Diptera; family Syrphidae; genus Xylota; species Xylota segnis. The sequence continues at coordinate 1,109,488 of OY757240.1, forward strand.
GTAAAACAACTTTAGATTCAGCCGTACAGCATAAACCAAAGTGTAGACTGACAACAGGTTTACGCGTACAGCGTAATGCACAGTGTAAAACGACTTTAGCTTTACCATTACAGCATAACAGATAGTGTAAAACGACTATGGTTCACTGTATACAGTATCACATAAAGTACAACGACTTTAGGTTCAACCGTACAGTATAAAGCAGAGTGTAAACTTGCTAGAGGTTTACTCGTCGACTATGTCTTTACCCGTATAGCGTTTTATATAGAGTAGAACGACTTAGATTCAGGCGCACGGTATAAAGCAGAGTGCAAACTGGCTGTTTACTCGAGGATTAGTCTTTACCCGTGTACCGTATTGCATAGAGTAAAACAACTTTAGATTCAGCCGTACAGCATAAACCAAAGTGTAGACTGACTACAGGTTTACGCGTACAGCGTAATGCACAGTGTAAAACGACTTTAGCTTTACCATTACAGCATAACAGATAGTGTAAAACGACTATGGTTCACTGTATACAGTATCACATAAAGTACAACGACTTTAGGTTCAACCGTACAGTATAAAGCAGAGTGTAAACTGGCTAGAGGTTTACTCGTCGACTATGTCTTAACCCGCATAGCGTTTTATATAGAGTAGAACGACTTAGATTCAGGCGCACGGTATAAAGCAGAGTGCAAACTGGCTGTTTACTCGAGGATTAGCCTTTACCCGTGTACCGTATTGCATAGAGTAGAACAACTTTAGGTGCAGCCGTACAGCATAAACCAAAGTGTAGACTGACTAGAGGTTTACGCGTACAGCGTAATGCACAGTGTAAAACGACTTTAGCTTTACCATTACAGCATAACAGATAGTGTAAAACGACTATGGTTCACTGTATACAGTATCACATAAAGTACAACGACTTTAGGTTCAACCGTACAGTATAAAGCAGAGTGTAAACTGGCTAGAGGTTTACTCGTCGACTATGTCTTAACCCGTATAGCGTTTTATATAGAGTAGAACGACTTAGATTCAGGCGCACGGTATAAAGCAGAGTGCAAACTGGCTGTTTACTCGAGGATTAGCTTTTACCCGTGTACCGTATTGCATAGAGTAGAACAACTTTAGGTTCAGCCGTACAGCATAAACCAAAGTGTAGACTGACTAGAGGTTTACCCGTACATCGTAATGCACAGTGTAAAACGACTTAAGCATTACCATTACAGCATAACAGATAGTGTAAAACGACTATGGTTCTTTGTATACCGTATCACATAGAGTAGAACGACTTTAGGTTCAACCGTACAGTATAAAGCAGAGTGTAAACTGGCTAGAGGTTTACTCGTCGACTATGTCTTAACCCGTATAGCGTTTTATATAGAGTAGAACGACTTAGATTCAGGCGCACGGTATAAAGCAGAGTGCAAACTGGCTGTTTACTCGAGGACTAGTCTTTACCCGTGTACCGTATTGCATAGAGTAGAACAACTTTAGGTTCTGCCGTACAGCATAAACCAAAGTGTAGACTGACTAGAGGTTTACCCGTACATAGTAATGCACAGTGTAAAAGGACTTAAGCATTACCATTACAGCATAACAGATAGTGTAAAACGACTATGGTTCTTTGTATACCGTATCACATAGAGTAGAACGACTTTAGGTTCAACCGTACAGTATAAAGCAGAGTGTAAACTGGCTAGAGGTTTACTCGTCGACTATGTCTTTACCCGTATAGCGTATTATATAGAGTAGAACGACTTAGATTCAGGCGCACGGTATAAAGCAGAGTGCAAACTGGCTGTTTACTCGAGGACTAGTCTTTACCCGTGTACCGTATTGCATAGAGTAGAACAACTTTAGGTTCTGCCGTACAGCATAAACCAAAGTGTAGACTGACTAGAGGTTTACCCGTACATAGTAATGCACAGTGTAAAAGGACTTAAGCATTACCATTACAGCATAACAGATAGTGTAAAACGACTATGGTTCACTGTATACCGTATCACATAGAGTAGAACGACTTAAATTCAGGCGCGCGGTATAAAGCTGAGTGCAAACTGGCTAGAGGTTTACTCGAGGATTAGTCTTTACCCGTGTACCGTATTGCATAGAGTAGAACAACTTTAGGTTCAGCCGTACAGCATAAACCAAAGTGTAGACTGACTAGAGGTTTACGCGTACAGCGTAATGCACAGTGTAAAACGACTGTAGCTTTACCATTACAGCATAACAGATAGTGTAAAACGACTATGGTTCACTGTATACAGTATCACATAAAGTACAACGACTTTAGGTTCAGCCGTACAGCATAAACCAAAGTGTAGACTGACTAGAGGTTTACGCGTACAGCGTAATGCACAGTGTAAAACGACTTTAGCTTTACCATTACAGCATAACAGATAGTGTAAAACGACTATGGTTGACCGTATACCGTGTCACATAGAGGAGAACGACTTTAGGTTCAACCGTACAGTTTAAAGCAGAGTGTAAACTGGCTAGTGGTTTATTCGAGGATTAGTCTTTACCCGTGTACCGTATTGCATAGAGTAAAACAACTTTAGGTTCAGCCGTACAGCATAAACCAAAGTGTAGACTGACTAGAGGTTTACGCGTACAGCGTAATGCACAGTGTAAAACGACTATAGCTTTACCATTACAGCATAACAGATAGTGTAAAACGATTATGGTTCACTGTATACAGTATCACATAAAGTACAACGACTTTAGGTTCAACCGTACAGTATAAAGCAGAGTGTAAACTGGCTAGAGGTTTACTCGTCGACTATGTCTTTACCCGTATAGCGTATTACATAGAGTAGAACGACTTAGATTCAGGCGCACAGTATAAAGCTGAGTGCAAACTGGCTAGAGGTTTACTCGAGGATTAGTCTTTACCCGTGTACCGTATTGCATAGAGTACAACAACTTTAGGTTCAGCCGTACAGCATAAACCAAAGTGTAGACTGACTAGAGGTTTACGCGTACAGCGTAATGCACAGTGTAAAACGACTTCAGCTTTACCATTACAGCATAACAGATAGTGTAAAACGACTATGGTTCACTGTATACAGTATCACATAGAGTACAACTACTTTAGGTTCAACCGTTCAGTATAAAGCAGAGTGTAAACTGGCTAGAGGTTTACTCCTCGACTATGTCTTTACCCGTATAGCGTATTATATAGAGTAGAACGACTTAGATTCAGGCGTACAGTACAAAGCAGAGTACAAACTGGCTAGAGGTTTACTCGAGGATTAGTCTTTACCCGTATACCGAACTGCATAGAGTAGAACAACTTTAGGTTCAGCCGTACAGCATAAACCAAAGTGTAGACTGACTAGAGGTTTACGCGTACAGCGTAATGCACAGTGTAAAACGACTTAAGCTTAACCATTACAGCATAACAGATAGTGTAAAACGACTATGGTTGACCGTATACCGTATCACATAGTGGAGAACGACTTTATGTTCAACGGTACAGCATAAACCAAAGTGTAAACTGGCTAGAGGTTTACTCGTAGACTATGTCTTTACTCGTATAGCGTTTTATATGGAGTAGAACGACTTAGATTCAGGCGCACGGTATAAAGCAGAGCGCAAACTGGCTGTTTACTCGAGGATTAGTCTTTACCCGTGTACCGTATTGCATAGAGTAAAACAACTTTAGATTCAGCCGTACAGCATAAACCAAAGTGTAGACTGACTACAGGTTTACGCGTACAGCGTAATGCACAGTGTAAAACGACTTTAGCTTTACCATTACAGCATAACAGATAGTGTAAAACGACTATGGTTCACTGTATACAGTATCACATAAAGTACAACGACTTTAGGTTCAACCGTACAGTATAAAGCAGAGTGTAAACTGGCTAGTGGTTTATTCGAGGATTAGTCTTTACCCGTGTACCGTATTGCATAGAGTAAAACAACTTTAGGTTCAGCCGTACAGCATAAACCAAAGTGTAGACTGACTAGAGGTTTACGCGTACAGCGTAATGCACAGTGTAAAACGACTATAGCTTTACCATTACAGCATAACAGATAGTGTAAAACGATTATGGTTCACTGTATACAGTATCACATAAAGTACAACGACTTTAGGTTCAACCGTACAGTATAAAGCAGAGTGTAAACTGGCTAGAGGTTTACTCGTCGACTATGTCTTTACCCGTATAGCGTATTACATAGAGTAGAACGACTTAGATTCAGGCGCACAGTATAAAGCTGAGTGCAAACTGGCTAGAGGTTTACTCGAGGATTAGTCTTTACCGGTGTACCGTATTGCATAGAGTACAACAACTTTAGGTTCAGCCGTACAGCATAAACCAAAGTGTAGACTGACTAGAGGTTTACGCGTACAGCGTAATGCACAGTGTAAAACGACTTCAGCTTTACCATTACAGCATAACAGATAGTGTAAAACGACTATGGTTCACTGTATACAGTATCACATAGAGTACAACTACTTTAGGTTCAACCGTTCAGTATAAAGCAGAGTGTAAACTGGCTAGAGGTTTACTCCTCGACTATGTCTTTACCCGTATAGCGTATTATATAGAGTAGAACGACTTAGATTCAGGCGTACAGTACAAAGCAGAGTACAAACTGGCTAGAGGTTTACTCGAGGATTAGTCTTTACCCGTATACCGAACTGCATAGAGTAGAACAACTTTAGGTTCAGCCGTACAGCATAAACCAAAGTGTAGACTGACTAGAGGTTTACGCGTACAGCGTAATGCACAGTGTAAAACGACTTAAGCTTAACCATTACAGCATAACAGATAGTGTAAAACGACTATGGTTGACCGTATACCGTATCACATAGTGGAGAACGACTTTATGTTCAACGGTACAGCATAAACCAAAGTGTAAACTGGCTAGAGGTTTACTCGTAGACTATGTCTTTACTCGTATAGCGTTTTATATGGAGTAGAACGACTTAGATTCAGGCGCACGGTATAAAGCAGAGCGCAAACTGGCTGTTTACTCGAGGATTAGTCTTTACCCGTGTACCGTATTGCATAGAGTAAAACAACTTTAGATTCAGCCGTACAGCATAAACCAAAGTGTAGACTGACTACAGGTTTACGCGTACAGCGTAATGCACAGTGTAAAACGACTTTAGCTTTACCATTACAGCATAACAGATAGTGTAAAACGACTATGGTTCACTGTATACAGTATCACATAAAGTACAACGACTTTAGGTTCAACCGTACAGTATAAAGCAGAGTGTAAACTGGCTAGAGGTTTACTCGTCGACTATGTCTTAACCCGTATAGCGTTTTATATAGAGTAGAACGACTTAGATTCAGGCGCACGGTATAAAGCAGAGTGCAAACTGGCTGTTTACTCGAGGACTAGTCTTTACCCGGGTACCGTATTGCATAGAGTAGAACAACTTTAGGTTCAACCGTACAGTATAAAGCAGAGTGTAAACTGGCTAGAGGTTTACTCGTCGACTATGTCTTTACCCGTATAGCGTATTATATAGAGTAGAACGACTTAGATTCTGGCGCACAGTATAAAGCTGAGTGCAAACTGGCTAGAGGTTTACTCGAGGATTAGTCTTTACCCGTGTACCGTATTGCATAGAGTAAAACAACTTTAGGTTCAGCCGTACAGCATAAACCAAAGTGTAGACTGACTAGAGGTTTACCCGTACATCGTAATGCACAGTGTAAAACGACTTAAGCATTACCATTACAGCATAACAGATAGTGTAAAACGACTATGGTTCTTTGTATACCGTATCACATAGAGTAGAACGACTTTAGGTTCAACCGTACAGTATAAAGCAGAGTGTAAACTGGCTAGAGGTTTACTCGTCGACTATGTCTTAACCCGTATAGCGTTTTATATAGAGTAGAACGACTTAGATTCAGGCGCACGGTATAAAGCAGAGTGCAAACTGGCTGTTTACTCGAGGACTAGTCTTTACCCGTGTACCGTATTGCATAGAGTAGAACAACTTTAGGTTCTGCCGTACAGCATAAACCAAAGTGTAGACTGACTAGAGGTTTACCCGTACATCGTAATGCACAGTGTAAAAGGACTTAAGCATTACCATTACATCATAACAGATAGTGTAAAACGACTATGGTTCTTTGTATACCGTATCACATAGAGTAGAACGACTTTAGGTTCAACCGTACAGTATAAAGCAGAGTGTAAACTGGCTAGAGGTTTACTCGTCGACTATGTCTTTACCCGTATAGCGTATTATATAGAGTAGAACGACTTAGATTCAGGCGCACAGTATAAAGTTGAGTGCAAACTGGCTAGAGGTTTACTCGAGGATTAGTCTTTACCCGTGTACCGTATTGCATAGAGTAGAACAACTTTAGGTTCAGCCGTACAGCATAAACCAAAGTGTAGACTGACTAGAGGTTTACGCGTACAGCGTAATGCACAGTGTAAAACGACTGTAGCTTTACCATTACAGCATAACAGATAGTTTTTTTTTTTTTTTTTTTTTTGTAAGAAGGTGGAAAGCATCGAAAGCCTGAGTGTGGGACTTTAATCCACTAAAACCACCTCTGCCTCAAACCCCGGTTCCCCACGGTACCGCCGTTAGGCATTTCATCACAGGGGGGGTTTTCAGCCGTAGCTGCTTCTCTCTTAGTCTGCATGTCCGGAGGTGTAAGTGCGAATGCACGAATGTCTGTCTGTCGGTGCGTGTATAATGTACGTATGTATGTATGCATGCATCTACCATTGTGTCAGGTGTGTATGTCGGTTCATGTCGCGAGCGTTTGACTGCTTATATGCGCATTTCGTAGCTCTGGTTGTGTGTATGAGTATGTGTATGTGGATGTGGTCGGTTCGTGGCGTTCGGTTGCTTGGTAGTGTGCGTATGCGTTGATCCATGTACATATTTGCCGGGGTTTGCAGATTCTTACCGTCGGGTTGCTCTTTCTTCCAGGCGAAGCTGCTGCATTATCATTGCGATAACTTCATTTGCCGTCTCCCAGGCTTCAGACGTCGTTAGCATGAAAGTTATCACCCCTCTTGGTGTCACCTGTCCACCTATTGCCATTTCGAGTATATCCCTGGCCGTCGAGTATCCAGCATAACAGATAGTGTAAAACGACTATGGTTCACTGTATACAGTATCACATAAAGTACAACGACTTTAGGTTCAGCCGTACAGCATAAACCAAAGTGTAGACTGACTAGAGGTTTACGCGTACAGCGTAATGCACAGTGTAAAACGACTTTAGCTTTACCATTACAGCATAACAGATAGTGTAAAACGACTATGGTTGACCGTATACCGTGTCACATAGAGGAGAACGACTTTAGGTTCAACCGTACAGTTTAAAGCAGAGTGTAAACTGGCTAGTGGTTTATTCGAGGATTAGTCTTTACCCGTGTACCGTATTGCATAGAGTAAAACAACTTTAGGTTCAGCCGTACAGCATAAACCAAAGTGTAGACTGACTAGAGGTTTACGCGTACAGCGTAATGCACAGTGTAAAACGACTGTAGCTTTACCATTACAGCATAACAGATAGTGTAAAACGACTATGGTTCACTGTATACAGTATCACATAAAGTACAACGACTTTAGGTTCAGCCGTACAGCATAAACCAAAGTGTAGACTGACTAGAGGTTTACGCGTACAGCGTAATGCACAGTGTAAAACGACTGTAGCTTTACCATTACAGCATAACAGATAGTGTAAAACGACTATGGTTCACTGTATACAGTATCACATAAAGTACAACGACTTTAGGTTCAGCCGTACAGCATAAACCAAAGTGTAGACTGACTAGAGGTTTACGCGTACAGCGTAATGCACAGTGTAAAACGACTTAAGCTTAACCATTACAGCATAACAGATAGTGTAAAACGACTATGGTTGACCGTATACCGTATCACATAGTGGAGAACGACTTTATGTTCAACGGTACAGCATAAACCAAAGTGTAAACTGGCTAGAGGTTTACTCGTAGACTATGTCTTTACTCGTATAGCGTTTTATATGGAGTAGAACGACTTAGATTCAGGCGCACGGTATAAAGCAAAGCGCAAACTGGCTGTTTACTCGAGGATTAGTCTTTACCCGTGTACCGTATTGCATAGAGTAAAACAACTTTAGATTCAGCCGTACAGCATAAACCAAAGTGTAGACTGACTACAGGTTTACGCGTACAGCGTAATGCACAGTGTAAAACGACTTTAGCTTTACCATTACAGCATAACAGATAGTGTAAAACGACTATGGTTCACTGTATACAGTATCACATAAAGTACAACGACTTTAGGTTCAACCGTACAGTATAAAGCAGAGTGTAAACTGGCTAGAGGTTTACTCGTCGACTATGTCTTAACCCGTATAGCGTTTTATATAGAGTAGAACGACTTAGATTCAGGCGCACGGTATAAAGCAGAGTGCAAACTGGCTGTTTACTCGAGGATTAGCCTTTACCCGTGTACCGTATTGCATAGAGTAGAACAACTTTAGGTTCAGCCGTACAGCATAAACCAAAGTGTAGACTGACTAGAGGTTTACGCGTACAGCGTAATGCACAGTGTAAAACGACTTTAGCTTTACCATTACAGCATAACAGATAGTGTAAAACGACTATGGTTCACTGTATACAGTATCACATAAAGTACAACGACTTTAGGTTCAACCGTACAGTATAAAGCAGAGTGTAAACTGGCTAGAGGTTTACTCGTCGACTATGTCTTAACCCGTATAGCGTTTTATATAGAGTAGAACGACTTAGATTCAGGCGCACGGTATAAAGCAGAGTGCAAACTGGCTGTTTACTCGAGGACTAGTCTTTACCCGGGTACCGTATTGCATAGAGTAGAACAACTTTAGGTTCAACCGTACAGTATAAAGCAGAGTGTAAACTGGCTAGAGGTTTACTCGTCGACTATGTCTTTACCCGTATAGCGTATTATATAGAGTAGAACGACTTAGATTCAGGCGCACAGTATAAAGCTGAGTGCAAACTGGCTAGAGGTTTACTCGAGGATTAGTCTTTACCCGTGTACCGTATTGCATAGAGTAAAACAACTTTAGGTTCAGCCGTACAGCATAAACCAAAGTGTAGACTGACTAGAGGTTTACCCGTACATCGTAATGCACAGTGTAAAACGACTTAAGCATTACCATTACAGCATAACAGATAGTGTAAAACGACTATGGTTCTTTGTATACCGTATCACATAGAGTAGAACGACTTTAGGTTCAACCGTACAGTATAAAGCAGAGTGTAAACTGGCTAGAGGTTTACTCGTCGACTATGTCTTAACCCGTATAGCGTTTTATATAGAGTAGAACGACTTAGATTCAGGCGCACGGTATAAAGCAGAGTGCAAACTGGCTGTTTACTCGAGGACTAGTCTTTACCCGTGTACCGTATTGCATAGAGTAGAACAACTTTAGGTTCTGCCGTACAGCATAAACCAAAGTGTAGACTGACTAGAGGTTTACCCGTACATCGTAATGCACAGTGTAAAAGGACTTAAGCATTACCATTACAGCATAACAGATAGTGTAAAACGACTATGGTTCTTTGTATACCGTATCACATAGAGTAGAACGACTTTAGGTTCAACCGTACAGTATAAAGCAGAGTGTAAACTGGCTAGAGGTTTACTCGTCGACTATGTCTTTACCCGTATAGCGTATTATATAGAGTAGAACGACTTAGATTCAGGCGCACAGAATAAAGCTGAGTGCAAACTGGCTAGAGGTTTACTCGAGGATTAGTCTTTACCCGTGTACCGTATTGCATAGAGTAGAACAACTTTAGGTTCAGCCGTACAGCATAAACCAAAGTGTAGACTGACTAGAGGTTTACGCGTACAGCGTAATGCACAGTGTAAAACGACTGTAGCTTTACCATTACAGCATAACAGATAGTGTAAAACGACTATGGTTCACTGTATACAGTATCACATAAAGTACAACGACTTTAGGTTCAGCCGTACAGCATAAACCAAAGTGTAGACTGACTAGAGGTTTACGCGTACAGCGTAATGCACAGTGTAAAACGACTTTAGCTTTACCATTACAGCATAACAGATAGTGTAAAACGACTATGGTTGACCGTATACCGTATCACATAGTGGAGAACGACTTTATGTTCAACGGTACAGCATAAACCAAAGTGTAAACTGGCTAGAGGTTTACTCGTAGACTATGTCTTTACTCGTATAGCGTTTTATATGGAGTAGAACGACTTAGATTCAGGCGCACGGTATAAAGCAGAGCGCAAACTGGCTGTTTACTCGAGGATTAGTCTTTACCCGTGTACCGTATTGCATAGAGTAAAACAACTTTAGATTCAGCAGTACAGCATAAACCAAAGTGTAGACTGCCTACAGGTTTACGCGTACAGCGTAATGCACAGTGTAAAACGACTATAGCTTTACCATTACAGCATAACAGATAGTGTAAAACAATTATGGTTCACTGTATACAGTATCACATAAAGTACAACGACTTTAGGTTCAACCGTACAGTATAAAGCAGAGTGTAAACTGGCTAGAGGTTTACTCGTCGACTATGTCTTTACCCGTATAGCGTATTATATAGAGTAGAACGACTTAGATTCAGGCGCACAGTATAAAGCTGAGTGCAAACTGGCTAGAGGTTTACTCGAGGATTAGTCTTTACCGGTGTACCGTATTGCATAGAGTACAACACCTTTAGGTTCAGCCGTACAGCATAAACCAAAGTGTAGACTGACTAGAGGTTTACGCGTACAGCGTAATGCACAGTGTAAAACGACTTTAGCTTTACCATTACAGCATAACAGATAGTGTAAAACGACTATGGTTCACTGTATACAGTATCACATAAAGTACAACGACTTTAGGTTCAACCGTACAGTATAAAGCAGAGTGTAAACTGGCTAGAGGTTTACTCGTCGACTATGTCTTAACCCGTATAGCGTTTTATATAGAGTAGAACGACTTAGATTCAGGCGCACGGTATAAAGCAGAGTGCAAACTGGCTGTTTACTCGAGGACTAGTCTTTACCCGTGTACCGTATTGCATAGAGTAGAACAACTTTAGGTTCTGCCGTACAGCATAAACCAAAGTGTAGACTGACTAGAGGTTTACCCGTACATCGTAATGCACAGTGTAAAAGGACTTAAGCATTACCATTACAGCATAACAGATAGTGTAAAACGACTATGGTTCTTTGTATACCGTATCACATAGAGTAGAACGACTTTAGGTTCAACCGTACAGTATAAAGCAGAGTGTAAACTGGCTAGAGGTTTACTCGTCGACTATGTCTTAACCCGTATAGCGTTTTATATAGAGTAGAACGACTTAGATTCAGGCGCACGGTATAAAGCAGAGTGCAAACTGGCTGTTTACTCGAGGATTAGCCTTTACCCGTGTACCGTATTGCATAGAGTAGAACAACTTTAGGTTCAGCCGTACAGCATAAACCAAAGTGTAGACTGACTAGAGGTTTACCCGTACATCGTAATGCACAGTGTAAAACGACTTAAGCATTACCATTACAGCATAACAGATAGTGTAAAACGACTATGGTTCTTTGTATACCGTATCACATAGAGTAGAACGACTTTAGGTTCAACCGTACAGTATAAAGCAGAGTGTAAACTGGCTAGAGGTTTACTCGTCGACTATGTCTTAACCCGTATAGCGTTTTATATAGAGTAGAACGACTTAGATTCAGGCGCACGGTATAAAGCAGAGTGCAAACTGGCTGTTTACTCGAGGACTAGTCTTTACCCGTGTACCGTATTGCATAGAGTAGAACAACTTTAGGTTCTGCCGTACAGCATAAACCAAAGTGTAGACTGACTAGAGGTTTACCCGTACATAGTAATGCACAGTGTAAAAGGACTTAAGCATTACCATTACAGCATAACAGATAGTGTAAAACGACTATGGTTCTTTGTATACCGTATCACATAGAGTAGAACGACTTTAGGTTCAACCGTACAGTATAAAGCAGAGTGTAAACTGGCTAGAGGTTTACTCGTCGACTATGTCTTTACCCGTATAGCGTATTATATAGAGTAGAACGACTTAGATTCAGGCGCACGGTATAAAGCAGAGTGCAAACTGGCTGTTTACTCGAGGACTAGTCTTTACCCGTGTACCGTATTGCATAGAGTAGAACAACTTTAGGTTCTGCCGTACAGCATAAACCAAAGTGTAGACTGACTAGAGGTTTACCCGTACATAGTAATGCACAGTGTAAAAGGACTTAAGCATTACCATTACAGCATAACAGATAGTGTAAAACGACTATGGTTCACTGTATACCGTATCACATAGAGTAGAACGACTTAAATTCAGGCGCGCGGTATAAAGCTGAGTGCAAACTGGCTAGAGGTTTACTCGAGGATTAGTCTTTACCCGTGTACCGTATTGCATAGAGTAGAACAACTTTAGGTTCAGCCGTACAGCATAAACCAAAGTGTAGACTGACTAGAGGTTTACGCGTACAGCGTAATGCACAGTGTAAAACGACTGTAGCTTTACCATTACAGCATAACAGATAGTGTAAAACGACTATGGTTCACTGTATACAGTATCACATAAAGTACAACGACTTTAGGTTCAGCCGTACAGCATAAACCAAAGTGTAGACTGACTAGAGGTTTACGCGTACAGCGTAATGCACAGTGTAAAACGACTTTAGCTTTACCATTACAGCATAACAGATAGTGTAAAACGACTATGGTTGACCGTATACCGTGTCACATAGAGGAGAACGACTTTAGGTTCAACCGTACAGTTTAAAGCAGAGTGTAAACTGGCTAGTGGTTTATTCGAGGATTAGTCTTTACCCGTGTACCGTAGTGCATAGAGTAAAACAACTTTAGGTTCAGCCGTACAGCATAAACCAAAGTGTAGACTGACTAGAGGTTTACGCGTACAGCGTAATGCACAGTGTAAAACGATTTAAGCTTAACCATTACAGCATAACAGATAGTGTAAAACGACTATGGTTGACCGTATACCGTATCACATAGTGGAGAACGACTTTATGTTCAACGGTACAGCATAAACCAAAGTGTAAACTGGCTAGAGGTTTACTCGTAGACTATGTCTTTACTCGTATAGCGTTTTATATGGAGTAGAACGACTTAGATTCAGGCGCACGGTATAAAGCAGAGCGCAAACTGGCTGTTTACTCGAGGATTAGTCTTTACCCGTGTACCGTATTGCATAGAGTAAAACAACTTTAGATTCAGCCGTACAGCATAAACCAAAGTGTAGACTGCCTACAGGTTTACGCGTACAGCGTAATGCACAGTGTAAAACGACTATAGCTTTACCATTACAGCATAACAGATAGTGTAAAACGATTATGGTTCACTGTATACAGTATCACATAAAGTACAACGACTTTAGGTTCAACCGTACAGTATAAAGCAGAGTGTAAACTGGCTAGAGGTTTACTCGTCGACTATGTCTTTACCCGTATAGCGTATTACATAGAGTAGAACGACTTAGATTCAGGCGCACAGTATAAAGCTGAGTGCAAACTGGCTAGAGGTTTACTCGAGGATTAGTCTTTACCCGTGTACCGTATTGCATAGAGTACAACAACTTTAGGTTCAGCCGTACAGCATAAACCAAAGTGTAGACTGACTAGAGGTTTACGCGTACAGCGTAATGCACAGTGTAAAACGACTTCAGCTTTACCATTACAGCATAACAGATAGTGTAAAACGACTATGGTTCACTGTATACAGTATCACATAGAGTACAACTACTTTAGGTTCAACCGTTCAGTATAAAGCAGAGTGTAAACTGGCTAGAGGTTTACTCCTCGACTATGTCTTTACCCGTATAGCGTATTATATAGAGTAGAACGACTTAGATTCAGGCGTACAGTACAAAGCAGAGTACAAACTGGCTAGAGGTTTACTCGAGGATTAGTCTTTACCCGTATACCGAACTGCATAGAGTAGAACAACTTTAGGTTCAGCCGTACAGCATAAACCAAAGTGTAGACTGACTAGAGGTTTACGCGTACAGCGTAATGCACAGTGTAAAACGACTTAAGCTTAACCATTACAGCATAACAGATAGTGTAAAACGACTATGGTTGACCGTATACCGTATCACATAGTGGAGAACGACTTTATGTTCAACGGTACAGCATAAACCAAAGTGTAAACTGGCTAGAGGTTTACTCGTAGACTATGTCTTTACTCGTATAGCGTTTTATATGGAGTAGAACGACTTAGATTCAGGCGCACGGTATAAAGCAGAGCGCAAACTGGCTGTTTACTCGAGGATTAGTCTTTACCCGTGTACCGTATTGCATAGAGTAAAACAACTTTAGATTCAGCCGTACAGCATAAACCAAAGTGTAGACTGACTACAGGTTTACGCGTACAGCGTAATGCACAGTGTAAAACGACTTTAGCTTTACCATTACAGCATAACAGATAGTGTAAAACGACTATGGTTCACTGTATACAGTATCACATAAAGTACAACGACTTTAGGTTCAACCGTACAGTATAAAGCAGAGTGTAAACTGGCTAGAGGTTTACTCGTCGACTATGTCTTAACCCGTATAGCGTTTTATATAGAGTAGAACGACTTAGATTCAGGCGCACGGTATAAAGCAGAGTGCAAACTGGCTGTTTACTCGAGGACTAGTCTTTACCCGGGTACCGTATTGCATAGAGTAGAACAACTTTAGGTTCAACCGTACAGTATAAAGCAGAGTGTAAACTGGCTAGAGGTTTACTCGTCGACTATGTCTTTACCCGTATAGCGTATTATATAGAGTAGAACGACTTAGATTCTGGCGCACAGTATAAAGCTGAGTGCAAACTGGCTAGAGGTTTACTCGAGGATTAGTCTTTACCCGTGTACCGTATTGCATAGAGTAAAACAACTTTAGGTTCAGCCGTACAGCATAAACCAAAGTGTAGACTGACTAGAGGTTTACCCGTACATCGTAATGCACAGTGTAAAACGACTTAAGCATTACCATTACAGCATAACAGATAGTGTAAAACGACTATGGTTCTTTGTATACCGTATCACATAGAGTAGAACGACTTTAGGTTCAACCGTACAGTATAAAGCAGAGTGTAAACTGGCTAGAGGTTTACTCGTCGACTATGTCTTAACCCGTATAGCGTTTTATATAGAGTAGAACGACTTAGATTCAGGCGCACGGTATAAAGCAGAGTGCAAACTGGCTGTTTACTCGAGGACTAGTCTTTACCCGTGTACCGTATTGCATAGAGTAGAACAACTTTAGGTTCTGCCGTACAGCATAAACCAAAGTGTAGACTGACTAGAGGTTTACCCGTACATCGTAATGCACAGTGTAAAAGGACTTAAGCATTACCATTACAGCATAACAGATAGTGTAAAACGACTATGGTTCTTTGTATACCGTATCACATAGAGTAGAACGACTTTAGGTTCAACCGTACAGTATAAAGCAGAGTGTAAACTGGCTAGAGGTTTACTCGTCGACTATGTCTTTACCCGTATAGCGTATTATATAGAGTAGAACGACTTAGATTCAGGCGCACAGTATAAAGTTGAGTGCAAACTGGCTAGAGGTTTACTCGAGGATTAGTCTTTACCCGTGTACCGTATTGCATAGAGTAGAACAACTTTAGGTTCAGCCGTACAGCATAAACCAAAGTGTAGACTGACTAGAGGTTTACGCGTACAGCGTAATGCACAGTGTAAAACGACTGTAGCTTTACCATTACAGCATAACAGATAGTTTTTTTTTTTTTTTTTTTTTTTGTAAGAAGGTGGAAAGCATCGAAAGCCTGAGTGTGGGACTTTAATCCACTAAAACCACCTCTGCCTCAAACCCCGGTTCCCCACGGTACCGCCGTTAGGCATTTCATCACAGGGGGGGTTTTCAGCCGTAGCTGCTTCTCTCTTAGTCTGCATGTCCGGAGGTGTAAGTGCGAATGCACGAATGTCTGTCTGTCGGTGCGTGTATAATGTACGTATGTATGTATGCATGCATCTACCATTGTGTCAGGTGTGTATGTCGGTTCATGTCGCGAGCGTTTGACTGCTTATATGCGCATTTCGTAGCTCTGGTTGTGTGTATGAGTATGTGTATGTGGATGTGGTCGGTTCGTGGCGTTCGGTTGCTTGGTAGTGTGCGTATGCGTTGATCCATGTACATATTTGCCGGGGTTTGCAGATTCTTACCGTCGGGTTGCTCTTTCTTCCAGGCGAAGCTGCTGCATTATCATTGCGATAACTTCATTTGCCGTCTCCCAGGCTTCAGACGTCGTTAGCATGAAAGTTATCAGCCCTCTTGGTGTCACCTGTCCACCTATTGCCATTTCGAGTATATCCCTGGCCGTCGAGTATCCAGCATAACAGATAGTGTAAAACGACTATGGTTCACTGTATACAGTATCACATAAAGTACAACGACTTTAGGTTCAGCCGTACAGCATAAACCAAAGTGTAGACTGACTAGAGGTTTACGCGTACAGCGTAATGCACAGTGTAAAACGACTTTAGCTTTACCATTACAGCATAACAGATAGTGTAAAACGACTATGGTTGACCGTATACCGTGTCACATAGAGGAGAACGACTTTAGGTTCAACCGTACAGTTTAAAGCAGAGTGTAAACTGGCTAGTGGTTTATTCGAGGATTAGTCTTTACCCGTGTACCGTATTGCATAGAGTAAAACAACTTTAGGTTCAGCCGTACAGCATAAACCAAAGTGTAGACTGACTAGAGGTTTACGCGTACAGCGTAATGCACAGTGTAAAACGACTGTAGCTTTACCATTACAGCATAACAGATAGTGTAAAACGACTATGGTTCACTGTATACAGTATCACATAAAGTACAACGACTTTAGGTTCAGCCGTACAGCATAAACCAAAGTGTAGACTGACTAGAGGTTTACGCGTACAGCGTAATGTACAGTGTAAAACGACTGTAGCTTTACCATTACAGCATAACAGATAGTCTAAAACGACTATGGTTCACTGTATACAGTATCACATAAAGTACAACGACTTTAGGTTCAGCCGTACAGCATAAACCAAAGTGTAGACTGACTAGAGGTTTACGCGTACAGCGTAATGCACAGTGTAAAACGACTTAAGCTTAACCATTACAGCATAACAGATAGTGTAAAACGACTATGGTTGACCGTATACCGTATCACATAGTGGAGAACGACTTTATGTTCAACGGTACAGCATAAACCAAAGTGTAAACTGGCTAGAGGTTTACTCGTAGACTATGTCTTTACTCGTATAGCGTTTTATATGGAGTAGAACGACTTAGATTCAGGCGCACGGTATAAAGCAGAGCGCAAACTGGCTGTTTACTCGAGGATTAGTCTTTACCCGTGTACCGTATTGCATAGAGTAAAACAACTTTAGATTCAGCCGTACAGCATAAACCAAAGTGTAGACTGACTACAGGTTTACGCGTACAGCGTAATGCACAGTGTAAAACGACTTTAGCTTTACCATTACAGCATAACAGATAGTGTAAAACGACTATGGTTCACTGTATACCGTATCACATAAAGTACAACGACTTTAGGTTCAACCGTACAGTATAAAGCAGAGTGTAAACTGGCTAGAGGTTTACTCGTCGACTATGTCTTAACCCGTATAGCGTTTTATATAGAGTAGAACGACTTAGATTCAGGCGCACGGTATAAAGCAGAGTGCAAACTGGCTGTTTACTTGAGGATTAGCCTTTACCCGTGTACCGTATTGCATAGAGTAGAACAACTTTAGGTTCAGCCGTACAGCATAAACCAAAGTGTAGACTGACTAGAGGTTTACGCGTACAGCGTAATGCACAGTGTAAAACGACTTTAGCTTTACCATTACAGCATAACAGATAGTGTAAAACGACTATGGTTCACTGTATACAGTATCACATAAAGTACAACGACTTTAGGTTCAACCGTACAGTATAAAGCAGAGTGTAAACTGGCTAGAGGTTTACTCGTCGACTATGTCTTAACCCGTATAGCGTTTTATATAGAGTAGAACGACTTAGATTCAGGCGCACGGTATAAAGCAGAGTGCAAACTGGCTGTTTACTCGAGGACTAGTCTTTACCCGGGTACCGTATTGCATAGAGTAGAACAACTTTAGGTTCAACCGTACAGTATAAAGCAGAGTGTAAACTGGCTAGAGGTTTACTCGTCGACTATGTCTTTACCCGTATAGCGTATTATATAGAGTAGAACGACTTAGATTCAGGCGCACAGTATAAAGCTGAGTGCAAACTGGCTAGAGGTTTACTCGAGGATTAGTCTTTACCCGTGTACCGTATTGCATAGAGTAAAACAACTTTAGGTTCAGCCGTACAGCATAAACCAAAGTGTAGACTGACTAGAGGTTTACCCGTACATCGTAATGCACAGTGTAAAACGACTTAAGCATTACCATTACAGCATAACAGATAGTGTAAAACGACTATGGTTCTTTGTATACCGTATCACATAGAGTAGAACGACTTTAGGTTCAACCGTACAGTATAAAGCAGAGTGTAAACTGGCTAGAGGTTTACTCGTCGACTATGTCTTAACCCGTATAGCGTTTTATATAGAGTAGAACGACTTAGATTCAGGCGCACGGTATAAAGCAGAGTGCAAACTGGCTGTTTACTCGAGGACTAGTCTTTACCCGTGTACCGTATTGCATAGAGTAGAACAACTTTAGGTTCTGCCGTACAGCATAAACCAAAGTGTAGACTGACTAGAGGTTTACCCGTACATCGTAATGCACAGTGTAAAAGGACTTAAGCATTACCATTACAGCATAACAGATAGTGTAAAACGACTATGGTTCTTTGTATACCGTATCACATAGAGTAGAACGACTTTAGGTTCAACCGTACAGTATAAAGCAGAGTGTAAACTGGCTAGAGGTTTACTCGTCGACTATGTCTTTACCCGTATAGCGTATTATATAGAGTAGAACGACTTAGATTCAGGCGCACAGAATAAAGCTGAGTGCAAACTGGCTAGAGGTTTACTCGAGGATTAGTCTTTACCCGTGTACCGTATTGCATAGAGTAGAACAACTTTAGGTTCAGCCGTACAGCATAAACCAAAGTGTAGACTGACTAGAGGTTTACGCGTACAGCGTAATGCACAGTGTAAAACGACTGTAGCTTTACCATTACAGCATAACAGATAGTGTAAAACGACTATGGTTCACTGTATACAGTATCACATAAAGTACAACGACTTTAGGTTCAACCGTACAGTATAAAGCAGAGTGTAAACTGGCTAGAGGTTTACTCGTCGACTATGTCTTTACCCGTATAGCGTATTATATAGAGTAGAACGACTTAGATTCAGGCGCACAGTATAAAGCTGAGTGCAAACTGGCTAGAGGTTTACTCGAGGATTAGTCTTTACCGGTGTACCGTATTGCATAGAGTACAACAACTTTAGGTTCAGCCGTACAGCATAAACCAAAGTGTAGACTGACTAGAGGTTTACGCGTACAGCGTAATGCACAGTGTAAAACGACTTTAGCTTTACCATTACAGCATAACAGATAGTGTAAAACGACTATGGTTGACCGTATACCGTATCACATAGTGGAGAACGACTTTATGTTCAACGGTACAGCATAAACCAAAGTGTAAACTGGCTAGAGGTTTACTCGTAGACTATGTCTTTACTCGTATAGCGTTTTATATGGAGTAGAACGACTTAGATTCAGGCGCACGGTATAAAGCAGAGCGCAAACTAGCTGTTTACTCGAGGATTAGTCTTTACCCGTGTACCGTATTGCATAGAGTAAAACAACTTTAGATTCAGCAGTACAGCATAAACCAAAGTGTAGACTGCCTACAGGTTTACGCGTACAGCGTAATGCACAGTGTAAAACGACTATAGCTTTACCATTACAGCATAACAGATAGTGTAAAACAATTATGGTTCACTGTATACAGTATCACATAAAGTACAACGACTTTAGGTTCAACCGTACAGTATAAAGCAGAGTGTAAACTGGCTAGAGGTTTACTCGTCGACTATGTCTTTACCCGTATAGCGTATTATATAGAGTAGAACGACTTAGATTCAGGCGCACAGTATAAAGCTGAGTGCAAACTGGCTAGAGGTTTACTCGAGGATTAGTCTTTACCGGTGTACCGTATTGCATAGAGTACAACACCTTTAGGTTCAGCCGTACAGCATAAACCAAAGTGTAGACTGACTAGAGGTTTACGCGTACAGCGTAATGCACAGTGTAAAACGACTTAAGCTTAACCATTACAGCATAACAGATAGTGTAAAACGACTATGGTTGACCGTATACCGTATCACATAGTGGAGAACGACTTTATGTTCAACGGTACAGCATAAACCAAAGTGTAAACTGGCTAGAGGTTTACTCGTAGACTATGTCTTTACTCGTATAGCGTTTTATATGGAGTAGAACGACTTAGATTCAGGCGCACGGTATAAAGCAGAGCGCAAACTGGCTGTTTACTCGAGGATTAGTCTTTACCCGTGTACCGTATTGCATAGAGTAAAACAACTTTAGATTCAGCAGTACAGCATAAACCAAAGTGTAGACTGCCTACAGGTTTACGCGTACAGCGTAATGCACAGTGTAAAACGACTATAGCTTTACCATTACAGCATAACAGATAGTGTAAAACGACTATGGTTGACCGTATACCGTATCACATAGTGGAGAACGACTTTATGTTCAACGGTACAGCATAAACCAAAGTGTAAACTGGCTAGAGGTTTACTCGTAGACTATGTCTTTACTCGTATAGCGTTTTATATAGAGTAGAACGACTTAGATTCAGGCGCACGGTATAAAGCAGAGTGCAAACTGGCTGTTTACTCGAGGACTAGTCTTTACCCGGGTACCGTATTGCATAGAGTAGAACAACTTTAGGTTCAACCGTACAGTATAAAGCAGAGTGTAAACTGGCTAGAGGTTTACTCATCGACTATGTCTTTACCCGTATAGCGTATTATATAGAGTAGAACGACTTAGATTCTGGCGCACAGTATAAAGCTGAGTGCAAACTGGCTAGAGGTTTACTCGAGGATTAGTCTTTACCCGTGTACCGTATTGCATAGAGTAAAACAACTTTAGGTTCAGCCGTACAGCATAAACCAAAGTGTAGACTGACTAGAGGTTTACCCGTACATCGTAATGCACAGTGTAAAACGACTTAAGCATTACCATTACAGCATAACAGATAGTGTAAAACGACTATGGTTCTTTGTATACCGTATCACATAGAGTAGAACGACTTTAGGTTCAACCGTACAGTATAAAGCAGAGTGTAAACTGGCTAGAGGTTTACTCGTCGACTATGTCTTAACCCGTATAGCGTTTTATATAGAGTAGAACGACTTAGATTCAGGCGCACGGTATAAAGCAGAGTGCAAACTGGCTGTTTACTCGAGGACTAGTCTTTACCCGTGTACCGTATTGCATAGAGTAGAACAACTTTAGGTTCTGCCGTACAGCATAAACCAAAGTGTAGACTGACTAGAGGTTTACCCGTACATCGTAATGCACAGTGTAAAAGGACTTAAGCATTACCATTACAGCATAACAGATAGTGTAAAACGACTATGGTTCTTTGTATACCGTATCACATAGAGTAGAACGACTTTAGGTTCAACCGTACAGTATAAAGCAGAGTGTAAACTGGCTAGAGGTTTACTCGTCGACTATGTCTTTACCCGTATAGCGTATTATATAGAGCAGAACGACGTAGATTCAGGCGCACAGTATAAAGTTGAGTGCAAACTGGCTAGAGGTTTACTCGAGGATTAGTCTTTACCCGTGTACCGTATTGCATAGAGTAGAACAACTTTAGGTTCAGCCGTACAGCATAAACCAAAGTGTAGACTGACTAGAGGTTTACGCGTACAGCGTAATGCACAGTGTAAAACGACTGTAGCTTTACCATTACAGCATAACAGATAGTTTTTTTTTTTTTGTTTTTTTTTTTTGTAAGAAGGTGGAAAGCATCGAAAGCTTGAGTGTGGGACTTTAATCCACTAAAACCACCTCTGCCTCAAACCCCGGTTCCCCACGGTACCGCCGTTAGGCATTTCATCACAGGGGGGGTTTTCAGCCGTAGCTGCTTCTCTCTTAGTCTGCATGTCCGGAGGTGTAAGTGCGAATGCACGAATGTCTGTCTGTCGGTGCGTGTATAATGTACGTATGTATGTATGCATGCATCTACCATTGTGTCAGGTGTGTATGTCGGTTCATGTCGCGAGCGTTTGACTGCTTATATGCGCATTTCGTAGCTCTGGTTGTGTGTATGAGTATGTGTATGTGGATGTGGTCGGTTCGTGGCGTTCGGTTGCTTGGTAGTGTGCGTATGCGTTGATCCATGTACATATTTGCCGGGGTTTGCAGATTCTTACCGTCGGGTTGCTCTTTCTTCCAGGCGAAGCTGCTGCATTATCATTGCGATAACTTCATTTGCCGTCTCCCAGGCTTCAGACGTCGTTAGCATGAAAGTTATCAGCCCTCTTGGTGTCACCTGTCCACCTATTGCCATTTCGAGTATATCCCTGGCCGTCGAGTATCCAGCATAACAGATAGTGTAAAACGACTATGGTTCACTGTATACAGTATCACATAAAGTACAACGACTTTAGGTTCAGCCGTACAGCATAAACCAAAGTGTAGACTGACTAGAGGTTTACGCGTACAGCGTAATGCACAGTGTAAAACGACTTTAGCTTTACCATTACAGCATAACAGATAGTGTAAAACGACTATGGTTGACCGTATACCGTGTCACATAGAGGAGAACGACTTTAGGTTCAACCGTACAGTTTAAAGCAGAGTGTAAACTGGCTAGTGGTTTATTCGAGGATTAGTCTTTACCCGTGTACCGTATTGCATAGAGTAAAACAACTTTAGGTTCAGCCGTACAGCATAAACCAAAGTGTAGACTGACTAGAGGTTTACGCGTACAGCGTAATGCACAGTGTAAAACGACTGTAGCTTTACCATTACAGCATAACAGATAGTGTAAAACGACTATGGTTCACTGTATACAGTATCACATAAAGTACAACGACTTTAGGTTCAGCCGTACAGCATAAACCAAAGTGTAGACTGACTAGAGGTTTACGCGTACAGCGTAATGCACAGTGTAAAACGACTGTAGCTTTACCATTACAGCATAACAGATAGTGTAAAACGACTATGGTTCACTGTATACAGTATCACATAAAGTACAACGACTTTAGGTTCAGCCGTACAGCATAAACCAAAGTGTAGACTGACTAGAGGTTTACGCGTACAGCGTAATGCACAGTGTAAAACGACTTAAGCTTAACCATTACAGCATAACAGATAGTGTAAAACGACTATGGTTGACCGTATACCTTATCACATAGTGGAGAACGACTTTATGTTCAACGGTACAGCATAAACCAAAGTGTAAACTGGCTAGAGGTTTACTCGTAGACTATGTCTTTACTCGTATAGCGTTTTATATGGAGTAGAACGACTTAGATTCAGGCGCACGGTATAAAGCAGAGCGCAAACTGGCTGTTTACTCGAGGATTAGTCTTTACCCGTGTACCGTATTGCATAGAGTAAAACAACTTTAGATTCAGCCGTACAGCATAAACCAAAGTGTAGACTGACTACAGGTTTACGCGTACAGCGTAATGCACAGTGTAAAACGACTTTAGCTTTACCATTACAGCATAACGGATAGTGTAAAACGACTATGGTTCACTGTATACAGTATCACATAAAGTACAACGACTTTAGGTTCAACCGTACAGTATAAAGCAGAGTGTAAACTGGCTAGAGGTTTACTCGTCGACTATGTCTTAACCCGTATAGCGTTTTATATAGAGTAGAACGACTTAGATTCAGGCGCACGGTATAAAGCAGAGTGCAAACTGGCTGTTTACTCGAGGATTAGCCTTTACCCGTGTACCGTATTGCATAGAGTAGAACAACTTTAGGTTCAGCCGTACAGCATAAACCAAAGTGTAGACTGACTAGAGGTTTACGCGTACAGCGTAATGCACAGTGTAAAACGACTTTAGCTTTACCATTACAGCATAACAGATAGTGTAAAACGACTATGGTTCACTGTATACAGTATCACATAAAGTACAACGACTTTAGGTTCAACCGTACAGTATAAAGCAGAGTGTAAACTGGCTAGAGGTTTACTCGTCGACTATGTCTTAACCCGTATAGCGTTTTATATAGAGTAGAACGACTTAGATTCAGGCGCACGGTATAAAGCAGAGTGCAAACTGGCTGTTTACTCGAGGACTAGTCTTTACCCGGGTACCGTATTGCATAGAGTAGAACAACTTTAGGTTCAACCGTACAGTATAAAGCAGAGTGTAAACTGGCTAGAGGTTTACTCGTCGACTATGTCTTTACCCGTATAGCGTATTATATAGAGTAGAACGACTTAGATTCAGGCGCACAGTATAAAGCTGAGTGCAAACTGGCTAGAGGTTTACTCGAGGATTAGTCTTTACCCGTGTACCGTATTGCATAGAGTAAAACAACTTTAGGTTCAGCCGTACAGCATAAACCAAAGTGTAGACTGACTAGAGGTTTACCCGTACATCGTAATGCACAGTGTAAAACGACTTAAGCATTACCATTACAGCATAACAGATAGTGTAAAACGACTATGGTTCTTTGTATACCGTATCACATAGAGTAGAACGACTTTAGGTTCAACCGTACAGTATAAAGCAGAGTGTAAACTGGCTAGAGGTTTACTCGTCGACTATGTCTTAACCCGTATAGCGTTTTATATAGAGTAGAACGACTTAGATTCAGGCGCACGGTATAAAGCAGAGTGCAAACTGGCTGTTTACTCGAGGACTAGTCTTTACCCGTGTACCGTATTGCATAGAGTAGAACAACTTTAGGTTCTGCCGTACAGCATAAACCAAAGTGTAGACTGACTAGAGGTTTACCCGTACATCGTAATGCACAGTGTAAAAGGACTTAAGCATTACCATTACAGCATAACAGATAGTGTAAAACGACTATGGTTCTTTGTATACCGTATCACATAGAGTAGAACGACTTTAGGTTCAACCGTACAGTATAAAGCAGAGTGTAAACTGGCTAGAGGTTTACTCGTCGACTATGTCTTAACCCGTATAGCGTATTATATAGAGTAGAACGACTTAGATTCAGGCGCACAGTATAAAGCTGAGTGCAAACTGGCTAGAGGTTTACTCGAGGATTAGTCTTTACCCGTGTACCGTATTGCATAGAGTAGAACAACTTTAGGTTCAGCCGTACAGCATAAACCAAAGTGTAGACTGACTAGAGGTTTACGCGTACAGCGTAATGCACAGTGTAAAACGACTGTAGCTTTACCATTACAGCATAACAGATAGTGTAAAACGACTATGGTTCACTGTATACAGTATCACATAAAGTACAACGACTTTAGGTTCAGCCGTACAGCATAAACCAAAGTGTAGACTGACTAGAGGTTTACGCGTACAGCGTAATGCACAGTGTAAAACGACTTTAGCTTTACCATTACAGCATAACAGATAGTGTAAAACGACTATGGTTGACCGTATACCGTATCACATAGTGGAGAACGACTTTATGTTCAACGGTACAGCATAAACCAAAGTGTAAACTGGCTAGAGGTTTACTCGTAGACTATGTCTTTACTCGTATAGCGTTTTATATGGAGTAGAACGACTTAGATTCAGGCGCACGGTATAAAGCAGAGCGCAAACTGGCTGTTTACTCGAGGATTAGTCTTTACCCGTGTACCGTATTGCATAGAGTAAAACAACTTTAGATTCAGCAGTACAGCATAAACCAAAGTGTAGACTGCCTACAGGTTTACGCGTACAGCGTAATGCACAGTGTAAAACGACTATAGCTTTACCATTACAGCATAACAGATAGTGTAAAACAATTATGGTTCACTGTATACAGTATCACATAAAGTACAACGACTTTAGGTTCAACCGTACAGTATAAAGCAGAGTGTAAACTGGCTAGAGGTTTACTCGTCGACTATGTCTTTACCCGTATAGCGTATTATATAGAGTAGAACGACTTAGATTCAGGCGCACAGTATAAAGCTGAGTGCAAACTGGCTAGAGGTTTACTCGAGGATTAGTCTTTACCGGTGTACCGTATTGCATAGAGTACAACACCTTTAGGTTCAGCCGTACAGCATAAACCAAAGTGTAGACTGACTAGAGGTTTACGCGTACAGCGTAATGCACAGTGTAAAACGACTTAAGCTTAACCATTACAGCATAACAGATAGTGTAAAACGACTATGGTTGACCGTATACCGTATCACATAGTGGAGAACGACTTTATGTTCAACGGTACAGCATAAACCAAAGTGTAAACTGGCTAGAGGTTTACTCGTAGACTATGTCTTTACTCGTATAGCGTTTTATATGGAGTAGAACGACTTAGATTCAGGCGCACGGTATAAAGCAGAGCGCAAACTGGCTGTTTACTCGAGGATTAGTCTTTACCCGTGTACCGTATTGCATAGAGTAAAACAACTTTAGATTCAGCAGTACAGCATAAACCAAAGTGTAGACTGCCTACAGGTTTACGCGTACAGCGTAATGCACAGTGTAAAACGACTATAGCTTTACCATTACAGCATAACAGATAGTGTAAAACAATTATGGTTCACTGTATACAGTATCACATAAAGTACAACGACTTTAGGTTCAACCGTACAGTATAAAGCAGAGTGTAAACTGGCTAGAGGTTTACTCGTCGACTATGTCTTTACCCGTATAGCGTATTATATAGAGTAGAACGACTTAGATTCAGGCGCACAGTATAAAGCTGAGTGCAAACTGGCTAGAGGTTTACTCGAGGATTAGTCTTTACCGGTGTACCGTATTGCATAGAGTACAACACCTTTAGGTTCAGCCGTACAGCATAAACCAAAGTGTAGACTGACTAGAGGTTTACGCGTACAGCGTAATGCATAGTGTAAATCGACTTTAGCATTACCATTACAGCATAACAGATAGTGCAAAACGACTATGATTCACTGTATACCGTATCACATAGAGTAGAACTACTTTAGGTTCAACCGTTCAGTATAAAGCAGAGTGTAAACTGGCTAGAGGTTTATTCCTCGACTATGTCTTTACCCGTATAGCGTATTATATAGAGTAGAACGACTTAGATTCAGGCGTACAGTACAAAGCAGAGTACAAACTGGCTAGAGGTTTACTCGAGGATTAGTCTTTACCCGTATACCGAACTGCATAGAGTAGAATAACTTTAGGTTCAGCCGTACAGCATAAACCAAAGTGTAGACTGACTAGAGGTTTACGCGTACAGCGTAATGCACAGTGTAAAACGACTTAAGCTTAACCATTACAGCATAACAGATAGTGTAAAACGACTATGGTTGACCGTATACCGTATCACATAGTGGAGAACGACTTTATGTTCAACGGTACAGCATAAACCAAAGTGTAAACTGGCTAGAGGTTTACTCGTAGACTATGTCTTTACTCGTATAGCGTTTTATATGGAGTAGAACGACTTAGATTCAGGCGCACGGTATAAAGCAGAGCGCAAATTGGCTGTTTACTCGAGGATTAGTCTTTACCCGTGTACCGTATTGCATAGAGTAAAACAACTTTAGATTCAGCCGTACAGCATAAACCAAAGTGTAGACTGACTACAGGTTTACGCGTACAGCGTAATGTACAGTGTAAAACGACTATACCTTTACCATTACAGCATAACAGATAGTGTAAAACGATTATGGTTCACTGTATACAGTATCACATAAAGTACAACGACTTTAGGTTCAACCGTACAGTATAAAGCAGAGTGTAAACTGGCTAGAGGTTTACTCGTCGACTATGTCTTTACCCGTATAGCGTATTATATAGAGTAGAACGACTTAGATTCAGGCGCACAGTATAAAGCTGAGTGCAAACTGGCTAGAGGTTTACTCGAGGATTAGTCTTTACCCGTGTACCGTATTGCATAGAGTACAACAACTTTAGGTTCAGCCGTACAGCATAAACCAAAGTGTAGACTGACTAGAGGTTTACGCGTACAGCGTAATGCACAGTGTAAAACGACTTCAGCTTTACCATTACAGCATAACAGATAGTGTAAAACGATTATGGTTCACTGTATACAGTATCACATAAAGTACAACGACTTTAGGTTCAACCGTACAGTATAAAGCAGAGTGTAAACTGGCTAGAGGTTTACTCGTCGACTATGTCTTTACCCGTATAGCGTATTATATAGAGTAGAACGACTTAGATTCAGGCGCACAGTATAAAGCTGAGTGCAAACTGGCTAGAGGTTTACTCGAGGATCAGTCTTTACCCGTGTACCGTATTGCATGGAGTACAACAACTTTAGGTTCAGCCGTACAGCATAAACCAAAGTGTAGACTGACTAGAGGTTTACGCGTACAGCGTAATGCACAGTGTAAAACGACTTTAGCTTTACCATTACAGCATAACAGATAGTGTAAAACGACAATGGTTGACCGTGTACCGTATTGCATAGAGTAAAACAACTTTAGGTTCAGCCGTACAGCATAAATCAAAGTGTAGACTGACTAGAGGTTTACGCGTACAGCGTAATGCACAGTGTAAAACGACTTAAGCTTTACCATTACAGCATAACAGATAGTGTAAAACGACTATGGTTGACCGTATACCGTATCACATAGTGGAGAACGACTTTATGTTCAACGGTACAACATAAACCAAAGTGTAAACTGGCTAGAGGTTTACTCGTAGACTATGTCTTTACTCGTATAGCGTTTTATATAGAGTAGAACGACTTAGATTCAGGCGCACGGTATAAAGCAGAGCGCAAACTGGCTGTTTACTCGAGGATTAGTCTTTACCCGTGTACCGTATTGCATAGAGTAAAACAACTTTAGATTCAGCCGTACAGCATAAACCAAAGTGTAGACTGACTACAGGTTTACGCGTACAGCGTAATGCACAGTGTAAAACGACTATAGCTTTACCATTACAGCATAACAGATAGTGTAAAACGATTATGGTTCACTGTATACAGTATCACATAAAGTACAACGACTTTAGGTTCAACCGTACAGTATAAAGCAGAGTGTAAACTGGCTAGAGGTTTACTCGTCGACTATGTCTTTACCCGTATAGCGTATTATATAGAGTAGAACGACTTAGATTCAGGCGCACAGTATAAAGCTGAGTGCAAACTGGCTAGAGGTTTACTCGAGGATTAGTCTTTACCCGTGTACCGTATTGCATAGAGTACAACAACTTTAGGTTCAGCCGTACAGCATAAACCAAAGTGTAGACTGACTAGAGGTTTACGCGTACAGCGTAATGCACAGTGTAAAACGACTTCAGCTTTACCATTACAGCATAACAGATAGTGTAAAACGATTATGGTTCACTGTATACAGTATCACATAAAGTACAACGACTTTAGGTTCAACCGTACAGTATAAAGCAGAGTGTAAACTGGCTAGAGGTTTACTCGTCGACTATGTCTTTACCCGTATAGCGTATTATATAGAGTAGAACGACTTAGATTCAGGCGCACAGTATAAAGCTGAGTGCAAACTGGCTAGAGGTTTACTCGAGGATTAGTCTTTACCCGTGTACCGTATTGCATAGAGTACAACAACTTTAGGTTCAGCCGTACAGCATAAACCAAAGTGTAGACTGACTAGAGGTTTACGCGTACAGCGTAATGCACAGTGTAAATCGACTTTAGCTTTACCATTACAGCATAACAGATAGTGTAAAACGACAATGGTTGACCGTATACCGTGTCACATAGAGGAGAACGACTTTAGGTTCAACCGTACAGTTTAAAGCAGAGTGTAAACTGGCTAGTGGTTTATTCGAGGATTAGTCTTTACCCGTGTACCGTATTGCATAGAGTAAAACAACTTTAGATTCAGCAGTACAGCATAAACCAAAGTGTAGACTGCCTACAGGTTTACGCGTACAGCGTAATGCACAGTGTAAAACGACTATAGCTTTACCATTACAGCATAACAGATAGTGTAAAACAATTATGGTTCACTGTATACAGTATCACATAAAGTACAACGACTTTAGGTTCAACCGTACAGTATAAAGCAGAGGGTAAACTGGCTAGAGGTTTACTCGTCGACTATGTCTTTACCCGTATAGCGTATTATATAGAGTAGAACGACTTAGATTCAGGCGTACAGTACAAAGCAGAGTACAAACTGGCTAGAGGTTTACTCGAGGATTAGTCTTTACCCGTATACCGAACTGCATAGAGTAGAACAACTTTAGGTTCAGCCGTACAGCATAAACCAAAGTGTAGACTGACTAGAGGTTTACGCGTACAGCGTAATGCACAGTGTAAAACGACTTAAGCTTAACCATTATAGCATAACAGATAGTGTAAAACGACTATGGTTGACCGTATACCGTATCACATAGTGGAGAACGACTTTATGTTCAACGGTACAGCATAAACCAAAGTGTAAACTGGCTAGAGGTTTACTCGTAGACTATGTCTTTACTCGTATAGCGTTTTATATGGAGTAGAACGACTTAGATTCAGGCGCACGGTATAAAGCAGAGCGCAAACTGGCTGTTTACTCGAGGATTAGTCTTTACCCGTGTACCGTATTGCATAGAGTAAAACAACTTTAGATTCAGCAGTACAGCATAAACCAAAGTGTAGACTGCCTACAGGTTTACGCGTACAGCGTAATGCACAGTGTAAAACGACTATAGCTTTACCATTACAGCATAACAGATAGTGTAAAACAATTATGGTTCACTGTATACAGTATCACATAAAGTACAACGACTTTAGGTTCAACCGTACAGTATAAAGCAGAGGGTAAACTGGCTAGAGGTTTACTCGTCGACTATGTCTTTACCCGTATAGCGTATTATATAGAGTAGAACGACTTAGATTCAGGCGTACAGTACAAAGCAGAGTACAAACTGGCTAGAGGTTTACTCGAGGATTAGTCTTTACCCGTATACCGAACTGCATAGAGTAGAACAACTTTAGGTTCAGCCGTACAGCATAAACCAAAGTGTAGACTGACTAGAGGTTTACGCGTACAGCGTAATGCACAGTGTAAAACGACTTAAGCTTAACCATTATAGCATAACAGATAGTGTAAAACGACTATGGTTGACCGTATACCGTATCACATAGTGGAGAACGACTTTATGTTCAACGGTACAGCATAAACCAAAGTGTAAACTGGCTAGAGGTTTACTCGTAGACTATGTCTTTACTCGTATAGCGTTTTATATGGAGTAGAACGACTTAGATTCAGGCGCACGGTATAAAGCAGAGCGCAAACTGGCTGTTTACTCGAGGATTAGTCTTTACCCGTGTACCGTATTGCATAGAGTAAAACAACTTTAGATTCAGCCGTACAGCATAAACCAAAGTGTAGACTGACTACAGGTTTACGCGTACAGCGTAATGCACAGTGTAAAACGACTATAGCTTTACCATTACAGCATAACAGATAGTGTAAAACGATTATGGTTCACTGTATACAGTATCACATAAAGTACAACGACTTTAGGTTCAACCGTACAGTATAAAGCAGAGTGTAAACTGGCTAGAGGTTTACTCGTCGACTATGTCTTTACCCGTATAGCGTATTATATAGAGTAGAACGACTTAGATTCAGGCGCACAGTATAAAGCTGAGTGCAAACTGGCTAGAGGTTTACTCGAGGATTAGTCTTTACCCGTGTACCGTATTGCATGGAGTACAACAACTTTAGGTTCAGCCGTACAGCATAAACCAAAGTGTAGACTGACTAGAGGTTTACGCTTACAGCGTAATGCACAGTGTAAAACGACTTTAGCTTTACCATTACAGCATAACAGATAGTGTAAAACGACAATGGTTGACCGTATACCGTATCACATAGAGGAGAACGACTTTAGGTTCAACCGTACAGTATAAAGCAGAGTGTAAACTGGCTAGAGGTTTACTCGAGGATTAGTCTTTACCCGTGTACCGTATTGCATAGAGTAAAACAACTTTAGGTTCAGCCGTACAGCATAAATCAAAGTGTAGACTGACTAGAGGTTTACGCGTACAGCGTAATGCACAGTGTAAAACGACTTAAGCTTTACCATTACAGCATAACAGATAGTGTAAAACGACTATGGTTGACCGTATACCGTATCACATAGTGGAGAACGACTTTATGTTCAACGGTACAACATAAACCAAAGTGTAAACTGGCTAGAGGTTTACTCGTAGACTATGTCTTTACTCGTATAGCGTTTTATATAGAGTAGAACGACTTAGATTCAGGCGCACGGTATAAAGCAGAGCGCAAACTGGCTGTTTACTCGAGGATTAGTCTTTACCCGTGTACCGTATTGCATAGAGTAAAACAACTTTAGATTCAGCAGTACAGCATAAACCAAAGTGTAGACTGCCTACAGGTTTACGCGTACAGCGTAATGCACAGTGTAAAACGACTATAGCTTTACCATTACAGCATAACAGATAGTGTAAAACAATTATGGTTCACTGTATACAGTATCACATAAAGTACAACGACTTTAGGTTCAACCGTACAGTATAAAGCAGAGTGTAAACAGGCTAGAGGTTTACTCGTCGACTATGTCTTTACCCGTATAGCGTATTATATAGAGTAGAACGACTTAGATTCAGGCGTACAGTACAAAGCAGAGTACAAACTGGCTAGAGGTTTACTCGAGGATTAGTCTTTACCCGTATACCGAACTGCATAGAGTAGAACAACTTTAGGTTCAGCCGTACAGCATAAACCAAAGTGTAGACTGACTAGAGGTTTACGCGTACAGCGTAATGCACAGTGTAAAACGACTTAAGCTTAACCATTATAGCATAACAGATAGTGTAAAACGACTATGGTTGACCGTATACCGTATCACATAGTGGAGAACGACTTTATGTTCAACGGTACAGCATAAACCAAAGTGTAAACTGGCTAGAGGTTTACTCGTAGACTATGTCTTTACTCGTATAGCGTTTTATATGGAGTAGAACGACTTAGATTCAGGCGCACGGTATAAAGCAGAGCGCAAACTGGCTGTTTACTCGAGGATTAGTCTTTACCCGTGTACCGTATTGCATAGAGTAAAACAACTTTAGATTCAGCCGTACAGCATAAACCAAAGTGTAGACTGACTACAGGTTTACGCGTACAGCGTAATGCACAGTGTAAAACGACTTTAGCTTTACCATTACAGCATAACAGATAGTGTAAAACGACAATGGTTGACCGTATACCGTATCACATAGAGGAGAACGACTTTAGGTTCAACCGTACAGTATAAAGCAGAGTGTAAACTGGCTAGAGGTTTACTCGAGGATTAGTCTTTACCCGTGTACCGTATTGCATAGAGTAAAACAACTTTAGGTTCAGCCGTACAGCATAAATCAAAGTGTAGACTGACTAGAGGTTTACGCGTACAGCGTAATGCACAGTGTAAAACGACTTAAGCTTTACCATTACAGCATAACAGATAGTGTAAAACGATTATGGTTCACTGTATACAGTATCACATAAAGTACAACGACTTTAGGTTCAACCGTACAGTATAAAGCAGAGTGTAAACTGGCTAGAGGTTTACTCGTCGACTATGTCTTTACCCGTATAGCGTATTATATAGAGTAGACCGACTTAGATTCAGGCGCACAGTATAAAGCTGAGTGCAAACTGGCTAGAGGTTTACTCGAGGATTAGTCTTTACCCGTGTACCGTATTGCATAGAGTACAACAACTTTAGGTTCAGCCGTACAGCATAAACCAAAGTGTAGACTGACTAGAGGTTTACGCGTACAGCGTAATGCACAGTGTAAAACGACTTCAGCTTTACCATTACAGCATAACAGATAGTGTAAAACGATTATGGTTCACTGTATACAGTATCACATAAAGTACAACGACTTTAGGTTCAACCGTACAGTATAAAGCAGAGTGTAAACTGGCTAGAGGTTTACTCGTCGACTATGTCTTTACCCGTATAGCGTATTATATAGAGTAGAACGACTTAGATTCAGGCGCACAGTATAAAGCTGAGTGCAAACTGGCTAGAGGTTTACTCGAGGATTAGTCTTTACCCGTGTACCGTATTGCATGGAGTACAACAACTTTAGGTTCAGCCGTACAGCATAAACCAAAGTGTAGACTGACTAGAGGTTTACGCGTACAGCGTAATGCACAGTGTAAAACGACTTTAGCTTTACCATTACAGCATAACAGATAGTGTAAAACGACAATGGTTGACCGTATACCGTATCACATAGAGGAGAACGACTTTAGGTTCAACCGTACAGTATAAAGCAGAGTGTAAACTGGCTAGAGGTTTACTCGAGGATTAGTCTTTACCCGTGTACCGTATTGCATAGAGTAAAACAACTTTAGGTTCAGCCGTACAGCATAAATCAAAGTGTAGACTGACTAGAGGTTTACGCGTACAGCGTAATGCACAGTGTAAAACGACTTAAGCTTTACCATTACAGCATAACAGATAGTGTAAAACGACTATGGTTGACCGTATACCGTATCACATAGTGGAGAACGACTTTATGTTCAACGGTACAACATAAACCAAAGTGTAAACTGGCTAGAGGTTTACTCGTAGACTATGTCTTTACTCGTATAGCGTTTTATATAGAGTAGAACGACTTAGATTCAGGCGCACGGTATAAAGCAGAGCGCAAACTGGCTGTTTACTCGAGGATTAGTCTTTACCCGTGTACCGTATTGCATAGAGTAAAACAACTTTAGATTCAGCCGTACAGCATAAACCAAAGTGTAGACTGACAACAGGTTTACGCGTACAGCGTAATGCACAGTGTAAAACGACTTTAGCTTTACCATTACAGCATAACAGATAGTGTAAAACGACTATGGTTCACTGTATACAGTATCACATAAAGTACAACGACTTTAGGTTCAACCGTACAGTATAAAGCAGAGTGTAAACTTGCTAGAGGTTTACTCGTCGACTATGTCTTTACCCGTACAGCGTTTTGTATAGAGTAGAACGACTTAGATTCAGGCGCACGGTATAAAGCAGAGCGCAAACTGGCTGTTTACTCGAGGATTAGTCTTTACCCGTGTACCGAATTGCATAGAGTAAAACAACTTTAGATTCAGCCGTACAGCATAAACCAAAGTGTAGACTGACAACAGGTTTACGCGTACAGCGTAATGCACAGTGTAAAACGACTTTAGCTTTACCATTACAGCATAACAGATAGTGTAAAACGACTATGGTTCACTGTATACAGTATCACATAAAGTACAACGACTTTAGGTTCAACCGTACAGTATAAAGCAGAGTGTAAACTGGCTAGAGGTTTACTCGTCGACTATGTCTTAACCCGTATAGCGTTTTATATAGAGTAGAACGACTTAGATTCAGGCGCACGGTATAAAGCAGAGTGCAAACTGGCTGTTTACTCGAGGATTAGCCTTTACCCGTGTACCGTATTGCATAGAGTAGAACAACTTTAGGTTCAGCCGTACAGCATAAACCAAAGTGTAGACTGACTAGAGGTTTACGCGTACAGCGTAATGCACAGTGTAAAACGACTTTAGCTTTACCATTACAGCATAACAGATAGTGTAAAACGACTATGGTTCACTGTATACAGTATCACATAAAGTACAACGACTTTAGGTTCAACCGTACAGTATAAAGCAGAGTGTAAACTGGCTAGAGGTTTACTCGTCGACTATGTCTTAACCCGTATAGCGTTTTATATAGAGTAGAACGACTTAGATTCAGGCGCACGGTATAAAGCAGAGTGCAAACTGGCTGTTTACTCGAGGACTAGTCTTTACCCGGGTACCGTATTGCATAGAGTAGAACAACTTTAGGTTCAACCGTACAGTATAAAGCAGAGTGTAAACTGGCTAGAGGTTTACTCGTCGACTATGTCTTTACCCGTATAGCGTATTATATAGAGTAGAACGACTTAGATTCAGGCGCACAGTATAAAGCTGAGTGCAAACTGGCTAGAGGTTTACTCGAGGATTAGTCTTTACCCGTGTACCGTATTGCATAGAGTAAAACAACTTTAGGTTCAGCCGTACAGCATAAACC
The DNA here is from genome assembly GCA_963583995.1 of Xylota segnis. NCBI lineage: Eukaryota > Metazoa > Arthropoda > Insecta > Diptera > Syrphidae > Xylota > Xylota segnis. Next base: position 1,145,570 of record OY757240.1, read on the forward strand.
AAAGTGTAGACTGACTAGAGGTTTACCCGTACATCGTAATGCACAGTGTAAAACGACTTAAGCATTACCATTACAGCATAACAGATAGTGTAAAACGACTATGGTTCTTTGTATACCGTATCACATAGAGTAGAACGACTTTAGGTTCAACCGTACAGTATAAAGCAGAGTGTAAACTGGCTAGAGGTTTACTCGTCGACTATGTCTTAACCCGTATAGCGTTTTATATAGAGTAGAACGACTTAGATTCAGGCGCACGGTATAAAGCAGAGTGCAAACTGGCTGTTTACTCGAGGACTAGTCTTTACCCGGGTACCGTATTGCATAGAGTAGAACAACTTTAGGTTCAACCGTACAGTATAAAGCAGAGTGTAAACTGGCTAGAGGTTTACTCGTCGACTATGTCTTTACCCGTATAGCGTATTATATAGAGTAGAACGACTTAGATTCAGGCGCACAGTATAAAGCTGAGTGCAAACTGGCTAGAGGTTTACTCGAGGATTAGTCTTTACCCGTGTACCGTATTGCATAGAGTAAAACAACTTTAGGTTCAGCCGTACAGCATAAACCAAAGTGTAGACTGACTAGAGGTTTACCCGTACATCGTAATGCACAGTGTAAAAGGACTTAAGCATTACCATTACAGCATAACAGATAGTGTAAAACAATTATGGTTCACTGTATACAGTATCACATAAAGTACAACGACTTTAGGTTCAACCGTACAGTATAAAGCAGAGTGTAAACTGGCTAGAGGTTTACTCGTCGACTATGTCTTTACCCGTATAGCGTATTATATAGAGTAGAACGACTTAGATTCAGGCGTACAGTACAAAGCAGAGTACAAACTGGCTAGAGGTTTACTCGAGGATTAGTCTTTACCCGTATACCGAACTGCATAGAGTAGAACAACTTTAGGTTCAGCCGTACAGCATAAACCAAAGTGTAGACTGACTAGAGGTTTACGCGTACAGCGTAATGCACAGTGTAAAACGACTTAAGCTTAACCATTATAGCATAACAGATAGTGTAAAACGACTATGGTTGACCGTATACCGTATCACATAGTGGAGAACGACTTTATGTTCAACGGTACAGCATAAACCAAAGTGTAAACTGGCTAGAGGTTTACTCGTAGACTATGTCTTTACTCGTATAGCGTTTTATATGGAGTAGAACGACTTAGATTCAGGCGCACGGTATAAAGCAGAGCGCAAACTGGCTGTTTACTCGAGGATTAGTCTTTACCCGTGTACCGTATTGCATAGAGTAAAACAACTTTAGATTCAGCCGTACAGCATAAACCAAAGTGTAGACTGACTACAGGTTTACGCGTACAGCGTAATGCACAGTGTAAAACGACTTTAGCTTTACCATTACAGCATAACAGATAGTGTAAAACGACAATGGTTGACCGTATACCGTATCACATAGAGGAGAACGACTTTAGGTTCAACCGTACAGTATAAAGCAGAGTGTAAACTGGCTAGAGGTTTACTCGAGGATTAGTCTTTACCCGTGTACCGTATTGCATAGAGTAAAACAACTTTAGGTTCAGCCGTACAGCATAAATCAAAGAGTAGACTGACTAGAGGTTTACGCGTACAGCGTAATGCACAGTGTAAAACGACTTAAGCTTTACCATTACAGCATAACAGATAGTGTAAAACGATTATGGTTCACTGTATACAGTATCACATAAAGTACAACGACTTTAGGTTCAACCGTACAGTATAAAGCAGAGTGTAAACTGGCTAGAGGTTTACTCGTCGACTATGTCTTTACCCGTATAGCGTATTATATAGAGTAGACCGACTTAGATTCAGGCGCACAGTATAAAGCTGAGTGCAAACTGGCTAGAGGTTTACTCGAGGATTAGTCTTTACCCGTGTACCGTATTGCATAGAGTACAACAACTTTAGGTTCAGCCGTACAGCATAAACCAAAGTGTAGACTGACTAGAGGTTTACGCGTACAGCGTAATGCACAGTGTAAAACGACTTCAGCTTTACCATTACAGCATAACAGATAGTGTAAAACGATTATGGTTCACTGTATACAGTATCACATAAAGTACAACGACTTTAGGTTCAACCGTACAGTATAAAGCAGAGTGTAAACTGGCTAGAGGTTTACTCGTCGACTATGTCTTTACCCGTATAGCGTATTATATAGAGTAGAACGACTTAGATTCAGGCGCACAGTATAAAGCTGAGTGCAAACTGGCTAGAGGTTTACTCGAGGATTAGTCTTTACCCGTGTACCGTATTGCATGGAGTACAACAACTTTAGGTTCAGCCGTACAGCATAAACCAAAGTGTAGACTGACTGGAGGTTTACGCGTACAGCGTAATGCACAGTGTAAAACGACTTTAGCTTTACCATTACAGCATAACAGATAGTGTAAAACGACAATGGTTGACCGTATACCGTATCACATAGAGGAGAACGACTTTAGGTTCAACCGTACAGTATAAAGCAGAGTGTAAACTGGCTAGAGGTTTACTCGAGGATTAGTCTTTACCCGTGTACCGTATTGCATAGAGTAAAACAACTTTAGGTTCAGCCGTACAGCATAAATCAAAGTGTAGACTGACTAGAGGTTTACGCGTACAGCGTAATGCACAGTGTAAAACGACTTAAGCTTTACCATTACAGCATAACAGATAGTGTAAAACGACTATGGTTGACCGTATACCGTATCACATAGTGGAGAACGACTTTATGTTCAACGGTACAACATAAACCAAAGTGTAAACTGGCTAGAGGTTTACTCGTAGACTATGTCTTTACTCGTATAGCGTTTTATATAGAGTAGAACGACTTAGATTCAGGCGCACGGTATAAAGCAGAGCGCAAACTGGCTGTTTACTCGAGGATTAGTCTTTACCCGTGTACCGTATTGCATAGAGTAAAACAACTTTAGATTCAGCCGTACAGCATAAACCAAAGTGTAGACTGACAACAGGTTTACGCGTACAGCGTAATGCACAGTGTAAAACGACTTTAGCTTTACCATTACAGCATAACAGATAGTGTAAAACGACTATGGTTCACTGTATACAGTATCACATAAAGTACAACGACTTTAGGTTCAACCGTACAGTATAAAGCAGAGTGTAAACTTGCTAGAGGTTTACTCGTCGACTATGTCTTTACCCGTACAGCGTTTTGTATAGAGTAGAACGACTTAGATTCAGGCGCACGGTATAAAGCAGAGCGCAAACTGGCTGTTTACTCGAGGATTAGTCTTTACCCGTGTACCGAATTGCATAGAGTAAAACAACTTTAGATTCAGCCGTACAGCATAAACCAAAGTGTAGACTGACAACAGGTTTACGCGTACAGCGTAATGCACAGTGTAAAACGACTTTAGCTTTACCATTACAGCATAACAGATAGTGTAAAACGACTATGGTTCACTGTATACAGTATCACATAAAGTACAACGACTTTAGGTTCAACCGTACAGTATAAAGCAGAGTGTAAACTGGCTAGAGGTTTACTCGTCGACTATGTCTTAACCCGTATAGCGTTTTATATAGAGTAGAACGACTTAGATTCAGGCGCACGGTATAAAGCAGAGTGCAAACTGGCTGTTTACTCGAGGACTAGTCTTTACCCGGGTACCGTATTGCATAGAGTAGAACAACTTTAGGTTCAACCGTACAGTATAAAGCAGAGTGTAAACTGGCTAGAGGTTTACTCGTCGACTATGTCTTTACCCGTATAGCGTATTATATAGAGTAGAACGACTTAGATTCAGGCGCACAGTATAAAGCTGAGTGCAAACTGGCTAGAGGTTTACTCGAGGATTAGTCTTTACCCGTGTACCGTATTGCATAGAGTAAAACAACTTTAGGTTCAGCCGTACAGCATAAACCAAAGTGTAGACTGACTAGAGGTTTACCCGTACATCGTAATGCACAGTGTAAAACGACTTAAGCATTACCATTACAGCATAACAGATAGTGTAAAACGACTATGGTTCTTTGTATACCGTATCACATAGAGTAGAACGACTTTAGGTTCAACCGTACAGTATAAAGCAGAGTGTAAACTGGCTAGAGGCTTACTCGTCGACTATGTCTTAACCCGTATAGCGTTTTATATAGAGTAGAACGACTTAGATTCAGGCGCACGGTATAAAGCAGAGTGCAAACTGGCTGTTTACTCGAGGACTAGTCTTTACCCGTGTACCGTATTGCATGGAGTAGAACAACTTTAGGTTCTGCCGTACAGCATAAACCAAAGTGTAGACTGACTAGAGGTTTACCCGTACATCGTAATGCACAGTGTAAAAGGACTTAAGCATTACCATTACAGCATAACAGATAGTGTAAAACGACTATGGTTCTTTGTATACCGTATCACATAGAGTAGAACGACTTTAGGTTCAACCGTACAGTATAAAGCAGAGTGTAAACTGGCTAGAGGTTTACTCGTCGACTATGTCTTTACCCGTATAGCGTATTATATAGAGTAGAACGACTTAGATTCAGGCGCACAGTATAAAGCTGAGTGCAAACTGGCTAGAGGTTTACTCGAGGATTAGTCTTTACCCGTGTACCGTATTGCATAGAGTAGAACAACTTTAGGTTCAGCCGTACAGCATAAACCAAAGTGTAGACTGACTAGAGGTTTACGCGTACAGCGTAATGCACAGTGTAAAACGACTGTAGCTTTTCCATTACAGCATAACAGATAGTGTAAAACGACTATGGTTCACTGTATACAGTATCACATAAAGTACAACGACTTTAGGTTCAGCCGTACAGCATAAACCAAAGTGTAGACTGACTAGAGGTTTACGCGTACAGCGTAATGCACAGTGTAAAACGACTTTAGCTTTACCATTACAGCATAACAGATAGTGTAAAACGACTATGGTTGACCGTATACCGTGTCACATAGAGGAGAACGACTTTAGGTTCAACCGTACAGTTTAAAGCAGAGTGTAAACTGGCTAGTGGTTTATTCGAGGATTAGTCTTTACCCGTGTACCGTATTGCATGGAGTAAAACAACTTTAGATTCAGCCGTACAGCATAAACCAAAGTGTAGACTGACAACAGGTTTACGCGTACAGCGTAATGCACAGTGTAAAACGACTTTAGCTTTACCATTACAGCATAACAGATAGTGTAAAACGACTATGGTTCACTGTATACAGTATCACATAAAGTACAACGACTTTAGGTTCAACCGTACAGTATAAAGCAGAGTGTAAACTGGCTAGAGGTTTACTCGTCGACTATGTCTTAACCCGTATAGCGTTTTATATAGAGTAGAACGACTTAGATTCAGGCGCACGGTATAAAGCAGAGTGCAAACTGGCTGTTTACTCGAGGATTAGCCTTTACCCGTGTACCGTATTGCATAGAGTAGAACAACTTTAGGTTCAGCCGTACAGCATAAACCAAAGTGTAGACTGACTAGAGGTTTACGCGTACAGCGTAATGCACAGTGTAAAACGACTTTAGCTTTACCATTACAGCATAACAGATAGTGTAAAACGACTATGGTTCACTGTATACAGTATCACATAAAGTACAACGACTTTAGGTTCAACCGTACAGTATAAAGCAGAGTGTAAACTGGCTAGAGGTTTACTCGTCGACTATGTCTTAACCCGTATAGCGTTTTATATAGAGTAGAACGACTTAGATTCAGGCGCACGGTATAAAGCAGAGTGCAAACTGGCTGTTTACTCGAGGACTAGTCTTTACCCGGGTACCGTATTGCATAGAGTAGAACAACTTTAGGTTCAACCGTACAGTATAAAGCAGAGTGTAAACTGGCTAGAGGTTTACTCGTCGACTATGTCTTTACCCGTATAGCGCATTATATAGAGTAGAACGACTTAGATTCAGGCGCACAGTATAAAGCTGAGTGCAAACTGGCTAGAGGTTTACTCGAGGATTAGTCTTTACCCGTGTACCGTATTGCATAGAGTAAAACAACTTTAGGTTCAGCCGTACAGCATAAACCAAAGTGTAGACTGACTAGAGGTTTACCCGTACATCGTAATGCACAGTGTAAAACGACTTAAGCATTACCATTACAGCATAACAGATAGTGTAAAACGACTATGGTTCTTTGTATACCGTATCACATAGAGTAGAACGACTTTAGGTTCAACCGTACAGTATAAAGCAGAGTGTAAACTGGCTAGAGGTTTACTCGTCGACTATGTCTTAACCCGTATAGCGTTTTATATAGAGTAGAACGACTTAGATTCAGGCGCACGGTATAAAGCAGAGTGCAAACTGGCTGTTTACTCGAGGACTAGTCTTTACCCGTGTACCGTATTGCATGGAGTAGAACAACTTTAGGTTCTGCCGTACAGCATAAACCAAAGTGTAGACTGACTAGAGGTTTACCCGTACATCGTAATGCACAGTGTAAAAGGACTTAAGCATTACCATTACAGCATAACAGATAGTGTAAAACGACTATGGTTCTTTGTATACCGTATCACATAGAGTAGAACGACTTTAGGTTCAACCGTACAGTATAAAGCAGAGTGTAAACTGGCTAGAGGTTTACTCGTCGACTATGTCTTTACCCGTATAGCGTATTATATAGAGTAGAACGACTTAGATTCAGGCGCACAGTATAAAGCTGAGTGCAAACTGGCTAGAGGTTTACTCGAGGATTAGTCTTTACCCGTGTACCGTATTGCATAGAGTAGAACAACTTTAGGTTCAGCCGTACAGCATAAACCAAAGTGTAGACTGACTAGAGGTTTACGCGTACAGCGTAATGCACAGTGTAAAACGACTGTAGCTTTTCCATTACAGCATAACAGATAGTGTAAAACGACTATGGTTCACTGTATACAGTATCACATAAAGTACAACGACTTTAGGTTCAGCCGTACAGCATAAACCAAAGTGTAGACTGACTAGAGGTTTACGCGTACAGCGTAATGCACAGTGTAAAACGACTTTAGCTTTACCATTACAGCATAACAGATAGTGTAAAACGACTATGGTTGACCGTATACCGTGTCACATAGAGGAGAACGACTTTAGGTTCAACCGTACAGTTTAAAGCAGAGTGTAAACTGGCTAGTGGTTTATTCGAGGATTAGTCTTTACCCGTGTACCGTATTGCATAGAGTAAAACAACTTTAGGTTCAGCCGTACAGCATAAACCAAAGTGTAGACTGACTAGAGGTTTACGCGTACAGCGTAATGCACAGTGTAAAACGATTTAAGCTTAACCATTACAGCATAACAGATAGTGTAAAACGACTATGGTTGACCGTATACCGTATCACATAGTGGAGAACGACTTTATGTTCAACGGTACAGCATAAACCAAAGTGTAAACTGGCTAGAGGTTTACTCGTAGACTATGTCTTTACTCGTATAGCGTTTTATATGGAGTAGAACGACTTAGATTCAGGCGCACGGTATAAAGCAGAGCGCAAACTGGCTGTTTACTCGAGGATTAGTCTTCACCCGTGTACCGTATTGCATAGAGTAAAACAACTTTAGATTCAGCCGTACAGCATAAACCAAAGTGTAGACTGCCTACAGGTTTACGCGTACAGCGTAATGCACAGTGTAAAACGACTATAGCTTTACCATTACAGCATAACAGATAGTGTAAAACGATTATGGTTCACTGTATACAGTATCACATAAAGTACAACGACTTTAGGTTCAACCGTACAGTATAAAGCAGAGTGTAAACTGGCTAGAGGTTTACTCGTCGACTATGTCTTTACCCGTATAGCGTATTATATAGAGTAGAACGACTTAGATTCAGGCGCACAGTATAAAGCTGAGTGCAAACTGGCTAGTGGTTTACTCGAGGATTAGTCTTTACCCGTGTACCGTATTGCATAGAGTACAACAACTTTAGGTTCAGCCGTACAGCATAAACCAAAGTGTAGACTGACTAGAGGTTTACGCGTACAGCGTAATGCACAGTGTAAAACGACTATAGCTTTACCATTACAGCATAACAGATAGTGTAAAACGACTATGGTTCACTGTATACAGTATCACATAGAGTACAACTACTTTAGGTTCAACCGTTCAGTATAAAGCAGAGTGTAAACTGGCTAGAGGTTTACTCCTCGACTATGTCTTTACCCGTATAGCGTATTATATAGAGTAGAACGACTTAGATTCAGGCGTACAGTACAAAGCAGAGTACAAACTGGCTAGAGGTTTACTCGAGGATTAGTCTTTACCCGTATACCGAACTGCATAGAGTAGAACAACTTTAGGTTCAGCCGTACAGCATAAACCAAAGTGTAGACTGACTAGATGTTTACGCGTACAGCGTAATGCACAGTGTAAAACGACTTAAGCTTAACCATTACAGCATAACAGGTAGTGTAAAACGACTATGGTTGACCGTATACCGTATCACATAGTGGAGAACGACTTTATGTTCAACGGTACAGCATAAACCAAAGTGTAAACTGGCTAGAGGTTTACTCGTAGACTATGTCTTTACTCGTATAGCGTTTTATATGGAGTAGAACGACTTAGATTCAGGCGCACGGTATAAAGCAGAGTGCAAACTGGCTGTTTACTCGAGGATTAGTCTTTACCCGTGTACCGTATTGCATAGAGTAAAACAACTTTAGATTCAGCCGTACAGCATAAACCAAAGTGTAGACTGACTACAGGTTTACGTGTACAGCGTAATGCACAGCGTAAAACGACTATAGCTTTACCATTACAGCATAACAGATAGTGTAAAACGATTATGGTTCACTGTATACAGTATCACATAAAGTACAACGACTTTAGGTTCAACCGTACAGTATAAAGCAGAGTGTAAACTGGCTAGAGGTTTACTCGTCGACTATGTCTTTACCCGTATAGCGTATTATATAGAGTAGAACGACTTAGATTCAGGCGCACAGTATAAAGCTGAGTGCAAACTGGCTAGAGGTTTACTCGAGGATTAGTCTTTACCCGTGTACCGTATTGCATAGAGTACAACAACTTTAGGTTCAGCCGTACAGCATAAACCAAAGTGTAGACTGACTAGAGGTTTACGCGTACAGCGTAATGCACAGTGTAAAACGACTTCAGCTTTACCATTACAGCATAACAGATAGTGTAAAACGACTATGGTTCACTGTATACAGTATCACATAGAGTACAACTACTTTAGGTTCAACCGTTCAGTATAAAGCAGAGTGTAAACTGGCTAGAGGTTTACTCCTCGACTATGTCTTTACCCGTATAGCGTGTTATATAGAGTAGAACGACTTAGATTCAGGCGTACAGTACAAAGCAGAGTACAAACTGGCTAGAGGTTTACTCGAGGATTAGTCTTTACCCGTATACCGAACTGCATAGAGTAGAACAACTTTAGGTTCAGCCGTACAGCATAAACCAAAGTGTAGACTGACTAGAGGTTTACGCGTACAGCGTAATGCACAGTGTAAAACGACTTAAGCTTAACCATTACAGCATAACAGATAGTGTAAAACGACTATGGTTGACCGTATACCGTATCACATAGTGGAGAACGACTTTATGTTCAACGGTACAGCATAAACCAAAGTGTAAACTGGCTAGAGGTTTACTCGTAGACTATGTCTTTACTCGTATAGCGTTTTATATGGAGTAGAACGACTTAGATTCAGGCGCACGGTATAAAGCAGAGCGCAAACTGGCTGTTTACTCGAGGATTAGTCTTTACCCGTGTTACGTATTGCTTAGAGTAGAACGACTTTAGGTTCAGCGGTACAGCATAAACCAAAGTGTAAACTGACTAGAGGTTTACTCGTAGACAATGTTTTTACCCGTACAGCATATTACATAGAGTAGAACAACTTAGGTTCAGGCGTACAGTACACAGCAGAGTACAAACTGGCTAGAGGTTTACTCGAGGATTAGTCTTTACCCGTATACCGAATTGCATAGAGTAGAACAACTTTAGGTTCAACCTTGCAGCATAAAGCAGAGTGTAAACTGACTAGAGGTTTACGCGTACAGCGTAATGCACAGTGTAAAACGACTTCAGCTTTACCATTACAGCATAACAGATAGTGTAAAACTACTATGGTTCACTGTATACAGTATCACATAGAGTACAACGACTTTAGGTTCAACCGTACAGTATAAAGCAGATTGCAATCTGGCTAGAGGTTTACTCGAGGATTAGTCTTTACCCGTATACCGAACTGCATAGAGTAGAACAACTTTAGGTTCAGCCGTACAGCATAAACCAAAGTGTAGACTGACTAGAGGTTTACGCGTACAGCGTAATGCACAGTGTAAAACGACTTTAGCTTTACCATTACAGCATAACAGATAGTGTAAAACGACTATGGTTGACCGTATACCGTATCACATAGTGGAGAACGACTTTATGTTCAACGGTACAGCATAAACCAAAGTGTAAACTGGCTAGAGGTTTACTCGTAGACTATGTCTTTACTCGTATAGCGTTTTATATGGAGTAGAACGACTTAGATTCAGGCGCACGGTATAAAGCAGAGCGCAAACTGGCTGTTTACTCGAGGATTAGTCTTTACCCGTGTTACGTATTGCTTAGAGTAGAACGACTTTAGGTTCAGCGGTACAGCATAAATCAAAGTGTAGACTGACTAGAGGTTTACGCGTACAGCGTAATGCACAGTGTAAAACGACTTAAGCTTTACCATTACAGCATAACAGATAGTGTAAAACGACTATGGTTGACCGTATACCGTATCACATAGTGGAGAACGACTTTATGTTCAACGGTACAACATAAACCAAAGTGTAAACTGGCTAGAGGTTTACTCGTAGACTATGTCTTTACTCGTATAGCGTTTTATATAGAGTAGAACGACTTAGATTCAGGCGCACGGTATAAAGCAGAGCGCAAACTGGCTGTTTACTCGAGGATTAGTCTTTACCCGTGTACCGTATTGCATAGAGTAAATCAACTTTAGATTCAGCCGTACAGCATAAACCAAAGTGTAGACTGACAACAGGTTTACGCGTACAGCGTAATGCACAGTGTAAAACGACTTTAGCTTTACCATTACAGCATAACAGATAGTGTAAAACGACTATGGTTCACTGTATACAGTATCACATAAAGTACAACGACTTTAGGTTCAACCGTACAGTATAAAGCAGAGTGTAAACTTGCTAGAGGTTTACTCGTCGACTATGTCTTTACCCGTATAGCGTTTTATATAGAGTAGAACGACTTAGATTCAGGCGCACGGTATAAAGCAGAGCGCAAACTGGCTGTTTACTCGAGGATTAGTCTTTACCCGTGTACCGAATTGCATAGAGTAAAACAACTTTAGATTCAGCCGTACAGCATAAACCAAAGTGTAGACTGACAACAGGTTTACGCGTACAGCGTAATGCACAGTGTAAAACGACTTTAGCTTTACCATTACATCATAACAGATAGTGTAAAACGACTATGGTTCACTGTATACAGTATCACATAAAGTACAACGACTTTAGGTTCAACCGTACAGTATAAAGCAGAGTGTAAACTTGCTAGAGGTTTACTCGTCGACTATGTCTTTACCCGTATAGCGTTTTATATAGAGTAGAACGACTTAGATTCAAGCGCACGGTATAAAGCAGAGCGCAAACTGGCTGTTTACTCGAGGATTAGTCTTTACCCGTGTACCGTATTGCATAGAGTAAAACAACTTTAGATTCAGCCGTACAGCATAAACCAAAGTGTAGACTGACTACAGGTTTACGCGTACAGCGTAATGCACAGTGTAAAACGACTTTAGCTTTACCATTACAGCATAACAGATAGTGTAAAACGACTATGGTTCACTGTATACAGTATCACATAAAGTACAACGACTTTAGGTTCAACCGTACAGTATAAAGCAGAGTGTAAACTGGCTAGAGGTTTACTCGTCGACTATGTCTTAACCCGTATAGCGTTTTATATAGAGTAGAACGACTTAGATTCAGGCGCACGGTATAAAGCAGAGTGCAAACTGGCTGTTTACTCGAGGATTAGCCTTTACCCGTGTACCGTATTGCATAGAGTAGAACAACTTTAGGTTCAGCCGTACAGCATAAACCAAAGTGTAGACTGACTAGAGGTTTACGCGTACAGCGTAATGAACAGTGTAAAACGACTTTAGCTTTACCATTACAGCATAACAGATAGTGTAAAACGACTATGGTTCACTGTATACAGTATCACATAAAGTACAACGACTTTAGGTTCAACCGTACAGTATAAAGCAGAGTGTAAACTGGCTAGAGGTTTACTCGTCGACTATATCTTAACCCGTATAGCGTTTTATATAGAGTAGAACGACTTAGATTCAGGCGCCCGGTATAAAGCAGAGTGCAAACTGGCTGTTTACTCGAGGACTAGTCTTTACCCGGGTACCGTATTGCATAGAGTAGAACAACTTTAGGTTCAACCGTACAGTATAAAGCAGAGTGTAAACTGGCTAGAGGTTTACTCGTCGACTATGTCTTTACCCGTATAGCGTATTATATAGAGTAGAACGACTTAGATTCAGGCGCACAGTATAAAGCTGAGTGCAAACTGGCTAGAGGTTTACTCGAGGATTAGTCTTTACCCGTGTACCGTATTGCATAGAGTAAAACAACTTTAGGTTCAGCCGTACAGCATAAACCAAAGTGTAGACTGACTAGAGGTTTACCCGTACATCGTAATGCACAGTGTAAAACGACTTAAGCATTACCATTACAGCATAACAGATAGTGTAAAACGACTATGGTTCTTTGTATACCGTATCACATAGAGTAGAACGACTTTAGGTTCAACCGTACAGTATAAAGCAGAGTGTAAACTGGCTAGAGGTTTACTCGTAGACTATGTCTTTACTCGTATAGCGTTTTATATGGAGTAGAACGACTTAGATTCAGGCGCACGGTATAAAGCAGAGCGCAAACTGGCTGTTTACTCGATGATTAGTCTTTACCCGTGTTACGTATTGCTTAGAGTAGAACGACTTTAGGTTCAGCGGTACAGCATAAATCAAAGTGTAGACTGACTAGAGGTTTACGCGTACAGCGTAATGCACAGTGTAAAACGACTTAAGCTTTACCATTACAGCATAACAGATAGTGTAAAACGACTATGGTTGACCGTATACCGTATCACATAGTGGAGAACGACTTTATGTTCAACGGTACAACATAAACCAAAGTGTAAACTGGCTAGAGGTTTACTCGTAGACTATGTCTTTACTCGTATAGCGTTTTATATAGAGTAGAACGACTTAGATTCAGGCGCACGGTATAAAGCAGAGCGCAAACTGGCTGTTTACTCGAGGATTAGTCTTTACCCGTGTACCGTATTGCATAGAGTAAAACAACTTTAGATTCAGCCGTACAGCATAAACCAAAGTGTAGACTGACAACAGGTTTACGCGTACAGCGTAATGCATAGTGTAAAACGACTTTAGCTTTACCATTACAGCATAACAGATAGTGTAAAACGACTATGGTTCACTGTATACAGTATCACATAAAGTACAACGACTTTAGGTTCAACCGTACAGTATAAAGCAGAGTGTAAACTTGCTAGAGGTTTACTCGTCGACTATGTCTTTACCCGTATAGCGTTTTATATGGAGTAGAACGACTTAGATTCAGGCGCACGGTATAAAGCAGAGTGCAAACTGGCTGTTTACTCGAGGACTAGTCTTTACCCGGGTACCGTATTGCATAGAGTAGAACAACTTTAGGTTCAACCGTACAGTATAAAGCAGAGTGTAAACTGGCTAGAGGTTTACTCGTCGACTATGTCTTTACCCGTATAGCGTATTATATAGAGTAGAACGACTTAGATTCAGGCGCACAGTATAAAGCTGAGTGCAAACTGGCTAGAGGTTTACTCGAGGATTAGTCTTTACCCGTGTACCGTATTGCATAGAGTAAAACAACTTTAGGTTCAGCCGTACAGCATAAACCAAAGTGTAGACTGACTAGAGGTTTACCCGTACATCGTAATGCACAGTGTAAAACGACTTAAGCATTACCATTACAGCATAACAGATAGTGTAAAACGACTATGGTTCTTTGTATACCGTATCACATAGAGTAGAACGACTTTAGGTTCAACCGTACAGTATAAAGCAGAGTGTAAACTGGCTAGAGGTTTACTCGTCGACTATGTCTTAACCCGTATAGCGTTTTATATAGAGTAGAACGACTTAGATTCAGGCGCACGGTATAAAGCAGAGTGCAAACTGGCTGTTTACTCGAGGACTAGTCTTTACCCGTGTACCGTATTGCATAGAGTAGAACAACTTTAGGTTCTGCCGTACAGCATAAACCAAAGTGTAGACTGACTAGAGGTTTACCCGTACATCGTAATGCACAGTGTAAAAGGACTTAAGCATTACCATTACAGCATAACAGATAGTGTAAAACGACTATGGTTCTTTGTATACCGTATCACATAGAGTAGAACGACTTTAGGTTCAACCGTACAGTATAAAGCAGAGTGTAAACTGGCTAGAGGTTTACTCGTCGACTATGTCTTTACCCGTATAGCGTATTATATAGAGTAGAACGACTTAGATTCAGGCGCACAGTATAAAGCTGAGTGCAAACTGGCTAGAGGTTTACTCGAGGATTAGTCTTTACCCGTGTACCGTATTGCATAGAGTAGAACAACTTTAGGTTCAGCCGTACAGCATAAACCAAAGTGTAGACTGACTAGAGGTTTACGCGTACAGCGTAATGCACAGTGTAAAACGACTGTAGCTTTACCATTACAGCATAACAGATAGTGTAAAACGACTATGGTTCACTGTATACAGTATCACATAAAGTACAACGACTTTAGGTTCAGCCGTACAGCATAAACCAAAGTGTAGACTGACTAGAGGTTTACGCGTACAGCGTAATGCACAGTGTAAAACGACTTTAGCTTTACCATTACAGCATAACAGATAGTGTAAAACGACTATGGTTGACCGTATACCGTGTCACATAGAGGAGAACGACTTTAGGTTCAACCGTACAGTTTAAAGCAGAGTGTAAACTGGCTAGTGGTTTATTCGAGGATTAGTCTTTACCCGTGTACCGTATTGCATAGAGTAAAACAACTTTAGGTTCAGCCGTACAGCATAAACCAAAGTGTAGACTGACTAGAGGTTTACGCGTACAGCGTAATGCACAGTGTAAAACGATTTAAGCTTAACCATTACAGCATAACAGATAGTGTAAAACGACTATGGTTGACCGTATACCGTATCACATAGTGGAGAACGACTTTATGTTCAACGGTACAGCATAAACCAAAGTGTAAACTGGCTAGAGGTTTACTCGTAGACTATGTCTTTACTCGTATAGCGTTTTATATGGAGTAGAACGACTTAGATTCAGGCGCACGGTATAAAGCAGAGCGCAAACTGGCTGTTTACTCGAGGATTAGTCTTTACCCGTGTACCGTATTGCATAGAGTAAAACAACTTTAGATTCAGCCGTACAGCATAAACCAAAGTGTAGACTGCCTACAGGTTTACGCGTACAGCGTAATGCACAGTGTAAAACGACTATAGCTTTACCATTACAGCATAACAGATAGTGTAAAACGATTATGGTTCACTGTATACAGTATCACATAAAGTACAACGACTTTAGGTTCAACCGTACAGTATAAAGCAGAGTGTAAACTGGCTAGAGGTTTACTCGTCGACTATGTCTTTACCCGTATAGCGTATTATATAGAGTAGAACGACTTAGATTCAGGCGCACAGTATAAAGCTGAGTGCAAACTGGCTAGAGGTTTACTCGAGGATTAGTCTTTACCCGTGTACCGTATTGCATAGAGTACAACAACTTTAGGTTCAGCCGTACAGCATAAAGCAAGGTGTAGACTGACTAGAGGTTTACGCGTACAGCGTAATGCACAGTGTAAAACGACTTCAGCTTTACCATTACAGCATAACAGATAGTGTAAAACGACTATGGTTCACTGTATACAGTATCACATAGAGTACAACTACTTTAGGTTCAACCGTTCAGTATAAAGCAGAGTGTAAACTGGCTAGAGGTTTACTCCTCGACTATGTCTTTACCCGTATAGCGTATTATATAGAGTAGAACGACTTAGATTCAGGCGTACAGTACAAAGCAGAGTACAAACTGGCTAGTGGTTTACTCGAGGATTAGTCTTTACCCGTATACCGAACTGCATAGAGTAGAACAACTTTAGGTTCAGCCGTACAGCATAAACCAAAGTGTAGACTGACTAGAGGTTTACGCGTATAGCGTAATGCACAGTGTAAAACGACTTAAGCTTAACCATTACAGCATAACAGATAGTGTAAAACGACTATGGTTGACCGTATACCGTATCACATAGTGGAGAACGACTTTATGTTCAACGGTACAGCATAAACCAAAGTGTAAACTGGCTAGAGGTTTACTCGTAGACTATGTCTTTACTCGTATAGCGTTTTATATGGAGTAGAACGACTTAGATTCAGGCGCACGGTATAAAGCAGAGCGCAAACTGGCTGTTTACTCGAGGATTAGTCTTTACCCGTGTACCGTATTGTATAGAGTAAAACAACTTTAGATTCAGCCGTACAGCATAAACCAAAGTGTAGACTGACTACAGGTTTACGTGTACAGCGTAATGCACAGCGTAAAACGACTATAGCTTTACCATTACAGCATAACAGATAGTGTAAAACGATTATGGTTCACTGTATACAGTATCACATAAAGTACAACGACTTTAGGTTCAACCGTACAGTATAAAGCAGAGTGTAAACTGGCTAGAGGTTTACTCGTCGACTATGTCTTTACCCGTATAGCGTATTATATAGAGTAGAACGACTTAGATTCAGGCGCACAGTATAAAGCTGAGTGCAAACTGGCTAGAGGTTTACTCGAGGATTAGTCTTTACCCGTATACCGTATTGCATAGAGTACAACAACTTTAGGTTCAGCCGTACAGCATAAACCAAAGTGTAGACTGACTAGAGGTTTACGCGTACAGCGTAATGCACAGTGTAAAACGACTTCAGCTTTACCATTACAGCATAACAGATAGTGTAAAACGACTATGGTTCACTGTATACAGTATCACATAGAGTACAACTACTTTAGGTTCAACCGTTCAGTATAAAGCAGAGTGTAAACTGGCTAGAGGTTTACTCCTCGACTATGTCTTTACCCGTATAGCGTATTATATAGAGTAGAACGACTTAGATTCAGGCGTACAGTACAAAGCAGAGTACAAACTGGCTAGAGGTTTACTCGAGGATTAGTCTTTACCCGTATACCGAACTGCATAGAGTAGAACAACTTTAGGTTCAGCCGTACAGCATAAACCAAAGTGTAGACTGACTAGAGGTTTACGCGTACAGCGTAATGCACAGTGTAAAACGACTTCAGCTTTACCATTACAGCATAACAGATAGTGTAAAACGACTATGGTTCACTGTATACAGTATCACATAGAGTACAACTACTTTAGGTTCAACCGTTCAGTATAAAGCAGAGTGTAAACTGGCTAGAGGTTTACTCCTCGACTATGTCTTTACCCGTATAGCGTATTATATAGAGTAGAACGACTTAGATTCAGGCGCACAGTATAAAGCTGAGTGCAAACTGGCTAGAGGTTTACTCGAGGATTAGTCTTTACCCGTATACCGTATTGCATAGAGTACAACAACTTTAGGTTCAGCCGTACAGCATAAACCAAAGTGTAGACTGACTAGAGGTTTACGCGTACAGCGTAATGCACAGTGTAAAACGACTTCAGCTTTACCATTACAGCATAACAGATAGTGTAAAACGACTATGGTTCACTGTATACAGTATCACATAGAGTACAACTACTTTAGGTTCAACCGTTCAGTATAAAGCAGAGTGTAAACTGGCTAGAGGTTTACTCGTCGACTATGTCTTTACCCGTATAGCGTATTATATAGAGTAGAACGACTTAGATTCAGGCGCACAGTATAAAGCTGAGTGCAAACTGGCTAGAGGTTTACTCGAGGATTAGTCTTTACCCGTATACCGTATTGCATAGAGTACAACAACTTTAGGTTCAGCCGTACAGCATAAACCAAAGTGTAGACTGACTAGAGGTTTACGCGTACAGCGTAATGCACAGTGTAAAACGACTTAAGCTTAACCATTACAGCATAACAGATAGTGTAAAACGACTATGGTTGACCGTATACCGTATCACATAGTGGAGAACGACTTTATGTTCAACGGTACAGCATAAACCAAAGTGTAAACTGGCTAGAGGTTTACTCGTAGACTATGTCTTTACTCGTATAGCGTATTACATAGAGTAGAGCTACTTAGATTCAGGCGTACAGTACAAAGCAGAGTGCAAACTGGCTAGAGATTAACTCGTAGACTATGTCTTTACCCGTACAGCGTATTACATAGATTAGAACTACTTAGGTTCAGGCGTACAGTACACAGCAGAGTACAAACTGGCTAGAGGTTTACTCGAGGATTAGTCTTTACCCGTATACCGAATTGCATAGAGTAGAACAACTTTAGGTTCAACCTTGCAGCATAAAGCAGAGTGTAAACTGACTAGAGGTTTACGCGTACAGCGTAATGCACAGTGTAAAACGACTTCAGCTTTACCATTACAGCATAAAACTACTATGGTTCACTGTATACAGTATCACATAGAGTACAACGACTTTAGGTTCAACCGTACAGTATAAAGCAGATTGCAATCTGGCTAGAGGTTTACTCGAGGATTAGTCTTTACCCGTATACCGAACTGCATAGAGTAGAACAACTTTAGGTTCAGCCGTACAGCATAAACCAAAGTGTAGACTGACTAGAGGTTTACGCGTACAGCGTAATGCACAGTGTAAAACGACTTAAGCTTAACCATTACAGCATAACAGATAGTGTAAAACGACTATGGTTGACCGTATACCGTATCACATAGTGGAGAACGACTTTATGTTCAACGGTACAGCATAAACCAAAGTGTAAACTGGCTAGAGGTTTACTCGTAGACTATGTCTTTACTCGTATAGCGTTTTATATGGAGTAGAACGACTTAAATTCAGGCGCACGGTATAAAGCAGAGCGCAAACTGGCTGTTTACTCGAGGATTAGTCTTTACCCGTGTTACGTATTGCTTAGAGTAGAACGACTTTAGGTTCAGCGGTACAGCATAAACCAAAGTGTAAACTGACTAGAGGTTTACTCGTAGACAATGTTTTTACCCGTACAGCATATTACATAGAGTAGAACAACTTAGGTTCAGGCGTACAGTACACAGCAGAGTACAAACTGGCTAGAGGTTTACTCGAGGATTAGTCTTTACCCGTGTACCGTATTGCTTAGAGTAGAACGACTTTAGGTTCAGCGGTACAGCATAAACCAAAGTGTAAACTGACTAGAGGTTTACTCGTAGACTATGTCTTTACTCGTATAGCGTATTACATAGAGTAGAGCTACTTAGATTCAGGCGTACAGTACAAAGCAGAGTGCAAACTGGCTAGAGATTAACTCGTAGACTATGTCTTTACCCGTACAGCGTATTACATAGATTAGAACTACTTAGGTTCAGGCTTACAGTATAAAGCAGAGTACAAACTGGCTGGATATTTACTCGAGGATTGGTCTTTACCCGTATACCGAATTGCATAGAGTAGAACAACTTTAGGTTCAGCCGTACAGCATAAACCAAAGTGTAGACTGACTAGAGGTTTACGCGTACAGCGTAATGCACAGTGTAAAACGACGTCAGCTTTACCATTACAGCATAACAGATAGTGTAAAACGACTATGGTTCACTGTATACAGTATCACATAGAGTACAACTACTTTAGGTTCAACCGTTCAGTATAAAGCAGAGTGTAAACTGGCTAGAGGTTTACTCCTCGACTATGTCTTTAATCGTATAGCGTATTATATAGAGTAGAACGACTTAGATTCAGGCGTACAGTACAAAGCAGAGTACAAACTGGCTAGAGGTTTACTCGAGGATTAGTCTTTACCCGTATACCGAACTGCATAGAGTAGAACAACTTTAGGTTCAGCCGTACAGCATAAACCAAAGTGTAGACTGACTAGAGGTTTACGCGTACAGCGTAATGCACAGTGTAAAACGACTTCAGCTTTACCATTACAGCATAACAGATAGTGTAAAACGACTATGGTTCACTGTATACAGTATCACATAGAGTACAACTACTTTAGGTTCAACCGTTCAGTATAAAGCAGAGTGTAAACTGGCTAGAGGTTTACTCCTCGACTATGTCTTTACCCGTATAGCGTATTATATAGAGTAGAACGACTTAGATTCAGGCGTACAGTACAAAGCAGAGTACAAACTGGCTAGAGGTTTACTCGAGGATTAGTCTTTACCCGTATACCGAACTGCATAGAGTAGAACAACTTTAGGTTCAGCCGTACAGCATAAACCAAAGTGTAGACTGACTAGAGGTTTACGCGTACAGCGTAATGCACAGTGTAAAACGACTTAAGCTTAACCATTACAGCATAACAGATAGTGTAAAACGACTATGGTTGACCGTATACCGTATCACATAGTGGAGAACGACTTTATGTTCAACGGTACAGCATAAACCAAAGTGTAAACTGGCTAGAGGTTTACTCGTAGACTATGTCTTTACTCGTATAGCGTTTTATATGGAGTAGAACGACTTAGATTCAGGCGCACGGTATAAAGCAGAGCGCAAACTGGCTGTTTACTCGAGGATTAGTCTTTACCCGTGTACCGTATTGCTTAGAGTAGAACGACTTTAGGTTCAGCGGTACAGCATAAACCAAAGTGTAAACTGACTAGAGGTTTACTCGTAGACAATGTTTTTACCCGTACAGCATATTACATAGAGTAGAACAACTTAGGTTCAGGCGTACAGTACACAGCAGAGTACAAACTGGCTAGAGGTTTACTCGAGGATTAGTCTTTACCCGTATACCGAATTGCATAGAGTAGAACAACTTTAGGTTCAGCCGTACAGCGTAAACCAAAGTGTAGACTGACTAGAGGTTTACGCGTACAGCGTAATGCACAGTGTAAAACGACTTTAGCTTTACCATTACAGCATAACAGATAGTGTAAAACTACTATGGTTCACTGTATACAGTATCACATAGAGTACAACGACTTTAGGTTCAACCGTTCAGTATAAAGCAGGGTGTAAACTGGCTAGAGGTTTACTCGTCGACTATGTCTTTAATCGTATAGCGTATTATATAGAGTAGAACGACTTAGATTCAGGCGCACAATATAAAGCAGAGTGCAAACTGGCTAGAAATTAACTCGTAGACTATGTCTTTACCCGCACAGCGTATTACATAGATTAGAACTACTTAGGTTCAGGCTTACAGTATAAAGCAGAGTACAAACTGGCTGGATATTTACTCGAGGATTGGTCTTTACCCGTATACCGAATTGCATAGAGTAGAACAACTTTAGGTTCAGCCGTACAGCATAAACCAAAGTGTAGACTGACTAGGGGTTTACGCGTACAGCGTAATGCACAGTGTAAAACGACGTCAGCTTTACCATTACAGCATAACAGATAGTGTAAAACGACTATGGTTCACTGTATACCGTATCACATAGAGTAGAACGACTTAGATTCAGGCGCACGGTATAAGGCAGAGTGCAAACTGGCTGGTTACTCGAGGATTAGTCTTTACCCGTGTACCGTATTGCTTAGAGTAGAACGACTTTAGGTTCAGCGGTACAGCATAAACCAAAGTGTAAACTTACTAGAGGTTTACTCGTAGACAATGTTTTTACCCGTACAGCATATTACATAGAGTAGAACAACTTAGGTTCAGGCGTACAGTACACAGCAGAGTACAAACTGGCTAGAGGTTTACTCGAGGATTAGTCTTTACCCGTGCACCGTATTGCATAGAGTAGAACAACTTTAGGTTCAGCGGTACAGCATAAACAAAAGTGTAAACTGACTAGAGGTTTACTCGTAGACTATGTCTTTACTCGTATAGCGTATTACATAGAGTAGAGCTACTTAGATTCAGGCGTACAGTACAAAGCAGAGTGCAAACTGGCTAGAGATTAACTCGTAGACTATGTCTTTACCCGTACAGCGTATTACATAGATTAGAACTACTTAGGTTCAGGCTTACAGTATAAAGCAGAGTACAAACACAGTGTAAAACGACTTTAACTTTACCATTACAGCATAACAGATAGTGTAAAACGACTATGGTTCACTGTATACCGTATCACATAGAGTAGAACGACTTAGATTCAGGCGCACGGTATAAGGCAGAGTGCAAACTGGCTGGTTACTCGAGGATTAGTCTTTACCCGTGTACCGTATTGCTTAGAGTAGAACGACTTTAGGTTCAGCGGTACAGCATAAACCAAAGTGTAAACTGACTAGAGGTTTACTCGTAGACTATGTTTTTACCCGTACAGCATATTACATAGTGTAGAACAACTTAGGTTCAGGCGTACAGTACAAAGCAGAGTGCAAACTAGCTAGAGGTTTACTCGAGGATTAGTCTGTACCGGTGTACCGTATTTGATAGAGTAGAACAATTTTAGGTTCAGCCGTACAGCATAAACAAAAGTGTAAACTGACAAGAGGTTTACTCGTAGACAATGTTTTTACCCGTACAGCATATTACATAGAGTAGAACAACTTAGGTTCAGGCGTACAGTACACAGCAGAGTACAAACTGGCTAGAGGTTTACTCGAGGATTAGTCTTTACCCGTATACCGAATTGCATAGAGTAGAACAACTTTAGGTTCAGCGGTACAGCATAAACAAAAGTGTAAACTGACTAGAAGTTTACTCGTAGACTATGTCTTTACCCGTATAGCGTATTATAGAGAGTAGAACGACTTAGATTCAGGCGCACAATATAAAGCAGAGTGCAAACTAGCTAGAGGTTTACTCGAGGATTAGTCTGTACCGGTGTACCGTATTTGATAGAGTAGAACAATTTTAGGTTCAGCCGTACAGCATAAACAAAAGTGTAAACTGACAAGAAGTTTACTCGTAGACAATGTTTTTACCCGTACAGCATATTACATAGAGTAGAACAACTTAGGTTCAGGCGTACAGTACACAGCAGAGTACAAACTGGCTAGAGGTTTACTCGAGGATTAGTCTTTACCCGTATACCGAATTGCATAGAGTAGAACAACTTTAGGTTCAGCGGTACAGCATAAACAAAAGTGTAAACTGACTAGAGGTTTACTCGTAGACTATGTCTTTACCCGTACAGCATATTACATAGAGTAGAACAACTTAGGTTCAGGCGTACAGTACACAGCAGAGTACAAACTGGCTAGAGGTTTACTCGAGGATTAGTCTTTACCCGTGTACCGTATTGCTTAGAGTAGAACGACTTTAGGTTCAGCGGTACAGCATAAACCAAAGTGTAAACTGACTAGAGGTTTACTCGTAGACAATGTTTTTACCCGTACAGCATATTACATAGAGTAGAACAACTTAGGTTCAGGCGTACAGTACACAGCACAGTACAAACTGGCTAGAGGTTTACTCGAGGATTAGTCTTTACCCGTATACCGAATTGCATAGAGTAGAACAACTTTAGGTTCAGCGGTACAGCATAAACAAAAGTGTAAACTGACTAGAGGTTTACTCGTAGACTATGTCTTTACCCGTACAGCATATTACATAGAGTAGAACAACTTAGGTTCAGGCGTACAGTACACAGCAGAGTACAAACTGGCTAGAGGTTTACTCGAGGATTAGTCTTTACCCGTGTACCGTATTGCTTAGAGTAGAACGACTTTATGTTCAGCGGTACAGCATAAACCAAAGTGTAAACTGACTAGAGGTTTACTCGTAGACAATGTTTTTACCCGTACAGCATATTACATAGAGTAGAACAACTTAGGTTCAGGCGTACAGTATACAGCAGAGTACAAACTGGCTAGAGGTTTACTCGAGGATTAGTCTTTACCCGTGTACCGTATTGCTTAGAGTAGAACGACTTTAGGTTCAGCGGTACAGCATAAACAAAAGTGTAAACTGACTAGAGGTTTACTCGTAGACTATGTTTTTACCCGTACAGCATATTACATAGTGTAGAACAACTTAGGTTCAGGCGTACAGTACAAAGCAGAGTGCAAACTAGCTAGAGGTTTACTCGAGGATTAGTCTGTACCGGTGTACCGTATTTGATAGAGTAGAACAATTTTAGGTTCAGCCGTACAGCATAAACAAAAGTGTAAACTGACTAGAGGTTTACTCGTAGACAATGTTTTTACCCGTACAGCATATTACATAGAGTAGAACAACTTAGGTTCAGGCGTACAGTACACAGCAGAGTACAAACTGGCTAGAGGTTTACTCGAGGATTAGTCTTTAGAGTAGAACAACTTTAGGTTCAGCGGTACAGCATAAACAAAAGTGTAAACTGACTAGAGGTTTACTCGTAGACTATGTCTTTACTCGTATAGCGTATTACATAGAGTAGAGCTACTTAGATTCAGGCGTACAGTACAAAGCAGAGTGCAAACTGGCTAGAGGTTTACTCGAGGATTAGTCTTTACCTATACCGTATCACATAGAGTAGAACGACTTAGATTCAGGCGCACGGTATAAAGCAGAGTGCAAACTGGCTGTTTACTCGAGGATTAGTCTTTACCCGTGTACCGTATTGCATAGAGTAGAACAACTTTAGGTTCAACCTTACAGCATAAAGCAGAGTGTAAACTGACTAGAGGTTTACGCGTAGACTATGTCTTTACTTGTATAGCGTATTACATAGAGTAGAACAACTTAGGTTCATGCGTACAGTATAAAGCAGAGTACAAACTGGCTAGAGGTTTACTCGAGGATTAGTCTTTACCCGTGTACCGTATTGCATAGAGCAGAACAACTTTAGGTTCACTGTATACCGTATCACATAGAGTAGAACGACTTAGATTCAGGCGCACGGTATAAAGCAGAGTGCAAACTGGCTGTTTACTCGAGGATTAGTCTTTACCCGTGTACCGTATTGCATAGAGCAGAACAACTTTAGGTTCAACCTTACAGCATAAAGCAGAGTGTAAACTGACTAGAGGTTTACGCGTAGACTAAGTCTTTACCCGTACAGCATATTACATAGAGTAGAACGACTTAGATTCAGGCGTACAGTACAAAGCAGAGTACAAACTGGCTAGAGGTTTACTCGAGGATTAATCTTTACCCGTATACCGAATTGCATAGAGTAGAACAACTTTAGGTTCAGCCGTACAGCATAAACCAAAGTGTAGACTGACTAGAGGTTTACGCGTACAGCGTAATGCACAGTGTAAAACGACTTTAGCTTTACCATTACAGCATAACAGATAGTGTAAAACGACTATGGTTCACTGTATACCGTATCACATAGAGTAGAACGACTTAGATTCAGGCGCGCGGTATAAAGCAGAGTGCAAACAGGCTGTTTACTCGAGGATTAGTCTTTACTCGTGTACCGTATTGCATAGAGTAGAACAACTTTAGGTTCAGCGGTACAGCATAAACCAAAGTGTACACTGACTAGAGGTTTACTCGTAGACAATGTTTTTACCCGTACAGCATATTACATAGAGTAGAACAACTTTAGGTTCAGCGGTACAGCATAAACCAAAGTGTAGACTGACTAGAGGTCTACTCCTAGACAATGGTTTTACCCGTACAGCATATTACATAGAGTAGAACAACTTTAGGTTCAGCGGTACAGAATAAACCAAAGTGTCAACTGACTAGAAGCTTACTCGTGGACTATGTTTTTACCCGTACAGCATATTACATAGAGTAGAACAACTTAGGTTCAGGCGTACAGTATAAAGCAGAGCGCAAACTGGCTAGAGGTTTACTCGAGGATTAGTCTTTACCCGTGTACCGTATTGCATAGAGCAGAACAACTTTAGGTTCAGGCGTACAGCATAAACCAAAGTGTAGACTGACTAGAGGTTTACGCGTACAGCGTAATGCATAGTGTAAAACGACTTTAGCTTTAGTGCAAAACGACTATGATTCACTGTATACCGTATCACATAGATTAGAACGACTTTAGGTTCAGCGGTACAGCATAAACCAAAGTGTAAACTGACTAGAGGTTTACTCGTAGACTATGTCTTTACCCGTATAGCTTATTACATAGAGTAGAACAACTTTAGGTTCAGCGGTACAGCATAAACCAAAGTGTCAACTGACTAGAGGCTTACTCGTAGACTATGTTTTTACCCGTATAGCTTATTACATAGAGTAGAACAACTTAGGTTCAGGCGTACAGTACAAAGCAGAGTACAAACTGGCTAGAGGTTTACTCGAGGATTAGTCTTTACCCGTATACCGAATTGCATAGAGTAGAACAACTTTAGGTTCAGCCGTACAGCATAAACCAAAGTGTAGACTGACTAGAGGTTTACGCGTACAGCGTAATGCACAGTGTAAAACGACTTTACAGAATAACAGATAGTGCAAAACGACTATGGTTCACTGTATACCGTATCACATAGAGTAGAACGACTTTAGGTTCAGCGGTACAGCATAAACCAAAGTGTAAACTGACTAGAGGTTTACTCGTAGACTATGTCTTTACACGTATAGCTTATTACATAGAGTAGAACAACTTTAGGTTCAGGCGTAAACCAAAGTGTAGACTGACTAGAGGTTTACGCGTACAGCGTAATGCATAGTGTAAAACGACTTTAGCTTTAGTGCAAAACGACTATGATTCACTGTATACCGTATCACATAGAGTAGAACGACTTTAGGTTTAACCGTACAGCATAAAGTTGAGTGTAAACTGACTAGAGGTTTACTCGTACACTATGTCTTTACCCGTACAGCATATTCCATAAAGTAGAACAACTTAGGTTCATGCGTACAGTATAAAGCAGAGCGCAAACTGGCTAGAGGTTTACTCGAGGATTAGTCTTTACCCGTATACCGAATTGCATAGCGTAGAACAACTTTAGGTTCAGCTGTACAGCATAAACCAAAGTGTAAACTGACTAGAGGTTTACTCGTAGACTATGTCTTTACACGTATAGCTTATTACATAGAGTAGAACAACTTTAGGTTCAGGCGTAAACCAAAGTGTAGACTGACTAGAGGTTTACGCGTACAGCGTAAGTGTAAAACGACTTTAGCTTTAGTGCAAAACGACTATGATTCACTGTATACCGTATCACATAGAGTAGAACGACTTTAGGTTTAACCGTACAGCATAAAGTTGAGTGTAAACTGACTAGAGGTTTACTCGTACACTATGTCTTTACCCGTACAGCATATTCCATAAAGTAGAACAACTTAGGTTCATGCGTACAGTATAAAGCAGAGCGCAAACTGGCTAGAGGTTTACTCGAGGATTAGTCTTTACCAGTATACCGAATTGCATAGAGTAGAACAACTTTAGGTTCAGCCGTACAGCATAAACCAAAGTGTAGACTGACTAGAGGTTTACGCGTACAGCGTAATGCACAGTGTAAAACGACTTTACAGACTTTACTGTATACCGTATCACATAGAGTAGAACGACTTTAGGTTTAACCGTACAGCATAAAGTTGGGTGTAAACTGACTAGAGGTTTACTCGTAGACTATGTCTTTACCCGTACAGCATATTCCATAAAGTAGAACAACTTAGGTTCATGCGTACAGTATAAAGCAGAGCGCAAACTGGCTAGAGGTTTACTCGAGGATTAGTCTTTACCCGTGTACCGTATTGCATAGAGCAGAACAACTTTAGGTTCACTGTATACCGTATCACATAGAAAACGACTATCGTTCACTGTATACCGTATCACATAGAGTAGAACGACTTTAGGTTCAACCGTACAGTATAAAGCAAAGTGTAAACTGGCTAGAGGTTTACTCGTCGACTATGTCTTTACCCGTATAACGTATTACATAGAGTAGAACGACTTAGATTCAGGCGAACAGTATAAAGCAGAGTGCAAAGTGGCTATAGGTTTACTCGTAGACTATACTTTACCCGAATACCATATTACATACAGTAGAATAACTTTAGGTTCAGCCGTACAGCATAAACCAAAGTGTAGACGGACTTAAGGTTTACGCGTACAGCGTAATGCACAGTGTAAACCGACTTTAGCATTACCATTACAGCATAACAGATTGTGTAAAACGACTATGGTTCACTGTATACCGTATCACATAGAGTAGAACGACTTTAGGTTCAGCGGTACAGCATAAACCAAAAGGTTTACTCGTAGACTATGTCTTTACCCGTATAGCTTATTACATAGAGTAGAACAACTTTAGGTTCAGGCGTACAGCATAAACCAAAGTGTAGACTGACTAGAGGTTGACGCGTACAGCGTAATGCATAGTGTAAAAGGACTTTAGCTTTAGTGCAAAACGACTATGATTCACTGTATACCGTATCACATAGAGTAGAACGACTTTAGGTTTAACCGTACAGTATAAAGCAAAGTGTAAACTGGCTAGAGGCTTACTCGTAGACTATGTCGTTACCCGTATAGCGTATTATATAGAGTAGAACGACTTAGATTCAGGCGCACAATATAAAGCAGAGTGCAAACTGGCTAGAGGTTTACTCGAGGATTAGTCTGTACCGGTGTACCGTATTTGATAGAGTAGAACAATTTTAGGTTCAGCCGTACAGCATAAACCAAAGTGTAGACTGGCTAGAGGTTTACTCGTCGACTATGTCTTTACCCGTATAACGTATTACATAGAGTAGAACGACTTAGATTCAGGCGAACAGTATAAAGCAGAGTGCAAACTGGCTATAGGTTTACTCGTAGACTATATCTTTAACCGAATACCATATTACATACAGTAGAACAACTTTAGGTTCAGCCGTACAGCATAAACCAAAGTGTAGACTGACTAGAGGTTTACTCGTAGACAATGTTTTTACCCGTACAGCATATTACATAGAGTAGAACGACTTAGATTCAGGCGAACAGTATAAAGCAGAGTGCAAACTGGCTATAGGTTTACTCCTAGACTATATCTTTAACCGAATACCATATTACATACAGTAGAACAACTTTAGGTTCAGCCGTACAGCATAAACCAAAGTGTAGACTGACTAGAGGTTTACTCGTAGACAATGTTTTTACCCGTACAGCATATTACATAGAGTAGAACGACTTAGATTCAGGCGAACAGTATAAAGCAGAGAGCAAACTGGCTATAGGTTTACTCGTAGACTATATCTTTAACCGAATACCATATTACATACAGTAGAACAACTTTAGGTTCAGCCGTACAGCATAAACCAAAGTGTAGACTGACTAGAGGTTTACTCGTAGACAATGTTTTTACCCGTACAGCATATTACATAGAGTAGAACAACTTAGGTTCAGGCGTACAGTACAAAGCAGAGTACAAACTGGCTAGAGGTTTACTCGAGGATTAGTCTTTAGCCGTATACCGAATTGCATAGAGTAGAACAACTTTAGGTTCAACCTTACAGCATAAAGCAGAGTGTAAACTGACTAGAGGTTTACGCGTAGACTAAGTCTTTACCCGTACAGCATATTACATAGAGTAGAACGACTTAGATTCAGGCGTACAGTATAAAGCAGAGTACAAATTGGCTAGAGTTTTACTCGAGGATTAGTCTTAGGCCGTGTACCGTATTGCATAGATTAGAACAACTTTAGGTTCAGCCGTACAGGATAAACCAAAGTGTAGACTGACTAGAGGTTTACGCGTACACCGAAATGCATAGTGTAAAACGACGTTTGCTTTAGCATTACATCATAACAGATAGTGTAAAACAACTATGGTTCACCGTATACCGAATCACATAGAGTAGAACGACTTTAGGTTCAACCGTACAGTATAAAGCAGAGTGCAATCTGGCTAGAGGTTTACTTGTAGACTATGTATTTACCCATATAGCATATTACATAAAGTAGAACGACTTAGATTCAGGCGTACAGTATAAAGCAGAGTACAAACTGGCTGCAGGTTTACTCGAGGATTAGTCTTTACCCGTATACCGAATTGCATAGAGTAGAACAACTTTATGTTCAGCCGTACAGCATAAACCAAAGTGTAAACTGACTAGAGGTTTACTCGTAGACTATGTCTTTACCCGTATAGCTTATTACATAGAGTAGAACAACTTTATGTTCAGCCGTACAGCATAAACCAAAGTGTAGACGGACTTAAGGTTTACGCGTACAGAGCAATGCACAGTGTAAAACGACTTTAGCTTTACCATTACAGAATAACAGACAGTGCAAAACGACTATGGTTCACTGTATACAGTATCACATAGAGTAGAACGACTTTAGGTTCAGCGGTACAGCATAAACCAAAGTGTAAACTGACTAGAGGTTTACTCGTAGACTATGTCTTTACCCGTATAGCTTATTGCATAGAGTAGAACAACTTTATGTTCAGCCGTACAGCATAAACCAAAGTGTAGACGAACTTAAGGTTTACGCGTACAGAGCAATGCACAGTGTAAAACGACTTTACAGAATAACAGATAGTGCAAAACGACTATGGTTCACTGTATACCGTATCACATAGAGTAGAACGACTTTAGGTTTAACCGTACAGCATAAAGTTGAGTGTAAACTGACTAGAGGTTTACTCGTAGACTATGTCTTTACCCGTACAGCATATTCCATAAAGTAGAACAACTTAGGTTCATGCGTACAGTATAAAGCAGAGCGCAAACTGGCTAGAGGTTTACTCGAGGATTAGTCTTTACCCGTGTGCCGTATTGCATAGAGCAGAACAACTTTAGGTTCACTGTATACCGTATCACATAGAGTAGAACGACTTAGATTCAGGCGCACGGTATAAAGCAGAGTGCAAACTGGCTGTTTACTCGAGGATTAGTCTGTACCCGTGTACAGTATCACATAGAGTAGAACGACTTTAGGTTCAGCGGTACAGCATAAACCAAAGTGTAAACTGACTAGAGGCTTACTCGTAGACAATGTTTTTACCCGTACAGCATATTACATAGAGTAGAACAACTTAGGTTCAGGCGTACAGTACAAAGCAGAGTACAAACTGGCTAGAGGTTTACTCGAGGATTAGTCTTTACCCGTATACCGAATTGCATAGAGTAGAACAACTTTAGGTTCAGCCGTACAGCATAAACCAAAGTGTAGACTGACTAGAGGTTTACGCGTACAGCGTAATTCACAGTGTAAAACGACTTTACAGAATAACAGACAGTGCAAAACGACTATGGTTCACTGTATACCGTATCACATAGAGTAGAACGACTTTAGGTTCAACCGTACAGTATAAAGCAAAGTGTAAACTGGCTAGAGGTTAACTCGTCGACTATGTCTTTACCCGTATAACGTATTACATAGAGTAGAGCGACTTAGATTCAGGCGAACAGTATAAAGCAGAGTGCAAACTGGCTATAGGTTTACTCGTAGACTATATCTTTAACCGAATACCATATTACATACAGTAGAACAACTTTAGGTTCAGCCGTACAGCATAAACCAAAGTGTAGACTGACTAGAGGTTTACTCGTAGACAATGTTTTTACCCGTACAGCATATTACATAGAGTAGAACAACTTAGGTTCAGGCGTGCAGTACAAAACAGAGTACAAACTGGCTAGAGGTTTACTCGAGGATTAGTCTTTACCCGTGTACCGTATTGCATAGATTAGAACAACTTTAGGTTCAGCCGTACAGGATAAACCAAAGTGTAAACTGGCTAGAGGTTTACTCGTCGACTATGTCTTTACCCGTATAACGTATTACATACAGTAGAACGACTTAGATTCAGGCGAACAGTATAAAGCAGAGTGCAAACTGGCTATAGGTTTACTCGTAGACAATATCTTTACCCGAATACCATATTACATACAGTAGAACAACTTTAGGTTCAGCCGTACAGCATAAAGCAGAGTGTAAACTGACTAGAGGTTTACGCGTAGACTAAGTCTTTACCCGTACAGCATATTACATAGAGTAGAACGACTTAGATTCAGGCAAACAGTACAAAGCAGAGTACAAACTGGTTAGAGGTTTACTCGAGGATTAATCTTTACCCGTATACCGAATTGCATAGAGTAGAACAACTTTAGGTTCAGCCGTACAGCATAAACCAAAGTGTAGACTGACTAGAGGTTTACGCGTACAGCGTAATGCACAGTGTAAAACGACTTTAGCTTTACCATTACAGCATAACAGATAGTGTAAAACGACTATGGTTCACTGTATACCGTATCACATAGAGTAGAACGACTTAGATTCAGGCGCGCGGTATAAAGCAGAGTGCAAACTGGCTGTTTACTCGAGGATTAGTCTTTACCCGTGTACCGTATTGCATAGAGTAGAACAACTTTAGGTTCAGCGGTACAGCATAAACCAAAGTGTAAACTGACTAGAGGTTTACTCGTAGACTATGTTTTTACCCGTACAGCATATTACATAAAGTTGAACAACTTAGGTTCATGCGTACAGTACAAAGCAGAGTACAAACTGGCTAGAGGTTTACTCGAGGATTAGCCTTTACCCGTATACTGAATTGCATAGAGTAGAACAACTTTGGGTTCAACCTTACAGCATAAAGCAGAGTGTAAACTGACTAGAGGTTTACGCGTAGACTAAGTCTTTACCCGTACAGCATATTACATAGAGTAGAACGACTTAGATTCAGGCGTACAGTATAAAGCAGAGTACAAATTGGCTAGAGTTTTACTCGAGGATTAGTCTTTACCCGTATACCGAATTGCATAGAGTAGAACAACTTTAGGTTCAGCCGTACAGCATAAACCAAAGTGTAGACTGACTAGAGGTTTACGCGTACAGCGTAATGCACAGTGTAAAACGACTTTAGCTTTACCATTACAGCATAACAGATAGTGTAAAACGACTATGGTTCACTGTATACCGTATCACATAGAGTAGAACGACTTAGATTCAGGCGCACGGTATAAAGCAGAGTGCAAACTGGCTGTTTACTCGAGGATTAGTCTTTACCCGTGTACAGTATCAGATAGAGTAGAACGACTTTAGGTTCAACCGTACAGTATAAAGCAGAGTGTAAACTGGCTAGAGGTTTACTCGTCGACTATGTCTTTACCCGTATAGCTTATTACATAGAGTAGAACAACTTTAGGTTCAGCGGTACAACATAAACCAAAGTGTAAACTGGCTAGAGGTTTACTCGTCGACTATGTCTTTACCCGTATAGCTTATTACATAGAGTAGAACAACTTTAGGTTCAGCGGTACAGCATAAACCAAAGTGTAAACTGACTAGAGGCTTACTCGTAGACTATGTCTTTACCCGTACAGCATATTACATAGAGTAGAACAACTTAGGTTCAGGCGTACAGTACAAAGCAGAGTACAATCTGGCTAGAGGTTTACTCGAGGATTAGTCTTTACCCGTATACCGAATTGCATAGAGTAGAACAACTTTAGGTTCAGCCGTACAGGATAAACCAAAGTGTAGACTGACTAGAGGTTTACGCGTACAGCGTAATGCACAGTGTAAAACGACTTTAGCATTACCATTACAGCATAACAGATTGTGTAAAACGACTATGGTTCACTGTATTCCGTATCACATAGAGTAGAACGACTTTAGGTTCAGCGGTACAGCATAAGCCAAAGTGTAAACTGACTTGAGGTTTACTCGTAGACTATGTCTTTACCCGTATAGCTTATTACATAGAGTAGAACAACTTTAGGTTCAGGCGTACAGCATAAACCAAAGTGTAGACTGACTAGAGGTTTACGCGTACAGCGTAATGCATAGTGTAAAACGACTTTAGCTTTAGTGCAAAACGACTATTATTCACTGTATACCGTATAACATAGAGTAGAACGACTTTAGGTTTAACCGTACAGCATAAAGTTGAGTGTAAACTGACTAGAGGTTTACTCGTACACTATGTCTTTACCCGTACAGCATATTCCATAAAGTAGAACAACTTAGGTTCATGCGTACAGTATAAAGTAGAGCGCAAACTGGCTAGAGGTTTACTCGTAGACTATGTCTTTACCCGTATAGCTTATTACATAGAGTAGAACAACTTTATGTTCAGCCGTACAGCATAAACCAAAGTGTAGACGGACTTAAGGTTTACGCGTACAGCGCAATGCACAGTGTAAAACGACTTTAGCATTACCATTACAGCATAACAGATTGTGTAAAACGACTATGGTTCACTGTATTCCGTATCACATAGAGTAGAACGACTTAGATTCAGGCGCACGGTATAAAGCTAGAGGTTTACTCGAGGATTAGTCTTTACCCGTATACCGAATTGCATAGAGTAGAACAACTTTAGGTTCAGCCGTACAGGATAAACCAAAGTATAGACTGACTAGAGGTTTACGCGTACAGCGTAATGCACAGTGTAAAACGACTTTAGCATTACCATTACAGCATAACAGATTGTGTAAAACGACTATGGTTCACTGTATTCCGTATCACATAGAGTAGAACGACTTTAGGTTCAGCGGTACAGCATAAGCCAAAGTGTAAACTGACTTGAGGTTTACTCGTAGACTATGTCTTTACCCGTATAGCTTATTACATAGAGTAGAACAACTTTAGGTTCAGGCGTACAGCATAAACCAAAGTGTAGACTGACTAGAGGTTTACGCGTACAGCGTAATGCATAGTGTAAAACGACTTTAGCTTTAGTGCAAAACGACTATTATTCACTGTATACCGTATCACATAGAGTAGAACGACTTTAGTGTGCAAACTGGCTGTTTACTCGAGGATTAGTCTTTACCCGTGTACCGTATTGCATAGAGTAGAACAACTTTAGGTTCAGCGGTACAGCATGAACCAAAGTGTAAACTGACTAGAGGTTTACTCGTAGACTATGTTTTTACCCGTACAGCATATTACATAGTGTAGAACAACTTAGGTTCAGGCGTACAGTACAAAGCAGAGTACAAACTGGCTAGAGGTTTACTCGAGGATTAGTCTTTACCCGTATACCGAATTGCATAGAGTAGAACAACTTTAGGTTCAGCCGTACAGGATAAACCAAAGTGTAGACTGACTAGAGGTTTACGCGTACAGCGTAATGCACAGTGTAAAACGACTATGGTTCACTGTATTCCGTATCACATAGAGTAGAACGACTTTAGGTTCAGCGGTACAGCATAAGCCAAAGTGTAAACTGACTTGAGGTTTACTCGTAGACTATGTCTTTACCCGTATAGCTTATTACATAGAGTAGAACAACTTTAGGTTCAGGCGTACAGCATAAACCAAAGTGTAGACTGACTAGAGGTTTACGCGTACAGCGTAATGCATAGTGTAAAACGACTTTAGCTTTAGTGCAAAACGACTATTATTCACTGTATACCGTATAACATAGAGTAGAACGACTTTAGGTTTAACCGTACAGCATAAAGTTGAGTGTAAACTGACTAGAGGTTTACTCGTACACTATGTCTTTACCCGTACAGCATATTCCATAAAGTAGAACAACTTAGGTTCATGCGTACAGTATAAAGTAGAGCGCAAACTGGCTAGAGGTTTACTCGTAGACTATGTCTTTATCCGTATAGCTTATTACATAGAGTAGAACAACTTTATGTTCAGCCGTACAGCATAAACCAAAGTGTAGACGGACTTAAGGTTTACGCGTACAGCGCAATGCACAGTGTAAAACGACTTTAGCATTACCATTACAGCATAACAGATTGTGTAAAACGACTATGGTTCACTGTATTCCGTATCACATAGAGTAGAACGACTTAGATTCAGGCGCACGGTATAAAGCTAGAGGTTTACTCGAGGATTAGTCTTTACCCGTATACCGAATTGCATAGAGTAGAACAACTTTAGGTTCAGCCGTACAGGATAAACCAAAGTGTAGACTGACTAGAGGTTTACGCGTACAGCGTAATGCACAGTGTAAAACGACTTTAGCATTACCATTACAGCATAACAGATTGTGTAAAACGACTATGGTTCACTGTATTCCGTATCACATAGAGTAGAACGACTTTAGGTTCAGCGG
Source organism: Xylota segnis (assembly GCA_963583995.1). Taxonomy (NCBI): domain Eukaryota; kingdom Metazoa; phylum Arthropoda; class Insecta; order Diptera; family Syrphidae; genus Xylota; species Xylota segnis. Next base: position 1,181,471 of record OY757240.1, read on the forward strand.
TACAGCATAAGCCAAAGTGTAAACTGACTTGAGGTTTACTCGTAGACTATGTCTTTACCCGTATAGCTTATTACATAGAGTAGAACAACTTTAGGTTCAGGCGTACAGCATAAACCAAAGTGTAGACTGACTAGAGGTTTACGCGTACAGCGTAATGCATAGTGTAAAACGACTTTAGCTTTAGTGCAAAACGACTATTATTCACTGTATACCGTATCACATAGAGTAGAACGACTTTAGTGTGCAAACTGGCTGTTTACTCGAGGATTAGTCTTTACCCGTGTACCGTATTGCATAGAGTAGAACAACTTTAGGTTCAGCGGTACAGCATGAACCAAAGTGTAAACTGACTAGAGGTTTACTCGTAGACTATGTTTTTACCCGTACAGCATATTACATAGTGTAGAACAACTTAGGTTCAGGCGTACAGTACAAAGCAGAGTACAAACTGGCTAGAGGTTTACTCGAGGATTAGTCTTTACCCGTATACCGAATTGCATAGAGTAGAACAACTTTAGGTTCAGCCGTACAGGATAAACCAAAGTGTAGACTGACTAGAGGTTTACGCGTACAGCGTAATGCACAGTGTAAAACGACTTTAGCATTACCATTACAGCATAACAGATTGTGTAAAACGACTATGGTTCACTGTATTCCGTATCACATAGAGTAGAACGACTTTAGGTTCAGCGGTACAGCATAAGCCAAAGTGTAAACTGACTAGAGGTTTACTCGTAGACTATGTCTTTACCCGTACAGCATATTCCATAAAGTAGAACAACTTAGGTTCATGCGTACAGTATAAAGCAGAGCGCAAACTGGCTAGAGGTTTACTCGAGGATTAGTCTTTACCCGTGTACCGTATTGCATAGAGCAGAACAACTTTAGGTTCACTGTATACCGTATCACATAGAGTAGAACGACTTAGATTCAGGCGCACGGTATAAAGCAGAGTGCAAACTGGCTGTTTACTCGAGGATTAGTCTTTACCCGTGTACAGTATCAGATAGAGTAGAACGACTTTAGGTTCAACCGTACAGTATAAAGCAGAGTGTAAACTGGCTAGAGGTTTACTCGTCGACTATGTCTTTACCCGTATAGCTTATTACATAGAGTAGAACAACTTTAAGTTCAGCGGTACAACATAAACCAAAGTGTAAACTGGCTAGAGGTTTACTCGTCGACTATGTCTTTACCCGTATAGCTTATTACATAGAGTAGAACAACTTTAGGTTCAGCGGTACAGCATAAACCAAAGTGTAAACTGACTAGAGGCTTACTCGTAGACTATGTCTTTACCCGTACAGCATATTACATAGAGTAGAACAACTTAGGTTCAGGCGTACAGTACAAAGCAGAGTACAAACTGGCTAGAGGTTTACTCGAGGATTAGTCTTTACCCGTATACCGAATTGCATAGAGTAGAACAACTTTAGGTTCAGCCGTACAGGATAAACCAAAGTGTAGACTGACTAGAGGTTTACGCGTACAGCGTAATGCACAGTGTAAAACGACTTTAGCATTACCATTACAGCATAACAGATTGTGTAAAACGACTATGGTTCACTGTATACCGTATCACATAGAGTAGAACGACTTAGATTCAGGCGCACGGTATAAAGCAGAGTGCAAACTGGCTGTTTACTCGAGGATTAGTCTTTACCCGTGTACCGTATTGCATAGAGTAGAACAACTTTAGGTTCAGCGGTACAGCATGAACCAAAGTGTAAACTGACTAGAGGTTTACTCGTAGACTATGTTTTTACCCGTACAGCATATTACATAGTGTAGAACAACTTAGGTTCAGGCGTACAGTACAAAGCAGAGTACAAACTGGCTAGAGGTTTACTCGAGGATTAGTCTTTACCCGTATACCGAATTGCATAGAGTAGAACAACTTTAGGTTCAGCCGTACAGGATAAACCAAAGTGTAGACTGACTAGAGGTTTACGCGTACAGCGTAATGCACAGTGTAAAACGACTTTAGCATTACCATTACAGCATAACAGATTGTGTAAAACGACTATGGTTCACTGTATTCCGTATCACATAGAGTAGAACGACTTAGATTCAGGCGCACGGTATAAAGCTAGAGGTTTACTCGAGGATTAGTCTTTACCCGTATACCGAATTGCATAGAGTAGAACAACTTTAGGTTCAGCCGTACAGCATAAACCAAAGTGTAGACTGACTAGAGGTTTACGCGTACAGCGTAATGCACAGTGTAAAACGACTTTACAGAATAACAGACAGTGCAAAACGACTATGGTTCACTGTATACCGTATCACATAGAGTAGAACGACTTTAGGTTCAACCGTACAGTATAAAGCAAAGTGTAAACTGGCTAGAGGTTTACTCGTCGACTATGTCTTTACCCGTATAACGTATTACATAGAGTAGAACGACTTAGATTCAGGCGAACAGTATAAAGCAGAGTGCAAACTGGCTATAGGTTTACTCGTAGACTATATCTTTAACCGAATACCATATTACATACAGTAGAACAACTTTAGGTTCAGCCGTACAGCATAAACCAAAGTGTAGACTGACTAGAGGTTTACTCGTAGACAATGTTTTTACCCGTACAGCATATTACATAGAGTAGAACGACTTAGATTCAGGCGAACAGTATAAAGCAGAGTGCAAACTGGCTATAGGTTTACTCGTAGACTATATCTATAACCGAATACCATATTACATACAGTAGAACAACTTTAGGTTCAGCCGTACAGCATAAACCAAAGTGTAGACTGACTAGAGGTTTACTCGTAGACAATGTTTTTACCCGTACAGCATATTACATAGAGTAGAACAACTTAGGTTCAGGCGTGCAGTACAAAACAGAGTACAAACTGGCTAGAGGTTTACTCGAGGATTAGTCTTTACCCGTGTACCGTATTGCATAGATTAGAACAACTTTAGGTTCAGCCGTACAGGATAAACCAAAGTGTAAACTGGCTAGAGGTTTACTCGTCGACTATGTCTTTACCCGTATAACGTATTACATACAGTAGAACGACTTAGATTCAGGCGAACAGTATAAAGCAGAGTGCAAACTGGCTATAGGTTTACTCGTAGACTATATCTTTACCCGAATACCATATTACATACAGTAGAACAACTTTAGGTTCAGCCGTACAGCATAAAGCAGAGTGTAAACTGACTAGAGGTTTACGCGTAGACTAAGTCTTTACCCGTACAGCATATTACATAGAGTAGAACGACTTAGGTTCATGCGTACAGTACAAAGCAAAGTACAAACTGGCTAGAGGTTTACTCGAGGATTAGCCTTTACCCGTATACTGAATTGCATAGAGTAGAACAACTTTGGGTTCAACCTTACAGCATAAAGCAGAGTGTAAACTGACTAGAGGTTTACGCGTAGACTAAGTCTTTACCCGTACAGCATATTACATAGAGTAGAACGACTTAGATTCAGGCGTACAGTATAAAGCAGAGTACAAATTGGCTAGAGGTTTACTCGAGGATTAGTCTTTACCCGTGTACCGTATTGCATAGATTAGAACAACTTTAGGTTCAGCCGTACAGCATAAACCAAAGTGTAGACTGACTAGAGGTTTACGCGTACAGCGTAATGCACAGTGTAAAACTACTTTACAGAATAACAGATAGTGCAAAACGACTATGGTTCACTGTATACCGTATCACATAGAGTAGAACGACTTTAGGTTCAACCGTACAGTATAAAGCAAAGTGTAAACTGGCTAGAGGTTTACTCGTCGACTATGTCTTTATCCGTATAGTGTATTATATAGAGTAGAACGACTTAGATTCAGGCGCACGGTATAAAGCAGAGTGCAAACTGGCTGTTTACTCGAGGATTAGTCTTTACCCGTGTACCGTATTGCATAGAGTACAACAACTTTAGGTTCAGCCGTACAGCATAAACCAAAGTGTAGACTGACTAAAGGTTTACGCGTACAGCGAAATGCATAGTGTAAAACGACTTTAGCTTTATCATTACAGCATACAGATAGTGTAAAACGACTTTAGGTTCAACCGTTCAGTATAAAGCAGAGTGTAAACTGGCTAGAGGTTTACTCGTCGACTATGTCTTTATCCGTATAGTGTATTATATAGAGTAGAACGACTTAGATTCAAGCGCACGGTATAAAGCAGAGTGCAAACTGGCTGTTTACTCGAGGATTAGTCTTTACCCGTGTACAGTATCACATAGAGTAGAACGACTTTAGGTTCAACCGTACAGTATAAAGCAGAGTGTAAACTGGCTAGAGGTTTACTCGTCGACTATGTCTTTACCCGTATAGCTTATTACATAGAGTAGAACAACTTTAGGTTCAGCGGTACAGCATAAAATAAAGTGTAAACTGACTAGAGGCTTACTCGTAGACTATGTCTTTACCCGTACAGCATATTACATAGAGTAGAACAATTAAGGTTCAGGCGTACAGTACAAAGCAGAGTACAAATTGGCTAGAGTTTTACTCGAGGATTAGTCTTAAGCCGTGTACCGTGTTGCATAGATTAGAACAACTATAGGTTCAGCCGTACAGGATAAACCAAAGTGTAGACTGACTAGAGGTTTACGCGTACAGCGAAATGCATAGTGTAAAACGACTTTAGCTTTAGCATTACATCATAACAGATAGTGTAAAACAACTATGGTTCCCTGTATACCGTATCACATAGAGTAGAACGACTTAGATTCAAGCGCACGGTATAAAGCAGAGTGCAAACTGGCTGTTTACTCGAGGATTAGTCTTTACCCGTGTACAGTATCACATAGAGTAGAACGACTTTAGGTTCAACCGTACAGTATAAAGCAGAGTGTAAACTGGCTAGAGGTTTACTCGTCGACTATGTCTTTACCCGTATAGCTTATTACATAGAGTAGAACAACTTTAGGTTCAGCGGTACAGCATAAACCAAAGTGTAGACTGACTAGAGGTTTACGCGTACATCGTAATTCACAGTGTAAAACGACTTTAGCTTTACCATTACAGCATAACAGATAGTGCAAAACGACTATGGTTCACTGTATACCGTATCACATAGAGTAGAACGACTTTAGGTTCAACCGTACAGTATAAAGCAATGTGCAAACTGGCTATAGGTTTACTCGTCGACTACGTCTTTACCCGTATAGTGTATTATATAGAGTAGAGCGACTTAGATTCAGGCGCTCGGTATAAAGCAGAGTGCAAACCGGTTGTTTACTCGAGGATTAGTCTTTACCCGTGTACCGTATTGCATAGAGTACAACAACTTTAGGTTCAGCCGTACAGCATAAACCAAAGTGTACTGACTAAAGGTTTACGCGTACAGCGTAATGCACAGTGTAAAACGACTTTAGCATTACCATTACAGCATAACAGATTGTGTAAGACGACTATGGTTCACTGTATACCGTATCACATAGAGTAGAACGGATTTAGGTTCAGCGGTACAGCATAAACCAAAGTGTAAACTGACTAGAGGTTTACTCGTAGACTATGTCTTTACCCGTATAGCTTATTACATAGAGTAGAACAGCTTTAGGTTCAGGCGTACAGCATAAAACGAAGTGTAGACTGACTAGAGGTTTACGCGTACAGCATAATGCATAGTGTAAAACGAATTTAGCTTTACCATTACAGCATAACAGATAGTGCAAAAGACTATGATTCACTGTATACCGTATCACAAAGAGTAGAACGACTTAGATTCAGGCGTACAGTACAAAGCAGAGTACAAAATGGCTAGAGGTTTACTCGAGGATTAGTCTTTACCCGTATACCGAATTGCATAGAGTAGAACAACTTTAGGTTCAACCTTACAGCATAAAGCAGAGTGTAAACTGACTAGAGGTTTACGCGTAGACTATGTCTTTACCCGTACAGCGTATTACATAGAGTAGAACGAATGTAGCTTTACCATTACAGCATAACAGATAGTGCAAAACGACTATGATTCACTGTATACCGTATCACATAGAGTAGAACGACTTTAGGTTTAACCGTACAGCTTAAAGTTGAGTGTAAACTGACTAGAGGTTTACTCGTCGACTACGTCTTTACCCGTATAGTGTATTATATAGAGTAGATCGACTTAGATTCAGGCGCACGGTATAAAGCAGAGTGCAAACCGGCTGTTTACTCGAGGATTAGTCTTTACCCGAGTACCGTATTGCATAGAGTACAACAACTTTAGGTTCAGCCGTACAGCATAAACCAAAGTGTAGTGACTAAAGGTTTACGCGTACAGCGTAATGCACAGTGTAAAACGACTTTAGCATTACCATTACAGCATAACAGATTGTGTAAAACGACTATGGTTCACTGTATACCGTATCACATAGAGTAGAACGGATTTAGGTTCAGCGGTACAGCATAAACCAAAGTGTAAACTGACTAGAGGTTTACTCGTAGACTATGTCTTTACCCGTATAGCTTATTACATAGAGTAGAACAGCGTTAGGTTCAGGCGTACAGCATAAAACGAAGTGGAGACTGACTAGAGGTTTACGCGTACAGCGTAATGCATGGTGTAAAACGAATTTAGCTTTACCATTACAGCATAACAGATAGTGCAAAAGACTATGGTTCACTGTATACCGTATCACATAGAGTAGAACGACTTAGATTCAGGCGCACGGTATAAAGCAGAGTGCAAACTGGCTGTTTACTCGAGGATTAGTCCTTACCCGTGTACCGTATTGCATAGAGTAGAACAACTTTAGGTTCAGCGGTACAGCATAAACAAAAGTGTAAACTGACTAGAGGTTTACTCGTAGACTATGTCTTTACTCGTATAGCGTATTACATAGAGTAGAGCTACTTAGATTCAGGCGTACAGTACAAAGCAGAGTGCAAACTGGCTAGAGATTACCTCGTAGACTATGTCTTTACTCGTATACCATATCAGATAGAGTAGAACGACTTTAGGTTCAACCGTACAGTATAAAGCAGATTGTAAACTGAGTAGAGGTTTACTCGAGGATTAGTCTTTACCCGTGTACCGTATTGCATAGAGCAGAACAACTTTAGGTTCACTGTATACCGTATCACATAGAGTAGAACGACTTAGATTCAGGCGCACGGTATAAAGCAGAGTGCAAACTGGCTGTTTACTCGAGGATTAGTCTTTACCCGTGTACCGTATTGCATAGAGTAGAACAATTTTAGGTTCAGCCGTACAGCATAAACCAAAGTGTAGACGGACTTAAGGTTTACGCGTACAGCGTAATGCACAGTGTAAAACGACTTTAGCATTACCATTACAGCATAACAGATTGTGTAAAACGACTATGGTTCACTGTATACCGTATCACATAGAGTAGAACGACTTTAGGTTCAGCGGTACAGCATAAACCAAAGTGTAAACTGACTAGAGGTTTACTCGTAGACTATGTCTTTACCCGTATAACTTATTACATAGGGTAGAACAACTTTAGGTTCAGGCGTACAGCATAAACCAAAGTGTAGACTGACTAGAGGTTTACGCGTACAGCGTAATGCATAGTGCAAAACGACTATGATTCACTGTATACCGTATCACATAGAGTAGAACGACTTTAGGTTTAACCGTACAGCATAAAGTTGAGTGTAAACTGACTAGAGGTTTACTCGTAGACCATGTCTTTACCCGTACAGCATATTCCATAAAGTAGAACAACTTAGGTTCATGCGTACAGTATAAAGCAGAGCGCAAACTGGCTAGAGGTTTACTCGAGGATTAGTCTTTACCCGTGTACCGTATTGCATAGAGCAGAACAACTTTAGGTTCACTGTATACCGTATCACATAGAGTAGAACGACTTAGATTCAGGCGCACGGTATAAAGCAGAGTGCAAACTGGCTGTTTACTCGAGGATTAGTCTTTACCCGTGTACCGTATTGCATAGAGTAGAACAATTTTAGGTTCAGCCGTACAGCATAAACCAAAGTGTAGACGGACTTAAGGTTTACGCGTACAGCGTAATGCACAGTGTAAAACGACTTTAGCATTACCATTACAGCATAACAGATTGTGTAAGACGACTATGGTTCACTGTATACCGTATCACATAGAGTAGAACGGATTTAGGTTCAGCGGTACAGCATAAACCAAAGTGTAAACTGACTAGAGGTTTACTCGTAGACTATGTCTTTACCCGTATAGCTTATTACATAGAGTAGAACAGCTTTAGGTTCAGGCGTACAGCATAAAACGAAGTGTAGACTGACTAGAGGTTTACGCGTACAGCATAATGCATAGTGTAAAACGAATTTAGCTTTACCATTACAGCATAACAGATAGTGCAAAAGACTATGATTCACTGTATACCGTATCACAAAGAGTAGAACGACTTAGATTCAGGCGTACAGTACAAAGCAGAGTACAAAATGGCTAGAGGTTTACTCGAGGATTAGTCTTTACCCGTATACCGAATTGCATAGAGTAGAACAACTTTAGGTTCAACCTTACAGCATAAAGCAGAGTGTAAACTGACTAGAGGTTTACGCGTAGACTATGTCTTTACCCGTACAGCGTATTACATAGAGTAGAACGAATGTAGCTTTACCATTACAGCATAACAGATAGTGCAAAACGACTATGATTCACTGTATACCGTATCACATAGAGTAGAACGACTTTAGGTTTAACCGTACAGCTTAAAGTTGAGTGTAAACTGACTAGAGGTTTACTCGTCGACTACGTCTTTACCCGTATAGTGTATTATATAGAGTAGATCGACTTAGATTCAGGCGCACGGTATAAAGCAGAGTGCAAACCGGCTGTTTACTCGAGGATTAGTCTTTACCCGAGTACCGTATTGCATAGAGTACAACAACTTTAGGTTCAGCCGTACAGCATAAACCAAAGTGTAGTGACTAAAGGTTTACGCGTACAGCGTAATGCACAGTGTAAAACGACTTTAGCATTACCATTACAGCATAACAGATTGTGTAAAACGACTATGGTTCACTGTATACCGTATCACATAGAGTAGAACGGATTTAGGTTCAGCGGTACAGCATAAACCAAAGTGTAAACTGACTAGAGGTTTACTCGTAGACTATGTCTTTACCCGTATAGCTTATTACATAGAGTAGAACAGCGTTAGGTTCAGGCGTACAGCATAAAACGAAGTGGAGACTGACTAGAGGTTTACGCGTACAGCGTAATGCATGGTGTAAAACGAATTTAGCTTTACCATTACAGCATAACAGATAGTGCAAAAGACTATGGTTCACTGTATACCGTATCACATAGAGTAGAACGACTTTAGGTTCAACCGTACAGTATAAAGCAAAGTGTAAACTGGCTAGAGGTTTACTCGTCGACTATGTCTTTATCCGTATAGTGTATTATATAGAGTAGAACGACTTAGATTCAGGCGCACGGTATAAAGCAGAGTGCAAACTGGCTGTTTACTCGAGGATTAGTCTTTACCCGTGTACCGTATTGCATAGAGTACAACAACTTTAGGTTCAGCCGTACAGCATAAACCAAAGTGTAGACTGACTAAAGGTTTACGCGTACAGCGAAATGCATAGTGTAAAACGACTTTAGCTTTATCATTACAGCATACAGATAGTGTAAAACGACTTTAGGTTCAACCGTTCAGTATAAAGCAGAGTGTAAACTGGCTAGAGGTTTACTCGTCGACTATGTCTTTATCCGTATAGTGTATTATATAGAGTAGAACGACTTAGATTCAAGCGCACGGTATAAAGCAGAGTGCAAACTGGCTGTTTACTCGAGGATTAGTCTTTACCCGTGTACAGTATCACATAGAGTAGAACGACTTTAGGTTCAACCGTACAGTATAAAGCAGAGTGTAAACTGGCTAGAGGTTTACTCGTCGACTATGTCTTTACCCGTATAGCTTATTACATAGAGTAGAACAACTTTAGGTTCAGCGGTACAGCATAAACCAAAGTGTAGACTGACTAGAGGTTTACGCGTACATCGTAATTCACAGTGTAAAACGACTTTAGCTTTACCATTACAGCATAACAGATAGTGCAAAACGACTATGGTTCACTGTATACCGTATCACATAGAGTAGAACGACTTTAGGTTCAACCGTACAGTATAAAGCAATGTGCAAACTGGCTATAGGTTTACTCGTCGACTACGTCTTTACCCGTATAGTGTATTATATAGAGTAGAGCGACTTAGATTCAGGCGCTCGGTATAAAGCAGAGTGCAAACCGGTTGTTTACTCGAGGATTAGTCTTTACCCGTGTACCGTATTGCATAGAGTACAACAACTTTAGGTTCAGCCGTACAGCATAAACCAAAGTGTACTGACTAAAGGTTTACGCGTACAGCGTAATGCACAGTGTAAAACGACTTTAGCATTACCATTACAGCATAACAGATTGTGTAAGACGACTATGGTTCACTGTATACCGTATCACATAGAGTAGAACGGATTTAGGTTCAGCGGTACAGCATAAACCAAAGTGTAAACTGACTAGAGGTTTACTCGTAGACTATGTCTTTACCCGTATAGCTTATTACATAGAGTAGAACAGCTTTAGGTTCAGGCGTACAGCATAAAACGAAGTGTAGACTGACTAGAGGTTTACGCGTACAGCATAATGCATAGTGTAAAACGAATTTAGCTTTACCATTACAGCATAACAGATAGTGCAAAAGACTATGATTCACTGTATACCGTATCACAAAGAGTAGAACGACTTAGATTCAGGCGTACAGTACAAAGCAGAGTACAAAATGGCTAGAGGTTTACTCGAGGATTAGTCTTTACCCGTATACCGAATTGCATAGAGTAGAACAACTTTAGGTTCAACCTTACAGCATAAAGCAGAGTGTAAACTGACTAGAGGTTTACGCGTAGACTATGTCTTTACCCGTACAGCGTATTACATAGAGTAGAACGAATGTAGCTTTACCATTACAGCATAACAGATAGTGCAAAACGACTATGATTCACTGTATACCGTATCACATAGAGTAGAACGACTTTAGGTTTAACCGTACAGCTTAAAGTTGAGTGTAAACTGACTAGAGGTTTACTCGTCGACTACGTCTTTACCCGTATAGTGTATTATATAGAGTAGATCGACTTAGATTCAGGCGCACGGTATAAAGCAGAGTGCAAACCGGCTGTTTACTCGAGGATTAGTCTTTACCCGTGTACCGTATTGCATAGAGTACAACAACTTTAGGTTCAGCCGTACAGCATAAACCAAAGTGTAGTGACTAAAGGTTTACGCGTACAGCGTAATGCACAGTGTAAAACGACTTTAGCATTACCATTACAGCATAACAGATTGTGTAAAACGACTATGGTTCACTGTATACCGTATCACATAGAGTAGAACGGATTTAGGTTCAGCGGTACAGCATAAACCAAAGTGTAAACTGACTAGAGGTTTACTCGTAGACTATGTCTTTACCCGTATAGCTTATTACATAGAGTAGAACAGCGTTAGGTTCAGGCGTACAGCATAAAACGAAGTGGAGACTGACTAGAGGTTTACGCGTACAGCGTAATGCATGGTGTAAAACGAATTTAGCTTTACCATTACAGCATAACAGATAGTGCAAAAGACTATGGTTCACTGTATACCGTATCACATAGAGTAGAACGACTTTAGGTTCAACCGTACAGTATAAAGCAAAGTGTAAACTGGCTAGAGGTTTACTCGTCGACTATGTCTTTATCCGTATAGTGTATTATATAGAGTAGAACGACTTAGATTCAGGCGCACGGTATAAAGCAGAGTGCAAACTGGCTGTTTACTCGAGGATTAGTCTTTACCCGTGTACCGTATTGCATAGAGTACAACAACTTTAGGTTCAGCCGTACAGCATAAACCAAAGTGTAGACTGACTAAAGGTTTACGCGTACAGCGAAATGCATAGTGTAAAACGACTTTAGCTTTATCATTACAGCATACAGATAGTGTAAAACGACTTTAGGTTCAACCGTTCAGTATAAAGCAGAGTGTAAACTGGCTAGAGGTTTACTCGTCGACTATGTCTTTATCCGTATAGTGTATTATATAGAGTAGAACGACTTAGATTCAAGCGCACGGTATAAAGCAGAGTGCAAACTGGCTGTTTACTCGAGGATTAGTCTTTACCCGTGTACAGTATCACATAGAGTAGAACGACTTTAGGTTCAACCGTACAGTATAAAGCAGAGTGTAAACTGGCTAGAGGTTTACTCGTCGACTATGTCTTTACCCGTATAGCTTATTACATAGAGTAGAACAACTTTAGGTTCAGCGGTACAGCATAAAATAAAGTGTAAACTGACTAGAGGCTTACTCGTAGACTATGTCTTTACCCGTACAGCATATTACATAGAGTAGAACAATTAAGGTTCAGGCGTACAGTACAAAGCAGAGTACAAATTGGCTAGAGTTTTACTCGAGGATTAGTCTTAAGCCGTGTACCGTGTTGCATAGATTAGAACAACTATAGGTTCAGCCGTACAGGATAAACCAAAGTGTAGACTGACTAGAGGTTTACGCGTACAGCGAAATGCATAGTGTAAAACGACTTTAGCTTTAGCATTACATCATAACAGATAGTGTAAAACAACTATGGTTCCCTGTATACCGTATCACATAGAGTAGAACGACTTAGATTCAAGCGCACGGTATAAAGCAGAGTGCAAACTGGCTGTTTACTCGAGGATTAGTCTTTACCCGTGTACAGTATCACATAGAGTAGAACGACTTTAGGTTCAACCGTACAGTATAAAGCAGAGTGTAAACTGGCTAGAGGTTTACTCGTCGACTATGTCTTTACCCGTATAGCTTATTACATAGAGTAGAACAACTTTAGGTTCAGCGGTACAGCATAAACCAAAGTGTAGACTGACTAGAGGTTTACGCGTACATCGTAATTCACAGTGTAAAACGACTTTAGCTTTACCATTACAGCATAACAGATAGTGCAAAACGACTATGGTTCACTGTATACCGTATCACATAGAGTAGAACGACTTTAGGTTCAACCGTACAGTATAAAGCAATGTGCAAACTGGCTATAGGTTTACTCGTCGACTACGTCTTTACCCGTATAGTGTATTATATAGAGTAGAGCGACTTAGATTCAGGCGCTCGGTATAAAGCAGAGTGCAAACCGGTTGTTTACTCGAGGATTAGTCTTTACCCGTGTACCGTATTGCATAGAGTACAACAACTTTAGGTTCAGCCGTACAGCATAAACCAAAGTGTACTGACTAAAGGTTTACGCGTACAGCGTAATGCACAGTGTAAAACGACTTTAGCATTACCATTACAGCATAACAGATTGTGTAAGACGACTATGGTTCACTGTATACCGTATCACATAGAGTAGAACGGATTTAGGTTCAGCGGTACAGCATAAACCAAAGTGTAAACTGACTAGAGGTTTACTCGTAGACTATGTCTTTACCCGTATAGCTTATTACATAGAGTAGAACAGCTTTAGGTTCAGGCGTACAGCATAAAACGAAGTGTAGACTGACTAGAGGTTTACGCGTACAGCATAATGCATAGTGTAAAACGAATTTAGCTTTACCATTACAGCATAACAGATAGTGCAAAAGACTATGATTCACTGTATACCGTATCACAAAGAGTAGAACGACTTAGATTCAGGCGTACAGTACAAAGCAGAGTACAAAATGGCTAGAGGTTTACTCGAGGATTAGTCTTTACCCGTATACCGAATTGCATAGAGTAGAACAACTTTAGGTTCAACCTTACAGCATAAAGCAGAGTGTAAACTGACTAGAGGTTTACGCGTAGACTATGTCTTTACCCGTACAGCGTATTACATAGAGTAGAACGAATGTAGCTTTACCATTACAGCATAACAGATAGTGCAAAACGACTATGATTCACTGTATACCGTATCACATAGAGTAGAACGACTTTAGGTTTAACCGTACAGCTTAAAGTTGAGTGTAAACTGACTAGAGGTTTACTCGTCGACTACGTCTTTACCCGTATAGTGTATTATATAGAGTAGATCGACTTAGATTCAGGCGCACGGTATAAAGCAGAGTGCAAACCGGCTGTTTACTCGAGGATTAGTCTTTACCCGAGTACCGTATTGCATAGAGTACAACAACTTTAGGTTCAGCCGTACAGCATAAACCAAAGTGTAGTGACTAAAGGTTTACGCGTACAGCGTAATGCACAGTGTAAAACGACTTTAGCATTACCATTACAGCATAACAGATTGTGTAAAACGACTATGGTTCACTGTATACCGTATCACATAGAGTAGAACGGATTTAGGTTCAGCGGTACAGCATAAACCAAAGTGTAAACTGACTAGAGGTTTACTCGTAGACTATGTCTTTACCCGTATAGCTTATTACATAGAGTAGAACAGCGTTAGGTTCAGGCGTACAGCATAAAACGAAGTGGAGACTGACTAGAGGTTTACGCGTACAGCGTAATGCATGGTGTAAAACGAATTTAGCTTTACCATTACAGCATAACAGATAGTGCAAAAGACTATGGTTCACTGTATACCGTATCACATAGAGTAGAACGACTTAGATTCAGGCGCACGGTATAAAGCAGAGTGCAAACTGGCTGTTTACTCGAGGATTAGTCCTTACCCGTGTACCGTATTGCATAGAGTAGAACAACTTTAGGTTCAGCGGTACAGCATAAACAAAAGTGTAAACTGACTAGAGGTTTACTCGTAGACTATGTCTTTACTCGTATAGCGTATTACATAGAGTAGAGCTACTTAGATTCAGGCGTACAGTACAAAGCAGAGTGCAAACTGGCTAGAGATTACCTCGTAGACTATGTCTTTACTCGTATACCATATCAGATAGAGTAGAACGACTTTAGGTTCAACCGTACAGTATAAAGCAGATTGTAAACTGAGTAGAGGTTTACTCGAGGATTAGTCTTTACCCGTGTACCGTATTGCATAGAGCAGAACAACTTTAGGTTCACTGTATACCGTATCACATAGAGTAGAACGACTTAGATTCAGGCGCACGGTATAAAGCAGAGTGCAAACTGGCTGTTTACTCGAGGATTAGTCTTTACCCGTGTACCGTATTGCATAGAGTAGAACAATTTTAGGTTCAGCCGTACAGCATAAACCAAAGTGTAGACGGACTTAAGGTTTACGCGTACAGCGTAATGCACAGTGTAAAACGACTTTAGCATTACCATTACAGCATAACAGATTGTGTAAAACGACTATGGTTCACTGTATACCGTATCACATAGAGTAGAACGACTTTAGGTTCAGCGGTACAGCATAAACCAAAGTGTAAACTGACTAGAGGTTTACTCGTAGACTATGTCTTTACCCGTATAACTTATTACATAGGGTAGAACAACTTTAGGTTCAGGCGTACAGCATAAACCAAAGTGTAGACTGACTAGAGGTTTACGCGTACAGCGTAATGCATAGTGCAAAACGACTATGATTCACTGTATACCGTATCACATAGAGTAGAACGACTTTAGGTTTAACCGTACAGCATAAAGTTGAGTGTAAACTGACTAGAGGTTTACTCGTAGACCATGTCTTTACCCGTACAGCATATTCCATAATGTAGAACAACTTAGGTTCATGCGTACAGTATAAAGCAGAGCGCAAACTGGCTAGAGGTTTACTCGAGGATTAGTCTTTACCCGTGTACCGTATTGCATAGAGCAGAACAACTTTAGGTTCACTGTATACCGTATCACATAGAGTAGAACGACTTAGATTCAGGCGCACGGTATAAAGCAGAGTGCAAACTGGCTGTTTACTCGAGGATTAGTCTTTACCCGTGTACCGTATTGCATAGAGTAGAACAATTTTAGGTTCAGCCGTACAGCATAAACCAAAGTGTAGACGGACTTAAGGTTTACGCGTACAGCGTAATGCACAGTGTAAAACGACTTTAGCATTACCATTACAGCATAACAGATTGTGTAAGACGACTATGGTTCACTGTATACCGTATCACATAGAGTAGAACGGATTTAGGTTCAGCGGTACAGCATAAACCAAAGTGTAAACTGACTAGAGGTTTACTCGTAGACTATGTCTTTACCCGTATAGCTTATTACATAGAGTAGAACAGCTTTAGGTTCAGGCGTACAGCATAAAACGAAGTGTAGACTGACTAGAGGTTTACGCGTACAGCATAATGCATAGTGTAAAACGAATTTAGCTTTACCATTACAGCATAACAGATAGTGCAAAAGACTATGATTCACTGTATACCGTATCACAAAGAGTAGAACGACTTAGATTCAGGCGTACAGTACAAAGCAGAGTACAAAATGGCTAGAGGTTTACTCGAGGATTGGTCTTTACCCGTATACCGAATTGCATAGAGTAGAACAACTTTAGGTTCAACCTTACAGCATAAAGCAGAGTGTAAACTGACTAGAGGTTTACGCGTAGACTATGTCTTTACCCGTACAGCGTATTACATAGAGTAGAACGAATGTAGCTTTACCATTACAGCATAACAGATAGTGCAAAACGACTATGATTCACTGTATACCGTATCACATAGAGTAGAACGACTTTAGGTTTAACCGTACAGCTTAAAGTTGAGTGTAAACTGACTAGAGGTTTACTCGTCGACTACGTCTTTACCCGTATAGTGTATTATATAGAGTAGATCGACTTAGATTCAGGCGCACGGTATAAAGCAGAGTGCAAACCGGCTGTTTACTCGAGGATTAGTCTTTACCCGAGTACCGTATTGCATAGAGTACAACAACTTTAGGTTCAGCCGTACAGCATAAACCAAAGTGTAGTGACTAAAGGTTTACGCGTACAGCGTAATGCACAGTGTAAAACGACTTTAGCATTACCATTACAGCATAACAGATTGTGTAAAACGACTATGGTTCACTGTATACCGTATCACATAGAGTAGAACGGATTTAGGTTCAGCGGTACAGCATAAACCAAAGTGTAAACTGACTAGAGGTTTACTCGTAGACTATGTCTTTACCCGTATAGCTTATTACATAGAGTAGAACAGCGTTAGGTTCAGGCGTACAGCATAAAACGAAGTGGAGACTGACTAGAGGTTTACGCGTACAGCGTAATGCATGGTGTAAAACGAATTTAGCTTTACCATTACAGCATAACAGATAGTGCAAAAGACTATGGTTCACTGTATACCGTATCACATAGAGTAGAACGACTTTAGGTTCAACCGTACAGTATAAAGCAAAGTGTAAACTGGCTAGAGGTTTACTCGTCGACTATGTCTTTATCCGTATAGTGTATTATATAGAGTAGAACGACTTAGATTCAGGCGCACGGTATAAAGCAGAGTGCAAACTGGCTGTTTACTCGAGGATTAGTCTTTACCCGTGTACCGTATTGCATAGAGTACAACAACTTTAGGTTCAGCCGTACAGCATAAACCAAAGTGTAGACTGACTAAAGGTTTACGCGTACAGCGAAATGCATAGTGTAAAACGACTTTAGCTTTATCATTACAGCATACAGATAGTGTAAAACGACTTTAGGTTCAACCGTTCAGTATAAAGCAGAGTGTAAACTGGCTAGAGGTTTACTCGTCGACTATGTCTTTATCCGTATAGTGTATTATATAGAGTAGAACGACTTAGATTCAAGCGCACGGTATAAAGCAGAGTGCAAACTGGCTGTTTACTCGAGGATTAGTCTTTACCCGTGTACAGTATCACATAGAGTAGAACGACTTTAGGTTCAACCGTACAGTATAAAGCAGAGTGTAAACTGGCTAGAGGTTTACTCGTCGACTATGTCTTTACCCGTATAGCTTATTACATAGAGTAGAACAACTTTAGGTTCAGCGGTACAGCATAAAATAAAGTGTAAACTGACTAGAGGCTTACTCGTAGACTATGTCTTTACCCGTACAGCATATTACATAGAGTAGAACAATTAAGGTTCAGGCGTACAGTACAAAGCAGAGTACAAATTGGCTAGAGTTTTACTCGAGGATTAGTCTTAAGCCGTGTACCGTGTTGCATAGATTAGAACAACTATAGGTTCAGCCGTACAGGATAAACCAAAGTGTAGACTGACTAGAGGTTTACGCGTACAGCGAAATGCATAGTGTAAAACGACTTTAGCTTTAGCATTACATCATAACAGATAGTGTAAAACAACTATGGTTCCCTGTATACCGTATCACATAGAGTAGAACGACTTAGATTCAAGCGCACGGTATAAAGCAGAGTGCAAACTGGCTGTTTACTCGAGGATTAGTCTTTACCCGTGTACAGTATCACATAGAGTAGAACGACTTTAGGTTCAACCGTACAGTATAAAGCAGAGTGTAAACTGGCTAGAGGTTTACTCGTCGACTATGTCTTTACCCGTATAGCTTATTACATAGAGTAGAACAACTTTAGGTTCAGCGGTACAGCATAAACCAAAGTGTAGACTGACTAGAGGTTTACGCGTACATCGTAATTCACAGTGTAAAACGACTTTAGCTTTACCATTACAGCATAACAGATAGTGCAAAACGACTATGGTTCACTGTATACCGTATCACATAGAGTAGAACGACTTTAGGTTCAACCGTACAGTATAAAGCAATGTGCAAACTGGCTATAGGTTTACTCGTCGACTACGTCTTTACCCGTATAGTGTATTATATAGAGTAGAGCGACTTAGATTCAGGCGCTCGGTATAAAGCAGAGTGCAAACCGGTTGTTTACTCGAGGATTAGTCTTTACCCGTGTACCGTATTGCATAGAGTACAACAACTTTAGGTTCAGCCGTACAGCATAAACCAAAGTGTACTGACTAAAGGTTTACGCGTACAGCGTAATGCACAGTGTAAAACGACTTTAGCATTACCATTACAGCATAACAGATTGTGTAAGACGACTATGGTTCACTGTATACCGTATCACATAGAGTAGAACGGATTTAGGTTCAGCGGTACAGCATAAACCAAAGTGTAAACTGACTAGAGGTTTACTCGTAGACTATGTCTTTACCCGTATAGCTTATTACATAGAGTAGAACAGCTTTAGGTTCAGGCGTACAGCATAAAACGAAGTGTAGACTGACTAGAGGTTTACGCGTACAGCATAATGCATAGTGTAAAACGAATTTAGCTTTACCATTACAGCATAACAGATAGTGCAAAAGACTATGATTCACTGTATACCGTATCACAAAGAGTAGAACGACTTAGATTCAGGCGTACAGTACAAAGCAGAGTACAAAATGGCTAGAGGTTTACTCGAGGATTAGTCTTTACCCGTATACCGAATTGCATAGAGTAGAACAACTTTAGGTTCAACCTTACAGCATAAAGCAGAGTGTAAACTGACTAGAGGTTTACGCGTAGACTATGTCTTTACCCGTACAGCGTATTACATAGAGTAGAACGAATGTAGCTTTACCATTACAGCATAACAGATAGTGCAAAACGACTATGATTCACTGTATACCGTATCACATAGAGTAGAACGACTTTAGGTTTAACCGTACAGCTTAAAGTTGAGTGTAAACTGACTAGAGGTTTACTCGTCGACTACGTCTTTACCCGTATAGTGTATTATATAGAGTAGATCGACTTAGATTCAGGCGCACGGTATAAAGCAGAGTGCAAACCGGCTGTTTACTCGAGGATTAGTCTTTACCCGAGTACCGTATTGCATAGAGTACAACAACTTTAGGTTCAGCCGTACAGCATAAACCAAAGTGTAGTGACTAAAGGTTTACGCGTACAGCGTAATGCACAGTGTAAAACGACTTTAGCATTACCATTACAGCATAACAGATTGTGTAAAACGACTATGGTTCACTGTATACCGTATCACATAGAGTAGAACGGATTTAGGTTCAGCGGTACAGCATAAACCAAAGTGTAAACTGACTAGAGGTTTACTCGTAGACTATGTCTTTACCCGTATAGCTTATTACATAGAGTAGAACAGCGTTAGGTTCAGGCGTACAGCATAAAACGAAGTGGAGACTGACTAGAGGTTTACGCGTACAGCGTAATGCATGGTGTAAAACGAATTTAGCTTTACCATTACAGCATAACAGATAGTGCAAAAGACTATGGTTCACTGTATACCGTATCACATAGAGTAGAACGACTTAGATTCAGGCGCACGGTATAAAGCAGAGTGCAAACTGGCTGTTTACTCGAGGATTAGTCCTTACCCGTGTACCGTATTGCATAGAGTAGAACAACTTTAGGTTCAGCGGTACAGCATAAACAAAAGTGTAAACTGACTAGAGGTTTACTCGTAGACTATGTCTTTACTCGTATAGCGTATTACATAGAGTAGAGCTACTTAGATTCAGGCGTACAGTACAAAGCAGAGTGCAAACTGGCTAGAGATTACCTCGTAGACTATGTCTTTACTCGTATACCATATCAGATAGAGTAGAACGACTTTAGGTTCAACCGTACAGTATAAAGCAGATTGTAAACTGAGTAGAGGTTTACTCGAGGATTAGTCTTTACCCGTGTACCGTATTGCATAGAGCAGAACAACTTTAGGTTCACTGTATACCGTATCACATAGAGTAGAACGACTTAGATTCAGGCGCACGGTATAAAGCAGAGTGCAAACTGGCTGTTTACTCGAGGATTAGTCTTTACCCGTGTACCGTATTGCATAGAGTAGAACAATTTTAGGTTCAGCCGTACAGCATAAACCAAAGTGTAGACGGACTTAAGGTTTACGCGTACAGCGTAATGCACAGTGTAAAACGACTTTAGCATTACCATTACAGCATAACAGATTGTGTAAAACGACTATGGTTCACTGTATACCGTATCACATAGAGTAGAACGACTTTAGGTTCAGCGGTACAGCATAAACCAAAGTGTAAACTGACTAGAGGTTTACTCGTAGACTATGTCTTTACCCGTATAACTTATTACATAGGGTAGAACAACTTTAGGTTCAGGCGTACAGCATAAACCAAAGTGTAGACTGACTAGAGGTTTACGCGTACAGCGTAATGCATAGTGCAAAACGACTATGATTCACTGTATACCGTATCACATAGAGTAGAACGACTTTAGGTTTAACCGTACAGCATAAAGTTGAGTGTAAACTGACTAGAGGTTTACTCGTAGACCATGTCTTTACCCGTACAGCATATTCCATAAAGTAGAACAACTTAGGTTCATGCGTACAGTATAAAGCAGAGCGCAAACTGGCTAGAGGTTTACTCGAGGATTAGTCTTTACCCGTGTACCGTATTGCATAGAGCAGAACAACTTTAGGTTCACTGTATACCGTATCACATAGAGTAGAACGACTTAGATTCAGGCGCACGGTATAAAGCAGAGTGCAAACTGGCTGTTTACTCGAGGATTAGTCTTTACCCGTGTACCGTATTTGATAGAGTAGAACAATTTTAGGTTCAGCCGTACAGCATAAACCAAAGTGTAGACGGACTTAAGGTTTACGCGTACAGCGTAATGCACAGTATAAAACGACTTTAGCATTACCATTACAGCATAACAGATTGTGTAAAACGACTACGGTTCACTGTATACCGTATCACATAGAGTAGAACGACTTTAGGTTCAGCCGTACAGCATAAACCAAAGTGTAGACGGACTTAAGGTTTACGCGTACAGCGTAATGCACAGTGTAAAACGACTTTAGCATTACCATTACAGCATAACAGATTGTGTAAAACGACTATGGTTCACTGTATACCGTATCACATAGAGTATAACGACTTTAGGTTCAGCGGTACAGCATAAACCAAAGTGTAAACTGACTACAGGTTTACTCGTAGACTATGTCTTTACCCGTATAACTTATTACATAGGGTAGAACAACTTTAGGTTCAGGCGTACAGCATAAACCAAAGTGTAGACTGACTAGAGGTTTACGCGTACAGCGTAATGCATAGTGTAAAACGACTTTTGCTTTAGTGCAAAACGACTATGATTCACTGTATACCGTATCACATAGAGTAGAACGACTTTAGGTTTAACCGTACAGCATAAAGTTGAGTGTAAACTGACTAGAGGTTTACTCGTAGACCATGTCTTTACCCGTACAGCATATTCCATAAAGTAGAACAACTTAGGTTCATGCGTGCAGTATAAAGCAGAGCGCAAACTGGCTAGAGGTTTACTCGAGGATTAGTCTTTACCCGTGTACCGTATTGCATAGAGCAGAACAACTTTAGGTTCACTGTATACCGTATCACATAGAGTAGAACGACTTAGATTCAGGCGCACGGTATAAAGCAGAGTGCAAACTGGCTGTTTACTCGAGGATTAGTCTTTACCCGTGTACCGTATTGCATAGAGTAGAACGACTTTAGGTTCAGCGGTACAGCATAAACAAAAGTGTAAACTGACTAGAGGTTTACTCGTAGACTATGTCTTTACTCGTATAGCGTATTACATAGAGTAGAGCTACTTAGATTCAGGCGTACAGTACAAAGCAGAGTGCAAACTGGCTAGAGATTACCTCGTAGGCTATGTCTTTACCCGTACAGCGTATTACATAGATTAGAACAACTTAGGTTCAGGCGTACAGTACACAGCAGAGTACAAACTGGCTAGAGGTTTACTCGAGGATTAGTCTTTACCCGTGTACCGTATTGCATAGAGTACAACAACTTTAGGTTCAGCCGTACAGCATAAACCAAAGTGTAGACTGACTAAAGGTTTACGCGTACAGCGTAATGCACAGTGTAAAACGACTTTAACTTTACCATTACAGCATAACAGATAGTGTAAAACGAGTATGGTTCACTGTATACCATATCAGATAGAGTGGAACGACTTTAGGTTCAACCGTACAGTACAAAGCAGAGTGCAAACTGACTAGAGGTTTACTCGTAGACTATGTCTTCACTCGTATAGCGTATTACATAGAGTAGAGCTACTTAGATTCAGGCGTACAGTACAAAGCAGAGTGCAAACTGGCTAGAGATTACCTCGTAGGCTATGTCTTTACCCGTACAGCGTATTACATAGATTAGAACAACTTAGGTTCAGGCGTACAGTACACAGCAGAGTACAAACTGGCTAGAGGTTTACTCGAGGATTAGTCTTTACCCGTATACCGAATTGCATAGAGTAGAACAACTTTAGATTCAGCCGTACAGCATAAACCAAAGTGTAGACTGACTAAAGGTTTACGCGTACAGCGTAATGCACAGTGTAAAACGACTTTAACTTTACCATTACAGCATAACAGATAGTGTAAAACGAGTATGGTTCACTGTATACCATATCAGATAGAGTGGAACGACTTTAGGTTCAACCGTACAGTACAAAGCAGAGTGCAAACTGACTAGAGGTTTACTCGTAGACTATGTCTTCACTCGTATAGCGTATTACATAGAGTAGAGCTACTTAGATTCAGGCGTACAGTACAAAGCAGAGTGCAAACTGGCTAGAGATTACCTCGTAGACTATGTCTTTACTCGTATACCATATCAGATAGAGTAGAACGACTTTAGGTTCAACCGTACAGTATAAAGCAGATTGTAAACTGAGTAGAGGTTTACTCGTAGACTATGTCTTTACCCGTGCGTATTTTATAGAGTAGAACGACTTAGATTCAGGCGCACAATATAAAGCAGAGTGCAAACTGGCTAGAGGTTTACTCGAGGATTAGCCTGTACCGGTGTACCGTATTTGATAGAGTAGAACAATTTTTGGTTCAGCCGTACAGCATAAACCAAAGTGTAGACGGACTTAAGGTTTACGCGTACGGCGTAATGCACAGTATAAAACGACTTTAGCATTACCATTACAGCATAACAGATTGTGTAAAACGACTACGGTTCACTGTATACCGTATCACATAGAGTAGAACGACTTTAGGTTCAGCCGTACAGCATAAACCAAAGTGTAGACGGACTTAAGGTTTACGCGTACAGCGTAATGCACAGTGCAAAACGACTATGATTCACTGTATACCGCATCACATAGAGTAGAACGACTTTAGGTTTAACCGTACAGCATAAAGTTGAGTGTAAACTGACTAGAGGTATACTCGTAGACCATGTCTTTACCCGTACAGCATATTCCATAAAGTAGAACAACTTAGGTTCATGCGTGCAGTATAAAGCAGAGCGCAAACTGGCTAGAGGTTTACTCGAGGATTAGTCTTTACCCGTGTACCGTATTGCATAGAGCAGAACAACTTTAGGTTCACTGTATACCGTATCACATAGAGTAGAACGACTTAGATTCAGGCGCACGGTATAAAGCAGAGTGCAAACTGGCTGTTTACTCGAGGATTAGTCTTTACCCGTGTACCGTATTGCATAGAGTAGAACAACTTTAGGTTCAGCGGTACAGCATAAACAAAAGTGTAAACTGACTAGAGGTTTACTCGTAGACTATGTCTTTACTCGTACAGCGTATTACGTAGATTAGAACAACTTAGGTTCAGGCGTACAGTACACAGCAGAGTACAAACTGGCTAGAGGTTTACTCGAGGATTAGTCTTTACCCGTATACCGAATTGCATAGAGTAGAACAATTTTAGGTTCAGCCGTACAGCATAAACCAAAGTGTAGACGGACTTAAGGTTTACGCGTACAGCGTAATGCACAGTGTAAAACGACTTTAGCATTACCATTACAGCATAACAGATTGTGTAAAACGACTATGGTTCACTGTATACCGTATCACATAGAGTAGAACGACTTTAGGTTCAGCGGTACAGCATAAACCAAAGTGTAAACTGACTAGAGGTTTACTCGTAGACTATGTCTTTACCCGTATAACTTATTACATAGGGTAGAACAACTTTAGGTTCAGGCGTACAGCATAAACCAAAGTGTAGACTGACTAGAGGTTTACGCGTACAGCGTAATGCATAGTGTAAAACGACTTTTGCTTTAGTGCAAAATGACTATGATTCACTGTATACCGTATCACATAGAGTAGAACGACTTTAGGTTTAACCGTACAGCATAAAGTTGAGTGTAAACTGACTAGAGGTTTACTCGTAGACCATGTCTTTACCCGTACAGCATATTCCATAAAGTAGAACAACTTAGGTTCATGCGTACAGTATAAAGCAGAGCGCAAACTGGCTAGAGGTTTACTCGAGGATTAGTCTTTACCCGTGTACCGTATTGCATAGAGCAGAACAACTTTAGGTTCACTGTATACCGTATCACATAGAGTAGAACGACTTAGATTCAGGCGCACGGTATAAAGCAGAGTGCAAACTGGCTGTTTACTCGAGGATTAGTCTTTACCCGTGTACCGTATTGCATAGAGTAGAACAACTTTAGGTTCAGCGGTACAGCATAAACAAAAGTGTAGACTGACTAGAGGTTTACTCGTAGACTATGTCTTTACCCGTACAGCATATTACATAGAGTAGAACAACTTAGGTTCAGGCGTACAGTACACAGCAGAGTACAAACTGGCTAGAGGTTTACTCGAGGATTAGTCTTTACCCGTGTACCGTATTGCTTAGAGTAGAACGACTTTAGGTTCAGCGGTACAGCATAAACCAAAGTGTAAACTGACTAGAGGTTTACTCGTAGACTATGTCTTTACTCGTATAGCGTATTACATAGAGTAGAGCTACTTAGATTCAGGCTTACAGTACAAAGCAGAGTGCAAACTGGATAGAGATTACCTCGTAGACTATGTCTTTACCCGTACAGCGTATTACATAGATTAGAACAACTTAGGTTCAGGCGTACAGTACACAGCAGAGTACACACTGGCTAGAGGTTTACTCGAGGATTAGTCTTTACCCGTGTACCGTATTGCTTAGAGTAGAAAAACTTTAGGTTCAGCGGTACAGCATAAATCAAAGTGTAAACTGACTAGAGGTTTACTCGTAGACTATGTCTTTACTCGTATAGCGTATTACATAGAGTAGAGCTACTTAGATTCAGGCTTACAGTACAAAGCAGAGTGCAAACTGGATAGAGATTACCTCGTAGACTATGTCTTTACCCGTACAACGTATTACATAGATTAGAACAACTTAGGTTCAGGCGTACAGTACACAGCAGAGTACAAACTGGCTAGAGGTTTACTCGAGGATTAGTCTTTACCCGTATACCGAATTGCATAGAGTAGAACAATTTTAGGTTCAGCCGTACAGCATAAACCAAAGTGTAGACGGACTTAAGGTTTACGCGTACAGCGTAATGCACAGTGTAAAACGACTTTAGCATTACCATTACAGCATAACAGATTGTGTAAAACGACTATGGTTCACTGTATACCGTATCACATAGAGTAGAACGACTTTAGGTTCAGCGGTACAGCATAAACCAAAGTGTAAACTGACTAGAGGTTTACTCGTAGACTATGTCTTTACCCGTATAGCTTATTACATAGGGTAGAACAACTTTAGGTTCAGCGGTACAGCATAAACACAAAAGTGTAAACTGACTAGAGGTTTACTCGTAGACTATGTCTTTACTCGTATAGCGTATTACATAGAGTAGAGCTACTTAGATTCAGGCGTACAGTACAAAGCAGAGTGCAAACTGGCTAGGGATTAACTCGTAGACTATGTCTTTACCCGTACAGCGTATTACATAGATTAGAACTACTTAGGTTCAGGCTTACAGTATAAAGCAGAGTACAAACTGGCTGGAGGTTTACTCGAGGATTGGTCTTTACCCGTGTACCGTATTGCATAGAGCAGAACAACTTTAGGTTCACTGTATACCGTATCACATAGAGTAGAACGACTTAGATTCAGGCGCACGGTATAAAGCAGAGTGCAAACTGGCTGTTTACTCGAGGATTAGTCTTTACCCGTGTACCGTATTGCATAGAGTAGAACAACTTTAGGTTCAGCGGTACAGCATAAACAAAAGTGTAAACTGACTAGAGGTTTACTCGTAGACTATGTCTTTACTCGTATAGCGTATTACATAGAGTAGAGCTACTTAGATTCAGGCTTACAGTACAAAGCAGAGTGCAAACTGGATAGAGATTACCTCGTAGACTATGTCTTTACCCGTACAGCGTATTACATAGATTAGAACAACTTAGGTTCAGGCGTACAGTACACAGCAGAGTACAAACTGGCTAGAGGTTTACTCGAGGATTAGTCTTTACCCGTATACCGAATTGCATAGAGTAGAACAATTTTAGGTTCAGCCGTACAGCATAAACCAAAGTGTAGACGGACTTAAGGTTTACGCGTACAGCGTAATGCACAGTGTAAAACGACTTTATCATTACCATTACAGCATAACAGATTGTGTAAAACGACTATGGTTCACTGTATACCGTATCACATAGAGTAGAACGACTTTAGGTTCAGCGGTACAGCATAAACCAAAGTGTAAACTGACTAGAGGTTTACTCGTAGACTATGTCTTTACCCGTATAGCTTATTACATAGGGTAGAACAACTTTAGGTTCAGCGGTACAGCATAAACACAAAAGTGTAAACTGACTAGAGGTTTACTCGTAGACTATGTCTTTACTCGTATAGCGTATTACATAGAGTAGAGCTACTTAGATTCAGGCGTACAGTACAAAGCAGAGTGCAAACTGGCTAGGGATTAACTCGTAGACTATGTCTTTACCCGTACAGCGTATTACATAGATTAGAACTACTTAGGTTCAGGCTTACAGTATAAAGCAGAGTACAAACTGGCTGGAGGTTTACTCGAGGATTGGTCTTTACCCGTGTACCGTTTTGCATAGAGTACAACAACTTTAGATTCAGCCGTACAGCATAAACCAAAGTGTAGACTGACTAAAGGTTTACGCGTACAGCGTAATGCACAGTGTAAAACGACTTTAACTTTACCATTACAGCATAACAGATAGTGTAAAACGAGTATGGTTCACTGTATACCACATCAGATAGAGTGGAACGACTTTAGGTTCAACCGTACAGTACAAAGCAGAGTGCAAACTGACTAGAGGTTTACTCGTAGACTATGTCTTTACTCGTATAGCGTATTACATAGAGTAGAGCTACTTAGATTCAGGCGTACAGTACAAAGCAGAGTGCAAACTGGCTAGAGATTACCTCGTAGACAATGTCTTTACTCGTATACCATATCAGATAGAGTAGAACGACTTTAGGTTCAACCGTACAGTATAAAGCAGATTGTAAACTGAGTAGAGGTTTACTCGTAGACTATGTCTTTACCCGTGCGTATTTTATAGAGTAGAACGACTTAGATTCAGGCGCACAATATAAAGCAGAGTGCTAACTGGCTAGAGGTTTACTCGAGAATTAGTCTTTACCCGTATACCGATTTGCATAGAGTAGAACAACTTTAGGTTCAACCTTACAGCATAAAGCAGAGTGTGAACTGACTAGAGGTTTACGCGTAGACTATGTCTTTACCCGTATAGCTTATTACATAGAGTAGAACAACTTTAGGTTCAGGCGTACAGCATAAACCAAAGTGTAGACTGACTAGAGGTTTACGCGTACAGCGTAATGCATAGTGTAAAACGACTTTTGCTTTAGTGCAAAACGACTATGATTCACTGTATACCGTATCACATAGAGTAGAACGACTTTAGGTTCAGGCGTACAGCATAAACCAAAGTGTAGACTGACTAGAGGTTTACGCGTACAGCGTAATGCATAGTGTAAAACGACTTTTGCTTTAGTGCAAAACGACTATGATTCACTGTATACCGTATCACATAGAGTAGAACGACTTTAGGTTTAACCGTACAGCATAAAGTTGAGTGTAAACTGACTAGAGGTTTACTCGTAGACTATGTCTTTACCCGTACAGCATATTCCATAAAGTAGAACAACTTAGGTTCATGCGTACAATATAAAGCAGAGCGCAAACTGGCTAGAGGTTTACTCGAGGATTAGTCTTTACCCGTGTACCGTATTGCTGTTTACTCGAGGATTAGTCTTTACCCGTGTACCGTATTGCATAGAGTAGAACAACTTTAGGTTCAGCGGTACAGCATAAACAAAAGTGTAAACTGACTAGAGGTTTACTCGTAGACTATGTCTTTACTCGTACAGCGTATTACGTAGATTAGAACAACTTAGGTTCAGGCGTACAGTACACAGCAGAGTACAAACTGGCTAGAGGTTTACTCGAGGATTAGTCTTTACCCGTATACCGAATTGCATAGAGTAGAACAATTTTAGGTTCAGCCGTACAGCATAAACCAAAGTGTAGACGGACTTGAGGTTTACGCGTACAGCGTAATGCACAGTGTAAAACGACTTTAGCATTACCATTACAGCATAACAGATTGTGTAAAACGACTATGGTTCACTGTATACCGTATCACATAGAGTAGAACGACTTTAGGTTCAGCGGTACAGCATAAACCAAAGTGTAGACTGACTAGAGGTTTACGCGTACAGCGTAATGCATAGTGTAAAACGACTTTTGCTTTAGTGCAAAACGACTATGATTCACTGTATACCGTATCACATAGAGTAGAACGACTTTAGGTTTAACCGTACAGCATAAAGTTGAGTGTAAACTGACTAGAGGTTTACTCGTAGACTATGTCTTTACCCGTACAGCATATTCCATAAAGTAGAACAACTTAGGTTCATGCGTACAATATAAAGCAGAGCGCAAACTGGCTAGAGGTTTACTCGAGGATTAGTCTTTACCCGTGTACCGTATTGCATAGAGCAGAACAACTTTAGGTTCACTGTATACCGTATCACATAGAGTAGAACGACTTAGATTCAGGCGCACGGTATAAAGCAGAGTGCAAACTGGCTGTTTACTCGAGGATTAGTCGTTACCCGTGTACCGTATTGCATAGAGTAGAACAACTTTAGGTTCAGCGGTACAGCATAAACAAAAGTGTAAACTGACTAGAGGTTTACTTGTAGACTATGTCTTTACCCGTATAACTTATTACATAGAGCAGAACAACTTTAGGTTCACTGTATACCGTATCACATAGAGTAGAACGACTTAGATTCAGGCGCACGGTATAAAGCAGAGTGCAAACTGGCTGTTTACTCGAGGATTAGTCGTTACCCGTGTACCGTATTGCATAGAGTAGAACAACTTTAGGTTCAGCGGTACAGCATAAACAAAAGTGTAAACTGACTAGAGGTTTACTCGTAGACTGTGTCTTTACTCGTATAGCGTATTACATAGAGTAGAGCTACTTAGATTCAGGCGTACAGTACAAAGCAGAGTGCAAACTGGCTAGAGATTAACTCGTAGACTATGTCTTTACCCGTACAGCGTATTACATAGTTTAGAACAACTTAGGTTCAGGCGTACAGTACACAGCAGAGTACAAACTGGCTA
The DNA here is from genome assembly GCA_963583995.1 of Xylota segnis. NCBI lineage: Eukaryota > Metazoa > Arthropoda > Insecta > Diptera > Syrphidae > Xylota > Xylota segnis. Next base: position 1,211,616 of record OY757240.1, read on the forward strand.
GAGGTTTACTCGAGGATTAGTCTTTACCCGTATACCGAATTGCATAGAGCAGAACAACTTTAGGTTCACTGTATACCGTATCACATAGAGTAGAACGACTTAGATTCAGGCGCACAATATAAAGCAGAGTGCAAACTGGCTAGAGGTTTACTCGAGGATTAGCCTGTACCGGTGTACCGTATTTGATAGAGTAGAACAATTTTTGGTTCAGCCGTACAGCATAAACCAAAGTGTAGACGGACTTAAGGTTTACGCGTACTGCGTAATGCACAGTATAAAACGACTTTAGCATTACCATTACAGCATAACAGATTGTGTAAAACGACTACGGTTCACTGTATACCGTATCACATAGAGTAGAACGACTTTAGGTTCAGCCGTACAGCATAAACAAAAGTGTAAACTGACTAGAGGTTTACTCGTAGACTATGTCTTTACTCGTATAGCGTATTACATAGAGTAGAACAACTTTAGGTTCAGCGGTACAGCATAAACAAAAGTGTAAACTGACTAGAGGTTTACTCGTAGACTATGTCTTTACTCGTATAGCGTATTACATAGAGTAGAGCTACTTAGATTCAGGCTTACAGTACAAAGCAGAGTGCAAACTGGATAGAGATTACCTCGTAGACTATGTCTTTACCCGTACAGCGTATTACATAGATTAGAACAACTTAGGTTCAGGCGTACAGTACACAGCAGAGTACAAACTGGCTGTTTACTCGAGGATTAGTCTTTACCCGTGTACCGTATTGCATAGAGTAGAACAACTTTAGGTTCAGCGGTACAGCATAAACAAAAGTGTAAACTGACTAGAGGTTTACTCGTAGACTATGTCTTTACTCGTATTGCGTATTACATAGAGTAGAGCTACTTAGATTCAGGCTTACAGTACAAAGCAGAGTGCAAACTGGATAGAGATTACCTCGTAGACTATGTCTTTACCCGTACAGCGTATTACATAGATTAGAACAACTTAGGTTCAGGCGTACAGTACACAGCAGAGTACAAACTGGCTAGAGGTTTACTCGAGGATTAGTCTTTACCCGTATACCGAATTGCATAGAGTAGAACAATTTTAGGTTCAGCCGTACAGCATAAACCAAAGTGTAGACGGACTTAAGGTTTACGCGTACAGCGTAATGCACAGTGTAAAACGACTTTATCATTACCATTACAGCATAACAGATTGTGTAAAACGACTATGGTTCACTGTATACCGTATCACATAGAGTAGAACGACTTTAGGTTCAGCGGTACAGCATAAACCAAAGTGTAAACTGACTAGAGGTTTACTCGTAGACTATGTCTTTACCCGTATAGCTTATTACATAGGGTAGAACAACTTTAGGTTCAGCGGTACAGCATAAACACAAAAGTGTAAACTGACTAGAGGTTTACTCGTAGACTATGTCTTTACTCGTATAGCGTATTACATAGAGTAGAGCTACTTAGATTCAGGCGTACAGTACAAAGCAGAGTGCAAACTGGCTAGGGATTAACTCGTAGACTATGTCTTTACCCGTACAGCGTATTACATAGATTAGAACTACTTAGGTTCAGGCTTACAGTATAAAGCAGAGTACAAACTGGCTGGAGGTTTACTCGAGGATTGGTCTTTACCCGTGTACCGTTTTGCATAGAGTACAACAACTTTAGATTCAGCCGTACAGCATAAACCAAAGTGTAGACTGACTAAAGGTTTACGCGTACAGCGTAATGCACAGTGTAAAACGACTTTAACTTTACCATTACAGCATAACAGATAGTGTAAAACGAGTATGGTTCACTGTATACCACATCAGATAGAGTGGAACGACTTTAGGTTCAACCGTACAGTACAAAGCAGAGTGCAAACTGACTAGAGGTTTACTCGTAGACTATGTCTTTACTCGTATAGCGTATTACATAGAGTAGAGCTACTTAGATTCAGGCGTACAGTACAAAGCAGAGTGCAAACTGGCTAGAGATTACCTCGTAGACAATGTCTTTACTCGTATACCATATCAGATAGAGTAGAACGACTTTAGGTTCAACCGTACAGTATAAAGCAGATTGTAAACTGAGTAGAGGTTTACTCGTAGACTATGTCTTTACCCGTGCGTATTTTATAGAGTAGAACGACTTAGATTCAGGCGCACAATATAAAGCAGAGTGCTAACTGGCTAGAGGTTTACTCGAGAATTAGTCTTTACCCGTATACCGATTTGCATAGAGTAGAACAACTTTAGGTTCAACCTTACAGCATAAAGCAGAGTGTGAACTGACTAGAGGTTTACGCGTAGACTATGTCTTTACCCGTATAGCTTATTACATAGAGTAGAACAACTTTAGGTTCAGGCGTACAGCATAAACCAAAGTGTAGACTGACTAGAGGTTTACGCGTACAGCGTAATGCATAGTGTAAAACGACTTTTGCTTTAGTGCAAAACGACTATGATTCACTGTATACCGTATCACATAGAGTAGAACGACTTTAGGTTCAGGCGTACAGCATAAACCAAAGTGTAGACTGACTAGAGGTTTACGCGTACAGCGTAATGCATAGTGTAAAACGACTTTTGCTTTAGTGCAAAACGACTATGATTCACTGTATACCGTATCACATAGAGTAGAACGACTTTAGGTTTAACCGTACAGCATAAAGTTGAGTGTAAACTGACTAGAGGTTTACTCGTAGACTATGTCTTTACCCGTACAGCATATTCCATAAAGTAGAACAACTTAGGTTCATGCGTACAATATAAAGCAGAGCGCAAACTGGCTAGAGGTTTACTCGAGGATTAGTCTTTACCCGTGTACCGTATTGCTGTTTACTCGAGGATTAGTCTTTACCCGTGTACCGTATTGCATAGAGTAGAACAACTTTAGGTTCAGCGGTACAGCATAAACAAAAGTGTAAACTGACTAGAGGTTTACTCGTAGACTATGTCTTTACTCGTACAGCGTATTACGTAGATTAGAACAACTTAGGTTCAGGCGTACAGTACACAGCAGAGTACAAACTGGCTAGAGGTTTACTCGAGGATTAGTCTTTACCCGTATACCGAATTGCATAGAGTAGAACAATTTTAGGTTCAGCCGTACAGCATAAACCAAAGTGTAGACGGACTTGAGGTTTACGCGTACAGCGTAATGCACAGTGTAAAACGACTTTAGCATTACCATTACAGCATAACAGATTGTGTAAAACGACTATGGTTCACTGTATACCGTATCACATAGAGTAGAACGACTTTAGGTTCAGCGGTACAGCATAAACCAAAGTGTAGACTGACTAGAGGTTTACGCGTACAGCGTAATGCATAGTGTAAAACGACTTTTGCTTTAGTGCAAAACGACTATGATTCACTGTATACCGTATCACATAGAGTAGAACGACTTTAGGTTTAACCGTACAGCATAAAGTTGAGTGTAAACTGACTAGAGGTTTACTCGTAGACTATGTCTTTACCCGTACAGCATATTCCATAAAGTAGAACAACTTAGGTTCATGCGTACAATATAAAGCAGAGCGCAAACTGGCTAGAGGTTTACTCGAGGATTAGTCTTTACCCGTGTACCGTATTGCATAGAGCAGAACAACTTTAGGTTCACTGTATACCGTATCACATAGAGTAGAACGACTTAGATTCAGGCGCACGGTATAAAGCAGAGTGCAAACTGGCTGTTTACTCGAGGATTAGTCGTTACCCGTGTACCGTATTGCATAGAGTAGAACAACTTTAGGTTCAGCGGTACAGCATAAACAAAAGTGTAAACTGACTAGAGGTTTACTTGTAGACTATGTCTTTACCCGTATAACTTATTACATAGAGCAGAACAACTTTAGGTTCACTGTATACCGTATCACATAGAGTAGAACGACTTAGATTCAGGCGCACGGTATAAAGCAGAGTGCAAACTGGCTGTTTACTCGAGGATTAGTCGTTACCCGTGTACCGTATTGCATAGAGTAGAACAACTTTAGGTTCAGCGGTACAGCATAAACAAAAGTGTAAACTGACTAGAGGTTTACTCGTAGACTGTGTCTTTACTCGTATAGCGTATTACATAGAGTAGAGCTACTTAGATTCAGGCGTACAGTACAAAGCAGAGTGCAAACTGGCTAGAGATTAACTCGTAGACTATGTCTTTACCCGTACAGCGTATTACATAGTTTAGAACAACTTAGGTTCAGGCGTACAGTACACAGCAGAGTACAAACTGGCTAGAGGTTTACTCGAGGATTAGTCTTTACCCGTATACCGAATTGCATAGAGCAGAACAACTTTAGGTTCACTGTATACCGTATCACATAGAGTAGAACGACTTAGATTCAGGCGCACAATATAAAGCAGAGTGCAAACTGGCTAGAGGTTTACTCGAGGATTAGCCTGTACCGGTGTACCGTATTTGATAGAGTAGAACAATTTTTGGTTCAGCCGTACAGCATAAACCAAAGTGTAGACGGACTTAAGGTTTACGCGTACTGCGTAATGCACAGTATAAAACGACTTTAGCATTACCATTACAGCATAACAGATTGTGTAAAACGACTACGGTTCACTGTATACCGTATCACATAGAGTAGAACGACTTTAGGTTCAGCCGTACAGCATAAACCAAAGTGTAGACGGACTTAAGGTTTACGCGTACAGCGTAATGCACAGTGCAAAACGACTATGATTCACTGTATACCGCATCACATAGAGTAGAACGACTTTAGGTTTAACCGTACAGCATAAAGTTGAGTGTAAACTGACTAGAGGTATACTCGTAGACCATGTCTTTACCCGTACAGCATATTCCATAAAGTAGAACAACTTAGGTTCATGCGTGCAGTATAAAGCAGAGCGCAAACTGGCTAGAGGTTTACTCGAGGATTAGTCTTTACCCGTGTACCGTATTGCATAGAGCAGAACAACTTTAGGTTCACTGTATACCGTATCACATAGAGTAGAACGACTTAGATTCAGGCGCACGGTATAAAGCAGAGTGCAAACTGGCTGTTTACTCGAGGATTAGTCTTTACCCGTGTACCGTATTGCATAGAGTAGAACAACTTTAGGTTCAGCGGTACAGCATAAACAAAAGTGTAAACTGACTAGAGGTTTACTCGTAGACTATGTCTTTACTCGTACAGCGTATTACGTAGATTAGAACAACTTAGGTTCAGGCGTACAGTACACAGCAGAGTACAAACTGGCTAGAGGTTTACTCGAGGATTAGTCTTTACCCGTATACCGAATTGCATAGAGTAGAACAATTTTAGGTTCAGCCGTACAGCATAAACCAAAGTGTAGACGGACTTAAGGTTTACGCGTACAGCGTAATGCACAGTGTAAAACGACTTTAGCATTACCATTACAGCATAACAGATTGTGTAAAACGACTATGGTTCACTGTATACCGTATCACATAGAGTAGAACGACTTTAGGTTCAGCGGTACAGCATAAACCAAAGTGTAGACTGACTAGAGGTTTACGCGTACAGCGTAATGCATAGTGTAAAACGACTTTTGCTTTAGTGCAAAACGACTATGATTCACTGTATACCGTATCACATAGAGTAGAACGACTTTAGGTTTAACCGTACAGCATAAAGTTGAGTGTAAACTGACTAGAGGTTTACTCGTAGACTATGTCTTTACCCGTACAGCATATTCCATAAAGTAGAACAACTTAGGTTCATGCGTACAATATAAAGCAGAGCGCAAACTGGCTAGAGGTTTACTCGAGGATTAGTCTTTACCCGTGTACCGTATTGCATAGAGCAGAACAACTTTAGGTTCAGCGGTACAGCATAAACAAAAGTGTAAACTGACTAGAGGTTTACTTGTAGACTATGTCTTTACCCGTATAACTTATTACATAGGGTAGAACAACTTTAGGTTCAGCGGTACAGCATAAACAAAAGTGTAAACTGGCTAGAGGTTTACTCGAGGATTAGTCTTTACCCGTGTACCGTATTGCATAGAGCAGAACAACTTTAGGTTCACTGTATACCGTATCACATAGAGTAGAACGACTTAGATTCAGGCGCACGGTATAAAGCAGAGTGCAAACTGGCTGTTTACTCGAGGATTAGTCGTTACCCGTGTACCGTATTGCATAGAGTAGAACAACTTTAGGTTCAGCGGTACAGCATAAACAAAAGTGTAAACTGACTAGAGGTTTACTTGTAGACTATGTCTTTACCCGTATAACTTATTACATAGGGTAGAACAACTTTAGGTTCAGGCGTACAGCATAAACCAAAGTGTAGACTGACTAGAGGTTTACGCGTACAGCGTAATGCATAGTGTAAAACGACTTTTGCTTTAGTGCAAAATGACTATGATTCACTGTATACCGTATCACATAGAGTAGAACGACTTTAGGTTCAGCGGTACAGCATAAACCAAAGTGTAAACTGACTAGAGGTTTACTCGTAGACTATGTCTTTACCCGTATAACTTATTACATAGGGTAGAACAACTTTAGGTTCAGGCGTACAGCATAAACCAAAGTGTAGACTGACTAGAGGTTTACGCGTACAGCGTAATGCATAGTGTAAAACGACTTTTGCTTTAGTGCAAAATGACTATGATTCACTGTATACCGTATCACATAGAGTAGAACGACTTTAGGTTTAACCGTACAGCATAAAGTTGAGTGTAAACTGACTAGAGGTTTACTCGTAGACCATGTCTTTACCCGTACAGCATATTCCATAAAGTAGAACAACTTAGGTTCATGCGTACAGTATAAAGCAGAGCGCAAACTGGCTAGAGGTTTACTCGAGGATTAGTCTTTACCCGTGTACCGTATTGCATAGAGCAGAACAACTTTAGGTTCACTGTATACCGTATCACATAGAGTAGAACGACTTAGATTCAGGCGCACGGTATAAAGCAGAGTGCAAACTGGCTGTTTACTCGAGGATTAGTCTTTACCCGTGTACCGTATTGCATAGAGTAGAACAACTTTAGGTTCAGCGGTACAGCATAAACAAAAGTGTAAACTGACTAGAGGTTTACTCGTAGACTATGTCTTTACTCGTATAGCGTATTACATAGAGTAGAGCTACTTAGATTCAGGCTTACAGTACAAAGCAGAGTGCAAACTGGATAGAGATTACCTCGTAGACTATGTCTTTACCCGTACAGCGTATTACATAGATTAGAACAACTTAGGTTCAGGCGTACAGTACACAGCAGAGTACAAACTGGCTAGAGGTTTACTCGAGGATTAGTCTTTACCCGTATACCGAATTGCATAGAGTAGAACAATTTTAGGTTCAGCCGTACAGCATAAACCAAAGTGTAGACGGACTTAAGGTTTACGCGTACAGCGTAATGCACAGTGTAAAACGACTTTATCATTACCATTACAGCATAACAGATTGTGTAAAACGACTATGGTTCACTGTATACCGTATCACATAGAGTAGAACGACTTTAGGTTCAGCGGTACAGCATAAACCAAAGTGTAAACTGACTAGAGGTTTACTCGTAGACTATGTCTTTACCCGTATAGCTTATTACATAGGGTAGAACAACTTTAGGTTCAGCGGTACAGCATAAACACAAAAGTGTAAACTGACTAGAGGTTTACTCGTAGACTATGTCTTTACTCGTATAGCGTATTACATAGAGTAGAGCTACTTAGATTCAGGCGTACAGTACAAAGCAGAGTGCAAACTGGCTAGGGATTAACTCGTAGACTATGTCTTTACCCGTACAGCGTATTACATAGATTAGAACTACTTAGGTTCAGGCTTACAGTATAAAGCAGAGTACAAACTGGCTGGAGGTTTACTCGAGGATTGGTCTTTACCCGTGTACCGTTTTGCATAGAGTACAACAACTTTAGATTCAGCCGTACAGCATAAACCAAAGTGTAGACTGACTAAAGGTTTACGCGTACAGCGTAATGCACAGTGTAAAACGACTTTAACTTTACCATTACAGCATAACAGATAGTGTAAAACGAGTATGGTTCACTGTATACCACATCAGATAGAGTGGAACGACTTTAGGTTCAACCGTACAGTACAAAGCAGAGTGCAAACTGACTAGAGGTTTACTCGTAGACTATGTCTTTACTCGTATAGCGTATTACATAGAGTAGAGCTACTTAGATTCAGGCGTACAGTACAAAGCAGAGTGCAAACTGGCTAGAGATTACCTCGTAGACAATGTCTTTACTCGTATACCATATCAGATAGAGTAGAACGACTTTAGGTTCAACCGTACAGTATAAAGCAGATTGTAAACTGAGTAGAGGTTTACTCGTAGACTATGTCTTTACCCGTGCGTATTTTATAGAGTAGAACGACTTAGATTCAGGCGCACAATATAAAGCAGAGTGCTAACTGGCTAGAGGTTTACTCGAGAATTAGTCTTTACCCGTATACCGATTTGCATAGAGTAGAACAACTTTAGGTTCAACCTTACAGCATAAAGCAGAGTGTGAACTGACTAGAGGTTTACGCGTAGACTATGTCTTTACCCGTATAGCTTATTACATAGAGTAGAACAACTTTAGGTTCAGGCGTACAGCATAAACCAAAGTGTAGACTGACTAGAGGTTTACGCGTACAGCGTAATGCATAGTGTAAAACGACTTTTGCTTTAGTGCAAAACGACTATGATTCACTGTATACCGCATCACATAGAGTAGAACGACTTTAGGTTCAGGCGTACAGCATAAACCAAAGTGTAGACTGACTAGAGGTTTACGCGTACAGCGTAATGCATAGTGTAAAACGACTTTTGCTTTAGTGCAAAACGACTATGATTCACTGTATACCGTATCACATAGAGTAGAACGACTTTAGGTTTAACCGTACAGCATAAAGTTGAGTGTAAACTGACTAGAGGTTTACTCGTAGACTATGTCTTTACCCGTACAGCATATTCCATAAAGTAGAACAACTTAGGTTCATGCGTACAATATAAAGCAGAGCGCAAACTGGCTAGAGGTTTACTCGAGGATTAGTCTTTACCCGTGTACCGTATTGCATAGAGCAGAACAACTTTAGGTTCACTGTATACCGTATCACATAGAGTAGAACGACTTAGATTCAGGCGCACGGTATAAAGCAGAGTGCAAACTGGCTGTTTACTCGAGGATTAGTCGTTACCCGTGTACCGTATTGCATAGAGTAGAACAACTTTAGGTTCAGCGGTACAGCATAAACAAAAGTGTAAACTGACTAGAGGTTTACTCGTAGACTGTGTCTTTACTCGTATAGCGTATTACATAGAGTAGAGCTACTTAGATTCAGGCGTACAGTACAAAGCAGAGTGCAAACTGGCTAGAGATTAACTCGTAGACTATGTCTTTACCCGTACAGCGTATTACATAGTTTAGAACAACTTAGGTTCAGGCGTACAGTACACAGCAGAGTACAAACTGGCTAGAGGTTTACTCGAGGATTAGTCTTTACCCGTATACCGAATTGCATAGAGTAAAACAACTTTAGGTTCAACCTTACAGCATAAAGCAGAGTGTAAACTGACTAGAGGTTTACGCGTACAGCGTAATGCACAGTGTAAAACGACTTTAGCTTTACCATTACAGCATAACAGATAGTGTAAAACGACTATGGTTCACTGTATACCGTATCACATAGAGTAGAACGACTTAGATTCAGGCGCACGGTATAAAGCAGAGTGCAAACTGGCTAGAGGTTTACTCGAGGATTAGCCTGTACCGGTGTACCGTATTTGATAGAGTAGAACAATTTTAGGTTCAGCCGTACAGCATAAACCAAAGTGTAGACGGACTTAAGGTTTACGCGTACAGCGTAATGCACAGTGTAAAACGACTTTTGCTTTAGTGCAAAACGACTATGATTCACTGTATACCGTATCACATAGAGTAGAACGACTTTAGGTTCAGCGGTACAGCATAAACCAAAGTGTAAACTGACTAGAGGTTTACTCGTAGACTATGTCTCTTTACCCGTATAGCTTATTACATAGAGTAGAACAACTTTAGGTTCAGGAGTACAGCATAAACCAAAGTGTAGACTGACTAGAGGTTTACGCGTACAGCGTAATGCATAGTGTAAAACGACTTTTGCTTTAGTGCAAAACGACTATGATTCGCTGTATACCGTATCACATAGAGTAGAACGACTTTAGGTTTAACCGTACAGCATAAAGTTGAATGTAAACTGACTAGAGGTTTACTCGTAGACTATGTCTTTACCCGTACAGCATATACCATAAAGTAGAACAACTTAGGTTCATGCGTACAGTATAAAGCAGAGCGCAAACTGGCTAGAGGTTTACTCGAGGATTAGTCTTTACCCGTGTACCGTATAGCATAGAGCAGAACAACTTTAGGTTCACTGTATACCGTATCACATAGAGTAGAACGACTTAGATTCAGGCGCACGGTATAAAGCAGAGTGCAAACTGGCTGTTTACTCGAGGATTAGTCTTTACCCGTGTACCGTATTGCATAGAGTAGAACAACTTTAGGTTCAGCGGTACAGCATAAACAAAAGTGTAAACTGACTAGAGGTTTACTCGTAGACTATGTCTTTACTCGTATAGCGTATTACATAGAGTAGAGCTACTTAGATTCAGGCGTACAGTACAAAGCAGAGTGCAAACTGGCCAGAGGTTTACTCGAGGATTAGTCTTTACCCGTATACCGAATTGCATAGAGTAGAACAATTTTAGGTTCAACCTTACAGCATAAAGCAGAGTGTAAACTGACTAGAGGTTTACGCGTAGACTAAGTCTTTACCCGTACAGCATATTACATAGAGTGGAACGACTTAGATTCAGGCGTACAGTACAAAGCAGAGTACAAACTGGCTAGAGGTTTACTCGAGGATTAGTCTTTACCCGTATACCGAATTGCATAGAGTAGAACAACTTTAGGTTCAGCCGTACAGCATAAACCAAAGTGTAGACTGACTAGAGGTTTACGCGTACAGCGTAATGCACAGTGTAAAACGACTTCAGCTTTACCATTACAGCATAATAGATAGTGTAAACGACTATGGTTCACTGTATACAGTATCACATAGAGTAGAACGACTTTAGGTTCAACCGTACAGTATAAAGCAGAGTGTAAACTGGCTAGAGGTTTACTCGTCGACTATATCTTTACCCGTATAGCGTTTTATATAGAGTAGAACGACTTAAATTCAGGCGCACGGTATAAAGCAGAGTGCAAACTGGCTGTTTACTCGAGGATTGGTCTTTACCCGTGTACCGTATTGCATAGAGTACAACAACTTTAGGTTCAGCCGTACAGCATAAACCAAAGTGTAGACTGACTAAAGGTTTACGCGTACAGCGTAATACACAGTGTAAAACGACTTTAACTTTACCACTACAGCATAACAGATAGTGTAAAACGAGTATGGTACACTGTATACCATATCAGATAGAGTAGAACGACTTTAGGTTCAACCGTACAGTATAAAGCAGATTGTAAACTGAGTAGAGGCTTACTCGTAGACTATGTCTTTACCCGTATGGCGTATTATATAGAGTAGAACAACTTAGGTTCATGCGTACAGTATAAAGCAGAGCGCAAACTGGCTAGAGGTTTACTCGAGGAGTAGTCTGTACCGGTGTACCGTATTTGATAGAGTAGAACAATTTTAGGTTCAGCCGTACAGCATAAACCAAAGTGTAGACGGACTAGAGGTTTACGCGTACAGCGTAATGCACAGTGTAAAACGACTTCAGCTTTACCATTACAGCATAATAGATAGTGTAAACGACTATGGTTCACTGTATACAGTATCACATAGAGTAGAACGACTTTAGGTTCAACCGTACAGTATAAAGCAGAGTGTAAACTGGCTAGAGGTTTACTCGTCGACTATATCTTTACCCGTATAGCGTTTTATATAGAGTAGAACGACTTAAATTCAGGCGCACGGTATAAAGCAGAGTGCAAACTGGCTGTTTACTCGAGGATTGGTCTTTACCCGTGTACCGTATTGCATAGAGTACAACAACTTTAGGTTCAGCCGTACAGCATAAACCAAAGTGTAGACTGACTAAAGGTTTACGCGTACAGCGTAATGCACAGTGTAAAACGACTTTAACTTTACCACTACAGCATAACAGATAGTGTAAAACGAGTATGGTACACTGTATACCATATCAGATAGAGTAGAACGACTTTAGGTTCAACCGTACAGTATAAAGCAGATTGTAAACTGAGTAGAGGTTTACTCGTAGACTATGTCTTTACCCGTATGGCGTATTATATAGAGTAGAACGACTTAGATTCAGGCGCACAATATAAAGCAGAGTGCAAACTAGCTAGAGGTTTACTCGAGGATTAGTCTGTACCGGTGTACCGTATTTGATAGAGTAGAACAATTTTAGGTTCAGCCGTACAGCATAAACCAAAGTGTAGACGGACTAAAGGTTTACGCGTACAGAGTAATGCACAGTGTAAAACTACTTTAGCATTACCATTACAGCATAACAGATTGTGTAAAACGACTATGGTTCACTGTATACCGTATCACATAGAGTAGAACGACTTTAGGTTTAACCGTACAGCATAAAGTTGAGTGTAAACTGACTAGAGGTTTACTCGTAGACTATGTCTTTACCCGTACAGCATATTCCATAAAGTAGAACAACTTAGGTTCATGCGTACAGTATAAAGCAGAGCGCAAACTGGCTAGAGGTTTACTCGAGGAGTAGTCTGTACCGGTGTACCGTATTTGATAGAGTAGAACAATTTTAGGTTCAGCCGTACAGCATAAACCAAAGTGTAGACGGACTTAAGGTTTACGCGTACAGCGTAATGCACAGTGTAAAACGACTTTAGCATTACCATTACAGCATAACAGATTGTGTAAAACGACTATGGTTCACTGTATACCGTATCACATAGAGTAGAACGACTTTAGGTTTAACCGTACAGCATAAAGTTGAGTGTAAACTGACTAGAGGTTTACTCGTAGACTATGTCTTTACCCGTACAGCATATTCCATAAAATAGAACAACTTAGGTTCATGCGTACAGTATAAAGCAGAGCGCAAACTGGCTAGAGGTTTACTCGAGGATTAGTCTTTACCCGTGTACCGTATTGCATAGAGCAGAACAACTTTAGGTTCAGGCGTACAGCATAAACCAAAGTGTAGACTGACTAGAGGTTTATGCGTACAGCGTAATGCATAGTGTAAAACGACTTCAGCTTTAGTGCAAAACGACTATGATTCACTGTATACCGTATCACATAGAGTAGAACGGCGGTACAGCATAAACCAAAGTGTAAACTGACTAGAGGCTTACTCGTAGACTATGTCTTTACCCGTATAGCTTATTACATAGAGTAGAACAACTTTAGGTTCAGGCGTACAGCATAAACCAAAGTGTAGACTGACTAGAGGTTTATGCGTACAGCGTAATGCATAGTGTAAAACGACTTTAGCTTTAGTGCAAAACGACTATGATTCACTGTATACCGTATCACATAGAGTAGAGCGACTTTAGGTTTAACCGTACAGCATAAAGTTGAGTGTAAACTGACTAGAGGTTTACTCGTAGACTATGTCTTTACCCGTACAGCATATTCCATAAAGTAGAACAACTTAGGTTCACGCGTACAGTATAAAGCAGAGCGCAAACTGGCTAGAGGTTTACTCGAGGAGTAGTCTGTACCGGTGTACCGTATTTGATAGAGTAGAACAATTTTAGGTTCAGCTGTACCGCATAAACCAAAGTGTAGACGGACTTAAGGTTTACGCGTACAGCGTAATGCACAGTGTAAAACGACTTTAGCATTACCATTACAGCATAACAGATTGTGTAAAACGACTATGGTTCACTGTATACCGTATCACATAGAGTAGAACGACTTTAGGTTTAACCGTACAGCATAAAGTTGAGTGTAAACTGACTAGAGGTTTACTCGTAGACTATGTCTTTACCCGTACAGCATATTCCATAAAATAGAACAACTTAGGTTCATGCGTACAGTATAAAGCAGAGCGCAAACTGGCTAGAGGTTTACTCGAGGATTAGTCTTTACCCGTGTACCGTATTGCATAGAGCAGAACAACTTTAGGTTCACTGTATACCGTATCACATAGAGTAGAACGACTTAGATTCAGGCGCACGGTATAAAGCAGAGTGCAAACTGGCTGTTTACTCGAGGATTAGTCTTTACCCGTGTACAGTATCACATAGAGTAGAACGACTTTAGGTCCAACCGTACAGTATACAGCAGAGTGTAAACTGGCTAGAGGTTTACTCGTCGACTATGTCTTTACCCGTATAGCTTATTACATAGAGTAGAACAACTTTAGGTTGAGCGGTACAGCATAAACCAAAGTGTAGCCTGACTAGAGGTTTACTCGTAGACAATGCTTTTACCCGTACAGCATATTACATAGAGTAGAACAACTTAGGTTCAGGCGTACAGTACAAAGCAGAGTACAAACTGGCTAGAGGTTTACTCGAGGATTAGTCTTTACCCGTGTACCGTATTGCATAGATTAGAACAACTTTAGGTTCAGCCGTACAGCGTAAACCAAAGTGTAGACTGACTAGAGGTTTACGCGTACAGCGTAATGCACAGTGTAAAACGACTTTAGCTTTACCATTACAGCATAACAGATAGTGTAAAACGACTATGGTTCACTGTATACCGTATCACATAGAGCAGAACGACTTAGATTTAGGCGCACGGTATAAAGCAGAGTGCAAACTGGCTGTTTACTCGAGGATTAGTCTTTACCCGTGTACCGTATTGCATAGAGTAGAACAACTTTAGGTTCAGCGGTACAGCATAAACCAAAGTGTAGACTGACTAGAGGTGTACGCGTACAGCGTAATGCACAGTGTAAAACGACTTTAGCTTTACCATTACAGCATAACAGATAGTGTAAAACGACTATGGTTCACTGTATACCGTATCACATAGAGCAGAACGACTTAGATTTAGGCGCACGGTATAAAGCAGAGTGCAAACTGGCTGTTTACTCGAGGATTAGTCTTTACCCGTGTACCGTATTGCATAGATTAGAACAACTTTAGGTTCAGCCGTACAGGATAAACCAAAGTGTAGACTGACTAGAGGTGTACGCGTACAGCGTAATGCACAGTGTAAAACGACTTTAGCTTTACCATTACAGCATAACAGATAGTGTAAAACAACTATGGTTCACCGTATACCGAATCACATAGAGTAGAACGACTTTAGGTTCAACCGTACAGTATAAAGCAGAGTGCAATCTGGCTAGAGGTTTACTTGTAGACTATGTATTTACCCATATAGCTTATTACATAAAGTAGAACGACTTAGATTCAGGCGTACAGTATAAAGCAGAGTGCAAACTGGCTAGAGGTTAACTCGTATACTATGTCTTTACCCGTACAGCGTATTACATAGATTAGAACTACTTAGGTTCAGGCTTACAGTATAAAGCAGAGTACAAACTGGCTGGAGGTTTACTCGAGGATTAGTCTTTACCCGTGTACCGTATTGCATAGAGTACAACAACTTTAGGTTCAGCCGTACAGCATAAACGTAAACTGACTAGAGGTTTACTCGTAGACTATGTCTTTACTTGTATAGCGTATTACATAGAGTAGAGCTACTTAGATTCAGGCGTACAGTACAAAGCAGAGTACAAACTGGCTAGAGGTTTACTCGAGGATTAGTCTTTACCCGTATACCGAATTGCATAGAGTAGAACAACTTTAGGTTCAACCTTACAGCATAAAGCAGAGTGTAAACTGACTAGAGGTTTACGCGTAGACTAAGTCTTTACCCGTACAGCATATTACATAGAGTAGAACGACTTAGGTTCAGGCGTACAGTACAAAGCAGAGTACAAACTGGCTAGAGGTTTACTCGAGGATTAGTCTTTACCCGTATACCGAATTGCATAGAGTAGAACAACTTTAGGTTCAGCCGTACAGCATAAACCAAAGTGTAGACTGACTAGAGGTTTACGCGTACAGCGTAATGCACAGTGTAAAACTACTTTACAGAATAACAGATAGTGCAAAACGACTATGGTTCACTGTATACCGTATCACATAGAGTAGAACGACTTTAGGTTCAACCGTACAGTGTAAAGCAAAGTGTAAACTGGCTAGAGGTTTACTCGTCGACTATGTCTTTACCCGTATAACGTATTACATAGAGTAGAACGACTTAGATTCAGGCGAACAGTATAAAGCAGAGTGCAAACTGGCTATAGGTTTACTCGTAGACTATATCTTTACCCGAATACCATATTACATACAGTAGAACAACTTTAGGTTCAGCCGTACAGCATAAACCAAAGTGTAGACTGACTAGATGTTTACTCGTAGACAATGTTTTTACCCGTACAGCATATTACATATAGTAGAACAACTTAGGTTCAGGCGTACAATACAAAGCAGAGTACAAACTGGCTAGAGGTTTACTCGAGGATTAGTCTTTACCCGTATACCGAATTGCATAGAGTAGAACAACTTTAGGTTCAACCTTACAGCATAAAGGAGAGTGTAAACTGACTAGAGGTTTACGCGTAGACTAAGTCTTTACCCGTACAGCATATTACATTGAGTAGAACGACTTAGATTCAGGCGTACAGTACAAATCAGAGTACAAACTGGCTAGAGGTTTACCCGAGGATTAGTCTTTACCCGTATACCGAATTGCATAGAGTAGAACAACTTTAGGTTCAGCCGTACAGCATAAACCAAAGTGTAGACTGACTAGAGGTTTACGCGTACAGCTTAATGCACAGTGTAAAACGACTTTAGCTTTACCATTACATCATAACAGATAGTGTAAAACAACTATGGTTCACCGGATACCGTATCACATAGAGTAGAACGACTTTAGGTTCAACCGTACAGTATAAAGCAGAGTGCAATCTGGCTAGAGGTTTACTTGTAGACTATGTCTTTGAACGTACAGCATATTACATAGAGTAGAGCAATTTAGGTTCAGGCGTACAGTACAAAGCAGAGTACAAACTGGCTAGAGGTTTACTCGAGGATTAGCCTTTACATGTATACCGAATTGCATAGAGTAGAACAACTTTAGGTTCAACCATACAGCATAAAGCAGAGTGTAAACTGACTAGAGGTTTACTCGTAGTCTATGTCTTTGCCCGTACAGCATATTACATAGAGTAGAACAACTAAGGTTCAGGCGTACAGTACAAAGCAGAGTACAAATTGGCTAGAGTTTTACTCGAGGATTAGTGTTAAGCCGTGTACCGTGTTGCATAGATTAGAACAACTATAGGTTCAGCCGTACAGGATAAACCAAAGTGTAGACTGACTAGAGGTTTACGCGTACAGGGAAATGCATAGTGTAAAACGACTTTAGCTTTACCACTACAGCATAACAGATAGTGTAAAACGACTATGGTTCACTGTATACCGTATCACATAGAGCAGAACGACTTAGATTCAGGCGCACGGTATAAAGCAGAGTGCAAACTGGCTGTTTACTCGAGGATTAGTCTTTACCCGTGTACCGTATTGCATAGAGTAGAACAACTTTAGGTTCAGCCGTACAGGATAAACCAAAGTGTAGACTGACTAGAGGTTTACGCGTACAGCGAAATGCATAGTGTAAAACGACTTTAGCTTTACCACTACAGCATAACAGATAGTGTAAAACGACTATGGTTCACTGTATACCGTATCACATAGAGTAGAACGACTTTAGGTTCAACCGTACAGTATAAAGCAGAGTGCAATCTGGCTAGAGGTTTACTTGTAGACTATGTATTTCCCCATATAGCTTATTACATAAAGTAGAACGACTTAGATGCAGGCGTGCAGTATAAAGCAGAGTGCACTCTGGCTAGAGGTTAACTCGTATACTATGTCTTTACCCGTACAGCGTATTACATAGATTAGAACTACTTAGGTTCAGGCTTACAGTATAAAGCAGAGCACAAACTGGCTGGAGGTTTACTCGAGGATTAGTCTTTACCCGTGTACCGTATTGCATAGAGTACAACAACTTTAAGTTCAGCCGTACAGCATAAACCAAAGTGTAGACTGACTAAAGGTTTACGAGTACAGCGTAATGCATAGTGTAAAACGACTTTAGCTTTACCATTACAGCATAACAGATAGTGTAAAACGACTATGGTTCACTGTATACCGTATCACATAGAGTAGAACGACTTTAGGTTCAACCGTACAGTATAAAGCAGAGTGCAATCTGGCTAGAGGTTTACTTGTAGACTATGTATTTCCCCATATAGCTTATTACATAAAGTAGAACGACTTATATTCAGGCGTACAGTATAAAGCAGAGTGCAAACTGGCTAGAGGTTTACTCGTAGTCTATGTCTTTGCCCGTACAGCATATTACATAAAGTAGAACAGCTAAGGTTCAGGCGTACAGTACAAAGCAGAGTACAAATTGGCTAGAGTTTTACTCGAGGATTAGTCTTTACCCGTGTACCGTATTGCATAGATTAGAACAACTATAGGTTCAGCCGTACAGGATAAACCAAAGTGTAGACTGACTAGAGGTTTACGCGTACAGCGAAATGCATAGTGTAAAACGACTTTAGCTTTACCACTACAGCATAACAGATAGTGTAAAACGACTATGGTTCACTGTATACCGTATCACATAGAGCAGAACGACTTAGATTCAGGCGCACGGTATAAAGCAGAGTGCAAACTGGCTGTTTACTCGAGGATTAGTCTTTACCCGTGTACCGTATTGCATAGAGTAGAACAACTTTAGGTTCAGCGGTACAGCATAAACCAAAGTGTAAACTGACTAGAGGTTTACTCGTAGACTATGTTTTTACCCGTACAGCATATTACATAGAGTAGAACAACTTAGGTTCAGGCGTACAGTACAAAGCAGAGTACAAACTGGCTAGAGGTTTACTCGAGGATTAGTCTTTACCCGTGTACCGTATTGCATAGATTAGAACAACTTTAGGTTCAGCCGTACAGGATAAACCAAAGCGTAGACTGACTAGAGGTGTACGCGTACAGCGTAATGCACAGTGTAAAACGACTTTAGCTTTACCATTACAGCATAACAGATAGTGTAAAACAACTATGGTTCACCTTATACCGAATCACATAGAGTAGAACGACTTTAGGTTCAACCGTACAGTATAAAGCAGAGTGCAATCTGGCTAGAGGTTCACTTGTAGACTATGTATTTACCCATATAGCTTATTACATAAAGTAGAACGACTTAGATTCAGGCGTACAGTATAAAGCAGAGTGCAAACTGGCTAGAGGTTAACTCGTATACTATGTCTTTACCCGTACAGCGTATTACATAGATTAGAACTACTTCGGTTCAGGCTTACGTATACCGAATTGCATAGAGTAGAACAACTTTAGGTCAGCCGTACAGCATAAACCAAGGTGTAGACTGACTAGAGGTTTACGCGTACAGCGTAATGCACAGTGTAAAACGACTTTAGCTTTACCATTACAGCATAACAGATAGTGTAAAACGACTATGGTTCACTGTATACCGTATCACATAGAGCAGAACGACTTAAATTCAGGCGCACGGTATAAAGCAGAGTGCAAACTGGCTGTTTACTCGAGGATTAGTCTTTACCCGTGTACCGTATTGCATACAGTAGAACAACTTTAGGTTCAGCGGTACAGCATAAACCAAAGTGTAAACTGACTAGAGGTTTACTCGTAGACTATGTTTTTACCCGTACAGCATATTACATAGAGTAGAACAACAAAGGTTCAGGCGTACAGTACAAAGCAGAGTACAAATTGGCTAGAGTTTTACTCGAGGATTAGTCTTAAGCCGTGTACCGTATTGCATAGATTAAAACAACTATAGGTTCAGCCGTACGGGATAACCAAAGTGTAGACTGACTAGAGGTTTACGCGTACAGCGAAATGCATAGTGTAAAACGACTTTAGCTTTAGCATTACATCATAACAGATAGTGTAAAACAACTATGGTTCACCGTATACCGAATCACATAGAGTAGAACGACTTTAGGTTCAACCGTACAGTATAAAGCAGAGTGCAATCTGGCTAGAGGTTTACTTGTAGACTATGTATTTACCCATATAGCTTATTAGATAAAGTAGAACGACTTAGATTCAGGCGTACAGTATAAAGCAGAGTGCAAACTGGCTAGAGGTTAACTCGTAGACTATGTCTTTACCCGTACAGCGTATTACATAGATTAGAACTACTTAGGTTCAGGCATACAGTATAAAGCAGGGTACAAACTGGCTGGAGGTTTACTCGAGGATTAGTCTTTACCCGTGTACCGTATTGCATAGAGTACAACAACTTTAGGTTCAGCCGTACAGCATAAACCAAAGTGTAGACTGACTAAAGGTTTACGCGTACAGCGTAATGCATAGTGTAAAACGACTTTAGCTTTACCATTACAGCATAACAGATAGTGTAAAACGACTATGGTTCACTGTATACCGTATCACATAGAGTAGAACGACTTAGATTCAGGCGCACGGTATAAAGCAGAGTGCAAACTGGCTGTTTACTCGAGGATTAGTCTTTACCCGTGTACCGTATTGCATAGAGTAGAACAACTTTAGGTTCACCGGATACCGTATCACATAGAATAGAACGACTTTAGGTTCAACCGTACAGTATAAAGCAGAGTGCAATCTGGCTAGAGGTTTACTTGTAGACTATGTCTTTGCCCGTACAGCATATTACATAGAGTAGAGCAACTTAGGTTCAGGAGTACAGTACAAAGCAGAGTACAAACTGGCTAGAGGTTTACTGGATTATTAGCCTTTACCCGTATACCGAATTGCATAGAGTAGAACAACTTTAGGTTCAACCTTACAGCATAAAGCAGAGTGTAAACTGACTAGAGGTTTACTCGTAGTCTATGTCTTTGCCCGTACAGCATATTACATAGAGTAGAACAACTAAGGTTCAGGCGTACAGTACAAAGCAGAGTACAAATTGGCTAGAGTTTTACTCGAGGATTAGTCTTAAGCCGTGTACCGTATTGCATAGATTAGAACAACTATAGGTTCGGCCGTACAGGATAAACCAAAGTGTAGACTGACTAGAGGTTTACACGTACAGCGAAATGCATAGTGTAAAACGACTTTAGCTTTAGCATTACATCATAACAGATAGTGTAAAACAACTATAGTTCACCGTATACCGTATCACATAGAGTAGAACGACTTTAGGTTCAACCGTACAGTATAAAGCAGAGTGCAATCTGGCTAGAGGTTTACTTGTAGACTATGTATTTACCCATATAGCTTATTACATAAAGTAGAACGACTTAGATTCAGGCGTACAGTATAAAGCAGAGTGCAAACTGGCTAGAGGTTAACTCGTAGACTATGTCTTTACCCGTACAGCGTATTACATAGATTAGAACTACTTAGGTTCAGGCATACAGTATAAAGCAGAGTACAAACTGGCTGGAGGTTTACTCGAGGATTAGTCTTTACCCGTGTACCGTATTGCATAGAGTACAACAACTTTAGGTTCAGTCGTACAGCATAAACCAAAGTGTAGACTGACTAGAAGTTTACGCGTACAGTGTAATGCACAGTGTAAAACGACTTTAGCTTTAACATTACAGCATAACAGATAGTGTAAAACGACTATGGTTCACCGTATACCGAATCACATAGAGTAGAACGACTTTAGGTTCAACCGTACAGTATAAAGCAGAGTGCAATCTGGCTAGAGGTTTACTTGTAGACTATGTATTTACCCATATAGCTTATTACATAAAGTAGAACGACTTAGATGCAGGCGTACAGTATAAAGCAGAGTGCAAACTAGCTAGAGGTTAACTCGTATACTATGTCTTTACCCGTACAGCGTATTACATAGATTAGAACTACTTAGGTTCAGGCTTACAGTATAAAGCAGAGTACAAACTGGCTGGAGGTTTACTCGAGGATTAGTCTTTACCCGTGTACCGTATTGCATAGAGTACAACAACTTTAAGTTCAGCCGTACAGCATAAACCAAAGTGTAGACTGACTAAAGGTTTACGAGTACAGCGTAATGCATAGTGTAAAACGACTTTAGCTTTACCATTACAGCATAACAGATAGTGTAAAACGACTATGGTTCACTGTATACCGTATCACATAGAGTAGAACGACTTAGATTCAGGCGCACGGTATAAAGCAGAGTGCAAACTGGCTGTTTACTCGAGGATTAGTCTTTACCCGTGTACCGTATTGCATAGAGTAGAAAAACTTTAGGTTCAGCGGTACAGCATAAATCAAAGTGTAAACTGACTAGAGGTTTACTCGTAGACTATGTCTTTACTCGTATAGCGTATTACATAGAGTAGAGCTACTTAGATTCAGGCGTACAGTACAAAGCAGAGTGCAAACTGGCTAGAGGTTTACTCGAGGATTAGTCTTTACCCGTGTACCGTATTGCATAGAGTACAACAACTTTAAGTTCAGCCGTACAGCATAAACCAAAGTGTAGACTGACTAAAGGTTTACGAGTACAGCGTAATGCATAGTGTAAAACGACTTTAGCTTTACCATTACAGCATAACAGATAGTGTAAAACGACTATGGTTCACAGTATACCGTATCACATAGAGTAGAACGACTTTAGGTTCAACCGTACAGTATAAAGCAGAGTGCAATCTGGCTAGAGGTTTACTTGTAGACTATGTATTTACCCATATAGCTTATTACATAAAGTAGAACGACTTAGATGCAGGCGTACAGTATAAAGCAGAGTGCAAACTGGCTAGAGGTTAACTCGTATACTATGTCTTTACCCGTACAGCGTATTACATAGATTAGAACTACTTAGGTTCAGGCTTACAGTATAAAGCAGAGTACAAACTGGCTGGAGGTTTACTCGAGGATTAGTCTTTACCCGTGTACCGTATTGCATAGAGTACAACAACTTTAAGTTCAGCCGTACAGCATAAACCAAAGTGTAGACTGACTAAAGGTTTACGAGTACAGCGTAATGCATAGTGTAAAACGACTTTAGCTTTACCATTACAGCATAACAGATAGTGTAAAACGACTATGGTTC
Source organism: Xylota segnis (assembly GCA_963583995.1). Classification (NCBI taxonomy): domain Eukaryota; kingdom Metazoa; phylum Arthropoda; class Insecta; order Diptera; family Syrphidae; genus Xylota; species Xylota segnis. Next base: position 1,234,585 of record OY757240.1, read on the forward strand.
ACTGTATACCGTATCACATAGAGTAGAACGACTTTAGGTTCAACCGTACAGTATAAAGCAGAGTGCAATCTGGCTAGAGGTTTACTTGTAGACTATGTATTTACCCATATAGCTTATTACATAAAGTAGAACGACTTAGATTCAGGCGTACAGTATAAAGCAGAGTGCAAACTGGCTAGAGGTTTACTCGTAGTCTATGTCTGCCCGTACAGCATATTACATAGAGTAGAACAACTAAGGTTCAGGCGTACAGCATAAACCAAAGTGTAGACTGACTAGAAGTTTACGCGTACAGTGTAATGCACAGTGTAAAACGACTTTAGCTTTAACATTACAGCATAACAGATAGTGTAAAACGACTATGGTTCACTGTATACCGTATCACATAGAGCAGAACGACTTAGATTCAGGCGCACGGTATAAAGCAGAGTGCAAACTGGCTGTTTACTCGAGGTTCAGCGGTACAGCATAAACCAAAGTGTAAACTGACTAGAGGTTTACTCGTAGACAATGTTTTTACCCGTACAGCATATTACATATAGTAGAACAACTTAGGTTCAGGCGTACAATACAAAGCAGAGTACAAACTGGCTAGAGGTTTACTCGAGGATTAGTCTTTACCCGTATACCGAATTGCATAGAGTAGAACAACTTTAGGTTCAACCTTACAGCATAAAGCAGAGTGTAAACTGACTAGAGGTTTACGCGTAGACTAAGTCTTTACCCGTACAGCATATTACATTGAGTAGAACGACTTAGATTCAGGCGTACAGTACAAATCAGAGTACAAACTGGCTAGAGGTTTACTCGAGGATTAGTCTTTACCCGTATACCGAATTGCATAGAGTAGAACAACTTTAGGTTCAGCCGTACAGCATAAACCAAAGTGTAGACTGACTAGAGGTTTACGCGTACAGCGTAATGCACAGTGTAAAACGACTTTAGCTTTACCATTACATCATAACAGATAGTGTAAAACAACTATGGTTCACCGGATACCGTATCACATAGAGTAGAACGACTTTAGGTTCAACCGTACAGTATAAAGCAGAGTGCAATCTGGCTAGAGGTTTACTTGTAGACTATGTCTTTGAACGTACAGCATATTACATAGAGTAGAGCAATTTAGGTTCAGGCGTACAGTACAAAGCAGAGTACAAACTGGCTAGAGGTTTACTCGAGGATTAGCCTTTACATGTATACCGAATTGCATAGAGTAGAACAACTTTAGGTTCAACCATACAGCATAAAGCAGAGTGTAAACTGACTAGAGGTTTACTCGTAGTCTATGTCTTTGCCCGTACAGCATATTACATAGAGTAGAACAACTAAGGTTCAGGCGTACAGTACAAAGCAGAGTACAAATTGGCTAGAGTTTTACTCGAGGATTAGTGTTAAGCCGTGTACCGTGTTGCATAGATTAGAACAACTATAGGTTCAGCCGTACAGGATAAACCAAAGTGTAGACTGACTAGAGGTTTACGCGTACAGCGAAATGCATAGTGTAAAACGACTTTAGCTTTAGCATTACATCATAACAGATAGTGTAAAACAACTATGGTTCACCGTATACCGAATCACATAGAGTAGAACGACTTTAGGTTCAACCGTACAGTATAAAGCAGAGTGCAATCTGGCTAGAGGTTTACTTGTAGACTATGTATTTACCCATATAGCTTATTACATAAAGTAGAACGACTTAGATGCAGGCGTACAGTATAAAGCAGAGTGCAAACTGGCTAGAGGTTAACTCGTATACTATGTCTTTACCCGTACAGCGTATTACATAGATTAGAACTACTTAGGTTCAGGCTTACAGTATAAAGCAGAGTACAAACTGGCTGGAGGTTTACTCGAGGATTAGTCTTTACCCGTGTACCGTATTGCATAGAGTACAACAACTTTAAGTTCAGCCGTACAGCATAAACCAAAGTGTAGACTGACTAAAGGTTTACGAGTACAGCGTAATGCATAGTGTAAAACGACTTTAGCTTTACCATTACAGCATAACAGATAGTGTAAAACGACTATGGTTCACTGTATACCATATCACATAGAGTAGAACGACTTTAGGTTCAACCGTACAGTATAAAGCAGAGTGCAATCTGGCTAGAGGTTTACTTGTAGACTATGTATTTACCCATATAGCTTATTACATAAAGTAGAACGACTTAGATTCAGGCGTACAGTATAAAGCAGAGTGCAAACTGGCTAGAGGTTTACTCGTAGTCTATGTCTTTGCCCGTACAGCATATTACATAAAGTAGAACAGCTAAGGTTCAGGCGTACAGTACAAAGCAGAGTACAAATTGGCTAGAGTTTTACTCGAGGATTAGTCTTTACCCGTGTACCGTATTGCATAGATTAGAACAACTATAGGTTCAGCCGTACAGGATAAACCAAAGTGTAGACTGACTAGAGGTTTACGCGTACAGCGAAATGCATAGTGTAAAACGACTTTAGCTTTACCACTACAGCATAACAGATAGTGTAAAACGACTATGGTTCACTGTATACCGTATCACATAGAGCAGAACGACTTAGATTCAGGCGCACGGTATAAAGCAAAGTGTAAACTGGCTAGAGGTTTACTCGTCGACTATGTCTTTACCCGTATAACGTATTACATAGAGTAGAACGACTCAGATTCAGGCGAACAGTATAAAGCAGAGTGCAAACTGGCTATAGGTTTACTCGTAGACTATATCTTTACCCGAATACCATATTACATGCAGTAGAACAACTTTAGGTTCAGCCGTACAGCATAAACCAAAGTGTAGACTGACTAGATGTTTACTCCTAGACAATGTTTTTACCCGTACAGCATATTACATAGAGTAGAACAACTTAGGTTCAGGCGTACAGTACAAAGCAGAGTACAAACTGGCTAGAGGTTTACTCGAGGATTAGTCTTTACTTGTGTACCGTATTGCATAGATTAGAACAACTTTAGGTTCAGCCGTACAGGATAAACCAAAGTGTAGACTGACTAGAGGTGTACGCGTACAGCGCAATGCACAGTGTAAAACGACTTTAGCTTTACCATTACAGCATAACAGATATTGTAAAACAACTATGGTTCACCGTATACCGAATCACATAGAGTAGAACGACTTTAGGTTCAACCGCACAGTATAAAGCAGAGTGCAATCTGGCTAGAGGTTTACTTGTAGACTATGTATTTACCCATATAGCTTATTACATAAAGTAGAACGACTTAGATGCAGGCGTACAGTATAAAGCAGAGTGCAAACTGGCTAGAGGTTAACTCGTATACTATGTCTTTACCCGTACAGCGTATTACATAGATTAGAACTACTTAGGTTCAGGCTTACAGTATAAAGCAGAGTACAAACTGGCTGGAGGTTTACTCGAGGATTAGTCTTTACCCGTGTACCGTATTGCATAGAGTACAACAACTTTAAGTTCAGCCGTACAGCATAAACCAAAGTGTAGACTGACTAAAGGTTTACGAGTACAGCGTAATGCATAGTGTAAAACGACTTTAGCTTTACCATTACAGCATAACAGATAGTGTAAAACGACTATGGTTCACTGTATACCATATCACATAGAGTAGAACGACTTTAGGTTCAACCGTACAGTATAAAGCAGAGTGCAATCTGGCTAGAGGTTTACTTGTAGACTATGTATTTACCCATATAGCTTATTACATAAAGTAGAACGACTTAGATTCAGGCGTACAGTATAAAGCAGAGTGCAAACTGGCTAGAGGTTTACTCGTAGTCTATGTCTTTGCCCGTACAGCATATTACATAAAGTAGAACAGCTAAGGTTCAGGCGTACAGTACAAAGCAGAGTACAAATTGGCTAGAGTTTTACTCGAGGATTAGTCTTTACCCGTGTACCGTATTGCATAGATTAGAACAACTATAGGTTCAGCCGTACAGGATAAACCAAAGTGTAGACTGACTAGAGGTTTACGCGTACAGCGAAATGCATAGTGTAAAACGACTTTAGCTTTACCACTACAGCATAACAGATAGTGTAAAACGACTATGGTTCACTGTATACCGTATCACATAGAGCAGAACGACTTAGATTCAGGCGCACGGTATAAAGCAAAGTGTAAACTGGCTAGAGGTTTACTCGTCGACTATGTCTTTACCCGTATAACGTATTACATAGAGTAGAACGACTCAGATTCAGGCGAACAGTATAAAGCAGAGTGCAAACTGGCTATAGGTTTACTCGTAGACTATATCTTTACCCGAATACCATATTACATGCAGTAGAACAACTTTAGGTTCAGCCGTACAGCATAAACCAAAGTGTAGACTGACTAGATGTTTACTCCTAGACAATGTTTTTACCCGTACAGCATATTACATAGAGTAGAACAACTTAGGTTCAGGCGTACAGTACAAAGCAGAGTACAAACTGGCTAGAGGTTTACTCGAGGATTAGTCTTTACTTGTGTACCGTATTGCATAGATTAGAACAACTTTAGGTTCAGCCGTACAGGATAAACCAAAGTGTAGACTGACTAGAGGTGTACGCGTACAGCGCAATGCACAGTGTAAAACGACTTTAGCTTTACCATTACAGCATAACAGATATTGTAAAACAACTATGGTTCACCGTATACCGAATCACATAGAGTAGAACGACTTTAGGTTCAACCGCACAGTATAAAGCAGAGTGCAATCTGGCTAGAGGTTTACTTGTAGACTATGTATTTACCCATATAGCTTATTACATAAAGTAGAACGACTTAGATTCAGGCGTACAGTATAAAGCAGAGTACAAACTGGCTGGAGGTTTACTCGAGGATTAGTCTTTACCCGTGTACCGTATTGCATAGTTTAGAACAACTTTATGTTCAGCCGTACAATATAAACCAAAGTGTAGACTGACTAGAGGTGTACGCGTACAGCGTAATGGACAGTGTAAAACGACTTTAGCTTTACCATTACAGCATAACAGATAGTGTAAAACAACTATGGTTCACCGTATACCGAATCACATAGAGTAGAACGACTTTAGGTTCAACCGTACAGTATAAAGCAGAGTGCAATCTGGCTAGAGGTTTACTTGTAGACTATGTATTTACCCATATAGCTTATTACATAAAGTAGAACGACTTAGATTCAGGCGTACAGTATAAAGCAGAGTGCAAACTGGCTAGAGGTTAACTCGTAGACTATGTCTTTACCCGTACAGCGTATTACATAGATTAGAACTACTTAGGTTCAGGCATACAGTATAAAGCAGAGTACAAACTGGCTGCAGGTTTACTCGAGGATTAGTCTTTACCCGTGTACCGTATTGCATAGAGTACAACAACTTTAGGTTCAGCCGTACAGCATAAACCAAAGTGTAGACTGACTAAAGGTTTACGCGTACAGCGTAATGCATAGTGTAAAACGACTTTAGCTTTACCATTACAGCATAACAGATAGTGTAAAACGACTATGGTTCACTGTATACCGTATCACATAGAGTAGAACGACTTAGATTCAGGCGCACGGTATAAAGCAGAGTGCAAACTGGCTGTTTACTCGAGGATTAGTCTTTACCCGTGTACCGTATTGCATAGAGTAGAACAACTTTAGGTTCACCGGATACCGTATCACATAGAGTAGAACGACTTTAATTTCAACCGTACAGTATAAAGCAGAGTGCAATCTGGCTAGAGGTTTACTTGTAGACTATGTCTTTGCCCGTACAGCATATTACATAGAGTAGAGCAACTTAGGTTCAGGCGTACAGTACAAAGCAGAGTACAAACTGGCTAGAGGTTTACTCGATTATTAGCCTTTACCCGTATACCGAATTGCATAGAGTAGAACAACTTTAGGTTCAACCTTACAGCATAAAGCAGAGTGTAAACTGACTAGAGGTTTACTCGTAGTCTATGTCTTTGCCCGTACAGCATATTACATAGAGTAGAACAACTAAGGTTCAGGCGTACAGTACAAAGCAGAGTACAAATTGGCTAGAGTTTTACTCGAGGATTAGTCTTAAGCCGTGTACCGTATTGCATAGATTAGAACAACTATAGGTTCGGCCGTACAGGATAAACCAAAGTGTAGACTGACTAGAGGTACAGCAAAATGCATAGTGTAAAACGACTTTAGCTTTAGCATTACATCATAACAGATAGTGTAAAACAACTATGGTTCACCGTATACCGTATCACATAGAGTAGAACGACTTTAGGTTCAACCGTACAGTATAAAGCAGAGTGCAATCTGGCTAGAGGTTTACTTGTAGACTATGTATTTACCCATATAGCGCACGGTATAAAGCAGAGTGCAAACTGGCTGTTTACTCGAGGATTAGTCTTTACCCGTGTACCGTATTGCATAGAGTAGAACAACTTTAGGTTCACCGGATACCGTATCACATAGAGTAGAACGACTTTAGGTTCAACCGTACAGTATAAAGCAGAGTGCAATCTGGCTAGAGGTTTACTTGTAGACTATGTCTTTGCCCGTACAGCATATTACATAGAGTAGAGCAACTTAGGTTCAGGCGTACAGTACAAAGCAGAGTACAAACTGGCTAGAGGTTTACTCGATTATTAGCCTTTACCCGTATACCGAATTGCATAGAGTACAACAACTTGAGGTTCAGCCGTACAGCATAAACCAAAGTGTAGACTGACTAGAGGTTTACGCGTACAGCGTAATGCATAGTGTAAAATGACTTTAGCTTTACCATTACAGCATAACAGATAGTGTAAAACGACTATGGTTGACCGTATACCGTATCACATAGAGGAGAACGACTTTAGGTTCAACGGTACAGCATAAACCAAAGTGTAAACTGACTAGAGGTTTACTCGTAGACTATGTCTTTACTCGTATAGCGTATTACATAGAGTAGAGCTACTTAGATTCAGGCGTACAGTACAAAGCAGAGAATAAACTGGCTAGAGGTTAACTCGTCAACTATGTCTTTACCCGTACAGCGTATTACATAGATTAGAACTACTTAAGTTCAGGCATACAGTATAAAGCAGAGTGCAAACTGGCTACAGAATAACAGATAGTGTAAAACGAGTATGGTTCGCTGTATACCATATCAGATAGAGTAGAACGCATTTAGGTTCAACCGTACAGTATAAAGCAGATTGTAAACTGACTAGAGGTTTACTCGTAGACTATGTCTTTACCCGTATAGCGTATTATATAGAGTAGAACGACTTAGATTCGGGCGCACAGTATAAAGCAGAGTGCAAACTGGTTAGAGGTTTACTCGAGGATTAGTCTTTACCGGTGTACCGTATTTGATAGAGTAGAACAATTTTAGGTTCAGCCGAACAGCAGAAACCAAAGTGTCGACTGATTAAAGGTTTACGCGTACAGCGTAATGCACCGTGTAAAACGACTTTAGCATTACCATTACAGCATAACAGATTGTGTAAAACGACTATGGTTCACTGTATACCGTATCACATAGAGTAGAACGACTTTAGGTTCAACGGTACAGCATAAACCAAAGTCTAAACTGACTAGGGGTTTACTCGTAGACTATGTCTTTACCCGTACAGCGTATTACATTGATTAGAATTACTTAGGTTCAGGCTTACAGTATAAAGCAGAGTACAAACTGGTTGGAGGTTTACTCGAGGATTAGTCTTTACCCGTGTACCGTATTGCATAGAGTACAACACCTTTACGTTCAGCCGTACAGCATAAACCAAAGTGTAGACTGACTAAAGGTTTACGCGTACAGCGTAATGCACAGTGTAAAACGACTTTAGCTTTACCATTACAGCATAACAGATAGTGTAAAACGACTATGGTTCACTGTATACCGTATCACATAGAGTAGAACGATTTTAGATTCAACCGTACAGTATAAAGCAAAGTGTAAACGGGCTAGAGGTTTACTCGTCGACTATGTCTTTACCCGTATAGCGTATTACATAGAGTAGAACGACTTAGGTTCAGGCGTACAGTACAAAGCAGAGTACAAATTTTCTAGAGTTTTACTCGAGGATTAGTCTTAAGCCGTGTACCGTATTGCATAGATTAGAACAACTTTAGGTTCAGCCGTACAGCATAAACCAAAGTGTAGACTAACTAGAGGTTTACTCGTAGACTATGTCTTTGCCCGTACAGCATATTACATAGAGTAGAACAACTTAGGTTCAGGCGTACAGTACAAAGCAGAGTACAAATTTTCTAGAGTTTTACTCGAGGATTAGTCTTAAGCCGTGTACCGTATTGCATAGATTAGAACAACTTTAGGTTCAGCCGTACAGCATAAACCAAAGTGTAGACTAACTAGAGGTTTACGCGTACATCGTAATGCACAGTGTAAAACGACTTTAGCTTTACCATTACAGCATAACAGATAGTGTAAAACGACTATGGATCACTGTATACCGTATCACATAGAGTAGAACGACTTTAGGTTCAACGGTACAGCATAAACCAAAGTCTAAACTGACTAGGGGTTTACTCGTAGACTATGTCTTTACCCGTACAGCGTATTACATTGATTAGAATTACTTAGGTTCAGGCTTACAGTATAAAGCAGAGTACAAACTGGTTGGAGGTTTACTCGAGGATTAGTCTTTACCCGTGTACCGTATTGCATAGAGTACAACACCTTTACGTTCAGCCGTACAGCATAAACCAAAGTGTAGACTGACTAAAGGTTTACGCGTACAGCGTAATGCACAGTGTAAAACGACTTTAGCTTTACCATTACAGCATAACAGATAGTGTAAAACGACTATGGTTCACTGTATACCGTATCACATAGAGTAGAACGATTTTAGATTCAACCGTACAGTATAAAGCAAAGTGTAAACGGGCTAGAGGTTTACTCGTCGACTATGTCTTTACCCGTATAGCGTATTACATAGAGTAGAACGACTTAGATTCAGGCGAACAGTATAAAGCAGAGTGCAAACTGGCTAGAGGTTAACTCGTATACTATGTCTTTACCCGTACAGGGTATTACATAGATTAGAACTACTTAGGTTCAGGCTTACGTATACCGAATTGCATAGAGTAGAACAACTTTAGGTTCAGCCGTACAGCATAAACCAAAGTGTAGACTGACTAGAGGTTTACGCGTACAGCGTAATGCACAGTGTAAAACGACTTTAGCTTTACCACTACAGCATAACAGATAGTGTAAAACGACTATGGTTCACTGTATACCGTATCACATAGAGCAGAACGACTTAGATTCAGGCGCACGGTATAAAGCAGAGTGCAAACTGGCTGTTTACTCGAGGATTAGTCTTTACCCGTGTACCGTATTGCATAGAGTAGAACAACTTTAGGTTCAGCGGTACAGCATAAACCAAAGTGTAAACTGACTAGAGGTTTACTCGTAGACTATGTTTTTACCCGTACAGCATATTACATAGAGTAGAACAACTTAGGTTCAGGCGTACAGTACAAAGCAGAGTACAAACTGGCTAGAGGTTTACTCGAGGATTAGTCTTTACCCGTGTACCGTATTGCATAGATTAGAACAACTTTAGGTTCAGCCGTACAGGATAAACCAAAGCGCAGACTGACTAGAGGTGTACGCGTACAGCGTAATGCACAGTGTAAAACGACTTTAGCTTTACCATTACAGCATAACAGATAGTGTAAAACAACTATGGTTCACCGTATACCGAATCACATAGAGTAGAACGACTTTAGGTTCAACCGTACAGTATAAAGCAGAGTGCAATCTGGCTAGAGGTTTACTTGTAGACTATGTATTTACCCATATAGCTTATTACATAAAGTAGAACGACTTAGATTCAGGCGTACAGTATAAAGCAGAGTGCAAACTGGCTAGAGGTTAACTCGTATACTATGTCTTTACCCGTACAGCGTATTACATAGATTAGAACTACTTAGGTTCAGGCTTACGTATACCGAATTGCATAGAGTAGAACAACTTTAGGTCAGCCGTACAGCATAAACCTAGGTGTAGACTGACTAGAGGTTTACGCGTACAGCGTAATGCACAGTGTAAAACGACTTTACGCATAGAGTACAACAACTTTAGGTTCAGCCGTACAGCATAAACCAAAGTGTAGACTGACTAAAGGTTTACGCGTACAGCGTAATGCATAGTGTAAAACGACTTTAGCTTTACCATTACAGCATAACAGATAGTGTAAAACGACTATGGTTCACTGTATACCGTATCACATAGAGTAGAACGACTTAGATTCAGGCGCACGGTATAAAGCAGAGTGCAAACTGGCTGTTTACTCGAGGATTAGTCTTTACCCGTGTACCGTATTGCATAGAGTAGAACAACTTTAGGTTCACCGGATACCGTATCACATAGAGTAGAACGACTTTAGGTTCAACCGTACAGTATAAAGCAGAGTGCAATCTGGCTAGAGGTTTACTTGTAGACTATGTCTTTGCCCGTACAGCATATTACATAGAGTAGAGCAACTTAGGTTCAGGCGTACAGTACAAAGCAGAGTACAAACTGGCTAGAGGTTTACTCGATTATTAGCCTTTACCCGTATACCGAATTGCATAGAGTAGAACAACTTTAGGTTCAACCTTACAGCATAAAGCAGAGTGTAAACTGACTAGAGGTTTACTCGTAGTCTATGTCTTTGCCCGTACAGCATATTACATAGAGTAGAACAACTAAGGTTCAGGCGTACAGTACAAAGCAGAGTAAAAATTGGCTAGAGTTTTACTCGAGGATTAGTCTTAAGCCGTGTACCGTATTGCATAGATTAGAACAACTATAGGTTCGGCCGTACAGGATAAACCAAAGTGTAGACTGACTAGAGGTTTACGCGTACAGCGAAATGCATAGTGTAAAACGACTTTAGCTTTAGCATTACATCATAACAGATAGTGTAAAACAACTATGGTTCACCGTATACCGTATCACATAGAGTAGAACGACTTTAGGTTCAACCGTACAGTATAAAGCAGAGTGCAATCTGGCTAGAGGTTTACTTGTAGACTATGTATTTACCCATATAGCTTATTACATAAAGTAGAACGACTTAGATTCAGGCGTACAGTATAAAGCAGAGTGCAAACTGGCTAGAGGTTAACTCGTATACTATGTCTTTACCCGTACAGCGTATTACATAGATTAGAACTACTTAGGTTCAGGCTTACGTATACCGAATTGCATAGAGTAGAACAACTTTAGGTTCAGCCGTACAGCATAAACCAAAGTGTAGACTGACTAGAGGTTTACGCGTACAGCGTAATGCACAGTGTAAAACGACTTTAGCTTTACCACTACAGCATAACAGATAGTGTAAAACGACTATGGTTCACTGTATACCGTATCACATAGAGCAGAACGACTTAGATTCAGGCGCACGGTATAAAGCAGAGTGCAAACTGGCTGTTTACTCGAGGATTAGTCTTTACCCGTGTACCGTATTGCATAGAGTATAACAACTTTAGGTTCAGCGGTACAGCATAAACCAAAGTGTAAACTGACTAGAGGTTTACTCGTAGACTATGTTTTTACCCGTACAGCATATTACATAGAGTAGAACAACTTAGGTTCAGGCGTACAGTACAAAGCAGAGTACAAACTGGCTAGAGGTTTACTCGAGGATTAGTCTTTACCCGTGTACCGTATTGCATAGATTAGAACAACTTTATTTTCAGCCGTACAGGATAAACCAAAGCGTAGACTGACTAGAGGTGTACGCGTACAGCGTAATGCACAGTGTAAAACGACTTTAGCTTTACCATTACAGCATAACAGATAGTGTAAAACAACTATGGTTCACCGTATACCGAATCACATAGAGTAGAACGACTTTAGGTTCAACCGTACAGTATAAAGCAGAGTGCAATCTGGCTAGAGGTTTACTTGTAGACTATGTATTTACCCATATAGCTTATTACATAAAGTAGAACGACTTAGATTCAGGCGTACAGTATAAAGCAGAGTGCAAACTGGCTAGAGGTTAACTCGTAGACTATGTCTTTACCCGTACAGCGTATTACATAGATTAGAACTACTTAGGTTCAGGCTTACGTATACCGAATTGCATAGAGTAGAACAACTTTAGGTCAGCCGTACAGCATAAACCAAGGTGTAGACTGACTAGAGGTTTACGCGTACAGCGTAATGCACAGTGTAAAACGACTTTAGCTTTACCATTACAGCATAACAGATAGTGTAAAACGACTATGGTTCACTGTATACCGTATCACATAGAGCAGAACGACTTAGATTCAGGCGCACGGTATAAAGCAGAGTGCAAACTGGCTGTTTACTCGAGGATTAGTCTTTACCCGTGTACCGTATTGCATACAGTAGAACAACTTTAGGTTCAGCGGTACAGCATAAACCAAAGTGTAAACTGACTAGAGGTTTACTCGTAGACTATGTTTTTACCCGTACAGCATATTACATAGAGTAGAACAACAAAGGTTCAGGCGTACAGTACAAAGCAGAGTACAAATTGGCTAGAGTTTTACTCGAGGATTAGTCTTAAGCCGTGTACCGTATTGCATAGATTAAAACAACTATAGGTTCAGCCGTACGGGATAAACCAAAGTGTAGACTGACTAGAGGTTTACGCGTACAGCGAAATGCATAGTGTAAAACGACTTTAGCTTTAGCATTGCATCATAACAGATAGTGTAAAACAACTATGGTTCACCGTATACCGAATCACATAGAGTAGAACGACTTTAGGTTCAACCGTACAGTATAAAGCAGAGTGCAATCTGGCTAGAGGTTTACTTGTAGACTATGTATTTACCCATATAGCTTATTACATAAAGTAGAACGACTTAGATTCAGGCGTACAGTATAAAGCAGAGTGCAAACTGGCTAGAGGTTAACTCGTAGACTATGTCTTTACCCGTACAGCGTATTACATAGATTAGAACTACTTAGGTTCAGGCATACAGTATAAAGCAGAGTACAAACTGGCTGGAGGTTTACTCGAGGATTAGTCTTTACCCGTGTACCGTATTGCATAGAGTACAACAACTTTAGGTTCAGCCGTACAGCATAAACCAAAGTGTAGACTGACTAAAGGTTTACGCGTACAGCGTAATGCATAGTGTAAAACGACTTTAGCTTTACCATTACAGCATAACAGATAGTGTAAAACGACTATGGTTCACTGTATACCGTATCACATAGAGTAGAACGACTTAGATTCAGGCGCACGGTATAAAGCAGAGTGCAATCTGGCTAGAGGTTTACTTGTAGACTATGTATTTACCCATATAGCTTATTACATAAAGTAGAACGACTTAGATTCAGGCGTACAGTATAAAGCAGAGTGCAAACTGGCTAGAGGTTAACTCGTAGACTATGTCTTTACCCGTACAGCGTATTACATAGATTAGAACTACTTAGGTTCAGGCATACAGTATAAAGCAGAGTACAAACTGGCTGGAGGTTTACTCGAGGATTAGTCTTTACCCGTGTACCGTATTGCATAGAGTACAACAACTTTAGGTTCAGCCGTACAGCATAAACCAAAGTGTAGACTGACTAAAGGTTTACGCGTACAGCGTAATGCATAGTGTAAAACGACTTTAGCTTTACCATTACAGCATAACAGATAGTGTAAAACGACTATGGTTCACTGTATACCGTATCACATAGAGTAGAACGATTTTAGATTCAACCGTACAGTATAAAGCAAAGTGTAAACTGGCTAGAGGTTTACTCGTCGACTATGTCTTTACCCGTATAGCGTATTACATAGAGTAGAACGACTTAGATTCAGGCGAACAGTATAAAGCAGAGTGCAAACTGGCTATATGTTTACTCGTAGACTGTATCTTTACCCGTATACCACATTACATACAGTAGAACAACTTTAGGTTCAGCCGTACAGCATAAACCAAAGTGTAGACTGACTAGAGGTTTACGCGTACAGCGTAATGCACAGTGTAAAACGACTTTAGCTTTACCATTACAGCATAACAGATAGTGTAAAACGACTTTAGGTTCAACCGTTAGTATAAAGCAGAGTGTAAACTGGCTGGAGGTTTACTCGTCGACTATGTCTTTACCCGTATAGTGTATTATATAGAGTAGAACGACTTAGATTCAGGCGCACGGTATAAAGCAGAGTGCAAACTGTCTGTTTACTCGAGGATTAGTCTTTACCCGTGTACCGTATTGCATAGAGTAGAACAACTTTAGGTTCAGCCGTACAGCATAAACCAAAGTGTAGACTGACTAGAGGTTTACGCGTACATCGTAATGCACAGTGTAAAACGACTTTAGCATTACCATTACAGCATAACAGATAGTGTAAAACGACTATGGTTCACTGTATACCGTATCACATAGAGTAGAACGACTTAAGGTTCAACGGTACAGCATAAACCAAAGTCTAAACTGACTAGAGGTTTACTCGTAGACTATGTCTTTACCCGTACAGCGTATTACATAGATTAGAACTACTTAGGTTCAGGCTTACAGTATAAAGCAGAGTACAAACTGGTTGGAGATTTAGTCGAGGATTAGTCTTTACCCGTGTACCGTATTGCATAGAGTAGAACAACTTTAGGTTCAGCCGTACAGCATAAACCAAAGTGTAGACTGACTAAAGGTTTACGCGTACAGCGTAATGAACAGTGTAAAACGACTTTAACTTTACCATTACAGCATAACAGATAGTGTAAAACGAGTATGGTTCACTGTATACCATATCAGATAGAGTGGAACGACTTTAGGTTCAGCGGTACAGCATAAACCAAAGTGCAAACTGACTAGAGGTTTACACGTAGACTATGTCTTTACCCGTATAGCTTATTACATAGAGTAGAACAACTTTAGTTTCAGCCGTACAGCATAAACCAAAGTGTAGACTGACTAAAGGTTTACGCGTACAGCGTAATGCACAGTGTAAAACGACTTTAACTTTACCATTACAGCATAACAGATAGTGTAAAACGAGTATGGTTCACTGTATACCATATCAGATAGAGTGGAACGACTTAAGGTTCAGCGGTACAGCATAAACCAAAGTGCAAACTGACTAGAGGTTTACTCGTAGACTATGTCTTTACCCGTATAGCTTATTACATAGAGTAGAACAACTTTAGTTTCAGCCGTACAACATAAACCAAAGTGTAGACTGACTTAAGGTTTACGCGTACAGCGTAATGCACAGTGTAAAACGACTTCAGCATTACCATTACAGCATAACAGATAGTGTAAAACGACAAAATTTCACTGTATACCGTATCACATAGAGTAGAACGACTTTAGGTTCAGCGGTACAGCATAAACCAAAGTGCAAACTGACTAGAGGTTTACTCGTAGACTATGTCTTTACCCGTATAGCTTATTACATAGAGTAGAACAACTTTAGTTTCAGCCGTACAACATAAACCAAAGTGTAGACTGACTTAAGGTTTACGCGTACAGCGTAATGCACAGTATAAAACGACTTTAGCTTTACCATTACAGCATAACAGATAGTGTAAAACGACTATGGTTCACTGTATACCACATCAGATAGAGTAGAACGACTTTAGGTTCAACCGTACAGTATAAAGCAGATTGTAAACTGACTAGAGGTTTACTCGTAGACTATGTCTTTACCCGTATAGCGTATTATATAGAGTAGAACGACCGAGTCTTTACTGGTGTATCGTATTTGATAGAGTAGAACAATTTTAGGTTCAGCCGTACAGCATAAACCAAAGTGTAAACTGACTAAAGGTTTACGCGTACAGCGTAATGCACAGTGTAAAACGACTTTAGCATTACCATTACAGCATAACAGATAGTGTAAAACGACAATATATCACTGTATAACGTATCACATAGAGTAGAACGACTTTAGGTTCAGCGGTACAGCATAAACCAAAGTGCAAACTAACTAGAGGTTTACTCGTAGACTATGTCTTTACCCGTATAGCGTATTATATAGAGTAGAACGACCGAGTCTTTTCCGGTGTATCGTATTTGATAGAGTAGAACAATTTAAGGTTCAGCCGTACAGCATAAACCAAAGTGTAGACTGACTAAAGGTTTACGCGTACAGCGTAGTGCACAGTGTAAAACGACTTCAGCATTACCATTACAGCATAACAGATAGTGTAAAACGACAATATTTCACTGTATACCGTATCACATAGAGTAGAACGACTTTAGGTTCAGCGGTACAGCATAAACCAAAGTGCAAACTGACTAGAGGTTTACTCGTAGACTATGTCTTTACCCGTATAGCTTATTACATAGAGTAGAACAACTTTAGTTTCAGCCGTACAACATAAACCAAAGTGTAGACTGACTTAAGGTTTACGCGTACAGCGTAATGCACAGTGTAAAACGACTTTAGCCTTACCATTACAGCATAACAGATAGTACAAAACGACTATGGTTCACTGTATAACGTATCACATAGAGTAGAACGACTTTAGGTTCAGCGGTACAGCATAAACCAAAGTGCAAACTAACTAGAGGTTTACTCGTAGACTATGTCTTTACCCGAATAGCTTATTACATAGAGTACAACAAATTTAGTTTCAGCCGTACAGCATAAACCAAAGTGTAGACTCACTTAAGGTTTACGCGTACAGCGTAATGCACAGTGTAAAACGACTTTAGCCTTACCATTACAGCATAACAGATAGTACAAAACGACTATGGTTCACTGTATAACGTATCACATAGAGTAGAACGACTTTAGGTTCAGCGGTACAGCATAAACCAAAGTGCAAACTAACTAGAGGTTTACTCGTAGACTATGTCTTTACCCGAATAGCTTATTACATAGAGTAGAACAACTTTAGTTTCAGCCGTACAACATAAACCAAAGTGTAGACTGACTTAAGGTTTACGCGTACAGCGTAATGCACAGTGTAAAACGACTTTAGCCTTACCATTACAGCATAACAGATAGTACAAAACGACTATGGTTCACTGTATAACGTATCACATAGAGTAGAACGACTTTAGGTTCAGCGGTACAGCATAAACCAAAGTGCAAACTAACTAGAGGTTTACTCGTAGACTATGTCTTTACCCGAATAGCTTATTACATAGAGTAGAACAACTTTAGTTTCAGCCGTACAACATAAACCAAAGTGTAGACTGACTTAAGGTTTACGCGTACAGCGTAATGCACAGTGTAAAACGACTTTAGCCTTACCATTACAGCATAACAGATAGTACAAAACGACTATGGTTCACTGTATAACGTATCACATAGAGTAGAACGACTTTAGGTTCAGCGGTACAGCATAAACCAAAGTGCAAACTAACTAGAGGTTTACTCGTAGACTATGTCTTTACCCGAATAGCTTATTACATAGAGTAGAATAACTTTAGTTTCAGCCGTACAGCATAAACCAAAGTGTAGACTCACTTAAGGTTTACGCGTACAGCGTAATGCACAGTGTAAACCGTCTTTAGCATTACCATTACAGCATAACAGATAGTGCAAAACGACTATGGTTCACTGTACACCGTATCACATAGAGTAGAACGACTTTAGGTTCAACCGTACAGTATGAAGCAGAGTACAAACTGGCTAGAGGTTTACTCGAGGATTAGTCTTTACCCGTATACCGAATTGCATAGATTAGAACAACTTTAGGTTCAGCCGTACAGCATAAATCAAAGTGTAGACTGACTAGAGGTATACGCGTACAGCGAAATGCATAGTGTAAAACGACTTTAGCTTTAGCATTACATCAGAACAGATAGTGCAAAACGACTATGGTTCACTGTATACCGTATCACATAGAGTTGAACTACTTAGGTTCAGGCGTACAGCACAAAGCAGAGTACAAACGGGCTAGAGGTTTACTCGAGGATTAGTCTTTACCCGTGTACCGTATTGATTAGAGTAGAACAACTTTACGTTCAGCCGTACAGCATAAACCAAAGTGTAGACTGACTAAAGGTTTACGCGTACATCGTAATGCACAGTGTAAAACGACTTTAGCCTTACCATTACAGCATAACAGATAGTACAAAACGACTATGGTTCACTGTATACCATATCAGATAGAGTAGAACGACTTTAGGTTCAACCGTTCAGTATAAAGCAGAGTGTAAACTGGCTAGAGGTTTACTCGTCGACTATGTCTTTACCCGTATAGCGTATTATATAGAGAAGAACGACTTAGATTCAGGCGCACGGTATAAAGCAGAGTGCAAACTGGCTGTTTACTCGACGATTTATCTTTACCCGTGTACCGTATTGCATAGAGTAGAACGACTTTAGGTTCAGCGGCACAACATAAACCAAAGTGTAAACTGACTAGAGGTTTGCTCGTAGACAATGTTTTTACCCGTACAGCATATTACATAGAGTAGAACAACTTAGGTTCAGGCGTACAGTACAAAGCAGAGTATAAACTGGCTAGAGATTTACTCGAGGATTAGTCTTTACCCGTATACCGAATTGTATAGAGTAGAACAACTTTAGGTTCAACCTTACAGTACAAAGCAGAGTACAAACTGGCTAGAGGTTTACTCGAGGATTAGTCTTTACCCGTATACCGAATTGCATAAAGTAGAACAACTTTAGGTTTAGCTGTACAGCATAAACCAAAGTGTAGACTGACTAGAGGTTTACGCGTACATCGTAATGCACAGTGTAAAACGACTTTAGCTTTACCATTACAGCATAACAGATAGTGTAAAACGACTATGGATCACGTATCACATAGAGTACAACGACTTTAGGTTCAACCGTTCAGTATAAAGCAGAGTGTAAACTGGCTAGAGGTTTACTCGTCGACTATGTCTTTGCCCGTATAGCGTATTATATAGAGTAGAACGACTTAGATTCAGGCGCACGGTATAAAGCAGAGTGCAAACTGGCTGTTTACTCGAGGATTAGTCTTTACCCGTGTACCGTATTGCATAGAGTAGAACGACTTTAGGTTCAGCGGTACAGCATAAACCAAAGTGTAAACTGACTAGAGGTTTACTCGTAGACAATGTTTTTACCCGTACAGCATATTACATAGAGTAGAACAACTTAGGTTCATGCGTACAGTACAAAGCAGAGTACAAACTGGCTAGAGGTTTACTCGAGGATTAGTCTGTACCCGTATACCGAATTGCATAGAGTAGAACAACTTTAGGTTCAGCTGTACAGCATAAACCAAAGTGTAGACTGACTAGAGGTTTACGCGTACATCGTAATGCACAGTGTAAAACGACTTTAGCATTACCATTACAGCATAACAGATAGTGTAAAACGACTATGGTTCACTGTATACCGTATCACATAGAGTAGAACGACTTAAGGTTCAACGGTACAGCATAAACCAAAGTCTAAACTGACTAGAGGTTTACTCGTAGACTATGTCTTTACCCGTACAGCGTATTACAAAGATTAGAACTACTTAGGTTCAGGCTTACAGTATAAAGCAGAGTACAAACTGGTTGGAGATTTAGTCGAGGATTAGTCTTTACCCGTGTACCGTATTGCATAGAGTAGAACAACTTTAGGTTCAGCCGTACAGCATAAACCAAAGTGTAGACTGACTAAAGGTTTACGCGTACAGCGTAATGCACAGTGTAAAACGACTTTAACTTTACCATTACAGCATAACAGATAGTGTAAAACGAGTATGGTTCACTGTATACCATATCAGATAGAGTGGAACGACTTTAGGTTCAGCGGTACAGCATAAACCAAAGTGCAAACTGACTAGAGGTTTACACGTAGACTATGTCTTTACCCGTATAGCTTATTACATAGAGTAGAACAACTTTAGTTTCAGCCGTACAGCATAAACCAAAGTGTAGACTGACTAAAGGTTTACGCGTACAGCGTAATGCACAGTGTAAAACGACTTTAACTTTACCATTACAGCATAACAGATAGTGTAAAACGAGTATGGTTCACTGTATACCATATCAGATAGAGTGGAACGACTTTAGGTTCAGCGGTACAGCATAAACCAAAGTGCAAACTGACTAGAGGTTTACTCGTAGACTATGTCTTTACCTGTATAGCTTATTACATAGAGTAGAACAACTTTAGTTTCAGCCGTACAGCATAAACCAAAGTGTAGACTGACTTAAGGTTTACGCGTACAGCGTAATGCACAGTGTAAAACGACTTTAGCTTTACCATTACAGCATAACAGATAGTGTAAAACGACTATGGTTCACTGTATACCATATCAGATAGAGTAGAACGACTTTAGGTTCAACCGTACAGTATAAAGCAGATTGTAAACTGACTAGAGGTTTACTCGTAGACTATGTCTTTACCCGTATAGCGTATTATATAGAGTAGAACGACCGAGTCTTTACCGGTGTATCGTATTTGATAGAGTAGAACAATTTTAGGTTCAGCCGTACAGCATAAACCAAAGTGTAGACTGACTAAAGGTTTACGCGTACAGCGTAGTGCACAGTGTAAAACGACTTCAGCATTACCATTACAGCATAACAGATAGTGTAAAACGACAATATTTCACTGTATACCGTATCACATAGAGTAGAACGACTTTAGGTTCAGCGGTACAGCATAAACCAAAGTGCAAACTGACTAGAGGTTTACTCGTAGACTATGTCTTTACCCGTATAGCTTATTACATAGAGTAGAACAACTTTAGTTTCAGCCGTACAACATAAACCAAAGTGTAGACTGACTTAAGGTTTACGCGTACAGCGTAATGCACAGTGTAAAACGACTTTAGCTTTACCATTACAGCATAACAGATAGTGTAAAACGACTATGGTTCACTGTATACCATATCAGATAGAGTAGAACGACTTTAGGTTCAACCGTACAGTATAAAGCAGATTGTAAACTGACTAGAGGTTTACTCGTAGACTATGTCTTTACCCGTATAGCGTATTATATAGAGTAGAACGACCGAGTCTTTACTGGTGTATCGTATTTGATAGAGTAGAACAATTTTAGGTTCAGCCGTACAGCATAAACCAAAGTGTAAACTGACTAAAGGTTTACGCGTACAGCGTAATGCACAGTGTAAAACGACTTTAGCATTACCATTACAGCATAACAGATAGTGTAAAACGACAATATATCACTGTATAACGTATCACATAGAGTAGAACGACTTTAGGTTCAGCGGTACAGCATAAACCAAAGTGCAAACTAACTAGAGGTTTACTCGTAGACTATGTCTTTACCCGAATAGCTTATTACATAGAGTAGAACAACTTTAGTTTCAGCCGTACAGCATAAACCAAAGTGTAGACTCACTTAAGGTTTACGCGTACAGCGTAATGCACAGTGTAAACCGTCTTTAGCATTACCATTACAGCATAACAGATAGTGCAAAACGACTATGGTTCACTGTACACCGTATCACATAGAGTAGAACGACTTTAGGTTCAACCGTACAGTATGAAGCAGAGTACAAACTGGCTAGAGGTTTACTCGAGGATTAGTCTTTACCCGTATACCGAATTGCATAGATTAGAACAAC
This sequence comes from Xylota segnis, assembly GCA_963583995.1. Classification (NCBI taxonomy): domain Eukaryota; kingdom Metazoa; phylum Arthropoda; class Insecta; order Diptera; family Syrphidae; genus Xylota; species Xylota segnis. Next base: position 1,255,941 of record OY757240.1, read on the forward strand.
TTTAGGTTCAGCCGTACAGCATAAATCAAAGTGTAGACTGACTAGAGGTATACGCGTACAGCGAAATGCATAGTGTAAAACGACTTTAGCTTTAGCATTACATCATAACAGATAGTGCAAAACGACTATGGTTCACTGTATACCGTATCACATAGAGTTGAACTACTTAGGTTCAGGCGTACAGCACAAAGCAGAGTACAAACGGGCTAGAGGTTTACTCGAGGATTAGTCTTTACCCGTGTACCGTATTGATTAGAGTAGAACAACTTTACGTTCAGCCGTACAGCATAAACCAAAGTGTAGACTGACTAAAGGTTTACGCGTACATCGTAATGCACAGTGTAAAACGACTTTAGCCTTACCATTACAGCATAACAGATAGTACAAAACGACTATGGTTCACTGTATACCATATCAGATAGAGTAGAACGACTTTAGGTTCAACCGTTCAGTATAAAGCAGAGTGTAAACTGGCTAGAGGTTTACTCGTCGACTATGTCTTTACCCGTATAGCGTATTATATAGAGAAGAACGACTTAGATTCAGGCGCACGGTATAAAGCAGAGTGCAAACTGGCTGTTTACTCGACGATTTATCTTTACCCGTGTACCGTATTGCATAGAGTAGAACGACTTTAGGTTCAGCGGCACAACATAAACCAAAGTGTAAACTGACTAGAGGTTTACTCGTAGACAATGTTTTTACCCGTACAGCATATTACATAGAGTAGAACAACTTAGGTTCAGGCGTACAGTACAAAGCAGAGTATAAACTGGCTAGAGATTTACTCGAGGATTAGTCTTTACCCGTATACCGAATTGTATAGAGTAGAACAACTTTAGGTTCAACCTTACAGTACAAAGCAGAGTACAAACTGGCTAGAGGTTTACTCGAGGATTAGTCTTTACAACTTTAGGTTTAGCTGTACAGCATAAACCAAAGTGTAGACTGACTAGAGGTTTACGCGTACATCGTAATGCACAGTGTAAAACGACTTTAGCTTTACCATTACAGCATAACAGATAGTGTAAAACGACTATGGATCACGTATCACATAGAGTACAACGACTTTAGGTTCAACCGTTCAGTATAAAGCAGAGTGTAAACTGGCTAGAGGTTTACTCGTCGATTATGTCTTTACCCGTATAGCGTATTATATAGAGTAGAACGACCTAGATTCAGGCGCACGGTATAAAGCAGAGTGCAAACTGGCTGTTTACTCGATGATTAGTCTTTACCCGTGTACCGTATTGCATAGAGTAGAACGACTTTAGGTTCAGCGGTACAGCATAAACCAAAGTGTAAACTGACTAGAGGTTTACGCGTAGACTAAGTCTTTACCCGTACAGCATATTACATAGAGTAGAACGACTTAGGTTCATGCGTACAGTACAAAGCAGAGTACAAACTGGCTAGAGGGTTACTCGAGGATTAGTCTTTACCCGTATACCGAATTGCATAGAGTAGAACAACTTTAGGTTCAGCTGTACAGCATAAACCAAAGTGTAGACTGACTAGAGGTTTACGCGTACATCGTAATGCACAGTGTAAAACCACTTTAGCTTTACCATTACAGAATAACTGATAGTGCAAAACGACTATGGTTCACTGTATACCGTATCACATAGAGTAGAACGACTTTAGGTTCAACCGTACAGTATAAAGCAAAGTGTAAACTGGCTAGAGGTTTACTCGTCGACTATGTCTTTACCCGTATAGCGTATTACATAGAGTAGAACGACTTAGATTCAGGCGTACAGTACAAAGCAGAGTACAAACTGGCTAGAGGGTTACTCGAGGATTAGTCTTTACCCGTATACCGAATTGCATAGAGTAGAACAACTTTATGTTCAGCCGTACAGCATAAACCAAAGTGTAGACTGACTAGAGGTTTACGCGTACAGCGTAATGCACAGTGTAAAACGACTTTAGCTTTACCATTACAGCATAACAGATAGTGTAAAACGACTATGGTTCACTGCATACCGTATCACATAGAGTAGAACGACTTAGATTCAGGCGCACGGTATAAAGCAGAGTGCAAACTGGCTGTTTACTCGAGGATTAGTCTTTACCCGTGTACCGTATTGCATAGAGTAGAAAAACTTTAGGTTCAGCGGTACAGCATAAATCAAAGTGTAAACTGACTAGAGGTTTACTCGTAGACTATGTCTTTACTCGTATAGCGTATTACATAGAGTAGAGCTACTTAGATTCAGGCGTACAGTACAAAGCAGAGTGCAAACTGGCTAGAGGTTAACTCGTAGACTATGTCTTTACCCGTACAGCGTATTACATAGATTAGAACTACTTAGGTTCAGGCTTACAGTATAAAGCAGAGTGCAAACTCGTAGACTATATCTTTACCCGTATACCATATTACATACAGTAGAACAACTTTAGGTTCAGCCGTACAGCATAAACCAAAGTGTAGACTGACTAGAGGTTTACGCGTACAGCGCAATGCACAGTGTAAAACGACTTTAGGTTTACCATTACAGCATAACAGATAGTGTAACACGACTATGGGTTACGTATCACATAGAGTACAACGACTTTAGGTTCAACCGTTCAATATAAAGCAGAGTGTAAACTGGCTAGAGGTTTACTCGTCGACTATGTCTTTACCCATATAGCGTATTACATAGAGTAGAACGACTTAGATTCAGGCGTACAGTACAAAGCAGAGTACAAACTGGCTAGAGGGTTACTCGAGGATTAGTCTTTACCCGTATACCGCATTGCATAGAGTAGAACAACTTTATGTTCAGCCGTACAGCATAAACCAAAGTGTAGACTGACTAGAGGTTTACGCGTACAGCGTAATGCACAGTGTAAAACGACTTTAGCTTTACCATTACAGCATAACAGATAGTGTAAAACGACTATGGTTCACTGCATACCGTATCACATAGAGTAGAACGACTTAGATTCAGGCGCACGGTATAAAGCAGAGTGCAAACTGGCTGTTTACTCGAGGATTAGTCTTTACCCGTGTACCGTATTGCATAGAGTAGAAAAACTTTAGGTTCAGCGGTACAGCATAAATCAAAGTGTAAACTGACTAGAGGTTTACTCGTAGACTATGTCGTTACTCGTATAGCGTATTACATAGAGTAGAGCTACTTAGATTCAGGCGTACAGTACAAAGCAGAGTGCAAACTGGCTAGAGGTTAACTCGTAGACTATGTCTTTACCCGTACAGCGTATTACATAGATTAGAACTACTTAGGTTCAGGCTTACAGTATAAAGCAGAGTACAAACTGGCTGGAGGTTTACTCGAGGATTAGTCTTTACCCGTATACCGAATTGCATAGAGTAGAACAACTTTAGGTTCAACCTTACAGCATAAAGCAGAGTGTAAACTGACTAGAGGTTTACGCGTACAGCGCAATGCACAGTGTAAAACGACTTTAGCTTTACCATTACAGCATAACAGATAGTGTAAAACGACTATGGTTCACTGTATACAGTATCACACAGAGTACAACGACTTTAGGTTCAACCGTTCAGTATAAAGTGGAGTGTAAACTGACTAGAGGTTTACGCGTAGACTAAGTCTTTACCTGTACAGCATATTACATAGAGTAGAACGACTTAGATTCAGGCGCACGGTATAAAGCAGAGTGCAAACTGGCTGTTTACTCGACGATTTATCTTTACCCGTGTACCGTATTGCATAGAGTACAACAACTTTAGGTTCAGCCGTACAGCATAAACCAAAGTGTAGACTGACTAAAAGTTTACGCGTACAGCGTAATGCATAGTGTAAAACGACTTTAGCTTTACCATTACAGCATAACAGATAGTGTAAAACGACTATGGTTCACTGCATACCGTATCACATAGAGTAGAACGACTTAGATTCAGGCGCACGGTATAAAGCAGAGTGCAAACTGGCTGTTTACTCGAGGATTAGTCTTTACCCGTGTACCGTATTGCATAGAGTAGAAAAACTTTAGGTTCAGCGGTACAGCATAAATCAAAGTGTAAACTGACTAGAGGTTTACTCGTAGACTATGTCTTTACTCGTATAGCGTATTACATAGAGTAGAGCTACTTAGATTCAGGCGTACAGTACAAAGCAGAGTGCAAACTGGCTAGAGGTTAACTCGTAGACTATGTCTTTACCCGTACAGCGTATTACATAGATTAGAACTACTTAGGTTCAGGCTTACAGTATAAAGCAGAGTACAAACTGGCTGGAGGTTTACTCGAGGATTAGTCTTTACCCGTATACCGAATTGCATAGAGTAGAACAACTTTAGGTTCAACCTTACAGCATAAAGCAGAGTGTAAACTGACTAGAGGTTTACGCGTACAGCGCAATGCACAGTGTAAAACGACTTTAGCTTTACCATTACAGCATAACAGATAGTGTAAAACGACTATGGTTCACTGTATACAGTATCACACAGAGTACAACGACTTTAGGTTCAACCGTTCAGTATAAAGTGGAGTGTAAACTGACTAGAGGTTTACGCGTAGACTAAGTCTTTACCTGTACAGCATATTACATAGAGTAGAACGACTTAGATTCAGGCGCACGGTATAAAGCAGAGTGCAAACTGGCTGTTTACTCGACGATTTATCTTTACCCGTGTACCGTACTGCATAGAGTAGAACGACTTTAGGTTCAGCGGTACAGCATAAACCAAAGTGTAAACTGACTAGAGGTTTACTCGTAGACAATGTTTTTACCCGTACAGCATATTACATAGAGTAGAACAACTTAGGTTCAGGCGTACAGTACAAAGCAGACTATAAACTGGCTAGAGATTTACTCGAGGAATAGTCTTTACCCGTATACCGAATTGTATAGAGTAGAACAACTTTAGGTTCAACCTTACAGTACAAAGCAGAGTACAAACTGGCTAGAGGTTTACTCGAGGATTAGTCTTTACCCGTATACCGAATTGCATAAAGTAGAACAACTTTAGGTTCAGCTGTACAGCATAAACCAAAGTGTAGACTGACTAGAGGTTTACGCGTACAGCGTAATGCACAGTGTAAAACGACTTTAGCATTACCATTACAGCATAACAGATAGTGTAAAACGACAATATTTCACTGTATAACGTATCACATAGAGTAGAACGACTTTAGGTTCAGCGGTACAGCATAAACCAAAGTGCAAACTAACTAGAGGTTTACTCGTAGACTATGTCTTTACCCGAATAGCTTATTACATAGAGTAGAACAACTTTAGTTTCAGCCGTACAGCATAAACCAAAGTGTAGACTCACTTAAGGTTTACGCGTACAGCGTAATGCACAGTGTAAACCGTCTTTAGCATTACCATTACAGCATAACAGATAGTGCAAAACGACTATGGTTCACTGTACACCGTATCACATAGAGTAGAACGACTTTAGGTTCAACCGTACAGTATAAAGCAAAGTGTAAACTGGCTAGAGGTTTACTCGTCGACTATGTCTTTACCCGTATAGCGTATTACACAGAGTAGAACGACTTAGATTCAGGCGAACAGTATAAAGCAGAGTGCAAACTCGTAGACTATATCTTTACCCGTATACCATATTACATACAGTAGAACAACTTTAGGTTCAGCCGTACAGCATAAACCAAAGTGTAGACTGACTAGAGGTTTACGCGTACATCGTAATGCACAGTGTAAAACCACTTTAGCTTTACCATTACAGAATAACAGATAGTGCAAAACGACTATGGTTCACTGTATACCGTATCACATAGAGTAGAACGACTTTAGGTTCAACCGTACAGTATAAAGCAAAGTGTAAACTGGCTAGAGGTTTACTCGTCGACTATGTCTTTACCCGTATAGCGTATTACACAGAGTAGAACGACTTAGATTCAGGCGAACAGTATAAAGCAGAGTGCAAACTCGTAGACTATATCTTTACCCGTATACCACATTACATACAGTAGAACAACTTTAGGTTCAGCCGTACAGCATAAACCAAAGTGTAGACTGACTAGAGGTTTACGCGTACAGCGCAATGCACAGTGTAAAACGACTTTAGCTTTGCCATTACAGCATAACAGATAGTGTAAAACGACTATGGATCACGTATCACATAGAGTACAACGACTTTAGGTTCAACCGTTCAGTATAAAACAGAGTGTAAACTGGCTAGAGGTTTACTCGTCGACTATGTCTTTACCCGTATAGCGTATTATATAGAGTAGAACGACTTAGATTCAGGAGCACGGTATAAAGCAGAGTGCAAACTGGCTGTTTACTCGAGGATTAGTCTTTACCCGTGTACCGTATTGCATAGAGTAGAACGACTTTAGGTTCAGCGGTACAGCATAAACCAAAGTGTAAACTGACTAGAGGTTTACTCGTAGACAATGTTTTTACCCGTACAGCATATTACATAGAGTAGAACAACTTAGGTTCATGCGTACAGTACAAAGCAGAGTACAAACTGGCTAGAGGTTTACTCGAGGATTAGTCTTTACCCGTATACCGAATTGCATAGAGTAGAACGACTTTAGGTTCAACCGTACAGTATAAAGCAAAGTGTAAACTGGCTAGAGGTTTACTCGTCGACTATGTCTTTACCCGTATAGCGTATTACATAGAGTAGAACGACTTAGATTCAGGCGAACAGTATAAAGCAGAGTGCAAACTCGTAGACTATATCTTTACCCGTATACCATATTACATACAGTAGAACAACTTTAGGTTCAGCCGTACAGCATAAACCAAAGTGTAGACTGACTAGAGGTTTACGCGTACAGCGCAATGCACAGTGTAAAACGATTTTAGCTTTACCATTACAGCATAACAGATAGTGTAACACGACTATGGTTCACTGTATACCGTATCACATAGAGTAGAACGACTTTAGGTTCAACCGTACAGTATAAAGCAAAGTGTAAACTGGCTAGAGGTTTACTCGTCGACTATGTCTTTACCCGTATAGCGTATTATATACGTACGGTATAAAGCAGAGTGCAAACTGGCTGTTTACTCGATGATTAGTCTTTACCCGTGTACCGTATTGCATAGAGTAGAACGACTTTAGGTTCAGCGGTACAGCATAAACCAAAGTGTAAACTGACTAGAGGTTTACTCGTAGACAATGTTTTTACCCGTACAGCATATTACATAGAGTAGAACAACTTAGGTTCAGGCGTACAGTACAAAGCAGAGTACAAACTGGCTAGAGGTTTACTCGAGGATTAGTCTTTACCCGTATACCGAATTACATAGAGTAGAACAACTTTAGGTTCAACCTTACAGCATAAAGCAGAGTGTGAACTGACTAGAGGTTTACGCGTAGACTAAGTCTTTAGCCGTACAGCATATTACATAGAGTAGAACGACTTAGATTCAGGCGTACAGTACAAAGCAGAGTACAAACTGGCTAGAGGGTTACTCGAGGATTAGTCTTTACCCGTATACCGAATTGCATAGAGTAGAACAACTTTATGTTCAGCCGTACAGCATAAACCAACGTGTAGACTGACTAGAGGTTTACGCGTACAGCGTAATGCACAGTGTAAAACGACTTTAGCTTTACCATTACAGAATAACAGATAGTGCAAAACGACTATGGTTCACTGTATACCGTATCACATAGAGTAGAACGACTTTAGGTTCAACCGTACAGTATAAAGCAAAGTGTAAACTGGCTAGAGGTTTACTCGTCGACTATGTCTTTACCCGTATAGCGTATTATATAGAGTAGAACGACTTAGATTCAGGCGCACGGTATAAAGCAGAGTGCAAACTGGCTGTTTACTCGAGGATTAGTCTTTACCCGTGTACCGTATTGCATAGAGTAGAACGACTTTAGGTTCAGCGGTACAGCATAAACCAAAGTGTAAACTGACTAGAGGTTTACTCGTAGACTAAGTCTTTACCTGTACAGCATATTACATAGAGTAGAACGACTTAGATTCAGGCGCACGGTATAAAGCAGAGTGCAAACTGACTGTTTACTCGACGATTTATCTTTACCCGTGTACCGTATTGCATAGAGTAGAACGACTTTAGGTTCAGCGGTACAGCATAAACCAAAGTGTAAACTGACTAGAGGTTTACTCGTAGACAATGTTTTTACCCGTACAGCATATTACATAGAGTAGAACAACTTAGGTTCAGGCGTACAGTACAAAGCAGAGTATAAACTGGCTAGAGATTTACTCGAGGATTAGTCTTTACCCGTACACCGAATTGTATAGAGTAGAACAACTTTAGGTTCAACCTTACAGTACAAAGCAGAGTACAAACTGGCTAGAGGTTTACTCGAGGATTAGTCTTTACCCGTATACCGAATTGCATAAAGTAGAACAACTTTAGGTTCAGCTGTACAGCATAAACCAAAGTGTAGACTCACTAGAGGTTTACGCGTACATCGTAATGCACAGTGTAAAACTACTTTAGCTTTACCATTACAGAATAACAGATAGTGCAAAACGACTATGGTTCACTGTATACCGTATCACATAGAGTAGAACGACTTTAGGTTCAACCGTACAGTATAAAGCAAAGTGTAAACTGGCTAGAGGTTTACTCGTCGACTATGTCTTTACCCGTATAGCGTATTACATAGAGTAGAACGACTTAGATTCAGGTGAACAGTATAAAGCAGAGTGCAAACTCGTAGACTATATCTTTACCCGTATACCATATTACATACAGTAGAACAACTTTAGGTTCAGCCGTACAGCATAAACCAAAGTGTAGACTGACTAGAGGTTTACTCGTAGACAATGTTTTTACCCGTACAGCATATTACATAGAGTAGAACAACTTAGGTTCATACGTACAGTACAAAGCAGAGTACAAACTGGCTAGAGGTTTACTCGAGGATTAGTCTTTACCCGTATACCGAATTGCATATAGTAGAACAACCTTAGGTTCAACCTTACAGCATAAAGCAGAGTGTGAACTGACTAGAGGTTTACTCGTCGACTATGTCTTTACCCGTATAGCGTATTACATAGAGTAGAACGACTTAGATTCAGGTGAACAGTATAAAGCAGAGTGCAAACTCGTAGACTATATCTTTACCCGTATAACATATTACATACAGTAGAACAACTTTAGGTTCAGCCGTACAGCATAAACCAAAGTGTAGACTGACTAGAGGTTTACTCGTAGACAATGTTTTTACCCGTACAGCATATTACATAGAGTAGAACAACTTAGGTTCATACGTACAGTACAAAGCAGAGTACAAACTGGCTAGAGGTTTACTCGAGGATTAGTCTTTACCCGTATACCGAATTGCATAGAGTAGAACAACTTTATGTTCAGCCGTACAGCATAAACCAAAGTGTAGACTGACTTGAGGTTTACGCGTACAGCGTAATGCACAGTGTAAAACGACTTTAGCTTTACCATTACAGAATAACAGATAGTGCAAAACGACTATGGTTCACTGTATACCGTATCACATAGAGTAGAACGATTTTAGGTTCAACCGTACAGTATAAAGCAAAGTGTAAACTGGCTAGAGGTTTACTCGTCGACTATGTCTTTACCCGTATAGCGTATTACATAGAGTAGAACGACTTAGATTCAGGTGAACAGTATAAAGCAGAGTGCAAACTCGTAGACTATATCTTTACCCGTATAACATATTACATACAGTAGAACAACTTTAGGTTCAGCCGTACAGCATAAACCAAAGTGTAGACTGACTAGAGGTTTACTCGTAGACAATGTTTTTACCCGTACAGCATATTACATAGAGTAGAACAACTTAGGTTCATACGTACAGTACAAAGCAGAGTACAAACTGGCTAGAGGTTTACTCGAGGATTAGTCTTTACCCGTATACCGAATTGCATAGAGTAGAACAACTTTAGGTTCAGCTGTACAGCATAAACCAAAGTGTAGACTGACTAGAGGTTTACGCGTACATCGTAATGCACAGTGTAAAACCACTTTAGCTTTACCATTACAGCATAACAGATAGTGTAAAACGACTATGGATCACGTATCACATAGAGTACAACGACTTTAGGTTCAACCGTTCAGTATAAAGCAGAGTGTAAACTGGCTAGAGGTTTACTCGTCGACTATGTCTTTACCCGTATAGCGTATTATATAGAGTGGAACGACTTTGATTCAGGCGCACGGTATAAAGCAGAGTGCAAACTGGCTGTTTACTCGAGGATTAGTCTTTACCCGTGTACCGTATTGCATAGAGTAGAACGACTTTAGGTTCAACCGTACAGTATAAAGCAAAGTGTAAACTGGCTAGAGGTTTACTCGTCGACTATGTCTTTACCCGTATAGCGTATTACACAGAGTAGAACGACTTAGATTCAGGCGAACAGTATAAAGCAGAGTGCAAACTCGTAGACTATATCTTTACCCGTATACCATATTACATACAGTAGAACAACTTTAGGTTCAGCCGTACAGCATAAACCAAAGTGTAGACTGACTAGAGGTTTACGCGTACAGCGCAATGCACAGTGTAAAACGACTTTAGCTTTACCATTACAGCATAACAGATAGTGTAAAACGACTATGGATCACGTATCACATAGAGTACAACGACTTTAGGTTCAACCGTTCAGTATAAAGCAGAGTGTAAACTGGCTAGAGGTTTACTCGTCGACTATGTCTTTACCCGTATAGCGTATTATATAGAGTGGAACGACTTTGATTCAGGCGCACGGTATAAAGCAGAGTGCAAACTGGCTGTTTACTCGAGGATTAGTCTTTACCCGTGTACCGTATTGCATAAAGTAGAACGACTTTAGGTTCAACCGTTCAGTATAAAGCAGAGTGTAAACTGGCTAGAGGTTTACTCGTCGACTATGTCTTTACCCGTATAGCGTATTATATAGAGTGGAACGACTTTGATTCAGGCGCACGGTATAAAGCAGAGTGCAAACTGGCTGTTTACTCGAGGATTAGTCTTTACCCGTGTACCATATTGCATAGAGTAGAACGACTTTAGGTTCAACCGTACAGTATAAAGCAAAGTGTAAACTGGCTAGAGGTTTACTCGTCGACTATGTCTTTACCCGTATAGCGTATTACACAGAGTAGAACGACTTAGATTCAGGCGAACAGTATAAAGCAGAGTGCAAACTCGTAGACTATGTCTTTACCCGTATACCATATTACATACAGTAGAACAACTTTAGGTTCAGCCGTACAGCATAAACCAAAGTGTAGACTGACTAGAGGTTTACGCGTACAGCGCAATGCACAGTGTAAAACGACTTTAGCTTTACCATTACAGAATAACAGATAGTGCAAAACGACTATGGTTCACTGTATACCGTATCACATAGAGTAGAACGACTTTAGGTTCAACCGTACAGTATAAAGCAAAGTGTAAACTGGCTAGAGGTTTACTCGTCGACTATGTCTTTACCCGTATAGCGTATTACATAGAGTTGAACGACTTAGATTCAGGCGAACAGTATAAAGCAGAGTGCAAACTCGTAGACTATATCTTTACCCGTATACCATATTACATACAGTAGAACAACTTTAGGTTCAGCCGTACAGCATAAACCAAAGTGTAGACTGACTAGAGGTTTACTCGTAGACAATGTTTTTACCCGTACAGCATATTACATAGAGTAGAACAACTTAGGTTCATACGTACAGTACAAAGCAGAGTACAAACTGGCTAGAGGGTTACTCGAGGATTAGTCTTTCCCCGTATACCGAATTGCATAGAGTAGAACAACTTTATGTTCAGCCGTACAGCATAAACCAAAGTGTAGACTGACTTGAGGTTTACGCGTACAGCGTAATGCACAGTGTAAAACGACTTTAGCTTTACCATTACAGAATAACAGATAGTGCAAAACGACTATGGTTCACTGTATACCGTATCACATAGAGTAGAACGATTTTAGGTTCAACCGTACAGTATAATGCAAAGTGTAAACTGGCTAGAGGTTTACTCGTCGACTATGTCTTTACCCGTATAGCGTATTACATAGAGTAGAACGACTTAGATTCAGGTGAACAGTATAAAGCAGAGTGCAAACTCGTAGACTATATCTTTACCCGTATAACATATTACATACAGTAGAACAACTTTAGGTTCAGCCGTACAGCATAAACCAAAGTGTAGACTGACTAGAGGTTTACTCGTAGACAATGTTTTTACCCGTACAGCATATTACATAGAGTAGAACAACTTAGGTTCATACGTACAGTACAAAGCAGAGTACAAACTGGCTAGAGGTTTACTCGAGGATTAGTCTTTACCCGTATACCGAATTGCATAGAGTAGAACAACTTTAGGTTCAGCTGTACAGCATAAACCAAAGTGTAGACTGACTAGAGGTTTACGCGTACATCGTAATGCACAGTGTAAAACCACTTTAGCTTTACCATTACAGCATAACAGATAGTGTAAAACGACTATGGATCACGTATCACATAGAGTACAACGACTTTAGGTTCAACCGTACAGTATAAAGCAGAGTGTAAACTGGCTAGAGGTTTACTCGTCGACTATGTCTTTACCCGTATAGCGTATTATATAGAGTGGAACGACTTTGATTCAGGCGCACGGTATAAAGCAGAGTGCAAACTGGCTGTTTACTCGAGGATTAGTCTTTACCCGTGTACCGTATTGCATAGAGTAGAACGACTTTAGGTTCAACCGTACAGTATAAAGCAAAGTGTAAACTGGCTAGAGGTTTACTCGTCGACTATGTCTTTACCCGTATAGCGTATTACACAGAGTAGAACGACTTAGATTCAGGCGAACAGTATAAAGCAGAGTGCAAACTCGTAGACTATATCTTTACCCGTATACCATATTACATACAGTAGAACAACTTTAGGTTCAGCCGTACAGCATAAACCAAAGTGTAGACTGACTAGAGGTTTACGCGTACAGCGCAATGCACAGTGTAAAACGACTTTAGCTTTACCATTACAGCATAACAGATAGTGTAAAACGACTATGGATCACGTATCACATAGAGTACAACGACTTTAGGTTCAACCGTTCAGTATAAAGCAGAGTGTAAACTGGCTAGAGGTTTACTCGTCGACTATGTCTTTACCCGTATAGCGTATTATATAGAGTGGAACGACTTTGATTCAGGCGCACGGTATAAAGCAGAGTGCAAACTGGCTGTTTACTCGAGGATTAGTCTTTACCCGTGTACCATATTGCATAGAGTAGAACGACTTTAGGTTCAACCGTACAGTATAAAGCAAAGTGTAAACTGGCTAGAGGTTTACTCGTCGACTATGTCTTTACCCGTATAGCGTATTACACAGAGTAGAACGACTTAGATTCAGGCGAACAGTATAAAGCAGAGTGCAAACTCGTAGACTATGTCTTTACCCGTATACCATATTACATACAGTAGAACAACTTTAGGTTCAGCCGTACAGCATAAACCAAAGTGTAGACTGACTAGAGGTTTACGCGTACAGCGCAATGCACAGTGTAAAACGACTTTAGCTTTACCATTACAGAATAACAGATAGTGCAAAACGACTATGGTTCACTGTATACCGTATCACATAGAGTAGAACGACTTTAGGTTCAACCGTACAGTATAAAGCAAAGTGTAAACTGGCTAGAGGTTTACTCGTCGACTATGTCTTTACCCGTATAGCGTATTACATAGAGTTGAACGACTTAGATTCAGGCGAACAGTATAAAGCAGAGTGCAAACTCGTAGACTATATCTTTACCCGTATACCATATTACATACAGTAGAACAACTTTAGGTTCAGCCGTACAGCATAAACCAAAGTGTAGACTGACTAGAGGTTTACGCGTACAGCGCAATGCACAGTGTAAAACGACTTTAGCTTTACCATTACAGCATAACAGATAGTGTAAAACGACTATGGATCACGTATCACATAGAGTACAACGACTTTAAGTTCAACCGTTCAGTATAAAGCAGAGTGTAAACTGGCTAGAGGTTTACTCGTCGACTATGTCTTTACCCGTATAGCGTATTATATAAAGTAGAACGACTTAGATTCAGGCGCACGGTATAAAGCAGAGTGCAAACTGGCTCGAGGATTAGTCTTTACCCGTGTACCGTATTGCATAGAGTAGAACGACTTTAGGTTCAGCGGTACAGCATAAACCAAAGTGTAAACTGACTAGAGGTTTACTCGTAGACAATGTTTTTACCCGTACAGCATATTACATAGAGTAGAACAACTTAGGTTCATGCGTACAGTACAAAGCAGAGTACAAACTGGCTAGAGGTTTACTCGAGGATTAGTCTTTACCCGTATACCGAATTGCATAGAGTAGAACCACTTTAGGTTCAGCTGTACAGCATAAACCAAAGTGTAGACTGACTAGAGGTTTACGCGTACATCGTAATGCACAGTGTAAAACCACTTTAGCTTAACCATTACAGAATAACAGATAGTGCAAAACGACTATGGTTCACTGTATACCGTATCACATAGAGTAGAACGACTTTAGGTTCAACCGTACAGTATAAAGCAAAGTGTAAACTGGCTAGAGGTTTACTCGTCGACTATGTCTTTACCCGTATAGCGTATTACATAGAGTTGAACGACTTAGATTCAGGCGAACAGTATAAACTCGTAGACTATATCTTTACCCGTATACCATATTACATACAGTAGAACAACTTTAGGTTCAGCCGTACAGCATAAACCAAAGTGTAGACTGACTAGAGGTTTACTCGTAGACAATGTTTTTACCCGTACAGCATATTACATAGAGTAGAACAACTTAGGTTCATACGTACAGTACAAAGCAGAGTACAAACTGGCTAGAGGGTTACTCGAGGATTAGTCTTTCCCCGTATACCGAATTGCATAGAGTAGAACAACTTTATGTTCAGCCGTACAGCATAAACCAAAGTGTAGACTGACTTGAGGTTTACGCGTACAGCGTAATGCACAGTGTAAAACGACTTTAGCTTTACCATTACAGAATAACAGATAGTGCAAAACGACTATGGTTCACTGTATACCGTATCACATAGAGTAGAACGATTTTAGGTTCAACCGTACAGTATAAAGCAAAGTGTAAACTGGCTAGAGGTTTACTCGTCGACTATGTCTTTACCCGTATAGCGTATTACATAGAGTAGAACGACTTAGATTCAGGTGAACAGTATAAAGCAGAGTGCAAACTCGTAGACTATATCTTTACCCGTATAACATATTACATACAGTAGAACAACTTTAGGTTCAGCCGTACAGCATAAACCAAAGTGTAGACTGACTAGAGGTTTACTCGTAGACAATGTTTTTACCCGTACAGCATATTACATAGAGTAGAACAACTTAGGTTCATACGTACAGTACAAAGCAGAGTACAAACTGGCTAGAGGTTTACTCGAGGATTAGTCTTTACCCGTATACCGAATTGCATAGAGTAGAACAACTTTAGGTTCAGCTGTACAGCATAAACCAAAGTGTAGACTGACTAGAGGTTTACGCGTACATCGTAATGCACAGTGTAAAACGACTTTAGCTTTACCATTACAGCATAACAGATAGTGTAAAACGACTATGGATCACGTATCACATAGAGTACAACGACTTTAGGTTCAACCGTACAGTATAAAGCAGAGTGTAAACTGGCTAGAGGTTTACTCGTCGACTATGTCTTTACCCGTATAGCGTATTATATAGAGTGGAACGACTTTGATTCAGGCGCACGGTATAAAGCAGAGTGCAAACTGGCTGTTTACTCGAGGATTAGTCTTTACCCGTGTACCGTATTGCATAGAGTAGAACGACTTTAGGTTCAACCGTACAGTATAAAGCAAAGTGTAAACTGGCTAGAGGTTTACTCGTCGACTATGTCTTTACCCGTATAGCGTATTACACAGAGTAGAACGACTTAGATTCAGGCGAACAGTATAAAGCAGAGTGCAAACTCGTAGACTATATCTTTACCCGTATACCATATTACATACAGTAGAACAACTTTAGGTTCAGCCGTACAGCATAAACCAAAGTGTAGACTGACTAGAGGTTTACGCGTACAGCGCAATGCACAGTGTAAAACGACTTTAGCTTTACCATTACAGCATAACAGATAGTGTAAAACGACTATGGATCACGTATCACATAGAGTACAACGACTTTAGGTTCAACCGTTCAGTATAAAGCAGAGTGTAAACTGGCTAGAGGTTTACTCGTCGACTATGTCTTTACCCGTATAGCGTATTATATAGAGTGGAACGACTTTGATTCAGGCGCACGGTATAAAGCAGAGTGCAAACTGGCTGTTTACTCGAGGATTAGTCTTTACCCGTGTACCGTATTGCATAAAGTAGAACGACTTTAGGTTCAACCGTTCAGTATAAAGCAGAGTGTAAACTGGCTAGAGGTTTACTCGTCGACTATGTCTTTACCCGTATAGCGTATTATATAGAGTGGAACGACTTTGATTCAGGCGCACGGTATAAAGCAGAGTGCAAACTGGCTGTTTACTCGAGGATTAGTCTTTACCCGTGTACCATATTGCATAGAGTAGAACGACTTTAGGTTCAACCGTACAGTATAAAGCAAAGTGTAAACTGGCTAGAGGTTTACTCGTCGACTATGTCTTTACCCGTATAGCGTATTACACAGAGTAGAACGACTTAGATTCAGGCGAACAGTATAAAGCAGAGTGCAAACTCGTAGACTATGTCTTTACCCGTATACCATATTACATACAGTAGAACAACTTTAGGTTCAGCCGTACAGCATAAACCAAAGTGTAGACTGACTAGAGGTTTACGCGTACAGCGCAATGCACAGTGTAAAACGACTTTAGCTTTACCATTACAGAATAACAGATAGTGCAAAACGACTATGGTTCACTGTATACCGTATCACATAGAGTAGAACGACTTTAGGTTCAACCGTACAGTATAAAGCAAAGTGTAAACTGGCTAGAGGTTTACTCGTCGACTATGTCTTTACCCGTATAGCGTATTACATAGAGTTGAACGACTTAGATTCAGGCGAACAGTATAAAGCAGAGTGCAAACTCGTAGACTATATCTTTCCCCGTATACCATATTACATACAGTAGAACAACTTTAGGTTCAGCCGTACAGCATAAACCAAAGTGTAGACTGACTAGAGGTTTACGCGTACAGCGCAATGCACAGTGTAAAACGACTTTAGCTTTACCATTACAGCATAACAGATAGTGTAAAACGACTATGGATCACGTATCACATAGAGTACAACGACTTTAAGTTCAACCGTTCAGTATAAAGCAGAGTGTAAACTGGCTAGAGGTTTACTCGTCGACTATGTCTTTACCCGTATAGCGTATTATATAAAGTAGAACGACTTAGATTCAGGCGCACGGTATAAAGCAGAGTGCAAACTGGCTGTTTACTCGAGGATTAGTCTTTACCCGTGTACCGTATTGCATAGAGTAGAACGACTTTAGGTTCAGCGGTACAGCATAAACCAAAGTGTAAACTGACTAGAGGTTTACTCGTAGACAATGTTTTTACCCGTACAGCATATTACATAGAGTAGAACAACTTAGGTTCATGCGTACAGTACAAAGCAGAGTACAAACTGGCTAGAGGTTTACTCGAGGATTAGTCTTTACCCGTATACCGAATTGCATAGAGTAGAACCACTTTAGGTTCAGCTGTACAGCATAAACCAAAGTGTAGACTGACTAGAGGTTTACGCGTACATCGTAATGCACAGTGTAAAACCACTTTAGCTTAACCATTACAGAATAACAGATAGTGCAAAACGACTATGGTTCACTGTATACCGTATCACATAGAGTAGAACGACTTTAGGTTCAACCGTACAGTATAAAGCAAAGTGTAAACTGGCTAGAGGTTTACTCGTCGACTATGTCTTTACCCGTATAGCGTATTACATAGAGTTGAACGACTTAGATTCAGGCGAACAGTATAAACTCGTAGACTATATCTTTACCCGTATACCATATTACATACAGTAGAACAACTTTAGGTTCAGCCGTACAGCATAAACCAAAGTGTAGACTGACTAGAGGTTTACTCGTAGACAATGTTTTTACCCGTACAGCATATTACATAGAGTAGAACAACTTAGGTTCATACGTACAGTACAAAGCAGAGTACAAACTGGCTAGAGGGTTACTCGAGGATTAGTCTTTCCCCGTATACCGAATTGCATAGAGTAGAACAACTTTATGTTCAGCCGTACAGCATAAACCAAAGTGTAGACTGACTTGAGGTTTACGCGTACAGCGTAATGCACAGTGTAAAACGACTTTAGCTTTACCATTACAGAATAACAGATAGTGCAAAACGACTATGGTTCACTGTATACCGTATCACATAGAGTAGAACGATTTTAGGTTCAACCGTACAGTATAAAGCAAAGTGTAAACTGGCTAGAGGTTTACTCGTCGACTATGTCTTTACCCGTATAGCGTATTACATAGAGTAGAACGACTTAGATTCAGGTGAACAGTATAAAGCAGAGTGCAAACTCGTAGACTATATCTTTACCCGTATAACATATTACATACAGTAGAACAACTTTAGGTTCAGCCGTACAGCATAAACCAAAGTGTAGACTGACTAGAGGTTTACTCGTAGACAATGTTTTTACCCGTACAGCATATTACATAGAGTAGAACAACTTAGGTTCATACGTACAGTACAAAGCAGAGTACAAACTGGCTAGAGGTTTACTCGAGGATTAGTCTTTACCCGTATACCGAATTGCATAGAGTAGAACAACTTTAGGTTCAGCTGTACAGCATAAACCAAAGTGTAGACTGACTAGAGGTTTACGCGTACATCGTAATGCACAGTGTAAAACCACTTTAGCTTTATCATTACAGCATAACAGATAGTGTAAAACGACTATGGATCACGTATCACATAGAGTACAACGACTTTAGGTTCAACCGTACAGTATAAAGCAGAGTGTAAACTGGCTAGAGGTTTACTCGTCGACTATGTCTTTACCCGTATAGCGTATTATATAGAGTGGAACGACTTTGATTCAGGCGCACGGTATAAAGCAGAGTGCAAACTGGCTGTTTACTCGAGGATTAGTCTTTACCCGTGTACCGTATTGCATAGAGTAGAACGACTTTAGGTTCAACCGTACAGTATAAAGCAAAGTGTAAACTGGCTAGAGGTTTACTCGTCGACTATGTCTTTACCCGTATAGCGTATTACACAGAGTAGAACGACTTAGATTCAGGCGAACAGTATAAAGCAGAGTGCAAACTCGTAGACTATATCTTTACCCGTATACCATATTACATACAGTAGAACAACTTTAGGTTCAGCCGTACAGCATAAACCAAAGTGTAGACTGACTAGAGGTTTACGCGTACAGCGCAATGCACAGTGTAAAACGACTTTAGCTTTACCATTACAGCATAACAGATAGTGTAAAATGACTATGGATCACGTATCACATAGAGTACAACGACTTTAGGTTCAACCGTTCAGTATAAAGCAGAGTGTAAACTGGCTAGAGGTTTACTCGTCGACTATGTCTTTACCCGTATAGCGTATTATATAGAGTGGAACGACTTTGATTCAGGCGCACGGTATAAAGCAGAGTGCAAACTGGCTGTTTACTCGAGGATTAGTCTTTACCCGTGTACCGTATTGCATAAAGTAGAACGACTTTAGGTTCAACCGTTCAGTATAAAGCAGAGTGTAAACTGGCTAGAGGTTTACTCGTCGACTATGTCTTTACCCGTATAGCGTATTATATAGAGTGGAACGACTTTGATTCAGGCGCACGGTATAAAGCAGAGTGCAAACTGGCTGTTTACTCGAGGATTAGTCTTTACCCGTGTACCATATTGCATAGAGTAGAACGACTTTAGGTTCAACCGTACAGTATAAAGCAAAGTGTAAACTGGCTAGAGGTTTACTCGTCGACTATGTCTTTACCCGTATAGCGTATTACACAGAGTAGAACGACTTAGATTCAGGCGAACAGTATAAAGCAGAGTGCAAACTCGTAGACTATGTCTTTACCCGTATACCATATTACATACAGTAGAACAACTTTAGGTTCAGCCGTACAGCATAAACCAAAGTGTAGACTGACTAGAGGTTTACGCGTACAGCGCAATGCACAGTGTAAAACGACTTTAGCTTTACCATTACAGAATAACAGATAGTGCAAAACGACTATGGTTCACTGTATACCGTATCACATAGAGTAGAACGACTTTAGGTTCAACCGTACAGTATAAAGCAAAGTGTAAACTGGCTAGAGGTTTACTCGTCGACTATGTCTTTACCCGTATAGCGTATTACATAGAGTTGAACGACTTAGATTCAGGCGAACAGTATAAAGCAGAGTGCAAACTCGTAGACTATATCTTTACCCGTATACCATATTACATACAGTAGAACAACTTTAGGTTCAGCCGTACAGCATAAACCAAAGTGTAGACTGACTAGAGGTTTACGCGTACAGCGCAATGCACAGTGTAAAACGACTTTAGCTTTACCATTACAGCATAACAGATAGTGTAAAACGACTATGGATCACGTATCACATAGAGTACAACGACTTTAAGTTCAACCGTTCAGTATAAAGCAGAGTGTAAACTGGCTAGAGGTTTACTCGTCGACTATGTCTTTACCCGTATAGCGTATTATATAAAGTAGAACGACTTAGATTCAGGCGCACGGTATAAAGCAGAGTGCAAACTGGCTGTTTACTCGAGGATTAGTCTTTACCCGTGTACCGTATTGCATAGAGTAGAACGACTTTAGGTTCAGCGGTACAGCATAAACCAAAGTGTAAACTGACTAGAGGTTTACTCGTAGACAATGTTTTTACCCGTACAGCATATTACATAGAGTAGAACAACTTAGGTTCATGCGTACAGTACAAAGCAGAGTACAAACTGGCTAGAGGTTTACTCGAGGATTAGTCTTTACCCGTATACCGAATTGCATAGAGTAGAACCACTTTAGGTTCAGCTGTACAGCATAAACCAAAGTGTAGACTGACTAGAGGTTTACGCGTACATCGTAATGCACAGTGTAAAACCACTTTAGCTTAACCATTACAGAATAACAGATAGTGCAAAACGACTATGGTTCACTGTATACCGTATCACATAGAGTAGAACGACTTTAGGTTCAACCGTACAGTATAAAGCAAAGTGTAAACTGGCTAGAGGTTTACTCGTCGACTATGTCTTTACCCGTATAGCGTATTACATAGAGTAGAACGACTTAGATTCAGGCGAACAGTATAAAGCAGAGTGCAAACTCGTAGACTATATCTTTACCCGTATACCATATTACATACAGTAGAACAACTTTAGGTTCAGCCGTACAGCATAAACCAAAGTGTAGACTGACTAGAGGTTTACGCGTACAGCGCAATGCACAGTGTAAAACGACTTTAGCTTTACCATTACAGCATAACAGATAGTGTAACACGACTATGGTTCGCGTATCACATAGAGAACAACGACTTTAGGTTCAACCGTTCAGTATAAAGCAGAGTGTAAACTGGCTAGAGGTTTACTCGTCGACTATGTCTTTACCCGTGTACCGTATTGCATAGAGTAGAACGACTTTAGGTTCAGCGGTTCAGCATAAACCAAAGTGTAAACTGACTAGAGCTTTACTCGTAGACAATGTTTTTACCCGTACAGCATATTACATAGAGTAGAACAACTTAGGTTCATACGTACAGTACAAAGCAGAGTACAAACTGGCTAGAGGGTTACTCGAGGATTAGTCTTTACCCGTATACCGAATTGCATAGAGTAGAACAACTTTATGTTCAGCCGTACAGCATAAACCAAAGTGTAGACTGACTAGAGGTTTACGCGTACAGCGTAATGCACAGTGTAAAACGACTTTAGCTTTACCATTACAGCATAACAGATAGTGTAAAACGACTATGGTTGACCGTATACCGCATCACATAGAGGAGAACGACTTTAGGTTCAACCGTTCAGTATAAAGCAGAGTTTAAACTGGCTAGAGGTTTACTCGTCGACTATGTCTTTACCCGTATAGCGGTTTATATAGAGTAGAACGACTTAGATTCAGGCGCACGGTATAAAGCAGAGCGCAAACTGGCTGTTTACTCGAGGATTAGTCTTTACCCGGGTACTGTATTGCATAAAGTAGAACAACTTTAGGTTCAGCCGTACAGCATATCCAAGGTGTAGACTGACTAGAGGTTTACGCGTACATCGTAATGCACAGTGTAAAACGACTTTAGCTTTACCATTACAGAATAACAGATAGTGCAAAACGACTATGGTTCACTGTATACCGTATCACATAGAGTAGAACGACTTTAGGTTCAACCGAACAGTATAAAGCAGAGTGTACACTGGCTAGAGGTTTACTCGAGGATTAGTCTTTACCCGTGTACCGTATTGCATAGAGTAGAACAACTTTAGGTTCAGCCGTACAGCATAAATCAAAGTGTAGACTGACTAGAGGTTTACGCGTACAGCGTAATGCACAGTGTAAAACGACTTTAGCTTTACCATTACAGCATAACAGATAGTGTAAAACGACTATGGTTGACCGTATACCGCATCACATAGAGGAGAACGACTTTAGGTTCAACCGTTCAGTATAAAGCAGAGTTTAAACTGGCTAGAGGTTTACTCGTCGACTATGTCTTTACCCGTATAGCGGTTTATATAGAGTAGAACGACTTAGATTCAGGCGAACAGTATAAAGCAGAGTACAAACTCGTAGACTATATCTTTACCCGTATACCATATTACATACAGTAGAACAACTTTAGGTTCAGCCGTACAGCATATCCAAGGTGTAGACTGACTAGAGGTTTACGCGTACATCGTAATGCACAGTGTAAAACGACTTTAGCTTTACCATTACAGAATAACAGATAGTGCAAAACGACTATGGTTCACTGTATACCGTATCACATAGAGTAGAACGACTTTAGGTTCAACCGTTCAGTATAAAGCAGAGTGTAAACTGGCTAGAGGTTTACTCGTCGACTATGTCTTTACCCGTATAGCGTATTACATAGAGCAGAACGACTTAGATTCAGGCGAACAGTATAAAGCAGAGTACAAACTCGTAGACTATATCTTTACCCGTATACCATATTACATACAGTAGAACAACTTTAGGTTCAGCCGTACAGCATAAACCAAAGTGTAGACTGACTAGAGGTTTACGCGTACATCGTAATGCACAGTGTAAAACCACTTTAGCTTTACCATTACAGAATAACAGATAGTGCAAAACGACTATGGTTCACTGTATACCGTATCACATAGAGTAGAACGACTTTAGGTTCAACCGTACAGTATAAAGCAAAGTGTAAACTGGCTAGAGGTTTACTCGTCGACTATGTCTTTACCCGTATAGCGTATTACATAGAGTAGAACGACTTAGATTCAGGCGAACAGTATAAAGCAGAGTACAAACTCGTAGACTATATCTTTACCCGTATACCATATTACATACAGTAGAACAACTTTAGGTTCAGCCGTACAGCATAAACCAAAGTGTAGACTGACTAGAGGTTTACGCGTACAGCGCAATGCACAGTGTAAAACGACTTTAGCTTTACCTTTACAGCATAACAGATAGTGTAACACGACTATATTTCACGTATCACATAGAGTACAACGACTTTAGGTTCAACCGTTCAGTATAAAGCAGAGTGTAAACTGGCTAGAGGTTTACTCGTCGACTAAGTCTTTACCCGTATAGCGTATTATATAGAGTAGATCGACTTAGACTCAGGCGCACGGTATAAAGCAGAGTGCAAACTGGCTGTTTACTCGATGATTAGTCTTTACCCGTATACCGAATTGCATAGAGTAGAACAACTTTAGGTTCAGCTGTACAGCATAAACCAAAGTGTAGACTGACTAGAGGTTTACGCGTACATCGTAATGCACAGTGTAAAACCACTTTAGCTTTACCATTACAGAATAACAGATAGTGCAAAACGACTATGGTTCACTGTATACCGTATCACATAGAGTAGAACGACTTTAGGTTCAACCGTTCAGTATAAAGCAGAGTGTAAACTGGCTAGAGGTTTACTCGTCGACTATGTCTTTACCCGTATAGCGTATTACATAGAGTAGAACGACTTAGATTCAGGCGACCAGTATAAAGCAGAGTGCAAACTCGTACACTATATCTTTACCCGTATACCATATTACATACAGTAGAACAACTTTAGGTTCAGCCGTACAGCATAAACCAAAGTGTAGACTGACTAGAGGTTTACGCGTACAGCGCAATGCACAGTGTAAAACGACTTTAGCTTTACCATTACTGCATAACAGATAGTGTAACACGACTATATTTCACGTATCACATAGAGTACAACGACTTTAGGTTCAACCGTTCAGTATAAAGCAGAGTGTAAACTGGCTAGAGGTTTACTCGTCGACTAAGTCTTTACCCGTATAGCGTATTATATAGAGTAGAACGACTTAGACTCAGGCGCACGGTATAAAGCAGAGTGCAAACTGGCTGTTTACTCGATGATTAGTCTTTACCCGTATACCGAATTGCATAGAGTAGAACAACTTTAGGTTCAACCGTTCAGTATAAAGCAGAGTGCAAACTGGCTGTTTACTCGATGATTAGTCTTTACCCGTATACCGAATTGCATAGAGTAGAACAACTTTAGGTTCAACCGTTCAGTATAAAGCAGAGTGTAAACTGGCTAGAGGTTTACTCGTCGACTATGTCTTTACCCGTATAGCGTATTATATAGAGTAGAACGACTTAGACTCAGGCGCACGGTATAAAGCAGAGTGCAAACTAGCTGTTTACTCGATGATTAGTCTTTACCCGTGTACCGTATTGCATAGAGTAGAACGACTTTAGGTTCAGCGGTACAGCATAAACCAAAGTGTAGACTGATTAGAGGTTTACGCGTACATCGTAATGCACAGTGTAGAACCACTTTAGCTTTACCATTACAGAATAACAGATAGTGCAAAACGACTATGGTTCACTGTATACCGTATCACATAGAGTAGAACGACTTTAGGTTCAACCGTACAGTATAAAGCAAAGTGTAAACTGGCTAGAGGTTTACTCGTCGACTAAGTCTTTACCCGTATAGCGTATTATATAGAGTAGAACGACTTAGACTCAGGCGCACGGTATAAAGCAGAGTGCAAACTGGCTGTTTACTCGATGATTAGTCTTTACCCGTATACCGAATTGCATAGAGTAGAACAACTTTAGGTTCAGCTGTACAGCATAAACCAAAGTGTAGACTGACTAGAGGTTTACGCGTACATCGTAATGCACAGTGTAAAACCACTTTAGCTTTACCATTACAGAATAACAGATAGTGCAAAACGACTATTGTTCACTGTATACCGTATCACATAGAGTCGAACGACTTTAGGTTCAACCGTTCAGTATAAAGCAGAGTGTAAACTGGCTAGAGGTTTACTCGTCGACTATGTCTTTACCCGTATAGCGTATTACATAGAGTAGAACGACTTAGATTCAGGCGAACAGTATAAAGCAGAGTGCAAACTCGTAGACTATATCTTTACCCGTATACCATATTACATACAGTAGAACAACTTTAGGTTCAGCCGTACAGCATAAACCAAAGTGTAGACTGACTAGAGGTTTACGCGTACATCGTAATGCACAGTGTAAAACCACTTTAGCTTTACCATTACAGAATAACAGATAGTGCAAAACGACTATGGTTCACTGTATACCGTATCACATAGAGTCGAACGACTTTAGGTTCAACCGTTCAGTATAAAGCAGAGTGTAAACTGGCTAGAGGCTTACTCGTCGACTAAGTCTTTACCCGTATAGCGTATTATATAGAGTAGAACGACTTAGACTCAGGCGCACGGTATAAAGCAGAGTGCAAACTGGCTGTTTACTCGATGATTAGTCTTTACCCGTATACCGAATTGCATAGAGTAGAACAACTTTAGGTTCAACCGTTCAGTATAAAGCAGAGTGCAAACTGGCTGTTTACTCGATGATTAGTCTT
Source organism: Xylota segnis (assembly GCA_963583995.1). Taxonomy (NCBI): domain Eukaryota; kingdom Metazoa; phylum Arthropoda; class Insecta; order Diptera; family Syrphidae; genus Xylota; species Xylota segnis. The sequence continues at coordinate 1,281,857 of OY757240.1, forward strand.
TACCCGTATACCGAATCATAGAGTAGAACAACTTTAGGTTCAACCGTTCAGTATAAAGCAGAGTGTAAACTGGCTAGAGGTTTACTCGTCGACTATGTCTTTACCCGTATAGCGTATTATATAGAGTAGAACGACTTAGACTTAGGCGCACGGTATAAAGCAGAGTGCAAACTGGCTGTTTACTCGATGATTAGTCTTTACCCGTATACCGAATTGCATAGAGTAGAACAACTTTAGGTTCAGCGGTACAGCATAAACCAAAGTGTAAACTGACTAGAGGTTTACTCGTAGACAATGTTTTTACCCGTACAGCATATTACATAGAGTAGAACAACTTAGGTTCAGGCGTACAGTACAAAGCAGAGTACGAACTGGCTAGAGGTTTACTCGAGGATTAGTCTTTACCCGTATACCGAATTGCATATAGTAGAACAACCTTAGGTTCAACCTTACAGCATAAAGCAGAGTGTGAACTGACTAGAGGTTTACGCGTAGACTAAGTCTTTACCCGTACAGCATATTACATAGAGTAGAACGACTTAGATTCAGGCGTACAGTACAAAGCAGGGTACAAACTGGCTAGAGGGTTACTCGAGGATTAGTCTTTACCCGTATACCGAATTGCATAGAGTAGAACAACTTTATGTTCAGCCGTACAGCATAAACCAAAGTGTAGACTGACTTGAGGTTTACGCGTACAGCGTAATGCACAGTGTAAAACGACTTTAGCTTTACCATTACAGAATAACAGATAGTGCAAAACGACTATGGTTGACTGTATACCGTATCACATAGAGTAGAACGACTTTAGGTTCAACCGTACAGTATAAAGCAAAGTGTAAACTGGCTAGAGGTTTACGCGTAGACTAAGTCTTTACCCGTACAGCATATTACATAGAGTAGAACGACTTAGATTCAGGCGTACAGTACAAAGCAGGGTACAAACTGGCTAGAGGTTTACTCGTCGACTATGTCTTTACCCGTATAGCGTATTATATAGAGTAGAACGACTTAGACTCAGGCGCACGGTATAAAGCAGAGTGCAAACTGGCTGTTTACTCGATGATTAGTCTTTACCCGTATACCGAATTGCATAGAGTAGAACGACTTTAGGTTCAGCGGTACAGCATAAACCAAAGTGTAAACTGACTAGAGGTTTACTCGTAGACAATGTTTTTACCCGTACAGCATATTACATAGAGTAGAACAACTTAGGTTCATGCGTACAGTACAAAGCAGAGTACAAACTGGCTAGAGGTTTACTCGAGGATTAGTCTTTACCCGTATACCGAATTGCATAGAGTAGAACAACTTTAGGTTCAGCTGTACAGCATAAACCAAAGTGTAGACTGACTAGAGGTTTACGCGTACAGCGCAATGCACAGTGTAAAACGACTTTAGCTTTACCATTACAGCATAACAGATAGTGTAAAACGACTATGGATCACGTATCACATAGAGTACAACGACTTTAAGTTCAACCGTTCAGTATAAAGCAGAGTGTAAACTGGCTAGAGGTTTACTCGTCGACTATGTCTTTACCCGTATAGCGTATTATATAGAGTAGAACGACCTAGATTCAGGCGCACGGTATAAAGCAGAGTGCAAACTGGCTGTTTACTCGATGATTAGTCTTTACCCGTATACCGAATTGCATAGAGTAGAACAACTTTAGGTTCAGCGGTACAGCATAAACCAAAGTGTAAACTGACTAGAGGTTTACTCGTAGACAATGTTTTTACCCGTACAGCATATTACATAGAGTAGAACAACTTAGGTTCAGGCGTACAGTACAAAGCAGAGTACGAACTGGCTAGAGGTTTACTCGAGGATTAGTCTTTACCCGTATACCGAATTGCATATAGTAGAACAACCTTAGGTTCAACCTTACAGCATAAAGCAGAGTGTGAACTGACTAGAGGTTTACGCGTAGACTAAGTCTTTACCCGTACAGCATATTACATAGAGTAGAACGACTTAGATTCAGGCGTACAGTACAAAGCAGGGTACAAACTGGCTAGAGGGTTACTCGAGGATTAGTCTTTACCCGTATACCGAATTGCATAGAGTAGAACAACTTTATGTTCAGCCGTACAGCATAAACCAAAGTGTAGACTGACTTGAGGTTTACGCGTACAGCGTAATGCACAGTGTAAAACGACTTTAGCTTTACCATTACAGAATAACAGATAGTGCAAAACGACTATGGTTGACTGTATACCGTATCACATAGAGTAGAACGACTTTAGGTTCAACCGTACAGTATAAAGCAGAGTGTACACTGGCTAGAGGTTTACTCGAGGATTAGTCTTTACCCGTGTACCGTATTGCATAGAGTAGAACAACTTTAGGTTCAGCCGTACAGCATAAATCAAAGTGTAGACTGACTAGAGGTTTACGCGTACAGCGTAATGCACAGTGTAAAACGACTTTAGCTTTACCATTACAGCATAACAGATAGTGTAACACGACTATGGTTCGCGTATCACATAGAGTACAACGACTTTAGGTTCAACCGTTCAGTATAAAGCAGAGTGTAAACTGGCTAGAGGTTTACTCGTCGACTATGTCTTTACCCGTGTACCGTATTGCATAGAGTAGAACGACTTTAGGTTCAGCGGTTCAGCATAAACCAAAGTGTAAACTGACTAGAGGTTTACGCGTACATCGTAATGCACAGTGTAGAACCACTTTAGCTTTACCATTACAGAATAACAGATAGTGCAAAACGACTATGGTTCACTGTATACCGTATCACATAGAGTAGAACGACTTTAGGTTCAACCGTACAGTATAAAGCAAAGTGTAAACTGGCTAGAGGTTTACGCGTAGACTAAGTCTTTACCCGTACAGCATATTACATAGAGTAGAACGACTTAGATTCAGGCGTACAGTACAAAGCAGGGTACAAACTGGCTAGAGGTTTACTCGTCGACTATGTCTTTACCCGTATAGCGTATTATATAGAGTAGAACGACTTAGATTCAGGCGAACAGTATAAAGCAGAGTGCAAACTCGTAGACTATATCTTTACCCGTATACCATATTACATACAGTAGAACAACTTTAGGTTCAGCCGTACAGCATAAACCAAAGTGTAGACTGACTAGAGGTTTACGCGTACATCGTAATGCACAGTGTAAAACCACTTTAGCTTTACCATTACAGAATAACAGATAGTGCAAAACGACTATGGTTCACTGTATACCGTATCACATAGAGTAGAACGACTTTAGGTTCAACCGTACAGTATAAAGCAAAGTGTAAACTGGCTAGAGGTTTACTCGTCGACTATGTCTTTACCCGTATAGCGTATTACATAGAGTAGAACGACTTAGATTCAGGCGAACAGTATAAAGCAGAGTACAAACTCGTAGACTATATCTTTACCCGTATACCATATTACATACAGTAGAACAACTTTAGGTTCAGCCGTACAGCATAAACCAAAGTGTAGACTGACTAGAGGTTTACGCGTACAGCGCAATGCACAGTGTAAAACGACTTTAGCTTTACCATTACAGCATAACAGATAGTGTAACACGACTATATTTCACGTATCACATAGAGTACAACGACTTTAGGTTCAACCGTTCAGTATAAAGCAGAGTGTAAACTGGCTAGAGGTTTACTCGTCGACTAAGTCTTTACCCGTATAGCGTATTATATAGAGTAGAACGACTTAGACTCAGGCGCACGGTATAAAGCAGAGTGCAAACTGGCTGTTTACTCGATGATTAGTCTTTACCCGTATACCGAATTGCATAGAGTAGAACAACTTTAGGTTCAGCTGTACAGCATAAACCAAAGTGTAGACTGACTAGAGGTTTACGCGTACATCGTAATGCACAGTGTAAAACCACTTTAGCTTTACCATTACAGAATAACAGATAGTGCAAAACGACTATGGTTCACTGTATACCGTATCACATAGAGTAGAACGACTTTAGGTTCAACCGTTCAGTATAAAGCAGAGTGTAAACTGGCTAGAGGTTTACTCGTCGACTATGTCTTTACCCGTATAGCGTATTACATAGAGTAGAACGACTTAGATTCAGGCGACCAGTATAAAGCAGAGTGCAAACTCGTAGACTATATCTTTACCCGTATACCATATTACATACAGTAGAACAACTTTAGGTTCAGCCGTACAGCATAAACCAAAGTGTAGACTGACTAGAGGTTTACGCGTACAGCGCAATGCACAGTGTAAAACGACTTTAGCTTTACCATTACTGCATAACAGATAGTGTAACACGACTATATTTCACGTATCACATAGAGTACAACGACTTTAGGTTCAACCGTTCAGTATAAAGCAGAGTGTAAACTGGCTAGAGGTTTACTCGTCGACTAAGTCTTTACCCGTATAGCGTATTATATAGAGTAGAACGACTTAGACTCAGGCGCACGGTATAAAGCAGAGTGCAAACTGGCTGTTTACTCGATGATTAGTCTTTACCCGTATACCGAATTGCATAGAGTAGAACAACTTTAGGTTCAACCGTTCAGTATAAAGCAGAGTGCAAACTGGCTGTTCACTCGATGATTAGTCTTTACCCGTATACCGAATTGCATAGAGTAGAACAACTTTAGGTTCAACCGTTCAGTATAAAGCAGAGTGTAAACTGGCTAGAGGTTTACTCGTCGACTATGTCTTTACCCGTATAGCGTATTATATAGAGTAGAACGACTTAGACTCAGGCGCACGGTATAAAGCAGAGTGCAAACTAGCTGTTTACTCGATGATTAGTCTTTACCCGTGTACCGTATTGCATAGAGTAGAACGACTTTAGGTTCAGGCGCACGGTATAAAGCAGAGTGCAAACTGGCTGTTTACTCGATGATTAGTCTTTACCCGTATACCGAATTGCATAGAGTAGAACAACTTTAGGTTCAGCTGTACAGCATAAACCAAAGTGTAGACTGACTAGAGGTTTACGCGTACATCGTAATGCACAGTGTAGAACCACTTTAGCTTTACCATTACAGAATAACAGATAGTGCAAAACGACTATGGTTCACTGTATACCGTATCACATAGAGTAGAACGACTTTAGGTTCAACCGTACAGTATAAAGCAAAGTGTAAACTGGCTAGAGGTTTACTCGTCGACTAAGTCTTTACCCGTATAGCGTATTATATAGAGTAGAACGACTTAGACTCAGGCGCACGGTATAAAGCAGAGTGCAAACTGGCTGTTTACTCGATGATTAGTCTTTACCCGTATACCGAATTGCATAGAGTAGAACAACTTTAGGTTCAGCTGTACAGCATAAACCAAAGTGTAGACTGACTAGAGGTTTACGCGTACATCGTAATGCACAGTGTAAAACCACTTTAGCTTTACCATTACAGAATAACAGATAGTGCAAAACGACTATGGTTCACTGTATACCGTATCACATAGAGTCGAACGACTTTAGGTTCAACCGTTCAGTATAAAGCAGAGTGTAAACTGGCTAGAGGTTTACTCGTCGACTATGTCTTTACCCGTATAGCGTATTACATAGAGTAGAACGACTTAGATTCAGGCGAACAGTATAAAGCAGAGTGCAAACTCGTAGACTATATCTTTACCCGTATACCATATTACATACAGTAGAACAACTTTAGGTTCAGCCGTACAGCATAAACCAAAGTGTAGACTGACTAGAGGTTTACGCGTACAGCGCAATGCACAGTGTAAAACGACTTTAGCTTTACCATTACAGCATAACAGATAGTGTAACACGACTATATTTCACGTATCACATAGAGTACAACGACTTTAGGTTCAACCGTTCAGTATAAAGCAGAGTGTAAACTGGCTAGAGGCTTACTCGTCGACTAAGTCTTTACCCGTATAGCGTATTATATAGAGTAGAACGACTTAGACTCAGGCGCACGGTATAAAGCAGAGTGCAAACTGGCTGTTTACTCGATGATTAGTCTTTACCCGTATACCGAATCATAGAGTAGAACAACTTTAGGTTCAACCGTTCAGTATAAAGCAGAGTGTAAACTGGCTAGAGGTTTACTCGTCGACTATGTCTTTACCCGTATAGCGTATTATATAGAGTAGAACGACTTAGACTTAGGCGCACGGTATAAAGCAGAGTGCAAACTGGCTGTTTACTCGATGATTAGTCTTTACCCGTATACCGAATTGCATAGAGTAGAACAACTTTAGGTTCAGCGGTACAGCATAAACCAAAGTGTAAACTGACTAGAGGTTTACTCGTAGACAATGTTTTTACCCGTACAGCATATTACATAGAGTAGAACAACTTAGGTTCAGGCGTACAGTACAAAGCAGAGTACGAACTGGCTAGAGGTTTACTCGAGGATTAGTCTTTACCCGTATACCGAATTGCATATAGTAGAACAACCTTAGGTTCAACCTTACAGCATAAAGCAGAGTGTGAACTGACTAGAGGTTTACGCGTAGACTAAGTCTTTACCCGTACAGCATATTACATAGAGTAGAACGACTTAGATTCAGGCGTACAGTACAAAGCAGGGTACAAACTGGCTAGAGGTTTACTCGTCGACTATGTCTTTACCCGTATAGCGTATTATATAGAGTAGAACGACTTAGACTCAGGCGCACGGTATAAAGCAGAGTGCAAACTGGCTGTTTACTCGACGATTTATCTTTACCCGTGTACCGAATTGCATACAGTAGAACAACCTTAGGTTCAACCTTACAGCATAAAGCAGAGTGTGAACTGACTAGAGGTTTACGCGTAGACTAAGTCTTTACCCGTACAGCATATTACATAGAGTAGAACGACTTAGATTCAGGCGTACAGTACAAAGCAGGGTACAAACTGGCTAGAGGTTTACTCGTCGACTATGTCTTTACCCGTATAGCGTATTATATAGAGAAGAACGACTTAGATTCAGGCGCACGGTATAAAGCAGAGTGCAAACTGGCTGTTTACTCGACGATTTATCTTTACCCGTGTACCGAATTGCATACAGTAGAACAACCTTAGGTTCAACCTTACAGCATAAAGCAGAGTGTGAACTGACTAGAGGTTTACGCGTAGACTAAGTCTTTACCCGTACAGCATATTACATAGAGTAGAACGACTTAGATTCAGGCGTACAGTACAAAGCAGGGTACAAACTGGCTAGAGGTTTACTCGTCGACTATGTCTTTACCCGTATAGCGTATTATATAGAGTAGAACGACTTAGACTCAGGCGCACGGTATAAAGCAGAGTGCAAACTGGCTGTTTACTCGATGATTAGTCTTTACCCGTACACCGAATTGCATAGAGTAGAACAACTTTAGGTTCAGCGGTACAGCATAAACCAAAGTGTAAACTGACTAGAGGTTTACTCGTAGACAATGTTTTTACCCGTACAGCATATTACATAGAGTAGAACAACTTAGGTTCAGGCGTACAGTACAAAGCAGAGTACGAACTGGCTAGAGGTTTACTCGAGGATTAGTCTTTACCCGTATACCGAATTGCATATAGTAGAACAACCTTAGGTTCAACCTTACAGCATAAAGCAGAGTGTGAACTGACTAGAGGTTTACGCGTAGACTAAGTCTTTACCCGTACAGCATATTACATAGAGTAGAACGACTTAGATTCAGGCGTACAGTACAAAGCAGGGTACAAACTGGCTAGAGGGTTACTCGAGGATTAGTCTTTACCCGTATACCGAATTGCATAGAGTAGAACAACTTTATGTTCAGCCGTACAGCATAAACCAAAGTGTAGACTGACTTGAGGTTTACGCGTACAGCGTAATGCACAGTGTAAAACGACTTTAGCTTTACCATTACAGAATAACAGATAGTGCAAAACGACTATGGTTCACTGTATACCGTATCACATAGAGTAGAACGACTTTAGGTTCAACCGTTCAGTATAAAGCAGAGTGTAAACTGGCTAGAGGTTTACTCGTCGACTATGTCTTTACCCGTATAGCGTATTATATAGAGAAGAACGACTTAGATTCAGGCGCACGGTATAAAGCAGAGTGCAAACTGGCTGTTTACTCGACGATTTATCTTTACCCGTGTACCGAATTGCATACAGTAGAACAACCTTAGGTTCAACCTTAGAGCATAAAGCAGAGTGTGAACTGACTAGAGGTTTACGCGTAGACTAAGTCTTTACCCGTACAGCATATTACATAGAGTAGAACGACTTAGATTCAGGCGTACAGTACAAAGCAGGGTACAAACTGGCTAGAGGTTTACTCGTCGACTATGTCTTTACCCGTATAGCGTATTATAAAGAGTAGAACGACTTAGACTCAGGCGCACGGTATAAAGCAGAGTGCAAACTGGCTGTTTACTCGACGATTTATCTTTACCCGTGTACCGAATTGCATACAGTAGAACAACCTTAGGTTCAACCTTACAGCATAAAGCAGAGTGTGAACTGACTAGAGGTTTACGCGTAGACTAAGTCTTTACCCGTACAGCATATTACATAGAGTAGAACGACTTAGATTCAGGCGTACAGTACAAAGCAGAGTACGAACTGGCTAGAGGTTTACTCGAGGATTAGTCTTTACCCGTATACCGAATTGCATATAGTAGAACAACCTTAGGTTCAACCTTACAGCATAAAGCAGAGTGTGAACTGACTAGAGGTTTACGCGTAGACTAAGTCTTTACCCGTACAGCATATTACATAGAGTAGAACGACTTAGATTCAGGCGTACAGTACAAAGCAGGGTACAAACTGGCTAGAGGGTTACTCGAGGATTAGTCTTTACCCGTATACCGAATTGCATAGAGTAGAACAACTTTATGTTCAGCCGTACAGCATAAACCAAAGTGTAGACTGACTTGAGGTTTACGCGTACAGCGTAATGCACAGTGTAAAACGACTTTAGCTTTACCATTACAGAATAACAGATAGTGCAAAACGACTATGGTTCACTGTATACCGTATCACATAGAGTAGAACGACTTTAGGTTCAACCGTACAGTATAAAGCAAAGTGTAAACTTACTAGAGGTTTACGCGTAGACTAAGTCTTTACCCGTACAGCATATTATATAGAGTAGAACGACTTAGATTCAGGCGTACAGTACAAAGCAGGGTACAAACTGGCTAGAGGTTTACTCGTCGACTATGTCTTTACCCGTATAGCGTATTATATAGAGTAGAACGACTTAGACTCAGGCGCACGGTATAAAGCAGAGTGCAAACTGGCTGTTTACTCGATGATTAGTCTTTACCCGTATACCGAATTGCATAGAGTAGAACAACTTTAGGTTCAGCGGTACAGCATAAACCAAAGTGTAAACTGACTAGAGGTTTACTCGTAGACAATGTTTTTACCCGTACAGCATATTACATAGAGTAGAACAACTTAGGTTCAGGCGTACAGTACAAAGCAGAGTACGAACTGGCTAGAGGTTTACTCGAGGATTAGTCTTTACCCGTATACCGAATTGCATATAGTAGAACAACCTTAGGTTCAACCTTACAGCATAAAGCAGAGTGTGAACTGACTAGAGGTTTACGCGTAGACTAAGTCTTTACCCGTACAGCATATTACATAGAGTAGAACGACTTAGATTCAGGCGTACAGTACAAAGCAGGGTACAAACTGGCTAGAGGTTTACTCGTCGATTATGTCTTTACCCGTATAGCGTATTATATAGAGTAGAACGACTTAGACTCAGGCGCACGGTATAAAGCAGAGTGCAAACTGGCTGTTTACTCGACGATTTATCTTTACCCGTGTACCGAATTGCATACAGTAGAACAACCTTAGGTTCAACCTTACAGCATAAAGCAGAGTGTGAACTGACTAGAGGTTTACGCGTAGACTAAGTCTTTACCCGTACAGCATATTACATAGAGTAGAACGACTTAGATTCAGGCGTACAGTACAAAGCAGGGTACAAACTGGCTAGAGGTTTACTCGTAGACAATGTTTTTACCCGTACAGCATATTACATAGAGTAGAACAACTTAGGTTCATACGTACAGTACAAAGCAGAGTACAAACTGGCTAGAGGTTTACTCGAGGATTAGTCTTTACCCGTATACCGAATTGCATAGAGTAGAACAACTTTATGTTCAGCCGTACAGCATAAACCAAAGTGTAGACTGACTTGAGGTTTACGCGTACAGCGTAATGCACAGTGTAAAACGACTTTAGCTTTACCATTACAGAATAACAGATAGTGCAAAACGACTATGGTTCACTGTATACCGTATCACATAGAGTAGAACGACTTTAGGTTCAACCGTTCAGTATAAAGCAGAGTGTAAACTGGCTAGAGGTTTACTCGTCGACTATGTCTTTACCCGTATAGCGTATTATATAGAGAAGAACGACTTAGATTCAGGCGCACGGTATAAAGCAGAGTGCAAACTGGCTGTTTACTCGACGATTTATCTTTACCCGTGTACCGAATTGCATACAGTAGAACAACCTTAGGTTCAACCTTAGAGCATAAAGCAGAGTGTGAACTGACTAGAGGTTTACGCGTAGACTAAGTCTTTACCCGTACAGCATATTACATAGAGTAGAACGACTTAGATTCAGGCGTACAGTACAAAGCAGGGTACAAACTGGCTAGAGGTTTACTCGTCGACTATGTCTTTACCCGTATAGCGTATTATATAGAGTAGAACGACTTAGACTCAGGCGCACGGTATAAAGCAGAGTGCAAACTGGCTGTTTACTCGATGATTAGTCTTTACCCGTATACCGAATTGCATAGAGTAGAACAACTTTAGGTTCAGCGGTACAGTATAAACCAAAGTGTAAACTGACTAGAGGTTTACTCGTAGACAATGTTTTTACCCGTACAGCATATTACATACAGTAGAACAACTTAGGTTCAGGCGTACAGTACAAAGCAGAGTACGAACTGGCTAGAGGTTTACTCGAGGATTAGTCTTTACCCGTATACCGAATTGCATATAGTAGAACAATCTTAGGTTCAACCTTACAGCATAAAGCAGAGTGTGAACTGACTAGAGGTTTACGCGTAGACTAAGTCTTTACCCGTACAGCATATTACATAGAGTAGAACGACTTAGATTCAGGCGTACAGTATATATTATATTACCCGTACAGCATATTACATAGAGTAGAACGACTTAGATTCAGGCGTACAGTACAAAGCAGGGTACAAACTGGCTAGAGGGTTACTCGAGGATTAGTCTTTACCCGTATACCGAATTGCATAGAGTAGAACAACTTTATGTTCAGCCGTACAGCATAAACCAAAGTGTAGACTGACTTGAGGTTTACGCGTACAGCGTAATGCACAGTGTAAAACGACTTTAGCTTTACCATTACAGAATAACAGGTAGTGCAAAACGACTATGGTTCACTGTATACCGTATCACATAGAGTAGAACGACTTTAGGTTCAACCGTACAGTATAAAGCAAAGTGTAAACTGGCTAGAGGTTTACTCGTCGACTATGTCTTTACCCGTATAGCGTATTACATAGAGTAGAACGACTTAGATTCAGGTGAACAGTATAAAGCAGAGTGCAAACTCGTAGACTATATCTTTACCCGTATACCATATTACATACAGTAGAACAACTTTAGGTTCAGCCGTACAGCATAAACCAAAGTGTAGACTGACTAGAGGTTTACTCGTAGACAATGTTTTTACCCGTACAGCATATTACATAGAGTAGAACAACTTAGGTTCATACGTACAGTACAAAGCAGAGTACAAACTGGCTAGAGGTTTACTCGAGGATTAGTCTTTACCCGTATACCGAATTGCATAGAGTAGAACAACTTTAGGTTCAGCTGTACAGCATAAACCAAAGTGTAGACTGACTAGAGGTTTACGCGTACATCGTAATGCACAGTGTAAAACCACTTTAGCTTTACCATTACAGCATAACAGATAATGTAAAACGACTATGGATCACGTATCACATAGAGTACAACGACTTTAGGTTCAACCGTTCAGTATAAAGCAGAGTGTAAACTGGCTAGAGGTTTACTCGTCGACTATGTCTTTACCCGTATAGCGTATTATATAGAGTGGAACGACTTTGATTCAGGCGCACGGTATAAAGCAGAGTGCAAACTGGCTGTTTACTCGAGGATTAGTCTTTACCCGTGTACCGTATTGCATAGAGTAGAACGACTTTAGGTTCAACCGTACAGTATAAAGCAAAGTGTAAACTGGCTAGAGGTTTACTCGTCGACTAAGTCTTTACCCGTATAGCGTATTATATAGAGTAGAACGACTTAGACTCAGGCGCACGGTATAAAGCAGAGTGCAAACTGGCTGTTTACTCGATGATTAGTCTTTACCCGTATACCGAATTGCATAGAGTAGAACAACTTTAGGTTCAGCTGTACAGCATAAACCAAAGTGTAGACTGACTAGAGGTTTACGCGTACATCGTAATGCACAGTGTAAAACCACTTTAGCTTTACCATTACAGAATAACAGATAGTGCAAAACGACTATGGTTCACTGTATACCGTATCACATAGAGTAGAACGACTTTAGGTTCAACCGTTCAGTATAAAGCAGAGTGTAAACTGGCTAGAGGTTTACTCGTCGACTATGTCTTTACCCGTATAGCGTATTACATAGAGTAGAACGACTTAGATTCAGGCGAACAGTATAAAGCAGAGTGCAAACTCGTAGACTATATCTTTACCCGTATACCATATTACATACAGTAGAACAACTTTAGGTTCAGCCGTACAGCATAAACCAAAGTGTAGACTGACTAGAGGTTTACGCGTACAGCGTAATGCACAGTGTAAAACGACTTTAGCTTTACCATTACAGAATAACAGATAGTGCAAAACGACTATGGTTCACTGTATACCGTATCACATAGAGTAGAACGACTTTAGGTTCAACCGTACAGTATAAAGCAAAGTGTAAACTGGCTAAAGGTTTACTCATCGACTATGTCTTTACCCGTATAGCGTATTATATAGAGTAGAACGACTTAGATTCAGGCGCACGGTATAAAGCAGAGTGCAAACTGGCTGTTTACTCGATGATTAGTCTTTACCCGTATACCGAATTGCATAGAGTAGAACAACTTTAGGTTCAACCGTTCAGTATAAAGCAGAGTGCAAACTGGCTGTTTACTCGATGATTAGTCTTTACCCGTATACCGAATTGCATAGAGTAGAACAACTTTAGGTTCAACCGTTCAGTATAAAGCAGAGTGTAAACTGGCTAGAGGTTTACTCGTCGACTATGTCTTTACCCGTATAGCGTATTATATAGAGTAGAACGACTTAGACTCAGGCGCACGGTATAAAGCAGAGTGCAAACTGGCTGTTTACTCGATGATTAGTCTTTACCCGTGTACCGTATTGCATAGAGTAGAACGACTTTAGGTTCAGCGGTACAGCATAAACCAAAGTGTAAACTGACTAGAGGTTTACTCGTAGACAATGTTTTTACCCGTACAGCATATTATATAGAGTAGAACAACTTAGGTTCAGGCGTACAGTACAAAGCAGAGTACGAACTGGCTAGAGGTTTACTCGAGGATTAGTCTTTACCCGTATACCGAATTGCATATAGTAGAACAACCTTAGGTTCAACCTTACAGCATAAAGCAGAGTGTGAACTGACTAGAGGTTTACGCGTAGACTAAGTCTTTACCCGTACAGCATATTACATAGAGTAGAACGACTTAGATTCAGGCGTACAGTACAAAGCAGGGTACAAACTGGCTAGAGGGTTACTCGAGGATTAGTCTTTACCCGTATACCGAATTGCATAGAATAGAACAACTTTATGTTCAGCCGTACAGCATAAACCAAAGTGTAGACTGACTTGAGGTTTACGCGTACAGCGTAATGCACAGTGTAAAACGACTTTAGCTTTACCATTACAGAATAACAGATAGTGCAAAACGACTATGGTTCACTGTATACAGTATCACATAGAGTAGAACGACTTTAGGTTCAACCGTACAGTATAAAGCAAAGTGTAAACTGGCTAAAGGTTTACTCGTCGACTATGTCTTTACCCGTATAGCGTATTATATAGAGTAGAACGACTTAGATTCAGGCGCACGGTATAAAGCAGAGTGCAAACTGGCTGTTTACTCGATGATTAGTCTTTACCCGTATACCGAATTGCATAGAGTAGAACAACTTTAGGTTCAACCGTTCAGTATAAAGCAGAGTGTAAACTGGCTAGAGGTTTACTCGTCGACTATGTCTTTACCCGTGTACCGTATTGCATAGAGTAGAACGACTTTAGGTTCAGCGGTACAGCATAAACCAAAGTGTAAACTGACTAGAGGTTTACTCGTAGACAATGTTTTTACCCGTACAGCATATTACATAGAGTAGAACAACTTAGGTTCATACGTACAGTACAAAGCAGAGTACAAACTGGCTAGAGGTTTACTCGAGGATTAGTCTTTACCCGTATACCGAATTGCATAGAGTAGAACAACTTTAGGTTCAGCTGTAAAGCATAAACCAAAGTATAGACTGACTAGAGGTTTACGCGTACATCGTAATGCACAGTGTAAAACCACTTTAGCTTTACCATTACAGAATAACAGATAGTGCAAAACGACTATGGTTCACTGTATACCGTATCACATAGAGTAGAACGACTTTAGGTTCAACCGTACAGTATAAAGCAAAGTGTAAACTGGCTAGAGGTTTACTCGTCGACTAAGTCTTTACCCGTATAGCGTATTATATAGAGTAGAACGACTTAGACTCAGGCGCACGGTATAAAGCAGAGTGCAAACTGGCTGTTTACTCGATGATTAGTCTTTACCCGTATACCGAATTGCATAGAGTAGAACAACTTTAGGTTCAGCTGTACAGCATAAACCAAAGTGTAGACTGACTAGAGGTTTACGCGTACATCGTAATGCACAGTGTAAAACCACTTTAGCTTTACCATTACAGAATAACAGATAGTGCAAAACGACTATGGTTCACTGTATACCGTATCACATAGAGTAGAACGACTTTAGGTTCAACCGTTCAGTATAAAGCAGAGTGTAAACTGGCTAGAGGTTTACTCGTCGACTATGTCTTTACCCGTATAGCGTATTACATAGAGTAGAACGACTTAGATTCAGGCGAACAGTATAAAGCAGAGTGCAAACTCGTAGACTATATCTTTACCCGTATACCATATTACATACAGTAGAACAACTTTAGGTTCAGCCGTACAGCATAAACCAAAGTGTAGACTGACTAGAGGTTTACTCGTAGACAATGTTTTTACCCGTACAGCATATTACATAGAGTAGAACAACTTAGGTTCATACGTACAGTACAAAGCAGAGTACAAACTGGCTAGAGGTTTACTCGAGGATTAGTCTTTACCCGTATACCGAATTGCATAGAGTAGAACAACTTTAGGTTCAGCTGTACAGCATAAACCAAAGTGTAGACTGACTAGAGGTTTACGCGTACATCGTAATGCACAGTGTAAAACCACTTTAGCTTTACCATTACAGCATAACAGATAATGTAAAACGACTATGGATCACGTATCACATAGAGTACAACGACTTTAGGTTCAACCGTTCAGTATAAAGCAGAGTGTAAACTGGCTAGAGGTTTACTCGTCGACTATGTCTTTACCCGTATAGCGTATTATATAGAGTGGAACGACTTTGATTCAGGCGCACGGTATAAAGCAGAGTGCAAACTGGCTGTTTACTCGAGGATTAGTCTTTACCCGTGTACCGTATTGCATAGAGTAGAACGACTTTAGGTTCAACCGTACAGTATAAAGCAAAGTGTAAACTGGCTAGAGGTCTACTCGTCGACTAAGTCTTTACCCGTATAGCGTATTATATAGAGTAGAACGACTTAGACTCAGGCGCACGGTATAAAGCAGAGTGCAAACTGGCTGTTTACTCGATGATTAGTCTTTACCCGTATACCGAATTGCATAGAGTAGAACAACTTTAGGTTCAGCTGTACAGCATAAACCAAAGTGTAGACTGACTAGAGGTTTACGCGTACATCGTAATGCACAGTGTAAAACGACTTTAGCTTTACCATTACAGAATAACAGATAGTGCAAAACGACTATGGTTCACTGTATACCGTATCACATAGAGTAGAACGACTTTAGGTTCAACCGTACAGTATAAAGCAAAGTGTAAACTGGCTAAAGGTTTACTCATCGACTATGTCTTTACCCGTATAGCGTATTATATAGAGTAGAACGACTTAGATTCAGGCGCACGGTATAAAGCAGAGTGCAAACTGGCTGTTTACTCGATGATTAGTCTTTACCCGTATACCGAATTGCATAGAGTAGAACAACTTTAGGTTCAACCGTTCAGTATAAAGCAGAGTGTAAACTGGCTAGAGGTTTACTCGTCGACTATGTCTTTACCCGTATAGCGTATTATATAGAGTAGAACGACTTAGATTCAGGCGCACGGTATAAAGCAGAGTGCAAACTGGCTGTTTACTCGATGATTAGTCTTTACCCGTATACCGAATTGCATAGAGTAGAACAACTTTAGGTTCAACCGTTCAGTATAAAGCAGAGTGCAAACTGGCTGTTTACTCGATGATTAGTCTTTACCCGTATACCGAATTGCATAGAGTAGAACAACTTTAGGTTCAACCGTTCAGTATAAAGCAGAGTGTAAACTGGCTAGAGGTTTACTCGTCGACTATGTCTTTACCCGTATAGCGTATTATATAGAGTAGAACGACTTAGACTCAGGCGCACGGTATAAAGCAGAGTGCAAACTGGCTGTTTACTCGATGATTAGTCTTTACCCGTGTACCGTATTGCATAGAGTAGAACGACTTTAGGTTCAGCGGTACAGCATAAACCAAAGTGTAAACTGACTAGAGGTTTACTCGTAGACAATGTTTTTACCCGTACAGCATATTATATAGAGTAGAACAACTTAGGTTCAGGCGTACAGTACAAAGCAGAGTACGAACTGGCTAGAGGTTTACTCGAGGATTAGTCTTTACCCGTATACCGAATTGCATAGAGTAGAACAACTTTAGGTTCAGCTGTACAGCATAAACCAAAGTGTAGACTGACTAGAGGTTTACGCGTACATCGTAATGCACAGTGTAAAACCACTTTAGCTTTACCATTACAGCATAACAGATAATGTAAAACGACTATGGATCACGTATCACATAGAGTACAACGACTTTAGGTTCAACCGTTCAGTATAAAGCAGAGTGTAAACTGGCTAGAGGTTTACTCGTCGACTATGTCTTTACCCGTATAGCGTATTACATAGAGTAGAACGACTTAGATTCAGGCGAACAGTATAAAGCAGAGTGCAAACTCGTAGACTATATCTTTACCCGTATACCATATTACATACAGTAGAACAACTTTAGGTTCAGCCGTACAGCATAAACCAAAGTGTAGACTGACTAGAGGTTTACGCGTACAGCGTAATGCACAGTGTAAAACGACTTTAGCTTTACCATTACAGAATAACAGATAGTGCAAAACGACTATGGTTCACTGTATACCGTATCACATAGAGTAGAACGACTTTAGGTTCAACCGTACAGTATAAAGCAAAGTGTAAACTGGCTAAAGGTTTACTCATCGACTATGTCTTTACCCGTATAGCGTATTATATAGAGTAGAACGACTTAGATTCAGGCGCACGGTATAAAGCAGAGTGCAAACTGGCTGTTTACTCGATGATTAGTCTTTACCCGTATACCGAATTGCATAGAGTAGAACAACTTTAGGTTCAACCGTTCAGTATAAAGCAGAGTGTAAACTGGCTAGAGGTTTACTCGTCGACTATGTCTTTACCCGTATAGCGTATTATATAGAGTAGAACGACTTAGACTCAGGCGCACGGTATAAAGCAGAGTGCAAACTGGCTGTTTACTCGATGATTAGTCTTTACCCGTGTACCGTATTGCATAGAGTAGAACGACTTTAGGTTCAGCGGTACAGCATAAACCAAAGTGTAAACTGACTAGAGGTTTACTCGTAGACAATGTTTTTACCCGTACAGCATATTATATAGAGTAGAACAACTTAGGTTCAGGCGTACAGTACAAAGCAGAGTACGAACTGGCTAGAGGTTTACTCGAGGATTAGTCTTTACCCGTATACCGAATTGCATATAGTAGAACAACCTTAGGTTCAACCTTACAGCATAAAGCAGAGTGTGAACTGACTAGAGGTTTACGCGTAGACTAAGTCTTTACCCGTACAGCATATTACATAGAGTAGAACGACTTAGATTCAGGCGTACAGTACAAAGCAGGGTACAAACTGGCTAGAGGGTTACTCGAGGATTAGTCTTTACCCGTATACCGAATTGCATAGAGTAGAACAACTTTATGTTCAGCCGTACAGCATAAACCAAAGTGTAGACTGACTTGAGGTTTACGCGTACAGCGTAATGCACAGTGTAAAACGACTTTAGCTTTACCATTACAGAATAACAGATAGTGCAAAACGACTATGGTTCACTGTATACCGTATCACATAGAGTAGAACGACTTTAGGTTCAACCGTACAGTATAAAGCAAAGTGTAAACTGGCTAAAGGTTTACTCGTCGACTATGTCTTTACCCGTATAGCGTATTATATAGAGTAGAACGACTTAGATTCAGGCGCACGGTATAAAGCAGAGTGCAAACTGGCTGTTTACTCGATGATTAGTCTTTACCCGTATACCGAATTGCATAGAGTAGAACAACTTTAGGTTCAACCGTTCAGTATAAAGCAGAGTGTAAACTGGCTAGAGGTTTACTCGTCGACTATGTCTTTACCCGTGTACCGTATTGCATAGAGTAGAACGACTTTAGGTTCAGCGGTACAGCATAAACCAAAGTGTAAACTGACTAGAGGTTTACTCGTAGACAATGTTTTTACCCGTACAGCATATTACATAGAGTAGAACAACTTAGGTTCATACGTACAGTACAAAGCAGAGTACAAACTGGCTAGAGGTTTACTCGAGGATTAGTCTTTACCCGTATACCGAATTGCATAGAGTAGAACAACTTTAGGTTCAGCTGTACAGCATAAACCAAAGTATAGACTGACTAGAGGTTTACGCGTACATCGTAATGCACTGTGTAAAACCACTTTAGCTTTACCATTACAGAATAACAGATAGTGCAAAACGACTATGGTTCACTGTATACCGTATCACATAGAGTAGAACGACTTTAGGTTCAACCGTACAGTATAAAGCAAAGTGTAAACTGGCTAGAGGTTTACTCGTCGACTAAGTCTTTACCCGTATAGCGTATTATATAGAGTAGAACGACTTAGACTCAGGCGCACGGTATAAAGCAGAGTGCAAACTGGCTGTTTACTCGATGATTAGTCTTTACCCGTATACCGAATTGCATAGAGTAGAACAACTTTAGGTTCAGCTGTACAGCATAAACCAAAGTGTAGACTGACTAGAGGTTTACGCGTACATCGTAATGCACAGTGTAAAACCACTTTAGCTTTACCATTACAGAATAACAGATAGTGCAAAACGACTATGGTTCACTGTATACCGTATCACATAGAGTAGAACGACTTTAGGTTCAACCGTACAGTATAAAGCAAAGTGTAAACTGGCTAGAGGTTTACTCGTCGACTAAGTCTTTACCCGTATAGCGTATTATATAGAGTAGAACGACTTAGACTCAGGCGCACGGTATAAAGCAGAGTGCAAACTGGCTGTTTACTCGATGATTAGTCTTTACCCGTATACCGAATTGCATAGAGTAGAACAACTTTAGGTTCAGCTGTACAGCATAAACCAAAGTGTAGACTGACTAGAGGTTTACGCGTACATCGTAATGCACAGTGTAAAACCACTTTAGCTTTACCATTACAGAATAACAGATAGTGCAAAACGACTATGGTTCACTGTATACCGTATCACATAGAGTAGAACGACTTTAGGTTCAACCGTACAGTATAAAGCAAAGTGTAAACTGGCTAGAGGTTTACTCGTCGACTAAGTCTTTACCCGTATAGCGTATTATATAGAGTAGAACGACTTAGACTCAGGCGCACGGTATAAAGCAGAGTGCAAACTGGCTGTTTACTCGATGATTAGTCTTTACCCGTATACCGAATTGCATAGAGTAGAACAACTTTAGGTTCAGCTGTACAGCATAAACCAAAGTATAGACTGACTAGAGGTTTACGCGTACATCGTAATGCACTGTGTAAAACCTCTTTAGCTTTACCATTACAGAATAACAGATAGTGCAAAACGACTATGGTTCACTGTATACCGTATCACATAGAGTAGAACGACTTTAGGTTCAACCGTACAGTATAAAGCAAAGTGTAAACTGGCTAGAGGTTTACTCGTCGACTAAGTCTTTACCCGTATAGCGTATTATATAGAGTAGAACGACTTAGACTCAGGCGCACGGTATAAAGCAGAGTGCAAACTGGCTGTTTACTCGATGATTAGTCTTTACCCGTATACCGAATTGCATAGAGTAGAACAACTTTAGGTTCAACCGTTCAGTATAAAGCAGAGTGCAAACTGGCTGTTTACTCGATGATTAGTCTTTACCCGTATACCGAATTGCATAGAGTAGAACAACTTTAGGTTCAACCGTTCAGTATAAAGCAGAGTGTAAACTGGCTAGAGGTTTACTCGTCGACTATGTCTTTACCCGTGTACCGTATTGCATAGAGTAGAACGACTTTAGGTTCAGCGGTACAGCATAAACCAAAGTGTAAACTGACTAGAGGTTTACTCGTAGACAATGTTTTTACCCGTACAGCATATTACATAGAGTAGAACAACTTAGGTTCATACGTACAGTACAAAGCAGAGTACAAACTGGCTAGAGGTTTACTCGAGGATTAGTCTTTACCCGTATACCGAATTGCATAGAGTAGAACAACTTTAGGTTCAGCTGTAAAGCATAAACCAAAGTATAGACTGACTAGAGGTTTACGCGTACATCGTAATGCACAGTGTAAAACCACTTTAGCTTTACCATTACAGAATAACAGATAGTGCAAAACGACTATGGTTCACTGTATACCGTATCACATAGAGTAGAACGACTTTAGGTTCAACCGTACAGTATAAAGCAAAGTGTAAACTGGCTAGAGGTTTACTCGTCGACTAAGTCTTTACCCGTATAGCGTATTATATAGAGTAGAACGACTTAGACTCAGGCGCACGGTATAAAGCAGAGTGCAAACTGGCTGTTTACTCGATGATTAGTCTTTACCCGTATACCGAATTGCATAGAGTAGAACAACTTTAGGTTCAGCTGTACAGCATAAACCAAAGTGTAGACTGACTAGAGGTTTACGCGTACATCGTAATGCACAGTGTAAAACCACTTTAGCTTTACCATTACAGAATAACAGATAGTGCAAAACGACTATGGTTCACTGTATACCGTATCACATAGAGTAGAACGACTTTAGGTTCAACCGTTCAGTATAAAGCAGAGTGTAAACTGGCTAGAGGTTTACTCGTCGACTATGTCTTTACCCGTATAGCGTATTACATAGAGTAGAACGACTTAGATTCAGGCGAACAGTATAAAGCAGAGTGCAAACTCGTAGACTATATCTTTACCCGTATACCATATTACATACAGTAGAACAACTTTAGGTTCAGCCGTACAGCATAAACCAAAGTGTAGACTGACTAGAGGTTTACGCGTACAGCGTAATGCACAGTGTAAAACGACTTTAGCTTTACCATTACAGAATAACAGATAGTGCAAAACGACTATGGTTCACTGTATACCGTATCACATAGAGTAGAACGACTTTAGGTTCAACCGTACAGTATAAAGCAAAGTGTAAACTGGCTAGAGGTTTACTCGTCGACTATGTCTTTACCCGTATAGCGTATTATATAGAGTAGAACGACTTAGACTCAGGCGCACGGTATAAAGCAGAGTGCAAACTGGCTGTTTACTCGATGATTAGTCTTTACCCGTGTACCGTATTGCATAGAGTAGAACGACTTTAGGTTCAGCGGTACAGCATAAACCAAAGTGTAAACTGACTAGAGGTTTACTCGTAGACAATGTTTTTACCCGTACAGCATATTACATAGAGTAGAACAACTTAGGTTCAGGCGTACAGTACAAAGCAGAGTACAAACTGGCTAGAGGTTTACTCGAGGATTAGTCTTTACCCGTATACCGAATTGCATACAGTAGAACAACCTTAGGTTCAACCTTACAGCATAAAGCAGAGTGTGAACTGACTAGAGGTTTACGCGTAGACTAAGTCTTTACCCGTACAGCATATTACATAGAGTAGAACGACTTAGATTCAGGCGTACAGTACAAAGCAGGGTACAAACTGGCTAGAGGGTTACTCGAGGATTAGTCTTTACCCGTATACCAAATTGCATAGAGTAGAACAACTTTATGTTCAGCCGTACAGCATAAACCAAAGTGTAGACTGACTTGAGGTTTACGCGTACAGCGTAATGCACAGTGTAAAACGACTTTAGCTTTACCATTACAGAATAACAGATAGTGCAAAACGACTATGGTTCACTGTATACCGTATCACATAGAGTAGAACGACTTTAGGTTCAACCGTACAGTATAAAGCAAAGTGTAAACTGGCTAGAGGTTTACTCGTCGACTATGTCTTTACCCGTATAGCGTATTACATAGAGTAGAACGACTTAGATTCAGGTGAACAGTATAAAGCAGAGTGCAAACTCGTAGACTATATCTTTACCCGTATACCATATTACATACAGTAGAACAACTTTAGGTTCAGCCGTGCAGCATAAACCAAAGTGTAGACTGACTAGAGGTTTACTCGTAGACAATGTTTTTACCCGTACAGCATATTACATAGAGTAGAACAACTTAGGTTCATACGTACAGTACAAAGCAGAGTACAAACTGGCTAGAGGTTTACTCGAGGATTAGTCTTTACCCGTATACCGAATTGCATAGAGTAGAACAACTTTAGGTTCAGCTGTACAGCATAAACCAAAGTGTAGACTGACTAGAGGTTTACGCGTACATCGTAATGCACAGTGTAAAACCACTTTAGCTTTACCATTACAGCATAACAGATAATGTAAAACGACTATGGATCACGTATCACATAGAGTACAACGACTTTAGGTTCAACCGTTCAGTATAAAGCAGAGTGTAAACTGGCTAGAGGTTTACTCGTCGACTATGTCTTTACCCGTATAGCGTATTATATAGAGTGGAACGACTTTGATTCAGGCGCACGGTATAAAGCAGAGTGCAAACTGGCTGTTTACTCGAGGATTAGTCTTTACCCGTGTACCGTATTGCATAGAGTAGAACGACTTTAGGTTCAACCGTACAGTATAAGGCAAAGTGTAAACTGGCTAGAGGTCTACTCGTCGACTAAGTCTTTACCCGTATAGCGTATTATATAGAGTAGAACGACTTAGACTCAGGCGCACGGTATAAAGCAGAGTGCAAACTGGCTGTTTACTCGATGATTAGTCTTTACCCGTATACCGAATTGCATAGAGTAGAACAACTTTAGGTTCAGCTGTACAGCATAAACCAAAGTGTAGACTGACTAGAGGTTTACGCGTACATCGTAATGCACAGTGTAAAACGACTTTAGCTTTACCATTACAGAATAACAGATAGTGCAAAACGACTATGGTTCACTGTATACCGTATCACATAGAGTAGAACGACTTTAGGTTCAACCGTACAGTATAAAGCAAAGTGTAAACTGGCTAAAGGTTTACTCATCGACTATGTCTTTACCCGTATAGCGTATTATATAGAGTAGAACGACTTAGATTCAGGCGCACGGTATAAAGCAGAGTGCAAACTGGCTGTTTACTCGATGATTAGTCTTTACCCGTATACCGAATTGCATAGAGTAGAACAACTTTAGGTTCAACCGTTCAGTATAAAGCAGAGTGTAAACTGGCTAGAGGTTTACTCGTCGACTATGTCTTTACCCGTATAGCGTATTATATAGAGTAGAACGACTTAGATTCAGGCGCACGGTATAAAGCAGAGTGCAAACTGGCTGTTTACTCGATGATTAGTCTTTACCCGTATACCGAATTGCATAGAGTAGAACAACTTTAGGTTCAACCGTTCAGTATAAAGCAGAGTGCAAACTGGCTGTTTACTCGATGATTAGTCTTTACCCGTATACCGAATTGCATAGAGTAGAACAACTTTAGGTTCAACCGTTCAGTATAAAGCAGAGTGTAAACTGGCTAGAGGTTTACTCGTCGACTATGTCTTTACCCGTATAGCGTATTATATAGAGTAGAACGACTTAGACTCAGGCGCACGGTATAAAGCAGAGTGCAAACTGGCTGTTTACTCGATGATTAGTCTTTACCCGTGTACCGTATTGCATAGAGTAGAACGACTTTAGGTTCAGCGGTACAGCATAAACCAAAGTGTAAACTGACTAGAGGTTTACTCGTAGACAATGTTTTTACCCGTACAGCATATTATATAGAGTAGAACAACTTAGGTTCAGGCGTACAGTACAAAGCAGAGTACGAACTGGCTAGAGGTTTACTCGAGGATTAGTCTTTACCCGTATACCGAATTGCATAGAGTAGAACAACTTTAGGTTCAGCTGTACAGCATAAACCAAAGTGTAGACTGACTAGAGGTTTACGCGTACATCGTAATGCACAGTGTAAAACCACTTTAGCTTTACCATTACAGCATAACAGATAATGTAAAACGACTATGGATCACGTATCACATAGAGTACAACGACTTTAGGTTCAACCGTTCAGTATAAAGCAGAGTGTAAACTGGCTAGAGGTTTACTCGTCGACTATGTCTTTACCCGTATAGCGTATTACATAGAGTAGAACGACTTAGATTCAGGCGAACAGTATAAAGCAGAGTGCAAACTCGTAGACTATATCTTTACCCGTATACCATATTACATACAGTAGAACAACTTTAGGTTCAGCCGTACAGCATAAACCAAAGTGTAGACTGACTAGAGGTTTACGCGTACAGCGTAATGCACAGTGTAAAACGACTTTAGCTTTACCATTACAGAATAACAGATAGTGCAAAACGACTATGGTTCACTGTATACCGTATCACATAGAGTAGAACGACTTTAGGTTCAACCGTACAGTATAAAGCAAAGTGTAAACTGGCTAAAGGTTTACTCATCGACTATGTCTTTACCCGTATAGCATATTATATAGAGTAGAACGACTTAGATTCAGGCGCACGGTATAAAGCAGAGTGCAAACTGGCTGTTTACTCGATGATTAGTCTTTACCCGTATACCGAATTGCATAGAGTAGAACAACTTTAGGTTCAACCGTTCAGTATAAAGCAGAGTGCAAACTGGCTGTTTACTCGATGATTAGTCTTTACCCGTATACCGAATTGCATAGAGTAGAACAACTTTAGGTTCAACCGTTCAGTATAAAGCAGAGTGTAAACTGGCTAGAGGTTTACTCGTCGACTATGTCTTTACCCGTATAGCGTATTATATAGAGTAGAACGACTTAGACTCAGGCGCACGGTATAAAGCAGAGTGCAAACTGGCTGTTTACTCGATGATTAGTCTTTACCCGTGTACCGTATTGCATAGAGTAGAACGACTTTAGGTTCAGCGGTACAGCATAAACCAAAGTGTAAACTGACTAGAGGTTTACTCGTAGACAATGTTTTTACCCGTACAGCATATTATATAGAGTAGAACAACTTAGGTTCAGGCGTACAGTACAAAGCAGAGTACGAACTGGCTAGAGGTTTACTCGAGGATTAGTCTTTACCCGTATACCGAATTGCATATAGTAGAACAACCTTAGGTTCAACCTTACAGCATAAAGCAGAGTGTGAACTGACTAGAGGTTTACGCGTAGACTAAGTCTTTACCCGTACAGCATATTACATAGAGTAGAACGACTTAGATTCAGGCGTACAGTACAAAGCAGGGTACAAACTGGCTAGAGGGTTACTCGAGGATTAGTCTTTACCCGTATACCGAATTGCATAGAGTAGAACAACTTTATGTTCAGCCGTACAGCATAAACCAAAGTGTAGACTGACTTGAGGTTTACGCGTACAGCGTAATGCACAGTGTAAAACGACTTTAGCTTTACCATTACAGAATAACAGATAGTGCAAAACGACTATGGTTCACTGTATACCGTATCACATAGAGTAGAACGACTTTAGGTTCAACCGTACAGTATAAAGCAAAGTGTAAACTGGCTAAAGGTTTACTCGTCGACTATGTCTTTACCCGTATAGCGTATTATATAGAGTAGAACGACTTAGATTCAGGCGCACGGTATAAAGCAGAGTGCAAACTGGCTGTTTACTCGATGATTAGTCTTTACCCGTATACCGAATTGCATAGAGTAGAACAACTTTAGGTTCAACCGTTCAGTATAAAGCAGAGTGTAAACTGGCTAGAGGTTTACTCGTCGACTATGTCTTTACCCGTGTACCGTATTGCATAGAGTAGAACGACTTTAGGTTCAGCGGTACAGCATAAACCAAAGTGTAAACTGACTAGAGGTTTACTCGTAGACAATGTTTTTACCCGTACAGCATATTACATAGAGTAGAACAACTTAGGTTCATACGTACAGTACAAAGCAGAGTACAAACTGGCTAGAGGTTTACTCGAGGATTAGTCTTTACCCGTATACCGAATTGCATAGAGTAGAACAACTTTAGGTTCAGCTGTACAGCATAAACCAAAGTATAGACTGACTAGAGGTTTACGCGTACATCGTAATGCACTGTGTAAAACCACTTTAGCTTTACCATTACAGAATAACAGATAGTGCAAAACGACTATGGTTCACTGTATACCGTATCACATAGAGTAGAACGACTTTAGGTTCAACCGTACAGTATAAAGCAAAGTGTAAACTGGCTAGAGGTTTACTCGTCGACTAAGTCTTTACCCGTATAGCGTATTATATAGAGTAGAACGACTTAGACTCAGGCGCACGGTATAAAGCAGAGTGCAAACTGGCTGTTTACTCGATGATTAGTCTTTACCCGTATACCGAATTGCATAGAGTAGAACAACTTTAGGTTCAGCTGTACAGCATAAACCAAAGTGTAGACTGACTAGAGGTTTACGCGTACATCGTAATGCACAGTGTAAAACCACTTTAGCTTTACCATTACAGAATAACAGATAGTGCAAAACGACTATGGTTCACTGTATACCGTATCACATAGAGTAGAACGACTTTAGGTTCAACCGTTCAGTATAAAGCAGAGTGTAAACTGGCTAGAGGTTTACTCGTCGACTATGTCTTTACCCGTATAGCGTATTACATAGAGTAGAACGACTTAGATTCAGGCGAACAGTATAAAGCAGAGTGCAAACTCGTAGACTATATCTTTACCCGTATACCATATTACATACAGTAGAACAACTTTAGGTTCAGCCGTACAGCATAAACCAAAGTGTAGACTGACTAGAGGTTTACGCGTACAGCGTAATGCACAGTGTAAAACGACTTTAGCTTTACCATTACAGAATAACAGATAGTGCAAAACGACTATGGTTCACTGTATACCGTATCACATAGAGTAGAACGACTTTAGGTTCAACCGTACAGTATAAAGCAAAGTGTAAACTGGCTAGAGGTTTACTCGTCGACTATGTCTTTACCCGTATAGCGTATTATATAGAGTAGAACGACTTAGACTCAGGCGCACGGTATAAAGCAGAGTGCAAACTGGCTGTTTACTCGATGATTAGTCTTTACCCGTGTACCGTATTGCATAGAGTAGAACGACTTTAGGTTCAGCGGTACAGCATAAACCAAAGTGTAAACTGACTAGAGGTTTACTCGTAGACAATGTTTTTACCCGTACAGCATATTACATAGAGTAGAACAACTTAGGTTCAGGCGTACAGTACAAAGCAGAGTACAAACTGGCTAGAGGTTTACTCGAGGATTAGTCTTTACCCGTATACCGAATTGCATACAGTAGAACAACCTTAGGTTCAACCTTACAACATAAAGCAGAGTGTGAACTGACTAGAGGTTTACGCGTAGACTAAGTCTTTACCCGTACAGCATATTACATAGAGTAGAACGACTTAGATTCAGGCGTACAGTACAAAGCAGGGTACAAACTGGCTAGAGGGTTACTCGAGGATTAGTCTTTACCCGTATACCGAATTGCATAGAGTAGAACAACTTTATGTTCAGCCGTACAGCATAAACCAAAGTGTAGACTGACTTGAGGTTTACGCGTACAGCGTAATGCACAGTGTAAAACGACTTTAGCTTTACCATTACAGAATAACAGATAGTGCAAAACGACTATGGTTCACTGTATACCGTATCACATAGAGTAGAACGACTTTAGGTTCAACCGTACAGTATAAAGCAAAGTGTAAACTGGCTAGAGGTTTACTCGTCGACTATGTCTTTACCCGTATAGCGTATTACATAGAGTAGAACGACTTAGATTCAGGTGAACAGTATAAAGCAGAGTGCAAACTCGTAGACTATATCTTTACCCGTATACCATATTACATACAGTAGAACAACTTTAGGTTCAGCCGTACAGCATAAACCAAAGTGTAGACTGACTAGAGGTTTACTCGTAGACAATGTTTTTACCCGTACAGCATATTACATAGAGTAGAACAACTTAGGTTCATACGTACAGTACAAAGCAGAGTACAAACTGATTAGAGGTTTACTCGAGGATTAGTCTTTACCCGTATACCGAATTGCATAGAGTAGAACAACTTTAGGTTCAGCTGTACAGCATAAACCAAAGTGTAGACTGACTAGAGGTTTACGCGTACATCGTAATGCACAGTGTAAAACCACTTTAGCTTTACCATTACAGCATAACAGATAATGTAAAACGACTATGGATCACGTATCACATAGAGTACAACGACTTTAGGTTCAACCGTTCAGTATAAAGCAGAGTGTAAACTGGCTAGAGGTTTACTCGTCGACTATGTCTTTACCCGTATAGCGTATTATATAGAGTGGAACGACTTTGATTCAGGCGCACGGTATAAAGCAGAGTGCAAACTGGCTGTTTACTCGAGGATTAGTCTTTACCCGTGTACCGTATTGCATAGAGTAGAACGACTTTAGGTTCAACCGTACAGTATAAAGCAAAGTGTAAACTGGCTAGAGGTTTACTCTTCGACTATGTCTTTACCCGTACAGCGTATTACACAGAGTAGAACGACTTAGATTCAGGCGAACAGTATAAAGCAGAGTGCAAACTCGTAGACTATATCTTTACCCGTATACCATATTACATACAGTAGAACAACTTTAGGTTCAGCCGTACAGCATAAACCAAAGTGTAGACTGACGAGAGGTTTACGCGTACAGCGCAATGCACAGTGTAAAACGACTTTAGCTTTACCATTACAGCATAACAGATAGTGTAAAACGACTATGGATCACGTATCACATAGAGTACAACGACTTAAGGTTCAACCGTTCAGTATAAAGCAGAGTGTAAACTGGCTAGAGGTTTACTCGTCGACTATGTCTTTACCCGTATAGCGTATTATATAGAGTAGAACGACTTAGATTCAGGCGCACGGTATAAAGCAGAGTGCAAACTGGCTGTTTACTCGAGGATTAGTCTTTACCCGTGTACCGTATTGCATAGAGTAGAACGACTTTAGGTTCAGCGGTACAGCATAAACCAAAGTGTAAACTGACTAGAGGTTTACTCGTAGACAATGTTTTTACCCGTACAGCATATTACATAGAGTAGAACAACTTAGGTTCATGCGTACAGTACAAAGCAGAGTACAAACTGGCTAGAGGTTTACTCGAGGATTAGTCTTTACCCGTATACCGAATTGCATAGAGTAGAACAACTTTAGGTTCAGCTGTACAGCATAAACCAAAGTGTAGACTGACTAGAGGTTTACGCGTACATCGTAATGCACAGTGTAAAACCACTTTAGCTTTACCATTACAGAATAACAGATAGTGCAAAACGACTATGGTTCACTGTATACCGTATCACATAGAGTAGAACGACTTTAGGTTCAACCGTACAGTATAAAGCAAAGTGTAAACTGGCTAGAGGTTTACTCGTCGACTATGTCTTTACCCGTATAGCGTATTACATAGAGTAGAACGACTTAGATTCAGGCGAACAGTATAAAGCAGAGTGCAAACTCGTAGACTATATCTTTACCCGTATACCATATTACATACAGTAGAACAACTTTAGGTTCAGCCGTACAGCATAAACCAAAGTGTAGACTGACTAGAGGTTTACGCGTACAGCGCAATGCACAGTGTAAAACGACTTTAGCTTTACCATTACAGCATAACAGATAGTGTAACACGACTATGGTTCACGTATCACATAGAGTACAACGACTTTAGGTTCAACCGTTCAGTATAAAGCAGAGTGTAAACTGACTAGAGGTTTACTCGTAGACAATGTTTTTACCCGTACAGCATATTACATAGAGTAGAACAACTTAGGTTCAGGCGTACAGTACAAAGCAGAGTACAAACTGGCTAGAGGGTTACTCGAGGATTAGTCTTTACCCGTATACCGAATTGCATAGAGTAGAACAACTTTATGTTCAGCCGTACAGCATAAACCAAAGTGTAGACTGACTAGAGGTTTACGCGTACAGCGTAATGCACAGTGTAAAACGACTTTAGCTTTACCATTACAGAATAACAGATAGTGCAAAACGACTATGGTTCACTGTATACCGTATCACATAGAGTAGAACGACTTTAGGTTCAACCGTACAGTATAAAGCAAAGTGTAAACTGGCTAGAGGTTTACTCGTCGACTATGTCTTTACCCGTATAGCGTATTATATACGTACGGTATAAAGCAGAGTGCAAACTGGCTGTTTACTCGATGATTAGTCTTTACCCGTGTACCGTATTGCATAGAGTAGAACGACTTTAGGTTCAGCGGTACAGCATAAACCAAAGTGTAAACTGACTAGAGGTTTACTCGTAGACAATGTTTTTACCCGTACAGCATATTACATAGAGTAGAACAACTTAGGTTCAGGCGTACAGTACAAAGCAGAGTACAAACTGGCTAGAGGTTTACTCGAGGATTAGTCTTTACCCGTATACCGAATTACATAGAGTAGAACAACTTTAGGTTAACCTTACAGCATAAAGCAGAGTGTGAACTGACTAGAGGTTTACGCGTAGACTAAGTCTTTACCCGTACAGCATATTACATAGAGTAGAACGACTTAGATTCAGGCGTACAGTACAAAGCAGAGTACAAACTGGCTAGAGGTTTACTCGAGGATTAGTCTTTACCCGTATACCGAATTACATAGAGTAGAACAACTATAGGTTAACCTTACAGCATAAAGCAGAGTGTGAACTGACTAGAGGTTTACGCGTAGACTAAGTCTTTACCCGTACAGCATATTACATAGAGTAGAACGACTTAGATTCAGGCGTACAGTACAAAGCAGAGTACAAACTGGCTAGAGGGTTACTCGAGGATTAGTCTTTACCCGTATACCGAATTGCATAGAGTAGAACAACTTTATGTTCAGCCGTACAGCATAAACCAAAGTGTAGACTGACTAGAGGTTTACGCGTACAGCGTAATGCACAGTATAAAACGACTTTAGCTTTACCATTACAGAATAACAGATAGTGCAAAACGACTATGGTTCACTGTATACCGTATCACATAGAGTAGAACGACTTTAGGTTCAACCGTACAGTACAAAGCAAAGTGTAAACTGGCTAGAGGTTTACTCGTCGACTATGTCTTTACCCGTATAGCGTATTATATAGAGTAGAACGACTTAGATTCAGGCGCACGGTATAAAGCAGAGTGCAAACTGGCTGTTTACTCGAGGATTAGTCTTTACCCGTGTACCGTATTGCATAGAGTAGAACGACTTTAGGTTCAGCGGTACAGCATAAACCAAAGTGTAAACTGACTAGAGGTTTACTCGTAGACTAAGTCTTTACCTGTACAGCATATTACATAGAGTAGAACGACTTAGATTCAGGCGCACGGTATAAAGCAGAGTGCAAACTGACTGTTTACTCGACGATTTATCTTTACCCGTGTACCGTATTGCATAGAGTAGAACGACTTTAGGTTCAGCGGTACAGCATAAACCAAAGTGTAAACTGACTAGAGGTTTACTCGTAGACAATGTTTTTACCCGTACAGCATATTACATAGAGTAGAACAACTTAGGTTCAGGCGTACAGTACAAAGCAGAGTATAAACTGGCTAGAGATTTACTCGAGGATTAGTCTTTACCCGGTACCGAATTGTATAGAGTAGAACAACTTTAGGTTCAACCTTACAGTACAAAGCAGAGTACAAACTGGCTAGAGGTTTACTCGAGGATTAGTCTTTACCCGTATACCGAATTGCATAAAGTAGAACAACTTTAGGTTCAGCTGTACAGCATAAACCAAAGTGTAGACTGACTAGAGGTTTACGCGTACAGCGCAATGCACAGTGTAAAACGACTTTAGCTTTACCATTACAGCATAACAGATAGTGTAACACGACTATGGTTCACGTATCACATAGAGTACAACGACTTTAGGTTCAACCGTTCAGTATAAAGCAGAGTGTAAACTGGCTAGAGGTTTACTCGTCGACTATGTCTTTACCCGTATAGCGTATTATATAGAGTAGAACGACTTAGACTCAGGCGCACGGTATAAAGCAGAGTGCAAACTGGCTGTTTACTCGATGATTAGTCTTTACCCGTGTACCGTATTGCATAGAGTAGAACGACTTTAGGTTCAGCGGTACAGCATAAACCAAAGTGTAAACTGACTAGAGGTTTACTCGTAGACAATGTTTTTACCCGTACAGCATATTACATAGAGTAGAACAACTTAGGTTCAGGCGTACAGTACAAAGCAGAGTACAAACTGGCTAGAGGTTTACTCGAGGATTAGTCTTTACCCGTATACCGAATTGCATACAGTAGAACAACCTTAGGTTCAACCTTACAACATAAAGCAGAGTGTGAACTGACTAGAGGTTTACGCGTAGACTAAGTCTTTACCCGTACAGCATATTACATAGAGTAGAACGACTTAGATTCAGGCGTACAGTACAAAGCAGGGTACAAACTGGCTAGAGGGTTACTCGAGGATTAGTCTTTACCCGTATACCGAATTGCATAGAGTAGAACAACTTTATGTTCAGCCGTACAGCATAAACCAACGTGTAGACTGACTTGAGGTTTACGCGTACAGCGTAATGCACAGTGTAAAACGACTTTAGCTTTACCATTACAGAATAACAGATAGTGCAAAACGACTATGGTTCACTGTATACCGTATCACATAGAGTAGAACGACTTTAGGTTCAACCGTACAGTATAAAGCAAAGTGTAAACTGGCTAGAGGTTTACTCGTCGACTATGTCTTTACCCGTATAGCGTATTACATAGAGTAGAACGACTTAGATTCAGGTGAACAGTATAAAGCAGAGTGCAAACTCGTAGACTATATCTTTACCCGTATACCATATTACATACAGTAGAACAACTTTAGGTTCAGCCGTACAGCATAAACCAAAGTGTAGACTGACTAGAGGTTTACTCGTATACAATGTTTTTACCCGTACAGCATATTACATAGAGTAGAACAACTTAGGTTCATACGTACAGTACAAAGCAGAGTACAAACTGATTAGAGGTTTACTCGAGGATTAGTCTTTACCCGTATACCGAATTGCATAGAGTAGAACAACTTTAGGTTCAGCTGTACAGCATAAACCAAAGTGTAGACTGACTAGAGGTTTACGCGTACATCGTAATGCACAGTGTAAAACCACTTTAGCTTTACCATTACAGCATAACAGATAATGTAAAACGACTATGGATCACGTATCACATAGAGTACAACGACTTTAGGTTCAACCGTTCAGTATAAAGCAGAGTGTAAACTGGCTAGAGGTTTACTCGTCGACTATGTCTTTACCCGTATAGCGTATTATATAGAGTGGAACGACTTTGATTCAGGCGCACGGTATAAAGCAGAGTGCAAACTGGCTGTTTACTCGAGGATTAGTCTTTACCCGTGTACCGTATTGCATAGAGTAGAACGACTTTAGGTTCAACCGTACAGTATAAAGCAAAGTGTAAACTGGCTAGAGGTTTACTCGTCGACTATGTCTTTACCCGTATAGCGTATTACACAGACTAGAACGACTTAGATTCAGGCGAACAGTATAAAGCAGAGTGCAAACTCGTTGACTATATCTTTACCCGTATACCATATTACATACAGTAGAACAACTTTAGGTTCAGCCGTACAGCATAAACCAAAGTGTAAACTGACTAGAGGTTTACTCGTAGACAATGTTTTTACCCGTACAGCATATTACATAGAGTAGAACAACTTAGGTTCAGGCGTACAGTACAAAGCAGAGTATAAACTGGCTAGAGATTTACTCGAGGATTAGTCTTTACCCGTATACCGAATTGTATAGAGTAGAACAACTTTAGGTTCAACCTTACAGTACAAAGCAGAGTACAAACTGGCTAGAGGTTTACTCGAGGATTAGTCTTTACCCGTATACCGAATTACATAGAGTAGAACAACTATAGGTTAACCTTACAGCATAAAGCAGAGTGTGAACTGACTAGAGGTTTACGCGTAGACTAAGTCTTTACCCGTACAGCATATTACATAGAGTAGAACGACTTAGATTCAGGCGTACAGTACAAAGCAGAGTACAAACTGGCTAGAGGGTTACTCGAGGATTAGTCTTTACCCGTATACCGAATTGCATAGAGTAGAACAACTTTATGTTCAGCCGTACAGCATAAACCAAAGTGTAGACTGACTAGAGGTTTACGCGTACAGCGTAATGCACAGTGTAAAACGACTTTAGCTTTACCATTACAGAATAACAGATAGTGCAAAACGACTATGGTTCACTGTATACCGTATCACATAGAGTAGAACGACTTTAGGTTCAACCGTACAGTATAAAACAAAGTGTAAACTGGCTAGAGGTTTACTCGTCGACTATGTCTTTACCCGTATAGCGTATTATATACGTACGGTATAAAGCAGAGTGCAAACTGGCTGTTTACTCGATGATTAGTCTTTACCCGTGTACCGTATTGCATAGAGTAGAACGACTTTAGGTTCAGCGGTACAGCATAAACCAAAGTGTAAACTGACTAGAGGTTTACTCGTAGACAATGTTTTTACCCGTACAGCATATTACATAGAGTAGAACAACTTAGGTTCAGGCGTACAGTACAAAGCAGAGTACAAACTGGCTAGAGGTTTACTCGAGGATTAGTCTTTACCCGTATACCGAATTACATAGAGTAGAACAACTTTAGGTTAACCTTACAGCATAAAGCAGAGTGTGAACTGACTAGAGGTTTACGCGTAGACTAAGTCTTTACCCGTACAGCATATTACATAGAGTAGAACGACTTAGATTCAGGCGTACAGTACAAAGCAGAGTACAAACTGGCTAGAGGTTTACTCGAGGATTAGTCTTTACCCGTATACCGAATTACATAGAGTAGAACAACTATAGGTTAACCTTACAGCATAAAGCAGAGTGTGAACTGACTAGAGGTTTACGCGTAGACTAAGTCTTTACCCGTACAGCATATTACATAGAGTAGAACGACTTAGATTCAGGCGTACAGTACAAAGCAGAGTACAAACTGGCTAGAGGGTTACTCGAGGATTAGTCTTTACCCGTATACCGAATTGCATAGAGTAGAACAACTTTATGTTCAGCCGTACAGCATAAACCAAAGTGTAGACTGACTAGAGGTTTACGCGTACAGCGTAATGCACAGTGTAAAACGACTTTAGCTTTACCATTACAGAATAACAGATAGTGCAAAACGACTATGGTTCACTGTATACCGTATCACATAGAGTAGAACGACTTTAGGTTCAACCGTACAGTATAAAGCAAAGTGTAAACTGGCTAGAGGTTTACTCGTCGACTATGTCTTTACCCGTATAGCGTATTATATAGAGTAGAACGACTTAGATTCAGGCGCACGGTATAAAGCAGAGTGCAAACTGGCTGTTTACTCGAGGATTAGTCTTTACCCGTGTACCGTATTGCATAGAGTAGAACGACTTTAGGTTCAGCGGTACAGCATAAACCGAAGTGTAAACTGACTAGAGGTTTACTCGTAGACTAAGTCTTTACCTGTACAGCATATTACATAGAGTAGAACGACTTAGATTCAGGCGCACGGTATAAAGCAGAGTGCAAACTGACTGTTTACTCGACGATTTATCTTTACCCGTGTACCGTATTGCATAGAGTAGAACGACTTTAGGTTCAGCGGTACAGCATAAACCAAAGTGTAAACTGACTAGAGGTTTACTCGTAGACAATGTTTTTACCCGTACAGCATATTACATAGAGTAGAACAACTTAGGTTCAGGCGTACAGTACAAAGCAGAGTATAAACTGGCTAGAGATTTACTCGAGGATTAGTCTTTACCCGTATACCGAATTGTATAGAGTAGAACAACTTTAGGTTCAACCTTACAGTACAAAGCAGAGTACAAACTGGCTAGAGGTTTACTCGAGGATTAGTCTTTACCCGTATACCGAATTGCATAAAGTAGAACAACTTTAGGTTCAGCTGTACAGCATAAACCAAAGTGTAGACTGACTAGAGGTTTACGCGTACAGCGCAATGCACAGTGTAAAACGACTTTAGCTTTACCATTACAGCATAACAGATAGTGTAAAACGACTATGGATCACGTATCACATAGAGTACAACGACTTTAAGTTCAACCGTTCAGTATAAAGCAGAGTGTAAACTGGCTAGAGGTTTACTCGTCGACTATGTCTTTACCCGTATAGCGTATTATATAGAGTAGAACGACCTAGATTCAGGCGCACGGTATAAAGCAGAGTGCAAACTGGCTGTTTACTCGATGATTAGTCTTTACCCGTGTACCGTATTGCATAGAGTAGAACGACTTTAGGTTCAGCGGTACAGCATAAACCAAAGTGTAAACTGACTAGAGGTTTACTCGTAGACAATGTTTTTACCCGTACAGCATATTACATAGAGTAGAACAACTTAGGTTCATGCGTACAGTACAAAGCAGAGTACAAACTGGCTAGAGGTTTACTCGAGGATTAGTCTTTACCCGTATACCGAATTGCATAGAGTAGAACAACTTTAGGTTCAGCTGTACAGCATAAACCAAAGTGTAGACTGACTAGAGGTTTACGCGTACAGCGCAATGCACAGTGTAAAACGACTTTAGCTTTACCATTACAGCATAACAGATAGTGTAAAACGACTATGGATCACGTATCACATAGAGTACAACGACATTAAGTTCAACCGTTCAGTATAAAGCAGAGTGTAAACTGGCTAGAGGTTTACTCGTCGACTATGTCTTTACCCGTATAGCGTATTATATAGAGTAGAACGACCTAGATTCAGGCGCACGGTATAAAGCAGAGTGCAAACTGGCTGTTTACTCGATGATTAGTCTTTACCCGTGTACCGTATTGCATAGAGTAGAACGACTTTAGGTTCAGCGGTACAGCATAAACCAAAGTGTAAACTGACTAGAGGTTTACTCGTAGACAATGTTTTTACCCGTACAGCATATTACATAGAGTAGAACAACTTAGGTTGAGGCGTACAGTACAAAGCAGAGTATAAACTGGCTAGAGATTTACTCGAGGATTAGTCTTTACCCGTATACCGAATTGTATAGAGTAGAACAACTTTAGGTTCAACCTTACAGTACAAAGCAGAGTACAAACTGGCTAGAGGTTTACTCGAGGATTAGTCTTTACCCGTATACCGAATTGCATAAAGTAGAACAACTTTAGGTTCAGCTGTACAGCATAAACCAAAGTGTAGACTGACTAGAGGTTTACGCGTACAGCGCAATGCACAGTGTAAAACGACTTTAGCTTTACCATTACAGCATAACAGATAGTGTAAAACGACTATGGATCACGTATCACATAGAGTAGAACGACTTTAGGTTCAACCGTACAGTATAAAGCAAAGTGTAAACTGGCTAGAGGTTTACTCGTCGACTATGTCTTTACCCGTATAGCGTATTACATACAGTAGAACGACTTAGATTCAGGCGAACAGTATAAAGCAGAGTGCAAACTCGTAGACTATATCTTTACCCGTATACCATATTACATACAGTAGAACAACTTTAGGTTCAGCCGTACAGCATAAACCAAAGTGTAGACTGACTAGAGGTTTACGCGTACAGCGCAATGCACAGTGTAAAACGACTTTAGCTTTACCATTACAGCATAACAGATAGTGTAAAACGACTATGGATCACGTATCACATAGAGTACAACGACTTTAAGTTCAACCGTTCAGTATAAAGCAGAGTGTAAACTGGCTAGAGGTTTACTCGTCGACTATGTCTTTACCCGTATAGCGTATTATATAGAGTAGAACGACTTAGATTCAGGCGCACGGTATAAAGCAGAGTGCAAACTGGCTGTTTACTCGAGGATTAGTCTTTACCCGTGTACCGTATTGCATAGAGTAGAACGACTTTAGGTTCAGCGGTACAGCATAAACCAAAGTGTAAACTGACTAGAGGTTTACTCGTAGACAATGTTTTTACCCGTACAGCATATTACATAGAGTAGAACAACTTAGGTTCATGCGTACAGTACAAAGCAGAGTACAAACTGGCTAGAGGTTTACTCGAGGATTAGTCTTTACCCGTATACCGAATTGCATAGAGTAGAACAACGTTAGGTTCAGCTGTACAGCATAAACCAAAGTGTAGACTGACTAGAGGTTTACGCGTACATCGTAATGCACAGTGTAAAACCACTTTAGCTTAACCATTACAGAATAACAGATAGTGCAAAACGACTATGGTTCACTGTATACCGTATCACATAGAGTAGAACGACTTTAGGTTCAACCGTACAGTATAAAGCAAAGTGTAAACTGGCTAGAGGTTTACTCGTCGACTATGTCTTTACCCGTATAGCGTATTACATAGAGTAGAACGACTTAGATTCAGGCGAACAGTATAAAGCAGAGTGCAAACTCGTAGACTATATCTTTACACGTATACCATATTACATACAGTAGAACAACTTTAGGTTCAGCCGTACAGCATAAACCAAAGTGTAGACTGACTAGAGGTGTACGCGTACAGCGTAATGCACAGTGTAAAACGACTTTAGCTTTACCATTACAGCATAACAGATAGTGTAAAACGACTATGGTTCACTGTATACCGTATCACATAGAGCAGAACGACTTAGATTTAGGCGCACGGTATAAAGCAGAGTGCAAACTGGCTGTTTACTCGAGGATTAGTCTTTACCAGTGTACCGTATTGCATAGATTAGAACAACTTTAGGTTCAACCGTTCAGTATAAAGCAGAGTGTAAACTGGCTAGAGGTTTACTCGTCGACTATGTCTTTACCCGTATAGCGTATTATATAGAGTAGAACGACTTAGACACAGGCGCACGGTATAAAGCAGAGTGCAAACTGGCTGTTTACTCGATGATTAGTCTTTACCCGTGTACCGTATTGCATAGAGTAGAACGACTTTATGTTCAGCCGTACAGCATAAACCAAAGTGTAGACTGACTTGAGGTTTACGCGTACAGCGCAATGCACAGTGTAAAACGACTTTAGCTTTACCATTACAGCATAACAGATAGTGTAAAACGACTATGGATCACGTATCACATAGAGTAGAACGACTTTAGGTTCAACCGTACAGTATAAAGCAAAGTGTAAACTGGCTAGAGGTTTACTCGTCGACTATGTCTTTACCCGTATAGCGTATTACATAGAGTAGAACGACTTAGATTCAGGCGAACAGTATAAAGCAGAGTGCAAACTCGTAGACTATATCTTTACCCGTATACCATATTACATACAGTAGAACAACTTTAGGTTCAGCCGTACAGCATAAACCAAAGTGTAGACTGACTAGAGGTTTACGCGTACAGCGCAATGCACAGTGTAAAACGACTTTAGCTTTACCATTACAGCATAACATATAGTGTAACACGACTATGGTTCGCGTATCACATAGAGTACAACGATTTTAGGTTCAACCGTTCAGTATAAAGCAGAGTGTAAACTGGCTAGAGGTTTACTCGTCGACTATGTCTTTACCCGTGTACCGTATTGCATAGAGTAGAACGACTTTAGGTTCAGCGGTACAGCATAAACCAAAGTGTAAACTGACTAGAGGTTTACTCGTAGACAATGTTTTTACCCGTACAGCATATTACATAGAGTAGAACAACTTAGGTTCATACGTACAGTACAAAGCAGAGTACAAACTGGCTAGAGGTTTACTCGAGGATTAGTCTTTACCCGTATACCGAATTGCATAGAGTAGAACAACTTTAGGTTCAGCTGTACAGCATAAACCAAAGTGTAGACTGACTAGAGGTTTACTCGTCGACTATGTCTTTACCCGTATAGCGTATTACATAGAGTAGAACGACTTAGATTCAGGCGAACAGTATAAAGCAGAGTGCAAACTCGTAGACTATATCTTTACCCGTATACCATATTACATACAGTAGAACAACTTTAGGTTCAGCCGTACAGCATAAACCAAAGTGTAGACTGACTAGAGGTTTACGCGTACAGCGCAATGCACAGTGTAAAACGACTTTAGCTTTACCATTACAGCATAACAGATAGTGTAACACGACTATATTTCACGTATCACATAGAGTACAACGACTTTAGGTTCAACCGTTCAGTATAAAGCAGAGTGTAAACTGGCTAGAGGTTTACTCGTCGACTATGTCTTTACCCGTATAGCGTATTATATAGAGTAGAACGACTTAGATTCAGGCGCACGGTATAAAGCAGAGTGCAAACTGGCTGTTTACTCGATGATTAGTCTTTACCCGTATACCGAATTGCATAGAGTAGAACAACTTTAGGTTCAACCGTTCAGTATAAAGCAGAGTGCAAACTGGCTGTTTACTCGATGATTAGTCTTTACCCGTATACCGAATTGCATAGAGTAGAACAACTTTAGGTTCAACCGTTCAGTATAAAGCAGAGTGTAAACTGGCTAGAGGTTTACTCGTCGACTATGTCTTTACCCGTATAGCGTATTATATAGAGTAGAACGACTTAGACTCAGGCGCACGGTATAAAGCAGAGTGCAAACTGGCTGTTTACTCGATGATTAGTCTTTACCCGTGTACCGTATTGCATAGAGTAGAACGACTTTAGGTTCAGCGGTACAGCATAAACCAAAGTGTAAACTGACTAGAGGTTTACTCGTAGACAATGTTTTTACCCGTACAGCATATTACATAGAGTAGAACAACTTAGGTTCAGGCGTACAGTACAAAGCAGAGTACGAACTGGCTAGAGGTTTACTCGAGGATTAGTCTTTACCCGTATACCGAATTGCATATAGTAGAACAACCTTAGGTTGAACCTTACAGCATAAAGCAGAGTGTGAACTGACTAGAGGTTTACGCGTAGACTAAGTCTTTACCCGTACAGCATATTACATAGAGTAGAACGACTTAGATTCAGGCGTACAGTACAAAGCAGGGTACAAACTGGCTAGAGGGTTACTCGAGGATTAGTCTTTACCCGTATACCGAATTGCATAGAGTAGAACAACTTTATGTTCAGCCGTACAGCATAAACCAAAGTGTAGACTGACTTGAGGTTTACGCGTACAGCGTAATGCACAGTGTAAAACGACTTCAGCTTTACCATTACAGCATAACAGATAGTGTAAAACGACTATGGTTGACCGTATACCGTATCACATAGAGTAGAACGACTTTAGGTTCAACCGTACAGTATAAAGCAAAGTGTAAACTGGCTAAAGGTTTACTCGTCGACTATGTCTTTACCCGTATAGCGTATTATATAGAGTAGAACGACTTAGATTCAGGCGCACGGTATAAAGCAGAGTGCAAACTGGCTGTTTACTCGATGATTAGTCTTTACCCGTATACCGAATTGCATAGAGTAGAACAACTTTAGGTTCAACCGTTCAGTATAAAGCAGAGTGTAAACTGGCTAGAGGTTTACTCGTCGACTATGTCTTTACCCGTGTACCGTATTGCATAGAGTAGAACGACTTTAGGTTCAGCGGTACAGCATAAACCAAAGTGTAAACTGACTAGAGGTTTACTCGTAGACAATGTTTATACCCGTACAGCATATTACATAGAGTAGAACAACTTAGGTTCATACGTACAGTACAAAGCAGAGTACAAACTGGCTAGAGGTTTACTCGAGGATTAGTCTTTACCCGTATACCATATTACATACAGTAGAACAACTTTAGGTTCAGCCGTACAGCATAAACCAAAGTGTAGACTGACTAGAGGTTTACGCGTACAGCGTAATGCACAGTGTAAAACGACTTTAGCTTTACCATTACAGAATAACAGATAGTGCAAAACGACTATGGTTCACTGTATACCGTATCACATAGAGTAGAACGACTTTAGGTTCAACCGTACAGTATAAAGCAAAGTGTAAACTGGCTAGAGGTTTACTCGTCGACTATGTCTTTACCCGTATAGCGTATTATATAGAGTAGAACGACTTAGATTCAGGCGCACGGTATAAAGCAGAGTGCAAACTGGCTGTTTACTCGATGATTAGTCTTTACCCGTATACCGAATTGCATAGAGTAGAACAACTTTAGGTTCAACCGTTCAGTATAAAGCAGAGTGTAAACTGGCTAGAGGTTTACTCGTCGACTATGTCTTTACCCGTGTACCGTATTGCATAGAGTAGAACGAGTTTAGGTTCAGCGGTACAGCATAAACCAAAGTGTAAACTGACTAGAGGTTTACTCGTAGACAATGTTTATACCCGTACAGCATATTACATAGAGTAGAACAACTTAGGTTCATACGTACAGTACAAAGCAGAGTACAAACTGGCTAGAGGTTTACTCGAGGATTAGTCTTTACCCGTATACCGAATTGCATAGAGTAGAACAACTTTAGGTTCAGCTGTACAGCATAAACCAAAGTGAAGACTGACTAGAGGTTTACGCGTACATCGTAATGCACAGTGTAAAACCACTTTAGCTTTCACTGTGGTTCACTGTATACCGTATCACATAGAGTAGAACGACTTTAGGTTCAACCGTACAGTATAAAGCAAAGTGTAAACTGGCTAGAGGTTTACTCGTCGACTATGTCTTTACCCGTATAGCGTATTATATAGAGTAGAACGACTTAGACTCAGGCGCACGGTATAAAGCAGAGTGCAAACTGGCTGTTTACTCGATGATTAGTCTTTACCCGTGTACCGTATTGCATAGAGTAGAACAA
This sequence comes from Xylota segnis, assembly GCA_963583995.1. Taxonomy (NCBI): domain Eukaryota; kingdom Metazoa; phylum Arthropoda; class Insecta; order Diptera; family Syrphidae; genus Xylota; species Xylota segnis. Next base: position 1,325,067 of record OY757240.1, read on the forward strand.
CTTTAGGTTCAGCCGTACAGCATAAACCAAAGTGTAGACTGACTAGAGGTTTACGCGTACAGCGTAATGCACAGTGTAAAACAACTTTAGCTTTACCGTTACAGAATAACAGATAGTGCAAAACGACTATGGTTCACTGTATACCGTATCACATAGAGTACAACGACTTTAGGTTCAACCGTACAGTATAAAGCAAAGTGTAAACTGGCTAGAGGTTTACTCGTCGACTATGTCTTTACCCGTATAGCGTATTACATAGAGTAGAACGACTTAGATTCAGGCGAACAGTATAAAGCAGAGTGCAAACTCGTAGACTATATCTTTACCCGTATACCATATTACATACAGTAGAACAACTTTAGGTTCAGCCGTACAGCATAAACCAAAGTGTAGACTGACTAGAGGTTTACGCGTACAGCGTAATGCACAGTGTAAAACGACTTTAGCTTTACCATTACAGAATAACAGATAGTGCAAAACGACTATGGTTCACTGTATACCGTATCACATAGAGTAGAACGACTTTAGGTTCAACCGTACAGTATAAAGCAAAGTGTAAACTGGCTAGAGGTTTACTCGTCGACTATGTCTTTACCCGTATAGCGTATTACATAGAGTAGAACGACTTAGATTCAGGCGAACAGTATAAAGCAGAGTGCAAACTCGTAGACTATATCTTTACCCGTATACCATATTACATACAGTAGAACAACTTTAGGTTCAGCCGTACAGCATAAACCAAAGTGTAGACTGACTAGAGGTTTACGCGTACAGCGTAATGCACAGTGTAAAACGACTTTAGCTTTACCGTTACAGAATAACAGATAGTGCAAAACGACTATGGTTCACTGTATACCGTATCACATAGAGTAGAACGACTTTAGGTTCAACCGTACAGTATAAAGCAAAGTGTAAACTGGCTAGAGGTTTACTCGTCGACTATGTCTTTACCCGTATAGCGTATTACATAGAGTAGAACGACTTAGATTCAGGTGAACAGTATAAAGCAGAGTGCAAACTCGTAGACTATATCTTTACCCGTATACCATATTACATACAGTAGAACAACTTTAGGTTCAGCCGTACAGCATAAACCAAAGTGTAGACTGACTAGAGGTTTACGCGTACAGCGTAATGCACAGTGTAAAACGACTTTAGCTTTACCATTACAGAATAACAGATAGTGCAAAACGACTATGGTTCACTGTATACCGTATCACATAGAGTAGAACGACTTTAGGTTCAACCGTACAGTATAAAGCAAAGTGTAAACTGGCTAGAGGTTTACTCGTCGACTATGTCTTTACCCGTATAGCGTATTACATAGAGTAGAACGACTTAGATTCAGGTGAACAGTATAAAGCAGAGTGCAAACTCGTAGACTATATCTTTACCCGTATACCATATTACATACAGTAGAACAACTTTAGGTTCAGCCGTACAGCATAAACCAAAGTGTAGACTGACTAGAGGTTTACTCGTAGACAATGTTTTTACCCGTACAGCATATTACATAGAGTAGAACAACTTAGGTTCATACGTACAGTACAAAGCAGAGTACAAACTGGCTAGAGGTTTACTCGAGGATTAGTCTTTACCCGTATACCGAATTGCATAGAGTAGAACAACTTTAGGTTCAGCTGTACAGCATAAACCAAAGTGTAGACTGACTAGAGGTTTACGCGTACATCGTAATGCACAGTGTAAAACCACTTTAGCTTTACCATTACAGCATAACAGATAGTGTAAAACGACTATGGATCACGTATCACATAGAGTACAACGACTTTAGGTTCAACCGTTCAGTATAAAGCAGAGTGTAAACTGGCTAGAGGTTTACTCGTCGACTATGTCTTTACCCGTATAGCGTATTATATAGAGTAGAACGACTTTGATTCAGGCGCACGGTATAAAGCAGAGTGCAAACTGGCTGTTTACTCGAGGATTAGTCTTTACCCGTGTACCGTATTGCATAGAGTAGAACGACTTTAGGTTCAGCGGTACAGCATAAACCAAAGTGTAAACTGACTAGAGGTTTACTCGTAGACAATGTTTTTACCCGTACAGCATATTACATAGAGTAGAACAACTTAGGTTCAGGCGTACAGTACAAAGCAGAGTACAAACTGGCTAGAGGTTTACTCGAGGATTAGTCTTTACCCGTATACCGAATTGCATAGAGTAGAACAACTTTAGGTTCAACCTTACAGCATACAGCAGAGTGTGAACTGACTAGAGGTTTACGCGTAGACTAAGTCTTTACCCGTACAGCATATTACATAGAGTAGAACGACTTAGATTCAGGCGTACAGTACAAAGCAGAGTACAAACTGGCTAGAGGGTTACTCGAGGATTAGTCTTTACCCGTATACCGAATTGCATAGAGTAGAACAACTTTATGTTCAGCCGTACAGCATAAACCAATGTGTAGACTGACTAGAGGTTTACGCGTACAGCGTAATGCACAGTGTAAAACGACTTTAGCTTTACCATTACAGCATAACAGATAGTGTAAAACGACTATGGTTCACTGTATACCGTATCACATAGAGTAGAACGACTTAGATTCAGGCGCACGGTATAAAGCAGAGTGCAAACTGGCTGTTTACTCGAGGATTAGTCTTTACCCGTGTACCGTATTGCATAGAGTAGAACGACTTTAGGTTCAACCGTTCAGTATAAAGCAGAGTGTAAACTGGCTAGAGGTTTACTCGTCGACTATGTCTTTACCCGTATAGCGTATTATATAGAGTAGAACGACTTTGATTCAGGCGCACGGTATAAAGCAGAGTGCAAACTGGCTGTTTACTCGAGGATTAGTCTTTACCCGTGTACCGTATTGCATAGAGTAGAACGACTTTAGGTTCAGCGGTACAGCATAAACCAAAGTGTAAACTGACTAGAAGTTTACTCGTAGACAATGTTTTTACCCGTACAGCATATTACATAGAGTAGAACAACTTTGATTCAGGCGAACAGTATAAAGCAGAGTGCAAACTCGTAGACTATATCTTTACCCGTATACCATATTACATACAGTAGAACAACTTTAGGTTCAGCCGTACAGCATAAACCAAAAAGGTAGACTGACTAGAGGTTTACGCGTACAGCGCAATGCACAGTGTAAAACGACTTTAGCTTTACCATTACAGCATAACAGATAGTGTAACACGACTATGGTTCACGTATCACATAGAGTACAACGACTTTAGGTTCAACCGTTCAGTATAAAGCAGAGTGTAAACTGGCTAGAGGTTTACTCGTCGACTATGTCTTTACCCGTATAGCGTATTATATAGAGTAGAACGACTTAGACTCAGGCGCACGGTATAAAGCAGAGTGCAAACTGGCTGTTTACTCGATGATTAGTCTTTACCCGTGTACCGTATTGCATAGAGTAAAACGACTTTAGGTTCAGCGGTACAGCATAAACCAAAGTGTAGACTGACTAGAGGTTTAAGCGTACATCGTAATGCACAGTGTAAAACCACTTTAGCTTTACCATTACAGAATAACAGATAGTGCAAAACGACTATGGTTCACTGTATACCGTATCACATAGAGTAGAACGACTTTAGGTTCAACCGTACAGTATAAAGCAAAGTGTAAACTGGCTAGAGGTTTACTCGTCGACTATGTCTTTACCCGTATAGCGTATTATATAGAGTGGAACGACTTTGATTCAGGCGCACGGTATAAAGCAGAGTGCAAACTGGCTGTTTACTCGAGGATTAGTCTTTACCCGTGTACCGTATTGCATAGAGTAGAACGACTTTAGGTTCAACCGTACAGTATAAAGCAAAGTGTAAACTGGCTAGAGGTTTACTCGTCGACTATGTCTTTACCCGTATAGCGTATTACACAGAGTAGAACGACTTAGATTCAGGCGAACAGTATAAAGCAGAGTGCAAACTCGTAGACTATATCTTTACCCGTATACCATATTACATACAGTAGAACAACTTTAGGTTCAGCCGTACAGCATAAACCAAAAAGGTAGACTGACTAGAGGTTTACGCGTACAGCGCAATGCACAGTGTAAAACGACTTTAGCTTTACCATTACAGCATAACAGATAGTGTAACACGACTATGGTTCACGTATCACATAGAGTACAACGACTTTAGGTTCAACCGTTCAGTATAAAGCAGAGTGTAAACTGGCTAGAGGTTTACTCGTCGACTATGTCTTTACCCGTATAGCGTATTATATAGAGTAGAACGACTTAGACTCAGGCGCACGGTATAAAGCAGAGTGCAAACTGGCTGTTTACTTGATGATTAGTCTTTACCCGTGTACCGTATTGCATAGAGTAAAACGACTTTAGGTTCAGCGGTATAGCATAAACCAAAGTGTAAACTGACTAGAGGTTTACTCGTAGACAATGTTTTTACCCGTACAGCATATTACATAGAGTAGAACAACTTAGGTTCAGGCGTACAGTACAAAGCAGAGTACAAACTGGCTAGAGGTTTACTCGAGGATTAGTTTTTACCCGTATACCGAATTGCATAGAGTAGAACAACTTTAGGTTCAACCTTACAGCATAAAGCAGAGTGTGAACTGACTAGAGGTTTACGCGTAGACTAAGTCTTTACCCGTACAGCATATTACATAGAGTAGAACGACTTAGATTCAGGCGTACAGTACAAAGCAGAGTACAAACTGGCTAGAGGGTTACTCGAGGATTAGTCTTTACCCGTATACCGAACTGTATCACATAGAGTAGAACGACTTAGATTCAGGCGCACGGTATAAAGCAGAGTGCAAACTGGCTGTTTACTCGAGGATTAGTCTTTACCCGTGTACCGTATTGCATAGAGTAGAAAAACTTTAGGTTCAGCGGTACAGCATAAATCAAAGTGTAAACTGACTAAAGGTTTACTCGTAGACTATGTCTTTACTCGTATAGCGTATTACATAGAGTAGAGCTACTTAGATTCAGGCGTTCAGTATAAAGCAGAGTGTAAACTGGCTAGAGGTTTACTCGTCGAATATGCCTTTACCCGTATAGCCTATTATATAGAGTAGAACGACTTAGATTCAGGCGCTTAGATTAGTCTTTACCCGTGTACCGTATTGCATAGAGTAGAACGACTTTAGGTTCAGCGGTACAGCATAAACCAAAGTGTAAACTGACTAGAGGTTTACTCGTAGACAATGTTTTTACCCGTACAGCATATTACATAGAGTAGAACAACTTAGGTTCAGGCGTACAGTACAAAGCAGAGTACAAACTGGCTAGAGGTTTACTCGAGGATTAGTTTTTACCCGTATACCGAATTGCATAGAGTAGAACAACTTTAGGTTCAACCTTACAGCATAAAGCAGAATGTGAACTGTCTAGAGGTTTACGCGTAGACTAAGTCTTTACCCGTACAGCATATTACATAGAGTAGAACGACTTAGATTCAGGCGTACAGTACAAAGCAGAGTACAAACTGGCTAGAGGGTTACTCGAGGATTAGTCTTTACCCGTATACCGAATTGCATAGAGTAGAACAACTTTATGTTCAGCCGTACAGCATAAACCAAAGTGTAGACTGACTAGAGGTTTACGCGTACAGCGTAATGCACAGTGTAAAACGACTTTAGCTTTACCATTACAGCATAACAGATAGTGTAAAACGACTATGGTTCACTGTATACCGTATCACATAGAGTAGAACGACTTAGATTCAGGCGCACGGTATAAAGCAGAGTGCAAACTGGCTGTTTACTCGAGGATTAGTCTTTACCCGTGTACCGTATTGCATAGAGTAGAAAAACTTTAGGTTCAGCGGTACAGCATAAATCAAAGTGTAAACTGACTAGAGGTTTACTCGTAGACTATGTCTTTACTCGTATAGCGTATAACATAGAGTAGAGTTAGATTCAGGCGTACAGTACAAAGCAGAGTGCAAACTGGCTAGAGGTTAACTCGTAGACTATGTCTTTACCCGTACAGCGTATTACATAGATTAGAACTACTTAGGTTCAGGCTTACAGTATAAAGCAGAGTACAAACTGGCTGGAGGTTTACTCGAGGATTAGTCTTTACCCGTATACCGAATTGCATAGAGTAGAACAACTTTATGTTCAGCCGTACAGCATAAACCAAAGTGTAGACTGACCAGAGGTTTACGCGTACAGCGTAATGCACAGTGAAAAACGACTTTAGCTTTACCATTACCGCATAACAGATAGTGTAAAACGACTATGGTTCACTGTATACCGTATCACATAGAGTAGAACGACTTAGATTCAGGCGCACGGTATAAAGCAGAGTGCAAACTGGCTGTTTACTCGAGGATTAGTCTTTACCCGTGTACCGTATTGCATAGAGTAGAAAAACTTTAGGTTCAGCGGTACAGCATAAATCAAAGTGTAAACTGACTAGAGGTTTACTCGTAGACTATGTCTTTACTCGTATAGCGTATTACATAGAGTAGAGCTACTTAGATTCAGGCGTTCAGTATAAAGCAGAGTGTAAACTGGCTAGAGGTTTACTCGTCGACTATGTCTTTACCCGTATAGCCTATTATATAGAGTAGAACGACTTAGATTCAGGCGCTTAGATTAGTCTTTACCCGTGTACCGTATTGCATAGAGTAGAACGACTTTAGGTTCAGCGGTACAGCATAAACCAAAGTGTAAACTGACTAGTGGTTTACTCGTAGACAATGTTTTTACCCGTACAGCATATTACATAGAGTAGAACAACTTATGTTCAGGCGTACAGTACAAAGCAGAGTGCAAACTGGCTGTTTACTCGAGGATTAGTCTTTACCCATGTACCGTATTGCATAGAGTAGAACGACTTTAGGTTCAACCGTTCAGTATAAAGCAGAGTGTAAACTGGCTAGAGGTTTACTCGTCGACTATGTCTTTACCCGTATAGCGTATTATATAGAGTAGAACGACTTTGATTCAGGCGCACGGTATAAAGCAGAGTGCAAACTGGCTGTTTACTCGAGGATTAGTCTTTACCCGTGTACCGTATTGCATAGAGTAGAACGACTTTAGGTTCAACCGTTCAGTATAAAGCAGAGTGTAAACTGGCTAGAGGTTTACTCGTCGACTATGTCTTTACCCGTATAGCGTATTATATAGAGTAGAACGACTTTGATTCAGGCGCACGGTATAAAACAGAGTGCAAACTGGCTGTTTACTCGAGGATTAGTCTTTACCCGTGTACCGTATTGCATAGAGTAGAACGACTTTAGGTTCAGCGGTACAGCATAAATCAAAGTGTAAACTGACTAGAGGTTTACTCGTAGACTATGTCTTTACTCGTATAGCGTATTACATAGAGTAGAGCTACTTAGATTCAGGCGTACAGTACAAAGCAGAGTGCAAACTGGCTAGAGGTTAACTCGTAGACTATGTCTTTACCCGTACAGCGTATTACATAGATTAGAACTACTTAGGTTCAGGCTTACAGTATAAAGCAGAGTACAAACTGGCTGGAGGTTTACTCGAGGATTAGTCTTTACCCGTATACCGAATTGCATAGAGTAGAACAACTTTATGTTCAGCCGTACAGCATAAACCAAAGTGTAGACTGACTAGAGGTTTACGCGTACAGCGTAATGCACAGTGTAAAACGACTTTAGCTTTACCATTACCGCATAACAGATAGTGTAAAACGACTATGGTTCACTGTATACCGTATCACATAGAGTAGAACGACTTAGATTCAGGCGCACGGTATAAAGCAGAGTGCAAACTGGCTGTTTACTCGAGGATTAGTCTTTACCCGTGTACCGTATTGCATAGAGTAGAAAAACTTTAGGTTCAGCGGTAGAGCATAAATCAAAGTGTAAACTGACTAGAGGTTTACTCGTAGACTATGTCTTTACTCGTATAGCGTATTACATAGAGTAGAGCTACTTAGATTCAGGCGTTCAGTATAAAGCAGAGTGTAAACTGGCTAGAGGTTTACTCGTCGACTATGTCTTTACCCGTATAGCCTATTATATAGAGTAGAACGACTTAGATTCAGGCGCACGGTATAAAGCAGAGTGCAAACTGGCTGTTTACTCGAGGATTAGTCTTTACCCGTGTACCGTATTGCATAGAGTAGAACGACTTTAGGTTCAGCGGTACAGCATAAATCAAAGTGTAAACTGACTAGAGGTTTACTCGTAGACTATGTCTTTACTCGTATAGCGTATTACATAGAGTAGAGCTACTTAGGTTCAGGCTTACAGTATAAAGCAGAGTACAAACTGGCTGGAGGTTTACTCGAGGATTAGTCTTTACCCGTGTACCGTATTGCATAGAGTAGAACGACTTTAGGTTCAACCGTTCAGTATAAAGCAGTGTAAACTGGCTAGAGGTTTACTCGTCGACTATGTCTTTACCCGTATAGCGTATTATATAGAGTAGAACGACTTTGATTCAGGCGCACGGTATAAAGCAGAGTGCAAACTGGCTGTTTACTCGAGGATTAGTCTTTACCCGTGTACCGTATTGCATAGAGTAGAACGACTTTAGGTTCAGCGGTACAGCATAAGCAAAGTGTAAACTGACTAGAGGTTTACTCGTAGACTATGTCTTTACTCGTATAACGTATTACATAGAGTAGAGCTACTTAGATTCAGGCGTACAGTACAAAGCAGAGTGCAAACTGGCTAGAGGTTAACTCGTAGACTATGTCTTTACCCGTACAGCGTATTACATAGATTAGAACTACTTAGGTTCAGGCTTACAGTATAAAGCAGAGTACAAACTGGCTGGAGGTTTACTCGAGGATTAGTCTTTACCCGTATACCGAATTGCATAGAGTAGAACAACTTTATGTTCAGCCGTACAGCATAAACCAAAGTGTAGACTGACTAGAGCCTTACGCGTACAGCGTAATGCACAGTGTAAAACGACTTTAGCTTTACCATTACCGCATAACAGATAGTGTAAAACGACTATGGTTCACTGTATACAGTATCACATAGAGTAGAACGACTTTAGGTTCAACCGTACGGTATAAAGCAGAGTGTAAACTGGCTAGAGGTTTACTCGTCGACTATGTCTTTACCCGTATAACGTATTATATAGAGTAGAACGACTTAGATTCAGGCGCACGGTATAAAGCAGAGTGCAAACTGGCTGTTTACTCGAGGTTTAGTCTTTACCCGTGTACCGTATTGCATAGAGTAGAAAAACTTTAGGTTCAGCGGTAGAGCATAAATCAAAGTGTAAACTGACTAGAGGTTTACTCGTAGACTATGTCTTTACTCGTATAGCGTATTACATAGAGTAGAGCTACTTAGATTCAGGCGTTCAGTATAAAGCAGAGTGTAAACTGGCTAGAGGTTTACTCGTCGACTATGTCTTTACCCGTATAGCGTATTATATAGAGTAGAACGACTTTGATTCAGGCGCACGGTATAAAGCAGAGTGCAAACTGGCTGTTTACTCGAGGATTAGTCTTTACCCGTGTACCGTATTGCATAGAGTAGAACGACTTTAGGTTCAGCGGTACAGCATAAATCAAAGTGTAAACTGACTAGAGGTTTACTCGTAGACTATGTCTTTACTCGTATAGCGTATTACATAGAGTAGAGCTACTTAGATTCAGGCGTACAGTACAAAGCAGAGTGCAAACTGGCTAGAGGTTAACTCGTAGACTATGTCTTTACCCGTACAGCGTATTACATAGATTAGAACTACTTAGGTTCAGGCTTACAGTATAAAGCAGAGTACAAACTGGCTGGAGGTTTACTCGAGGATTAGTCTTTACCCGTGTACCGTATTGCATAGAGTAGAACGACTTTAGGTTCAACCGTTCAGTATAAAGCAGAGTGTAAACTGGCTAGAGGTTTACTCGTCGACTATGTCTTTACCCGTATAGCGTATTATATAGAGTAGAACGACTTAGACTCAGGCGCACGGTATAAAGCAGAGTGCAAACTGGCTGTTTACTTGATGATTAGTCTTTACCCGTGTACCGTATTGCATAGAGTAAAACGACTTTAGGTTCAGCGGTATAGCATAAACCAAAGTGTAAACTGACTAGAGGTTTACTCGTAGACAATGTTTTTACCCGTACAGCATATTACATAGAGTAGAACAACTTAGGTTCAGGCGTACAGTACAAAGCAGAGTACAAACTGGCTAGAGGTTTACTCGAGGATTAGTCTTTACCCGTATACCGAATTGCATAGAGTAGAACAACTTTAGGTTCAACCTTACAGCATACAGCAGAGTGTGAACTGACTAGAGGTTTACGCGTAGACTAAGTCTTTACCCGTACAGCATATTACATAGAGTAGAACGACTTAGATTCAGGCGTACAGTACAAAGCAGAGTACAAACTGGCTAGAGGGTTACTCGAGGATTAGTCTTTACCCGTATACCGAATTGCATAGAGTAGAACAACTTTATGTTCAGCCGTACAGCATAAACCAATGTGTAGACTGACTAGAGGTTTACGCGTACAGCGTAATGCACAGTGTAAAACGACTTTAGCTTTACCATTACAGCATAACAGATAGTGTAAAACGACTATGGTTCACTGTATACCGTATCACATAGAGTAGAACGACTTAGATTCAGGCGCACGGTATAAAGCAGAGTGCAAACTGGCTGTTTACTCGAGGATTAGTCTTTACCCGTGTACCGTATTGCATAGAGTAGAACGACTTTAGGTTCAACCGTTCAGTATAAAGCAGAGTGTAAACTGGCTAGAGGTTTACTCGTCGACTATGTCTTTACCCGTATAGCGTATTATATAGAGTAGAACGACTTTGATTCAGGCGCACGGTATAAAGCAGAGTGCAAACTGGCTGTTTACTCGAGGATTAGTCTTTACCCGTGTACCGTATTGCATAGAGTAGAACGACTTTAGGTTCAGCGGTACAGCATAAACCAAAGTGTAAACTGACTAGAAGTTTACTCGTAGACAATGTTTTTACCCGTACAGCATATTACATAGAGTAGAACAACTTTGATTCAGGCGAACAGTATAAAGCAGAGTGCAAACTCGTAGACTATATCTTTACCCGTATACCATATTACATACAGTAGAACAACTTTAGGTTCAGCCGTACAGCATAAACCAAAAAGGTAGACTGACTAGAGGTTTACGCGTACAGCGCAATGCACAGTGTAAAACGACTTTAGCTTTACCATTACAGCATAACAGATAGTGTAACACGACTATGGTTCACGTATCACATAGAGTACAACGACTTTAGGTTCAACCGTTCAGTATAAAGCAGAGTGTAAACTGGCTAGAGGTTTACTCGTCGACTATGTCTTTACCCGTATAGCGTATTATATAGAGTAGAACGACTTAGACTCAGGCGCACGGTATAAAGCAGAGTGCAAACTGGCTGTTTACTCGATGATTAGTCTTTACCCGTGTACCGTATTGCATAGAGTAAAACGACTTTAGGTTCAGCGGTACAGCATAAACCAAAGTGTAGACTGACTAGAGGTTTAAGCGTACATCGTAATGCACAGTGTAAAACCACTTTAGCTTTACCATTACAGAATAACAGATAGTGCAAAACGACTATGGTTCACTGTATACCGTATCACATAGAGTAGAACGACTTTAGGTTCAACCGTACAGTATAAAGCAAAGTGTAAACTGGCTAGAGGTTTACTCGTCGACTATGTCTTTACCCGTATAGCGTATTATATAGAGTGGAACGACTTTGATTCAGGCGCACGGTATAAAGCAGAGTGCAAACTGGCTGTTTACTCGAGGATTAGTCTTTACCCGTGTACCGTATTGCATAGAGTAGAACGACTTTAGGTTCAACCGTACAGTATAAAGCAAAGTGTAAACTGGCTAGAGGTTTACTCGTCGACTATGTCTTTACCCGTATAGCGTATTACACAGAGTAGAACGACTTAGATTCAGGCGAACAGTATAAAGCAGAGTGCAAACTCGTAGACTATATCTTTACCCGTATACCATATTACATACAGTAGAACAACTTTAGGTTCAGCCGTACAGCATAAACCAAAAAGGTAGACTGACTAGAGGTTTACGCGTACAGCGCAATGCACAGTGTAAAACGACTTTAGCTTTACCATTACAGCATAACAGATAGTGTAACACGACTATGGTTCACGTATCACATAGAGTACAACGACTTTAGGTTCAACCGTTCAGTATAAAGCAGAGTGTAAACTGGCTAGAGGTTTACTCGTCGACTATGTCTTTACCCGTATAGCGTATTATATAGAGTAGAACGACTTAGACTCAGGCGCACGGTATAAAGCAGAGTGCAAACTGGCTGTTTACTTGATGATTAGTCTTTACCCGTGTACCGTATTGCATAGAGTAAAACGACTTTAGGTTCAGCGGTATAGCATAAACCAAAGTGTAAACTGACTAGAGGTTTACTCGTAGACAATGTTTTTACCCGTACAGCATATTACATAGAGTAGAACAACTTAGGTTCAGGCGTACAGTACAAAGCAGAGTACAAACTGGCTAGAGGTTTACTCGAGGATTAGTTTTTACCCGTATACCGAATTGCATAGAGTAGAACAACTTTAGGTTCAACCTTACAGCATAAAGCAGAGTGTGAACTGACTAGAGGTTTACGCGTAGACTAAGTCTTTACCCGTACAGCATATTACATAGAGTAGAACGACTTAGATTCAGGCGTACAGTACAAAGCAGAGTACAAACTGGCTAGAGGGTTACTCGAGGATTAGTCTTTACCCGTATACCGAACTGTATCACATAGAGTAGAACGACTTAGATTCAGGCGCACGGTATAAAGCAGAGTGCAAACTGGCTGTTTACTCGAGGATTAGTCTTTACCCGTGTACCGTATTGCATAGAGTAGAAAAACTTTAGGTTCAGCGGTACAGCATAAATCAAAGTGTAAACTGACTAAAGGTTTACTCGTAGACTATGTCTTTACTCGTATAGCGTATTACATAGAGTAGAGCTACTTAGATTCAGGCGTTCAGTATAAAGCAGAGTGTAAACTGGCTAGAGGTTTACTCGTCGAATATGCCTTTACCCGTATAGCCTATTATATAGAGTAGAACGACTTAGATTCAGGCGCTTAGATTAGTCTTTACCCGTGTACCGTATTGCATAGAGTAGAACGACTTTAGGTTCAGCGGTACAGCATAAACCAAAGTGTAAACTGACTAGAGGTTTACTCGTAGACAATGTTTTTACCCGTACAGCATATTACATAGAGTAGAACAACTTAGGTTCAGGCGTACAGTACAAAGCAGAGTACAAACTGGCTAGAGGTTTACTCGAGGATTAGTTTTTACCCGTATACCGAATTGCATAGAGTAGAACAACTTTAGGTTCAACCTTACAGCATAAAGCAGAATGTGAACTGTCTAGAGGTTTACGCGTAGACTAAGTCTTTACCCGTACAGCATATTACATAGAGTAGAACGACTTAGATTCAGGCGTACAGTACAAAGCAGAGTACAAACTGGCTAGAGGGTTACTCGAGGATTAGTCTTTACCCGTATACCGAATTGCATAGAGTAGAACAACTTTATGTTCAGCCGTACAGCATAAACCAAAGTGTAGACTGACTAGAGGTTTACGCGTACAGCGTAATGCACAGTGTAAAACGACTTTAGCTTTACCATTACAGCATAACAGATAGTGTAAAACGACTATGGTTCACTGTATACCGTATCACATAGAGTAGAACGACTTAGATTCAGGCGCACGGTATAAAGCAGAGTGCAAACTGGCTGTTTACTCGAGGATTAGTCTTTACCCGTGTACCGTATTGCATAGAGTAGAAAAACTTTAGGTTCAGCGGTACAGCATAAATCAAAGTGTAAACTGACTAGAGGTTTACTCGTAGACTATGTCTTTACTCGTATAGCGTATAACATAGAGTAGAGTTAGATTCAGGCGTACAGTACAAAGCAGAGTGCAAACTGGCTAGAGGTTAACTCGTAGACTATGTCTTTACCCGTACAGCGTATTACATAGATTAGAACTACTTAGGTTCAGGCTTACAGTATAAAGCAGAGTACAAACTGGCTGGAGGTTTACTCGAGGATTAGTCTTTACCCGTATACCGAATTGCATAGAGTAGAACAACTTTATGTTCAGCCGTACAGCATAAACCAAAGTGTAGACTGACCAGAGGTTTACGCGTACAGCGTAATGCACAGTGAAAAACGACTTTAGCTTTACCATTACCGCATAACAGATAGTGTAAAACGACTATGGTTCACTGTATACCGTATCACATAGAGTAGAACGACTTAGATTCAGGCGCACGGTATAAAGCAGAGTGCAAACTGGCTGTTTACTCGAGGATTAGTCTTTACCCGTGTACCGTATTGCATAGAGTAGAAAAACTTTAGGTTCAGCGGTACAGCATAAATCAAAGTGTAAACTGACTAGAGGTTTACTCGTAGACTATGTCTTTACTCGTATAGCGTATTACATAGAGTAGAGCTACTTAGATTCAGGCGTTCAGTATAAAGCAGAGTGTAAACTGGCTAGAGGTTTACTCGTCGACTATGTCTTTACCCGTATAGCCTATTATATAGAGTAGAACGACTTAGATTCAGGCGCTTAGATTAGTCTTTACCCGTGTACCGTATTGCATAGAGTAGAACGACTTTAGGTTCAGCGGTACAGCATAAACCAAAGTGTAAACTGACTAGTGGTTTACTCGTAGACAATGTTTTTACCCGTACAGCATATTACATAGAGTAGAACAACTTATGTTCAGGCGTACAGTACAAAGCAGAGTGCAAACTGGCTGTTTACTCGAGGATTAGTCTTTACCCATGTACCGTATTGCATAGAGTAGAACGACTTTAGGTTCAACCGTTCAGTATAAAGCAGAGTGTAAACTGGCTAGAGGTTTACTCGTCGACTATGTCTTTACCCGTATAGCGTATTATATAGAGTAGAACGACTTTGATTCAGGCGCACGGTATAAAGCAGAGTGCAAACTGGCTGTTTACTCGAGGATTAGTCTTTACCCGTGTACCGTATTGCATAGAGTAGAACGACTTTAGGTTCAACCGTTCAGTATAAAGCAGAGTGTAAACTGGCTAGAGGTTTACTCGTCGACTATGTCTTTACCCGTATAGCGTATTATATAGAGTAGAACGACTTTGATTCAGGCGCACGGTATAAAACAGAGTGCAAACTGGCTGTTTACTCGAGGATTAGTCTTTACCCGTGTACCGTATTGCATAGAGTAGAACGACTTTAGGTTCAGCGGTACAGCATAAATCAAAGTGTAAACTGACTAGAGGTTTACTCGTAGACTATGTCTTTACTCGTATAGCGTATTACATAGAGTAGAGCTACTTAGATTCAGGCGTACAGTACAAAGCAGAGTGCAAACTGGCTAGAGGTTAACTCGTAGACTATGTCTTTACCCGTACAGCGTATTACATAGATTAGAACTACTTAGGTTCAGGCTTACAGTATAAAGCAGAGTACAAACTGGCTGGAGGTTTACTCGAGGATTAGTCTTTACCCGTATACCGAATTGCATAGAGTAGAACAACTTTATGTTCAGCCGTACAGCATAAACCAAAGTGTAGACTGACTAGAGGTTTACGCGTACAGCGTAATGCACAGTGTAAAACGACTTTAGCTTTACCATTACCGCATAACAGATAGTGTAAAACGACTATGGTTCACTGTATACCGTATCACATAGAGTAGAACGACTTAGATTCAGGCGCACGGTATAAAGCAGAGTGCAAACTGGCTGTTTACTCGAGGATTAGTCTTTACCCGTGTACCGTATTGCATAGAGTAGAAAAACTTTAGGTTCAGCGGTAGAGCATAAATCAAAGTGTAAACTGACTAGAGGTTTACTCGTAGACTATGTCTTTACTCGTATAGCGTATTACATAGAGTAGAGCTACTTAGATTCAGGCGTTCAGTATAAAGCAGAGTGTAAACTGGCTAGAGGTTTACTCGTCGACTATGTCTTTACCCGTATAGCCTATTATATAGAGTAGAACGACTTAGATTCAGGCGCACGGTATAAAGCAGAGTGCAAACTGGCTGTTTACTCGAGGATTAGTCTTTACCCGTGTACCGTATTGCATAGAGTAGAACGACTTTAGGTTCAGCGGTACAGCATAAATCAAAGTGTAAACTGACTAGAGGTTTACTCGTAGACTATGTCTTTACTCGTATAGCGTATTACATAGAGTAGAGCTACTTAGGTTCAGGCTTACAGTATAAAGCAGAGTACAAACTGGCTGGAGGTTTACTCGAGGATTAGTCTTTACCCGTGTACCGTATTGCATAGAGTAGAACGACTTTAGGTTCAACCGTTCAGTATAAAGCAGTGTAAACTGGCTAGAGGTTTACTCGTCGACTATGTCTTTACCCGTATAGCGTATTATATAGAGTAGAACGACTTTGATTCAGGCGCACGGTATAAAGCAGAGTGCAAACTGGCTGTTTACTCGAGGATTAGTCTTTACCCGTGTACCGTATTGCATAGAGTAGAACGACTTTAGGTTCAGCGGTACAGCATAAGCAAAGTGTAAACTGACTAGAGGTTTACTCGTAGACTATGTCTTTACTCGTATAACGTATTACATAGAGTAGAGCTACTTAGATTCAGGCGTACAGTACAAAGCAGAGTGCAAACTGGCTAGAGGTTAACTCGTAGACTATGTCTTTACCCGTACAGCGTATTACATAGATTAGAACTACTTAGGTTCAGGCTTACAGTATAAAGCAGAGTACAAACTGGCTGGAGGTTTACTCGAGGATTAGTCTTTACCCGTATACCGAATTGCATAGAGTAGAACAACTTTATGTTCAGCCGTACAGCATAAACCAAAGTGTAGACTGACTAGAGCCTTACGCGTACAGCGTAATGCACAGTGTAAAACGACTTTAGCTTTACCATTACCGCATAACAGATAGTGTAAAACGACTATGGTTCACTGTATACAGTATCACATAGAGTAGAACGACTTTAGGTTCAACCGTACGGTATAAAGCAGAGTGTAAACTGGCTAGAGGTTTACTCGTCGACTATGTCTTTACCCGTATAACGTATTATATAGAGTAGAACGACTTAGATTCAGGCGCACGGTATAAAGCAGAGTGCAAACTGGCTGTTTACTCGAGGTTTAGTCTTTACCCGTGTACCGTATTGCATAGAGTAGAAAAACTTTAGGTTCAGCGGTAGAGCATAAATCAAAGTGTAAACTGACTAGAGGTTTACTCGTAGACTATGTCTTTACTCGTATAGCGTATTACATAGAGTAGAGCTACTTAGATTCAGGCGTTCAGTATAAAGCAGAGTGTAAACTGGCTAGAGGTTTACTCGTCGACTATGTCTTTACCCGTATAGCGTATTATATAGAGTAGAACGACTTTGATTCAGGCGCACGGTATAAAGCAGAGTGCAAACTGGCTGTTTACTCGAGGATTAGTCTTTACCCGTGTACCGTATTGCATAGAGTAGAACGACTTTAGGTTCAGCGGTACAGCATAAATCAAAGTGTAAACTGACTAGAGGTTTACTCGTAGACTATGTCTTTACTCGTATAGCGTATTACATAGAGTAGAGCTACTTAGATTCAGGCGTACAGTACAAAGCAGAGTGCAAACTGGCTAGAGGTTAACTCGTAGACTATGTCTTTACCCGTACAGCGTATTACATAGATTAGAACTACTTAGGTTCAGGCTTACAGTATAAAGCAGAGTACAAACTGGCTGGAGGTTTACTCGAGGATTAGTCTTTACCCGTGTACCGTATTGCATAGAGTAGAACGACTTTAGGTTCAACCGTTCAGTATAAAGCAGAGTGTAAACTGGCTAGAGGTTTACTCGTCGACTATGTCTTTACCCGTATAGCGTATTATATAGAGTAGAACGACTTTGATTCAGGCGCACGGTATAAAGCAGAGTGCAAACTGGCTGTTTACTCGAGGATTAGTCTTTACCCGTGTACCGTATTGCATAGAGTAGAACGACTTTAGGTTCAGCAGTACAGCATAAATCAAAGTGTAAACTGACTAGAGGTTTACTCGTAGACTATGTCTTTACTCGTATAGCGTATTACATAGAGTAGAGCTACTTAGATTCAGGCGTACAGTACAAAGCAGAGTGCAAACTGGCTAGAGGTTAACTCGTAGACTATGTCTTTACCCGTACAGCGTATTACATAGATTAGAACTAATTAGGTTCAGGCTTACAGTATAAAGCAGAGTACAAACTGGCTGGAGCTTTACTCGAGGATTAGTCTTTACCCGTATACCGAATTGCATAGAGTAGAACAACTTTATGTTCAGCCGTACAGCATAAACCAAAGTGTAGACTGACTAGAGGTTTACGCGTACAGCGTAATGCACAGTGTAAAACGACTTTAGCTTTACCATTACCGCATAACAGATAGTGTAAAACGACTATGGTTCACTGTATACCGTATCACATAGAGTAGAACGACTTAGATTCAGGCGCACGGTATAAAGCAGAGTGCAAACTGGCTGTTTACTCGAGGATTAGTCTTTACCCGTGTACCGTATTGCATAGAGTAGAAAAACTTTAGGTTCAGCGGTAGAGCATAAATCAAAGTGTAAACTGACTAGAGGTTTACTCGTAGACTATGTCTTTACTCGTATAGCGTATTACATAGAGTAGAGCTACTTAGATTCAGGCGTACAGTACAAAGCAGAGTGCAAACTGGCTAGAGGTTAACTCGTAGACTATGTCTTTACCCGTACAGCGTATTACATAGATTAGAACTACTTAGGTTCAGGCTTACAGTATAAAGCAGAGTACAAACTGGCTGGAGCTTTACTCGAGGATTAGTCTTTACCCGTATACCGAATTGCATAGAGTAGAACAACTTTATGTTCAGCCGTACAGCATAAACCAAAGTGTAGACTGACTAGAGGTTTACGCGTACAGCGTAATGCACAGTGTAAAACGACTTTAGCTTTACCATTACCGCATAACAGATAGTGTAAAACGACTATGGTTCACTGTATACCGTATCACATAGAGTAGAACGACTTAGATTCAGGCGCACGGTATAAAGCAGAGTGCAAACTGGCTGTTTACTCGAGGATTAGTCTTTACCCGTGTACCGTATTGCATAGAGTAGAAAAACTTTAGGTTCAGCGGTAGAGCATAAATCAAAGTGTAAACTGACTAGAGGTTTACTCGTAGACTATGTCTTTACTCGTATAGCGTATTACATAGAGTAGAGCTACTTAGATTCAGGCGTTCAGTATAAAGCAGAGTGTAAACTGGCTAGAGGTTTACTCGTCGACTATGTCTTTACCCGTATAGCCTATTATATAGAGTAGAACGACTTAGATTCAGGCGCACGGTATAAAGCAGAGTGCAAACTGGCTGTTTACTCGAGGATTAGTCTTTACCCGTGTACCGTATTGCATAGAGTAGAACGACTTTAGGTTCAACCGTTCAGTATAAAGCAGAGTGTAAACTGGCTAGAGGTTTACTCGTCGACTATGTCTTTACCCGTATAGCCTATTATATAGAGTAGAACGACTTAGATTCAGGCGCTTAGATTAGTCTTTACCCGTGTACCGTATTGCATAGAGTAGAACGACTTTAGGTTCAGCGGTACAGCATAAACCAAAGTGTAAACTGAAGTGTACAGCATATCACATAGAGTAGAACGACTTAGATTCAGGCGCACGGTATAAAGCAGAGTGCAAACTGGCTGTTTACTCGAGGATTAGTCTTTACCCGTGTACCGTATTGCATAGAGTAGAACGACTTTAGGTTCAACCGTTCAGTATAAAGCAGAGTGTAAACTGGCTAGAGGTTTACTCGTCGACTATGTCTTTACCCGTATAGCGTATTATATAGAGTAGAACGACTTTGATTCAGGCGCACGGTATAAAGCAGAGTGCAAACTGGCTGTTTACTCAAGGATTAGTCTTTACCCGTGTACCGTATTGCATAGAGTAGAACGACTTTAGGTTCAACCGTTCAGTATAAAGCAGAGTGTAAACTGGCTAGAGGTTTACTCGTCGACTATGTCTTTACCCGTATAGCGTATTATATAGAGTAGAACGACTTTGATTCAGGCGCACGGTATAAAGCAGAGTGCAAACTGGCTGTTTACTCGAGGATTAGTCTTTACCCGTGTACCGTATTGCATAGAGTAGAACGACTTTAGGTTCAGCGGTACAGCATAAATCAAAGTGTAAACTGACTAGAGGTTTACTCGTAGACTATGTCTTTACTCGTATAGCGTATTACATAGAGTAGAGCTACTTAGATTCAGGCGTACAGTACAAAGCAGAGTGCAAACTGGCTAGAGGTTAACTCGTAGACTATGTCTTTACCCGTACAGCGTATTACATAGATTAGAACTACTTAGGTTCAGGCTTACAGTATAAAGCAGAGTACAAACTGGCTGGAGCTTTACTCGAGGATTAGTCTTTACCCGTATACCGAATTGCATAGAGTAGAACAACTTTATGTTCAGCCGTACAGCATAAACCAAAGTGTAGACTGACTAGAGGTTTACGCGTACAGCGTAATGCACAGTGTAAAACGACTTTAGCTTTACCATTACCGCATAACAGATAGTGTAAAACGACTATGGTTCACTGTATACCGTATCACATAGAGTAGAACGACTTAGATTCAGGCGCACGGTATAAAGCAGAGTGCAAACTGGCTGTTTACTCGAGGATTAGTCTTTACCCGTGTACCGTATTGCATAGAGTAGAAAAACTTTACGTTCAGCGGTAGAGCATAAATCAAAGTGTAAACTGACTAGAGGTTTACTCGTAGACTATGTCTTTACTCGTATAGCGTATTACATAGAGTAGAGCTACTTAGATTCAGGCGTTCAGTATAAAGCAGAGTGTAAACTGGCTAGAGGTTTACTCGTCGACTATGTCTTTACCCGTATAGCCTATTATATAGAGTAGAACGACTTAGATTCAGGCGCACGGTATAAAGCAGAGTGCAAACTGGCTGTTTACTCGAGGATTAGTCTTTACCCGTGTACCGTATTGCATAGAGTAGAACGACTTTAGGTTCAGCGGTACAGCATAAACCAAAGTGTAAACTGACTAGAGGTTTACGCGTACAGCGTAATGCACAGTGTAAAACGACTTTAGCTTTACCATTACCGCATAACAGATAGTGTAAAACGACTATGGTTCACTGTATACCGTATCACATAGAGTAGAACGACTTAGATTCAGGCGCACGGTATAAAGCAGAGTGCAAACTGGCTGTTTACTCGAGGATTAGTCTTTACCCGTGTACCGTATTGCATAGAGTAGAAAAACTTTAGGTTCAGCGGTACAGCATAAATCAAAGTGTAAACTGACTAGAGGTTTACTCGTAGACTATGTCTTTACTCGTATAGCGTATAACATAGAGTAGAGCTACTTAGATTCAGGCGTACAGTACAAAGCAGAGTGCAAACTGGCTAGAGGTTAACTCGTAGACTATGTCTTTACCCGTACAGCGTATTACATAGATTAGAACTACTTAGGTTCAGGCTTACAGTATAAAGCAGAGTACAAACTGGCTGGAGGTTTACTCGAGGATTAGTCTTTACCCGTATACCGAATTGCATAGAGTAGAACAACTTTATGTTCAGCCGTACAGCATAAACCAAAGTGTAGACTGACTAGAGGTTTACGCGTACAGCGTAATGCACAGTGTAAAACGACTTTAGCTTTACCATTACCGCATAACAGATAGTGTAAAACGACTATGGTTCACTGTATACCGTATCACATAGAGTAGAACGACTTAGATTCAGGCGCACGGTATAAAGCAGAGTGCAAACTGGCTGTTTACTCGAGGATTAGTCTTTACCCGTGTACCGTATTGCATAGAGTAGAAAAACTTTAGGTTCAGCGGTACAGCATAAATCAAAGTGTAAACTGACTAGAGGTTTACTCGTAGACTATGTCTTTACTCGTATAGCGTATAACATAGAGTAGAGCTACTTAGATTCAGGCGTACAGTACAAAGCAGAGTGCAAACTGGCTAGAGGTTAACTCGTAGTCTATGTCTTTACCCGTACAGCGTATTACATAGATTAGAACTACTTAGGTTCAGGCTTACAGTATAAAGCAGAGTACAAACTGGCTGGAGGTTTACTCGAGGATTAGTCTTTACCCGTATACCGAATTGCTTAGAGTAGAACAACTTTATGTTCAGCCGTACAGCATAAACCAAAGTGTAGACTGACTAGAGGTTTACGCGTACAGCGTAATGCACAGTGTAAAACGACTTTAGCTTTACCATTACCGCATAACAGATAGTGTAAAACGACTATGGTTCACTGTATACCGTATCACATAGAGTAGAACGACTTAGATTCAGGCGCACGGTATAAAGCAGAGTGCAAACTGGCTGTTTACTCGAGGATTAGTCTTTACCCGTGTACCGCATTGCATAGAGTAGAAAAACTTTAGGTTCAGCGGTACAGCATAAATCAAAGTGTAAACTGACTAGAGGTTTACTCGTAGACTATGTCTTTACTCGTATAGCGTATTACATAGAGTAGAGCTACTTAGATTCAGGCGTTCAGTATAAAGCAGAGTGTAAACTGGCTAGAGGTTTACTCGTCGACTATGTCTTTACCCGTATAGCCTATTATATAGAGGTAGAACGACTTAGATTCAGGCGCTTAGATTAGTCTTTACCCGTGTACCGTATTGCATAGAGTAGAACGACTTTAGGTTCAGCGGTACAGCATAAACCAAAGTGTAAACTGACTAGAGGTTTACTCGTAGACAATGTTTTTACCCGTACATCATATTACATAGAGTAGAACAACTTAGGTTCAGGCGTACAGTACAAAGCAGAGTGCAAACTGACTGTTTACTCGAGGATTAGTCTTTACCCGTGTACCGTATTGCATAGAGTAGAACGACTTTAGGTTCAACCGTTCAGTATAAAGCAGAGTGTAAACTGGCTAGAGGTTTACTCGTCGACTATGTCTTTACCCGTATAGCGTATTACATAGAGTAGAACGACTTTGATTCAGGCGCACGGTATAAAGCAGAGTGCAAACTGGCTGTTTACTCGAGGATTAGTCTTTACCCGTGTACCGTATTGCATAGAGTAGAACGACTTTAGGTTCAACCGTTCAGTATAAAGCAGAGTGTAAACTGGCTAGAGGTTTACTCGTCGACTATGTCTTTACCCGTATAGCGTATTATATAGAGTAGAACGACTTTGATTCAGGCGCACGGTATAAAGCAGAGTGCAAACTGGCTGTTTACTCGAGGATTAGTCTTTACCCGTGTACCGTATTGCATAGAGTAGAACGACTTTAGGTTCAGCGGTACAGCATAAATCAAAGTGTAAACTGACTAGAGGTTTACTCGTAGACTATGTCTTTAGTCGTATAGCGTATTACATAGAGTAGAGCTACTTAGATTCAGGCGTACAGTACAAAGCAGAGTGCAAACTGGCTAGAGGTTAACTCGTAGACTATGTCTTTACCCGTACAGCGTATTACATAAATTAGAACTACTTAGGTTCAGGCTTACAGTATAAAGCAGAGTACAAACTGGCTGGAGGTTTACTCGAGGATTAGTCTTTACCCGTATACCGAATTGCATAGAGTAGAACAACTTTATGTTCAGCCGTACAGCATAAACCAAAGTGTAGACTGACTAGAGGTTTACGCGTACAGCGTAATGCACAGTGTAAAACGACTTTAGCTTTACCATTACCGCATAACAGATAGTGTAAAACGACTATGGTTCACTGTATACCGTATCACATAGAGTAGAACGACTTAGATTCAGGCGCACGGTATAAAGCAGAGTGCAAACTGGCTGTTTACTCGAGGATTAGTCTTTACCCGTGTACCGTATTGCATAGAGTAGAAAAACTTTAGGTTCAGCGGTAGAGCATAAATCAAAGTGTAAACTGACTAGAGGTTTACTCGTAGACTATGTATTTACTCGTATAGCGTATTACATAGAGTAGAGCTACTTAGATTCAGGCGTTCAGTATAAAGCAGAGTGTAAACTGGCTAGAGGTTTACTCGTCGACTATGTCTTTACCCGTATAGCCTATTATATAGAGTAGAACGACTTAGATTCAGGCGCACGGTATAAAGCAGAGTGCAAACTGGCTGTTTACTCGAGGATTAGTCTTTACCCGTGTACCGTATTGCATAGAGTAGAACGACTTTAGGTTCAGCGGTACAGCATAAACCAAAGTGTAAACTGACTAGAGGTTTACTCGTAGACTATGTCTTTACTCGTATAGCGTATAACATAGAGTAGAGCTACTTAGATTCAGGCGTACGGTACAAAGCAGAGTGCAAACTGGCTAGAGGTTAACTCGTAGACTATGTCTTTACCCGTACAGCGTATTACATAGATTAGAACTACTTAGGTTCAGGCTTACAGTATAAAGCAGAGTACAAACTGGCTGGAGGTTTACTCGAGGATTAGTCTTTACCCGTATACCGAATTGCATAGAGTAGAACAACTTTATGTTCAGCCGTACAGCATAAACCAAAGTGTAGACTGACTAGAGGTTTACGCGTACAGCGTAATGCACAGTGTAAAACGACTTTAGCTTTACCAATACCGCATAACAGATAGTGTAAAACGACTATGGTTCACTGTATACCGTATCACATAGAGTAGAACGACTTAGATTCAGGCGCACGGTATAAAGCAGAGTGCAAACTGGCTGTTTACTCGAGGATTAGTCTTTACCCGTGTACCGTATTGCATAGAGTAGAAAAACTTTAGGTTCAGCGGTAGAGCATAAATCAAAGTGTAAACTGACTAGAGGTTTACTCGTAGACTATGTATTTACTCGTATAGCGTATTACATAGAGTAGAGCTACTTAGATTCAGGCGTTCAGTATAAAGCAGAGTGTAAACTGGCTAGAGGTTTACTCGTCGACTATGTCTTTACCCGTATAGCCTATTATATAGAGTAGAACGACGTAGATTCAGGCGCACGGTATAAAGCAGAGTGCAAACTGGCTGTTTACTCGAGGATTAGTCTTTACCCGTGTACCGTATTGCATAGAGTAGAACGACTTTAGGTTCAGCGGTACAGCATAAACCAAAGTGTAAACTGACTAGAGGTTTACTCGTAGACTATGTCTTTACTCGTATAGCGTATAACATAGAGTAGAGCTACTTAGATTCAGGCGCACAGTACAAAGCAGAGTGCAAACTGGCTAGAGGTTAACTCGTAGACTATGTCTTTACTCGTACAGCGTATTACATAGATTAGAACTACTTAGGTTCAGGCTTACAGTATAAAGCAGAGTACAAACTGGCTGGAGGTTTACTCGAGGATTAGTCTTTACCCGTATACCGAACTGCATAGAGTAGAACAACTTTATGTTCAGCCGTACAGCATAAACCAAAGTGTAGACTGACTAGAGGTTTACGCGTACAGCGTAATGCACAGTGTAAAACGACTTTAGCTTTACCATTACCGCATAACAGATAGTGTAAAACGACTATGGTTCACTGTATACCGTATCACATAGAGTAGAACGACTTAGATTCAGGCGCACGGTATAAAGCAGAGTGCAAACTGGCTGTTTACTCGAGGATTAGTCTTTACCCGTGTACCGTATTGCATAGAGTAGAAAAACTTTAGGTTCAGCGGTACAGCATAAATCAAAGTGTAAACTGACTAGAGGTTTACTCGTAGACTATGTCTTTACTCGTATAGCGTATTACATAGAGTAGAGGCTACTTAGATTCAGGCGTTCAGTATAAAGCAGAGTGTAAACTGGCTAGAGGTTTACTCGTCGACTATGTCTTTACCCGTATAGCCTATTATATAGAGTAGAACGACTTAGATTCAGGCGCTTAGATTAGTCTTTACCCGTGTACCGTATTGCATAGAGTAGAACGACTTTAGGTTCAGCGGTACAGCATAAATCAAAGTGTAAACTGACTAGAGGTTTACTCGTAGACTATGTCTTTAGTCGTATAGCGTATTACATAGAGTAGAGCTACTTAGATTCAGGCGTACAGTACAAAGCAGAGTGCAAACTGGCTAGAGGTTAACTCGTAGACTATGTCTTTACCCGTACAGCGTATTACATAAATTAGAACTACTTAGGTTCAGGCTTACAGTATAAAGCAGAGTACAAACTGGCTGGAGGTTTACTCGAGGATTAGTCTTTACCCGTATACCGAATTGCATAGAGTAGAACAACTTTATGTTCAGCCGTACAGCATAAACCAAAGTGTAGACTGACTAGAGGTTTACGCGTACAGCGTAATGCACAGTGTAAAACGACTTTAGCTTTACCATTACCGCATAACAGATAGTGTAAAACGACTATGGTTCACTGTATACCGTATCACATAGAGTAGAACGACTTAGATTCAGGCGCACGGTATAAAGCAGAGTGCAAACTGGCTGTTTACTCGAGGATTAGTCTTTACCCGTGTACCGTATTGCATAGAGTAGAAAAACTTTAGGTTCAGCGGTAGAGCATAAATCAAAGTGTAAACTGACTAGAGGTTTACTCGTAGACTATGTATTTACTCGTATAGCGTATTACATAGAGTAGAGCTACTTAGATTCAGGCGTTCAGTATAAAGCAGAGTGTAAACTGGCTAGAGGTTTACTCGTCGACTATGTCTTTACCCGTATAGCCTATTATATAGAGTAGAACGACTTAGATTCAGGCGCACGGTATAAAGCAGAGTGCAAACTGGCTGTTTACTCGAGGATTAGTCTTTACCCGTGTACCGTATTGCATAGAGTAGAACGACTTTAGGTTCAGCGGTACAGCATAAACCAAAGTGTAAACTGACTAGAGGTTTACTCGTAGACTATGTCTTTACTCGTATAGCGTATAACATAGAGTAGAGCTACTTAGATTCAGGCGTACAGTACAAAGCAGAGTGCAAACTGGCTAGAGGTTAACTCGTAGACTATGTCTTTACCCGTACAGCGTATTACATAGATTAGAACTACTTAGGTTCAGGCTTACAGTATAAAGCAGAGTACAAACTGGCTGGAGGTTTACTCGAGGATTAGTCTTTACCCGTATACCGAACTGCATAGAGTAGAACAACTTTATGTTCAGCCGTACAGCATAAACCAAAGTGTAGACTGACTAGAGGTTTACGCGTACAGCGTAATGCACAGTGTAAAACGACTTTAGCTTTACCATTACCGCATAACAGATAGTGTAAAACGACTATGGTTCACTGTATACCGTATCACATAGAGTAGAACGACTTAGATTCAGGCGCACGGTATAAAGCAGAGTGCAAACTGGCTGTTTACTCGAGGATTAGTCTTTACCCGTGTACCGTATTGCATAGAGTAGAAAAACTTTAGGTTCAGCGGTACAGCATAAATCAAAGTGTAAACTGACTAGAGGTTTACTCGTAGACTATGTCTTTACTCGTATAGCGTATTACATAGAGTAGAGGCTACTTAGATTCAGGCGTTCAGTATAAAGCAGAGTGTAAACTGGCTAGAGGTTTACTCGTCGACTATGTCTTTACCCGTATAGCCTATTATATAGAGTAGAACGACTTAGATTCAGGCGCTTAGATTAGTCTTTACCCGTGTACCGTATTGCATAGAGTAGAACGACTTTAGGTTCAGCGGTACAGCATAAATCAAAGTGTAAACTGACTAGAGGTTTACTCGTAGACTATGTCTTTAGTCGTATAGCGTATTACATAGAGTAGAGCTACTTAGATTCAGGCGTACAGTACAAAGCAGAGTGCAAACTGGCTAGAGGTTAACTCGTAGACTATGTCTTTACCCGTACAGCGTATTACATAAATTAGAACTACTTAGGTTCAGGCTTACAGTATAAAGCAGAGTACAAACTGGCTGGAGGTTTACTCGAGGATTAGTCTTTACCCGTATACCGAATTGCATAGAGTAGAACAACTTTATGTTCAGCCGTACAGCATAAACCAAAGTGTAGACTGACTAGAGGTTTACGCGTACAGCGTAATGCACAGTGTAAAACGACTTTAGCTTTACCATTACCGCATAACAGATAGTGTAAAACGACTATGGTTCACTGTATACCGTATCACATAGAGTAGAACGACTTAGATTCAGGCGCACGGTATAAAGCAGAGTGCAAACTGGCTGTTTACTCGAGGATTAGTCTTTACCCGTGTACCGTATTGCATAGAGTAGAAAAACTTTAGGTTCAGCGGTAGAGCATAAATCAAAGTGTAAACTGACTAGAGGTTTACTCGTAGACTACGTATTTACTCGTATAGCGTATTACATAGAGTAGAGCTACTTAGATTCAGGCGTTCAGTATAAAGCAGAGTGTAAACTGGCTAGAGGTTTACTCGTCGACTATGTCTTTACCCGTATAGCCTATTATATAGAGTAGAACGACTTAGATTCAGGCGCACGGTATAAAGCAGAGTGCAAACTGGCTGTTTACTCGAGGATTAGTCTTTACCCGTGTACCGTATTGCATAGAGTAGAACGACTTTAGGTTCAGCGGTACAGCATAAACCAAAGTGTAAACTGACTAGAGGTTTACTCGTAGACTATGTCTTTAGTCGTATAGCGTATTACATAGAGTAGAGCTACTTAGATTCAGGCGTACAGTACAAAGCAGAGTGCAAACTGGCTGTTTACTCGAGGATTAGTCTTTACCCGTGTACCGTATTGCATAGAGTAGAACGACTTTAGGTTCAACCGTTCAGTATAAAGCAGAGTGTAAACTGGCTAGAGGTTTACTCGTCGACTATGTCTTTACCCGTATAGCGTATTATATAGAATAGAACGACTTTGATTCAGGCGCACGGTATAAAGCAGAGTGCAAACTGGCTGTTTACTCGAGGATTAGTCTTTACCCGTGTACCGTATTGCATAGAGTAGAACGACTTTAGGTTCAGCGGTACAGCATAAATCAAAGTGTAAACTGACTAGAGGTTTACTCGTAGACTATGTCTTTAGTCGTATAGCGTATTACATAGAGTAGAGCTACTTAGATTCAGGCGTACAGTACAAAGCAGAGTGCAAACTGGCTAGAGGTTAACTCGTAGACTATGTCTTTACCCGTACAGCGTATTACATAAATTAGAACTACTTAGGTTCAGGCTTACAGTATAAAGCAGAGTACAAACTGGCTGGAGGTTTACTCGAGGATTAGTCTTTACCCGTATACCGAATTGCATAGAGTAGAACAACTTTATGTTCAGCCGTACAGCATAAACCAAAGTGTAGACTGACTAGAGGTTTACGCGTACAGCGTAATGCACAGTGTAAAACGACTTTAGCTTTACCATTACCGCATAACAGATAGTGTAAAACGACTATGGTTCACTGTATACCGTATCACATAGAGTAGAACGACTTAGATTCAGGCGCACGGTATAAAGCAGAGTGCAAACTGGCTGTTTACTCGAGGATTAGTCTTTACCCGTGTACCGTATTGCATAGAGTAGAACGACTTTAGGTTCAGCGGTACAGCATAAACCAAAGTGTAAACTGACTAGAGGTTTACTCGTCGACTATGTCTTTACCCGTATAGCCTATTATATAGAGTAGAACGACTTAGATTCAGGCGCACGGTATAAAGCAGAGTGCAAACTGGCTGTTTACTCGAGGATTAGTCTTTACCCGTGTACCGTATTGCATAGAGTAGAAAAACTTTAGGTTCAGCGGTACAGCATAAATCAAAGTGTAAACTGACTAGAGGTTTACTCGTAGACTATGTCTTTACTCGTATAGCGTATTACATAGAGTAGAGCTACTTAGATTCAGGCGTTCAGTATAAAGCAGAGTGTAAACTGGCTAGAGGTTTACTCGTCGACTATGTCTTTACCCGTATAGCGTATTATAAAGAGTAGAACGACTTTGATTCAGGCGCACGGTATAAAGCAGAGTGCAAACTGGCTGTTTACTCGAGGATTAGTCTTTACCCGTGTACCGTATTGCATAGAGTAGAAAAACTTTAGGTTCAGCGGTAGAGCATAAATCAAAGTGTAAACTGACTAGAGGTTTACTCGTAGACTATGTATTTACTCGTATAGCGTATTACATAGAGTAGAGCTACTTAGATTCAGGCGTTCAGTATAAAGCAGAGTGTAAACTGGCTAGAGGTTTACTCGTCGACTATGTCTTTACCCGTATAGCCTATTATATAGAGTAGAACGACTTAGATTCAGGCGCACGGTATAAAGCAGAGTGCAAACTGGCTGTTTACTCGAGGATTAGTCTTTACCCGTGTACCGTATTGCATAGAGTAGAACGACTTTAGGTTCAGCGGTACAGCATAAACCAAAGTGTAAACTGACTAGAGGTTTACTCGTAGACTATGTCTTTAGTCGTATAGCGTATTACATAGAGTAGAGCTACTTAGATTCAGGCGTACAGTACAAAGCAGAGTGCAAACTGGCTAGAGGTTAACTCGTAGACTATGTCTTTACCCGTACAGCGTATTACATAAATTAGAACTACTTAGGTTCAGGCTTACAGTATAAAGCAGAGTACAAACTGGCTGGAGGTTTACTCGAGGATTAGTCTTTACCCGTATACCGAATTGCATAGAGTAGAACAACTTTATGTTCAGCCGTACAGCATAAACCAAAGTGTAGACTGACTAGAGGTTTACGCGTACAGCGTAATGCACAGTGTAAAACGACTTTAGCTTTACCATTACCGCATAACAGATAGTGTAAAACGACTATGGTTCACTGTATACCGTATCACATAGAGCAGAACGACTTAGATTCAGGCGCACGGTATAAAGCAGAGTGCAAACTGGCTGTTTACTCGAGGATTAGTCTTTACCCGTGTACCGTATTACATAGAGTAGAAAAACTTTAGGTTCAGCGGTAGAGCATAAATCAAAGTGTAAACTGACTAGAGGTTTACTCGTAGACTATGTATTTACTCGTATAGCGTATTACATAGAGTAGAGCTACTTAGATTCAGGCGTTCAGTATAAAGCAGAGTGTAAACTGGCTAGAGGTTTACTCGTCGACTATGTCTTTACCCGTATAGCCTATTATATAGAGTAGAACGACTTAGATTCAGGCGCACGGTATAAAGCAGAGTGCAAACTGGCTGTTTACTCGAGGATTAGTCTTTACCCGTGTACCGTATTGCATAGAGTAGAACGACTTTAGGTTCAGCGGTACAGCATAAACCAAAGTGTAAACTGACTAGAGGTTTACTCGTAGACTATGTCTTTACTCGTATAGCGTATAACATAGAGTAGAGCTACTTAGATTCAGGCGTACAGTACAAAGCAGAGTGCAAACTGGCTAGAGGTTAACTCGTAGACTATGTCTTTACCCCTACAGCGTATTACATAGATTAGAACTACTTAGGTTCAGGCTTACAGTATAAAGCAGAGTACAAACTGGCTGGAGGTTTACTCGAGGATTAGTCTTTACCCGTATACCGAATTGCATAGAGTAGAACAACTTTATGTTCAGCCGTACAGCATAAACCAAAGTGTAGACTGACTAGAGGTTTACGCGTACAGCGTAATGCACAGTGTAAAACGACTTTAGCTTTACCATTACCGCATAACAGATAGTGTAAAACGACTATGGTTCACTGTATACCGTATCACATAGAGTAGAACGACTTAGATTCAGGCGCACGGTATAAAGCAGAGTGCAAACTGGCTGTTTACTCGAGGATTAGTCTTTACCCGTGTACCGTATTGCATAGAGTAGAACGACTTTAGGTTCAGCGGTACAGCATAAACCAAAGTGTAAACTGACTAGAGGTTTACTCGTAGACTATGTCTTTACTCGTATAGCGTATAACATAGAGTAGAGCTACTTAGATTCAGGCGTACAGTACAAAGCAGAGTGCAAACTGGCTAGAGGTTAACTCGTAGACTATGTCTTTACCCGTACAGCGTATTACATAGATTAGAACTACTTAGGTTCAGGCTTACAGTATAAAGCAGAGTACAAACTGGCTGGAGGTTTACTCGAGGATTAGTCTTTACCCGTATACCGAACTGCATAGAGTAGAACAACTTTATGTTCAGCCGTACAGCATAAACCAAAGTGTAGACTGACTAGAGGTTTACGCGTACAGCGTAATGCACAGTGTAAAACGACTTTAGCTTTACCATTACCGCATAACAGATAGTGTAAAACGACTATGGTTCACTGTATACCGTATCACATAGAGTAGAACGACTTAGATTCAGGCGCACGGTATAAAGCAGAGTGCAAACTGGCTGTTTACTCGAGGATTAGTCTTTACCCGTGTACCGTATTGCATAGAGTAGAAAAACTTTAGGTTCAGCGGTACAGCATAAATCAAAGTGTAAACTGACTAGAGGTTTACTCGTAGACTATGTCTTTACTCGTATAGCGTATTACATAGAGTAGAGCTACTTAGATTCAGGCGTTCAGTATAAAGCAGAGTGTAAACTGGCTAGAGGTTTACTCGTCGACTATGTCTTTACCCGTATAGCCTATTATATAGAGTAGAACGACTTAGATTCAGGCGCTTAGATTAGTCTTTACCCGTGTACCGTATTGCATAGAGTAGAACGACTTTAGGTTCAGCGGTACAGCATAAATCAAAGTGTAAACTGACTAGAGGTTTACTCGTAGACTATGTCTTTAGTCGTATAGCGTATTACACAGAGTAGAGCTACTTAGATTCAGGCGTACAGTACAAAGCAGAGTGCAAACTGGCTAGAGGTTAACTCGTAGACTATGTCTTTACCCGTACAGCGTATTACATAAATTAGAACTACTTAGGTTCAGGCTTACAGTATAAAGCAGAGTACAAACTGGCTGGAGGTTTACTCGAGGATTAGTCTTTACCCGTATACCGAATTGCATAGAGTAGAACAACTTTATGTTCAGCCGTACAGCATAAACCAAAGTGTAGACTGACTAGAGGTTTACGCGTACAGCGTAATGCACAGTGTAAAACGACTTTAGCTTTACCATTACCGCATAACAGATAGTGTAAAACGACTATGGTTCACTGTATACCGTATCACATAGAGTAGAACGACTTAGATTCAGGCGCACGGTATAAAGCAGAGTGCAAACTGGCTGTTTACTCGAGGATTAGTCTTTATCCGTGTACCGTATTGCATAGAGTAGAACGACTTTAGGTTCAGCGGTACAGCATAAACCAAAGTGTAAACTGACTAGAGGTTTACTCGTCGACTATGTCTTTACCCGTATAGCCTATTATATAGAGTAGAACGACTTAGATTCAGGCGCACGGTATAAAGCAGAGTGCAAACTGGCTGTTTACTCGAGGATTAGTCTTTACCCGTGTACCGTATTGCATAGAGTAGAAAAACTTTAGGTTCAGCGGTACAGCATAAATCAAAGTGTAAACTGACTAGAGGTTTACTCGTAGACTATGTCTTTACTCGTATAGCGTATTACATAGAGTAGAGCTACTTAGATTCAGGCGTTCAGTATAAAGCAGAGTGTAAACTGGCTAGAGGTTTACTCGTCGACTATGTCTTTACCCGTATAGCCTATTATATAGAGTAGAACGACTTAGATTCAGGCGCTTAGATTAGTCTTTACCCGTGTACCGTATTGCATAGAGTAGAACGACTTTAGGTTCAGCGGTACAGCATAAACCAAAGTGTAAACTGACTAGAGGTTTACTCGTAGACAATGTTTTTACCAGTACAGCATATTACATAGAGTAGAACAACTTAGGTTCAGGCGTACAGTACAAAGCAGAGTGCAAACTGGCTGTTTACTCGAGGATTAGTCTTTACCCGTGTACCGTATTGCATAGAGTAGAACGACTTTAGGTTCAACCGTTCAGTATAAAGCAGAGTGTAAACTGGCTAGAGGTTTACTCGTCGACTATGTCTTTACCCGTATAGCGTATTATATAGAGTAGAACGACTTTGATTCAGGCGCACGGTATAAAGCAGAGTGCAAACTGGCTGTTTACTCGAGGATTAGTCTTTACCCGTGTACCGTATTGCATAGAGTAGAACGACTTTAGGTTCAACCGTTCAGTATAAAGCAGAGTGTAAACTGGCTAGAGGTTTACTCGTCGACTATGTCTTTACCCGTATAGCGTATTATATAGAGTAGAACGACTTTGATTCAGGCGCACGGTATAAAGCAGAGTGCAAACTGGCTGTTTACTCGAGGATTAGTCTTTACCCGTGTACCGTATTGCATAGAATAGAACGACTTTAGGTTCAGCGGTACAGCATAAATCAAAGTGTAAACTGACTAGAGGTTTACTCGTAGACTATGTCTTTACTCGTATAGCGTATTACATAGAGTAGAGCTACTTAGATTCAGGCGTACAGTACAAAGCAGAGTGCAAACTGGCTAGAGGTTAACTCGTAGACTATGTCTTTACCCGTACAGCGTATTACATAGATTAGAACTACTTAGGTTCAGGCTTACAGTATAAAGCAGAGTACAAACTGGCTGGAGGTTTACTCGAGGATTAGTCTTTACCCGTATACCGAATTGCATAGAGTAGAACAACTTTATGTTCAGCCGTACAGCATAAACCAAAGTGTAGACTGACTAGAGGTTTACGCGTACAGCGTAATGCACAGTGTAAAACGACTTTAGCTTTACCATTACCGCATAACAGATAGTGTAAAACGACTATGGTTCACTGTATACCGTATCACATAGAGTAGAACGACTTAGATTCAGGCGCACGGTATAAAGCAGAGTGCAAACTGGCTGTTTACTCGAGGATTAGTCTTTACCCGTGTACCGTATTGCATAGAGTAGAAAAACTTTAGGTTCAGCGGTAGAGCATAAATCAAAGTGTAAACTGACTAGAGGTTTACTCGTAGACTATGTCTTTACTCGTATAGCGTATTACATAGAGTAGAGCTACTTAGATTCAGGCGTTCAGTATAAAGCAGAGTGTAAACTGGCTAGAGGTTTACTCGTCGACTATGTCTTTACCCGTATAGCCTATTATATAGAGTAGAACGACTTAGATTCAGGCGCACGGTATAAAGCAGAGTGCAAACTGGCTGTTTACTCGAGGATTAGTCTTTACCCGTGTACCGTATTGCATAGAGTAGAACGACTTTAGGTTCAGCGGTACAGCATAAACCAAAGTGTAAACTGACTAGAGGTTTACTCGTAGACAATGTTTTTACCCGTACAGCATATTACATAGAGTAGAACAACTTAGGTTCATGCGTACAGTACAAAGCAGAGTACAAACTGGCTAGAGGTTTACTCGAGGATTAGTCTTTACCCGTATACCGAATTGCAAAGAGTAGAACAACTTTAGGTTCAGCTGTACAGCATAAACCAAAGTGTAGACTGACTAGAGGTTTACGCGTACATCGTAATGCACAGTGTAAAACCACTTTAGCTTTACCATTACAGAATAACAGATAGTGCAAAACGACTATGGTTCACTGTATACCGTATCACATAGAGTAGAACGACTTTAGGTTCAACCGTACAGTATAAAGCAAAGTGTAAACTGGCTAGAGGTTTACTCGTCGACTATGTCTTTACCCGTATAGCGTATTACATAGAGTAGAACGACTTAGATTCAGGCGAACAGTATAAAGCAGAGTGCAAACTCGTAGACTATATCTTTACCCGCATACCATATTACATACAGTAGAACAACTTTAGGTTCAGCCGTACAGCATAAACCAAAGTGTAGACTGACTAGAGGTTTACGCGTACAGCGCAATGCACAGTGTAAAACGACTTTAGCTTTACCATTACAGCATAGCAGATAGTGTAACACGACTATGGTTCACGTATCACATAGAGTACAACGACTTTAGGTTCAACCGTTCAGTATAAAGCAGAGTGTAAACTGGCTAGAGGTTTACTCGTCGACTATGTCTTTACCCGTATAGCGTATTATATAGAGTAGAACGACTTAGACTCAGGCGCACGGTATAAAGCAGAGTGCAAACTGGCTGTTTACTCGATGATTAGTCTTTACCCGTGTACCGTATTGCATAGAGTAGAACGACTTTAGGTTCAGCGGTACAGCATAAACCAAAGTGTAAACTGACTAGAGGTTTACTCGTAGACAATGTTTTTACCCGTACAGCATATTACATAGAGTAGAACAACTTAGGTTCAGGCGTACAGTACAAAGCAGAGTACAAACTGGCTAGAGGTTTACTCGAGGATTAGTCTTTACCCGTATACCGAATTGCATAGAGTAGAACAACTTTAGGTTCAACCTTACAGCATAAAGCAGAGTGTGAACTGACTAGAGGTTTACGCGTAGACTAAGTCTTTACCCGTACAGCATATTACATAGAGTAGAATGACTTAGATTCAGGCGTACAGTACAAAGCAGAGTACAAACTGGCTAGAGGGTTACTCGAGGATTAGTCTTTACCCGTATACCGAATTGCATAGAGTAGAACAACTATATGTTCAGCCGTACAGCATAAACCAAAGTGTAGACTGACTAGAGGTTTACGCGTACAGCGTAATGCACAGTGTAAAACGACTTTAGCTTTACCATTACAGCATAACAGATAGTGTAAAACGACTATGGTTCACTGTATACCGTATCACATAGAGTAGAACGACTTAGATTCAGGCGCACGGTATAAAGCAGAGTGCAAACTGGCTGTTTACTCGAGGATTAGTCTTTACCCGTGTACCGTATTGCATAGAGTAGAAAAACTTTAGGTTCAGCGGTACAGCATAAATCAAAGTGTAAACTGACTAGAGGTTTACTCGTAGACTATGTCTTTACTCGTATAGCGTATTACATAGAGTAGAGCTACTTAGATTCAGGCGTACAGTACAAAGCAGAGTGCAAACTGGCTAGATGTTAACTCGTAGACTATGTCTTTACCCGTACAGCGTATTACATAGATTAGAACTACTTAGGTTCAGGCTTACAGTATAAAGCAGAGGACAAACTGGCTGGAGGTTTACTCGAGGATTTGTCTTTACCCGTGTACCGTATTGCATAGAGTACAACAACTTTAGGTTCA
Organism: Xylota segnis; assembly: GCA_963583995.1. NCBI lineage: Eukaryota > Metazoa > Arthropoda > Insecta > Diptera > Syrphidae > Xylota > Xylota segnis. The sequence goes on from OY757240.1 coordinate 1,361,912, forward strand.
GCCGTACAGCATAAACCAAAGTGTAGACTGACTAGAGGTTTACGCGTACAGCGCAATGCACAGTGTAAAACGACTTTAGCTTTACCATTACAGCATAACAGATAGTGTAAAACGACTATGGTTCACTGTATACAGTATCACACAGAGTACAACGACTTTAGGTTCAACCGTTCAGTATAAAGTGGAGTGTAAACTGACTAGAGGTTTACGCGTAGACTAAGTCTTTACCCGTACAGCGTATTACATAAAGTAGAACAACTTAGGTTCATGCGTACAGTATAAAGCAGAGCGCAAACTGCCTAGAGGTTTACTCGAGGATTAGTCTTTACCCGTATACCGAATTGCATAGAGTAGAACAACTTTAGGTTCAACCTTACAGCATAAAGCAGAGTGTAAACTGACTAGAGGTTTACGCGTAGACTAAGTCTTTACCTGTACAGCATATTACATAGAGTAGAACGACTTAGGTTCAGGCGTACAGTACAAAGCAGAGTACAAATTGGCTAGAGTCTTACTCGAGGATTAGTCTTAAGCCGTGTACCGTATTGCATAGATTAGAACAACTTTAGGTTCAGCCGTACAGCATAAACCAAAGTGTAGACTGACAAGAGGTTTACGCGTACATCGTAATGCACAGTGTAAAACGACTTTAGATTTACCATTACAGAATAACATATAGTGCAAAACGACTATGGTTCACTGTATACCGTATCACATAGAGTAGAAAAACTTTAGGTTCAGCGGTGCAGCATAAACCAAAGTGTAGACTGACTAGACGTTTACGCGTACAGCGTAATGCACAGTGTAAAACGACTTTAGCTTTACCATTACAGCATAACAGATAGTGTATAACGACTGTAGGTTCAACCGTTCAGTATAAAGCAGAGTGTATACTGGCTAGAGGTTTGTTCGTCGACTATGTCTTTACCCGTATAGTGCATTATATAGAGTAGAACGACTTAGATTCAGGCGCACGGTATAAAGCAGAGTGCAAACTGGATGTTTACTCGAAGATTAATATTTACCCGTGTACCGTATTGCATAGAGTAGAACAACTTTAGGTTCAACCTTACAGCATAAAGCAGAGTGTAAACTGACTAGAGGTTTACGCGTAGACTAAGTCTTTACCCGTACAGCATATTACATGGAGTAGAACGACTTAGATTCAGGCGTACAGTATAAAGCAGAGTGTAAGCTGACTAGAGGTTTACTCGTAGACTATGTCTTTGCCCGTACAGCATATTACATAGAGTAGAACAACTTAGGTTCAGGCGTACAGTACAAAGCAGAGTACAAATTGGCTAGAGTTTTACTCGAGGATTAGTCTTAAGCCGTGTACCGTATTGCATAGAGTAGAACAACTTTAGGTTCAGCCGTACAGCATAAACCAACGTGTAGACTGACTAGAGGTTTACGCGTACATCGTAATGCACAGTGTAAAACGACTTTAGCATTACCATTACAGCATAACATATAGTGTAAAACGACTATGGTTCACTGTATACCGTATCACATAGAGTAGAACGACTTTAGGTTCAGCGGTATAGCATAAACCAAAGTGTACACTGACTAGAGGTTTACTCGCAGACAATGTTTTTACCCGTACAGCATATCACATAGAGTAGAACAACTTAGGTTCAGGCGTACAGTACAAAGCAGAGTACAAACTGGCTAGAGGTTTACTCGAGGATTAGCCTTTACCCTTATACCGAATTGCATAGAGTAGAACAACTTTAGGTTCAACCTTACAGCATAAAGCAGAGTGTAAACTGACTAGAGGTTTACGCGTAGACTAAGTCTTTACCCGTACAGCATATTACATGGAGTAGAACGACTTAGATTCAGGCGTACAGTATAAAGCAGAGTGTAAACTGACTAGAGGTTTACTCGTAGACTATGTCTTTGCCCGTACAGCATATTACATAGAGTAGAACAACTTAGGTTCAGGCGTACAGTACAAAGCAGAGTACAAATTGGCTAGAGTTTTACTCGAGGATTAGTCTTAAGCCGTGTACCGTATTGCATAGAGTAGAACAACTTTAGGTTCAGCCGTACAGCATAAACCAACGTGTAGACTGACTAGAGGTTTACGCGTACATCGTAATGCACAGTGTAAAACGACTTTAGCATTACCATTACAGCATAACATATAGTGTAAAACGACTATGGTTCACTGTATACCATATCACATAGAGTAGAACGACTTAGATTCAGGCGCACGGTATAAAACAGAGTGCAAACTGGCTGTTTACTCGAGGATTAGTCTTAAGCCGTGTACCGTATTGCATAGATTTAAACAACTTTAGGTTCAGCCGTACAGCATAAATCAAAGTGTAGACCGACTAGAGGTATACGCGTACAGCGAAATGCATAGTGTAAAGCGACTTTAGCTTTAGCATTACATCATAACAGATAGTGCAAATCGACTATGGTTCACTGTACACCGTATCACATAGAGTAGAACGACTTTAGGTTCAACCGTACAGTATAAAGCAGAGTGTAGACTGACTAAAGGTATTCGCGTACATCGTAATGCACAGTGTAAAACCACTTTAGCTTTACCATTACAGAATAACAGATAGTGCAAAACGACTATGGTTCACTGTATACCGTATCACATAGAGTAGAACGACTCTAGGTTCAACCGTACAGTATAAAGCAAAGTGTAAACTGGCTAGAGGTTTACTCGTAGACTATGTCTTTACCCGTACAGCATATACCATAAAGTAGAACAACTTAGGTTCATGCGTACAGTATAAAGCAGAGCGCAAACTGGCTAGAGGTTTACTCGAGGATTAGTCTTTACCCTTGTACCGTATTGCATAGAGCAGAACAACTTTAGGTTCACTGTATACCGTATCACATAGAGTAGAACGACTTAGATTCAGGCGCACGGTATAAAGCAGAGTGCAAACTGGCTGTTTACTCGAGGAATGGTCTTTACCCGGGTACCGTATTGCATAGAGTAGAACAACTTTAGGTTCAGCCGTACAGCATAAACCAAAGTGTAGACTGACTAGAGGTTTACGCGTACATCGTAATGCACAGTGTAAAACGACTTTAGCATTACCATTACAGCATAACATATAGTGTAAAACGACTATGGTTCACTGTATACCGTATCACATAGAGTAGAACGACTTTAGGTTCAACCGTACAGAATAAAGCAGAGTACAAACTGGCTAGAGGTTAACTCGTAGACTATGTCTTTACCCGTACAGCGTATAACATAGAATAGAACTACTTAGGTTCAGGCGTACAGTACAAAGCAGAGTACAAACTGGCTAGAGGTTTACTCGAGGATTAGTCTTTACCCGTGTACCGTATTGATTAGAGTAGAATAACTTTACGTTCAGCCGTACAGTATAAACCAAAGTGTAGACTGACTGGATGCTTACGCGTACAGCATAATGCACAGTGTAGAACGACTTTAGCTTTACTACTACTGCATAACAGATAGTGTAAAACGACTATGGTTCACCGTATACCGTATCACATAGAGTAGAACGACTTTAGGTTCAACCGTACAGTATAAAGCAGAGTGCAATCTGGCTAGAGGTTTACTTGTAGACTATGTATTTACCCATATAGCTTATTACGTAGAGTAGAACGACTTAGATTCAGGCGTGCAGTATAAAGCAGCGTATTACATAGATTAGAACTACTTAGGTTCAGGCTTACAGTATAAAGCAGAGTACAAACTGGCTGGAGGTTTACTCGAGGATTAGTCTTTACCCGTGTACCGTATTGCATAGAGTACAACAACTTTAGGTTCAGCCGTACAGCATAAACCAAAGTGTAGACTGACTAGAGGTTTACGCGTACAGCGTAATGCATAGTGTAAAACGACTTTAGCTTTACCAATACAGCATAACAGGTAGTGTAAAACGACAATGGTTCACGGTATACCGTATCACATAGAGTAGAACGACTTTAGGTTCAGCGGTACAGCATAAATCAAAGTGTAGACCGACTAGAGGTATACGCATACAGCGAAATGCATAGTGTAAAATGACTTTAGCTTTAGCATTACATCATAACAGATAGTGCAAATCGACTATGGTTCACTGTACACCGTATCACATAGAGTAGAACGACTTTAGGTTCAACCGTACAGTATAAAGCAGAGTGTAGACTGACTAAAGGTAAACGCGTACAGCGAAATGCATGGTGTAAAACGACTTTAGCTTTAGCATTACAGCATAACAGATAGTGCAAAACGACTATGGTTCACTGTATACCGTATCACATAGAGTAGAACGACTTTAGGTTCAGCCGTACAGTATAAAGCAGAGTGTAAACTGGCAAGAGGTTAACTCGTAGACTATGTTTTTACCCGTACAGCGTATTACATAGAATAGAACTACTTAGGTTCAGGCGTACAGTGCAAAGCAGAGTACAAACTGGCTAGAGGTTTACTCGAGGATTAGTCTTTACCCGTATTCCGAATTGCATAGAGTAGAACAACTTTAGGTTCAACCTTACAGCATAAAGCAGAGTGTAAACTGACTAGAGGTTTACGCGTAGACTAAGTCTTTACCCGTACAGCATATTATATAGAGTAGAACGACTTAGATTCAGGCGTACAGTATAAAGCAGAGTGTAAACTGACTAGAGGTTTACTCGTAGACTATGTCTTTGCCCGTACAGCATATTACATAGATTAGAACTACTTAGGTTCAAGCTTACAGTATAAAGCAGAGTACAAACTGGCTGGAGGTTTACTCGAGGATTAGTCTTTACCCGTGTACCGTATTGCATAGAGTACAATAACTTTAGGTTCAGCCGTACAGCATAAACCAAAGTGTAGACTGACTAGAGGTTTACGCGTACAGCGTAATGAATAAGTTTAAAACGACTTTAGCTTTACCATTACAGCATAACAGATAGTGTAAAACGACTATGGTTGACCGTATACCGTATCACATAGAGGAGAACGACTTTAATTTCAACGGTACAGCATAAACCAAAGTGTAAACTGTCTAGAGGTTTACTCGTAGACTATGTCTTTACTCGTATAGCGTATTACATAGAGTAGAGCTACTTAGATTCAGGTGTACAGTACAAAGCAGAGTGCAAACTGGATAGAGGTTAACTCGTAGACTATGTCTTTACCCGTACAGCGTATTACATAGATTAGAACTACTTAGGTTCAAGCTTACAGTATAAAGCAGAGTACAAACTGGCTATGGTATTGCATAGAGTACAACAACTTTAGGTTCAGCCGTACAGCATAAACCAAAGCGTAGACTGACTAGAGGTTTACGCGTACAGCGTAATGCATAGTGTAAAACGACTTTAGCTTTACCATTACAGCATAACAGATAGTGTAAAACGACTATGGTTGACCGTATACCGTATCACATAGAGGAGAACGACTTTAATTTCAACGGTACAGCATAAACCAAAGTGTAAATTGTCTAGAGGTTTACTCGCTGACTATGTCTTTACTCGTATAGCGTATTACATAGAGTAGAGCTACTTTAGGTTTACGCGTACAGCGTAATGCATAGTGTAAAACGACTTTAGCTTTACCATTACAGCATAACAGATAGTGCAAAACGACTATGATTCACTGTATACCGTATCACATAGAGTAGAACGACTTTAGGTTTAACCGCACAGCATAAAGTTGAGTGTAAACTGACTAGAGGTTTACTCGTAGACTATGTCCTTACCCGTACAGCTTATTCCATAAAGTAGAACAACTTAGGTTCGTGCGTACAGTATAAAGCAGAGCGCAAACTGGCTAGAGGTTTACTCGAGGATTAGTCTTTACCCGTGTACCGTATTGCATAGAGCAGAACAACTTTAGGTTCAGCCGTACAGCGTAAACCAAAGTGTAGACTGACTAGAGGTTTACGCGTACAGTGTAATGCACAGTGTAAAACGACTTTAGCTTTACCATTACAGCATAACAGATAGTGTAAAACGACTATGGTTCACTGTATACAGTATCACATAGAGTAGAACGACTTTAGGTTCAGCCGTACAGTATAAAGCAGAGTGTAAACTGACTAGAGGTTTACTCGTAGACTATGTCTTTGCCCGTACAGCATATTACATAGATTAGAACTACTTAGGTTCAAGCTTACAGTATAAAGCAGAGTACAAACTGGCTGGAGGTTTACTCGAGGATTAGTCTTTACCCGTGTACCGTATTGCATAGAGTACAACAACTTTAGGTTCAGCCGTACAGCATAAACCAAAGTGTAGACTGACTAGAGGTTTACGAGTACAGCGTAATGCATAGTGTAAAACGACTTTAGCTTTACCATTACATCATAACAGATAGTGCAAAACGACTATGGTTCACTGTATACCGTATCATATAGAGTAGAACGACTTTAGGTTCAGCGGTACAGCATAAACCAAAGTGTAAACTGACTAGAGGTTTACTCGTAGACTATGTCTTTACCCGTATAGCTTATTACATAGAGTAGAACAACTTTAGGTTTACGCGTACAGCGTAATGCATAGTGTAAAACGACTTTAGCTTTACCATTACAGCATAACAGATAGTGCAAAACGACTATGATTCACTGTATACCGTATCACATAGAGTAGAACGACTTTAGGTTTAACCGCACAGCATAAAGTTAAGTGTAAACTGACTAGAGGTTTACTCGTAGACTATGTCCTTACCCGTACAGCTTATTCCATAAAGTAGAACAACTTAGGTTCGTGCGTACAGTATAAAGCAGAGCGCAAACTGGCTAGAGGTTTACTCGAGGATTAGTCTTTACCCGTGTACCGTATTGCATAGAGCAGAACAACTTTAGGTTCAGCCGTACAGCGTAAACCAAAGTGTAGACTGACTAGAGGTTTACGCGTACAGTGTAATGCACAGTGTAAAACGACTTTAGCTTTACCATTACAGCATAACAGATAGTGTAAAACGACTATGGTTCACTGTATACAGTATCACATAGAGTAGAACGACTTTAGGTTCAACCGTACAGTATAAAGCAGAGTGTAAACTGGCTAGAGGTTTACTCGTCGACTATGTCTTTACCCGTATAGCGTATTATATAGAGTAGAACGACTTAGATTCAGGCGCACAGTATAAAGCAGAGTGCAAACTGGCTGTTTACTCGAGGATTAGTCTTTACCCGTGTACCGTATTGCATAGAGTAGAACAACTTTAGGTTCAACCGTACAGTGTAAAGCAGAGTGCAATCTGGCTAGAGGTTTACTTGTAGACTATGTATTTACCCATATAGCCTATTACGAAGAGTAGAACGACTTAGATTCAGGCGTGCAGTATAAAGCAGCGTATTACATAGATTAGAACTACTTAGGTTCAAGCTTACAGTATAAAGCAGAGTACAAACTGGCTGGAGGTTTACTCGAGGATTAGTCTTTACCCGTGTACCGTATTGCATAGAGTACAACAACTTTAGGTTCAGCCGTACAGCATAAACCAAAGCGTAGACTGACTAGAGGTTTACGCGTACAGCGTAATGCATAGTGTAAAACGACTTTAGCTTTAGCATTACATCATAACAGATAGTGCAAAACGACTATGGTTCACTGTATACCGTATCACATAGAGTAGAACGACTTTAGGTTCAGCCGTACAGTATAAAGCAGAGTGTAAACTGGCTAGAGGTTAACTCGTAGACTATGTCTTTACCCGTACAGCGTATTACATAGAATAGAACTACTTAGGTTCAGGCGTACAGTGCAAAGCAGAGTACAAACTGGCTAGAGGTTTACTCGAGGATTAGTCTTTACCCGTATTCCGAAATGCATAGAGTAGAACAACTTTAGGTTCAACCTTACAGCATAAAGCAGAGTTTAACTGACTAGACTAGACTAGAGTTTAACTAGTGTCTTTACCCGTGTACCGTATTGCATAGAGTAGAACAACTTTAGGTTCAACCGTACAGTGTAAAGCAGAGTGCAATCTGGCTAGAGGTTTACTTGTAGACTATGTATTTACGCATATAGCTTATTACGTAGAGTAGAACGACTTAGATTCAGGCGTGCAGTATAAAGCAGCGTATTACATAGATTAGAACTACTTAGGTTCAAGCTTACAGTATAAAGCAGAGTACAAACTGGCTGGAGGTTTACTCGAGGATTAGTCTTTACCCGTGTACCGTATTGCATAGAGTACAACAACTTTAGGTTCAGCCGTACAGCATAAACCAAAGTGTAGACTGACTAGAATTTTACGCGTACAGCGAAATGCATAGTGTAAAACGACTTTAGCTTTAGCATTACATCATAACAGATAGTGCAAAACGACTATGGTTCACTGTATACCGTATCACATAGAGTAGAACGACTTTAGGTTCAGCCGTACAGTATAAAGCAGAGTGTAAACTGGCTAGAGGTTAACTCGTAGACTATGTCTTTACCCGTACAGCGTATTACATAGAATAGAACTACTTAGGTTCAGGCGTACAGTGCAAAGCAGAGTACAAACTGGCTAGAGGTTTACTCGAGGATTAGTCTTTACCCGTATTCCGAAATGCATAGAGTAGAACAACTTTAGGTTCAACCTTACAGCATAAAGCAGAGTTTAACTGACTAGAGGTATAAGCGTACAGCGAAATGCATAGTGTAAAACGACTTTAGCTTTAGCATTACATCATAACAGATAGTGCAAAACGACTATGGTTCACTGTATACCGTATCACATAGAGTAGAACGACTTTAGGTTCAACCGTACAGTATAAAGCAGAGTGCAAACTGGCTAGAGGTTAACTCGTAGACTATGTATTTACCCGTAGAGCGTATTACATAGATTAGAACTACTTAGGTTCAAGCTTACAGTATAAAGCAGAGTACAAACTGGCTGGAGGTTTACTCGAGGATTAGTCTTTACCCGTGTACCGTATTGCATAGAGTACAACAACTTTAGGTTCAGCCGTACAGCATAAACCAAAGTGTAGACTGACTAGAGGTTTACGCGTACAGCGTAATGCATAGTGTAAAACGACTTTAGCTTTACCATTACATCATAACAGATAGTGCAAAACGACTATGGTTCACTGTATACCGTATCATATAGAGTAGAACGACTTTAGGTTCAGCGGTACAGCATAAACCAAAGTGTAAACTGTCTAGAGGTTTACTCGTAGACTATGTCTTTACTCGTATAGCGTATTACATAGAGTAGAGCTACTTAGATTCAGGCGTACAGTATAAAGCAGAGTACAAACTGGCTGGAGGTTTACTGGAGGATTAGTCTTTACCCGTGTACCGTATTGCATAGAGTAGAACAACTTTAGGTTCAGCCGTACAGCATAAACCAAAGTGTAGACTGACTAGAGGTTTACGCGTACAGCGTAATGCATAGTGTAAAACGACTTTAGCTTTACCATTACATCATAGCAGATAGTGCAAAACGACTATGGTTCACTGTATACCGTATCACATAGAGGAGAACGACTTTAATTTCAACGGTACAGCATAAACCAAAGTGTAAACTGTCTAGAGGTTTACTCGTAGACTATGTCTTTACTCGTATAGCGTATTACATAGAGTAGAGCTACTTAGATTCAGGCGTACAGTACAAAGCAGAGTGCAAACTTGATAGAGGTTAACTCGTAGACTATATCTTTACCCGTACAGCGTATTACATAGATTAGAACTACTTAGGTTCAAGCTTACAGTATAAAGCAGAGTACAAACTGGCTGGAGGTTTACTGGAGGATTAGTCTTTACCCGTGTACCGTATTGCATAGAGTACAACAACTTTAGGTTCAGCCGTACAGCATAAACCAAAGTGTAGACTGACTAGAGGTTTACGCGTACAGCGTAATGCATAGTGTAAAACGACTTTAGCTTTACCATTACATCATAACAGATAGTGCAAAACGACTATGGTTCACTGTATACCGTATCATATAGAGTAGAACGACTTTAGGTTCAGCGGTACAGCATAAACCAAAGTGTAAACTGTCTAGAGGTTTACTCGTAGACTATGTCTTTACTCGTATAGCGTATTACATAGAGTAGAGCTACTTAGATTCAGGCGTACAGTATAAAGCAGAGTACAAACTGGCTGGAGGTTTACTCGAGGATTAGTCTTTACCCGTGTACAGTATTGCATAGAGTACAACAACTTAAGGTTCAGCCGTACAGCATAAACCAAAGTGTAGACTGACTAGAGGTTTACGCGTACAGCGTAATGCATAGTGTAAAACGACTTTAGCTTTACCATTACATCATAACAGATAGTGCAAAACGACTATGGTTCACTGTATACCGTATCATATAGAGTAGAACGACTTTAGGTTCAGCGGTACAGCATAAACCAAAGTGTAAACTGTCTAGAGGTTTACTCGTAGACTATGTCTTTACTCGTATAGCGTATTACATAGAGTAGAGCTACTTAGATTCAGGCGTACAGTATAAAGCAGAGTACAAACTGGCTGGAGGTTTACTCGAGGATTAGTCTTTACCCGTGTACAGTATTGCATAGAGTACAACAACTTAAGGTTCAGCCGTACAGCATAAACCAAAGTGTAGACTGACTAGAGGTTTACGCGTACAGCGTAATGCATAGTGTAAAACGACTTTAGCTTTACCATTACATCATAACAGATAGTGCAAAACGACTATGGTTCACTGTATACCGTATCATATAGAGTAGAACGACTTTAGGTTCAGCGGTACAGCATAAACCAAAGTGTAAACTGTCTAGAGGTTTACTCGTAGACTATGTCTTTACTCGTATAGCGTATTACATAGAGTAGAGCTACTTAGATTCAGGCGTACAGTACAAAGCAGAGTGCAAACTTGATAGAGGTTAACTCGTAGACTATATCTTTACCCGTACAGCGTATTACATAGATTAGAACTACTTAGGTTCAAGCTTACAGTATAAAGCAGAGTACAAACTGGCTGGAGGTTTACTCGAGGATTAGTCTTTACCCGTGTACCGTATTGCATAGAGTACAACAACTTTAGGTTCAGCCGTACAGCATAAACCAAAGCGTAGACTGACTAGAGGTTTACGCGTACAGCGTAATGCATAGTGTAAAACGACTTTAGCTTTACCATTACAGCATAACAGATAGTGTAAAACGACTATGGTTGACCGTATACCGTATCACATAGAGGAGAACGACTTTAATTTCAACGGTACAGCATAAACCAAAGTGTAAACTGTCTAGAGGTTTACTCGTAGACTATGTCTTTACTCGTATAGCGTATTACATAGAGTAGAGCTACTTAGATTCAGGCGTACAGTATAAAGCAGAGTACAAACTGGCTGGAGGTTTACTCGAGGATTAGTCTTTACCCGTGTACCGTATTGCATAGAGTACAACAACTTTAGGTTCAGCCGTACAGCATAAACCAAAGTGTAGACTGACTAGAGGTTTACGCGTACAGCGTAATGCATAGTGTAAAACGACTTTAGCTTTACCATTACATCATAACAGATAGTGCAAAACGACTATGGTTCACTGTATACCGTATCATATAGAGTAGAACGACTTTAGGTTCAGCGGTACAGCATAAACCAAAGTGTAAACTGTCTAGAGGTTTACTCGTAGACTATGTCTTTACTCGTATAGCGTATTACATAGAGTAGAGCTACTTAGATTCAGGCGTACAGTATAAAGCAGAGTACAAACTGGCTGGAGGTTTACTCGAGGATTAGTCTTTACCCGTGTACCGTATTGCATAGAGTACAACAACTTTAGGTTCAGCCGTACAGCATAAACCAAAGTGTAGACTGACTAGAGGTTTACGCGTACAGCGTAATGCATAGTGTAAAACGACTTTAGCTTTACCATTACATCATAACAGATAGTGCAAAACGACTATGGTTCACTGTATACAGTATCACATAGAGTAGAACGACTTTAGGTTCAACCGTACAGTATAAAGCAGAGGGTAAACTGGCTAGAGGTTTACTCGTCGACTATGTCTTTACCCGTATAGCGTATTATATAGAGTAGAACGACTTAGATTCAGGCGCACAGTATAAAGCAGAGTGCAAACTGGCTGCTTACTCGAGGATTAGTCTTTACCCGTGTACCGTATTGCATAGAGTAGAAAAACTTTAGGTTCAACCGTACAGTATAAAACAGTGTGCAATCTGGCTAGAGGTTTACTTGTAGACTATGTATTTACCCATATAGCTTATTACGTAGAGTAGAACGACTTAGATTCAGGCGTGCAGTATAAAGCAGCGAATTACATAGATTAGAACTACTTAGGTTCAGGCTTACAGTATAAAGCAGAGTACAAACTGGCTGGAGGTTTACTCGAGGATTAGTCTTTACCCGTGTACCGTATTGCATAGAGTACAACAACTTTAGGTTCAGAAGTACAGCATAAACCAAAGTGTAGACTGACTAGAGGTTTACGCGTACAGCGAAATGCATAGTGTAAAACGACTTTAGCTTTACCATTACAGCATAACAGATAGTGTAAAACGACTATGGTTGACCGTATACCGTATCACATAGAGTAGAGCTACTTAGATTCAGGCGTACAGTACAAAGCAGAGTGCAAACTTGATAGAGGTTAACTCGTAGACTATGTCTTTACCCGTACAGCGTATTACATAGATTAGAACTACTTAGGTTCACGCTTACAGTATAAAGCAGAGTACAAACTGGCTGGAGGTTTACTCGAGGATTAGTCTTTACCCGTGTACCGTATTGCATAGAGTAAAACAACTTTAGATTCAGCCGTACAGCATAAACCAAAGTGTAGACTGACTACAGGTTTACGCGTACAGCGTAATGCACAGTGTAAAACGACTTTAGCTTTACCATTACAGCATAACAGATAGTGTAAAACGACTATGGTTCACTGTATACAGTATCACATAGAGTACAACGACTTTAGGTTCAACCGTACAGTATAAAGCAGAGTGTAAACTGGCTAGAGGTTTACTCGTCGACTATGTCTTAACCCGTATAGCGTTTTATATAGAGTAGAACGACTTAGATTCAGGCGCACGGTATAAAGCAGAGTGCAAACTGGCTGTTTACTCGAGGATTGGTCTTTACCCGTGTACCGTATTGCATAGAGTAGAACAACTTTAGGTTCAACCGTACAGTATAAAGCAGAGTGCAATCTGGCTAGAGGTTTACTTGTAGACTATGTATTTACCCATATAGCTTATTACGTAGAGTAGAACGACTTAAATTCAGGCGTGCAGTATAAAGCAGCGTATTACATAGATTAGAACTACTTAGGTTCAGGCTTACAGTATAAAGCAGAGTACAAACTGGCTGGAGGTTTACTCGAGGATTAGTCTTTACCCGTGTACCGTATTGCATAGAGTACAACAACTTTAGGTTCAGAAGTACAGCATAAACCAAAGTGTAGACTGACTAGAGGTTTACGCGTACAGCGAAATGCATAGTGTAAAACGACTTTTGCTTTACCATTACAGCATAACAGATAGTGTAAAACGACTATGGTTGACCGTATACCGTATCACATAGAGTAGAGCTACTTAGATTCAGGCGTACAGTACAAAGCAGAGTGCAAACTTGATAGAGGTTAACTCGTAGGCTATGTCTTTACCCGTACAGCGTATTACATAGATTAGAACTACTTAGGTTCACGCTTACAGTATAAAGCAGAGTACAAACTGGCTGGAGGTTTACTCGAGGATTAGTCTTTACCCGTGTACCGTATTGCATAGAGTACAACAACTTTAGGTTCAGCCGTACAGCATAAACCAAAGCGTAGACTGACTAGAGGTTTACGCGTACAGCGTAATGCATAGTGTAAAACGACTTTAGCTTTACCATTACAGCATAACAGATAGTGTAAAACGACTATGGTTGACCGTATACCGTATCACATAGAGTAGAACGACTTTAATTTCAACGGTACAGCATAAACCAAAGTGTAAACTGTCTAGAGGTTTACTCGTAGACTATGTCTTTACTCGTATAGCGTATTACATAGAGTAGAGCTACTTAGATTCAGGCGTACAGTATAAAGCAGAGTACAAACTGGCTGGAGGTTTACTCGAGGATTAGTCTTTACCCGTGTACCGTATTGCATAGAGTACAACAACTTTAGGTTCAGCCGTACAGCATAAACCAAAGTGTAGACTGACTAGAGGTTTACGCGTACAGCGTAATGCATAGTGTAAAACGACTTTAGCTTTACCATTACATCATAGCAGATAGTGCAAAACGACTATGGTTCACTGTATACCGTATCACATAGAGGAGAACGACTTTAATTTCAACGGTACAGCATAAACCAAAGTGTAAACTGTCTAGAGGTTTACTCGTAGACTATGTCTTTACTCGTATAGCGTATTACATAGAGTAGAGCTACTTAGGTTCACGCTTACAGTATAAAGCAGAGTACAAACTGGCTGGAGGTTTACTCGAGGATTAGTCTTTACCCGTGTACCGTATTGCATAGAGTAAAACAACTTTAGATTCAGCCGTACAGCATAAACCAAAGTGTAGACTGACTACAGGTTTACGCGTACAGCGTAATGCACAGCGTAAAACGACTTTAGCTTTACCATTACAGCATAACAGATAGTGTAAAACGACTATGGTTCACTGTATACAGTATCACATAGAGTACAACGACTTTAGGTTCAACCGTACAGTATAAAGCAGAGTGTAAACTGGTTAGAGGTTTACTCGTCGACTATGTCTTAACCCGTATAGCGTTTTATATAGAGTAGAACGACTTAGATTCAGGCGCACGGTATAAAGCAGAGTGCAAACTGGCTGTTTACTCGAGGATTGGTCTTTACCCGTGTACCGTATTGCATAGAGTAAAACAACTTTAGATTCAGCCGTACAGCATAAACCAAAGTGTAGACTGACTACAGGTTTACGCGTACAGCGTAATGCACAGCGTAAAACGACTTTAGCTTTACCATTACAGCATAACAGATAGTGTAAAACGACTATGGTTCACTGTATACAGTATCACATAGAGTAGAACGACTTTAGGTTCAACCGTACGGTATAAAGCAGAGTGTAAACTGGCTAGAGGTTTACTCGTCGACTATGTCTTTACCCATATAGCTTATTACGTAGAGTAGAACGACTTAGATTCAGGCGTGCAGTATAAAGCAGCGTATTACATAGATTAGAACTACTTAGGTTCAGGCTTACAGTATAAAGCAGCGTATTATATAGAGTAGAACGACTTAGATTCAGGCGCACGGTATAAAGCAGAGTGCAAACTGGCTGTTTACTCGAGGATTGGTCTTTACCCGTGTACCGTATTGCATAGAGTAGAACAACTTTAGGTTCAACCGTACAGTATAAAGCAGAGTGCAATCTGGCTAGAGGTTTACTTGTAGACTATGTGTTTACCCATATAGCTTATTACGTAGAGTAGAACGACTTAGATTCAGGCGTGCAGTATAAAGCAGCGTATTACATAGATTAGAACTACTTAGGTTCAGGCTTACAGTATAAAGCAGAGTACAAACTGGCTGGAGGTTTACTCGAGGATTAGTCTTTACCCGTGTACCGTATTGCATAGAGTACAACAACTTTAGGTTCAGAAGTACAGCATAAACCAAAGTGTAGACTGACTAGAGGTTTACGCGTACAGCGAAATGCATAGTGTAAAACGACTTTTGCTTTACCATTACAGCATAACAGATAGTGTAAAACGACTATGGTTGACCGTATACCGTATCACATAGAGTAGAGCTACTTAGATTCAGGCGTACAGTACAAAGCAGAGTGCAAACTTGATAGAGGTTAACTCGTAGGCTATGTCTTTACCCGTACAGCGTATTACATAGATTAGAACTACTTAGGTTCACGCTTACAGTATAAAGCAGAGTACAAACTGGCTGGAGGTTTACTCGAGGATTAGTCTTTACCCGTGTACCGTATTGCATAGAGTACAACAACTTTAGGTTCAGCCGTACAGCATAAACCAAAGCGTAGACTGACTAGAGGTTTACGCGTACAGCGTAATGCATAGTGTAAAACGACTTTAGCTTTACCATTACAGCATAACAGATAGTGTAAAACGACTATGGTTGACCGTATACCGTATCACATAGAGTAGAACGACTTTAATTTCAACGGTACAGCATAAACCAAAGTGTAAACTGTCTAGAGGTTTACTCGTAGACTATGTCTTTACTCGTATAGCGTATTACATAGAGTAGAGCTACTTAGATTCAGGCGTACAGTATAAAGCAGAGTACAAACTGGCTGGAGGTTTACTCGAGGATTAGTCTTTACCCGTGTACCGTATTGCATAGAGTACAACAACTTTAGGTTCAGCTGTACAGCATAAACCAAAGTGTAGACTGACTAGAGGTTTACGCGTACAGCGAAATGCATAGTGTAAAACGACTTTTGCTTTACCATTACAGCATAACAGATAGTGTAAAACGACTATGGTTGACCGTATACCGTATCACATAGAGTAGAGCTACTTAGATTCAGGCGTACAGTACAAAGCAGAGTGCAAACTTGATAGAGGTTAACTCGTAGGCTATGTCTTTACCCGTACAGCGTATTACATAGATTAGAACTACTTAGGTTCACGCTTACAGTATAAAGCAGAGTACAAACTGGCTGGAGGTTTACTCGAGGATTAGTCTTTACCCGTGTACCGTATTGCATAGAGTACAACAACTTTAGGTTCAGCCGTACAGCATAAACCAAAGTGTAGACTGACTAGAGGTTTACGCGTACAGCGTAATGCATAGTGTAAAACGACTTTAGCTTTACCATTACATCATAGCAGATAGTGCAAAACGACTATGGTTCACTGTATACCGTATCACATAGAGGAGAACGACTTTAATTTCAACGGTACAGCATAAACCAAAGTGTAAACTGTCTAGAGGTTTACTCGTAGACTATGTCTTTACTCGTATAGCGTATTACATAGAGTAGAGCTACTTAGGTTCACGCTTACAGTATAAAGCAGAGTACAAACTGGCTGGAGGTTTACTCGAGGATTAGTCTTTACCCGTGTACCGTATTGCATAGAGTAAAACAACTTTAGATTCAGCCGTACAGCATAAACCAAAGTGTAGACTGACTACAGGTTTACGCGTACAGCGTAATGCACAGCGTAAAACGACTTTAGCTTTACCATTACAGCATAACAGATAGTGTAAAACGACTATGGTTCACTGTATACAGTATCACATAGAGTACAACGACTTTAGGTTCAACCGTACAGTATAAAGCAGAGTGTAAACTGGTTAGAGGTTTACTCGTCGACTATGTCTTAACCCGTATAGCGTTTTATATAGAGTAGAACGACTTAGATTCAGGCGCACGGTATAAAGCAGAGTGCAAACTGGCTGTTTACTCGAGGATTGGTCTTTACCCGTGTACCGTATTGCATAGAGTAGAACAACTTTAGGTTCAACCGTACAGTATAAAGCAGAGTGCAATCTGGCTAGAGGTTTACTTGTAGACTATGTATTTACCCATATAGCTTATTACGTAGAGTAGAACGACTTAGATTAGTATAAAGCAGCGTATTACATAGATTAGAACTACTTAGGTTCAGGCTTACAGTATAAAGCAGAGTACAAACTGGCTGGAGGTTTACTCGAGGATTAGTCTTTACCCGTGTACCGTATTGCATAGAGTACAACAACTTTAGGTTCAGAAGTACAGCATAAACCAAAGTGTAGACTGACTAGAGGTTTACGCGTACAGCGTAATGCATAGTGTAAAACGACTTTAGCTTTACCATTACATCATAGCAGATAGTGCAAAACGACTATGGTTCACTGTATACCGTATCACATAGAGGAGAACGACTTTAATTTCAACGGTACAGCATAAACCAAAGTGTAAACTGTCTAGAGGTTTACTCGTAGACTATGTCTTTACTCGTATAGCGTATTACATAGAGTAGAGCTACTTAGATTCAGGCGTACAGTACAAAGCAGAGTGCAAACTTGATAGAGGTTAACTCGTAGACTATATCTTTACCCGTACAGCGTATTACATAGATTAGAACTACTTAGGTTCAAGCTTACAGTATAAAGCAGAGTACAAACTGGCTGGAGGTTTACTCGAGGATTAGTCTTTACCCGTGTACCGTATTGCATAGAGTACAACAACTTTAGGTTCAGCCGTACAGCATAAACCAAAGTGTAGACTGACTAGAGGTTTACGCGTACAGCGTAATGCATAGTGTAAAACGACTTTAGCTTTACCATTACATCATAACAGATAGTGCAAAACGACTATGGTTCACTGTATACCGTATCATATAGAGTAGAACGACTTTAGGTTCAGCGGTACAGCATAAACCAAAGTGTAAACTGTCTAGAGGTTTACTCGTAGACTATGTCTTTACTCGTATAGCGTATTACATAGAGTAGAGCTACTTAGATTCAGGCGTACAGTATAAAGCAGAGTACAAACTGGCTGGAGGTTTACTCGAGGATTAGTCTTTACCCGTGTACCGTATTGCATAGAGTACAACAACTTAAGGTTCAGCCGTACAGCATAAACCAAAGTGTAGACTGACTAGAGGTTTACGCGTACAGCGTAATGCATAGTGTAAAACGACTTTAGCTTTACCATTACATCATAACAGATAGTGCAAAAGGACTATGGTTCACTGTATACCGTATCATATAGAGTAGAACGACTTTAGGTTCAGCGGTACAGCATAAACCAAAGTGTAAACTGTCTAGAGGTTTACTCGTAGACTATGTCTTTACTCGTATAGCGTATTACATAGAGTAGAGCTACTTAGATTCAGGCGTACAGTATAAAGCAGAGTACAAACTGGCTGGAGGTTTACTCGAGGATTAGTCTTTACCCGTGTACCGTATTGCATAGAGTACAACAACTTTAGGTTCAGCCGTACAGCATAAACCAAAGTGTAGACCGACTAGAGGTTTACGCGTACAGCGTAATGCATAGTGTAAAACGACTTTAGCTTTACCATTACATCATAACAGATAGTGCAAAACGACTACGGTTCACTGTATACCGTATCATATAGAGTAGAACGACTTTAGGTTCAGCGGTACAGCATAAACAAAAGTGTAAACTGTCTAGAGGTTAACTCGTAGACTATGTCTTTACTCGTATAGCGTATTACATAGAGTAGAGCTACTTAGATTCAGGCGTACAGTATAAAGCAGAGTACAAACTGGCTGGAGGTTTACTGGAGGATTAGTCTTTACCCGTGTACCGTATTCCATAGAGTAGAACAACTTTAGGTTCAGCCGTACAGCATAAACCAAAGTGTAGACTGACTAGAGGTTTACGCGTACAGCGTAATGCATAGTGTAAAACGACTTTAGCTTTACCATTACATCATAGCAGATAGTGCAAAACGACTATGGTTCACTGTATACCGTATCACATAGAGGAGAACGACTTTAATTTCAACGGTACAGCATAAACCAAAGTGTAAACTGTCTAGAGGTTTACTCGTAGACTATGTCTTTACTCGTATAGCGTATTACATAGAGTAGAGCTACTTAGATTCAGGCGTACAGTACAAAGCAGAGTGCAAACTTGATAGAGGTTAACTCGTAGACTATATCTTTACCCGTACAGCGTATTACATAGATTAGAACTACTTAGGTTCAAGCTTACAGTATAAAGCAGAGTACAAACTGGCTGGAGGTTTACTCGAGGATTAGTCTTTACCCGTGTACCGTATTGCATAGAGTACAACAACTTTAGGTTCAGCCGTACAGCATAAACCAAAGCGTAGACTGACTAGAGGTTTACGCGTACAGCGTAATGCATAGTGTAAAACGACTTTAGCTTTACCATTACAGCATAACAGATAGTGTAAAACGACTATGGTTGACCGTATACCGTATCACATAGAGGAGAACGACTTTAATTTCAACGGTACATCATAAACCAAAGTGTAAACTGTCTAGAGGTTTACTCGTAGACTATGTCTTTACTCGTATAGCGTATTACATAGAGTAGAGCTACTTAGATTCAGGCGTACAGTATAAAGCAGAGTACAAACTGGCTGGAGGTTTACTCGAGGATTAGTCTTTACCCGTGTACCGTATTGCATAGAGTACAACAACTTTAGGTTCAGCCGTACAGCATAAACCAAAGTGTAGACTGACTAGAGGTTTACGCGTACAGCGTAATGCATAGTGTAAAACGACTTTAGCTTTACCATTACATCATAACAGATAGTGCAAAACGACTATGGTTCACTGTATACCGTATCATATAGAGTAGAACGACTTTAGGTTCAGCGGTACAGCATAAACCAAAGTGAATACTGACTAGAGGTTTACTCGTAGACTATGTCTTTACCCGTACAGCTTATTCCATAAAGTAGAACAACTTAGGTTCGTGCGTACAGTATAAAGTATAAAACTGGCTAGAGGTTTACTCGAGGATTAGTCTTTACCCGTGTACCGTATTGCATAGAGCAGAACAACTTTAGGTTCAGCCGTACAGCATAAACCAAAGTGTAGACTGACAAGAGGTTTACGCGTACAGCGTAATGCACAGTGTAAAACGACTTTAGCTTTACCATTACAGCATAACAGATAGTGTAAAACGACTATGGTTCACTGTATACAGTATCACATAGAGTAGAACGACTTTAGGTTCAACCGTACAGTATAAAGCAGAGTGTAAACTGGCTAGAGGTTTACTCGTCGACTATGTCTTTACCCGTATAGCGTATTATATAGAGTAGAACGACTTAGATTCAGGCGCACAGTATAAAGCAGAGTGCAAACTGGCTGTTTACTCGAGGATTAGTCTTTACCCGTGTACCGTATTGCATAGAGTAGAAAAACTTTAGGTTCAACCGTACAGTATAAAACAGAGTGCAATCTGGCTAGAGGTTTACTTGTAGACTATGTATTTACCCATATAGCTTATTACGTAGAGTAGAACGACTTAGATTCAGGCGTGCAGTATAAAGCAGCGTATTACATAGATTAGAACTACTTAGGTTCAGGCTTACAGTATAAAGCAGAGTACAAACTGGCTGGAGGTTTACTCGAGGATTAGTCTTTACCCGTGTACCGTATTGCATAGAGTACAACAACTTTAGGTTCAGAAGTACAGCATAAACCAAAGTGTAGACTGACTAGAGGTTTACGCGTACAGCGAAATGCATAGTGTAAAACGACTTTAGCTTTACCATTACAGCATAACAGATAGTGTAAAACGACTATGGTTGACCGTATACCGTATCACATAGAGTAGAGCTACTTAGATTCAGGCGTACAGTACAAAGCAGAGTGCAAACTTGATAGAGGTTAACTCGTAGACTATGTCTTTACCCGTACAGCGTATTACATAGATTAGAACTACTTAGGTTCACGCTTACAGTATAAAGCAGAGTACAAACTGGCTGGAGGTTTACTCGAGGATTAGTCTTTACCCGTGTACCGTATTGCATAGAGTAAAACAACTTTAGATTCAGCCGTACAGCATAAACCAAAGTGTAGACTGACTACAGGTTTACGCGTACAGCGTAATGCACAGTGTAAAACGACTTTAGCTTTACCATTACAGCATAACAGATAGTGTAAAACGACTATGGTTCACTGTATACAGTATCACATAGAGTACAACGACTTTAGGTTCAACCGTACAGTATAAAGCAGAGTGTAAACTGGCTAGAGGTTCACTCGTCGACTATGTCTTAACCCGTATAGCGTTTTATATAAAGTAGAACGACTTAGATTCAGGCGCACGGTATAAAGCAGAGTGCAAACTGGCTGTTTACTCGAGGATTGGTCTTTACCCGTGTACCGTATTGCATAGAGTAGAACAACTTTAGGTTCAACCGTACAGTATAAAGCAGAGTGCAATCTGGCTAGAGGTTTACTTGTAGATTATGTATTTACCCATATAGCTTATTACGTAGAGTAGAACGACTTAGATTCAGGCGTGCAGTATAAAGCAGCGTATTACATAGATTAGAACTACTTAGGTTCAGGCTTACAGTATAAAGCAGAGTACAAACTGGCTGGAGGTTTACTCGAGGATTAGTCTTTACCCGTGTACCGTATTGCATAGAGTACAACAACTTTAGGTTCAGAAGTACAGCATAAACCAAAGTGTAGACTGACTAGAGGTTTACGCGTACAGCGAAATGCATAGTGTAAAACGACTTTAGCTTTACCATTACAGCATAACAGATAGTGTAAAACGACTATGGTTGACCGTATACCGTATCACATAGAGTAGAGCTACTTAGATTCAGGCGTACAGTACAAAGCAGAGTGCAAACTTGATAGAGGTTAACTCGTAGAATATGTCTTTACCCGTACAGCGTATTACATAGATTAGAACTACTTAGGTTCACGCTTACAGTATAAAGCAGAGTACAAACTGGCTGGAGGTTTACTCGAGGATTAGTCTTTACCCGTGTACCGTATTGCATAGAGTACAACAACTTTAGGTTCAGCCGTACAGCATAAACCAAAGCGTAGACTGACTAGAGGTTTACGCGTACAGCGTAATGCATAGTGTAAAACGACTTTAGCTTTACCATTACAGCATAACAGATAGTGTAAAACGACTATGGTTGACCGTATACCGTATCACATAGAGTAGAACGACTTTAATTTCAACGGTACAGCATAAACCAAAGTGTAAACTGTCTAGAGGTTTACTCGTAGACTATGTCTTTACTCGTATAGCGTATTACATAGAGTAGAGCTACTTAGATTCAGGCGTACAGTATAAAGCAGAGTACAAACTGGCTGGAGGTTTACTCGAGGATTAGTCTTTACCCGTGTACCGTATTGCATAGAGTACAACAACTTTAGGTTCAGCCGTACAGCATAAACCAAAGTGTAGACTGACTAGAGGTTTACGCGTACAGCGTAATGCATAGTGTAAAACGACTTTAGCTTTACCATTACATCATAACAGATAGTGTAAAACGACTATGGTTCTTTGTATACCGTATCATATAGAGTAGAACGACTTTAGGTTCAGCGGTACAGCATAAACCAAAGTGTAAACTGACTAGAGGTTTACTCGTAGACTATGTCTTTACCCGTACAGCTTATTCCATAAAGTAGAACAACTTAGGTTCGTGCGTACAGTATAAAGCAGAGCGCAAACTGGCTAGAGGTTTACTCGAGGATTAGTCTTTACCCGTGTACCGTATTGCATAGAGCAGAACAACTTTAGGTTCAGCCGTACAGCATAAACCAAAGTGTAGACTGACAAGAGGTTTACGCGTACAGCGTAATGCACAGTGTAAAACGACTTTAGCTTTACCATTACAGCATAACAGATAGTGTAAAACGACTATGGTTCACTGTATACAGTATCACATAGAGTAGAACGACTTTAGGTTCAACCGTACGGTATAAAGCAGAGTGTAAACTGGCTAGAGGTTTACTCGTCGACTATGTCTTTACCCATATAGCTTATTACGTAGAGTAGAACGACTTAGATTCAGGCGTGCAGTATAAAGCAGCGTATTACATAGATTAGAACTACTTAGGTTCAGGCTTACAGTATAAAGCAGCGTATTATATAGAGTAGAACGACTTAGATTCAGGCGCACAGTATAAAGCAGAGTGCAAACTGGCTGTTTACTCGAGGATTAGTCTTTACCCGTGTACCGTATTGCATAGAGTAGAACAACTATAGGTTCAACCGTACAGTATAAAGCAGAGTGCAATCTGGCTAGAGGTTTACTTGTAGACTATGTATTTACCCATATAGCTTATTACGTAGAGTAGAACGACTTAGATTCAGGCGTGCAGTATAAAGCAGCGTATTACATAGATTAGAACTACTTAGGTTCAGGCTTACAGTATAAAGCAGAGTACAAACTGGCTGGAGGTTTACTCGAGGATTAGTCTTTACCCGTGTACCGTATTGCATAGAGTACAACAACTTTAGGTTCAGAAGTACAGCATAAACCAAAGTGTAGACTGACTAGAGGTTTACGCGTACAGCGAAATGCATAGTGTAAAACGACTTTAGCTTTAGCATTACATCATAACAGATAGTGCAAAACGACTATGGTTCACTGTATACCGTATCACATAGAGTAGAACGACTTTAGGTTCAACTGTACAGTATAAAGCAGAGTGCAAACTGGCTAGAGGTAAACTCGTAGACTCTGTCTTTACCCGTACAGCGTATTACATAGAGTAGAGCTACTTAGATTCAGGCGTACAGTATAAAGCAGAGTACAAACTGGCTGGAGGTTTACTGGAGGATTAGTCTTTACCCCGTTTACCGTATTGCATAGAGTAGAACAACTTTAGGTTCAGCCGTACAGCATAAACCAAAGTGTAGACTGACTAGAGGTATAAGCGTACAGCGAAATGCATAGTGTAAAACGACTTTAGCTTTAGCATTACATCATAACAGATAGTGCAAAACGACTATGGTTCACTGTATACCGTATCACATATAGTAGAACGACTTTAGATTCAACTGTACAGTATAAAGCAGAGTGCAAACTGGCTAGAGGTAAACTCGTAGACTATGTCTTTACCCGTACAGCGTATTACATAGATTAGAACTACTTAGGTTCAAGCTTACAGTATAAAGCAGAGTACAAACTGGCTGGAGGTTTACTCGAGGATTAGTCTTTACCCGTGTACCGTATTGCATAGAGTACAATAACTTTAGGTTCAGCCGTACAGCATACACCAAAGTGTAGACTGACTAGAGGTTTACGCGTACAGCGTAATGCATAAGTTTAAAACGACTTTAGCTTTACCATTACAGCATAACAGATAGTGTAAAACGACTATGGTTGACCGTATACCGTATCACATAGAGGAGAACGACTTTAATTTCAACGGTACAGCATAAACCAAAGTGTAAACTGTCTAGTCGTTTACTCGTAGACTATGTCTTTACTCGTATAGCGTATTACATAGAGTAGAGCTACTTAGATTCAGGCGTACAGTACAAAGCAGAGTGCAAACTGGATAGAGGTTAACTCGTAGACTATGTCTTTACCCGTACAGCGTATTACATAGGTTAGAACTACTTAGGTTCAAGCTTACAGTATAAAGCAGAGTACAAACTGGCTGGAGGTTTACTCGAGGATTAGTCTTTACCCGTGTACCGTATTGCATAGTGTAGAACAACTTTAGGTTCAACGGTACAGCATAAACCAAAGTGTAAACTGACAAGAGGTTTACTCGTAGACTATGTTTTTACCCGTACAGCATATTACATAGAGTAGAACAACTTAGGTTCAGGCGTACAGTACAAAGCAGAGTACAAACTGGCTAAAGGTTTACTCGAGGATTAGTCTTTACCCGCGTACCGTATTGCATAGAGTAGAACAACTTTAGTTTCAGCCGTACAGCATAAACCAAAGTGTAGACTGACTAGAGGTTTACGCGTACAGCATAATGCACAGTGTAAAACGACTTTAGCTTTACCATTACAGCATAACAGATAGTGTAAAACGACTATGGTTCACTGTATACCATACCAGATAGAGTAGAACGACTTTAGGTTCAACCGTACAGTATAAAGCAGATTGTAAACTGACTAGAGGTTTACTCGTAGACTATGTCTTTACCCGTATAGCGTATTATATAGAGTAGAACGACCGAGTCTTTACTGGTGTATCGTATTTGATAGAGTAGAACAATTTTAGGTTCAGCCGTACAGCATAAACCAAAGTGTAGACTGACTAAAGGTTTACGCGTACAGCGTAATGCACAGTGTAAAACGACTTTAGCTTTACCATTACAGCATAACAGATAGTGTAAAACGACTATGGTTCACTGTATACCGTATCACATATAGTAGAACGATTTTAGATTCAACTGTACAGTATAAAGCAGAGTGCAAATTGGCTAGAGGTTAACTCGTAGACTATGTCTTTACCCGTACAGCGTATTACATAGATTAGAACTACTTAGGTTCAAGCTTACAGTATAAAGCAGAGTACAAACTGGCTGGAGGTTTACTCGAGGATTAGTCTTTACCCGTGTACCGTATTGCATAGAGTACAATAACTTTAGGTTCAGCCGTACAGCATACACCAAAGTGTAGACTGACTAGAGGTTTACGCGTACAGCGTAATGCATAAGTTTAAAACGACTTTAGCTTTACCATTACAGCATAACAGATAGTGTAAAACGACTATGGTTGACCGTATACCGTATCACATAGAGGAGAACGACTTTAATTTCAACGGTACAGCATAAACCAAAGTGTAAACTGTCTAGTCGTTTACTCGTAGACTATGTCTTTACTCGTATAGCGTATTACATAGAGTAGAGCTACTTAGATTCAGGCGTACAGTACAAAGCAGAGTGCAAACTGGATAGAGGTTAACTCGTAGACTATGTCTTTACCCGTACAGCGTATTACATAGGTTAGAACTACTTAGGTTCAAGCTTACAGTATAAAGCAGAGTACAAACTGGCTGGAGGTTTACTCGAGGATTAGTCTTTACCCGTGTACCGTATTGCATAGAGTAGAACAACTTTAGGTTCAGCGGTACAGCATAAACCAAAGTGTAAACTGACTTGAGGTTTACTCGTAGACTATGTTTTTACCCGTACAGCATATTACATAGAGTAGAACAACTTAGGTTCAGGCGTACAGTACAAAGCAGAGTACAAACTGGCTAAAGGTTTACTCGAGGTTTAGTCTTTACCCGCGTACCGTATTGCATAGAGTAGAACAACTTTAGTTTCAGCCGTACAGCATAAACCAAAGTGTAGACTGACTAGAGGTTTACGCGTACAGCGTAATGCACAGTGTAAAACGACTTTAGCTTTACCATTACAGCATAACAGATAGTGTAAAACGACTATGGTTCACTGTATACCGTATCATATAGAGTAGAACGACTTTAGGTTCAACCGTACAGTATAAAGCAGAGTGTAAACTGGCTAGAGGTTTACTCGTCGACTATGTCTTTACCGGTATAGCGTATTATATAGAGTAGAACGACTTAGATTCAGGCGCACAGTATAAAGCAGAGTGCAAACTGGCTGTTTACTCGAGGATTAGTCTTTACCCGTGTACCGTATTGCATAGAGTAGAACAACTTAAGGTTCAACCGTACAGTATAAAGCAGAGTGCAATCTGGCTAGAGGTTTACTTGTAGACTATGTATTTACCCATATAGCTTATTACGTAGAGTAGAACGACTTAGATTCAGGAGTGCAGTATAAAGCAGCGTATTACATAGATTAGAACTACTTAGGTTCAGGCTTACAGTATAAAGCAGAGTACAAACTGGCTGGAGGTTTACTCGAGGATTAGTCTTTACCCGTGTACCGTATTGCATAGAGTACAACAACTTTAGGTTCAGCCGTACAGCATAAACCAAAGTGTAGACTGATTAGAGGTTTACGCGTACAGCGAAATGCATAGTGTAAAACGACTTTAGCTTTAGCATTACATCATAACAGATAGTGCAAAACGACTATGGTTCACTGTATACCGTATCACATAGAGTAGAACGACTTTAGGTTCAGCCGTACAGTATAAAGCAGAGTGTAAACTGGCTAGAGGTTAACTCGTAGACTAAGTCTTTACCCGTACAGCATATTACATAGAGTAGAACGACTTAGATTCAGGCGTACAGTATAAAGCAGAGTGTAATCTGACTAGAGGTTTACTCGTAGACTATGTCTTTGCCCGTACAGCATATTACATAGAGTAGAAAAACTTAGGTTCAGGCGTACAGTACAAAGCAGAGTACAAATTGGCTAGAGTATTACTCGAGGATTAGTCTTAAACCGTGTACCGTATTGCATAGATTAGAACAACTTTAGGTTCAGCCGTACAGCATAAACCAAAGTGTAGACTGACTAGAGGTATAAGCGTACAGCGAAATGCATAGTGTAAAACGACTTTAGCTTTAGCATTACATCATAACAGATAGTGCAAAACGACTATGGTTCACTGTATACCGTATCACATAGAGTAGAACGACTTTAGATTCAACCGTACAGTATAAAGCAGAGTGCAAACTGGCTAGAGGTTAACTCGTAGACTATGTCTTTACCCGTACAGCGTATTACATAGATTAGAACTACTTAGGTTCAAGCTTACAGTATAAAGCAGAGTACAAACTGGCTGGAGGTTTACTCGACGATTAGTCTTTACCCGTGTACCGTATTGCATAGAGTACAATAACTTTAGGTTCAGCCGTACAGCATAAACCAAAGTGTAGACTGACTAGAGGTTTACGCGTACAGCGTAATGCATAAGTTTAAAACGACTTTAGCTTTACCATTACAGCATAACAGATAGTGTAAAACGACTATGGTTGACCGTATACCGTATCACATAGAGGAGAACGACTTTAATTTCAACGGTACAGCATAAACCAAAGTGTAAACTGTCCAGAGGTTTACTCGTAGACTATGTCTTTACTCGTATAGCGTATTACATAGAGTAGAGCTACTTAGATTCAGGCGTACAGTACAAATCAGAGTGCAAACTGGATAGAGGTTAACTCGTAGACTATGTCTTTACCCGTACAGCGTATTACATAGATTAGAACTACTTAGGTTCAAGCTTACAGTATAAAGCAGAGTACAAACTGGCTGGAGGTTTACTCGAGGATTAGTCTTTACCCGTGTACCGTATTGCATAGAGACCAAACAAATTTAGGTTCAGCCGTACAGCATAAACCAAAGCGTAGACTGACTAGAGGTTTACGCGTACAGCGTAATGCATAGCGTAAAACGACTTTAGCTTTACCATTACAGCATAACAGATAGTGTAAAACGACTATGGTTGACCGTATACCGTATCACATAGAGGAGAACGACTTTAATTTCAACGGTACATCATAAACCAAAGTGTAAACTGTCTAGAGGTTTACTCGTAGACTATGTCTTTACTCGTATAGCGTATTACATAGAGTAGAGCTACTTAGATTCAGGCGTACAGTATAAAGCAGATAAAAAACTGGCTGGAGGTTTACTCGAGGATTAGTCTTTACCCGTGTACCGTATTGCATAGTGTAGAACAACTTTAGGTTCAACGGTACAGCATAAACCAAAGTGTAAACTGACTAGAGGTTTACTCGTAGACTATGTTTTTACCCGTACAGCATATTACATAGAGTAGAACAACTTAGGTTCAGGCGTACAGTACAAAGCAGAGTACAAACTGGATAGAGGTTAACTCGTAGACTATGTCTTTACCCGTACAGCGTATTACATAGGTTAGAACTACTTAGGTTCAAGCTTACAGTATAAAGCAGAGTACAAACTGGCTGGAGGTTTACTCGAGGATTAGTCTTTACCCGTGTACCGTATTGCATAGAGTAGAACAACTTTAGGTTCAGCGGTACAGCATAAACCAAAGTGTAAACTGACTAGAGGTTTACTCGTAGACTATGTTTTTACCCGTACAGCATATTACATAGAGTAGAACAACTTAGGTTCAGGCGTACAGTACAAAGCAGAGTACAAACTGGATAGAGGTTAACTCGTAGACTATGTCTTTACCCGTACAGCGTATTACATAGGTTAGAACTACTTAGGTTCAAGCTTACAGTACAAAGCAGAGTACAAACTGGCTGGAGGTTTACTCGAGGATTAGTCTTTACCCGTGTACCGTATTGCATAGAGTACAACAACTTTAGGTTCAGCCGTACAGCATAAACCAAAGTGTAGACTGACTAGAGGTTTACGCGTACAGCGTAATGCATAGTGTAAAACGACTCTAGCTTTACCATTACAGCATAACAGATAGTGTAAAACGACTATGGTTGACCGTATACCGTATCACATAGAGGAGAACGACTTTAATTTCAACGGTACAGCATAAACCAAAGTGTAAACTGTCTAGTCGTTTACTCGTAGACTATGTCTTTACTCGTATAGCGTATTACATAGAGTAGAGCTACTTAGATTCAGGCGTACAGTACAAAGCAGAGTGCAAACTTGATAGAGGTTAACTCGTAGGCTATGTCTTTACCCGTACAGCGTATTACATAGATTAGAACTACTTAGGTTCACGCTTACAGTATAAAGCAGAGTACAAACTGGCTGGAGGTTTACTCGAGGATTAGTCTTTACCCGTGTACCGTATTGCATAGAGTACAACAACTTTAGGTTCAGCCGTACAGCATAAACCAAAGTGTAGACTGACTAGAGGTTTACGCGTACAGCGTAATGCATAGTGTAAAACGACTCTAGCTTTACCATTACAGCATAACAGATAGTGTAAAACGACTATGGTTGACCGTATACCGTATCACATAGAGGAGAACGACTTTAATTTCAACGGTACAGCATAAACCAAAGTGTAAACTGTCTAGTCGTTTACTCGTAGACTATGTCTTTACTCGTATAGCGTATTACATAGAGTAGAGCTACTTAGATTCAGGCGTACAGTACAAAGCAGAGTGCAAACTGGATAGAGGTTAACTCGTAGACTATGTCTTTACCCGTACAGCGTATTACATAGGTTAGAACTACTTAGGTTCAAGCTTACAGTATAAAGCAGAGTACAAACTGGCTGGAGGTTTACTCGAGGATTAGTCTTTACCCGTGTACCGTATTGCATAGAGTAGAACAACTTTAGGTTCAGCGGTACAGCATAAACCAAAGTGTAAACTGACTAGAGGTTTACTCGTAGACTATGTTTTTACCCGTACAGCATATTACATAGAGTAGAACAACTTAGGTTCAGGCGTACAGTACAAAGCAGAGTACAAACTGGCTAAAGGTTTACTCGAGGTTTAGTCTTTACCCGCGTACCGTATTGCATAGAGTAGAACAACTTTAGTTTCAGCCGTACAGCATAAACCAAAGTGTAGACTGACTAGAGGTTTACGCGTACAGCGTAATGCACAGTGTAAAACGACTTTAGCTTTACCATTACAGCATAACAGATAGTGTAAAACGACTATGGTTCACTGTATACCGTATCATATAGAGTAGAACGACTTTAGGTTCAACCGTACAGTATAAAGCAGAGTGTAAACTGGCTAGAGGTTTACTCGTCGACTATGTCTTTACCGGTATAGCGTATTATATAGAGTAGAACGACTTAGATTCAGGCGCACAGTATAAAGCAGAGTGCAAACTGGCTGTTTACTCGAGGATTAGTCTTTACCCGTGTACCGTATTGCATAGAGTAGAACAACTTAAGGTTCAACCGTACAGTATAAAGCAGAGTGCAATCTGGCTAGAGGTTTACTTGTAGACTATGTATTTACCCATATAGCTTATTACGTAGAGTAGAACGACTTAGATTCAGGAGTGCAGTATAAAGCAGCGTATTACATAGATTAGAACTACTTAGGTTCAGGCTTACAGTATAAAGCAGAGTACAAACTGGCTGGAGGTTTACTCGAGGATTAGTCTTTACCCGTGTACCGTATTGCATAGAGTACAACAAATTTAGGTTCAGCCGTACAGCATAAACCAAAGTGTAGACTGATTAGAGGTTTACGCGTACAGCGAAATGCATAGTGTAAAACGACTTTAGCTTTAGCATTACATCATAACAGATAGTGCAAAACGACTATGGTTCACTGTATACCGTATCCCATAGAGTAGAACGACTTTAGGTTCAGCCGTACAGTATAAAGCAGAGTGTAAACTGGCTAGAGGTTAACTCGTAGACTAAGTCTTTACCCGTACAGCATATTACATAGAGTAGAACGACTTAGATTCAGGCGTACAGTATAAAGCAGAGTGTAATCTGACTAGAGGTTTACTCGTAGACTATGTCTTTGCCCGTACAGCATATTACATAGAGTAGAAAAACTTAGGTTCAGGCGTACAGTACAAAGCAGAGTACAAATTGGCTAGAGTATTACTCGAGGATTAGTCTTAAACCGTGTACCGTATTGCATAGATTAGAACAACTTTAGGTTCAGCCGTACAGCATAAACCAAAGTGTAGACTGACTAGAGGTATAAGCGTACAGCGAAATGCATAGTGTAAAACGACTTTAGCTTTAGCATTACATCATAACAGATAGTGCAAAACGACTATGGTTCACTGTATACCGTATCACATAGAGTAGAACGACTTTAGATTCAACCGTACAGTATAAAGCAGAGTGCAAACTGGCTAGAGGTCAACTCGTAGACTATGTCTTTACCCGTACAGCGTATTACATAGATTAGAACTACTTAGGTTCAAGCTTACAGTATAAAGCAGAGTACAAACTGGCTGGAGGTTTACTCGACGATTAGTCTTTACCCGTGTACCGTATTGCATAGAGTACAATAACTTTAGGTTCAGCCGTACAGCATAAACCAAAGTGTAGACTGACTAGAGGTTTACGCGTACAGCGTAATGCATAAGTTTAAAACGACTTTAGCTTTACCATTACAGCATAACAGATAGTGTAAAACGACTATGGTTGACCGTATACCGTATCACATAGAGGAGAACGACTTTAATTTCAACGGTACAGCATAAACCAAAGTGTAAACTGTCCAGAGGTTTACTCGTAGACTATGTCTTTACTCGTATAGCGTATTACATAGAGTAGAGCTACTTAGATTCAGGCGTACAGTACAAATCAGAGTGCAAACTGGATAGAGGTTAACTCGTAGACTATGTCTTTACCCGTACAGCGTATTACATAGATTAGAACTACTTAGGTTCAAGCTTACAGTATAAAGCAGAGTACAAACTGGCTGGAGGTTTACTCGAGGATTAGTCTTTACCCGTGTACCGTATTGCATAGAGTACAACAAATTTAGGTTCAGCCGTACAGCATAAACCAAAGCGTAGACTGACTAGAGGTTTACGCGTACAGCGTAATGCATAGCGTAAAACGACTTTAGCTTTACCATTACAGCATAACAGATAGTGTAAAACGACTATGGTTGACCGTATACCGTATCACATAGAGGAGAACGACTTTAATTTCAACGGTACATCATAAACCAAAGTGTAAACTGTCTAGAGGTTTACTCGTAGACTATGTCTTTACTCGTATAGCGTATTACATAGAGTAGAGCTACTTAGATTCAGGCGTACAGTATAAAGCAGAGTACAAACTGGCTGGAGGTTTACTCGAGGATTAGTCTTTACCCGTGTACCGTATTGCATAGAGTACAACAACTTTAGGTTCAGCCGTACAGCATAAACCAAAGTGTAGACTGACTAGAGGTTTACGCGTACAGCGTAATGCATAGTGTAAAACGACTTTAGCTTTACCATTACATCATAACAGATAGTGCAAAACGACTATGATTCACTGTATAAGGTATCACATAGAGTAGAACGACTTTAGGTTCAGCGGTACAGCATAAACCAAAGTGTAAACTGACTAGAGGTTTACTCGTAGACTATGTCTTTACCCGTATAGCTTATTACATAGAGTAGAACAACTTTAGGTTTACGCGTACAGCGTAATGCATAGTGTAAAACGACTTTAGCTTTACCATTACAGCATAACAGATAGTGCAAAACGACTATGATTCACTGTATAAGGTATCACATAGAGTAGAACGACTTTAGGTTTAACCGTACAGCATAAAGTTGAGTGTAAACTGACTAGAGGTTTACTCGTAGACTATGTCTTTACCCGTACAGCTTATTCCATAAAGTAGAACAACTTAGGTTCGTGCGTACAGTATAAAGCAGAGCGCAAACTGGCTAGAGGTTTACTCGAGGATTAGTCTTTACCCGTGTACCGTATTGCATAGAGTACAACAAATTTAGGTTCAGCCGTACAGCATAAACCAAAGCGTAGACTGACTAGAGGTTTACGCGTACAGCGTAATGCATAGTGTAAAACGACTTTAGCTTTACCATTACATCATAACAGATAGTGCAAAACGACTATGGTTCACTGTATACCGTATCATATAGAGTACAACAACTTTAGGTTCAGAAGTACAGCATAAACCAAAGTGTAGACTGACTAGAGGTTTACGCGTACAGCGAAATGCATAGTGTAAAACGACTTTAGCTTTAGCATTACATCATAACAGATAGTGCAAAACGACTATGGTTCACTGTATACCGTATCACATAGAGTAGAACGACTTTAGGTTCAGCCGTACAGTATAAAGCAGAGTGTAAACTGGCTAGAGGTTAACTCGTAGACTATGTCTTTACCCGTACAGCGTATTACATAGAATAGAACTACTTAGGTTCAGGCGTACAGTGCAAAGCAGAGTACAAACTGGCTAGAGGTTTACTCGAGGATTAGTCTTTACCCGTATTCCGAATTGCATAGAGTAGAACAACTTTAGGTTCAACCTTACAGCATAAAGCAGAGTGTAAACTGACTAGAGGTTTACTCGTAGACTATGTCTTTGCCCGTACAGCATATTACATAGAGTAGAAAAACTTAGGTTCAGGCGTACAGTACAAAGCAGAGTACAAATTGGCTAGAGGTTTACACGAGGATTAGTCTTTACCCGTGTACTGTATTGCATAGATTAGAACAACTTTAGGTTCAGCCGTACAGCATAAACCAAAGTGTAGACTGACTAGAGGTATAAGCGTACAGCGAAATGCATAGTGTAAAACGACTTTAGCTTTAGCATTACATCATAACAGATAGTGCAAAACGACTATGGTTCACTGTATACCGTATCATATAGAGTAGAACGACTTTAGGTTCAGCGGTACAGCATAAACCAAAGTGTAAACTGTCTAGAGGTTTACTCGTAGACTATGTCTTTACTCGTATAGCGTATTACATAGAGTAGAGCTACTTAGATTCAGGCGTACAGTATAAAGCAGAGTACAAACTGGCTGGAGGTTTACTCGAGGATTAGTCTTTACCCGTGTACCGTATTGCATAGAGTACAACAACTTAAGGTTCAGCCGTACAGCATAAACCAAAGTGTAGACTGACTAGAGGTTTACGCGTACAGCGTAATGCATAAGTTTAAAACGACTTTAGCTTTACCATTACAGCATAACAGATAGTGTAAAACGACTATGGTTGACCGTATACCGTATCACATAGAGGAGAACGACTTTAATTTCAACGGTACAGCATAAACCAAAGTGTAAACTGTCTAGAGGTTTACTCGTAGACTATGTCTTTACACGTATAGCGTATTACATAGAGTAGAGCTACTTAGATTCAGGCGTACAGTACAAAGCAGAGTGCAAACTGGATAGAGGTTAACTCGTAGACTATGTCTTTAACCGTTCAGCGTATTACATAGATTAGAACTACTTAGGTTCAAGCTTACAGTATAAACCAGAGTACAAACTGGCTGGAGGTTTACTCGAGGATTAGTCTTTACCCGTGTACCGTATTGCATAGAGTACAACAAATTTAGGTTCAGCCGTACAGCATAAACCAAAGCGTAGACTGACTAGAGGTTTACGCGTACAGCGTAATGCATAGTGTAAAACGACTTTAGCTTTACCATTACAGAATAACAGATAGTGTAAAACGACTACGGTTGACCGTATACCGTATCACATAGAGGAGAACGACTTTAATTTCAACGGTTCAGCATAAACCAAAGTGTAAACTGTCTAGAGGTTTACTCGTAGACTATGTCTTTACTCGTATAGCGTATTACATAGAGTAGAGCTACTTAGATTCAGGCGTACAGTATAAAGCAGAGTACAAACTGGCTGGAGGTTTACTCGAGGATTAGTCTTTACCCGTGTACCGTATTGCATAGAGTACAACGACTTTAGGTTCAGCCGTACAGCATAAACCAAAGTGTAGACTGACTAGAGGTTTACGCGTACAGCGTAATGCATAGGGTAAAACGACTTTAGCTTTACCATTACAGAATAACAGATATTGTAAAACGACTATGGTTCACTGTATACAGTATCACATAGAGTAGAACGACTTTAGATTCAACCGTACAGTATAAAGCAGAGTGTAAACTGGCTAGAGGTTTACTCGTCGACTATGTCTTTACCCGTACAGCGTATTATATAGAGTAGAACGACTTAGATTCAGGCGCACAGTATAAAGCAGAGTGCAAACTGGGTGTTTACTCGAGGATTAGGCTTTACCCGTGTACCGTATTGCATAGAGTAAAACAACTTTAGGTTCAGCCGTACAGCATAAACCAAAGTGTAGACTGACTAGAGGTATAAGCGTACAGCGAAATGCATAGTGTAAAACGACTTTAGCTTAAGCATTACATCATAACAGATAGTGCAAAACGACTATGGTTCACTGTATACCGTATCACATAGAGTAGAACGACTTTAGATTCAACCGTACAGTATAAAGCAGAGTGCAAACTGGCTAGAGGTTAACTCGTAGACTATGTCTTTACCCATACAGCGTATTACATAGATTAGAACTACTTAGGTTCAAGCTTACAGTATAAAGCAGAGTACAAACTGGCTGGAGGTTTACTCGAGGATTAGTCTTTACCCGTGTACCGTATTGCATAGAGTACAACAAATTTAGGTTCAGCCGTACAGCATAAACCAAAGCGTAGACTGACTAGAGGTTTACGCGTACAGCGTAATGCATAGCGTAAAACGACTTTAGCTTTACCATTACAGCATAACAGATAGTGTAAAACGACTATGGTTGACCGTATACCGTATCACATAGAGGAGAACGACTTTAATTTCAACGGTACCTCATAAACCAAAGTGTAAACTGTCTAGAGGTTTACTCGTAGACTATGTCTTTACTCGTATAGCGTATTACATAGAGTAGAGCTACTTACATTCAGGCGTACAGTATAAAGCAGAGTACAAACTGGCTGGAGGTTTACTCGAGGATTAGTCTTTACCCGTGTACCGTATTGCATAGAGTACAACAACTTTAGGTTCAGCCGTACAGCATAAACCAAAGCGTAGACTGACTAGAGGTTTACGCGTACAGCGTAATGCATAGTGTAAAACGACTTTAGCTTTACCATTACATCATAACAGATAGTGCAAAACGACTATGATTCACTGTATACCGTATCACATAGAGTAGAACGACTTAGATTCAGGCGTACAGTATAAAGCAGAGTGTAAACTGGCTAGAGGTTTAATTGTCGACTATGTCTTTACCCGTATAGCGTATTATATAGAGTAGAACGACTTAGATTCAGGCGCACGGTATAAAGCAGAGTGCAAACTGGCTGTTTACTCGAGGATTAGTCTTTACCCGTGTACCGTATTGCATAGAGTAGAACAACTTTAGGTTCAGCCGTACAGCATAAACCAACGTGTAGACTGACTAGAGGTTTACGCGTACAGCGAAATGCATAGTGTAAAACGACTTTAGCTTTAGCATTACAGCATAACAGATAGTGTAAAACGACTATGGTTCACTGTATACCGTATCACATAGAGTAGAACGACTTAGATTCAGGCGCACGGTATAAAGCAGAGTGCAAACTGGCTGTTTACTCGAGGATTAGTCTTAAGCCGTGTACCGTATTGCATAGATTAGAACAACTTTAGGTTCAGCCGTACAGCATAAATTAAAATGCAGACTGACTAGAGGTATACGCGTACAGCGAAATGCATAGTGTAAAACGACTTTAGCTTTAGCATTACATCATAACAGATAGTGCAAAACGACTAGGGTTCACTGTATACCGTATCACATAGAGTAGAACGACATTAGGTTCAACCGTACAGTATAAAGCAGAGTGTAGACTGACTAAAGGTATACGCGTACAGCGAAATGCATAGTGTAAAACGACTTTAGCTTTAGCATTACATCATAACAGATAGTGCAAAACGACTATGGTTCACTGTATACCGTATCACATAGAATAGAACGACTTTAGGTTCAGCCGTACAGTATAAAGCAGAGTGTAAACTGGCTAGAGGTTAACTCGTAGACTATGTCTTTACCCGTACAGCGTATTACATAGAAGAGAACTATTTAGGTTCAGGCGTACAGTGCAAAGCAGAGTACAAACGGGCTAGAGGTTTACTCGAGGATTAGTCTTTACCCGTATTCCGAATTGCATAGAGTAGAACAACTTTAGGTTCAACCTTACAGCATAAAGCAGAGTGTAAACTGACTAGAGGTTTACGCGTAGACTAAGTCTTTACCCGTACAGCGTATTACATAGAATAGAACTATTTAGGTTCAGGCGTACAGTGCAAAGCAGAGTACAAACGGGCTAGAGGTTTACTCGAGGATTAGTCTTTACCCGTATTCCGAATTGCATAGAGTAGAACGACTTTAGATTCAACCGTACAGTATAAAGCAGAGTGCAAACTGGCTAGAGGTTAACTCGTAGACTGTGTCTTTACCCGTACAGCGTATTACATAGATTAGAACTACTTAGGTTCAAGCTTACAGTATAAAGCAGAGTACAAACTGGCTGGAGGTTTACTCGAGGATTAGTCTTTACCCGTGTACCGTATTGCATAGAGTACAATAACTTTAGGTTCAGCCATACAGCATAAACCAAAGTGTAGACTGACTAGAGGTTTACGCGTACAGCGTAATGCATAAGTTTAAAACGACTTTAGCTTTATAATTACAGCATAACAGATAGTGTAAAACGACTATGGTTGACCGTATACCGTATCACATAGAGGAGAACGACTTTAATTTCAACGGTACAGCATAAACCAAAGTGTAAACTGTCTAGAGGTTTACTCGTAAACTATGTCTTTACTCGTATAGCGTATTACATAGAGTAGAGCTACTTAGATTCAGGCGTACAGTACAAAGCAGAGTGCAAACTGGATAGAGGTTAACTCGTAGACTATGTCTTTACCCGTACAGCGTATTACATAGATTAGAACTACTTAGGTTCAAGCTTACAGTATAAAGCAGAGTACAAACTGGCTGGATGTTTACTCGAGGATTAGGGTTTACCCGTGTACCGTATTGCATAGAATACAACAAATTTAGGTTCAGCCGTACAGCATAAACCAAAGCGTAGACTGACTAGAGGTTTACGCGTACAGCGTAATGCATAGTGTAAAACGACTTTAGCTTTACCATTACAGCATAACAGATAGTGTAAAACGACTATGGTTGACCGTATACCGTATCACATAGAGGAGAACGACTTTAATTTCAACGGTACAGCATAAACCAAAGTGTAAACTGTCTAGAGGTTTACTCGTAGACTATGTCTTTACTCGTATATCGTATTACATACAGTAGAGCTACTTAGATTCAGGCGTACAGTATAAAGCAGAGTACAAACTGGCTGGAGGTTTACTCGAGGATTAGTCTTTACCCGTGTACCGTATTGCATAGAGTACAACAACTTTAGGTTCAGCCGTACAGCATAAACCAAAGCGTAGACTGACTAGAGGTTTACGCGTACAGCGTAATGCATAGTGTAAAACGACTTTAGCTTTACCATTACATCATAACAGATAGTGCAAAACGACTATGGTTCACTGTATACCGTATCATATAGAGCAGAACGACTTTAGGTTCAGCGGTACAGCATAAACCAAAGTGTAAACTGACTAGAGGTTTACTCGTAGACTCTGTCTTTACCCGTATAGCTTATTACATAGAGTAGAACAACTTTAGGTTCAGCCGTACAGCATAAACCAAAGTGTAGACTGACTAGAGGTTTACGCGTACAGCATAATGCATAGTGTAAAACGACTTTAGCTTTACCATTACATCATAACAGATAGTGCAAAACGACTATGATTCACTGTATACCGTATCACATAGAGTAGAACGACTTAGATTCAGGCGTACAGTATAAAGCAGAGTGTAAACTGGCTAGAGGTTTAATTGTCGACTATGTCTTTACCCGTATAGCGTATTATATAGAGTAGAACGACTTAGATTCAGGCGCACGGTATAAAGCAGAGTGCAAACTGGCTGTTTACTCGAGGATTAGTCTTTACCCGTGTACCGTATTGCATAGAGTAGAACAACTTTAGGTTCAGCCGTACAGCATAAACCAACGTGTAGACTGACTAGAGGTTTACGCGTACATCGTAATGCACAGTGTAAAACGACTTTAGCATTACCATTACAGCATAACAGATAGTGTAAAACGACTATGGTTCACTGTATACCGTATCACATAGAGTAGAACGACTTAGATTCAGGCGCACGGTATAAAACAGAGTGCAAACTGGCTGCTTACTCGAGGATTAGTCTTTACCCGTGTACCGTATTGCATAGATTAGAACAACTTTAGGTTCAG
Organism: Xylota segnis; assembly: GCA_963583995.1. Taxonomy (NCBI): domain Eukaryota; kingdom Metazoa; phylum Arthropoda; class Insecta; order Diptera; family Syrphidae; genus Xylota; species Xylota segnis. Next base: position 1,401,833 of record OY757240.1, read on the forward strand.
CCGTACAGCATAAACCAAAGTGTAGACTGACTAGAGGTTTACGCGTACAGCATAATGCACAGTGTAAAACGACTTTAGCATTACCATTACAGCATAACAGATAGTGTAAAACGACTATGGTTCACTGTATGTTTACTCGAGGATTAGTCTTAAGCCGTGTACCGTATTGCATAGATTAGAACAACTTTAGTTTCAGCCGTACAGCATAAATCAAAATATAGACTGACTAGAGGTATACGCGTACAGCGAAATGCATAGTGTAAAACGACTTTAGCTTTAGCATTACATCATAACAGATAGTGCAAAACGACTATGGTTCACTGTATACCGTATCACATAGAGTAGAACGACTTTAGGTTCAGCCGTACAGTATAAAGCAGAGTGTAAACTGGCTAGAGGTTAACTCGTAGACTATGTCTTTACCCGTACAGCGTATTACATAGAATAGAACTACTTAGGTTCAGGCGTACAGTGCAAAGCAGAGTACAAACTGGCTAGAGGTTTACTCGAGGATTAGTCTTTACCCGTATTCCGAATTGCATAGAGTAGAACAACTTTAGGTTCAACCTTACAGCATAAACCAAAGTGTAGACTGACTAGAGGTATAAGCGTACAGCGAAATGCATAGTGTAAAACGACTTTAGCTTTAGCATTACATCATAACAGATAGTGCAAAACGACTATGGTTCACTGTATACCGTATCACATAGAGTAGAACGACTTAGATTCAGGCGTACAGTATAAAGCAGAGTGTAAACTGACTAGAGGTTTACTCGTAGACTATGTCTTTGCCCGTACAGCATATTACATAGAGAAGAAAAACTTAGGTTCAGGCGTACAGTACAAAGCAGAGTACAAATTGGCTAGAGTTTTACTCGAGGATTAGTCTTAAACCGTGTACCGTATTGCATAGATTAGAACAACTTTAGGTTCAGCCGTACAGCATAAACCAAAGTGTAGACTGACTAGAGGTATAAGCGTACAGCGAAATGCATAGTGTAAAACGACTTTAGCTTTAGCATTACATCATAACAGATAGTGCAAAACGACTATGGTTCACTGTATACAGTATCACATAGAGTAGAACGACTTTAGGTTCAACCGTACAGTATAAAGCAGAGTGCAAACTGGCTAGAGGTTAACTCGTAGACTATGTCTTTACCCGTACAGCGTATTACATAGATTAGAACTACTTAGGTTCAAGCTTACAGTATAAAGCAGAGTACAAACTGGCTGGAGGTTTACTCGAGAATTAGTCTTTACCCGTGTACCGTATTGCATAGAGTACAATAACTTTAGGTTCAGCCGTACAGCATAAACCAAAGTGTAGACTGACTAGAGGTTTACGCGTACAGCGTAATGCATAAGTTTAAAACGACTTTAGCTTTACCATTACAGCATAACAGATAGTGTAAAACGACTATGGTTGACCGTATACCGTATCACATAGAGGAGAACGACTTTAATTTCAACGGTACAGCATAAACCAAAGTGTAAACTGTCTAGAGGTTTACTTGTAGACTATGTCTTTACTCGTATAGCGTATTACATAGAGTAGAGCTACTTAGATTCAGGCGTACAGTACAAAGCAGAGTGCAAACTGGATAGAGGTTAACTCGTAGACTATGTCTTTACCCGTACAGCGTATTACATAGATTAGAACTACTTAGGTTCAAGCTTACAGTATAAAGCAGAGTACAAACTGGCTGGAGGTTTACTCGAGGATTAGTCTTTACCCGTGTACCGTATTGCATAGAATACAACAAATTTAGGTTCAGCCGTACAGCATAAACCAAAGCGTAGACTGACTAGAGGTTTACGCGTACAGCGTAATGCATAGTGTAAAACGACTTCAGCTTTACCATTACAGCATAACAAATAGTGTAAAACGACTATGGTTGACCGTATACCGTATCACATAGAGGAGAACGACTTTAATTTCAACGGTACAGCATAAACCAAAGTGTAAACTGTCTAGAGGTTTACTCGTAGACTATGTCTTTACCCGTATAGCGTATTACATAGAGTAGAGCTACTTAGATTCAGGCGTACAGTAAAAAGCAGAGTACAAACTGGCTGGAGGTTTACTCGAGGATTAGTCTTTACCCGTGTACCGTATTGCATAGAGTACAACAACTTTAGGTTCAGCCGTACAGCATAAACCAAAGTGTAGACTGACTAGAGGTTTACGCGTACAGCGTAATGCATAGTGTAAAACGACTTTAGCTTTACCATTACATCATAACAGATAGTGCAAAATGACTATGGTTCACTGTATACCGTATCATATAGAGTAGAACGACTTTAGGTTCAGCGGTACAGCATAAACCAAAGTGTAAACTGACTAGAGGTTTACTCGTAGACTATGTCTTTACCCGTATAGCTTATTACATAGAGTAGAACTACTTTAGGTTCAGCCGTACAGCATAAACCAAAGTATAGACTGACTAGAGGTTTACGCGTACAGCGTAATGCACAGTGTAAAACGACTTTAGCTTTACCATTGCAGCATAACAGATAGTGTAAAACGACTATGGTTCACTGTATACAGTATCACATAGAGTAGAACGACTTTAGGTTCAACCGTACAGTATAAAGCAGAGTGTAAACTGGCTAGAGGTTTACTCGTCGACTATGTCTTTACCCGTATAGCGTATTATATAGAGTAGAACGACTTAGATTCAGGCGCACAGTATAAAGCAGAGTGCAAACTGGTGGTTTACTCGAGGATTAGTCTTTACCCTTGTACCGTATTGCATAGAGTAGAACAACTTTAGGTTCAGCCGTACAGCATAAACCAAAGTGTAGACTGACTAGAGGTTTACTCGTACAGCGAAATGCATAGTGTAAAACGACTTAAGCTTTACCATTACATCATAACAGATTGTGCAAAACGACTATGGTTCACTGCATACAGTATCACATAGAGTAGAACGACTTAGATTCAGGCGCACGGTATAAAACAGAGTGCAAACTGGCTGTTTACTCGAGGATTAGTCTTTACCCGTGTACCGTATTGCATAGAGTAGAACAACTTTAGGTTCAGCGGTACAGCATAAACCAAAGTGTAAACTGACTAGAGGTTTACTCGTACAGCGAAATGCATAGTGTAAATCGACTTTAGCTTTACCATTACATCATAACAGATAGTGTAAAACGACTATGCTTCACTGTATACAGTATCACATAGAGTACAACGACGTTAGGTTCAACCGTTCAGTATAAAGCAGAGTGTAAATTGGCTAGAGGTTTACTCGTAGTCTATGTCTTTACCCGTATAGCTTATTACATAGAGTTCAACAACTTTAGGTTCAGGCGTACAGCATAAACCAAAGTGTAGACTGACTAGAGGTTTACGGGTACAGCGTAATGCATAGTGTAAAACGACTTTAGCTTTACCATTACAGCATAACAGATAGTGCAAAACGACTATGATTCACTGTATACCGCATCACATAGAGTAGAACGACTTAGATTCAGGCGTACAGTATAAAGCAGAGTGTAAACTGGCTAGAGGTTTAATTGTCGACTATGTCTTTACCCGTATAGCGTATTATATAGAGTAGAACGACTTATGTAAGTTCAGGCGCACGGTATAAAGCAGAGTGCAAACTGGCTGTTTACTCGAGGATTAGTCTTTACCCGTGTACCGTATTGCATAGAGTAGAACAACTTTAGGTTCAGCCGTACAGCATAAACCAACGTGTAGACTGACTAGAGGTTTACGCGTACATCGTAATGCACAGTGTAAAACGACTTTAGCATTACCATTACAGCATAACAGATAGTGTAAAACGACTATGGTTCACTGTATACCGTATCACATAGAGTAGAACGACTTAGATTCAGGCGCACGGTATAAAACAGAGTGCAAACTGGCTGCTTACTCGAGGATTAGTCTTTACCCGTGTACCGTATTGCATAGATTAGAACAACTTTAGGTTCAGCCGTACAGCATAAACCAAAGTGTAGACTGACTAGAGGTATACGCGTACAGCGAAATGCATAGTGTAAAACGACTTTAGCTTTAGCATTACATCATAACAGATAGTGCAAAACGACTATGGTTCGCTGTATACCGTATCACATAGAGTAGAACGACTTTAGGTTCAACCGTACAGTATAAAGCAGAGTGTAGACTGACTAGAGGTATACGCGTACAGCGAGATGCATAGTGTAAAACGACTTTAGCTTTAGCATTACATCATAACATATAGTGCAAAACGACTATGGTTCACTGTATACCGTATCACATGGAGTTGAACTACTTTGGTTCAGGCGTACAGCACAAAGCAGAGTACAAACGGGCTAGAGGTTTACTCGAGGATTAGTCTTTACCCGTGTACCGTATTGATTAGAGTAGAACAACTTTAGGTTCAGCCGTACAGCATAAACCAACGTGTAGACTGACTAGAGGTTTACGCGTACATCGTAATGCACAGTGTAAAACGACTTTAGCATTACCATTACAGCATAACAGATAGTGTAAAACGACTATGGTTCACTGTATACCGTATCACATAGAGTAGAACGACTTAGATTCAGGCGCACGGTATAAAGCAGTGTGCAAACTGGCTGTTTACTCGAGGATTAGACTTAAGCCGTGTACCGTATTGCATAGATTAGAACAACTTTAGGTTCAGCCGTACAGCATAAACCAAAGTGTAGACTGACTAGATGTTTACACATACAGCATAATGCACAGTGTAGAACGACTTTAGCTTTACCATTACAGCATAACAGGTAGTGTAAAACGACTATGGTTCACCGTATACCGTATCACATAGAGTAGAACGACTTTACGTTCAACCGTACAGTATAAAGCAGAGTGTAAACTGGCTAGAGGTTAACTCGTAGACTATGTCTTTACCCGTACAGCGTATTACATAGAATAGAACTACTTAGGTTCAGGCGTACAGTGCAAAGCAGAGTACAAACTGGCTAGAGGTTTACTCGAGGATTAGTCTTTACCCGTATTCCGAATTGCATAGAGTAGAACAACTTTAGGTTCAACCTTACAGCATAAAGCAGAGTGTAAACTGACTAGAGGTTTACGCGTAGACTAAGTCTTTACCCGTACAGCGTATTACATAGAATAGAACTACTTAGGTTCAGGCGTACAGTGCAAAGCAGAGTACAAACTGGCTAGAGGTTTACTCGAGGATTAGTCTTAACCCGTATTCCGAATTGCATAGAGTAGAACAACTTTAGGTTCAACCTAACAGCGTAATGCACAGTGTAAATGACTTTAGCATTACCATTACAGCATAACAGATAGTGTAAAACGACAATGGTTCACTGTATACCGTATCACATAGAGTAGAACGACTTTAGGTTCAGCGGTACAGCATAAACCAAAGTGTAAACTGACTAGAGGTTTACTCGTAGACTATGTCTTTACCCGTATAGCTTATTACATAGAGTAGAACAACTTTAGGTTCAGGCGTACAGCATAAACCAAAGTGTAGACTGACTAGAGGTTTACGGGTACAGCGTAATGCATAGTGTAAAACGACTTTAGCTTTACCATTACAGCATAACAGATTGTGTAAAACGACTTTGGTTCACTGTATACCGTATCACATAGAGTAGAACGACTTTAGGTTCAGCGGTACAGTATAAACCAAAGTGTAGACAGACTAGATGTTTACACATACAGCATAATGCACAGTGTAGAACGACTTTAGCTTTACCATTACAGCATAACAGATAGTGTAAAACGACTATGGTTCACCGTATACCGTATCACATAGAGTAGAACGACTTTACGTTCAACCGTACAGTATAAAGCAGAGTGTAAACTGGCTAGAGGTTAACTCGTAGACTATGTCTTTACCCGTACAGCGTATTACATAGAATAGAACTACTTAGGTTCAGGCGTACAGTGCAAAGCAGAGTACAAACTGGCTAGAGGTTTACTCGAGGATTAGTCTTTACCCGTATTCCGAATTGCATAGAGTAGAACAACTTTAGGTTCAACCTTACAGCATAAAGCAGAGTGTAAACTGACTAGAGGTTTACGCGTAGACTAAGTCTTTACCAGTACAGCGTATTACATAGAATAGAACTACTTAGATTCAGGCGTACAGTGCAAAGCAGAGTACAAACTGGCTAGAGGTTTACTCGAGGATTAGTCTTAACCCGTATTCCGAATTGCATAGAGTAGAACAACTTTAGGTTCAACCTAACAGCGTAATGCACAGTGTAAAACGACTTCAGCATTACCATTACAGCATAACAGATAGTGTAAAACGACAATGGTTCACTGTATACCGTATCACATAGAGTAGAACGACTTTAGGTTAAACCGTACAGTTTAAAGAAGAGTGTAGACTGACTAGAGGTATACGCGTACAGCGAAATGCATAGTGTAAAACGGCTTGGGGCCGAGCTTAGGCTACCAGGGGGGTCAGCACGGTGGCGGATAGCTGAAAGACCTATAGATATATAGGTTAGCTGCGAATAACAAATAAGCAGTCCCCGACCAAGAGCGGCAAAAATGGAGGGTGTGACGGAAAAAACACATAAGCCCAGTGAAATTTTTGTGACAGAGCGAGTAGATGCCGCCCGTAACTAAGTCCCTAAGGCAAGGTGTAATGCGACCCGTGCCGAGGTCTGAATGGTGCTGGGGACAAAAATCCATACAGCATCGCTAACGGAGCCCTCCAGACACCTGGCGCCCTCTGGTTGTAATGTAGCCTTACCACATTACAGGGGTCTCTGATGTGGTGGACCTTCCTTTCCCCCATACTCATGGGATCCAATACAAAAATGAATCAAAAAGAAGACAAAACAAACATAAATAAAACAGAAAAAAAAAAACCAAAAAAAACAGTACCAAACTCAGGAATCGAAAGTGCAGAGGAAAATCCATTTAGGAGAAGTTCTGTACTGATGCGATCACCGCCGCTAAAAATAATGGAGGAGCCGATCGATAGTAAGGACGTAGGGACGCCGTCTGCACCAGTAACGGAGCAGACATCCCCACAAAAGCAGCCGGACTTCCATCTTACAGAAGCACCAACTGCTAGCTTGACGCTTGAAAGAAAGGCGAAGAGAAAACAGCGAAGAAAGAGAAAGACGTGAAGCCATGCAATCCCTGGGAAAGAACATCAATACGTTGATAGAATTCATCAAAGGGAAAACAAACGTGCACCACGAAATCAGAAAACTGACTAGTGCTATACGCAGACACTACAACTGTATAGCAAATTCCGAGAAAGATAACGTGGTAAAGAATAGATTGTCTAAAGCTACCCAAACCATTGAGTCATCCGAAATGAGCAAATCGGCGCCTTCTCATCCGTTGAAGCAACTACCAGAACCTAAGCGGAAAAGGTCTAGATCTCCGAGCAATGAAGAACCCTCGACATTGACATACGCTGAGATAGTCACGAAAAAAACAGCAATGTCAGTGCAACAAAACGTCCAGAAGTGCCAAAGTGAAAAGAAAGAAAAAGCGCTCCAAAAAAAACCAGGAAAGACGGCAAAACCGCGAGGCCGAGATGCAGACGAAAAATCCGCGAATCAAGACCACAACAAAGCCGAGTGGAAAAGAGTGGTAAAAAAGGTCCAGGCAAGTTACATGTTAAACCGGACGCATTAGTGATCAAAAAAACTGGAGAAACATCCTATTGTGATATACTCCGAAAAGTAAAGATAAACCCTGAGTTAAATGGTCTGGGGTAATTCGTAATAGGAAGACGGCCAAGGGAGAGTTGAGCTTGAGCTCAAGAAAGCAGCAGATGGAAAAACCTCTGAGCACGAGGTGCTGATTGAGTGCAAAGACCTAGACGATGTCACTACCAAAGATGAGATTTGTGAAGACCTTCCCGAGCAATTCGAGGAAGTACGAGGTAGGCCTCATTCATCAAATCCATGAGGAAAACCTATGCAGGAACACAAACTGCAGTCATTAGCCTCCCAATAAACGCTGCCAAAAAAGTTCTGGAGGTTGGGAGAGTTAAAATCGGATGGACGGTATGCAGAATACGGGAGAAAGTGGTGCCGCTGCGATGCTTTAGGTGCCTCAACTTCGGGCATCTAGCAAAAGCGTGTTCAAATACGGCGGACAGAAGTGAGGATTGCGTCAAGTGTGGACAAAAAGGCCACGTTTCCAAAAACTGCACCAATGATAAAAGGTGAGTGATCTGCGAAGAAAAGGGGAGCACCAACTTCAAACACGCGGCAGGAAGCGCAGTATGTCCTGTATACCAGGAAGCTAAAAAAAACCGCAAAAAGAATATGAAAGTGCTGCAATTAAATTTAAATCACTGCGAAGCGGCACAGGACCTCCTAACACAAGCCATTCGTGAGTCAAAAATAGATGTCGCCATACTATCCGAACAGTACAAGAATCTCGACGAAAAAGTCTGGGTACCTGATTACTCAAAAAGAGCTGCTATTTTAACCTGTGGAGACTACGCCTTCGAAGAAAAAATGATGACACCCCAATCCGGGTTCGTTCGAGTCAAGGTAAAGGGTGTTAACATCTATAGTTGTTACGCATCCCCAAACAGCACTCTTGAAGAATTCCAGCGTATGTTGGATAGGCTCGTGGATGATGCTAGAGGCCGTAGCCCAATCATCATGGCTGGGGATTTCAACGCATGGGCCACTGATTGGGGCAGCACTCGAACCAATAGAAGAGGTGAGGCACTACTCGAAGCGGTATCGTCACTAGATGTCATGCTGCTCAATACGGGAAGCGAGAATACCTTTAGCAGAAATGACGTAGGTTCCGTAGTTGACATAACCTTCGTAACTAGTTCCCTAGCGAGAGGCGCCAAGTGGAGAGTAAGTAAACAGTACACCCACAGCGACCACCTGGCCATCCTGTTTGAAATAGACCAGAAAAGATCCAACCGGGAACTCCCGCCAAAGAAGGCACAACGAATGGGGTGGAAAATAGGCACACTTCTTTTACTTTCACCTTTAGAGAATCTACAATAAGGCCAGGAACAGCAAATGCTATGGCAGCTGAGATTACGAAACAAGTAATGAGAGCATGCGATGCATCTATGATCCGGAAAACGTCAACAAATCGCCGGCCACCAGTATATTGGTGGAACCAAGAGATAGCAGAGCTACGCAGAAAGTGCCATAAAGCGAGAAGACTGTTCCAGCGATCCAGAGGCTTGCCCTCCCACCAGAACCTACAAGTGCAATACAAAGATAGGCGTAGAGACCTGAAATTAGCAATCCGGAGAAGCAAAAGTGACAACTTTAAAGAACTCTGTCAGCAAGCAGATGTAAATCCCTGGGGTACAGCCTATAAGGCAGTCATGGCAAAACTCAATGGCACCACTAGGGCACCCTCGCCCTCATGCCCTTTGCTAATGCAAAAAATAGTGTCGGGCTTATTTCTACCGCAGAGAACTGCAGAGAGTATAGCAGCACCCCAGGATTTACATGAAATCACAACCGTCACGCAAACGGAACTTTTGGAAGTGTGCAAGCGGTTCGATGAAAATAAGTCACCTGGATTAGATGTGATACCCAACAAGGCCCTTAAGTTAGCCATAAAAACAAATACGGAACCATTTCTGGAAATGTATAATAAGTGTCTAACCGAAGGGGTCTTTCCAGACCAGTGGAAGAAACAACGTCTGGTGCTGCTGCCCAAAGGGAAAAAACCGCCAGATGAGCCCTCGTCATACCGTCCTATATGCCTGTTAGACACAATGGGTAAAATATTAGAAAAAATTATATGCAAACGACTGGAGGTGGCAATACATGAAGCCGGGGGACTTTCAAACGAACAGTATGGATTTAGACAAGCCCGTTCTACAATCGATGCTATACGGAGGGTAACCACAATCTTGGAAGATGCTATCCAGGGCAGAAGATGGAGAGGAGGCGCAAAGAAATACGGTGCTGTAATAATAAAATGCGTTCAATTCTGCAAATTGGGGACATATTTTGTGCTCACTTAGAGAAATGATGGTGCCAGGGTCCTCATCAAAATAATATTAAATTATTTCGAGAAACGGTCCTGTTTTACGATACCAACGATGGGGTAAAACAGTACCACATATCTGGCGGAGTACCACAAGGATCGGTACTAGGTCCTATCTTGTGGAACCTTATGTATGATAAGGTGCTGAGGCTTGAAATCCCCAACGAGGCAAAAATCATAGGCTTTGCCGATGACATCGCAATCGTAGTGACAGCAAAACACCTGGAAGAAATAGAGGACATTGGAAACGAATGTATCCGAAAAGTGAGACGGTGGATGGCAGCAGTCGGTTTAGAACTCGCTGAACATAAAACGGAAGCAGTACTAGTAAGCAGCCGCAAGAAAAGAGAAGCAATCACCATCAGGGTAGGCAACCAAAATATAACGTCAAAACCGGTGATCAGATACCTAGGTGTGATGATTGACGCTAGGCTAGCTTACAAGGAACACCTTGAAATAACGTGCGACAAAGCTGCTCGGGTGTGTACTGCCTTATCCAGAATTATGACAAACCTTGGAGGACCCAGACAACCAAGGAGACTAATTTTTTCAAGAGTGGCGCAGTCAATAATAATGTATGCGGCACCAATATGGGCAAAGGCAGTGAGAATTAAGTCCCACTCAAGAAGAGTTAATTCCGTCAATAGACTGTGCGCGCTGAGAGTGTGTTGCGCTTTTCGGACGGTATCCGACGACGCTATATGTGTTATTGCGGGAATGCTACCAGCGGATATCTTGGCTATTGAGCTACAGAGGACCTATGACGCCAAAATCCAGGAACCCCTTGCTCCAGTCAAAGATATTAAGCTGGCAGAAAGACAGCGAAGCATGAGAACATGGCAGGAAAGATGGAATCAGTCAACGAAGGGAAGATGGACCCATCGACTTATACCTGATATAGATAAATGGATGGACCGGCATCACGGAGAAGTGGATTTTTATCTCACCCAGTTCTTAACCGGACACGGCTGCTTCAGAGCTTATCTAAACAGGTTTGGGCTTGATGAATCTTCAAACTGCTCAAACTGTCGAGAGGCCAGAGAGGATGCAGAGCATGTGTTCTTTCAGTGCCCACATTTTCGCTTGGAACGCAGAGGTCTTGAGGAAATAATTGGAGAAATACCAACTCCGGAGAACATCGTAAACCATATGTTGACATCGAACGCAGTATGGAATACTGTGAAACAAACAGCAGCGGTGATCATAAAGGAACTTCGGCGGCTGGAAAGGTTCAGGCAGAGCAACCAAACCCAAATGGAAGCCCCCTCAGAACAAGAAACGTCGAACATGTCAGGAAGAGCATAAAGTGCTAACCAGCCCCGCGAAGTAATACTTAACGGTAGTTCCGCGGGGAGAGTGGTTGAAGTGTGTAGGGTGTGGGTTAGTACGTAGGCGTATTCCTGGCATCGAGTATTCAGGCTTGCGAATCGTGCATGCCAGTAGTCCGGGTTACTGGTATCTTTAGAAGATTACACATCCGTTGGCGCAGCCAAAAAAAAAAAAAAAAATAGTGTAAAACGACTTTAGCTTTAGCATTACATCATAACAGATAGTGCAAAACGACTATGGTTCACTGTATACCGTATCACATAGAGTAGAACGACTTTAGGTTCAACCGTACAGTATAAAGCAGAGTGCAAACTGGCTAGAGGTTAACTCGTAGACTATGTCTTTACCCGTACAGCGTATTACATAGAGTAGAACTACTTAGGTTCAGGCGTACAGTACAAAGCGTACATCGTAATGCACAGTGTAAAACGACTTTAGCTTTACCATTACAGAATAACAGATATTGTAAAACGACTATGGTTCACTGTATACAGTATCACATAGAGTACAACGACTTTAGGTTCAGCCGTTCAGTATAAGGCAGAGTTTAAACTGGCTGGAGGTTTACTCGTCGACTATGTCTTTTCCCGTATAGCGTATTATATAGAGTAGAACGACTTTAGGTTCAGCCGTACAGCATAAACCAAAGTGTAGACTGACTAGAGGTTTACGCGTAGACAATGTTTTTACATGTACAGCATATTACATAGAGTAGAACAGCTTAGGTTCAGGCGCACGGTATAAAGCAGAGTGCAAACTGGCTGTTTACTCGAGGATTAGTCTTTACCCGTGTACCGTATTGCATAGAGTAGAACAACTTTAGGTTCAGCCGTACAGCATAAACCAAAGTGTAGACTGACTAGAGGTTTACGCGTAGACAATGTTTTTACATGTACAGCATATTACATAGAGTAGAACAGCTTAGGTTCAGGCGTACAGTACAAAGCAGAGTACAAACTGGCTAGAGGTTTACTCGAGGATTAGTCTTTACCCGTATACCTAATTGCATAGAGTAGAACAACTTTAGGTTCAACCTTACAGCATAAAGCAGAGTGTAAACTGACTAGAGGTTTACGCGTAGACTAAGTCTTTACCCGTACAGCATATTACATCGAGTAGAACGACTTAGGTTCAGGCGTACAGTACAAAGCAGAGTACAAACTGGATAGAGGTGTACTCGAGGATTAGTCTTTACCCGTATACCGAATTGCATAGAGTACAACACCTTTACGTTCAGCCGTACAGCATAAACCAAAGTGTAAACTGACTAGAGGTTTACTCGTAGACTATGTCTTTGCCCGAACAGCGTATTACATAGAGTAGAACTACTTAGGTTCAGGCGTACAGTACAAAGCAGAGTACAAACTGGCTAGAGGTTTACTCGAGGATTAGTCTTTACCCGGGTACCGTATTGCATAGAGTAGAACAACTTTAGGTTCAGCCGTACAGCATAAACCAACGTGTAGACTGACTAGAGGTTTACGCGTACATCGTAATGCACAGTGTAAAACGACTTTAGCATTACCATTACAGCATAACAGATAGTGTAAAACGACTATGGTTCTTTGTATACCGTATCACATAGAGTAGAACGACTTTAGGTTCAGCGGTACAGCATAAACCAAAGTGTAAACTGACTAGAGGTTTACTCGTAGACTATGTCTTTACTCGTGTAGCGTTTTATATAGAGTAGAACGACTTAGATTCAGGCGCACGGTGTAAAGCAAGGTGCAAACTGGCTGTTTACTCGAGGATTAGTCTTTACCCGGGTACCGTATTGCATAGAGTAGAACAACTTTAGGTTCAGCCGTACAGCATAAACCAACGTGTAGACTGACTAGAGGTTTACGCGTACATCGTAATGCACAGTGTAAAACGACTTTAGCATTACCATTACAGCATAACAGATAGTGTAAAACGACTATGGTTCACTGTATACCGTATCACATAGAGTAGAACGACTTAGATTCAGGCGCACGGTATAAAGCAGAGTGCAAACTGGCTGTTTACTCGAGGATTGGTCTTTACCCGGGTACCGTATTGCATAGAGTAGAACAACTTTAGGTTCAGCCGTACAGCATAAACCAACGTGTAGACTGACTAGAGGTTTACGCGTACATCGTAATGCACAGTGTAAAACGACTTTAGCATTACCATTACAGCATAACAGATAGTGTAAAACGACTATGGTTCACTGTATACCGTATCACATAGAGTAGAACGACTTAGATTCAGGCGCACGGTGTAAAGCAAGGTGCAAACTGGCTGTTTACTCGAGGATTAGTCTTTACCCGGGTACCGTATTGCATAGAGTAGAACAACTTTAGGTTCAGCCGTACAGCATAAACCAACGTGTAGACTGACTAGAGGTTTACGCGTACATCGTAATGCACAGTGTAAAACGACTTTAGCATTACCATTACAGCATAACAGATAGTGTAAAACGACTATGGTTCACTGTATACCGTATCACATAGAGTAGAACGACTTAGATTCAGGCGCACGGTGTAAAGCAAGGTGCAAACTGGCTGTTTACTCGAGGATTAGTCTTTACCCGGGTACCGTATTGCATAGAGTAGAACAACTTTAGGTTCAGCCGTACAGCATAAACCAACGTGTAGACTGACTAGAGGTTTACGCGTACATCGTAATGCACAGTGTAAAACGACTTTAGCTTTACCACTACATCATAACAGATAGTGCAAAACGACTATGGTTCACTGTATACCGTATCATATAGAGTAGAACGACTTTAGGTTCAGCGGTACAGCATAAACCAAAGTGTAAACTGACTAGAGGTTTACTCGTAGACTATGTCTTTACTCGTATAGCGTTTTATATAGAGTAGAACGACTTAGATTCAGGCGCACGGTGTAAAGCAAGGTGCAAACTGGCTGTTTACTCGAGGATTAGTCTTTACCCGGGTACCGTATTGCATAGAGTAGAACAACTTTAGGTTCAGCCGTACAGCATAAACCAACGTGTAGACTGACTAGAGGTTTACGCGTACATCGTAATGCACCGTGTAAAACGACTTTAGCATTACCATTACAGCATAACAGATAGTGTAAAACGACTATGGTTCACTGTATACCGTATCACATAGAGTAGAACGACTTAGATTCAGGCGCACGGTGTAAAGCAAGGTGCAAACTGGCTGTTTACTCGAGGATTAGTCTTTACCCGGGTACCGTATTGCATAGAGTAGAACAACTTTAGGTTCAGCCGTACAGCATAAACCAACGTGTAGACTGACTAGAGGTTTACGCGTACATCGTAATGCACAGTGTAAAACGACTTTAGCTTTACCACTACATCATAACAGATAGTGCAAAACGACTATGGTTCACTGTATACCGTATCATATAGAGTAGAACGACTTTAGGTTCAGCGGTACAGCATAAACCAAAGTGTAAACTGACTAGAGGTTTACTCGTAGACTATGTCTTTACTCGTATAGCGTTTTATATAGAGTAGAACGACTTAGATTCAGGCGCACGGTGTAAAGCAAGGTGCAAACTGGCTGTTTACTCGAGGATTAGTCTTTACCCGGGTACCGTATTGCATAGAGTAGAACAACTTTAGGTTCAGCCGTACAGCATAAACCAACGTGTAGACTGACTAGAGGTTTACGCGTACATCGTAATGCACCGTGTAAAACGACTTTAGCATTACCATTACAGCATAACAGATAGTGTAAAACGACTATGGTTCACTGTATACCGTATCACATAGAGTAGAACGACTTAGATTCAGGCGCACGGTATAAAGCAGAGTGCAAACTGGCTGTTTACTCGAGGATTGGTCTTTACCCGTACAGCATAAACCAAAGTGTAGACTGACTAGAGGTTTAGGCGTACAGCGTAATGCATAGTGTAAAACGACTTTAGCTTTACCACTACATCATAACAGATAGTGCAAAACGACTATGGTTCACTGTATACCGTATCATATAGAGTAGAACGACTTTAGGTTCAGCGGTACAGCATAAACCAAAGTGTAAACTGACTAGAGGTTTACTCGTAGACTATGTCTTTACTCGTATAGCGTTTTATATAGAGTAGAACGACTTAGATTCAGGCGCACGGTGTAAAGCAAGGTGCAAACTGGCTGTTTACTTGAGGATTAGTCTTTACCCGGGTACCGTATTGCATAGAGTAGAACAACTTTAGGTTCAGCCGTACAGCATAAACCAACGTGTAGACTGACTAGAGGTTTACGCGTACATCGTAATGCACCGTGTAAAACGACTTTAGCATTACCATTACAGCATAACAGATAGTGTAAAACGACTATGGTTCACTGTATACCGTATCACATAGAGTAGAACGACTTAGATTCAGGCGCACGGTATAAAGCAGAGTGCAAACTGGCTGTTTACTCGAGGATTGGTCTTTACCCGTACAGCATAAACCAAAGTGTAGACTGACTAGAGGTTTAGGCGTACAGCGTAATGCATAGTGTAAAACGACTTTAGCTTTACCACTACATCATAACAGATAGTGCAAAACGACTATGGTTCACTGTATACCGTATCACATAGAGTAGAACGACTTTAGGTTCAACCGTACAGTATAAAGCAGAGTGCAAACTGGCTAGAGGTTAACTCGTAGACTATGTCTTTACCCGTACAGCGTATTACATAGAGTAGAACTACTTAGGTTCAGGCGTACAGTACAAAGCGTACATCGTAATGCACAGTGTAAAACGACTTTAGCTTTACCATTACAGAATAACAGATATTGTAAAACGACTATGGTTCACTGTATACAGTATCACATAGAGTACAACGACTTTAGGTTCAGCCGTTCAGTATAAGGCAGAGTTTAAACTGGCTGGAGGTTTACTCGTCGACTATGTCTTTTCCCGTATAGCGTATTATATAGAGTAGAACGACTTTAGGTTCAGCCGTACAGCATAAACCAAAGTGTAGACTGACTAGAGGTTTACGCGTAGACAATGTTTTTACATGTACAGCATATTACATAGAGTAGAACAGCTTAGGTTCAGGCGCACGGTATAAAGCAGAGTGCAAACTGGCTGTTTACTCGAGGATTAGTCTTTACCCGTGTACCGTATTGCATAGAGTAGAACAACTTTAGGTTCAGCCGTACAGCATAAACCAAAGTGTAGACTGACTAGAGGTTTACGCGTAGACAATGTTTTTACATGTACAGCATATTACATAGAGTAGAACAGCTTAGGTTCAGGCGTACAGTACAAAGCAGAGTACAAACTGGCTAGAGGTTTACTCGAGGATTAGTCTTTACCCGTATACCTAATTGCATAGAGTAGAACAACTTTAGGTTCAACCTTACAGCATAAAGCAGAGTGTAAACTGACTAGAGGTTTACGCGTAGACTAAGTCTTTACCCGTACAGCATATTACATCGAGTAGAACGACTTAGGTTCAGGCGTACAGTACAAAGCAGAGTACAAACTGGATAGAGGTGTACTCGAGGATTAGTCTTTACCCGTATACCGAATTGCATAGAGTACAACACCTTTACGTTCAGCCGTACAGCATAAACCAAAGTGTAAACTGACTAGAGGTTTACTCGTAGACTATGTCTTTGCCCGAACAGCGTATTACATAGAGTAGAACTACTTAGGTTCAGGCGTACAGTACAAAGCAGAGTACAAACTGGCTAGAGGTTTACTCGAGGATTAGTCTTTACCCGGGTACCGTATTGCATAGAGTAGAACAACTTTAGGTTCAGCCGTACAGCATAAACCAACGTGTAGACTGACTAGAGGTTTACGCGTACATCGTAATGCACAGTGTAAAACGACTTTAGCATTACCATTACAGCATAACAGATAGTGTAAAACGACTATGGTTCTTTGTATACCGTATCACATAGAGTAGAACGACTTTAGGTTCAGCGGTACAGCATAAACCAAAGTGTAAACTGACTAGAGGTTTACTCGTAGACTATGTCTTTACTCGTGTAGCGTTTTATATAGAGTAGAACGACTTAGATTCAGGCGCACGGTGTAAAGCAAGGTGCAAACTGGCTGTTTACTCGAGGATTAGTCTTTACCCGGGTACCGTATTGCATAGAGTAGAACAACTTTAGGTTCAGCCGTACAGCATAAACCAACGTGTAGACTGACTAGAGGTTTACGCGTACATCGTAATGCACAGTGTAAAACGACTTTAGCATTACCATTACAGCATAACAGATAGTGTAAAACGACTATGGTTCACTGTATACCGTATCACATAGAGTAGAACGACTTAGATTCAGGCGCACGGTATAAAGCAGAGTGCAAACTGGCTGTTTACTCGAGGATTGGTCTTTACCCGGGTACCGTATTGCATAGAGTAGAACAACTTTAGGTTCAGCCGTACAGCATAAACCAACGTGTAGACTGACTAGAGGTTTACGCGTACATCGTAATGCACAGTGTAAAACGACTTTAGCATTACCATTACAGCATAACAGATAGTGTAAAACGACTATGGTTCACTGTATACCGTATCACATAGAGTAGAACGACTTAGATTCAGGCGCACGGTGTAAAGCAAGGTGCAAACTGGCTGTTTACTCGAGGATTAGTCTTTACCCGGGTACCGTATTGCATAGAGTAGAACAACTTTAGGTTCAGCCGTACAGCATAAACCAACGTGTAGACTGACTAGAGGTTTACGCGTACATCGTAATGCACAGTGTAAAACGACTTTAGCATTACCATTACAGCATAACAGATAGTGTAAAACGACTATGGTTCACTGTATACCGTATCACATAGAGTAGAACGACTTAGATTCAGGCGCACGGTGTAAAGCAAGGTGCAAACTGGCTGTTTACTCGAGGATTAGTCTTTACCCGGGTACCGTATTGCATAGAGTAGAACAACTTTAGGTTCAGCCGTACAGCATAAACCAACGTGTAGACTGACTAGAGGTTTACGCGTACATCGTAATGCACAGTGTAAAACGACTTTAGCTTTACCACTACATCATAACAGATAGTGCAAAACGACTATGGTTCACTGTATACCGTATCATATAGAGTAGAACGACTTTAGGTTCAGCGGTACAGCATAAACCAAAGTGTAAACTGACTAGAGGTTTACTCGTAGACTATGTCTTTACTCGTATAGCGTTTTATATAGAGTAGAACGACTTAGATTCAGGCGCACGGTGTAAAGCAAGGTGCAAACTGGCTGTTTACTCGAGGATTAGTCTTTACCCGGGTACCGTATTGCATAGAGTAGAACAACTTTAGGTTCAGCCGTACAGCATAAACCAACGTGTAGACTGACTAGAGGTTTACGCGTACATCGTAATGCACCGTGTAAAACGACTTTAGCATTACCATTACAGCATAACAGATAGTGTAAAACGACTATGGTTCACTGTATACCGTATCACATAGAGTAGAACGACTTAGATTCAGGCGCACGGTATAAAGCAGAGTGCAAACTGGCTGTTTACTCGAGGATTGGTCTTTACCCGTACAGCATAAACCAAAGTGTAGACTGACTAGAGGTTTAGGCGTACAGCGTAATGCATAGTGTAAAACGACTTTAGCTTTACCACTACATCATAACAGATAGTGCAAAACGACTATGGTTCACTGTATACCGTATCATATAGAGTAGAACGACTTTAGGTTCAGCGGTACAGCATAAACCAAAGTGTAAACTGACTAGAGGTTTACTCGTAGACTATGTCTTTACTCGTATAGCGTTTTATATAGAGTAGAACGACTTAGATTCAGGCGCACGGTGTAAAGCAAGGTGCAAACTGGCTGTTTACTTGAGGATTAGTCTTTACCCGGGTACCGTATTGCATAGAGTAGAACAACTTTAGGTTCAGCCGTACAGCATAAACCAACGTGTAGACTGACTAGAGGTTTACGCGTACATCGTAATGCACAGTGTAAAACGACTTTAGCATTACCATTACAGCATAACAGATAGTGTAAAACGACTATGGTTCTTTGTATACCGTATCACATAGAGTAGAACGACTTTAGGTTCAACCGTACAGTATAAAGCAGAGTGTAAACTGGCTAGAGGTTTACTCGAGGATTAGTCTTAACCCGTGTACCGTATTGCATAGAGTAGAACAACTTTAGGTTCAGCCGTACAGCATAAACCAAAGTGTAGACTGACTAGAGGTTTACGCGTACAGCGTAATGCACAGTGTAAAACGACTTTAGCTTTACCATTACAGCATAACAGATAGTGTAAAACGACTATGGTTGACCGTATACCGTATCACATAGAGGAGAACGACATTAGGTTTAACCGTACAGTATAAAGCAGAGTGTAAACTGGCTAGAGGTTTACTCGAGGATTAGTCTTAACCCGTGTACCGTATTGCATAGAGTAGAACAACTTTAGGTTCAGCCGTACAGCATAAACCAAAGTGTAGACTGACTAAGGGTTTACGCGTACAGCGTAATGCACAGTGTAAAACGACTTAAGCTTTACCATTACAGCATAACAGATAGTGTAAAACGACTACGGTTGACCGTATACCGTATCACATAGTGGAGAACGACTTTATGTTCAATGGTACAGCATAAACCAAAGTGTAAACTGGCTAGAGGTTTACTCGTAGACTATGTCTTTACTCGTATAGCGTATTACATAGAGTAGAGCTACTTAGATTCAGGCGTACAGTACAAAGCAGAGTGCAAACTGGTTAGAGGTTAACACGTAGACTATGTCTTTACCCGTACAGCGTATTACATAGAGTAGAACGACTTAGATTCAGGCGAACAGTATAAAGCAGAGTGCAAACTGGCTATAGGTTTACTCGTGGACTATATCTTTACCCGTATACCATATTACATGCAGTAGAACAACTTTAGGTTCAGCCGTACAGCATAAACCAAAGTGTAGACTGACTAGAGGTTTACGCGTACAGCGCAATGCACAGTGTAAAACGACTTTAGCTTTACCATTACAGCATAATAGATAGTGTAAAACGACTATGGTTCACTTTATACAGTATCACATAAAGTAGAACGACTTTATGTTCAACGGTACAGCATAAACCAAAGTGTAAACTGGTTAGAGGTTTACTCGTAGACTATGTCTTTACTCGTATAGCGTTTTATATAGAGTAGAACGACTTAGATTCAGGCGCACGGTATAAAGCAGAGTGCAAACTGGCTGTTTACTCGAGGATTAGTCTTTGCCCGGGTACCGTATTGCATAAAGTAGAACAACTTTAGGTTCAGCCGTACAGCATATCCAAAGTGTAGACTGACTAGAGGTTTACGCGTACAGCGTAATACACAGTGTAAAACGACTTAAGCTTTACCATTACAGCATAACAGATAGTGTAAAACGACTATGGTTGACCGTATACCGTATCACATAGTGGAGAACGACTTTATGTTCAACGGTACAGCATAAACCAAAGTGTAAACTGGCTAGAGGTTTACTCGTAGACTATGTCTTTACTCGTATAGCGTTTTATATAGAGTAGAACGACTTAGATTCAGGCGCACATTATAAAGCAGAGTGCAAACTGGCTGTTTACTCGAGGATTAGTCTTTACCCGGGTACCGTATTGCATAGAGTAGATCAACTTTAGGTTCAGCCGTACAGCATAAACCAAAGTGTAGACTGACTAGAGGTTTACGCGTACAGCGTAATGCACAGTGTAAAACGACTTTAGCTTTACCATTACAGCATAACAGATAGTATAAAACGACTATGGTTGACCGTATACCGCATCACATAGAGGAGAACGACTTTAGGTTCAACCGTTCAGTATAAAGCAGAGTTTAAATTGGCTAGAGGTTTACTCGTCGACTATGTCTTTACCCGTATAGCGGTTTATATAGAGTAGAACGACTTAGATTCAGGCGCACGGTATAAAGCAGAGCGCAAACTGGCTGTTTACTCGAGGATTATTCTTTACCCGGGTACCGTATTGCATAAAGTAGAACAACTTTAGGTTCAGCCGTACAGCATATCCAAGGTGTAGACTGACTAGAGGTTTACGCGTACATCGTAATGCACAGTGTAAAACGACTTTAGCTTTACCATTACAGAATAACAGATAGTGCAAAACGACTATGGTTCACTATATACCGTATCACATAGAGTACAACGTCTTTAGGTTCAACCGTTCAGTATAAAGCAGAGTGTAATCTGGCTAGAGTTTTACTCGTCGACTATGTCCTTACCCGTATATCGTATTATATAGAGTAGAACGACTTAGATTCAGGCGCACGGTATAAAGCAGAGTGCAAACTGGCTGTTTACTCGTGAATTAATCTTTACCCGTGTACCGTATTGCATAGAGTAGAACAACTTTAGGTTCAGCCGTACAGCATAAACCAAAGTGTAGACTGACTAGAGGTTTACGCGTACATCGTAATGCGTAATGCGTAATGCGTGTAGAACGACTATGGTTCACTGTATAATGTATAAACCAAAGTGTAGACTGACTAGAGGTTTACGCGTACATCGTAATGCGTAATGCGTGATGCGTAATGCGTAATGCGTAATGCGTAATGCGTAATGCGTAATGCGTGTAGAACGACTATGGTTCACTGTATACCGTATCACATAGAGTAGAACGACTTTAGGTTCAACGGTGCAGCATAAACCAAAGTGTAAACTGACTAGAGGTTTACTCGTAGACAATGTTTTTACCCGTACAGTATATTACATAGTGTATAACAACTTAGGTTCAGGCGTACAGTACAAAGCAGAGTACAAACTGGCTATAGGTTTACTCGAGGATTAGTCTTTACACGTATACCGAATTGCATAGAGTAGAACAACTTTAGGTTCAGCCGTACAGCATAAACCAAAGTATAGACTGACTAGAGGTTTACGCGTACAGCGTAATGCACAGTGTAAAACGACTTCAGCTTTACCATTACAGCATAACAGATAGTGTAAAACGACTATGGTTCACTGTATACAGTATCACATAGAGTGGAACGACTTTAGGTTCAACCGTACAGTGTAAAGCAGAGTGTAAACTGACTAGAGGTTTACGCGTAGACTAAGTCTTTACCCGTACAGCATATTACATAGAGTAGAACGACTTAGGTTCAGGCGTACAGTACAAAGCAGAGTACAAACTGGCTAGAGGCTTACTCGAGGATTAGTCTTTACCCGTGTACCGTATTGCATAGAGTAGAACAACTTTAGGTTCAGCCGTACAGCATAAACCAAAGTGTAGACTGACTAGAGGTTTACGCGTACAGCGTAATGCACAGTGTAAAACGACTTTAGCTTTACCATTACAGCATAACTGATAGTGTAAAACGACTATGGTTCACTGTATACAGTATCACATAGAGTAGAACGACTTTAGGTTCAACCGTACAGTGTAAAGCAGAGTGTAAACTTGCTAGAGGTTTACTCGTCGACTATGTCTTTACCCGTATAGCGTTTTATATAGAGTAGAACGACTTAGATTCAGGCGCACGGTATAAAGCAGAGTGCAAACTGGTTGTTTACTCGAGGATTAGTCTTTACCCGTGTACCGTATTGCATAGAGTAAAACAACTTTAGATTCAGCCGTACAGCATAAACCAAAGTGTAGACTGACTACAGGTTTACGCGTACAGCGTAATGCACAGTGTAAAACGACTTTAGCTTTACCATTACAGCATAACAGATAGTGTAAAACGACTATGGTTCACTGTATACAGTATCACATAGAGTACAACGACTTTAGGTTCAACCGTACAGTATAAAGCAGAGTGTAAACTGGCTAGAGGTTTACTCGTCGACTATGTCTTAACCCGTATAGCGTTTTATATAGAGTAGAACGACTTAGATTCAGGCGCACGGTATAAAGCAGAGTGCAAACTGGCTGTTTACTCGAGGATTAGTCTTTACCCGTGTACCGTATTGCATAGAGTAAAACAACTTTAGATTCAGCCGTACAGCATAAACCAAAGTGTAGACTGACTAGAGGTTTACGCGTACAGCGCAATGCACAGTGTAAAACGACTTTAGCTTTACCATTACAGCATAATAGATAGTGTAAAACGACTATGGTTCACTTTAT
Organism: Xylota segnis; assembly: GCA_963583995.1. Lineage (NCBI taxonomy): Eukaryota > Metazoa > Arthropoda > Insecta > Diptera > Syrphidae > Xylota > Xylota segnis. The sequence continues at coordinate 1,425,127 of OY757240.1, forward strand.
ACAGTATCACATAAAGTAGAACGACTTTATGTTCAACGGTACAGCATAAACCAAAGTGTAAACTGGTTAGAGGTTTACTCGTAGACTATGTCTTTACTCGTATAGCGTTTTATATAGAGTAGAACGACTTAGATTCAGGCGCACGGTATAAAGCAGAGTGCAAACTGGCTGTTTACTCGAGGATTAGTCTTTGCCCGGGTACCGTATTGCATAAAGTAGAACAACTTTAGGTTCAGCCGTACAGCATATCCAAAGTGTAGACTGACTAGAGGTTTACGCGTACAGCGTAATACACAGTGTAAAACGACTTAAGCTTTACCATTACAGCATAACAGATAGTGTAAAACGACTATGGTTGACCGTATACCGTATCACATAGTGGAGAACGACTTTATGTTCAACGGTACAGCATAAACCAAAGTGTAAACTGGCTAGAGGTTTACTCGTAGACTATGTCTTTACTCGTATAGCGTTTTATATAGAGTAGAACGACTTAGATTCAGGCGCACATTATAAAGCAGAGTGCAAACTGGCTGTTTACTCGAGGATTAGTCTTTACCCGGGTACCGTATTGCATAGAGTAGATCAACTTTAGGTTCAGCCGTACAGCATAAACCAAAGTGTAGACTGACTAGAGGTTTACGCGTACAGCGTAATGCACAGTGTAAAACGACTTTAGCTTTACCATTACAGCATAACAGATAGTATAAAACGACTATGGTTGACCGTATACCGCATCACATAGAGGAGAACGACTTTAGGTTCAACCGTTCAGTATAAAGCAGAGTTTAAATTGGCTAGAGGTTTACTCGTCGACTATGTCTTTACCCGTATAGCGGTTTATATAGAGTAGAACGACTTAGATTCAGGCGCACGGTATAAAGCAGAGCGCAAACTGGCTGTTTACTCGAGGATTATTCTTTACCCGGGTACCGTATTGCATAAAGTAGAACAACTTTAGGTTCAGCCGTACAGCATATCCAAGGTGTAGACTGACTAGAGGTTTACGCGTACATCGTAATGCACAGTGTAAAACGACTTTAGCTTTACCATTACAGAATAACAGATAGTGCAAAACGACTATGGTTCACTATATACCGTATCACATAGAGTACAACGTCTTTAGGTTCAACCGTTCAGTATAAAGCAGAGTGTAATCTGGCTAGAGTTTTACTCGTCGACTATGTCCTTACCCGTATATCGTATTATATAGAGTAGAACGACTTAGATTCAGGCGCACGGTATAAAGCAGAGTGCAAACTGGCTGTTTACTCGTGAATTAATCTTTACCCGTGTACCGTATTGCATAGAGTAGAACAACTTTAGGTTCAGCCGTACAGCATAAACCAAAGTGTAGACTGACTAGAGGTTTACGCGTACATCGTAATGCGTAATGCGTAATGCGTGTAGAACGACTATGGTTCACTGTATAATGTATAAACCAAAGTGTAGACTGACTAGAGGTTTACGCGTACATCGTAATGCGTAATGCGTGATGCGTAATGCGTAATGCGTAATGCGTAATGCGTAATGCGTAATGCGTGTAGAACGACTATGGTTCACTGTATACCGTATCACATAGAGTAGAACGACTTTAGGTTCAACGGTGCAGCATAAACCAAAGTGTAAACTGACTAGAGGTTTACTCGTAGACAATGTTTTTACCCGTACAGTATATTACATAGTGTATAACAACTTAGGTTCAGGCGTACAGTACAAAGCAGAGTACAAACTGGCTATAGGTTTACTCGAGGATTAGTCTTTACACGTATACCGAATTGCATAGAGTAGAACAACTTTAGGTTCAGCCGTACAGCATAAACCAAAGTATAGACTGACTAGAGGTTTACGCGTACAGCGTAATGCACAGTGTAAAACGACTTCAGCTTTACCATTACAGCATAACAGATAGTGTAAAACGACTATGGTTCACTGTATACAGTATCACATAGAGTGGAACGACTTTAGGTTCAACCGTACAGTGTAAAGCAGAGTGTAAACTGACTAGAGGTTTACGCGTAGACTAAGTCTTTACCCGTACAGCATATTACATAGAGTAGAACGACTTAGGTTCAGGCGTACAGTACAAAGCAGAGTACAAACTGGCTAGAGGCTTACTCGAGGATTAGTCTTTACCCGTGTACCGTATTGCATAGAGTAGAACAACTTTAGGTTCAGCCGTACAGCATAAACCAAAGTGTAGACTGACTAGAGGTTTACGCGTACAGCGTAATGCACAGTGTAAAACGACTTTAGCTTTACCATTACAGCATAACTGATAGTGTAAAACGACTATGGTTCACTGTATACAGTATCACATAGAGTAGAACGACTTTAGGTTCAACCGTACAGTGTAAAGCAGAGTGTAAACTTGCTAGAGGTTTACTCGTCGACTATGTCTTTACCCGTATAGCGTTTTATATAGAGTAGAACGACTTAGATTCAGGCGCACGGTATAAAGCAGAGTGCAAACTGGTTGTTTACTCGAGGATTAGTCTTTACCCGTGTACCGTATTGCATAGAGTAAAACAACTTTAGATTCAGCCGTACAGCATAAACCAAAGTGTAGACTGACTACAGGTTTACGCGTACAGCGTAATGCACAGTGTAAAACGACTTTAGCTTTACCATTACAGCATAACAGATAGTGTAAAACGACTATGGTTCACTGTATACAGTATCACATAGAGTACAACGACTTTAGGTTCAACCGTACAGTATAAAGCAGAGTGTAAACTGGCTAGAGGTTTACTCGTCGACTATGTCTTAACCCGTATAGCGTTTTATATAGAGTAGAACGACTTAGATTCAGGCGCACGGTATAAAGCAGAGTGCAAACTGGCTGTTTACTCGAGGATTGGTCTTTACCCGGGTACCGTATTGCATAGAGTAGAACAACTTTAGGTTCAGCCGTACAGCATAAACCAAAGTGTAGACTGACTAGAGGTTTACGCGTACAGCGAAATGCACAGTGTAAAACGACTTTAGCTTTACCATTACAGCATAACTGATAGTGTAAAACGACTATGGTTCACTGTATACAGTATCACATAGAGTACAACGACTTTAGGTTCAACCGTACAGTGTAAAGCAGAGTGTAAACTTGCTAGAGGTTTACTCGTCGACTATGTCTTAACCCGTATAGCGTTTTATATAGAGTAGAACGACTTAGATTCAGGCGCACGGTATAAAGCAGAGTGCAAACTGGCTGTTTACTCGAGGATTGGTCTTGACCCGGGTACCGTATTGCATAGAGTAGACCAACTTTAGGTTCAGCCGTACAGCATAAACCAAAGTGTAGACTGACTAGAGGTTTACGCGTACAGTGTAATGCACAGTGTAAAACGACTTTAGCTTTACATTACAGCATAACAGATAGTGTAAAACGACTATGGTTCACTGTATACAGTATCACATAAAGTAGAACGACTTTAGGTTCAACCGTACAGTATAAAGCAGAGTGTAGACTGGCTAGAGGTTTACTCGTCGACTATGTCTTTACCCGTGTACCGTATTGCATAGAGTAGAAGAACTTTAGGTTGAGCCGTACAGCATAAACCAAAGTGTAGACTGACTAGAGGTTTACGCGTACAGCGTAATGCACAGTGTAAAACGACTTTAGCTTTACCATTACAGAATAACAGATATTGTAAAACGACTATGGTTCACTGTATACAGTATCACATAGAGTACAACGACTTTAGGTTCAACGGTACAGCATAAACCAAAGTGTAAACTGACTAGAGGTTTACTCGTAGACAATGTTTTTACCCGTACAGTATATTACATAGTGTATAACAACTTAGGTTCAGGCGTACAGTACAAAGCAGAGTACAAACTGGCTAGAGGTTTACTCGAGGATTAGTCTTTACACGTATACCGAATTGCATAGAGTAGAACAACTTTAGGTTCAGCCGTACAGCATAAACCAAAGTATAGACTGACTAGAGGTTTACGCGTACAGCGTAATGCACAGTGTAAAACGACTTCAGCTTTACCATTACAGCATAACAGATAGTGTAAAACGACTATGGTTCACTGTATACAGTATCACATAGAGTGGAACGACTTTAGGTTCAACCGTACAGTGTAAAGCAGAGTGTAAACTGACTAGAGGTTTACGCGTAGACTAAGTCTTTACCCGTACAGCATATTACATAGAGTAGAACGACTTAGGTTCAGGCGTACAGTACAAAGCAGAGTACAAACTGGCTAGAGGCTTACTCGAGGATTAGTCTTTACCCGTGTACCGTATTGCATAGAGTAGAAGAACTTTAGGTTCAGCCGTACACCATAAACCAAAGTGTAGACTGACTAGAAGTTTACTCGTACAGCGTAATGCACAGTGTAAAACGACTTTAGCTTTACCATTACAGCATAACTGATAGTGTAAAACGACTATGGTTCACTGTATACAGTATCACATAGAGTGGAACGACTTTAGGTTCAACCGTACAGTGTAAAGCAGAGTGTAAACTTGCTAGAGGTTTACTCGTCGACTATGTCTTTACCCGTATAGCGTTTTATATAGAGTAGAACGACTTAGATTCAGGCGCACGGTATAAAGCAGAGTGCAAACTGGTTGTTTACTCGAGGATTAGTCTTTACCCGTGTACCGTATTGCATAGAGTAAAACAACTTTAGATTCAGCCGTACAGCATAAACCAAAGTGTAGACTGACTACAGGTTTACGCGTACAGCGTAATGCACAGTGTAAAACGACTTTAGCTTTACCATTACAGCATAACAGATAGTGTAAAACGACTATGGTTCACTGTATACAGTATCACATAGAGTACAACGACTTTAGGTTCAACCGTACAGTATAAAGCAGAGTGTAAACTGGCTAGAGGTTTACTCGTCGACTATGTCTTAACCCGTATAGCGTTTTATATAGAGTAGAACGACTTAGATTCAGGCGCACGGTATAAAGCAGAGTGCAAACTGGCTGTTTACTCGAGGATTGGTCTTTACCCGGGTACCGTATTGCATAGAGTAGAACAACTTTAGGTTCAGCCGTACAGCATAAACCAAAGTGTAGACTGACTAGAGGTTTACGCGTACAGTGTAATGCACAGTGTAAAACGACTTTAGCTTTACATTACAGCATAACAGATAGTGTAAAACGACTATGGTTCACTGTATACAGTATCACATAAAGTAGAACGACTTTAGGTTCAACCGTACAGTATAAAGCAGAGTGTAAACTGGCTAGAGGTTTACTCGTCGACTATGTCTTTACCCGTGTACCGTATTGCATAGAGTAGAAGAACTTTAGGTTGAGCCGTACAGCATAAACCAAAGTGTAGACTGACTAGAGGTTTACGCGTACAGCGTAATGCACAGTGTAAAACGACTTTAGCTTTACCATTACAGAATAACAGATATTGTAAAACGACTATGGTTCACTGTATACAGTATCACATAGAGTACAACGACTTTAGGTTCAACGGTACAGCATAAACCAAAGTGTAAACTGACTAGAGGTTTACTCGTAGACAATGTTTTTACCCGTACAGTATATTACATAGTGTATAACAACTTAGGTTCAGGCGTACAGTACAAAGCAGAGTACAAACTGGCTAGAGGTTTACTCGAGGATTAGTCTTTACACGTATACCGAATTGCATAGAGTAGAACAACTTTAGGTTCAGCCGTACAGCATAAACCAAAGTGTAGACTGACTAGAGGTTTACGCGTACAGCGTAATGCACAGTGTAAAACGACTTTAGCTTTACCATTACAGCATAACTGATAGTGTAAAACGACTATGGTTCACTGTATACAGTATCACATAGAGTGGAACGACTTTAGGTTCAACCGTACAGTGTAAAGCAGAGTGTAACCTTGCTAGAGGTTTACTCGTCGACTATGTCTTTACCCGTATAGCGTTTTATATAGAGTAGAACGACTTAGATTCAGGCGCACGGTATAAAGCAGAGTGCAAACTGGTTGTTTACTCGAGGATTAGTCTTTACCCGTGTACCGTATTGCATAGAGTAAAACAACTTTAGATTCAGCCGTACAGCATAAACCAAAGTGTAGACTGACTACAGGTTTACGCGTACAGCGTAATGCACAGTGTAAAACGACTTTAGCTTTACCATTACAGCATAACAGATAGTGTAAAACGACTATGGTTCACTGTATACAGTATCACATAGAGTACAACGACTTTAGGTTCAACCGTACAGTATAAAGCAGAGTGTAAACTGGCTAGAGGTTTACTCGTCGACTATGTCTTAACCCGTATAGCGTTTTATATAGAGTAGAACGACTTAGATTCAGGCGCATGGTATAAAGCAGAGTGCAATCTGGCTGTTTACTCGAGGATTGGTCTTTACCCGGGTACCGTATTGCATAGAGTAGAACAACTTTTGGTTCAACCGTACAGTTTAAAGCAGAGTGTAGACTGACTAGAGGTATACGCGTACAGCGAAATGCATAGTGTAAAACGGCTTGGGGCCGAGCTTAGGCTACCAGGGGTGTCAGCACGGTGGCGGATAGCTGAAAGACCTATAGATATATAGGTTAGCTGCGAATAACAAATAAGCAGTCCCCGACCAAGAGCGGCAAAAATGGAGGGTGTGACAAAAAAAACACATAAGCCCAGTGAAATTTTTGTGACAGGGCGAGTAGATGCCGCCCGTAACTAAGTCCCTAAGGCAAGGTGTAATGCGACCCGTGCCGAGGTCTAAATGGTGCTGGGGACAAAAATCCATACAGCATCGCTAACGGAGCCCTCCAGACACCTGGCGCCCTCTGGTTGTAATGTAGCCTTACCACATTACAGGGGTCTCTGATGTGGTGGACCTTCCTTTCCCCCATACTCATGGGATCCAATACAAAAATGAATCAAAAAGAAGACAAAACAAACATAAATAAAACAGAAAAAAAAGAACCAAAAAAAAAACAGTACGCGAGGTTTACGCGTACATCGGTAATGCACAGTGTAAAACGACTTTAGCTTTACCATTACAGAATAACAGATAGTGCAAAACGACTATGGTTCACTGTATACCGTATCACATAGAGTACAACGACTTTAGGTTCAACCGTTCAGTATAAAGCAGAGTGTAAACTGGCTAGAGTTTCACTCGTCGACTATGTCTTTACCCGTATAGCGTATTATATAGAGTAGAACGACTTAGATTCAGGCGCACGGTATAAAGCAGAGTGCAAACTGGCTGTTTATCCGTGAATTAGTCTTTACACGTGTACCGTATAGCATAGAGTAGAACAACTTTAGGTTCAGCCGTACAGCATAAACCAAAGTGTAGACTGACTAGAGGTTTACGCGTACATCGTAATGCACAGTGTAAAACGACTTTAGCTTTACCATTACAGAATAACAGATAGTGCAAAACGACTATGGTTCACTGTATACCGTATCACATAGAGTACAACGACTTTAGGTTCAACCGTTCAGTATAAAGCAGAGTGTAAACTGGCTAGAGTTTTACTCGTCGACTATGTCTTTACCCGTATAGCGTATTATATAAAGTAGAACGACTTAGATTCAGGCGCACGGTATAAAGCAGAGTGCAAACTGGCTGTTTATCCGTGAATTAGTCTTTACCCGTGTACCGTATTGCATAGAGTAGAACAACTTTAGGTTCAACCTTACGGCATAAAGCAGAGTGTAAACTGACTAGAGGTTTACGCGTAGACTAAGTCTTTACCCGTACAGCATATTACATAGAGTAGAACGACTTAGGTTCAGGTGTACAGTACAAAGCAGAGTACAAACTGGCTAGAGGCTTACTCGAGGATTAGCCTTTACCCGTGTGCCGGATTGCATAGAGTAGAACAACTTTAGGTTCAGCCGTACAGCATAAACCAAAGTGTAGACTGACTAGAGGGTTACGCGTACAGCGTAATGCACAGTGTAAAACGACTTTAGCTTTACCATTACAGCATAACTGATAGTGTAAAACGACTATGGTTCACTGTATACAGTATCACATAGAGTAGAACGACTTTAGGTTCAACCGCGTTTTATATAAAGTAGAACGACTTAGATTCAGGCGCATGGTATAAAGCAGAGTGCAAACTGGCTGTTTACTCGAGGATTGGTCTTTACCCGGGTACCGTATTGCATAGAGTAGAACAACTTTAGGTTCAGCCGTACAGCATAAACCAAAGTGTAGACTAACTAGAGGTTTACGCGTACAGCGTAATGCACAGTGTAAAACGACTTTAGCTTTACCATTACAGCATAACAGATAGTGTAAAACGACTATGGTTCACTGTATACAGTATCACATAGAGTACAACGACTTTAGGTTCAACCGTACAGTATAAAGCAGAGTGTAAACTGGCTAGAGGTTTACTCGTCGACTATGTCTTTACCTGTATAGCGTATTATATAGAGTAGAACGACTTAGATTCAGGCGCACGGTCTTTACCCGGGTACCGTATTGCATAGAGTAGAACAACTTTAGGTTCGGCCGTACAGCATATCCAAAGTGTAGACTGACTAGAGGTTTACGCGTACAGCGTAATGCACAGTGTAAAACGACTTAAGCTTTACCATTGCAGCATAACAGATAGTGTAAAACGACTATGGTTGACCGTATACCGTATCGCATAGTGGAGAACGACTTTATGTTCAACGGTACAGCATAAACCAAAGTGTAAACTGGCTAGAGGTTTACTCGTAGACTATGTCTTTACTCGTATAGCGTTTTATATAGAGTAGAACGACTTAGATTCAGGCGCACGGTGTAAAGCAAGGTGCAAACTGGCTGTTTACTCGAGGATTAGTCTTTACCCGGGTACCGTATTGCATAGAGTAGAACAACTTTAGGTTCAGCCGTACAGCATAAACCAAAGTGTAGACTGACTAGAGGTTTACGCGTACAGCGTAATGCACAGTGTAAAACGACTTTAGCTTTACATTACAGCATAACAGATAGTGTAAAACGACTATGGTTCTTTGTATACCGTATCACATAGTGGAGAACGACTTTATGTTCAACGGTACAGCATAAACCAAAGTGTAAACTGGCTAGAGGATTACTCGTAGACTATGTCTTTACTCGTATAGCGTTTTATATAGAGTAGAACGACTTAGATTCAGGCGCACGGTGTAAAGCAAGGTGCAAACTATCTGTTTACTCGAGGATTAGTCTTTACCCGGGTACCGTATTGCATAGAGTAGAACAATTTGAGCTTCAGCCGTACAGCATAAACCAAAGTGTAGACTGACTAGAGGTTTACGCGTACAGCGTAATGCACAGTGTAAAACGACTTTAGCTTTACATTACAGCATAACAGATGGTGTAAAACGACTATGGTTCTTTGTATACCGTATCACAGAGAGTAGAACGACTTTAGGTTCAACCGTACAGTATAAAGCAGAGTGTAAACTGGCTATAGGTTTACTCGAGGATTAGTCTTTACCCGTGTACCGTATTGCATAGAGTAGAACAACTTTAGGTTCAGCCGTACAGCATAAACCAAAGTGTAGACTGACTAGAGGTTTACGCGTACAGCGTAATGCACAGTGTAAAACGACTTTAGCTTTACCATTACAGCATAACAGATAGTGTAAAACGACTATGGTTGACCGTATACCGTATCACATAGAGGAGAACGACATTAGGTTTAGCCGTACAGTATAAAGCAGAGTGTAAACTGGCTAGAGGTTTACTCGAGGATTAGTCTTTACCCGGGTACCGTATTGCATAAAGTAGAACAACTTTAAGTTCAGCCGTACAGCATATCCAAAGTGTAGACTGACTAGAGGTTTACGCGTACAGCGTAATGCACAGTGTAAAACGACTTTAGCTTTACCATTACAGCATAACTGATAGAGTAGAACGACTTTAGGTTCAACCGTACAGTGTAAAGCAGAGTGTAAACTTGCTAGAGGTTTACTCGTCGACTATGTCTTTACCCGTATAGCGTTTTATATAGAGTAGAACGACTTAGATTCAGGCGCACGGTATAAAGCAGAGTGCAAACTGGCTGTTTATCCGTGAATTAGTCTTTACACGTGTACCGTATTGCATAGAGTAGAACAACTTTAGGTTCAGCCGTACAGCATAAACCAAAGTGTAGACTGACTAGAGGTTTACGCGTACATCGTAATGCACAGTGTAAAACGACTTTAGCTTTACCATTACAGAATAACAGATAGTGCAAAACGACTATGGTTCACTGTATACCGTATCACATAGAGTACAACGACTTTAGGTTCAACCGTTCAGTATAAAGCAGAGTGTAAACTGGCTAGAGTTTTACTCGTCGACTATGTCTTTACCCGTATAGCGTATTATATAAAGTAGAACGACTTAGATTCAGGCGCACGGTATAAAGCAGAGTGCAAACTGGCTGTTTATCCGTGAATTAGTCTTTACCCGTGTACCGTATTGCATAGAGTAGAACAACTTTAGGTTCAACCTTACGGCATAAAGCAGAGTGTAAACTGACTAGAGGTTTACGCGTAGACTAAGTCTTTACCCGTACAGCATATTACATAGAGTAGAACGACTTAGGTTCAGGTGTACAGTACAAAGCAGAGTACAAACTGGCTAGAGGCTTACTCGAGGATTAGCCTTTACCCGTGTGCCGGATTGCATAGAGTAGAACAACTTTAGGTTCAGCCGTACAGCATAAACCAAAGTGTAGACTGACTAGAGGGTTACGCGTACAGCGTAATGCACAGTGTAAAACGACTTTAGCTTTACCATTACAGCATAACTGATAGTGTAAAACGACTATGGTTCACTGTATACAGTATCACATAGAGTAGAACGAATTTAGGTTCAACCGCGTTTTATATAAAGTAGAACGACTTAGATTCAGGCGCATGGTATAAAGCAGAGTGCAAACTGGCTGTTTACTCGAGGATTGGTCTTTACCCGGGTACCGAATTGCATAGAGTAGAACAACTTTATGTTCAGCCGTACAGCATAAACCAAAGTGTAGACTGACTAGAGGTTTACGGGTACAGCGTAATGCACAGTGTAAAACGACTTTAGCTTTACCATTACAGCATAACAGATAGTGTAAAACGACTATGGTTCACTGTATACAGTATCACATAGAGTACAACGACTTTAGGTTCAACCGTACAGTATAAAGCAGAGTGTAAACTGGCTAGAGGTTTACTCGTCGACTATGTCTTTACCTGTATAGCGTATTATATAGAGTAGAACGACTTAGATTCAGGCGCACGGTATAAAGCAGAGTGCAAACTGGCTGTTTACTCGAGGAATAGTCTTTACCCGGGTACCGTATTGCATAGAGTAGAACAACTTTAGGTTCGGCCGTACAGCATATCCAAAGTGTAGACTGACTAGAGGTTTACGCGTACAGCGTAATGCACAGTGTAAAACGACTTAAGCTTTACCATTGCAGCATAACAGATAGTGTAAAACGACTATGGTTGACCGTATACCGTATCGCATAGTGGAGAACGACTTTATGTTCAACGGTACAGCATAAACCAAAGTGTAAACTGGCTAGAGGTTTACTCGTAGACTATGTCTTTACTCGTATAGCGTTTTATATAGAGTAGAACGACTTAGATTCAGGCGCACGGTGTAAAGCAAGGTGCAAACTGGCTGTTTACTCGAGGATTAGTCTTTACCCGGGTACCGTATTGCATAGAGTAGAACAACTTTAGGTTCAGCCGTACAGCATAAACCAAAGTGTAGACTGACTAGAGGTTTACGCGTACAGCGTAATGCACAGTGTAAAACGAATTTAGCTTTACATTACAGCATAACAGATAGTGTAAAACGACTATGGTTCTTTGTATACCGTATCACATAGTGGAGAACGACTTTATGTTCAACGGTACAGCATAAACCAAAGTGTAAACTGGCTAGAGGATTACTCGTAGACTATGTCTTTACTCGTATAGCGTTTTATATAGAGTAGAACGACTTAGATTCAGGCGCACGGTGTAAAGCAAGGTGCAAACTATCTGTTTACTCGAGGATTAGTCTTTACCCGGGTACCGTATTGCATAGAGTAGAACAATTTGAGCTTCAGCCGTACAGCATAAACCAAAGTGTAGACTGACTAGAGGTTTACGCGTACAGCGTAATGCACAGTGTAAAACGACTTTAGCTTTACATTACAGCATAACAGATAGTGTAAAACGACTATGGTTCTTTGTATACCGTATCACATAGAGTAGAACGACTTTAGGTTCAACCGTACAGTATAAAGCAGAGTGTAAACTGGCTAGAGGTTTACTCGAGGATTAGTCTTTACCCGTGTACCGTATTGCATAGAGTAGAACAACTTTAGGTTCAGCCGTACAGCATAAACCAAAGTGTAGACTGACTAGAGGTTTACGCGTACAGCGTAATGCACAGTGTAAAACGACTTTAGCTTTACCATTACAGCATAACAGATAGTGTAAAACGACTATGGTTGACCGTATACCGTATCACATAGAGGAGAACGACATTAGGTTTAGCCGTACAGTATAAAGCAGAGTGTAAACTGGCTAGAGGTTTACTCGAGGATTAGTCTTTACCCGTGTACCGTATTGCATAGAGTAGAACAACTTTAGGTTCAGCCGTACAGCATAAACCAAAGTGTAGACTGACTAGAGGTTTACGCGTACAGCGCAATGCACAGTGTAAAACGACTTTAGCTTTACAGCATAACAGATAGTGTAAAACGACTATGGTTCACTGTATACAGTATCACATAAAGTAGAACGACTTTATGTTCAACGGTACAGCATAAACCAAAGTGTAAACTGGCTAGAGGTTTACTCGTAGACTATGTCTTTACTCGTATAGCGTTTTATATAGAGTAGAACGACTTAGATTCAGGCGCACGGTATAAAGCAGAGTGCAAACTGGCTGTTTACTCGAGGATTAGTCTTTACCCGGGTACCGTATTGCATAAAGTAGAACAACTTTAAGTTCAGCCGTACAGCATATCCAAAGTGTAGACTGACTAGAGGTTTACGCGTACAGCGTAATGCACAGTGTAAAACGACTTTAGCTTTACCATTACAGCATAACTGATAGTGTAAAACGACTATGGTTCACTGTATACAGTATCACATAGAGTAGAACGACTTTAGGTTCAACCGTACAGTGTAAAGCAGAGTGTAAACTTGCTAGAGGTTTACTCGTCGACTATGTCTTTACCCGTATAGCGTTTTATATAGAGTAGAACGACTTAGATTCAGGCGCACGGTATAAAGCAGAGTGCAAACTGGTTGTTTACTCGAGGATTAGTCTTTACCCGTGTACCGTATTGCATAGAGTAAAACAACTTTAGATTCAGCCGTACAGCATAAACCAAAGTGTAGACTGACTACAGGTTTACGCGTACAGCGTAATGCACAGTGTAAAACGACTTTAGCTTTACCATTACAGCATAACAGATAGTGTAAAACGACTATGGTTCACTGTATTCAGTATCACATAGAGTACAACGACTTTAGGTTCAACCGTACAGTATAAGGCAGAGTGTAAACTGGCTAGAGGTTTACTCGTCGACTATGTCTTAACCCGTATAGCGTTTTATATAGAGTAGAACGACTTAGATTCAGGCGCACGGTATAAAGCAGAGTGCAAACTGGCTGTTTACTCGAGGATTAGTCTTTACCCGGGTACCGTATTGCATAAAGTAGAACAACTTTAAGTTCAGCCGTACAGCATATCCAAAGTGTAGACTGACTAGAGGTTTACGCGTACAGCGTAATGCACAGTGTAAAACGACTTTAGCTTTACCATTACAGCATAACTGATAGTGTAAAACGACTATGGTTCACTGTATACAGTATCACATAGAGTAGAACGACTTTAGGTTCAACCGTACAGTGTAAAGCAGAGTGTAAACTTGCTAGAGGTTTACTCGTCGACTATGTCTTTACCCGTATAGCGTTTTATATAGAGTAGAACGACTTAGATTCAGGCGCACGGTATAAAGCAGAGTGCAAACTGGTTGTTTACTCGAGGATTAGTCTTTACCCGTGTACCGTATTGCATAGAGTAAAACAACTTTAGATTCAGCCGTACAGCATAAACCAAAGTGTAGACTGACTACAGGTTTACGCGTACAGCGTAATGCACAGTGTAAAACGACTTTAGCTTTACCATTACAGCATAACAGATAGTGTAAAACGACTATGGTTCACTGTATACAGTATCACATAGAGTACAACGACTTTAGGTTCAACCGTACAGTATAAGGCAGAGTGTAAACTGGCTAGAGGTTTACTCGTCGACTATGTCTTAACCCGTATAGCGTTTTATATAGAGTAGAACGACTTAGATTCAGGCGCACGGTATAAAGCAGAGTGCAAACTGGCTGTTTACTCGAGGATTGGTCTTTACCCGGGTACCGTATTGCATAGAGTAGAACAACTTTAGGTTCAGCCGTACAGCATAAACCAAAGTGTAGACTGACTAGAGGTTTACGCGTACAGTGTAATGCACAGTGTAAAACGACTTTAGCTTTACATTACAGCATAACAGATAGTGTAAAACGACTATAGTTCACTGTATACAGTATCACATAGAGTACAACGACTTTAGGTTCAACCGTACAGTATAAGGCAGAGTGTAAACTGGCTAGAGGTTTACTCGTCGACTATGTCTTTACCCGTGTACCGTATTGCATAGAGTAGAAGAACTTTAGGTTGAGCCGTACAGCATAAACCAAAGTGTAGACTGACTAGAGGTTTACGCGTACAGCGTAATGCACAGTGTAAAACGACTTTAGCTTTACCATTACAGCATAACTGATAGTGTAAAACGACTATGGTTCACTGTATACAGTATCACATAGAGTACAACGACTTTAGGTTCAACCGTACAGTATAAGGCAGAGTGTAAACTGGCTAGAGGTTTACTCGTCGACTATGTCTTTACCCGTGTACCGTATTGCATAAAGTAGAAGAACTTTAGGTTGAGCCGTACAGCATAAACCAAAGTGTAGACTGACTAGAGGTTTACGCGTACAGCGTAATGCACAGTGTAAAACGACTTTAGCTTTACCATTACAGCATAACTGATAGTGTAAAACGACTATAGTTCTTTGTATACCGTATCACATAGAGTAAAACGACTTTAGGTTCAACCGTACAATATAAGGCAGAGTGTAAACTGGCTAGAGGTTTACTCGTCGACTATGTCTTAACCCGTATAGCGTTTTATATAGAGTAGAACGACTTAGATTCAGGCGCACGGTATAAAGCAGAGTGCAAACTATCTGTTTACTCGAGGATTAGTCTTTACCCGGGTACCGTATTGCATAGAGTAGAACAACTTTAGGTTCAGCCGTACAGTATAGAGCAGAGTGTAAACTGGCTATAGTTTTACTCGTCGACTATGTCCTTACCCGTATAGCGTATTATATAGAGTAGAACGACTTAGATTCAGGCGCACGGTATAAAGCAGAGTGCAAACTGGCTGTTTACTCGTGAATTAATCTTTACCCGTGTACCGTATTGCATAGAGTAGAACAACTTTAGGTTCAGCCGTACAGCATAAACCAAAGTGTAGACTGACTAGAGGTTTACGCGTACATCGTAATGCGTAATGCGTAATGCGTGTAGAACGACTATGGTTCACTGTATAATGTATAAACCAAAGTGTAGACTGACTAGAGGTTTACGCGTACATCGTAATGCGTAATGCGTAATGTGTAATGCGTAATGCGTAATGCGTGTAGAACGACTATGGTTCACTGTATACCGTATCACATAGAGTAGAACGACTTTAGGTTCAACGGTACAGCATAAACCAAAGTGTAAACTGACCAGAGGTCTACTCGTAGACAATGTTTTTACCCGTACAGTATATTACATAGTGTATAACAACTTAGGTTCAGGCGTACAGTACAAAGCAGAGTACAAAAAGGCTAGAGGTTTACTCGAGGATTAGTCTTTACACGTATACCGAATTGCATAGAGTAGAACAACTTTAGGTTCAACCCTACGGCATAAAGCAGAGTGTAAACTGACTAGAGGTTTACTCGAGGATTAGTCTTTACCCGTGTACCGTATTGCATAGAGTAGAACAACTTTAGGTTCAGCCGTACAGCATAAACCAAAGTGTAGACTGACTAGAGGTTTAAGCGTACAGCGTAATGCACAGTGTAAAACGACTTTAGCTTTACCATTACAGCATAACTGATAGTGTAAAACGACTATGGTTCACTGTATAATGTATAAACCAAAGTGTAGACTGACTAGAGGTTTACGCGTACATCGTAATGCGTAATGCGTAATGCGTAATGTGTAATGCGTAATGCGTAATGCGTAATGCGTGTAGAACGACTATGGTTCACTGTATACCGTATCACATAGAGTAGAACGACTTTAGGTTCAACGGTACAGCATAAACCAAAGTGTAAACTGACTAGAGGTCTACTCGTAGACAATGTTTTTACCCGTACAGTATATTACATAGTGTATAACAACTTAGGTTCAGGCGTACAGTACAAAGCAGAGTACAAACTGGCTAGAGGTTTACTCGAGGATTAGTCTTTACACGTATACCGAATTGCATAGAGTAGAACAACTTTAGGTTCAACCCTACGGCATAAAGCAGGGTGTAAACTGACTAGAGGTTTACTCGAGGATTAGTCTTTACCCGTGTACCGTATTGCATAGAGTAGAACAACTTTAGGTTCAGCCGTACAGCATAAACCAAAGTGTAGACTGACTAGAGGTTTAAGCGTACAGCGTAATGCACAGTGTAAAACGACTTTAGCTTTACCATTACAGCATAACTGATAGTGTAAAACGACTATGGTTCACTGTATACAGTATCACATAGAGTAGAACGACTTTAGGTTCAACCGTACAGTGTAAAGCAGAGTGTAAACTTGCTAGAGGTTTACTCGTCGACTATGTCTTTACCCGTATAGCGTTTTATAAGTATAGAGTAGAACGACTTAGATTCAGGCGCACGGTAAAAAGCAGAGTGCAAACTGGTTGTTTACTCGAGGATTAGTCTTTACCCGTGTACCGTATTGCATAGAGTAAAACAACTTTAGATTCAGCCGTACAGCATAAACCAAAGTGTAGACTGACTACAGGTTTACGCGTACAGCGTAATGCACAGTGTAAAACGACTTTAGCTTTACCATTACAGCATAACAGATGTGTAAAACGATCGAGGATTAGTCTTTACCCGTGTACCGTATTGCATAGAGTAGAA
The DNA here is from genome assembly GCA_963583995.1 of Xylota segnis. Taxonomy (NCBI): domain Eukaryota; kingdom Metazoa; phylum Arthropoda; class Insecta; order Diptera; family Syrphidae; genus Xylota; species Xylota segnis. The sequence goes on from OY757240.1 coordinate 1,442,280, forward strand.
CAACTTTAGGTTCAGCCGTACAGCATAAACCAAAGTGTAGACTGACTAGAGGTTTACGCGCACAGCGTAATGCACAGTGTAAAACGACTTTAGCTTTACCATTACAGCATAACAGATAGTGTAAAACGACTATGGTTCACTGTATACAGTATCACATAGAGTACAACGACTTTAGGTTCAACCGTACAGTATAAAGCAGAGTGTAAACTGGCTAGAGGTTTACTCGTCGACTATGAATTAACCCGTATAGCGTTTTATATAGAGTAGAACGACTTAGATTCAGGCGCACGGTATAAAGCAGAGTGCAAACTGGCTTTCTACTCGAGGATTGGTCTTTACCCGGGGTATTGCATAGAGTAGAACAACTTTAGGTTCAGCCGTACAGCATAAACCAAAGTGTAGACTGACTAGAGGTTTACGCGTACAGCGTAATGCACAGTGTAAAACGACTTTAGCTTTACATTACAGCATAACAGATAGTGTAAAACGACTATGGTTCAGTGTATACAGTATCACATAGAGTACAACGACTTTAGGTTCAACCGTACAGTATAAAGCAGAGTGTAAACTGGCTAGAGGTTTACTCGTCGACTATGTCTTTACCCGTATAGCGTTTTGTATAGAGTAGAACGACTTAGATTCAGGCGCACGGTATAAAGCAGAGTGCAAACTGGCTGTTTACTCGAGGATTGGTCTTTACCCGGGTACCGTATTGCATATAGTAGAACAACTTTAGGTTCAGCCGTACAGCATAAACCAAAGTGTAGACTGACTAGAGGTTTACGCGTACAGCGTAATGCACAGTGTAAAACGACTATAGCTTTACATTACAGTATAACAGATAGTGTAAAACGACTATGGTTCACTGTATACAGTATCACATAGAGTACAACGACTTTAGGTTCAACCGTACAGTATAAAGCAGAGTGTAAACTGGCTAGAGGTTTACTCGTCGACTATGTCTTAACCCGTATAGCGTTTTATATAGAGTAGAACGACTTAGATTCAGGCGCACGGTATAAAGCAGAGTGCAAACTGGCTGTTTACTCGAGGATTGGTCTTTACCCGGGTACCGTATTGCATAGAGTAGAACAACTTTAGGTTCAGACGTACAGCATAAACCAAAGTGTAGACTGACTACAGGTTTACGCGTACAGCGTAATGTACAGTGTAAAACGACTTTAGCTTTACCATTACAGCATAACAGATAGTGTAAAACGACTATGGTTCACTGTATACAGTATCACATAGAGTACAACGACTTTAGGTTCAACCGTACAGTATAAAGCAGAGTGTAAACTGGCTAGAGGTTTACTCGTCGACAATGTCTTTAAGCGTGTACCGTATTGCATAGAGTAGAAGAACTTTAGGTTCAGCCGTACAGCATAAACCAAAGTGTAGACTGACTAGAGGTTTACGCGTACAGCGTAATGCAGAGTGTAAAACGACTATAGCTTTACATTACAGCATAACAGATAGTGTAAAACGACTATGGTTCACTGTATACAGTATCACATAGAGTACAACGACTTTAGGTTCAACCGTACAGTATAAAGCAGAGTGTAAACTGGCTAGAGGTTTACGTTTTATATAGAGTAGAACGACTTAGATTCAGGCGCACGGTATAAAGCAGAGTGCAAACTGGCTGTTTACTCGAGGATTGGTCTTTACCCGGGTACCGTATTGCATAGAGTAGAACAACTTTAGGTTCAGCCGTACAGCATAAACCAAAGTGTAGACTGACTAAAGGTTTACGCGTGCAGCGTAATGCACAGTGTAAAACGACTTTGACTTTACCATTACAGCATAACAGATAGTGTAAAACGACTATAGTTCTTTGTATACCGTATCACATAGAGTAAAACGACTTTAGGTTCAACCGTACAGTATAAAGCAGAGTGCAATCTGGCTGTTTACTCGAGGATTAGTCTTTAACCGTGTACCGTATTGCATAGAGTAGAACAACTTTAGGTTCAACCGTACAGCATAAACCAAAGTGTAGACTGACTAGAGGTTTACGCGTACAGGGTAATGCACAGTGTAAAACGACTTTAGCTTTACATTACAGCATAACAGACAGTGTAAAACGACTATAGTTCTTTGTATACCGTATCACATAGAGTAGAACGACTTTAGGTTCAACCGTACAGTATAAAGCAGAGTGCAATCTGGCTGTTTACTCGAGGATTAGTCTTTACCCGTGTACCGTATTGCATAGAGTAGAACAACTTTAGGTTCAACCGTACAGCATAAACCAAAGTGTAGACTGACTAGAGGTTTACGCGTACATCGTAATGCGTAATGCGTAATGCGTGTAGAACGACTATGGTTCACTGTATACTGTATCACATAGAGTAGAACGACTTTAGGTTCAGCGGTACAGCATAAACCAAAGTGTATACTGACCAGAGGTTTACTCGTAGACAATGTTTTTACCCATACAATATATTACATAGTGTATAACAACTTAGGTTCAGGCGTACAGTACAAAGCAGAGTACAAACTGGCTAGAGGTTTACTCGAGGATTAGTCTTTACCCGTATACCGAATTGCATAGAGTAGAACAACTTTAGGTTCAACCTTACGGCATAAAGCAGAGTGTAGACTGCCTAGAGGTTTACGCGTAGACTAAGTCTTTACCCGTGCAGCATATTACATAGAGTAGAACGACTTAGGTTCAGGCGTACAGTACAAAGCAGAGTACAAACTGGCTAGAGGCTTACTCGAGGATTAGTCTTTACCCGTGTACCGTATTGCATAGAGTAGAACAACTTTAGGTTCAGCCGTACAGCATAAACCAAAGTGTAGACTGACTACAGGTTTACGCGTGCAGCGTAATGCACAGTGTAAAACGACTTTAGCTTTACCATTACAGCATAACAGATAGTGTAAAACGACTATGGTTCACTGTATACAGTATCACATAGAGTACAACGACTTTAGGTTCAACCGTACAGGTAAAAGCAGAGTGTAACCTGGCTAGAGGTTTACTCGTCGACTATGTCTTAACCCGTATAGCGTTTTATATAGAGTAGCACGACTTAGATTCAGGCGCACGGTATAAAGCAGAGGGCAAACTGGCTGTTTACTGGAGGATTGGTCTTTACCCGGGTACCGTATTGCATAGAGTAGAACAACTTTAGGTTCAGCCGTACAGCATAAACCAAAGTGTAGACTGACTAGAGGTTTACGCGTACAGCGTAATGCACAGTGTAAAACGACTTTAGCTTTACATTACAGCATAACAGATAGTGTAAAACGACTATAGTTCACTGTATACAGTATCACATAAAGTAGAACGACTTTAGGTTCAACCGTACAGTATAAAGCAGAGTGTAAACTGGCTAGAGGTTTACCCGTCGACTTTGTCTTTACCCGTGTACCGTATTGCATAGAGTAGAAGAACTTTAGGTTCAGCCGTACAGCATATACCAAAGTGTAGACTGACTAGAGGTTTACGCGTACAGCGTAATGCACAGTGTAAAACGACTTTAGCTTTACATTACAGCATAACAGATAGTGTAAAACGACTATAGTTCACTGTATACAGTATCACATAAAGTAGAACGACTTTAGGTTCAACCGTACAGTATAAAGCAGAGTGTAAACTGGCTAGAGGTTTACCCGTCGACTTTGTCTTTACCCGTGTACCGTATTGCATAGAGTAGAAGAACTTTAGGTTCAGCCGTACAGCATATACCAAAGTGTAGACTGACTAGAGGTTTACGCGTACAGCGTAATGCACAGTGTAAAACGACTTTAGCTTTACCACTACAGCATAACTGATAGTGTAAAACGACTATGGTTCACTGTATACAGTATCACATAGAGTAGAACGACTTTACGTTCAACCGTACAGTGTAAAGCAGAGTGTAAACTTGCTAGAGGTTTACTCGTCGACTATGTCTTTACCCGTATAGCGTTTTATATAGAGTAGAACGACTTAGATTCAGGCGCACGGTATAAAGCAGAGTGCAAACTGGCTGTTTACTCGAGGATTAGTCTTTACCCGTGTACCGTATTGCATAGAGTAAAACAACTTTAGGTTCAGCCCTACAGTATAAACCAAAGTGTAGACTGACTAAAGGTTTACGCGTACAGCGTAATGCACAGTGTAAAACGACTTTAACTTTACCATTACAGCATAACAGATAGTGTAAAACGACTATAGTTCTTTGTATACCGTATCACATAGAGTAGAACGACTTTAGGTTCAACCGTACAGTATAAAGCAGAGTGCAATCTGGCTGTTTACTCGATGATTAGTCTTTACCCGTGTACCGTATTGCATAGAGTAGAACAACTTTAGGTTCAACCGTACAGCATAAACCAAAGTGTAGACTGACTAGATGTTTACGCGTACATCGTAATGCACAGTGTAAAACGACTTTAGCTTTACCATTACAGAATAACAGATAGTGCAAAACGACTATGGTTCACTGTATACCGTATCACATAGAGTACAACGACTTTAGGTTCAACCGTACAGTATAAAGCAGAGTGCAATCTGGCTGTTTACTCGATGATTAGTCTTTACCCGTGTACCGTATTGCATAGAGTAGAACAACTTTAGGTTCAACCGTACAGCATAAACCAAAGTGTAGACTGACTAGAGGTTTACGCGTACAGCGTAATGCACAGTGTAAAACGACTTTAGCTTTACATTACAGCATAACAGATAGTGTAAAACGACTATAGTTCTTTGTATACCGTATCACATAGAGTAGAACGACTTAGGTTCAACCGTACAGTATACAGCAGAGTGCAATCTGGCTGTTTACTCGAGGATTAGTCTTTACCCGTGTACCGTATTGCATAGAGTAGAACAACTTTAGGTTCAACCGTACAGTGTAAAGCAGAGTGTAAACTTGCTAGAGGTTTACTCGTCGACTATGTCTTTACCCGTATAGCGTTTTATATAGAGTAGAAAGACTTAGATTCAGGCGCATGGTATAAAGCAGAGTGCAAACTGGCTGTTTACTCGAGGATTAGTCTTTACCCGTGTACCGTATTGCATAGAGTAAAACAACTTTAGATTCAGCCGTACAGCATAAACCAAAGTGTAGACTGACTAGAGGTTTACGCGTACAGCGTAATGCACAGTGTAAAACGACTTTAGCTTTACATTACAGCATAACAGATAGTGTAAAACGACTATGGTTCACTGTATACAGTATCACATAAAGTAGAACGACTTTAGGTTCAACCGTACAGTATAAAGCAGAGTGTAAACTGGCTAGAGGTTTACTCGTCGACTATGTCTTTACCCGTGTAGCGTATTATATAGAGTAGAACGACTTAGATTCAGGCGCACAGTATAAAGCTGAGTGCAAACTGGCTAGAGGTTTACTCGAGGATTAGTCTTTACCCGTGTACCGTATTGCATAGAGTAGAACAACTTTAGGTTCATTTGTACAGCATAAACCAAAGTGTAGACTGACTAGAGGTTTACCCGTACATCGTAATGCACAGTGTAAAACGACTTTAGCATTACCATTACAGCATAACAGATAGTGTAAAACGACTATGGTTCACTGTATACCGTATCACATAGAGCAGAACGACTTTAGGTTCAACCGTACAGTATAAAGCAGAGTGTAAACTGGCTAGACGTTTACTCGAGGATTAGTCTTTACCCGTGTACCGTATTGCATAGAGTAGAACAACTTTAGGTTCAGCCGTACAGCATAAACCAAAGTGTAGACTGACTAGAGGTTTACGCGTACAGCGTAATGCACAGTGTAAAACGACTTTAGCTTTACCATTACAGCATAACAGATAGTGTAAAACGACCATGGTTGACCGTATACCGTATCACATAGAGGAGAACGACTTTATGTTCAACGGTACAGCATAAACCAAAGTGTAAACTGGCTAGAGGTTTACTCGTAGACTATGTCTTTACTCGTATAGCGTTTTATATAGAGTAGAACGACTTAGATTCAGGCGCACGGTATAAAGCAGAGTGCAAAATGGCTGTTTACTCGAGGATTAGTCTTTACCCGGGTACCGTATTGCATAGAGTAGAACAACTTTAGGTTCAGCCGTACAGCATAAACCAAAGTGTAGACTGACTAGAGGTTTACGCGTACAGCGTAATGCACAGTGTAAAACGACTTTAGCTTTACATTACAGCATAATTAATAGTGTAAAACGACTATGGTTCTTTGTATACCGTATCACATAGAGTAGAACGACTTTAGGTTCAACCGTACAGTATAAAGCAGAGTGCAAACTGGCTAGAGGTTTACTCGAGGATTAGTCTTTACCCGTGTACCGTATTGCATAGAGTAGAACAACTTTAGGTTCAGCCGTACAGCATATCCAAAGTGTAGACTGACTAGAGGTTTACGCGTACAGCGTAATGCACAGTGTAAAACGACTTAGGCTTTACCATTACAGCATAACAGATAGTGTAAAACGACTATGGTTGACCGTATACCGTATCACATAGTGGAGAACGACTTTATGTTCAACGGTACAGCATAAACCAAAGTGTAAACTGGCTAGAGGTTTACTCGTAGACTATGTCTTTACTCGTATAACGCTTTATATAGAGTAGAACGACTTAGATTCAGGCGCACGGTATAAAGCAGAGTGCAAACTGGCTGTTTACTCGAGGATTAGTCTTTACCCGGGTACCGTATTGCATAGAGTAGAACAACTTTAGGTTCAGCCGTACAGCATAAACCAAAGTGTAGACAGACTAGAGGTTTACGCGTACAGCGTAATGCACAGTGTAAAACGACTTTAGCTTTACCATTACAGCATAACGGATAGTGTAAAACGACTATGGTTCACTGTATACAGTATCACATAGAGTATAACGACTTTAAGTTCAACCGTACAGTGTAAAGCAGAGTGTAAACTTGCTAGAGGTTTACTCGTCGACTATGTCTTTATCCGTATAGCGTTTTATATAGAGTAGAACGACTTAGATTCAGGCGCACGGTGTAAAGCAGAGTGCAAACTGGCTGTTTACTCGAGGATTAGTCTTTACCCGTGTACCGTATTGCATAGAGCAGAACAACTTTAGGTTCAGCCGTACAGCATAAACCAAAGTGTAGACTGACTAGAGGTTTACGCGTACAGCGTAATGCACAGTGTAAAACGACTTTAGCTTTACGATTACAGCATAGCAGATAGTGTAAAACGATTATGGTTCACTGTATACAGTATCACATAAAGTAGAACGACTTTAGGTTAAACCGTACAGTATAAAGCAGAGTGTAAACTGGCTAGAGGTTTACTCGTCGACTATGTCTTTACCCGTATAGCGTATTATATAGAGTAGAACGACTTAGATTCAGGCGCACAGTATAAAGCTGAGTTCAAACTGGCTAGAGGTTTACTCTAGGATTAGTCTTTACCCGTGTATCGTATTGCATAGAGTAAAACAACTTTAGATTCAGCCGTACAGCATAAACCAAAGTGTAGACTGACTACAGGTTTACGCGTACAGCGTAATGCACAGTGTAAAACGACTTTAGCTTTACCATTACACCATAATAGATAGTGTAAAACGAGTATGGTTCACTGTATACAGTATCACATAGAGTACAACGACTTTAGGTTCAACCGTACAGTATAAAGCAGAGTATAAACTGGCTAGAGGTTTACTCGTCGACTATGTCTTAACCCGTATAGCGTTTTATATAGAGTAGAACGACTTAGATTCAGGCGCACGGTATAAAGCAGAGCGCAAACTGGGTGTTTACTCGAGGATTGGTCTTTACCCGGGTACCGTATTGCATAGAGTAGAACAACTTTAGGTTCAGCCGTACAGCATAAACCAAAGTGTAGACTGACTAGAGGTTTACGCGTACAGCGTAACGCACAGTGTAAAACGACTTTAGCTTTACATTACAGCATAACAGATAGTGTAAAACGACTATGGTTCACTGTATACAGTATCACATAAAGTAGAACGACTTTAGGTTCAACCGTACAGTATAAAGCAGAGTGTAAACTGGCTAGAGGTTTACTCGTCGACTATGTCTTTACCCGTATACCGTATTTTATAGAGTAGAACGACTTAGATTCAGGCGCACAGTATAAAGCTGAGTTCAAACTGGCTAGAGGTTTACTCGAGGATTAGTCTTTACCCGTGTACCGTATTGCATAGTGTAGAACAACTTTAGGTTCAGCCGTACAGCATAAACCAAAGTGTAGACTGACTAGAGGTTTACGGGTACAGCGTAACGCACAGTGTAAAACGACTTTAGCTTTACATTACAGCATAACAGATAGTGTAAAACGACTATGGTTCACTGTATACCGTATCACATAGAGTAGAAAGACTTTAGGTTCAACCGTACAGTATAAAGCAGAGTGTAAACTGGCTAGAGGTTTACTCGAGGATTAGTGTTTACCCGTGTACCGTATTGCATAGAGCAGAACAACTTTAGGTTCAGCCATACAGCATAAACCAAAGTGTAGACTGACTAGAGGTTTACGGGTACAGCGTAATACACAGTGTAAAACGACTTTAGCTTTACCATTACAGCATAACTGATAGTGTAAAACGACTATGGTTCACTGTATACAGTATCACATAGAGTAGAACGACTTTAAGTTCAACCGTACAGTGTAAAGCAGAGTGTAAACTTGCTAGAGGTTTACTCGTCGACTATGTCTTTACCCGTATAGCGTTTTATATAGAGTAGAACGACTTAGATTCAGGCGCCGTGTATAAAGCAGAGTGCAAACTGGCTGTTTACTCGAGGATTGGTCTTTACCCGGGTACCGTATTGCATTGAGTAGAACATCTTTAGGTTCAGCCCTACAGCATAAACCAAAGTGTAGACTGACTAGAGGTTTACGCGTACAGCGTAACGCACAGTGTAAAACGACTTTAGCTTTACATTACAGCATAACAGATAGTGTAAAACGACTATGGTTCACTGTATACAGTATCACATAAAGTAGAACGACTTTAGGTTAAACCGTACAGTATAAAGCAGAGTGTAAACTGGCTAGAGGTTTACTCGTCGACTATGTCTTTACCCGTATAGCGTATTATATAGAGTAGAACGACTTAGATTCAGGCGCACAGTATAAAGCTGAGTTCAAACTGGCTAGAGGTTTACTCTAGGATTAGTCTTTACCCGTGTACCGTATTGCATAGAGTAGAACAACTTTAGGTTCAGCCGTACAGCATAAACCAAAGTGTAGACTGACTAGAGGTTTACGCGTACAGCGTAATGCACAGTGTAAAACGGCTTTAGCTTTACCATTACAGCATAACAGATAGTGTAAAACGACTATGGTTGACCGTATACCGTATCACATAGAGGAGAACGACTTTAGGTTCAACCGTACAGTACAAAGCAGAGTGTAAACTGGCTAGAGGTTTACTCGAGGATTAGTCTTTACCCGTGTACCGTATTGCATAGAGTAGAACAACTTTAGGTTCAGCCGTACAGCATAAACCAAAGTGTAGACTGACTAGAGGTTTACCCGTACATCGTAATGCACAGTGTAAAACGACTTTAGCATTACCATTACAGCATAACAGATAGTGTAAAACGACTATGGTTCACTGTATACCGTATCACATAGAGCAGAACGACTTTAGGTTCAACCGTACAGTATAAAGCAGAGTGTAAACTGGCTAGAGGTTTACTCGAGGATTAGTCTTTACCCGTGTACCGTA